>CM074181.1:18254923-20654923 GCA_037179385.1 Holothuria scabra
TCAGTCAGTCAGTCAGTCAGTAAGTCAGTCAGTCAGTTAGATATGGTTTCGCGGCTCAGTTTTAACCAATTGGTTTAAATCGAGCTCAGACCACTGCCTTTTTTCCTGTTGTGGCTCACTGGCTCGGCTAAGTTGCTTTCGCTGTGAAACAAGCACAGTGAGAGTGGGTTCGAACCAGGGAGTTGTCTCATACAATTCCCTTCTGCAATTCTGCAAGTCGGATGCTCTAACCACTTCACCGGGCTGTCGGATTTAAATCTCTTTAACCGATGTATCAGAAACAGTGATACTGTTCCGTTTTTGATTCCTTGCCGAAGGCAGGCAAGGAATCTATGCGATGGTGATGTCGTGTGTGTGTATGTGTGTGTGTGTGTGTGTGTGACGCCTGCTTGTAAACACGATATCTCAAGAAGGGTAACCCCCAGGGATCTCAAACTTGGCATGTAGATTGTCCACATTGAGTAGATGGTCCCTATTTTTTTTTTGGTAGAGGTCAAATGTCATTTGGGGTCACCAGAGGTCAAAATGTAAATACCTTGGAAATTGCTTGTAAACACGATATCTCCAGAAGGAAAAATGTGAGCAATCTCATATTTACCATGTTGATTGTCCATATTGAGTAGATGGTCCCTATTGTTTTTGTTGGAGGTCAAAGGTCATTTGGGGTCACCAGAGGGAAAAAGGTCAAAACCTTGTAAACACTGTATCTCAAGAAGGGTAAATGTGAGGGATCTCATACATAGCAGGTGGATTACCCATATTAAGTAGATGATCCCTATTACTTTTGGTGGAGGTCAAAGGTCATTTGGAGTCATCAGAGACGAAAAGCTCAAAAACTTGTAAACACCATATGTCAAGAAAGGTAACTGCCAGGAATCTCATATTTACTAAGTGGATTGTCCATATTGAGTAGATGACCCCTATTGTTTTTATTGGATGTCAAAGGTCATTTGGGGTCATCAGAGTTCAAAACATCTAAACCTTGCAAACACTACATCTCAAAAGAGTATATAACCGTTGAAGTTAATGTCCATGAACGGTTAGGGTGAAAGGGTAAGAATAATTTGGCATGGGTAAATTAATAGGAATAGGGTATGTAATTTTTTTGGAACAGTTTATTAACTTCACTATGTAAATTCTTTAGTGAGGTAATTTTGAAAATGTATTTGTAAAGTACTGAAGCAAACTCATAGGAAGAAGGCCTAAGGTGCACAAAAAGGCACATCACATGGTACAGTAGTTACTGTACAGTATGTTGATTCTGGCATGAAATTGTGCCCTGTTATTACATTAAGTACCAAGTATTAATACATGAAAAAGTGGGCAGAGCAAAATATACAATCTTAAAAGGCAAAATCTGTTCATCAGGCTGGCCTACATGATTCAATGCTCATGGGTATGCTGATTTTGCAGCCACAAGTAAATAGATTTTCATGAAACTGATGTGGAACATGTGAGTTTAAACAGTCTGTATAAGGGTCATTTAGGGACATAGTCTGAAAATATTAGAAGATGCTCTATGCACACTAAGTAGATGACTGATGTGGAGCTTCATAAGTATTAACTTTGAACAGAGAGTACTCTGTGTGATGCACAACAATCTCATTTATAACATACTTACATTGCTTTTTCAATAACCTTAAAGAAAACCTGAAGAAAACATTTAATTTAGTGGCAAAAAGTGTTAATATTTGACAAACCTTGTGCCTACTGTCCTCATGAGGACATGTGCATGCAAGTATGCATTAATTGGAAGTGGGAATTGATCAATTAGATATACCACAGTTAATTAGTTTTACAAAAAAGAACCTAATTTACACTAATCAATTGGTATCAAATACCCTTCAGCGCACATGAACTGTCATTGCCTAATAGAGTGAATCAAATTGTGACTGACCCATTCTTTGCCATTTGGTCACAGTTATCTGGCCCAATTTTTCACAGTTGACTGCCAGTTGTTCCCACAGTGTCCTGAAGGATTACCTCATACAAACATACAGCTCAATTGACTTAAGCTTTTAACTGTATAAGTGGTGTTAATTGACTCTTATAAACCCTCTGAATAAAGCTTATTTTTATCTCATTACATAACCATGACAGCCCATTGTTTGTATATACTCCTATTTCCTACCATTCCCTGCAGGCATTCAGTACTCTTTTTGTGGTCAAAATGTCAGACCTCCATGAAAGTCACACCTCTGCTAAATCCAGCATAAAATAACTGTCCACATTATCTTGTCTCATCTGACCACAAATAAAAGTTGTTTGCCTAGCCCTTGTCTGGAGATGGAGAAGTTCATGTACACTGATCAAGTTTCTAAACTGAAAGTCATCTAAGAAATACTGCAGATTGACACCCTTCAGAAATTAGTGTCCTTTACATAGAAGCTGTTGGAATTGAACAAATACTGTGTTTGTATAAGGAATTTTGTTGAACACAACTTTAAACATTGGTGACTGTCTAGATTGGTGTTTCTGCGTTACAGTTTCAATACATGCTCTACAGTGATTATTTGTCACTTAGTTTCATTCTAGAATTGCAGGTTTTAAATTTTTGATAGCATAAAATGTATCAGCATACTACTTGCCTCATCTCTGCATATATCTGGATAACCGCACCAAAAAAGTAACCCCTGTGTGAAGGATTATATAGTTATGTCAAATATCATCATCGAGTGGGAGTTCTTGTCTCACATTTCATTTTTATCCATGTCACTATCCCCCCCCCCCCACACACACACACACACAAAAAAGTGTACCATTAAGCTTAATGCATAGAACCATTGCTTCAAGATTACCCTTTATGACACTTTTCATAAGTATTAAGATTTTACTTTGCATTGCTGCTGTCGTTTAAAAGTAGTTCAGGTAATAAGAGCAAGCATAATGTTGTATACTGTGTATCAAACAAGGAAAACTTGTACTGTATGTTATGCTGTACCTACAGTATAAGTAGACAAAAAGGGAATTAAAAGTCTTGTTAAATTATGGATAAACA
Organism: Holothuria scabra; assembly: GCA_037179385.1. Classification (NCBI taxonomy): domain Eukaryota; kingdom Metazoa; phylum Echinodermata; class Holothuroidea; order Aspidochirotida; family Holothuriidae; genus Holothuria; species Holothuria scabra. Next base: position 18,257,922 of record CM074181.1, read on the forward strand.
TGCTCCTTTAAATCAAAATTTGGGGTATTGAGGATAGCTCTCTATATAATGATGTCTCTACGATCCAAAAAGCTGATTGCATTGAGGTTAGTGTTACAACAAGCCCTTATCCTAACAGTCATCCATAAATTGGAACATACAGTAGAGACATCTCAACAGAAAGGTGTAACCTTGGCTATAAGTGATGGTCCTTTTGTATTTGTTTTTTGGTGTAATGCCCTTCACAATGCCTATGATATCCTTGAAAATTAACAAAAAATAGGAACCCTAATAATCCAGAAATTAACAAGATTTGTAATTTTCCTTAAATTGTCTGCTTGTAAGAACACCACATAACAGAGTACAAGTCAAGTGTCCTTTGTTTGATACACAGTAGATACTATTATGCTAGTTTTGATTACCTGACTTACAGTACTTTCTGAAAAACAAGCCTTACTGAGAGGGCTAAATAAGTGTAAGACACTATCTCCAGACAGGTAGGAAATGGTTAAAGCCATTGAGCTGTACGATTCAATGAGAAAACCCCTCAGGACACTGTGGCAGTCAAATGTGATGAATTAGGTATTAAAGATAACAGTGACCAGCAATTTTCACAGACTCTGGTGGGTCAGTTACAATTTGATTCATTCAATTAGGCAATCTCAGTTCAAGCATGCTCAGGGGTATTTGATCCAAATGATCAGTTATTTAGTTCTTTTTATAAAACTAATTACCAGTGGTGTATTTAATTATCTAGTTCCCACTTCCATGTCCTTATGAGGACAGTGGCACAAGGTTTGTCTGTAACTTTTAACAATCTTTGATACTAAATTTAATGTTATCTTCATATTTTCTTCAGGCTAACCCTGTGTTTTCCAGTCTGTGTTCTCACGTTCCCAGTGTTTCGTTGATTGGATAGTGTTACCATAGTAATGAGGCCAAATATTTCACACGCTGATTACAGCAAAATTTAAGAAAATACCTGTCATCAGTGCCATAAATACCTGTGACCTTGCTTGATTAAAACAAACTCGATGTTTAAAACTGCTTAACCCTGCGATTTGAGGTGGATCGAAATTTAAACACCGACCCCGCGTTAACACATGTTACTTGAGCATGAGGTAACACAGTGTTACCTCGAGCGCGGGGTATGTGAGAACACAGTATTTGATCCAATGCTTGTAGGAGAGTGTGTCGATGAGGGCTTGTTTAAACACTAACCTCAATGCAGACTGTTCGAAACATATGGGCATCGGAACATAGAGACTTCAGAATGGAGAGTCCCCATTGACCAAACTTTTGATAAAAATAGTTTCAAAATACCGCTTTATCAAGTAATGAGACAGTTTTCTGGCATATTAAAGCTGTGTGAGAAATTCCTCTTGTATGTGGAGATCAAAGGTTTGAGGTGACAATTAGATCAAACTTTGTAGACATAATATTTTTAGGGGGATAACTGTGAGGGATCTCATACCATGGAGGTAGTACTTCCATACTCATACTGTACTAAGCTTAATTTTGAATTGCTCATGTTGGTAAGGTTATCACTATTGTTTTTAAGGGGTCAAAAGGACATTTTGGGTCATATGAGGTCAAAAAGTTTTAACCTTACTAGTATTATATCTCAATTAAATAGGATAATTGTATGGGATCTCATGCATGTCATGTTTGTTTCCATGTTTGCTATGATATATCATACGGCAAGGAATCACTAAGCCTGTTGGCGTTCTAGTTATTAAATTAGCTTGCTGAAGATTTATATTATTTGCGCTTCACATCTCCTCAATTTGATTTCCTCTCAAAATTTCATTTACACGTAAATTAAAGACAAATATCACTTGCCATGCAACGAATGAGTCTCAGAATGTCAGGGATTACTTTGCGCGTCAATATAACTTGGCTACAAAAGCAACAGAGACAAGAGTTTCTGCTGCGGCAAATATACTTTTTCATCGACGTCACTGCGTTGCGCGTCTCTCTACTTTTCCGGCCAGGCGTCGGTCCATTTGTGTAGCAATTGTTACTAACGTGATGTCGTGCGTCAGTTTCGAATACCCCCAACTATGTATGGTCGGTGACGGTCAACATGTTACCACAGTTATTATACTACACACTGGTTGGGAAACTCGGCGTGTGAAGGCAGTATCGGGACCCACATATTTACTGGTCACGTGACTGTGAGAGTGCACATCCCGCTAGCACGTACGTACAGCAATGGTCGGTATTGTATTATACAATATACACTACAGTTCTCATCGTGTCGAAGGTAATCGACGGAAAAGGCTTTTAAAACACGTTTGTTACCCACCCGAGGGGTGGGGTGAAATTTGCACATGATGTTGGTACTAATGACAAAGCCTAGTGCACGTCGTATTGCGCGAGGTTGCCGTAAAAACGGTACAGCTAATATACAGTTATAAAGTGTAGTCTCTTCATTAAGTTGACGTAATATGCTAGCTGGCACATAGCAGAAACGGCACTGAGCTAATTAATTACTAGTTAAGGTACATATACTTTAACAGGATATAACTCATAATACGGTTCAGCCCTTTTCAGCCCTTACCTTTTTTGAAACACGTTCCTCCCTCTTATGGCATGCATTCCTCTGCGAAGAACGCAGGCTATTCGTTTCGTTAAGCCTAACACGTACAGGCTAACACATATATGATAACATGGCATATTCCGGTTGCGAAGTGATCTCACAGGCTTGTCGTAGTGTCTCGTGTTTTAGAATATGCCCAACACAGATGGGCAAAAGAACTTGAATGGCATCTTTGGGCGCATGCGAAGGTGACCACTTACTTTTTGGTACTTCAGTTCACTCAAGCACCAATTTATTCATTCGTACTTTTTGTACTTTTCTGCTGGTTGTTAATGCAGTGTTTACACGCAATTCAATTCAATGTGCACCATCAATGTCACGTGACGCACTTTAGTTAAGTTCACAACATACCTCCTCGGGCTTGTACGTGTGTGCGTATAGGTACACGTTAAGTTTCCCAACCAGGGAAGTATATAATAACTATGATGTCACTAAGAGATGCGTTGATATCATGTGCAAAACTTCTATAGACGAATCCGATCAGCGTGTGTGTTTAGTGACAGTAGTCAGCCATTAGTGGGGCCCATCACCCTTAAATCGTCTTCTCTATTTCCTAAATGTAATGTCAAACCCTCATATTCAGTGAAATTAAGGGAATCAAGAGGCGTCTCAGTGTGCAACCATCCATGATACAGGTAAACAAGGAAATGGAGTGATTGAAGGTAGTAGACCCGAGCTATGGCCGAGTGTCGATTTTTTCAATTTTATTTTTACATTGACTTCAAAATCATGGTTAGTTTTAAAAAGTTCGATGGTGACGCTGACAAGATACTTAGAGGTTTTTTGGTATAATCCGGTGTCAGAATAAGCCTAGTCTAAAGCTGGGAAGGGTGGTCATTTCCAACTGAAGCTGATTAATCCATTGGCATTATTTACCCAAAACCTCGGTGTAAAATAATTGCGAGGATCGAGTCCCTCCACCCATAACCCCAGTACCTTGTCTGGCTTCGAACTTCAAGATAACTTTAAGTGAAATTTACTCCCATTGTCCTCCATCAAGTGGTTAGAACATCAGACGTGCATTCGGGAGGTCGAGTCCTGCATGGCCGGGTCATACCGACGACTTAAAAACGGAACCTCCTGGCATTGTGCTTGGTCGTTGGTGTTCATCATATAAGCGATGGAGTAGTGAAAACAAGCCAATAAGCCACAAATGGTAAAAAGGCCTTGGCCTGTTCGATTTGAACCAGTTCGTTGGAAACTGGGCCGTTAAACTTCACCTAGCATAAGCTAACCCAATTTCCTCCGACGTCCCTGCCGTATGGATACTGCATTTGGTATAACAACTTCATACTTCAAGTCTGCAAGTGGGGAATTAATTTTGACAACACATTTTGCCAAGGCTCAAAGGAAAAGTTCAATGACTCTAATGCCATTTCCACCCATTTTTGACTAACATAAATTGTCGCGCGGAACTTCATTCACTGTTCTCAAAACAATGTACTGCACGAAAATTTGTTATTTTAATCACCAACTAATCTTCCCTGAGGCTGATCTATTAATCAACTCAGCTTTCTACCCTAATATTTTATTACGGTACATTAGGGATCTTTAAATTTCACGACGCGGACTCGCCGCGTGTGGGCTGGGGCTTGTAGATTATGCCGACGCCCCACGGTATTTCCTGAGTGTCGCAAGAGGCGACTAGAAGAAAACCAAACTTGAACTTGAACCATACTTGAAAATAAATTTAAACTTTGAACTTTTTATCGAGTTGACTGATACTACATTGCACATTCGTGTCGATGCTTCGTTAAACCTCATCTAGTAACCAACTAACTAACTAACTAACTAACTTACTTACTTACTTACTTACTTACTTACTTACTTACTTACTTACTTACTTACTTACTTACTTACTTACTTACTAACGAACTAACTAACTAATTAACTAACTAACTAACTAATTAACTAACTAACTTACTAACTAATGACGCGGACCTCATCCACAACGAAATGACGTCATTTGTATTTAATGCCATTTCGAAGGCAACGCGGAATAACGCTCAGTACATCGAGTTGTGAATCGGACAGGGGCAACGCAGGGGGTGACTTCATTAAGTTGCAGCTGACGTCAGCTGCCAAGAGCACTCAAATATTGCAACACAATCTCTTCTAAATAAAAAAAAAACAATGACCAATGACAATAAAATTCAACACAAAATGTCTTTAACAAGTGTAGTCAATAGGTTATTTTGTTTTTCTTTAATACAGTTTGGTATCCAGAGGTACCATATATTAGAAGGCCAAATGAATGAAGAAGAAGAATGGCTAATAAGATAAACAATGACCAAAACCACCCACTGAATAATGCATTGAAAAGCCTTCGGAAAAAATCGGACAGAAACCTAAGATATCCCAAAATCTTGCCAAAATACAGAACACAAGCTCTTAAAAATTCCTTTATCCATCGTGCTGCTATATTCATTCAATTCGAAAAATTAGAAAGTTTGTTGTTGTTTGTTATATTGTTTAATGTGTATATATATTGTAAGTGTATATATTATCCTAACATCTTAATCTTTTTACTTTTTATACAAACTTTTCTTCCTATGAATGTATTTTATGACTCCTATTTTTAAATTTAACATTTATACTGGATTGAATAAATGAAAATGAAATCCAAACTCATCAAGGATAGCTATCTCCCTTGAAGTTATGTATCCTTCTCTCTAGCTGTCTATAGTGCATAGAACATATCGCTGTACACTACTAAGGTCTGCGATTTCAGTGATATGTTTATAACTTACCTTTACATGCTTAATTTATGTTAGGAAGTTGAAGCTACATTAAACTGTTAAAATTGATTGAGAGAATCTTCTCTACAGGCAAACTTATTTGACTTTCTACTTAACAACGCCAGCGCAGACATATATTTGTAAACCTAATGCACAGCTTAAGGTATAGTGTTTGTAAAGGTAGAGAGACGCATCTCGCTCACAAACAATCGATATTGGTTATGTACACTGAAAGGCAGTTGATTAATCAACGTTACGTAATGGAGACGATTAGTAGCCTAAAGCTAGCTGTTAGCTTGCAGCGTGATTCATTAGAACCGTGTATTTGCATGACGGTGCACAGCGGTTGATAATTTTTGGATTCACTGCATGCGCGGCGATTGTCTGGTATATGGTACATAATGGGATAACGAGTGTGCATGTCGCAAGTAGAATTTCAGAACGCATTTCAGGTAGAAATGGAACGTTAAATCGCCAGTTAATAAATGAGAAATTTTACAGAAATGACTCTCTTTATTTTAAGGATTTATCCCGTTTATTTCACCAAGGTACAAAATAGAACTAAAATATTCACACAGAAGAATGTTAAAGTAACTTAATTAATACACATTGAGAACACGATGTTTTTCAGTGTTTAAAGAGAGCAGTCTCAGTTTCTCCACATTGGAAGTTTATTTGTTTAATTTATTATTTATTCACTTATTTATTCCTTTATTAATTTTTGTTTGAGAGGGAGAACTTTTTTATCCTGGCACAGGATACTTAAAAAGGTTTTCAAGTTCAATGGGTCTTTTCTATTTAATTTTCTCTATTTTCATTTTTTATATATTTATTTATTTTTTCGAAGAAAATCTTGCGCATACTAAAATTCACCAATTGAAATTCGTTCAGCATGGCACTGTGAACGGCTATGTCAAACAAGTAAATTCTAGTAATCCCCATTGTTTGATCATCTTAAGATGATTCCACCCGAGTTTGGTCTGGGGACAACGGGCAGTAAAGTCCTCCAGTTAAAGTCAATATATTTTGCGGAAAATGCCTTTAAGCTAGGTGTGTGAGACCATTTACAGGTATAGGTATATGTGTTCTAACCGTGCTACCATTTGCTAGCTTTATTAAATGTAACATTACCATAACATAACATCATCTTAATTGTAGTTTGGCTGAAATATACTGAAATTGACTATGAGTCCCTGTCCAGCTGCAGCCTTTTTCGGGCCATTTCCAGAATCTCCCATTCAGTGAAACTCTGTCTCAAGCTTTCATGTAGCGGTGGAGTGCGAGTCAGGAACCAGGGTGTTACAGCTCTCAAATTTACTAACAGACTTACAGCATGAGCCTACATCTACAAGTAGAAGTATTTTTTCGTCAAAGAACACTATTAGCAACTGCTGCTAATATTGATGCAGTGCCATAAAAACATAGAATACATAGAGTTGTCTCTCAAGCAACCAACGGGTAAACAGTTTAGGACACTAAACACTTTATGATTGATTTTCGTCAAGAGCATAAAATGATTGAAAACGGACTTTGACTCGATTTATGAAACATAACATATGCCGATTTTTATTCACATGTAACATTTGAAAGCATCAGACTAGACTTCATGCACAGTCGACACAATATCTTAAAAAGAACGGCAACTACTGTTTATAAGTTTGCAAACATCGAATATATAACTCGTATTTTCTGGCCGACTGGATATCAAAAGCTGTACAAGAAAACGTGCTTCATATATGACATGCGAGTACCACTTGTCTAAGCAGGGAGGAAGAGCAAGGGGCTGGGGCCTGATGGGGTGAGGTGATACTAGGAATTACAAATACAATATTTTTAGTCAAGTAGTATGGGTAAGAGAGAAAGAAAAGTGGACCAGTAGACTTGAATTGTTGGTGACAAAGAGGCATTTGGAGGAAGGGAGCAAAGCAGAAAGCTGTATTGTAAACAAAAGCTGAAAGAAGAAAATCTTGCTAATATTTCTTTTACAAGAGTGAAAAATGCAATTTCCGTCAGTCCGTCGGTTATCTGAGGGGTCCAGTGGGGGGGGGGTCAGAACCCCCTACCTCCATGAACCAACCTTGCAATGCAAAAGCACCCCAAAATAGCGTTTTTCCCTCTCTATCCTTAGACCTTTCTCTCAAGTCGAGCCCCCCACCCCCCATGACACAGCCCTGGCCACGCACCTGGCGGGGTGGCAATTTTTCTCTTGTTCTAACGATGCAAACTAATGATTGAGCTCCGCTTAGTGTTTCTTGCAGTATAAGTATAGCTGAAAAGGAAATTTACCATAATGTTGTTGAACTGCAGTAGATCCAAATATCATATATTATCCCATTTCCTTCGTATTGTTCAATGATGAAGATATATCATCATCTGAGGCAATTCAGGCAAATGTTATTATTTGTTACTAATTTTACGGGTATGCAGGTCGGATCTTGGCCCTTAGTATTACTTGAATAGCCGGTCTAGCAATCCGACTTTATGTGTAAATGTTGAGGAGGAGATGGGGCGAAAAGTATCAACAAGGACGATGGATTGCCTTTGTTGCCCTATCTCGCTCCCTTTAGCAGGGTAAAACCCATATGCCTACGTTCTTCATGAACTACCAAAAGTCGTGTTTCAGAACGGACAAGGTTTACCCTTCAAGCAACTGCTGGGACAGCCCCTTAATAAATGTTAAAAATATAGGAGCTCATGTGGTTTACCCCTTCTGTGTTCGAAGCCGACCGGGCGACCACCCACTACATTATTTTATGAATGTGTGGAGGATGGCTGTTTGATCCGAAGACACACTAACATTTTTTATTTTTTGTGGACAATTAGTACTTTTGTGCTGACCTTGGAAAAATTTCATGGCTTTGAAATGTCTGTGAGAGAGTCACAAAATTACGCTAATATCTGTCCTCGTGTGGAGACTGGAAATCACTTTTCATTCCAACCTTTCCTAGAAGAGATAAATGCAAAGCTTTCATCGTGAAGGTAACATCTTTATTTTCGATGAATTTGCCTGGTAGATAAGCATGGTTACAAGAGCGGAAGTGGAAAAGTGAATCTGGCTACTTTTTGTAAACTTCCTTATTGCGTGGTGGAGACGACATGCTGGAATCCTACAAGACAGTTTGAACTTTATCTTTCTCAAAGTTAAAACCAATCCATTGACAAGTTTTCAATATTTTCACTAAGACACTTAAACCTATTTCATCTTAAATTAATGAAAGCAAAAAGAATTTTATTTTCAAAAGAAACTAAATTGAACTTTTGACATATTTTAGGCAATCCGTCGCCTTTGTCGGCACATTGCGTTGCTCCTCACCCAACACGCACACATAGCTGTACAGTCAAGCAGCTGGACCCGATGTTCAGAAAACCCTGGCGTGTACCGGCCAGCATTTGTAGTCAGTTTTGAGCCCCTACATCTGTAGCCAGCTTTGAACTTGTGAACTCCAGAACTGGTCAGCCTTAAGGTCCTTGAGACTGACCCCACCCCTTGCCCGGAACCCAAGTTTTTAGTACATCGGCAATGTACATGTTTAATGTACCTTCAATCTTAAAAGAAAATAAGGTCCTCATTCACTGTTAGCACCTGAAACTAATAATACAATTACATCCAAGGCCATCCAAGCTTTTGTCTTACTAAAGGCCCAATGTATCTTCCATCGATGGTGAAAATATTAAAAATCTACATACCTTCTAACGTCCCAGTGATTACATCCCAACGTTTCAATGGGCCTGAACTTGCCGCGCCTTCTACCGAGCGACTGAAGTGTTTTCCTATATTGGTTCTATTAGGGCTAAATTTGGAAAACATTACGTGGCATACAAATTTGTAACAGGAATTGAGTTTCACAATGCAGAATAACTGACAACTCATTTTTTGGTGGAGAGGTTTTACACCATCTGGAGGGTTAACTGGCCTGATACTTTCTGAAAATTTTAGCTTTTGCAGTTTGACATGGAGCATAATTTAATATGGTATGGGTCGGGGTAGTTTAGTTGTTCGTAGCTGGCACGAGTCATTAAGCGACGCAATCTTACGGATAGTGAAAAAAGGCCCAGTTCTCTCATCCCAAACAGTACCAATTCCCCTAACCTTTTTACTGAAGCCCCTCCCACAATTGTCTGAAATTCATCCTCATCTAGACACAATCTCAGTTTATTGCTTCAAGGTGAGTATAGAAAAACTGCTGTGTAATATAAGCTTTGGTACTCTGCATTGTTTGAATAAGCTGCCAATCAAAGAGCTGAGCCAATAGCGAATTTCGGTACCCCCGTACCAAAATTGTAGCTTGGGGCGAGAGGTGAAGCCCTTCAAGGTGGCAGTGCCTACACCCCCCCCCCCCCCCTTTCCACATTCAACAATTCCGATGAGATAAACAGGGTGATACAGGCAGGTCCATATAGCCAAGAAACGGGGAAAGGACAAAACGAAAACCGACGTTATTTGAGTTAGAGGGGGTTTAACGACACGCCAACACGAATCATATACATACATGTATCATATATATATATATATATATATATATATATATATATATATATATATATATATATATATATATATATATATATATATATATATATATATATATATATATATATATATATATATATATATATATATATATATATATATATATATATATATATATATACATACATGTATCATATAGTGTCACCAAGTTAGAGAAAGTAACAATGTTGGGGATACGTTACTGAGAACTAGTAACCTACAGAAAACAGCGCAAAGTGATATATGACTGCCAAAGTCAACTGCAACGATAGACTACAATCTGTCTGGGGGTTTCCCTTTTTATGATAATTCATCTGTGTCTAGTTTTATTATCGAACAATTGTATCCAAGACACACATGTTATGAAAAGCTTGGTTCCATAGTCCACCCATATATCTACTACTTGAACTACGCACTTCTATGAAGCAAATAAGTGTTTAATCATCCAACAGTGGGAAGTTATAACGGATAATGTGACTTCAATAGACGGTAGAACACATTACTTCCCAATGAAGCAACTTCCATTTTCCTCGTGTTTCAAAGCAGATATATTAGGCTACCTACACGCCGAAAACGGGTTGCAGGAGAAGACGTACTGAGCCGATAGGAGTCGTTGTCATGGAAGGGGACTCAGAATTTATTCGGGGAACTTTCATAATTCAATTTTGACTGGTTCACAGGCTCATAAAAAGTTACAGATTTGATGATGGGGGAGTGGGGAGTTATAACATGTTACCAATTTGATCCTAGAACAGGTATGTAGCCAGGATTGCATCATCATCTCATGGGTGGTTGTTGTGATGACGTCGTGGGGAGTTGGGGCAAGAAATGTGGGAAACGTCTAAGAATAGAGAGAAAAAGTGCTTTTTAGGTGTTTTTAGCATTGCAAGGCTGGGTCATGAGGGGTCCCCCCATGACTATGCCAGTGTCCTAGAAATATAACCAAAGGGGAGTTGTCTGTTCTCCTGCTAGGCGGCTTGTGTTGACATCAGGGACTGCAAAGCCAAAATGTGTATTATATTCAATACGAAATTAGTCATGCTTTTATAAACAACTTGTTTTGGGATGGCCAAAACCAGGTAAAGAGAATATTTAATGAGCATATTTATATCTTAACCACAACTAACCTCCACAAAAATTCACTTAATTTTGGGGGAGCAATTATCAGTGGCGTAGCTACTTTTCTTGGGGAAAAACTCCCATTTTTTCTTTTTCTTAAGTGTGAACAGCACTCCATAGTGGACATAATTTTATTGTCTTGCCCTCGCCCCCTATAGCTATATACAGCTAGCCATTTCTGTTGGTCATAAAATTACTACGTAAGAGCTTTATTGATAAATCATACAGACCAAATGGGCCCGAGGCTTCCGATACTGTGAACAACCTTCAGAACATTTTACCATGCTGCACATAAGTGTTATTTTCTTCACTCTTCACTTGCTGGCAAAAGAACATTTTGAACAGTTTCATAACCAAATATATCAAAGCACTTAACCCTTTACCGTTGTGCTCCGATCGGGGCATATTTGCGCGCCTCGGGAGTGGGCGGAAAAGCGGACGTAGCCCGCCCCGCATCGGCTTCCGTAGGCCATTGACCCCGTGACCTTAAACTATTGTCTCTCTCGCTGTTGTGGCCGAATTTTCGGGTAGCTACTGGCAGTTTCGAGCTCCGCGTGAAACAGTAAAGATGTGTGACAGCCGAGCTCTCCGCATGGGTCCAAAAGGACCCAAACAACGGTAAAGGGTTAACCACCTTTCTTCATGTAGACTGTGCATGGTCATGTCATAATCCCTCTGTGTCAACTTCTCATATTGCTTTTAGCATTACCCTTTTAAATTCCCCCCCCCCCCCCAAAAAAAAAAAAAAAAAACACACACACAGGACTTTAAAAGAGGCCCATAGCCAGATCACGGAAGGAGTTTTGCAATGGGAGTGTGACACAGGAGACTGAAAGCCCTCCCCTTTGCAAAAAATCATGGTCTCCAGATGTGGAATTAGTGCAATTTTTGTGCCTCTTAAGTTTGCAAAGGTTACAGTGATCTCATTTCATCATTTTTTGTTCTCGTTTTCATTTGAAAATTGATGGAGAATATCCTCTTGTCTTGCCTTTTACTGCAGTCATTAGCATGATAACCAATTCAAAAGTAATTGTATGGCGAATAGGGGGTTTGCAAGAGTTTGCAAATTTTCCAAAGCAACTTCCTAGAGATCCACCTTACTCCTTCCTACCCATGCTGATAGTCGATTTGAAAACAAAAATAAAAAAATTTTGGATCTATTCTGTTTATTTGATTGACAGTTACAGATATATTAAAATACACAAGGAATGTAGCATTGGGGTTAGTTAACAGGCCAGTCAAACATGTTTAAATTGTTTTTCAAGCAATGTGAACACAATGAATGCGTTGATTAGTTTGTTAGTTAGATGGAAGTAACTGACACAAACTGCATCATATATATAGTGTCACCTACAAGAGAAAAGGGTTCAATTTCGGGGTAGAGTTATCTAGAAATAGTCAAGGTGGGGTCAACTTCCATTACAAGGTCAATGCAAACGTGGAAATGTTGAAATTTTTTGAACAGCTTACTTCCTTTGAGAAAGCCAAGAACAAGAGGAAAATGTCGGGCACGACGTAGCACTTCAGGTGAATATGGGAATATTCACAGCAGTCAACAACAACGGGACTGACAGTGCAAGCACAATCACAGGGGTTACAATATGTGGACACAATGAAATCATAGCTCATTTGATGGCACAGATCATGTAACAAACTCAGATGTTAGTTACACCCCACACCACCTTTGATCTACTGGGGTATCTACAGTACATTGCTTTCTCAAGAAGCAATGTTTAAGCATGAACGTCGTCTGCCAAGGGGGACAGTATTTATGTGGATGCATTCAGATCATGAGCAGCTTACAGATATAAATGACTCTATCTCATAAATATTAGCATTGTTAGTACTTTTATTTTACTCGTTGAAAAAATACATTACAATAATATGTTTCATTAGGCATATGCTACAGTAGTTCCTCAATCATAATAAAATTCCATTTTTACCAAATAAAATCACTTTCTGGTAAATTTTTAAAAAGTCTTGCACATGCTGTATTTAGCCACAAACCTTTTCGTTCTTACGAGTTTAAGTATTTGTATATAACACAAACCTCTTAATCAAACATACCGTATACTTCTGTACCTCAGGGAGTCAATCATTATATGACTGCTTAAAACCATTGCCGCCCTGTTGAGCTATCTACTGTAAAGCAGCACTTTGGCAGTTATCACTGACTTCAACTGTGTAGCACTGAATTGCAGATCAGTGGCAGTCACTGTACAGTACAGTGCAGTGCAGTGCCGTGTAGTACAGTGCAGTACAGTACATGGATTCTCAATGTCTGTCAAATAAAATTTTCCAAGTCACACAGGCATACAAGGCAGGGGGTGGGGGGGAACACTTGCCCTCCAAATTCAGGCAAAAACAGCTGGTCCATTTGGGCAAAACATGACAAAAACATGATAACTGGTGCCATTATTTGGGTAAAAATTGCTCTTGTCCCCTCAAAAAAATTACCCCTAGTACACCTTTGCCAAGTCATATCCATTTGGATGTTAACTTGCCAACCTTGTGGAACCACATTAAATCAAAATTTGTATGTTACCATTGAAGTACTTTCCTTAATGCAGCATGTCATATCATTTATTGCATTAAATGAATGGAAAACCTTAGCACAGCTGGCTAAAATTATCAATGCTACTGGAATATCTTTTGATCAGGAACACAGTGCTTCCCCTTTTCCAAAAAATCCAAACTTCAAACATAACTTGTTTGTTTGCCCTACTGTATGGCTACAGTAAATCTACTTTTTTTTTACTTTGTATTACAGTTTACCATTAATGATCAAACAAGTACAAATACAGTAGCTTGTGCAGAATTCTCACAAATTTTTAGGAAACAACCAAAAAAATTTGGATTTATTTAGGTCTCAGTTTTTTTCAGGGAAAATAATATCTGTACTGTGGAAGCACTGGTTAAACATCATCACCCCTAATTCACCACTTCAGATGCAAGCACCCTTTCCAAAGTTTTGTTGCAATGCATTCAATTCACTGACTTTTCATATTTTCTTTTCTCACCATTGTGTTACCAAATTTAAAGGTATCAATGACAATATACTATACAGAGACAACTCATTTTTTGTGTATTGCCATATTATCATTAATATACTCTTAAGGCACAGAGGTATTACATATGTACAAATGCGAGAAAAAGAAAAAATGAAAATTGTACCTCTCAATTTATTATTTATTCATTTATCTTTCTATCTGGTCAGCCTATAACTTTCATGAAACTTTCACCCTGATTTTACAATACTTTTCATTGTCATAATAAATATATACAGTATTTCTACACTTAATTTTGAATGATACCACCACAATTTGAGCTGATCCCTTCAGTTTCCCCTTTTTTTTTTACCTAAATTTTATTATTGGCAATAACATGAGCATACATCTTCTTTTTCATTCAATTAAAAAAAAAAATATGAAATGAACTTTGAACTTTATGGCAGGAACAAGCAAACAGTGTGCACCATATTACAGTTCTTTTTTATTCAAAATTTTTATTTGCTATCATGGCAGTATTTGTAAAGCATGAGTCATAATAATAGTTATTGAAAGGGCTCAATCAATACCTTTTAAAGAACCTTAGTAGCAAATATCCTGTTAGTAAGCTTTTATACTGCAGAGCTACAGTGTACATTCTATGTGAGACAAGAAAAAGCATTTGTGTATTAATATAGCACAGGTGGAAGAATTAATTTTACACCATAAATTTGAGTCACCATCAGCTATCTACAAATCTATATCCATCCTAAATTTTACTAATGCAAACTACCAAAATTTGCATTTACTTATCATTAACCTTTTAAAGTACATGGCAGTGAAAAAAATAACATTTTCCTTACTAATTCAACTCCAGGTTAAGAGAGATTGCAGCATTTAAAACTACAAAATGTTTTTTCTCAAGAGATAAATCTACTTTAAATATATGCTTTCATGCAATTTGTGGTATGAAGTATGTTCAGTTTACATAAATAAATTACTTGATAAAGGTAAACAGAGTCCCAAAACGTGTATACTGTATGGGCATGCAGGGTCCGAAATAAGCAGGTGCACAACTGCACATTACTGTACCTCAGTCACTCAGTGCTTCCATCGAACTAATTTCAAGCAATACATGTACATGTATTACTCATTGTATGCAGGTATGGCTCTTTTTCATGCTACTACTGTAGTACAGCACTAGTAAAATTGAGCGTTGTTAATGACAGAAAAGTTGGATGATGATACAAAGTTGGGTAAATCAGCATCCAGTAATTTCATGCATATTCAAAATCCATAAATGCACTTACAGTAGTACTCCCCCGATAAAGATACCAAAAATCAAACCGAGAGATAACGTACTGCAAAGCAGCAATTTCTGTACTCCTGTGTTAATCCAAAATTACTCCTGGATACCAACAATTGTCTGTATACCAGGGGCAAACTCTTCTGTAATTTTACCCCTGGCTGCCAACCCTCTGTTCCAGACCCTGCAAATACATGTATCTACAAAAGTTCCCCCAATCCACAACTTTTGAAAGATGGATGAAGTTACAATTTATTGACAAAAATGTCATGCAAAAGAACCCACCTTCTCCAACAAAGTCAAAAGCCGGCAGCAGCCCTGCACTTTATGCATACAGCGTATAGCTACTTTTAATGTGAATACTATGCAGCACATGGTACTGTACAGTCAGTGTGCCATATTCTTTGGTTACATACTGCATATTTAACTCCAAAAATTGAAAAGAGAAAAATTGTTCGAAAACTTTATACTTTTGCCAAATATACAAATAGAAATCACAATTACTGTAAAATGCATAATAAGCAAGATACTGCATCATAATAGAATACGAATGAATACTATCAATTTGGTGCCAGGACACGAAAACATGAATACAGCTTTCATTTGAAAGACTTCAAAAAATGAAGAGAGACCTTACTGTATCTTTTTCAGGGCTGGAAAAAAAAGCTTGATTTATGTGGAAGGGAGTTAAGTTATAGTAGTTCTCAAGAAGTGTGAGAATTTCCAACCATTATCCCTATACTTTCATGCACAAAAAGGGGACATTTCTTTCCAAATGCCAACACGGAAGTTCCCGTCGAGATGGCCAAATTGCCCAGGAAGGAGTTGCCCAGCTTCCCAACTTTTTCAAACCATGATTCTTTATTCTGCAATCTATACTGTTTTCAGGGAGACATTCACAGCTGAACCAAATGCAGACTACAGTATGACCTACAGTACTAGGGACCAAAAGAACAGCTCATCTAGCTTCTATTTCACTAGAAACAGGTCAAGACTCTGACCATTTTCAATGGTGCATGTCCATTGTAAAGTACAGAGCCATAATACACTTAGTGGTCACATTCCCTAAATTGCAAAAATTTCACCCCAAATGCATGCACAATTTTCAGGCAAACAGTTCCAGAGATTACAAATATTTTCATCCCATATTCATGCAAAAGTCAATGTAAGGCTGAAACAAAGTCAATGGGGAACCCCAACTTCGCACCACAAAAACCTCCCCCCAAAACAAGATTACTCATCACATCCAAGCTACTAGACTTCTCATAGCCCTTATTTCTCTGGGGAGCCATCCTGCACACTGGAAAAAACTGGTAACACGATCATAATAATCCCTCAAAATGGAAAATTTCCCTAGCAAAAGAACACTGCGACATCCAAAATGTGTTGTGGCAAGTCAGAAGGAGGTGGCACCCTTCGGGTTTCTAGATATCCATCCTGTCATGTTGTTGACTTGCCAAAGCATTACTGCAGGTAGGTAGGGTTACATATTGTAAATAGGAGGTAGGGAGGGGTGACATAGACTGATCTAACCAAAAAAAAAAGATTATTTACATTGATACAGTATGTTATGTCAAATACAAGGAAATTTGACCTTTTAGCCTTTCTACTGCTTGTGGTACAACTTTGAGTCCATTTTATTTTACATTTCCCATAGACTATTGTTACAAAAAAATGCACATCTTTTGTAGTAATTGTTCAACAATTCAAAAGAGACTAGATTCAATTACATTTCTGCACTCTCCTGAATTCTTAGGATCTAAATGCCAGGCATTTCAATAATAATCCCAACCTACTGCATTCCTTTTGTAAATTTTGTTTGCATTCCCTGTGTGATGACACAGTTGACATCCTGCACACTGTTTATTGTGCATGGTGTCTCATCCAGAAAGATCTCATTTTATAATGAATGCATTCGACTATTACAGTCACCTTGGAACAAGTAATTCCTAACCTCTATGGCACCATGGCAAACAAAAGCATTCCATTGACGATATGTTTATTCTATAACTGACTGGCAGCTACTGATATATTTCACACCCTGATTGAGCCAACACTACTGGCCAAAGTCTCATCCCCCTTAAATATCTCATCAAGGATTACACTCAGGCTAGACTTGTTTTTGGGTTATAAATGAACTAACAGGGTTTTCCCTACTGTAAAACTGACTTTATGAGGCTACCTCAATGTTTTAAAGGACTGACTGCCTCACAAAATGATAACATTACTGTACTGCTAGTTATAATATCAGCCTATAGAGGGCCAGTTTGGTTTTTGACAGAGATAAAGTTATGTCCAACTTCAGTACCATGTTGCACTGACACTGTTGTAGAGGACATTTTCATTTTTCAGCAAGGTACAGTATGAGCACACATACATTCTAAAACCCTTGGGATATGTTGATTTAAATGTCCTTTGTGTTTCTTCTCATTTTCATGGATAAAAGATAATACATGACATTAGGCCGGTTTGATTCAAGTTCACTTTTTGTGGAAAATGTGTCAATTTCAAAAACTGATATCTCAAGAACTGAAACATGGGGGATTTAATATAAATTTCTTAGAATTCAGTTTATCTTTACTACATAAAACATTAATTTGATCTTGGACTATCCTTTCAATTCACATTCTGAGTTTGACCCTGTACAGCAGTGATGAAGACCACGTATTGAAACAGAAAGTCACCGTAACAATGCCAAGTACTTTCATGAACATTCTTTTTGTGTAAATTGTGTACAGTGAAGTGCATGTACAGAAGTTCTTTTAAATGTTTTGCCACAATTTACCAAGAACCTAAAGCTCCCAGTACAGTACTGTGTATATTAAATAACTTGCCTAAGGCATTTCAGGTAAGGTCGACCTTATGAACAATGAGAAAGTTGGCACATACCAGACACCCTTCTCCAGACATGAGAAGACTTTCTGAGTTCTACTGTATTATGAGAAAACAATTTAAAAATGTTTCCACTGAACCTACAGTAGTAGTCTTACAGAACCTTCTTGAAAAATTTCTGTAGATCAAGTACAGTTCAGCATACTGTACTGTAAGTCACAAGTAGTGTACTGCAGCAAGCAGCAGACAGGACAGCTACTGTACAGTAACTGTAATGAGCAAAGACACTACCGTCACTACAGTTATTGCAGAATATACATGAATCTGGATAGCAGGTGATGGTCTGACTTCAATCGGCCATAACTGGGGTCTGTCACCTTCTAATCTTTCAATTTCCTTGCCTACCTGCATCATGGATGGCTGTACCCTAAATTGTATGTTGATACCTTCAATTTCACTGAATACGAAGGTTTGAAATTCATGCAGACAACAAGTGAAGACGATTAAAGGCTGATGGGCAAAAGAAATTACGATATCTTCCTTAGCCATGGGGACAGATTTGTAAGAAGGGGAGAGGGTGGAAGGGGATGTGTTCCCCACACTTTTTGGAAATACATCCATTGAACTTTGATTTTCACATGATAAATTTTTCAGAGAAGACTCCATGTCCTTCATCCATACGGGAGTATAAGTTGGCCTACATGAGAACATGACACTAGCAGTATTGGTGCTGTAATGTACTGTAGCCTACATCCACAGTTACTGTACCTGTATTAAGATAAAAACTGCCTTCCACTAAATGGCCTGCTATAAAATAAATTACTTCTTACAGTATGTCCTAGCCCTATAATTTAAGCTGAAGCCCTACAAATTAGAAAATGCTTATCAAATTTGTGTTCGGTAATGTACAGTGTGGTACTATAGTTTTAGGCTTTATAAGACATTGACTACATTATAAATTTATTAAACAGTGAACAAAGGAAATATTACAGTAGTACTGAAAAAGGAAGAAAAACTAAGAACAATAAATCAATTTGGTTTTTAAAATTTCAGCAATGCTGAAGTACTGTTCTGAATATGTTTTGTGGTAACTTGAGAAAAAGGTAATGTAAAGTTTAATGGCTGTTTTAGGTATTATAAGTGTAAAGAACTTAAATTACTTTAACAGTCTGATTTTAAACAGAGGTTCTCTTGATCATAATCTCTCCATGAGGAATTTCTTTGGACAGTTTGGTTCATTAGTTAGACTGACTTTTACAGCTGTTTCGTACCAATTGGCTTAAGCCACACCAGTTTCTTTGAACAAATTGGCAATGCAGCATTCATTACATCACTTTAGTTTTACAACGCTACTGAAAGAACAAAAAAAATTTGGAGGGATGCAGGCGGCTTAACAAATTTCAGTTAAATGTTCGGGAGTCAGGTGGATACTGTATTAACTACTGTAACTTGACCACGTTACATCAAATTTACATTAGTTTCCCCTCACAGGCCAGTTCAGAAATGAAACACTCTGTATTTCTCCCAATCACAACCTGAACATCCTGGTTCTTTTACAACTGCTTCCACTAAAACCACCTTTCACAGAGTTGGCCAAGACCTGGGGGTCCTGGAAAGCCTGACATTTCATCTTTAGTGTCTGTTGAGGTAAAGGTTGAAGGTCTAACAATTTCTTTGAGAGTTTGAGAATCATAAAAGTATAATTAGGCCCTATTATCCTATACTGATTTCATCTTTGGCCAGCAGTGCAGTTGTAGACTTTTATTCTAAGAGATTTCACAAGATTTAGAGTACTGTAACGAAACAATCCATTTAACATCTCGTTGATGCATAGTATTTCCTACCAAGTGTCAGTTGGGACTTGACAAATAAACCACTCAGTAAAGCCTGCTGTGTATACTAGGTACAACTGAAACACCTATTGCTGTTACTGGCAGTATGTCACTGAAACTATTCTGACATTATGGGTCTCTTCCATGGACTTCCTATATATTGCACATGGACAGAGCATGTGACACGTACACTCTATCCGTAAATTGTCGCGCCACCTGCTGGGTCAAAAAAGGCTCCCCAAGATGGCTGCCGTGAAGCTATAATTTGTAAGATTTGAAGACAACTTTGTAATATTTTAAACAGAATTTTGACTTGAATGAGAAAAAATATCAAATTCCTGCAATATGTGTGTAGTGATTTTGACATTACCTTTTATTATTTCCAAACTTATTCAACTTTCTTGCCAAATCTATTGATTTCTTAAGCAAGTCTAAACTTTCACACAAATCCATAACAGACAGCCATCATGTTAAGCCTTTTGTCACATGTACAATAGCAACAATCTAATGTACAGTATGCTCTGTCCATGTATAGGAAATTCTTGGTCTGTTCATTTACACACTGTACTACAAAATTCATCCCCATTTTGAATACATTTTTGTGAACATGTACAGTAGAGCAGAGAACAGAAAAATGAATACAAATTCTTTATTAATACTGTGCATTCTAATACTACTTTGTTCTACTTGTAACATGGTTTTGTGTTTTGTAAGATTTATTTACACTTGCTTTAAATTTTTGTTCCATTTCCATACTTCTGCAGAAACCTTGCAAACTCCATAGCAAGTGTGTCATGAAGAAATCTACATACTGTACTGTGTAGTACTGTACATTTGACGTTAAGTACAATACAGTATATACCGTATGGTAGATGTATTAACATTATGGGAAAATCTTGATGAGTAACACAACTATGACAAATTTTGGATTTTACAGAAACTAAGCATCAATTAATATTAAAATAATGTCTTCATTGTCACAAGACAATCGTGGCATTGAGTCTACGGTGCGTTCCAATATACCTGCGTGTGTCTATAGTACCACGTCATGTGGTGAGTTGGATCTTCGGCTCGATTTCGGAGTCCCACGGCTACGTGTACTTCCAACTGATGCAGCTTCAATGCTTGGGCCTGTCGATTTCCTCTCTGATTTTGGCGTCACACTAGCATATGCAGGTTCTGCGGAACCATTCTCTTTAATGGCATCCATGGCAATTTCTGCTTCTGATTCTCCACTTCCCGTGCTACGCCGACTATCAGAGCGCATGCTTCCATTCCTTCTGACATTCGGGTTAGAATTAAGTGAGCTCCGGGAGTGGGTCTTGAAAATGGAGGAATTTACTGTGCCGTAATCTCTTCCAACTGTGCTACCTATGATTAGAAAATGGATATTAGCAGGCTTTATTTTTGTCCATGAGATTTTACCTGTACTGTACAAGAGCTGCAGTTTCCAGATACAATGTCACATATTTACTTTTTTATACTAGAATGAAAAAAAAAATTGCAAAGAGAGTGTGGAAAAACAATTACGAATAAGTTTTAAAATATTCAGTTCCATTTATTTTTGGTTTCTTGGTGAGCTTTCATTTTTCATTTTAAAGTTTTTTAAAGTTGGAATGGCTCAGGCAGATCATTATGATTCAGTGCCTTCAACCCAAACTGGTCACTTTAAAGGACCGAGGTGTAAAACAGATTAACAGTACTGTACATGTGAAGAGAAAGTACAGCATCTGTATGTTGCATTACAGGATGCCACATTATTAGTACCAGCTACTGTATGGCACGCCAAAAGGCTCACCAAATATGATGATGTTCTAAAAATACATGTTCATGTACTAAAAATACACGTTCATGTACTAAAATTACATGTTCATGTACCAAAAATATACGATGATGTACTAACTTCATATGATCATGATGTAAATTTACACCATCATGTACTAAAACCATAAGTTCATCATGTTAAATGTTACGTTGTACATGTAAAATCACACGTTGTACATCTTAAAACACACGTTGTACATGTAAAAACGTAAGATCATCACGTTATTATTGTCTCTTCCGCACGCCATACAGAGTGAGCCTTTCGGCGTACCAGAAGTCCGCCAAAAGGCTCACCGAATTTGATGTAGTGAAAGTACACGTTCATGTACTAACAGCTTACGATCATGTACTGATTTCATACAATCATGTACTGATTTCATACGATCATGTACTGATTTCATACGATCATGTACTAAATGTCAGTACATGATCGTAAGAAATCAGTACATGATTGTATGAAATCAGTACATGATCGTAAGCTGTTAGTACATGAACGTGTACTTTCACTACATCAAATTCGGTGAGCCTTTTGGCGGACTTCTGGTACGCCGAAAGGCTCACTCTGTATGGCGTGCGGAAGAGACAATAATAACGTGATGATCTTACGTTTTTACATGTACAACGTGTGTTTTAAGATGTACAACGTGTGATTTTACATGTACAACGTAACATTTAACCTGATGAACTTATGGTTTTAGTACATGATGGTGTAAATTTACATCATGATCATATGAAGTTAGTACATCATCGTATATTTTTGGTACATGAACGTGTAATTTTAGTACATGAACGTGTATTTTTAGAACATCATCATATTTGGTGAGCCTTTTGGCGTGCCATACTACTGTACTGTACAGTGCTGTAAACAGTACCTAAAAGTACTTTGCAGCACTGTACACAGTTCAGTACAGTACCAAGGGTGAGAAACAAATGTGCCTCAAAAATTGGGGGTACAGTATGAGCCATTTTCCACTTAAACTAGTGCAAACCTGAATTGCATGCTTTACTGTTCAATGATTTCTTGGTGTTTTGTAAGTAAATGCTCAATCCAAATTCTTGAAACATCTCATGTGTTCATAAAAATTAATGGAAAGAGGTTTATCAAAAAATACAAAACCCGAGTTGGCCATAAAAGTAGTTAATTTGTGAAGCAGAAAAAGAAACTGGGTGGTACTGTTCTGCCTCACATTCTGATGGACAAAAATTCACCATTTCCTTGCAGTTCATCAAATCTATCTACCAAATGAAGAAGTTCCTAGTCACTTAAAAACTGTTGTTGACTTGTACGTACTGTGCAATATATACATTTATGTGAAGACAAGTTTCTATATCATGAAAGCATATATTAGTACAGTAGCACTAATGAGTTCTTTATGAAATGAAATACAGGTACCTTCCTTTAAATTTTAAAAACTGGGTTGAACGCTGGTTACTTTGTAGCAGAATGGTTTACTTACAGTATTTACAGGACAGACCTCTGAAAATTTCGCAACCCAGGTCAGTGAAAATTGAATAGTCCGTGTAACCATGTTACTGTAGTATACCCTATTCAAATTGGCTTTACAGTACACTGTAAACATCACTGAAGTTACAGCACTGGATCAAATGAACTGATATCAAGAGAGGCCCAATCAAATAGAGTGCTCACTGTATGTCCTAATACCTGTACTGTAGGCCACTGTATATGGTGTGGCTCACTCATGTTATCATTTCAGCAATGTTTTTTTTTCAGCATTTTTTTTGTCATTGAGTAAGTTGTATGTACTGTAGTCTTTGGGTAGCAAAAATGTGTGAAATGTTCAGTACCATGTGCAGCAGCATGTACAGTAAAGGAAAGGACTTTGTAATTTTTGAAATAATGTTTTACATTAGTTTGGTTTTATGATATTAAGTTGCAGTTGAAGCAGAGTTGTAACGAGTCACAAATTTCCAAAAGGGAAATGACTCGAGTAATTGTATCATGATTTAGCTTATAGAAATAGTACAGTACAGTGACTCAAGTCATTGACGCCACTCCAGTCACACTAAAAGTAACAAACAACTCAACTCGACCGCAAAATTGGGTGACTCGTTACAACTCTGAGTTAAAGTAAGGAAGATTGTACAGTACACTGGTACTGCAGGAGTTAATTCACTGTATATCATATGTACAGTACTGTACATGTAACAGCCTGCCTCTCACTCAAGTTTCTGTAATCACCTCAGAAAGTACAGTATGAAATACTATTAACACCTTTTCTACAGAGTATTGTACAATATCACTCATTTTCATTCTTCCCACGAGTTTTCAAAACAATAATGTAAAAGGGGGAAGGAAAAGGGAGGAGAGACAACAACCAATGTTCAATTTCTTGATTTATACACAGTAATTATGAAGGACAATGATTTAGGCAAAAAATAATAATTTTTCAAAGAACTGTAGGCTCTTCAAAGGTAAAAAAAAAAAAAACCAATCATATTTAATTTTTGTGCTCATGAAAATAAACAAAAAAATTTTTAATGATTGATACTTTACCATTTGGTCTTGAGTAGTCAGAATAAGTCATATCAGTTTCTAATTTCTCCTGTTTCACAGCCAAGATGAAGGCCAATATGCCAAGAGCGATGGCATCCAGGATGGCAACAATCGCAAGGATAAATGCCCAGCCAATGGAGCAGTTACTACCATCTGTGCCACACACCACGCTCACTGTGCCACCATCATCATTAGGTTTCCCCTTTCCTGCTGCAAATAGAACCACACCAAGGAACACAAGGACACCTGGAGAATGAAGATGAATGAAGAAGGCTCACTACAAAATACATTTTAAACTGCTTTGTATTTATTTTTAAAATGTCATGGTTTTGCTGGGACTACAAATATATTTGGCGTATAAATTGTCATACAGCTCTTGTACCAAGAACAGTAGTAATATTTGAAATGGAAATGCAGACACCTTAACTTGAAAATAATTAGTACAGTAACAGTAGGCATATGCGTTGCTCTTTCAACAGTAAAATTTACAAAATTCTTGAAACCAGAAAGCCAAAAGGCTTAGTGATTCCTTGCCGCTGAAATGTAAGGCCTTTTTTCACGTTGACATTGCTTGGCAATGTTTTTCAATTAACAGGGCTCCATAATGAAAAGATTAAACGAGAACCTACCTGGTTTGAAGTTTGATCTTGATTTTATGAAGTAATAGTGAGTGAGAGGTAATGTGAGATCCCGTCCGCACATGCGTGATCAGTCTTTAAAGTATGAGGCCTGAGTTATCAGACCACAATATAGCGCCCTATTATTGAAGATGACTGTACTCCTACTGTAGGCTTTTCCATACATGTATAGAAATTAAATGCTAGCTGGCTTGACTAACATTTTCATTTATGAAGTTTCTGGGTGGGCGAGGAGGGCACATTACCTCTCACTCACTATTACTTCATAAAATCAAGATCAAACTTCAAACCACGTAGGTTCTCGTTTAATCTTTTCATTTTATTTCGTAATACGTTCGACGTAATGTGAGACCTTCAAAGCAACTCAGGTCTCATACAACACATTAACAGAACACAGCAGATGACTCCTCCATAAGTGTTCTGTGTCATATACAGTAAATAAATTTTTGAACTGAATTTACTGTTAAAGGTGTTGCTTCAGTGCAATGCTTCATTCAGTACTGACAGTACTATAACTTTTCTTCACATGTATCTAGGCTTAAAGGAGTACATTTCTTCCAGAACTCTGATACTAAACCTAACCCTTAAAAGGTTTGTTGAAAACTTTAAAAAGTTTCTTCCATACTAGGCACTCCATTCTGCTTGAGGAAAGATTTCAGCAAACAAGCAGATATCAGTTGGACACTGCTACCACCGATCTACTGCAGTAGTTTGTGGTTTGAAGTCACTGTTGTCAACATCAGATTGTTGACATTACTGTTTACACTTCCAGCCATGTGCCTATGGTATCAGGTGACACTTTTGAATGAAGCTTACACAAACAGACCAACTTTTCACCATTCCTCTATGCATTGCTGTCCTCTTTTGGTTCAGTATTCTACCATGACTATACTGTACATTTATGCCGCATTGCTTATTTAGTGGATATGCAATAGCAGCAATACCATATGCCCCACATTTCTGTGCCATGCCTACATTGCCTGGTCTACTAATATCACATAATCCCTTTACAAATAGCTCCTAATGTTTATTTCCATGTGTTCAGCATATATGAACAGTCTGTCGGATAGACTAAGTACTGACAAGCAGATTTTTATTTAAATTCTTGGAAACCAGCAGTTTGGCAGCTACTGTAACATGGATCTTACAACTATGCTGCTTTACATCACAATTGTAATCATAGTGAGGCAAGGGAGGTCTGATATCGAAAGCCCTTACAAATTTTACAATAGTTGTGTAATAAATTGGTGTGATCTCTTATTGAGTATCCATGGGCTGATAGGGCTGCCCATGCCAAGTTAAAAGCACTGTATTTGACAATGTCAAATGAAGAAATAAGGCGTCATGCCTTAACCTGTTCTGGAGTGGAGTATGCACAATGGATCAATGGAATGGAATGCTAGCAAATGGGAATAACCTCCATTGTTTTTTCAAGTGGAGTTGCACCAGAAGTTTCCAACTTTGTCTAAAATGTTGCTGAGTACTCTTTGACAAATCCCCTTGTCTTCAATGAACAATTCCAATAATGTGAAGAAACAAGACCTTGTAGTCGATTTAAGGGTAATATCTTGAGGTTGTCAGCATTTTCCCTGTCAATCTGCTGCAGGAAAACAAGTTCCATGTTCTGCAGGGCCAGAAATGAAAATTACATCATTGTGGCAAACTGGTGCACATTTGCAACCAAAATAATTCATACTCTTAGGCAATTTCCAGGCTCCCCTTGCCTAACATCCATTCTAACTGGTCACTAAATTTTCTACATGCCTAATCAACAATTTCATTTTGGTCACCCTTTCCTACTGGGTTAAACACCCTCAAGTTCAATTTGGTAAATTTCAGTACAAGCTAGCAACTTTGTGCCGCTCAATAGCTGTGTTATTGAGCACTACTGCAGTTAGGGTTTTAACAAAATGCTTGCTAAGCTAGGAAAACAGCATTCCCTCAACATACCACTGTACGTAGTGTTTAGTTCATTGTTTCTTGTTGGTATTCTATCTGACATCAATTTGTATTGTTATCATAGGCACTTCATCCTGAACTGAGGCATCACTTGCCAGAGTGGTTTGAAAGACACCCATACAGAAGATGAAGTTTTTCATATGCCTCAGTGTAGGCACTAGTCCAAATTATTTCTTCTTTACCTTAAAGATAAGGACACATCAATATCAGCACAGTACTCCCCTTTTTGAGACATATGGTACTACTGTAAGTAACATCTCTCTACAGCTTTCTGAATCCAATAGCCCCCTGTGGGCTGTAGAATACATGCCCATGGTATTTTGCGCATGTGACAAGAGGTGACTAAAGGGGGAACAAATGTGAACTTGAACCATACGTGAAAATAAATTTAATTTTTTTATCGAGTTGACTGACACTATATTACACATTCGTGTCAGTGTGTCGTTAAATCTCATCTTACTATCTGAATCCAATAACAGAGTGGGGCTTTATTGTACTGTTAGGAAGCTGCTACTGTACCAGCTTTCCAATCCATGCTGCCACTCTAATTATGACGGGCAGTCTAGCAAGATTCCATCAATTTCTCATGAGGTCAATCTGACTTGCACTGTCGGCAAACTAAAATTAGTCATAAGAGTTTTATTTCTTTTGCAGATGCAGACAAAGACTTCTCTGGGTGGTGAAAATTCATCTCAAATCTGAGAAACTTGTAGTTCTGGCAACAGCTTCTTTGGCATGTTGCTTTGTTACTGTGGCTATTACCAATGTACCACTTCAGTAAAGTATCATATAATTGTGCACTGAAATCCCTTGGAAGCAGTCCAAGAGATGCAAAGCAGTGCTTTAGGTAATTGTGTAAAATGCCTTGGCATTTACATGACCCCAACTGGATTTTGTCTGGCCATAACTGACCTTTTCACAAAAGCAGGACTTCAGACTGTAAATATATTTTCTTCAAATGCTAATGAGAAATAATAATATGCATCTCTCATGTCTACAGATGCCATTGAATAGTCCATTGTAATAAACTTCCTCACAAAACTGTTTTCATAAAAGGTTCCGAGAGATAATGGGGCATTCTATTGTCCCCAGCATTCTTGAGCCATGAAAAGGTATTCAAATGAACTCTGCATGAAGTTGGAGTGCTTCCATTTCTGCACGTCCTTTTTAAACAGCCCATGAATCTCTTTGCAAACAGCTTCAGCCTCTATGAATAAACTTTAAATGGTCGGCCTATACAGAGCGTACCAAATTTACCTGAAAATGAATAGATATCTTGAAGAACAATTGTGTTCCAATTATGTACAAAATATAGTCAAGGTTGTGTACATAGTATATTGTCAGCTTTCTCATTTATCATAGAAATTGGGTAAGTTACTTTGTCAACCCCAATATCCTAGCCTCCTAGGTAACCTAGGACCATGGCTTCCTACTGCTGGTTCATTGCCGCACTCTGGAATACTGTACTTGTTTCCTGCTTGTTATCTGGAGCCCTAACTTTGGGCCTATTTTTGGCATGTTTTGCCAGATTGATGTTGGTACACAGTAGCGTCCCACAGCAGGGGGAGCTTTTCTCACACTGAAATATTGCTGTAAGTTAAGCATCAGCTAAAAATTGTGTGTGGCATCTACCACACATACAAGCTACGGTTTTCTCTTCAACCAGTTCTTTGACCATTTTAATGGTAGTTCTAGGGTTACAGTAGATGACCTCCCAGCAATCACTGAGTTTTACACTGCTTACATTATTAATTTAGGTCTAAGCTTGGTCGCAGGCTATGCCTCGACCTCGCCAAGTTTCCAGCTTGACTTACAGTTAATATAGGCTAGCCTAGGCCTATATACACTAGGCTATGTAGCCTAAGCTACTAGCCCTGTAAGTACGACAGTAGGGTCTGACAGGTCTTGTGTGCGGGAAAAGTGCTTCATAATTGTGTGCTGAGACATCTGACATGTTTCAGCTTTCTTTCTTCCACTTTTGTGGGTTCTTCTAGGTTGAGGCCATTGACCTAGGCTACGTGATATAAAAATGCTGCTATAGCAACTGGTTCACCTTTGTAAACCTTGACAGTTGATGCAAACCCCAAAGGTTTGTATCAGGTACCATCCTTTCTAATTCTCACCCTCAGTCTCAGACTGGGGAAATCTTTATGTGACTGTATCCTGTATGCCTCCGCCTTGGCTAGGCCTAATACTAAGGCCGACAGTATTTCACTGTTTGGACTTGCACACTAACCTATTCATAGTCTAAGTCAGCACTTTAAACTGCTGCTCTCCATAGCTCAATCTATGGATAAGTACTCAGTCACATCCATTTTTCAAGCCTGGCCCAGGCCTAGGCTAACCAACATTTGTTGGTTTATCTTTGTCAACACAAGCCTCTTCAGTGTTGCTGAAGTGTTACTGCTAGAAACGACCGTGCAGTGTTTTTATAGGAGGCATTTTCTCTCCTTCCTTTGGCATTTTGAGCCTTTCTTGACTTTCACAGAGCTCCCGTCAGCGACGAGGCTTTCTCTTTCAACCCAGTGTAACGCTTCCACCGAGTGCATGCACTACTACGTTCAGTAGGTACATATTGTAGCTACTGCCTAACGGCGTTAGGCTATGGCACTAGAATCCCGCCATAAATCATTTTCGTGGAACTGACTCTCGCATGTTACATGCCTGGCCAGACAGTGCTTCAGTCTCGGTGGCTCGCACCGGACAATTTATTGGTCTGAGATTAAGACATCGTGAGTAGAACCGCTCCGAACATCGAGAAATCATCATAGTAACATCCCAAATCCTTTAGATTGCAACAGTTTGCGGTTAATTAGCCTTCTATCGGGTTGAAACTCAAAATTTTCTTCGTGGTACAGAAAGTCCACTGACCACTACACTTATTGCGAACGAACTGATCACGCATGCGCGGACGGGATCTCACATTACGTCGAACGTATTACGAAATAAAATGTGCCCACAAAGTACACATGCAAGGCATCCAATCTTCCTACATTGAGATCCCCCTTGCCCGTTGTGAACCCAAATGACATTTGACCTCCACCAAAAACTTCTGGGACCATGTATTCACTATGTGCCATCTACAGGACAAGTTACAGGACCCTACAAGTGACATTTCTTGAAAGACTGTGCAGGAAAGCTTGTCAGGCTTTGAACATCCTGACTCCAAATGAACTTTGACCTTTCAGAAAATCAATAGGGATCATCTACTCAATATGACCAATCCACACACTAAATATGAGCACACTAACATGTAACTCTTGAGATATCGTGTTTACGAAGTTTTGACCTTTTGACCTCTCATGACCCCAAATGACCTTTGACCTCCACCAAAAACAATAGGGATCATCTACTCAATATGGCCAACACACTCGCCAAATATGAGTATAGTCACAAGTACCATTCTCGAGATATCGTGTTTACGAAGTTTTGACCTTTTGACCTCTCGTGACCCCAAATGACCTTTGATCTACACCAAAAACAGTAGGGATCATCTACTCAATTCGGCCAAGGCACACACCAAATATCAGATTAGTCACACTTACTCTTCTTGAGATACCGTGTTTACAAGCAATTTTTAAGGAATTTACCTACTGACCTCTCCTGACCCCAAATGACCTTTGACCTCCACGAAAATCAATAGGGATTATCTACTCAATATGGCCAACCCACACACCAAATATGAGCATAGTCACATGTACCGTTCTCGAGATATCGTGTTTACAAAGTTTTGACCTTTTGACCTCTCGTGATACCAAATGACCTTTGACCTCCACGAAAATCGACAGGGATCATCTACTCAATATGACCAACCCACACACCAAATATGAGCATAGTCACATGTACCATTCTCGAGATATCGTGTTTATGAAGTTTTGACCTTTTGACCTCTCGTGACCCCAAATGACCTTTGACCTCCACCAAAAACAATATGGATCATCTACTCGATATGACCAACCCACACACCAAATATGAGCATAGTCACATGTACCGTTCTCGAGATATCGTGTTTACGAAGTTTTGACCTTTCGACCTCTCATGACCCCAAATGACCTTTGACCTCCACCAAAAACAATATGGATCATCTACTCGATATGACCAACCCACACACCAAATATAAGCATAGTCACATGTACCGTTCTCGAGATATCGTGTTTACGAAGTTTTGACCTTTCGACCTCTCGTGACCCCAAATGACCTTTGATCTCCACCAAAAACAATAGGGATCATCTACTCAATATGACCAACCCACACACCAAATATGAGCATAGTCACATGTACCGTTCTCGAGATATCGTGTTTACGAAGTTTTGACCTTTCGACCTTTCCTGACCCCAAATGACCTTTGATCTCCACCAAAAACAAAAGGGATCATCTACTCAATATGGCCAACCTACACACCAAATATGAGTATAGTCACATGTACCGTTCTCGAGATATTGTGTTTACGAAGTTTTGACCTTTCGACCTCTCGTGACCCCAAATGACCTTTGACCTCCACCAAAAACAATAGGGATCATCTACTCAATATGGCCAATGCACACACCAAATATGAGATTAGTCACACTTACCCTTCTTGAGATACCGTGTTTACAAGCAATTTCTAAGGAATTTACCTATTGACCTCTCGTGACCCCAAATGACCTTTGACCTCCACAAAAATCAATAGGGATCATCTACTCAATCTGACCAATCCACACACTAAATATGAGCATAGTCACATGTACCGTTCGAGATATCGTGTTTACGAAGTTTTGACCTTTTGACCTCTCGTGACCCCAAATGACCTTTGATCTACACCAAAAACAATAGGGATCATCTACTCAATATGACCAACCCACACACCAAATATGAGCATAGTCACATGTACCGTTCTCGAGATATCGTGTTTACGAAGTTTTGACCTTTCGACCTTTCCTGACCCCAAATGACCTTTGATCTCCACCAAAAACAATAGGGATCATCTACTCAATATGGCCAACCTACACACCAAATATGAGTATAGTCACATGTACCGTTCTCGAGATATTGTGTTTCTGAAGTTTTGACCTTTTGACCTCTCATGACCCCAAGTGACCTTTGACCTCCACCAAAAACAATATGGATCATCTACTCGATATGACCAACCCACACACCAAATATAAGCATAGTCACATGTACCGTTGTCGAGATATCGTGTTTACGAAGTTTTGACCTTTCGACCTCTCGTGACCCCAAATGACCTTTGATCTCCACCAAAAACAATAGGGATCATCTACTCAATATGACCAACCCACACACCAAATATGAGCATAGTCACATGTACCGTTCTCGAGATATCGTGTTTACGAAGTTTTGACCTTTCGACCTTTCCTGACCCCAAATGACCTTTGATCTCCACCAAAAACAATAGGGATCATCTACTCAATATGGCCAACCTACACACCAAATATGAGTATAGTCACATGTACCGTTCTCGAGATATTGTGTTTCTGAAGTTTTGACCTTTTGACCTCTGGTGACCCCAAATGACCTTTGACCTCCACCAAAAACAATATGGATCATCTACTCGATATGACCAACCTACACACCAAATATGAGTATAGTCACATGTACCGTTCTCGAGATATCGTGTTTACGAAGTTTTGACCTTTTGACCTCTTGTGACCCCAAATGACCTTTGACCTCCACCAAAAACAATAGGGATCATCTACTCAATATGGCCAACCTACCCACCAAATATGAGTATAGTCACATGTACCGTTCTCGAGATATTGTGTTTCTGAAGTTTTGACCTTTTGACCTCTGGTGACCCCAAATGACCTTTGACCTCCACCAAAAACAATAGGGATCATCTACCCAATATGACCAACCCACACACCAAATATGAGCATAGTCACATGTACCGTTCTCGAGATATCGTGTTTACGAAGTTTTGACCTTTCGACCTCTCGTGACCCCAAATGACCTTTGACCTCCACCAAAAACAATAGGGATCATCTACTCAATATGGCCAATGCACACACCAAATATGAGATTAGTCACACTTACCCTTCTTGAGATACCGTGTTTACAAGCAATTTCTAAGGAATTTACCTATTGACCTCTCGTGATCCCAAATGACCTTTGACCTCCACAAAAATCAATAGAGATCATCTACTCAATCTGACCAATCCACACACTAAATATGAGCATAGTCACATGTACCGTTCGAGATATCGTGTTTACGAAGTTTTGACCTTTTGACCTCTCGTGACCCCAAATGACCTTTGATCTACACCAAAAACAATAGGGATCATCTACTCAATATGACCAACCCACACACCAAATATGAGCATAGTCACATGTACCGTTCTCGAGATATCGTGTTTACGAAGTTTTGACCTTTCGACCTTTCCTGACCCCAAATGACCTTTGACCTCCACCAAAAACAATATGGATCATCTACTCGATATGACCAACCCACACACCAAATATGAGCATAGTCACATGTACCGTTCTCGAGATATCGTGTTTACGAAGTTTTGACCTTTCGACCTCTCATGACCCCAAATGACCTTTGACCTCCACCAAAAACGATATGGATCATCTACTCGATATGACCAACCCACACACCAAATATAAGCATAGTCACATGTACCGTTCTCGAGATATCGTGTTTACGAAGTTTTGACCTTTCGACCTCTCGTGACCCCAAATGACCTTTGACCTCCACCAAAAACAATAGGGATCATCTACTCAATATGACCAACCCACACACCAAATATGAGCATAGTCACATGTACCGTTCTCGAGATATCGTGTTTACGAAGTTTTGACCTTTCGACCTTTCCTGACCCCAAATGACCTTTGATCTCCACCAAAAACAATAGGGATCATCTACTCAATATGGCCAACCTACACACCAAATATGAGTATAGTCACATGTACCGTTCTCGAGATATTGTGTTTCTGAAGTTTTGACCTTTTGACCTCTCGTGACCCCAAATGACCTTTGACCTCCACCAAAAACAATATGGATCATCTACTCGATATGACCAACCTACACACCAAATATGATTATAGTCACATGTAGCGTTCTCGAGATATCGTGTTTACGAAGTTTTGACCTTTTGACCACTTGTGACCCCAAATGACCTTTGACCTCCACCAAAAACAATAGGGATCATCTACTCAATATGACCAACCCACACACCAAATATGAGCATAGTCACATGTACCGTTCTCGAGATATCGTGTTTACGAAGTTTTGACCTTTCGACCTCTCGTGACCCCAAATGACCTTTGACCTCCACCAAAAACAATAGGGATCATCTACTCAATATGGCCAATGCACACACCAAATATGAGATTAGTCACACTTACCCTTCTTGAGATACCGTGTTTACAAGCAATTTCTAAGGAATTTACCTATTGACCTCTCGTGACCCCAAATGACCTTTGACCTCCACAAAAATCAATAGGGATCATCTACTCAATCTGTCCAATCCACACACTAAATATGAGCATAGTCACATGTACCGTTCGAGATATCGTGTTTACGAAGTTTTGACCTTTTGACCTCTCGTGACCCCAAATGACCTTTGACCTCCACCAAAAACAATAGGGATCATCTACTCAATATGGCCAATGCACACACCAAATATGAGATTAGTCACACTTACCCTTCTTGAGATACCGTGTTTACAAGCAATTTCTAAGGAATTTACCTATTGACCTCTCGTGATCCCAAATGACCTTTGACCTCCACAAAAATCAATAGGGATGATCTACTCAATCTGACCAATCCACACACTAAATATGAGCATAGTCACATGTACCGTTCGAGATATCGTGTTTACGAAGTTTTGACCTTTTGACCTCTCGTGACCCCAAATGACCTTTGATCTACACCAAAAACAATAAGGATCATCTACTCAATATGACCAACCCACACACCAAATATGAGCATAGTCACATGTACCGTTCTCGAGATATCGTGTTTACGAAGTTTTGACCTTTCGACCTTTCCTGACCCCAAATGACCTTTGATCTCCACCAAAAACAAAAGGGATCATCTACTCAATATGGCCAACCTACACACCAAATATGAGTATAGTCACATGTACCGTTCTCGAGATATTGTGTTTACGAAGTTTTGACCTTTCGACCTCTCGTGACCCCAAATGACCTTTGACCTCCACCAAAAACAATAGGGATCATCTACTCAATATGGCCAATGCACACACCAAATATGAGATTAGTCACACTTACCCTTCTTGAGATACCGTGTTTACAAGCAATTTCTAAGGAATTTACCTATTGACCTCTCGTGACCCCAAATGACCTTTGACCTCCACAAAAATCAATAGGGATCATCTACTCAATCTGACCAATCCACACACTAAATATGAGCATAGTCACATGTACCGTTCGAGATATCGTGTTTACGAAGTTTTGACCTTTTGACCTCTCGTGACCCCAAATGACCTTTGATCTACACCAAAAACAATAGGGATCATCTACTCAATATGACCAACCCACACACCAAATATGAGCATAGTCTCATGTACCGTTCTCGAGATATCGTGTTTACGAAGTTTTGACCTTTCGACCTTTCCTGACCCCAAATGACCTTTGATCTCCACCAAAAACAATAGGGATCATCTACTCAATATGGCCAACCTACACACCAAATATGAGTATAGTCACATGTACCGTTCTCGAGATATTGTGTTTCTGAAGTTTTGACCTTTTGACCTCTCATGACCCCAAGTGACCTTTGACCTCCACCAAAAACAATATGGATCATCTACTCGATATGACCAACCCACACACCAAATATAAGCATAGTCACATGTACCGTTGTCGAGATATCGTGTTTACGAAGTTTTGACCTTTCGACCTCTCGTGACCCCAAATGACCTTTGATCTCCACCAAAAACAATAGGGATCATCTACTCAATATGACCAACCCACACACCAAATATGAGCATAGTCACATGTACCGTTCTCGAGATATCGTGTTTACGAAGTTTTGACCTTTCGACCTTTCCTGACCCCAAATGACCTTTGATCTCCACCAAAAACAATAGGGATCACCTACTCAATATGACCAACCCACACACCAAATATGAGCATAGTCACATGTACCGTTCTCGAGATATCGTGTTTACGAAGTTTTGACCTTTCGACCTTTCCTGACCCCAAATGACCTTTGACCTCCACCAAAAACAATAGGGATCATCTACTCAATATGGCCAATGCACACACCAAATATGAGATTAGTCACACTTACCCTTCTTGAGATACCGTGTTTACAAGCAATTTCTAAGGAATTTACCTATTGACCTCTCGTGACCCCAAATGACCTTTGACCTCCACAAAAATCAATAGGGATCATCTACTCAATCTGACCAATCCACACACTAAATATGAGCATAGTCACATGTACCGTTCGAGATATCGTGTTTACGAAGTTTTGACCTTTTGACCTCTCGTGACCCCAAATGACCTTTGATCTACACCAAAAACAATAGGGATCATCTACTCAATATGACCAACCCACACACCAAATATGAGCATAGTCACATGTACCGTTCTCGAGATATCGTGTTTACGAAGTTTTGACCTTTCGACCTTTCCTGACCCCAAATGACCTTTGATCTCCACCAAAAACAATAGGGATCATCTACTCAATATGGCCAACCTACACACCAAATATGAGTATAGTCACATGTACCGTTCTCGAGATATTGTGTTTCTGAAGTTTTGACCTTTTGACCTCTCATGACCCCAAGTGACCTTTGACCTCCACCAAAAACAATATGGATCATCTACTCGATATGACCAACCCACACACCAAATATAAGCATAGTCACATGTACCGTTGTCGAGATATCGTGTTTACGAAGTTTTGACCTTTCGACCTCTCGTGACCCCAAATGACCTTTGATCTCCACCAAAAACAATAGGGATCATCTACTCAATATGACCAACCCACACACCAAATATGAGCATAGTCACATGTACCGTTCTCGAGATATCGTGTTTACGAAGTTTTGACCTTTCGACCTTTCCTGACCCCAAATGACCTTTGATCTCCACCAAAACAATAGGGATCATCTACTCAATATGGCCAACCTACACACCAAATATGAGTATAGTCACATGTACCGTTCTCGAGATATTGTGTTTCTGAAGTTTTGACCTTTTTGACCTCTGGTGACCCCAAATGACCTTTGACCTCCACCAAAAAACAATATGGATCATCTACTCGATATGACCAACCTACACACCAAATATGAGCATAGTCACATGTACCGTTCTCGAGATATCGTGTTTACGAAGTTTTGACCTTTTGACCTCTTGTGACCCCAAATGACCTTTGACCTCCACCAAAAACAATAGGGATCATCTACTCAATATGGCCAACCTACCCACCAAATATGAGTATAGTCACATGTACCGTTCTCGAGATATTGTGTTTCTGAAGTTTTGACCTTTTGACCTCTGGTGACCCCAAATGACCTTTGACCTCCACCAAAACAATAGGGATCATCTACCCAATATGCCCACCCACCACACCAAATATGACCATAGTCACATGTGCCGCCCTCGAGATATCGTGTTTATGAAGTTTTGACCTTTCGACCTCTTGTGACCCCAAATGACCTTTGACCTCCACCAAAAACAATAGGGATCATCTACTCAATATGGCCAATGCACACACCAAATATGAGATTAGTCACACTTACCCTTCTTGAGATACCGTGTTTACAAGCAATTTCTAAGGAATTTACCTATTGACCTCTCGTGATCCCAAATGACCTTTGACCTCCACAAAAATCAATAGAGATCATCTACTCAATCTGACCAATCCACACACTAAATATGAGCATAGTCACATGTACCGTTTCGAGATATCGTGTTTACGAAGTTTTGACCTTTTGACCTCTCGTGACCCCAAATGACCTTTGATCTACACCAAAAACAATAGGGATCATCTACTCAATATGACCAACCCACACACCAAATATGAGCATAGTCACATGTACCGTTCTCGAGATATCGTGTTTACGAAGTTTTGACCTTTCGACCTTCCTGACCCCAAATGACCTTTGACCTCCACCAAAAACAATATGGATCATCTACTCGATATGACCAACCCACACACCAAATATGAGCATAGTCACATGTACCGTTCTCGAGATATCGTGTTTACGAAGTTTTGACCTTTCGACCTCTCATGACCCCAAATGACCTTTGACCTCCACCAAAAACGATATGGATCATCTACTCGATATGACCAACCCACACACCAAATATAAGCATAGTCACATGTACCGTTCTCGAGATATCGTGTTTACGAAGTTTTGACCTTTCGACCTCTCGTGACCCCAAATGACCTTTGACCTCCACCAAAAACAATAGGGATCATCTACTCAATATGACCAACCCACACACCAAATATGAGCATAGTCACATGTACCGTTCTCGAGATATCGTGTTTACGAAGTTTTGACCTTTCGACCTTTCCTGACCCCAAATGACCTTTGATCTCCACCAAAAACAATAGGGATCATCTACTCAATATGGCCAACCTACACACCAAATATGAGTATAGTCACATGTACCGTTCTCGAGATATTGTGTTTCTGAAGTTTTGACCTTTTGACCTCTCGTGACCCCAAATGACCTTTGACCTCCACCAAAAACAATATGGATCATCTACTCGATATGACCAACCTACACACGAAATATGATTATAGTCACATGTAGCGTTCTCGAGATATCGTGTTTACGAAGTTTTGACCTTTCGACCTCTCGTGACCCCAAATGACCTTTGACCTCCACCAAAAACAATAGGGATCATCTACTCAATATGGCCAATGCACACACCAAATATGAGATTAGTCACACTTACCCTTCTTGAGATACCGTGTTTACAAGCAATTTCTAAGGAATTTACCTATTGACCTCTCGTGACCCCAAATGACCTTTGACCTCCACAAAAATCAATAGGGATCATCTACTCAATCTGTCCAATCCACACACTAAATATGAGCATAGTCACATGTACCGTTCGAGATATCGTGTTTACGAAGTTTTGACCTTTTGACCTCTCGTGACCCCAAATGACCTTTGACCTCCACCAAAAACAATAGGGATCATCTACTCAATATGGCCAATGCACACACCAAATATGAGATTAGTCACACTTACCCTTCTTGAGATACCGTGTTTACAAGCAATTTCTAAGGAATTTACCTATTGACCTCTCGTGATCCCAAATGACCTTTGACCTCCACAAAAATCAATAGGGATGATCTACTCAATCTGACCAATCCACACACTAAATATGAGCATAGTCACATGTACCGTTCGAGATATCGTGTTTACGAAGTTTTGACCTTTTGACCTCTCGTGACCCCAAATGACCTTTGATCTACACCAAAAACAATAGGGATCATCTACTCAATATGACCAACCCACACACCAAATATGAGCATAGTCACATGTACCGTTCTCGAGATATCGTGTTTACGAAGTTTTGACCTTTCGACCTTTCCTGACCCCAAATGACCTTTGACCTCCACCAAAAACAATATGGATCATCTACTCGATATGACCAACCCACACACCAAATATGAGCATAGTCACATGTACCGTTCTCGAGATATCGTGTTTACGAAGTTTTGACCTTTCGACCTCTCATGACCCCAAATGACCTTTGACCTCCACCAAAAACGATATGGATCATCTACTCGATATGACCAACCCACACACCAAATATAAGCATAGTCACATGTACCGTTCACGAGATATCGTGTTTACGAAGTTTTGACCTTTCGACCTCTCGTGACCCCAAATGACCTTTGACCTCCACCAAAAACAATAGGGATCATCTACTCAATATGACCAACCTACACACCAAATATGAGCATAGTCACATGTACCGTTCTCGAGATATTGTGTTTACGAAGTTTTGACCTTTCGACCTTTCCTGACCCCAAATGACCTTTGATCTCCACCAAAAACAATAGGGATCATCTACTCAATATGGCCAACCTACACACCAAATATGAGTATAGTCACATGTAGCGTTCTCGAGATATCGTGTTTACGAAGTTTTGACCTTTCGACCTTTCCTGACCCCAAATGACCTTTGATCTCCACCAAAAACAATAGGGATCATCTACTCAATATGGCCAACCTACACACCAAATATGAGTATAGTCACATGTACCGTTCTCGAGATATTGTGTTTCTGAAGTTTTGACCTTTTGACCTCTCGTGACCCCAAATGACCTTTGACCTCCACCAAAAACAATAGGGATCATCTACTCAATATGACCAACCCACACACCAAATATGAGCATAGTCACATGTACCGTTCTCGAGATATCGTGTTTACGAAGTTTTGACCTTTCGACCTCTCGTGACCCCAAATGACCTTTGACCTCCACCAAAAACAATAGGGATCATCTACTCAATATGGCCAATGCACACACCAAATATGAGATTAGTCACACTTACCCTTCTTGAGATACCGTGTTTACAAGCAATTTCTAAGGAATTTACCTATTGACCTCTCGTGATCCCAAATGACCTTTGACCTCCACAAAAATCAATAGGGATCATCTACTCAATCTGACCAATCCACACACTAAATATGAGCATAGTCACATGTACCGTTCGAGATATCGTGTTTACGAAGTTTTGTCCTTTTGACCTCTCGTGACCCCAAATGACCTTTGATCTACACCAAAAACAGTAGGGATCATCTACTCAATATGGCCAATGCACACACCAAATATGAGATTAGTCACACTTACCCTTCTTGAGATACCGTGTTTACAAGCAATTTCTAAGGAATTTACCTATTGACCTCTCGTGACCCCAAATGACCTTTGACCCCCAAGAAAATCGATACCGATCATCTACTCAATATGACCAACCCACACACCAAATATGAGCATAGTCACATGTACCGTTCTCGAGATATCGTGTTTACAAGATTTTGACCTTTTGACCTCTCATGACCCCAAGTGACCTTTGACGTCCACCAAAAACAATAAGGATCATCTACTCAATATGGGCAATCCACATGCTAAGTATGAGATCCCTCGGACTTACCCTTCTTGAGATATCGTGTTTACAAGCCAAAGCGTCACATACGCACACACACACACAAACACATACACACGACATCACCATCGCATAGATTCCTTGCCTGCCTACGGCAAGGAATCAAAAATAGTGAAATTTACCCCAATCCTACTTTGAAACCAGCTAATTTTCTTTAGTTCCCTTCCCACCAAGTTTTCTTCCCTAGAACTTAGTGATTTAAATTACAGAGGGGAATTTAATTTGGCCATTTGGAGGAAAGTTTTTACTATTTGAGGGAAATCTGGGTTCATCGAACACACACAGAAAGAAGAAATTAATGGAACTTTTAATGCCCAACATCCTTTAAATACATTTGAATACAGCAGAATGTACAGCAGTTCTTGCATGGGTTATGAGGAAAGAGTCTACAGTGACTCTACACTGCAGCCAATCTGGCAATTACTGTAAGACACACCATCATGGGCAGAATTTACTGCAAGGCACAAGAAACAGTGATTGAGCTAAAACTGAATGCAAAGCCTGCATTTCTGAGGTGGGGCATTCAGGGGCAAAGCCCTTATGTGTGTTCAAGGGGCAAATCCACCAGAAGCTCTGAGGTTTAAGCATACTACTCTGGGTGATAAATTACTGTAAGTATCAGGAGAGACCTCTCCTGATTAGTAATTTTTCCCCCAGAAATATAAAGTAAACATACATTGCCCCCTGCAGTGCCACCACTGATAGTACAGTAAATCCAGGAGGTTTGGGGGAAAAATAAATTTTGTGACCCTAAATTATCACAAAATAGCATCAGACATTCAGTAACTTTGCCCATTAATTCCTATTTTTCCATGTGTATGGTGTGAGGATTATAGAACAGTTTACT
This sequence comes from Holothuria scabra, assembly GCA_037179385.1. Lineage (NCBI taxonomy): Eukaryota > Metazoa > Echinodermata > Holothuroidea > Aspidochirotida > Holothuriidae > Holothuria > Holothuria scabra. Next base: position 18,299,719 of record CM074181.1, read on the forward strand.
GTATTGTTGCAAAAACTATTGTTTAAAGCTTATTTTGAGTTTCTACAGAAATAGCTTCAGCCAATTGTGTGATTGCTTGCTAGAGAAGGTCCTAGTATCCGAATACTTCGCCAGACAGGGAGCAAGGCCCTATTATATAGTAGAACCACCTACACATTTTCCTGTTACTGTACACAAGCAGGCTTCCTTTATATATACAATAGGCCCGTTCTCTGAAAGAAGATCTACGCATTTTCCTGATACACTAGAAGGAAGTCATTGTAACCTCAGATGGTGCACCAGACTACAAGTAATACAGTAAGATGGGTACACGGATAATAAAATTCAAATACAGTGTCACACATCCCTTCCGATGGGTCGGCAACTCGGCATTCAATCCTAAGTTGGATACCTACCTGTAGCTCTTCAAACAAAAATTCTGACTCATTAGCATTGACTGTCTGCCACTGTGTAAATGTGAACAGTAGGATGACTATGCGAAGATGTCCAAATTTAATTAAGATTGGGGTGCTACCTTACATGACATGGTGTTGATAAAGCTTAGAATTATTTTAAAGCAAAGGTCCTTAAAGCTGTCGAGCTACAGTATTTATTCCTATTTCCTAAAGCTACTGTTACTGGAGTGGCAACGGAACTAGACTTACAGCAGGTCTACTGTAAGCCAGCCTGGATAACAGGCAGGGCTCGTGGTTGTCAGACTGACCAGAACAACTAAAATTCCACACAGACAACCCAAAGTTAAAAGTTGGTTGTCCGATTGACTACCTTTTTTCTCTCACAATGAATTATAGGCTTAGTTAAGCAGCTTGCTTTTATCTGATTGAAGAAGTATACACTGCTGACTTACTGTATCAACTCTTTCAACTTTTACATCATACAATTTCAGACTTCAAGTGTTTATCTCTTGCAAAAATCATATCTTTGAATTTCTTTGAAACTGCTCAGAGCAACTAGAAATAACAACTCATTTTGGTCAACAATATCTGGTTTCTTTGTATACCAATATGAGGTAGTTAAACACCTATTAACAGTACATGTAAATTACTGAGAACATTATTATACATGCTTACTCAACTAATTCGGTGAGGAAAAAGATTATCTAAAATCACATAATTACAAACACACGATTCTTTCAGTTTTAAAGTGTACAATCCATTTATCGAGTACAATTTCTTTCTTTTTTCATAGGAAATTTTTTTTTTTCATAGAGCTAAACCGGGCAATTAATAACTGCATCCATATTAATATAATATTTCAGCAATTTCTCTTTCAACACTGATCACAAGACTTCATACTGTAGCCTTTCTTCATTGTTCATCTAAGATAAATTTTGATCAGATTTAGCTTTCCAAATGATCTCTTACTGTAGCTTGGTCTGCTGTTGAAACACTTACAGTATCATCCCCAACAACCTGTAGAGTATAGTCACATGGATATGCAATATCTTACTTGTTTCTTTTGAGAAGCAGTAGCACATCCTGCACACTACTATTAACAAGCTCCACTTTTATTTCTGGAGTATTTTTTATTTATGCGCAGAGTTGACTGTACTCAGAAACCACAGTACAGTATCTGCACATCCTTTGAATAATGCTCAGCTTATTCTTTGAACAATGTAGCATCACCAAAATGATCTGGGAGAAGGCATGTGAATTTCTGGACTGATTGATCAAAATCTGAAAATCTACCCTTAAACTCCTGAATAAGTGTGTCAAACTGAGCAAAGTAGACCTGTGTTTTAAATTTCCTTTAGGAATCAGCGATAGACCCATTAAATGAAGTTTCACCAGGCATCTTTTTGAGAAGCCTTTAATACCCTTCTACTGTACTGTACCTCAAATGAAGTATTGACACCTTCTTCCATTGCAAATTCCTAAGTAGTTCTTTTAACCTTTGTTTTATGGGCATTGCCATAATTTCTTAGAGCCTTAACTGATGACATGTGCTGTAATGGTAGACTGGATCATTTTCGCAGCCAGTGCAATATCTACTGTACTGCACTATTTTGAAGATACTGTACAGAGTTTGGTCAGGAAAATGTATAATTTGACAAAATTTCTTCCCAGATTTCAAGAAGCAAAATGAACTCTAGTTTACTAACATGAGTAAACTAAATGCTTCTGCAACCACTTGTGGTGTCTTGTCATGCTCCTTGATACTGTACGTTCCAGTGCAAAATGAAGGGCTGAATAATTATGTTTAATAGGAATTACATGCATGAGAAATGTCTAACTTTTTCTTTTTCAAACAAAAATTTTGAGAAATGGAAAAAGGGCATGTCATTTCATCATATTTCCCCAAATTATTTTCCAGTATGGCAAGTTGCCCCCCCCCCCCCTTGCTTTCCCAGTAGCTATGCCACTCACTTACCCATCCTTTTCAGGACTATTCTATCAATGGAGATTATGCTGGTAGCATGCAAGAAACATAGTAACCATGGCTGGAAAAAACAGCAATTTGGGAATGCCATTGCAGGGAAACTTTGGTACAGTATTTGGAGAGAAATTTGACTACTTTTTTATGTACTGTAAACATGTGAAGTCACAGGGAAATTTTGATTTGCTTGCTGGGAAACTTGATTTGCTTGCATGGAAATTTACTTTTTTTCCAGCCCTAAACATAACCTCCTAATTAGTTCATCCTAAAAGGATCTTGGTGTTCTGGTAGCTACTGTACCAAACTTTTCTGGTGACCATAGGCCTATAATACATCCGGAAGTTTTCTAAAGCTGTGTCTTGAGTACAATTAAGGGAACCTTTTGTTTTTGGATAGTCCTTTATTTTCATTGTACAAATCTATGGTGCATCCTACTGTACAACTGAGTATGGTATTCCTGCCTTGTCTCCTTTTCTTTGGAAAGAAGTAGATGAAATTGTGTCTGTACAAAGGCAAGCAACCACATTGGTTCCAGGTTTTCAGGATCTTTCTTATCCGTAGAGGACTGCATACAGTACATTGGACTACCTGTACAGTACCTTGCCTATAGGAGTTTTCTTGTACACATGATTAATACTGTATGTATTTAAAGGGCAGGAGCAGTCATCCTACTGCAAATTGAAGAAGTGTACAGTAGTACAGAAGACTGTCCAGTTTCATGAATAGCTGCTGCGAGTCACGTAACAATGTTTTTTCTCTTCAAATGTGAAATTTGCCAGAAATAACTGCTTGGTTAACCTGTATGCAATAGTAAAGTCATAAAATGTAATGAAAGATACTTTGAAGAGAAATAAGATGAAAATTGCATTATTTACAGTAGCTTTTTCTTCAAAATAAGTTTGGGGGGACTGCTCTTTACCTTTAAGTACAGTACTTGAGAGGTGGAGAGGTTGGCAATGTTACACTTTCAGAGATCCTTACTGTGGATTCTAGTACCCAAGGGCATCCATTTAAGATTCATAATTAAGCCATACATAACAAAAATGTTTGGCAAAGATCCTTTGCTCAGTGTGGGGTTGTACTTGGAACTCCATTCCAGTGCACCTCATAATGGCATCATCTTTAAAGGGGTTTAATTAGTCAAGCTTTGACAGATTTTGATATCATAGGGGTTTTTACTTTGATTAAAATACAAGGGGGAAATCAAAACTGAATAACTGTTTACAGTGACGAAACGGCATGTGGCCAACAACATTAATTGTTATTGATGATGATGATGATGAGGAGAGGGCCATTGATAATGTTTCAGATGGTTAACTTGAGGGGCATTACTGTAGTTTGCGAAAGTTGACAACAACATATATAGGCTAGGGGATAAAATTGGGATAGGCCTAGGGGGCCTAGGCCTAATCCTGCCTAGGAGTACTGTAGGCCTACTGTAGTAGTAGTAGGCGGCCTTCTGTACTAGGCCTAGGCCTGGGCCAATCAATGCCCATTGTGTTTTTTGCTTTTACAATAATAATCAAGTTTCAAGTTTATTCCTACCATAAACACGTACAACAAAAACAGATTATGTTATAATATAATTAAGAATCGAACAATAGAACATTAGGGGAGAAGTGGAAATGCTTTGTAATACTTTGAAAAACTTTGAAGCCGACTTAAACAGGTTAGCATATATAGCTTACAGTACTAAACTTTAAATAATGTTAACATATTGAAGTGCAATATGAACTTATCAACCATCTCTGAGAACAAAGTTATCAAAATAACTTACCACAAACAACCTGCAGGGTTCCTGCTATCATAAACACTGTAGGCGTTGTGGGTCTCTTGCACAAGAATAGCAACATGCTAAGGATTGATAGACCAACCAATAAAACAGCAATTAAAATCAGAATGCTAGCAGCCCTAATTTTTCCGTTATTTCCAGGATATGGGCCGTCATTACCCCACATGCCCTTAGAACACTCCGTCGGGAAACTTGTGGAAGAAGGTCCAGGGCAGTATTGCCAGAGTCCAAAGCTTCCTATTCTTTGAGTAGCTCCATACATCCAGCTAGGCTCCACAAACAGTATAATCATGATGATGGCGAAACAAAATGTGAAAATGCCCCATGCTATGGCAATGGCACGGGCATTCCTTATATAGTTTGTGTGGTAAGAATAGGCGTAAGCGTTCTCTTTCCTCTCCTTCGCCATAATGCTGAAATCGACACGCCTTCAGCTGACTTCCAGGATAGCAAATACAAAATTAAAAATACAGAATAATATGAAACACAGAGTAAAAGTTTCCACAATAACACCTGTTCGTACTTTCCTCGGAAATTTCACATGGTTGTAATGTACGTGCTACCAATATACTGCCACAATACTACTGACCAGCACACAGCATGCACGAGCGGTATCGGTTCAGTAGTAATATTAGTTCAGCATGCACTGCAGTAACTTCCGTACTCAAGATCGATCAGTAAAATTGACACCATAACAAATGGTACAAACCAATGAAACAGATCCTTTAGAAAACTTACGTTTCAAAAAATGTCGGCATTTAAGCAAAGCATGAGTCTTCGTAAAATGCTTGAATTTTTATCAGGCATTTGAAAACGTCTAAAATTTTGTAAAGTTGAGACACACTTGAGAAACTTGGGTCATACCACTGTACAATAGAACTTTTAACCTAATGCTACCTGTATGGGCGTAACAAAACAAGCGGCGGCCTTCCAAAGTTCACACCTCTAAATTCCAGAAGCGGGGAGTGTATGCAACGGTAATAGACCAAAATTTGTCCTGCTTTTTCGTGTTACTTCGTGACGCACTTCGGAGGGTCTGATTGAAAAAAATACGAATCGATGGGAAAAGATGAAATAATAACCCATGCAATTACCACAAGCGATCCGTTTGGCCTATGGATCAAGAAAAAACATGTAAAAATATTCCTTAAAATTCAAAATCTGGCGAAGGTGAGATAGACACACAACTTCCACGTTTCAAGTAAACTTTTCCTCAAACAGTACTAAAACTACAGCTGCAGCCTCAAATCATGTGCTAAAGGCACTTTAATTATCTGAAATGGGCTTTGATGTTAAATTTATGAAAAGTTCAACAAATTTTAATGCCATTTTTGGTACGGGTGTTTTAAAAACGGTAAAAAGATGTGGAAAGAAAAAGGACACTTTTTCGCGAACGAGGAGCTGTGTGTCCCTGCTACGTCGGTTTCGCGCGTAACGTTAACTGCGAATGAGTAACTCGAGCTGGATACCGATCCAAATTGTATAATCTGCGTCACTCCGATCTCTGAAAAAAGAATAATACCCTTCAACCCATCTAGTATCATTTTTGTATCGAGGAACGGCGAAATCTGGAAGGTTAACAATACGAATACGGGCGAGAATGACACCAAGCTGTATTTCGTGTAATAGGTTCTAATAGGCACTGGCGTCTGGGGTGTTTTGGTTCTCAAGTTATTAGGGAATAGTTGTAGCTTTAATTCGGCTTAGCAGTAACTTACATGCTATCTAAAAATCCTAAACCGCTACAAACTTACTTAAAATGTTGTGGTCGAACTGTCATTAGCGGCTGGGAACGGTTTCCCTTCCGAAAATTATCGGAATTCGTGTAGGCCTACTAAATTTTCTGGTCCCAATATGGGCCTCCGACTGAGCTCAGTACTAGTGCCAAACTGAATACGGTACACTGACCACATTTTGTAAAAACGATCAGCCCTTTCCCGATGAAATGCTTGTTGCGACACTCGACGAAGTATCCATGTATTAAAATTTTGATATTTCTGGCAGAAAATCTCATCAGAAATTCCTGCCCCTTGGAGACTTGGTGTCATGACATGGCCGATAGCTTTAGACAGGGGCTGGTTTTTCAATAGAAAATCGCAAGCAGACCTTGGCATCTTTCATGGTATTAGGCGTCGACCTTTCAGGTGGGGATGGGGGACTGCACTCCTCCCAGAGCAGGGAAAGTGCTTTTTCAGGGCACTGACATTTAGGCCTACATGTATTTTAGGGCAAGGGGTAGCCTGTAGTAGCTAGTCAGTTCGGCCTGCAGCGGACGGTGTTGACATGCGGCCGGGCAAAATAGGACTTGAAAAATATTCAGTTCACGGCAAACAGGATCCACCTCTTCCCGTACGCCTTTGTGTATTTTCTGAAATGACGGTACCTGATATGTTTTTTTTTTAAATATATCAACTTGAAAAAAAATTTACATTCTATTTTCGCATTTTTAATCTTAGTTTCAGTTGAGCATAACTTTACTTAAGTTGGACCGACTTGCTTGGTTTAAGATCATTTGGTATCTAATTATGACTGAATTAGATTCCGTCAATATTCAGATACAAGTCAATCCTTGAAACTCGTTTGAACTTGGTGCGGGTGCGGCAAAGATTATACGGAAGGTCACTGCAAGCGCTACTCTGGATTCGATGTCCCGCATGTGGCGTGTATGAGATCATTTGACTACGGTAGGCCAAAGCTTCCCTGCCTGGGATATGAAGTCTTTCTCGAAAGACTAATTGGCGCGGAGCGTATACAAAATTTTGAAAAGTCGCGACCCCGCAGACCCCGATGACGTTTCAAAAGTTTCCCAAATTTGTTGTCCTTTTAGACAAAATATTTCAAAATCAAGAACTTTAATTGTAGGAAAATTGGAATTTTATGAAAGACAGGTCACAAAAATAGCAACATAGCTGCCGGTGTCTATTAATGATGTGGTGTCACACAAATGGTAAATATCCGATTTTGACGACGTCCAGAGCTCAGAAAAGTTTACCAAACTGATCTATTAGTGAGAACTAGTGCATTTTATGTTGCATAATGCGGCGAGCAAAGCGCGCCGGAAATTTCGCTGTTTTTTGAGATTTGGAAAATTAAAGAAGGGGCTTCTGACACGGGAAGTGGGGGAGCGGAAGCATGCTTCCGCCCCTCATTTTTCACTGGGGGGTTTTCCCCCAGCCCCCGCTTCCATATGCTTAAAAAAGTTTATTCTTTTTACTTTTCGAAAGGTAGGCCTACCATTTCAAAACAATTGTGCTCGAAGGGTTCCAAATGGAATGTTCACCTATAAAATACATGCAAAATACCAAGCATATGGATAAGTGGCAGGCTCGAACCACTGGTTGTTGTGATTAGGCTAGGAATCTAGCTTAGGCCCCTCTAGATCTCCACCTGACAGAAGATAATGTAGGCTATTCATACAGCTCTCACCCCGGTCGGTATTTTCACATTTTGTAAACTTTACCCCACGATCGGCTCCCTTTTTTCCTGACAGAAATGCTGGCGATCAGTTCTACTACGTGATGCTAAGTTTCTCCCAGGAAATTTGAGCCTTTGATGATAGATCATATAGTTTGAACTTATACTTGGAGTGAACGTCCAAGGCTTCATGGAGTTTCGACGCTGGTTCAAAATCACGCAGGCATGCTCACTAGAAAAGATTATACTTTACAGCTTTAGGTATAGTCGAAGGTTTTTGGCAGCCCAGCTGAAAATTCCATTTGGAACGTCCCTTTTGGGTTAAACCCTTTGAACCCAAAGGGTTTCAAGTGATACCTTTTGTAAATACCCTTTGCATTAGGGCAGTCCCTTTGGTAGATGATGAAATTGGTCAAAACTCAAAGGGAATTATAAAATTACCCTTTTTATAAACCAAACCCTTTTGAAAACCCTTTGCCATTTGGAAACCGTTGAAACCTTTTGGTTGATTTGGACAAAAGATCTCAATGGGAATTAAGTTCTACTTTGCCGTAATGCCTGTCCATTCAGGACTATCCTCTCAAGTTATTTAGATGGACGGAGTTTTACGTGGCGGCCCATATGGCCAGTTTCTAACCAATTGGTTTATGTCAAGCCGCTACGGATCGACTAGCTTTTCCACTTGTGACTATCTGGCTTGTTTTTCGTACTCAGTTGCTTTATGCTGAGCACCATGAAAGCACAATTAAGGTGTTTTTTCACAGTCTTCAGTATGACTCGGCCAATACTCGAACTCCCGACCTCCCAACTGCAAGCTAGTCCAGGCGCGGATCCGCACATTCAAAAAAGGGGGGGTTGACCTAAGAGAAAAAAAGGATGAGAGGGAGCTGCACTGCTAATTTTCCATATGTTTTATTGTTGATGTGGCGAAAAAGGGAGGGCTGGGGCCGTAAGCCCCACCCCTTAATCCGCTCCTGAAGTCGGATGCTTTAACCACTTGACCATGCCGTCGGTTATTTACTCTCTTATAACTCAACTGCAAACCAGACTTGACTGAACAATATCATGTGAATCACCTATTGGTATCCTTACTGAACGCATCTCTACTCTCTGTTTCTTGTTTTTTCATGTCATGTGTGTTTATTTTCTCCCTCTTTTCTATTCCAAATTCTTATTCTTGTTTTGTCCTATTTCATTTTCCTTATTCGCTATCCCTTCGCTATCCTTTCCCGTTCCTGTTCCTGATTTATTCAACTTTTCCTAAGATGAGAAGAAAGTCGTCCTACTCCCCTGCTTCCCCCCTCCCCCTCCGTCAATTAATTTACATAAAAGTTTATCCCTATCAGTTTCACTGACCACTGCACTGTGCACTATGCACGGCATTGTAGAGATTTTGTACGTGTCAGAAAATTCGTGGAACTAGTATATACAATGAATGTTGGCCACAAAAAGCCAACAATTTACCCTCAAATTTCTCTTCGTAGGCCAACTCGTTCGCTTGTGGTAATTGATATTATGTTCAAAAGGTTAAAGTTGACCTTCGTGGGTAATTTTTATGCCGACCCTCAGATGTGCGTCACGAAAGTTAAAAACGAAAGCACTTTTTCGTGTACGGCCCGCTGCCTATAATGTTTTGGAAAGCCGATTTGATTACTAGGTTACAAACATTGATTGAACGGTAAATAAACTATGTTCATAGATATGTAACGTAGCTGTGGGTGGTTTCGGTTCCTGAGAGGTGGCGCCCTGTCAGTTTAAACAGCAGAGTAGTTCTCCCGCGCTTCCGCGAGCCACGTGACATCCGGCCTGCGAGAAACACATGTGGACATGCTGTGCGCGGCAGATACAGTCTTAGTTGTTGTACCTTGAAGAAGGAAGGCGAGGGGCAGTGGGAGATCCGTAGTGAGAAATAACTGCCTTGAGACGTTTCCTTTCGGGAAGAACGTTGGGTGAGGAGTTTGCTACATTATTATTAGAAGTTAAGTATACCTAGTCAGGAGATTTTAAGGGTAAAGCTATAAAAGTTGTTAATAACCGACTGTAATACTTAGGGTCCCGCCTACGCTGGCTACAATAGCGTAGGTAACGTGAAGCTTAGGCTATAAGCCTAGGCCTACGAGCATATATACAAGGTAACAACTACTGGAGTTAATGAAACCTCCCAATTACTGCTTTTGTCTTTGAGGGCTAATGTATGCTACTCGAGAACCTTACCCTGACTAAAATGGTGTAATTGTGGACTAGGATAAGCTTCTAGGACTGGGTGTTGGACTACATCGTTGAACAACAGCACAAGAGAAGATATTAGGCCGAGATCTAGGGCCATAAAATTCTGGTAAACCCCAAGGCGAATGTTAAGGAATTCCCAACAATAAACGGGACATCAACTGCTAATTCCTGCCCCCTGTACCCAGAGATAGTCCCGGGACACCTGCCTAGGTTGTGAGTATACTGACGATTAGCCGGTGAGCACGCTCGGGTTGAGTCGGCTTAGGTGGTCAGCGTACTGAAGACTGGCGGAAGAGCACACCCAGGTTGAGCCAGCTTAGGTGGTCAGCGTACAAAACATCGGCAGTTGGGCCCGCTGTGGTTGAGCCGGCTGTGTTAGACACAGTAAGGAGCTGCACTGAAGACTGGTGGATGAGCACGCTCGGGTTGAGGCAGCGGAGTTTGTCAGCATGCTGAAGGACTGGTGATCAGCAAGCTGTGGGGGATTCGTTGTGTACTGAAGTATGTTTCCAGGTTAAGGCCTGCAGTGTGATAGCTGAGCTGACTTGGAGGTCCAAGTACCATTTCTACATAATTCGTTTAATCATATCGCCATAATCATTTGTATATTTGTAATTCTGACATGTAATTTTAATGAGAAGGAAACAGATTACTTTTGAACCTTAAATTTGCTGGCTTTGTCTCCTGTCTTCGCATTGTGTCCTCTAATCTCTTCTCACAGTTCTCTTTAGTGTTTCTTTAACAGAATAAGCCTATCCCTTGGAACTCGACGCGGGGCCCGCGTTACAACTGGTGGCAGCGGTGGGATAGGCTTATTTCAAAGGAAGCAGGCCTGAGTACGCAGAAATGGAGACTCCAGCAAGAAGTGGAGAATATTTTGATGATGATTTCAGGAGTCCCAGAGACATGGAAAGAGATTGGATTGTTTCAGATGAGTGGTGCGAGAACCTGATTGACCTAACACCATCTCAGTATACTGAAGGGAGAGGAAGGGACCTCCTGCGTGAAAGTGCTCTTTCCGAGGAGAGGACCAGCCCGTCTGGTGAAAACGTCAAATCCCCTGTTCAGTCAGGTAGCAAAGGCAGCCCATGGAGTAACCTGGGTGGAATTCAACACAGGGCGGAACTGTCACCAACCAACCCCTTTAGAAGTGATCTGAGATTAGAATGGTACGAAGGCAGAGAACAGAGCCGGCCTCTTGAGTCCAGAAGACCAAATACTCCACGAGAAGTTTCCCCCGTAAAACATTACGAGACAGGTCAGATGGAACGGGGTACCAGCAACAATAAGCCAGAACTTTCAGGCATCTATGGGATTCGCCCAGGGATTTACGATGGTAGCACTTCGTGGGAGGACTATCAAGTCCAATTTGAGGTAGTTGCTGAACTCCACGGTTGGAGCAAGGGTGTGATGGCGATGTGCTTGGCGGCTAGCCTCAAGGGAGATGCACGAGCCGTGCTAACTGATCTGGATGCAGACTCTCGTAGGAACTACCCGTTGTTGATCGAAGCATTGTCCCGAAGGTTCAACCCCTCCCATCAAACTGAGATATTCCGGATACAGTTGAAGAACCGGATAAGAAGGAAAGAAGAAACTCTTCCCCAGCTTGCACTGGAGGTTAGGAGACTAGCCAGGCGAGCATACCCGTCGGCTCCACCTCAGCTGTTGAAGTTTCTTTCCAAGGATCATTTCCTTGATGCTTTGGATGACCCAGACCTCCGCTTGGCAGTGTATAAGATGAGACCTGAGACCCTGGAAGATGCCCTGAAAAGCGCCCTTGAAATTGAAGCATTTCACACGGCCGAAAAGCAAAAGAATTTCCAAGGAAAGAGAGTGGTCCGGGCAACAGAAGGTAAAGTCAGGCAGAGCGAGATTGAGACAAAGGAGCCAACAAGGACTGCAGCAGAGGAGATAATACAATGCCAATTGTCAATGGCTGAGTTGCAATCAGAACTGAACGCTATACGGAGTGATCTACAGCTTATGAAGGACGAGAAAAGACAGTATGGCAGTCAAGGAGGACAGGGAAAATGGCCGCCGAGATCCAAAACATCAACCGGGGACCCATCATATACTGAGGAAGGTGCCCCAATATGTTTCAAGTGCAGAAAACCAGGCCATGTGAAGAGGAATTGCCCAGAAAAGGTTACTACGGCAAAACAGAGTAAAACAACGGCGGGAAACGGCCAAGAGTCGGAGATGGGGGTCGCTCTTCGACAGTAGATCTTGGACCCACTTGCATAGCAGTGCTTAATGGTTTACCCGGACTTGAAAAGGATGGAATTTACCTGAGCTGCAAAGTTGGAGGAAAAGACGTGTCGTCTTTGGTTGATACTGGCGCCAACATTTCACTTCTTCATGCGGGTGTGTTTTTCAGTCTTCCCAGTGAGTATAGGCCTCAACTAGAACAGGACGGGTTGTGCATGATACTCGCTGACGGGAAAAGTGTACCTGTTCATGGCAAAGCGGAGATGGAAATTGAGGTTGGTGGCAGGAAAAGGAGACACATGTTCTGGGTAGCAGATTTAGGTCCGGATTGTATACAAGGACTAGATTTCCTGAGACAGCATGACTGCGTTATCTATGCGAGAAAGGGCCAAGTTACAATCGAAGACGACGGGGAGAATGAAGTGAGACCCAGTGATGACAAAATTAAAACAAATGGAAGTTGTTGCCGTATTGTTGCCTCAGAGACGATAGTTCTGCCAGCCCAGTCAGAGATGCTAATTGCTGGAAATGTGAAGGACTTGCAGGAGACTGGTGCCCAGGGAGTGAAGATGATGAATCCGTCGAACTCACTGTTTGGGAAGAAAGGTGTCTTGGTTGCTCGCTGCGTAATAGATGTAGAACAGGGGGCCATCCCTGTAAGGCTTGTCAATCTGAGTGATGACCCTGTGACAGTGTACCGGGGTACGACTGTGGGTGAGTGTGAAGGAGTGGAAGAGGTTTCTTCCGGAGGTGGTGCGGTTGACGCCACCGAGGATCTTCACAGGGGAACGGGATTGTTCCCTGCACACCTGGAAAAGTTGTTTGGTACTTGTACAGAGGAGTTCGATAATGCTCAGAAGGATGAGGTCAAGGCGTTTTTGCACAAGTGGCAAGGTGCGTTTGCCAAGGGTGCAGGGGACCTCGGGAGGACAAACCTTGACACAGTATAAACACAGGAGACCATCCGCCAATACGCCAGCAAGCAAGAAGGTTGCCTTTGCACAAACAGGAGGAAGCTTCCAAGGAAATCAAGGAGATGTTGTCGCATGACGTCATCGAGCCATCCTTCAGTCCATGGTCCTCCCCCATTGTCCTTGTGAGGAAAAAGGATGGAAGTTTACGTTTTTGCGTGGATTATGGAAAGGTGAATGACGTGACTGTCAAAGACTCTTACCCGTTTCCAAGAATTGATGACACCCTAGATAAACTCAGTGGTGCTGCGTGGTTCTCTACGCTAGACTTAGCAAGCGGGTATTGGCAGATAGAGGTGGAGCCACAGGATCGCCCTAAGACTGCATTTTCCACCCACGAAGGGCTCTTCCAGTTCAAAGTGATGCCGTTCGGGCTTTACAATGCCCCAGCGACATTTGAACGTCTCATGGATCGACTCCTTGGAGGGCTTAAGTGGGAAAGCTGTCTGGTGTACCTAGATGATGTCATAGTCCACGGGAAAACGTTTGAAGAACATCTTAGCAGACTTGGGGAAGTTATCAAGAGCTTGAGCGAGGCAGGGTTGAAGTTATCTCCTAAGAAGTGCCAGCTGTTCAAAAGGAAAGTAACATTTTTGGGACACGTCGTCAGTTCAGATGGAATTCACACTGACCCAACTAAAATCGAGGCAGTATCCACATGGCCCAGCCCCAGAGACGTGCATGAAGTTCGTAAATTTATCGGTCTCTGTGGCTACTACAGACGCTTTATCAAGAATTTTAGTTCGATCGCTAAACCTTTACACAGGCTCACAGAATCAGGTAGAGTATTCCATTGGAGTGATGAATGTGAGGAATCTTTTTGTGAACTGAAGAAACGGCTCACCACTGCACCTGTCCTTAGCTACCCCACCAGGAGTGATCCCTTCATTCTAGACACAGATGCAAGTAATCATGGAATAGGAGCAGTTCTTTCACAAATTCAAAACGGAGAAGAACACGTCATCGGTTATTACAGTAGGACCCTCACCAAAGCAGAAAGAAGGTATTGTGTAACCAGGAAGGAACTTTTGGCCATTGTAGCAGGCGTGAAATGGTTTCACCATTACCTCTATGGAAGGAAATTCAACGTCAGGACAGACCATGGAGCTCTTCGTTGGCTCCTGAACTTTCGCTACCCAGAGGGCCAAGTGGCACGCTGGTTGGAGACGCTTGGAACCTACCACTTCACAATAGAGCATAGAGCAGGAAGAATTCACAATAATGCTGACAGTTTGTCTAGACGACCGTGTGAGGATTGCCGCCACTGTGATAGAGAAGAAGAGCATGATGCTGAGAGAGCTTTGAAGTCGGCCAAACAGGGTGAAACTACTCCAAATACACCGGTAGTGACTTGTAACTCTTTAACAAATGGGGCTGATGAGAACAAAATGCCGAGTACGCCAGAGAAAAGCTGGGTAACTGAGAGGTCCAACGAAGAACTGAGGAGGTTACAAGCAGCAGACCCAGACATTAGCCCAATACTGGATGCGAAGCGGTTGAAGAAGCGACCACCATGGGAAAGCATTTCAGGAAGTAGCAGAACCCTTCAGAATTATTGGTCGCAGTGGGACAGTCTCGTTTTACAGAATGACATACTTTACCGCAGATTCGAGTCACCAACTGGTGAAAAGTTAACTGTGCAGCTTGTGACTCCAGAGGAGATGAAGAAAGATATTTGGGAAGCAGCTCATGTGCATCCTCTTTCAGGACATTTGATGGTGAAGAAGACGACAGGAAGGATAAAGGAAAAGGCATATTGGAGTGGCATGTCAAGAGATGTCGAGAGATGGTGTGAGCGGTGCAAAGTGTGCATTACCAAAAGAGGGTCTCACCCTAACAGGAAGGCAAAAATGACTCAGTATCTTTCAGGTGAGCCACTGCAAAGAGTTGCATTGGACATCCTTGGTCCATTACCAGTGACCCCACAAGGAAGCAAGTACATCCTAGTCATCGGAGACTACTTCTCCAAATGGACGGAGGCCATAGCAGTCCCTAACCAAGAGGCAGTTACAGTGGCGAAAGCATTGGTTGAAGAGTTAGTATGCAAGTTCGGTATTCCCGACGAGCTCCATTCGGACCAGGGACGACAGTTCGAATCAGATGTGTTCCAGGGAATGTGTGAGTTGCTCCAGATCCGGAAGACTAGAACTACTGCATACCATCCTCAATCAGACGGGATGATTGAGCGCTTCAACCGCACCCTTGAGAGTATGTTGTCATCTGTGGTGGATACAAGTCAGAAGGACTGGGACACGTGGTTGCCATATCTTTCTATGGCCTACAACACCGCTATCCATGAGACGACTGGATTTTCCCCAGCAGAGTTAATGTACGGCAGGGTGCTGAAAACTCCACTTGATGTGATTGTACCGGCTATTGAACAAGAGACAGTGACGGATTACCCTGAGTACGTTTCAAAGTTAGAGGATAAGATCAGGAAGATGCATGCGCAGGCACGTGAACATCTGAAAGTGGCGGCCGACAGACAGTCATTTCGAATAAATCGCAAAGCTTCAGAACAAACGTATGAACGAGGAGATCTGGTTCTTGTGCATTCCCCGGTGGTAAAGAAGGGCACCACTTCAAAACTTCACCGCCCTTGGCAGGGCCCGGGTTTAGTTCTGAAAAGAATCAACGACGTATTATTTCGAGTAATAATGGGACCCCAGAAGAAGCCGAAGCTCATCCACTACAACCGATTGCGTCCCTATCTAGGAGAAGAAGTACCTTGGGTGAAGTCCTTTCTTGAGAAAAAGACTACTGTTGTGAATGAAAATTCAGAAGAGAATAATAAGTCAAGCCGAGAAAACGCACGTATTCGTGGACAAAATGAAGACTCAAATGAAGACAGAGACACGGTCAGCCCAACAGCATCAACGAAAGAGACGGAAGCCCATAAAGCAAAGGAGAGCGAGGAGCCGTCTTCTTCGCAGCCCTCACAAAGGCCGAAGAGGGAACGAAAAGAACCCCAGAGATATGGGTTCAGTTAGAATTGAATGTCACCTGTGTAAATATGTAAATAAATAGATGTCAACGTTGAGTAAAGATGACGTCTCCGTGTTCTTTTCTTTGTATATAGTTTTAATATGGTGTTTGAGGCTTTTTAGCCCCTTAATTTTCTAGTCAAC
The DNA here is from genome assembly GCA_037179385.1 of Holothuria scabra. NCBI lineage: Eukaryota > Metazoa > Echinodermata > Holothuroidea > Aspidochirotida > Holothuriidae > Holothuria > Holothuria scabra. The sequence goes on from CM074181.1 coordinate 18,315,837, forward strand.
GCGAGATGGTGAATGCGTTCACTCAAGTTTGTCTTTCTTTCTCGTTTTGCAGGAAGATGAGTGGGAACAGGACATTGTTTGTTGTGGAGTATAAGTGTTCTGAATGCCCTCGCCGGTTCCATGACTTACAGGATATGAGGAACCATGCCGAGTACCAGCATGGGCACAGGATGTTTCGATGCCAGGTCTGCCACGACTTCAGCAGCCCTAGGAAATCAGACACGATCAAGCATGAAAAACAGTGCAGAGGAAGAGGAGAGGAAAAACGAAGAAAGCGTGAAAAAGAACCCGAAGAGTGTCGCGGAAGGGGTACAGTCAGGTCAGTGGTGGCACCGAACGTAAGGGAGGAGGACACAGCTGAAAGGCCAAAGAAAACTTGTGACGACCGAAAACGGAAATGTCACCAAACCACGGGCGAGCGAAAGAAGGCAAAGGTTGATGGTACAGTCACCGCTAAGGGGGAGTCCAGTCACCCATCTAAGGAGTTGGAGGCAGAAAGGTCAAGTAGAGATAAACTGACGAAACAATCAGAAAATGTTGCGAAAGGGCATGAAAAGGAAGTTAATGACATGGACATAGAATCAACTGAAAACGAGAGGGCAGAACAAGCGGGCAAGACTCCCATGGCTGTGATTCATCCCACCCCACCCAGGGTTCAGAGAAGTCCTACATGGCCGTCTCTTCAGAAACTTCTGGATCGAGGTTCGCCACTGGAAGAACGTTCTGCAACAGCCGAGAGAGAAATTGAAAAGGCGGAAAGAGATGAAGTTGGATTACCTGGGACTAGAGAATCCTACCGAAGTACTTCATACCTGCTGACGGATGGACTCAGACTTATTACAAACACAAAACGTGTTGTGTATCCAGATGGCAGGGTCTTTGAAGTTGAAGAAAAGAAGTTTACTGCCATTCCTGAGTAACCGTACTTTACTTGAGTTAGTTTGTAAATAGACAAAGGTGAAGGTCGCCGTTTTTCTGATGTGTACTTTCCTAAAAAGTTGTTAATAAACAAGTGTTACCTGTACAGAAGAAGTTCTCCTTTTGTTTTTCTTTGAGTCGAAGATTATGCGGGACGCATAAGCTAAGGAGGGGGTAGTGTAACGTAGCTGTGGGTGGTTTCGGTTCCTGAAAGGTGGCGCCCTGTCAGTTTAAACAGCAGAGTAGTTCTCCCGCGCTTCCGCGAGCCACGTGACATCCGGTCTGCGAGAAACACATGTGGACATGCTGTGCGCGGCAGATACAGTCTTAGTTGTTGTACCTTGAAGAAGGAAGGCGAGGGGCAGTGGGAGATCCGTAGTGAGAAATAACTGCCTTGAGACGTTTCCTTTCGGGAAGAACGTTGGGTGAGGAGTTTGCTACATTATTATTAGAAGTTAAGTATACCTAGTCAGGAGATTTTAAGGGTAAAGCTGTAAAAGTTGTTAATAACCGACTGTAATACTTAGGGTCCCGCCTACGCTGGCTACAATAGCGTAGGTAACGTGAAGCTTAGGCTATAAGCCTAGGCCTACGAGCATATATACAAGGTAACAACTACTGGAGTTAATGAAACCTCCCAATTACTGCTTTTGTCTTTGAGGGCTAATGTATGCTACTCGAGAACCTTACCCTGACTAAAATGGTGTAATTGTGGACAAGGATAAGCTTCTAGGACTGGGTGTTGGACTACATCGTTGAACAACAGCACAAGAGAAGATATTAGGCCGAGATCTAGGGCCATAAAATTCTGGTAAACCCCAAGGCGAATGTTAAGGAATTCCCAACAATAAACGGGACATCAACTGCTAATTCCTGCCCCCTGTACCCAGAGATAGTCCCGGGACACCTGCCTAGGTTGTGAGTATACTGACGATTAGCCGGTGAGCACGCTCGGGTTGAGTCGGCTGAGTTAATCAGCGTACTGGAGATCGGCAAGTGAGCACGCCCTGGTTGAGCCAGCTTAGGTGGTCAGCGTACTGAAGACTGGCGGAAGAGCACACCCAGGTTGAGCCAGCTTAGGTGGTCAGCGTACAAAACATCGGCAGTTGGGCCCGCTGTGGTTGAGCCGGCTGTGTTAGACACAGTAAGGAGCTGCACTGAAGACTGGTGGATGAGCACGCTCGGGTTGAGGCAGCGGAGTTTGTCAGCATGCTGAAGGACTGGTGATCAGCAAGCTGTGGGGGATTCGTTGTGTACTGAAGTATGTTTCCAGGTTAAGGCCTGCAGTGTGATAGCTGAGCTGACTTGGAGGTCCAAGTACCATTTCTACATAATTCGTTTAATCATATCGCCATAATCATTTGTATATTTGTAATTCTGACATGTAATTTTAATAAGAAGGAAACAGATTACTTTTGAACCTTAAATTTGCTGGCTTTGTCTCCTGTTTTCGCATTGTGTCCTCTAATCTCTTCTCACAGTTCTCTTTAGTGTTTCTTTAACAGAATAAGCCTATCCCTTGGAACTCGACGCGGGGCCCGCGTTACAGATAGATGATATGAGGACCAACCAATTTTTGGCTGAAAGTAACTTTTTCATTACAGAATATTCTTGAGGTGAGGGTTGGTGACGCCATTTGCAAGCTGCGCAGGAGAGGGGGAGTCATCGATCCCGACAGAGACGGCAAAGTCACCAAGAGGAGGAAGGAAGAATATCTTGTTTTCACGAGTAAAATGATAAAAACAAATGTGAGTTTGTTGGAAGAATCGAAAAAAATTGGATTTTTCTGGCACAAAGTATGGAAAATTGAATAGTCCAGGAAGCACTGTAATTTTGACATGTTAAAGGGGAACATATTCTAAGCATTCTTTATTTTTTTTTTATTCATTTCCCATATCGATTCTCGAGATGTAAGCAACTCAATAGGCCTATGACAAATGATAATAATGACGGAATGAATCTGAACCAAGCATGCTTGATGTCATGGATTTATATTGTTTGGCATTTTTCTTTTTTTCGGTACATATCAAAAAGTTTTGTACAAAAACGATCATTTGCTCATTCTATATCAATTTTTTTAAATGTTCTATTAAGGTAAACTAAGTCGGTTATGTTTTGGAATGATATGTCAAGGTGAACTCATGGAATGCCGATTTTCATTCAAAATACATGATTTTTGACGATTTCAAAATTTTGTGACGTCATAATTTGGGGAATTTCCCCAAAATAATGGGCCATTTTATGCCTTTACTAGACCCGTGTTACGACAAAAATATAGATCCAAATAAAACCAATTCTTCTCCTCCTGTTACCTGCGACATGCAGCTCCCAGAAACGTGTTTAGCCGTGTCAGTATATTTGTGGCTAGAAGTGTTAATCCTCTAAATTATGTAAAATTGAGATGAGGAAAAGATTTTTAGCCCATAGACACTCAAATCCCATAAATTAATGATTTACGACAAAAGTAAGGGGTGTGTCCAGTCAAAAAAGCATTCACTAGATGTGCAATGGTATGAACATCACGAATCCAGTTTAGCCAGACCTTAAGACACAATCACGAATACTACATAAAGCGAAAAACCTAAAAATGCAAAATGCGCCGGCACACTGTAACGCATTTGGGAGGTTTATGATCGAACTTTTCGATATGTATTGACCACCTATTTTACGAATGTAAACTATATTGATGCCATAGGCCTAAGTGCATCCTGGGCAGTGGAATTTTAAAAGCTTTATGACTTTCGGGCTAGGGCATCCCTAATCAACCCAAGGTCTGAATGGTTGCGTTTTTTTTTTCAACATTTCTTGTACGCGGCTCCAGTCTGCGCAAACTGAAGGTGGCACTCAGCTCAGGTAACCTTAAGGGCAAGTTTTATCTTTCCTTAAGAGAATCACAGTAAACTGACAACTTATTGCTGTCATTGCAGCTTCTCTCCCCTGTTCCAAATGTGAACCAGTTCCTCTCTTGGTAGTAATTTACCATACTAGTTTTGTTAGCACTAAAATCTTACTTTAAGTAAGCCAAGTAGTTGTAAGACCGGTGTTAAATCAGTAGAATAACTTAAATGATGACATTACCTTACAATTACCCTAAAACCCCTGAGCTTGGGGCTACCTAGGACCCCCACCGTGGTTTTGCCCCTGGATCCTAAGGTGGGAGCCTGGGCCCCACCAGATAGAGCCTCTCGCTTTGCTCTCGATGTCACCTACGGTAGCATAAGTGGTGTCTAGCAGTGCCCCTCCAAAATTGCTGTGCGTCACGTGTCCCCTAGAATGAAAAGTTTTGCAACGCCGCCTCCTCATTATACCTGCTTGCTTCCGAAGTCCATGCACTCTATGTAGAAAATGGTAATAGGCTTTCTCAAGAATCAAACATGATACATGAATTAAATTTCACGAGAATGCTTGGAAAATGCTCCCCTTTAACATACAAATTTGGCACTGAACTATTCTATTAAGGAAGATTTGGATTCTTCATTGAAGAATCTGTCCTTCTTATGAGTAGCAGCCAGGGGCTGTTGTGCCTATATTATACCACGCGTTGTGATGCGGATTTTGTCTGGTTCGCGAGACTGGGCAATATCCCCGATGGGGCAATGCCCTCCCTCGGTGCACCTCGCTAAGGCACAAAAACTGAAAAAAATAGATTTTTGCTGTTGAAAATCAAAATACGCACACATAAATTATTCCAAAGCACTTTCCACAGATGTATACACGGAGTAAGTTATCTAATTGATCGTAATATCATGTTTCTAACATACTCAATCACTGCCAAAACCTTAGAAATTTGGCCTGCTGCAGGTTATCCAGCCCCACCCGTGAATAAGCGGAAGTATTTTTAGGCCATCGGCCTGTTAGTTTAAAGGTAAAGAGCAGCCCCCCCCCCCCCCCAAACTTATTTTGAAGAAAAAGCTAAATAGCACAATTTTCGTCTTAATTCTCTTCAAAGTATCTTTCATTACTTTTTATTATTTAACTATTGCATATTCAATGTAAACCAAGCAGTCATATCTAGTAAATTTCACATTTGAGAAAAAACATTGTCACGTGACTCCCAACAGCCAATCATGAAACTGGACAGTCTACTAAACTACTTCAAATTGGGATGACTGCTCCTGCCCTTTAAGCCACTGAAACCTCATTATTTATGCCACTGTAAAATGTCAACATTTTGCAGACGTAATTTTCCATAATAATTCCATCAGAGAAGGGTCAAATATTAAATAAAAATACAGGAGGGAGGGTACACTTCTAGTCCCTTTATCAGTTTGCAAACGTCTCAGCTCCTGGAAAGATTGGATTTCGTGTCATTTTAGGCCATTCAAAGTTTTGAGTGGAAGGAGACTACGTATGATGCTGCCCGTGCACCTTGTAGACCCTGCGCATATGCCATAGAGCAAAAAGTACGCTCTCCTTTATAGGGGCAAAACAAACCAACACCGACAAAGGAGGCGGCTGATTTGTCAAACAGGCGAATGCACGCACGATCTGCAACAAGTACAGGATATTCTTATGGATGCGGTCACGTGTTCCGTCTTTTTGTTCCAAGATGATGTCATTGTATCGTCAACTGGTCAATGCATAATGTCTATACTTACCTTAACTTTGTTGCAGGGATACTATACTACGTCGTGATAATGTTTGTAAGTACAGCATGATTAGTCAAGTTTCACGTACAGGGTTTGGTTTTGGACCGTCCAAAACCTGTTTTTGCCAGGACAGTGGCAAAAACCTGGTTTAAACCCGTCTAGAAGTGTCCAGAATTGTCTAAAACTGCCCAAAACTGGCAAAAGTGGCAAAAACACCAAGATGGTGAAATTGGAAAGGGGTAAAACTGGTGGTTCGCATAGTAATTAGGCCTGTATAATTTCTCTCAAGGGTACTGAACAGCAACTATTTGGCCTACAGTATTTGAAAAGATAAATATGTGTAATATAATATGATATTTACAGTACAGTTATGGTTTACTAATGAAAATGCAACAATATTAGTATACCTCCATGTTTAACTTTATTTAAACATTTTAGGGCTGCCCGAAACCAAGGCAAAACACTTCAAACTTTTAACCACATTTTTCATAGATGTAGTTTATTAAAAAAAAAAATCAATTATAGTCACTTTCATGAGTGGCAATCAACACAAAATATGGCAAAACTAGTAACTTCAACTGGTTATCTTTGTTCAAAAACACATCCCCACCCCTTTCCTTTAATCCTCATAAGCAATCATGGATGAAACTCATTCAGTATATATATATATATGGTATTCAACACAAAATATGACAAAAATGCTTAATACAATTTGATACTGAATGTTCATAAAGTTTCAAGAAACACCTGTCCCCCCACTCCTCCCACTCCTCCCCCTCCATCCCCATAATCAAACATGACAATTAATCTCAGTCATTATGTGGCAATCAACACAAAATGTACAGCTTTGGTAACTTCAACTTGACATAATATTCACAACTTTCTGATTGATCATTGAGTTTTACTTCTCTAGAAAAAAAAAACGTAATGTCATACCTTCACGTTTAACCCTTTACCGTTGTGCTCCAATCGGGGCATATTTGCGCGCCTCGGGAGTGGGCGGGAAAGCGGACGGAGCACGCCCTGCATCAGCTTCCGTAGGTTATTGACCCCGTGACCTTAAACTATTGTCCCTCTCGTTGTTGTGACCGAATTTTCGGGTAGTTACTCGCAGTTTCGAGCTCCGCGTAAAACAGTAAAGATGGGTGACAGCCGCGCTCTTCGCATGGGTCCAAAAGGACCCAAACAACGGTAAAGGGTTAACTTTATTAAAAACAACAACAATAACAATAACATGGATTTTTGCAGTTTATAATCAAATGAGTGATCACCAACCAAAGCTCTATAGCAGAACACAAGTTTGGATGCCTTGTCATTGCCAGTCTGTTCCTCACTTTGGTGTGGTTGTGGCTGAAGGTATATGCATTCTATGGATGCAGATGGGCCTAGCAAACCATTTATATTTCTTATACTGTAGACCAACATAGTTGCTTTAGCCAGGTTGATTTTAAAAATGTTATGTGTGACTACATGTCAGAATGCTGGGAGGGGTGAAGGTGGTGAGAAATGTTAATTAACAATGTATAGTTCATTGGTGTACCTTTTTTGGTATTTATAAGCAAATACCAATAAAGAAATAACATTTATCCAGAGAAAATTATCTTTAAAAATCTTCTTAACGAGTTTTTGCCACTTTTAGGTTTTGGAGGCGTCCAAATCCTGTTTTGACAGCCAGTTAAAACTGCGGTTAAAACCATGGTTTATACCACCAGTGTCCAAAACCTGCGAACCCTGTTCACATATAACATTTACAAACAGAAGTTGGATTTTTTAAAATTTTTGGTATTCTGCCTTGCAACAGCTTGTGTACACTTTGAAACGTGTCTCGTCAAAATTTTGTGCAAAACTGAAGTGATTTAATCCTTCATGAATCATTTGAAATGTACCTTCAGTATGATAAAGGCACTGACAAAGTTTGACCATTTGTTTTCAGTATCAGTTTAAAACTTAATTAACAGGTTTGGAAATGTTTGGTTTATCTCATGAACTCAATCAATGTGCTTTAAATGTCGTCTGGAAGTAAGAAAGATCTTTCTCTCTCTTATTTCTGGGTTATTATAGCGATCTTACTTGAATGAATGCATCATGTTGTACTTGCCTTGAGAAAATGCGCAAAGTTGAGGGCGTACGACCTTAATGCCATGATCACACAAGTATGTAATGTATTGCGCTGCCGAACTGACCGTGCACGGTAAATATAGTTTCAATGGCTAACAGACGATTATCCCGCCGCAAGGGCGGATTCAGAGAGGGACGAGGGGCGACCGCCCCCTAGAGTAGGCCAAGAAAAATTTTTAACAAATCGAAACTGAAAAAGCAAAATAAAATCGGCAGCACTTATTTTGTAGTGCATTTGTGGCATATTGGGTATGGTGATGCATGTATACTCTGACCTCAGATTGATGAAAATTGTATCTTCTCACGCATACCACCTGTAACTTTACTGAACGCTCATCCAAATGTCTAAATTTTGCGGCAAAGTAATGCCTCTCATACATTCATTTAAACTGACAAAAGGCCCTTAGCAGTCTGCTGATTAGCTGCAAGGTAATAGTAGCCGTAAGGTAAGGGGCGAGGGAACCTGAAATCACGCCTCCTTATGAACTACTGAACACCCTCGATCAGATCAAGACAGAGCTTTACAGCAATTATCCCCAAAACTTTATTATATTTTGTTTGCTATCCACGTTTTTATTAAAGTGAAAAAACACTTATCAGGCACATTAACTGGACACTCGTCTTTATTTACATTTTTTACACGTGTTTCAGATATTGCTAAAAGGGAAAGGTTACACATATTATGTTTTGCAGTTTTGAAATCGAAGTGAAAAATCACATTATAAAACATGCACAAAGTGTTCTGATTATTTTGGTAACTTGCGTTGCGACCTTGCATGCCCATTACCATGATATATAGTCGAACAATAAACTAGGTTTGTGTTAGCACAAGAGGAGGAGGGCTCATCATAATTTTTAAAGGGAGGTGTTACCTTGACAAGGATCACAACTCCCTGGTTAAGTATTTGCTAGGAGTAAGGTAGTTGCTAGACATCCCCATCTTTCATTAGATGCCCCCGCCCCCACCCTGCAGCCGTTGAGAAAATTCCACGTAGGAATGTCATCAAAGTTTAGGTTCCTGTATTTTCTACTTCCTATGCCCAGCTTGCCTTCAGAATACCTCCCTTCAATAGTCCTCGGTGGACTAATCCGCCATATGGAGTATTCCTCGGCGGAATAATCCCATTCCTATTTGACATAATAAAGTCCTCATATATCGACCCTAGAACCGTCTCGTGTCCTGCAGCTTTCCTCGGAAACCCTCCTTCCGACTTGATGGAATTCGATCCTTAACACGATCATTCCTCCACAGAATACCACTGTTCCGACTCGGGGGAATGCAATCCTACTCGTAGGACGGCATTATATTTCTTTCGAACCTGTCTATTTTTTTTTTATCGTGGTCCTCGATCCTTCTGTCCGCGACAGTATTCCATCGCAACTGAGAATCCGTATTCCTAACGGACTGACGGTCCTTCTGGGGAACGGAATGTGGCTCGCCACTGTATCGAGCCTAAATTCTGCCGAAACTCGGTAAGGAACGTTCGGTCGCCTTAACAAGCCATTACCATCGTAATCCCTGAATGCCACAGAAGTATTTCCTTGGTCACCCTCCAAGTTCTATCATTCCGCCCAACAGAGATTTTTGGTGTGTGAGGCCGCAGAGTCAGCCCATTTACGATTCCAGTACCTACCTCCATCTTTGATCATTCTTCCTCCAGTAGTTCCCGTAGGTAGTCATATTCCAACTCTTGCCACCAATTTGTAACGGGCCGAGCGAAATTTCTTAACTGTCACAAGTAGGACGATTGTATTGCTGAGTTAGCTTCTGTCATGGAACTGAAGGGGACTACCCGGCGATCCGCAAATTTATGTACCAGTATACGGATCCCTTGAAATAAAGGTGTCATATTTTCCTACTTTGAAAGAGCTGGAAATGCATCGGTTTGCATGTTTTGCGAAATTCCTAGCAAAAACGCATGTTTTTCTTTCTCCCCAAACATGCAAAGAACAGAAGTTAGTGGCTTCGTATTGTTAGAATTAAGTAAAAAGTTATTTCTGAACGAAAAAAGGTACACTGTTAAAAATAGTGGGAAAATGACAAACATTTTTTACTTAAATTTTTCCAGTGTAAAATAGAAATATTTTGTTATTTAACCAATTTTTTCAACGTAAAAATCTGGCATTTTACATGATATTTCGGTTAGAACAGGCATTTTCAGTTTCACTGTTAATTTGTGTACTTTAACAGACATGTGTGTCAAATTACATACCATTTCTGTTTTTAGTAATTCACATGTAATTTTTGTTTTTCGCTAGGGCAGAAGTGAAATGTTTTTTCTAGGGCCCGAGAACCCAAATTTTCCATTTTTTTTTAAAATGTGAACACCACTGTAAATGTGTCATTGCCAGAGCTCGGAAAAGTTGACCAAAATGAAGGTGAGCATTTCTTCATTAAGAATTGCAATTTGTGGAGCGGAAAAAGCGCGGAAAATTTTCCTTTTTGAAACAAATAGTGACAAATATGGAGCTTTAATTGGAAAGAATTTGGAATTTCAAGAAAAAAAGAGTTGGGGAACCACATCGTAGTTGATTTGTGTAATTTAATGGCAAATTTCCGATTTTTTCATTTATCAGAGCCAGAAGGGCAATTGGCCCCTTCCCCTTGTAGCTACGCCACTGCTTTTAAAGCTTATAGTTGGTTCAACTTCGACTGTTGAGACTTACACGAAAGAATGCCAACGTTTTGCAAGAAATATATTTGCCATGTAGTAAAATCCAGCTGACAGAGTCACCAAGGACAGTCATGAAAGGATACACGACATGGGGGACTTTATATGCCGTAAAACATTCAGCAATCCGAATCCGCGTCAGAAGTTCCAAAAGTGTCCTTAATCAAACAGTTTGGACACCCGAACGGTTTCAAAAAATTTGGGGTTTTACTCAGGAATATTTGGCTCATGTTAAGAAAATGGGAAAACGTTACCAGTTCTCACACCAGACAATTCCAATTTCCCCACCTAACTTATTCCAAACTGTCTTGAGATCTTCCTTGTTCAGATGCAAACCATAATACACTATTCACAAAACTTTTTCAGAGGAGCATACAACTCCATAACTGTAATTATCCTAGTGAGCTCCCTTTTTATGTGGTTAATAAAGTCAGCTCCCCTGCACCTTTCGACTTAAATGCTTATTAAAGATCATTTAGCAATTCAGATGTTGTTTTCCTAAATGTTTGGCCTCCTAAAAAATATACTAAGGTGAACGACCAAAGAACGGATTTGGGGGAATGATTCCCTTTCAATACTCTGAACTTATCATTGAGACACTTCCTTTTTTTATACCCAACATTATGTTGTGTCTGAATAAACAATCTTCCAAATAGCAGAAAAAAGAGAACTTTCATCGAGTTAATATCTTGTTTCGGCAGAATAACATATACACGGACTACTAATGGGGCTGTTTGTGGAAACTATAGTTTTAAGCAATTAGTATATCTGAATATCGCGTTAAAGAGTTTAAACTAAATGTATCTGTAGATAAAGGCTTTTGTAGCGCTCGAAAATTTCTGTTTTATTAAGAACAAAATGCTCAAGAGATTACGTCACATCGACCGCAAAGTATATTGACTAGCCTACTAATTAGAACAAAAAGTGAATCGGCTACAAATTTTTCCTCTTCATACCTCAAATATGGGGGGTGGGGCATTTTATATGATGTCCCTTTAAAAATATTGGAGGACATGTTCCCCCGACCCACCCCACCCCCACAATCGCCGCCCATGAGAGAACCGATTACCGTGACGCTTTTTCGTGTTGGCAACTAGGGTTCCTATATATAACATAAAATATAGAAGTGAAAAAAAAAAACACTATGAAATGAGTCAACTGCAGGTTTTAAAGTTGTTTAAAGCATCTCATCACAGAGCTTTCGTCTATTTGTTCAAACTTTTTTCGGCGTGAATGTACAAAGCAAGTTATCTCGGCGATATAAAAAGAAAGAAAAGGCATTGCATGCTGTCACACCACGTAAAAATATAGTATCTTAGAAAAGTAAAACTCTTAAACGATAAAACTCTAGAAAACTCTTTGGTTGGCTCATACGAATTAATGCACTAGTGATTTAGTACCATAAGTGAACACCAGCCTGCGAAGCAGTAAAATCTTTTGGCAAGATACTCCATTACATCCACAATACAAAATAAAATAGTACTAGAAACATTAAAGGAACTAGGACACAGTCTAAATAATGGTTAAATGCTGTCACAAAAAGCAGAGCGAAAAGAATTGAATGATAAACGTCAAAGTTAAAAACATAAATATTACGCCTCTGTACGTAAAAAAACCTAGTTCCATATAGCCAAATTTTAAATTGGTTCAGTTTTTTCGATTGACTGCTAATTCAAACAATAAAGAGTACCAAGGCTCATATTGCAAACAGGAGCATGAACTGTACTGGGAGTGTTTTGATTATACACTTTGAAATATTCTATACTCACTCTGAAGCTCTGAAGTTAAATAAAATATAAGGTTGAATTCCAGACAATTGTAGGAGGGGCTTAAGTAAGAAGGTTAGGAAAATTGGTAGTCTGGAGTACTGTTTGAAGTGAGAGATTAGGCCTAAAATGAACCGACCGTGCTGTCACTGAATAAAATCCATTGTTCAACATCAACCACAACTAAGAGAAGTATACTTTCAAATAGTGGCGGCGCTACGGGGGAAGAGGGGGACTTTCCCACAAAGTTAAATTTGTCCTTTCCCCCAAGCCCCCCCCCCCCCCCGATTTAGGCCAGTTGAGAGATTATATAGTTAACCGAAAAAATACATTATAAATCTCAGAGTCCCGAGATTAAGTTAATTTTTCGTTCAGAGATATGCTAAAACCTCAAGCTTCCAGTGGGCTATGGCTCCTCTGGAACACCCGAAAGAACGAGCGCTTCGGGCTATGTTTTGTGCTGTGCCAAAAACTTTGCCCACACCCAACTTAACATTATCTTTGCGCTTAAATTCCCTCTTATTTGGACATTCTGACACCGCAACGATGCATTCACTTCCAGGGGGGTTGTACCCAGGATCCCCACAGGTCAATCCCCGGCCGTCCCAAGTGGATTCCACCAGGGGAGCTAACGCGGACCCCCGAATCCCACATTTCAAACGTGTGCTTTATTTCATCAATTTTAGTAAGGATATTGTTCTTAATTTGTATAACGTTGGTTAGACCCCATCTAAGTTGACTATGCAGCTCAGGTTTAATTGGAGCCCCTTCTATGAGAAGGAAAAGTTTCTTTTATAGCAAGTTCAAAGGAGAGCCACTCGCCTTGTACCCGAGGTGAGAAATTTTCCTTATCATGCTAGGCTTAAACATCTTGGGCTTACCACTTTGGAACTGAGAAGGATTAGGGGCCGGGGACATTCTTCAGATTTACAAGTTTCTTTTTGAAGGGAATCCTCTTTTGACTTGTGGTTATTTAAGGGTTCAAAGTAGTTCTCGGGTTCGTGGGCATTGTAAAAAGCAAGGCTTGGCATTAGGAAGTTTTGTTTCTTCCATAGAGTTGTCAACGAGTGGAATTATCTGCCAGATTGGGTAGATAACTCCCCGTCAGTTCACTGCTTTATAGTTAACATTGACAAGTTCTTCCATGACTGTGGTAGAATCTGATCGTTCTGAGGTGTTGTTTAGGTTTGGTGGTTTGACTTTTGATTAGGGTTTGGACTTCAGGGAATGCAACATATGGGGCCCTGGGCCCCTGGCCCTTTAACCTGTTATGTTATGTTATGTTATGTTACCTGCATTCCACACCATCTACCCCTTAACTATGATAATACACGCCATTTCGTCAAATAGCCATTCCACTAATCCTGAAACAACATTTTGCCTATCCTGAGGGTTCTGGGCCAAAACTTTTTTACCGATGGTAAAACCCCATTGGCAACTTCAGAGCGGATTCTCCCCCTGAACCCAAGACGTCATGCACTGATCGAGTCCCCGAACCCATCGAGATACATCGAGATATTTTACATGGTCCTTGCATAGGCATATAGACCCCATTTGCTACAGATGGCAATGTAGGCCAATTCCCAGCCAACATGCCCAGCTGGGCCCCAACTGGGTTTCAGCTGGGCTAATTGCTGGGCCCCATTCGTGTTTGTCAGGTGTTCCCACGTGGGGCCCAACTGGGCTAGCCTTTCCCATCTGAAGCCCAGCTAGGCTTCAGTTTTTGAAGCGGGGCCAAGCTGGGCTTCATCTGGGTATCAGCTGGGAAAGGCTAGCCCCGTTGGGCCCCACGTGGGAACACCTGACAAACACGAATGGGTCACAGCTGGGGCCCAGCAAGTAGCCCAGCTGAAACCCAGTTGGGGCCCAGCTGGGCATGTTGGCTGGGTTGCCGCACCCACGTTGTAGATATGGTAAAATACTGACGCAAACTTGATCGAAAATTTCCTCGTGACATTTATGTCCTTCAGGTTGTCCTCAGGATAGGTTCAGGAAACTGGGCAGTAAAACTGTTGATTTATTTCACTAACTTTCAAGGGTAAACTCATTCAAGCACAATAAAAGCTAATCTTCCATGAGACCCTACCTCATTCTTTACAATTGATAAACTTAAAATGAAGAGAAAGATATGAATATACATACAAAAAGAACAAAAGTTAAATGATGTAAAACACAGAAATAAACCTTTAAAAAAACTAAAAAGACAGTAATAAAAAAAAAAGATAAAAATGAAGTAGGACATAAAATCAAGCTAAGACTGAGTTACATAAAATTATATAACATTGGAAGTTAAATTCTTAAAACGTAAAAGTGTGTTTGCATGCTTTATATTTGCATCCAGACCGTTCCATTCAGTTGCTGCCAAATACTTAAAACTATTTTTATTGTATTTTGGTATGCCCCCCTGATATGTAACAATTCATTGACGATGGGTGTGTATGTAAGTAGGCCTAACTAACCTTTGCCCTAGTTCCCCCTACCACACACAAACAAGAGCTCGATGTGTTCTAAATACTAGGAGGCATAATCTCATTTTTTAAGAAGAAATGTACTCTGAAAAGTAGGCGATTTCTGGGTCGGGGAGTAGACCTCCCTGTCCTTCCCACTGTCTCAGCTCGATCGCCGCCCATGCACGTACTGCACACTTTGAAAACACCAGTTTACTGGATTCCTCTTGATGTTCTGCAATATGTACATAGTTGACCACACACGTGCCATTTGCAAAGTGCACACCATTGTTAGGCTAGGCTAGTAGTAGTACATGACTGCAAACGTGCATTCAGCGCGCTTACTATTACGATATACAGTACCAGTGCGTGAAACTGGTTGAGATCTTAATTCGCATGACGCTACACTGGAACTCGGTGAAAATTGACGTGTGTGCCTCGGTGGCAAATACATTATAAGCTGCGATTTTTGCAAGATAATCTACTGAAATTTTAGACGGATTGGTAAGGTCAAATTCATTAACTTTTAACTTAATGAAACAAATTTATGATTGTTTGGCTTGGGTGGGTTATCGTCAATTCGTATTCTATAGCCTAACAGTTAAACGTAAAGTGTTACTGTTTAGCCTAACGTTAGGCCTAGCCAATGGCTAAGTTGCCTAACGCGTGAAAAGTTAGGCCAAGGAATCCTAACGTAGGCCAAGTTCACATAGACGTAGGCCTCTTCCTGATAATTTTTCGGGCTTTAATTTAGAATCCGTGCCCCAAGCTTGCGTCACAGCTAGGCCTATAACGTTAGGGTTGGGGGTTACGTATGCATGGTAATAGGGTTAGGCCTAGCTATAGGGTTATGTACGCAAAGCCTAAGGCCTAGCCTAGGGTAAACTAGGCTAGGGGGTTTTCAACCTAGGCCTACAGGGTATTTCCGACCGCCTAGCTAAGCCTTTTCTGCAAATTGTAAATATCTCGAAGAAACGACAGTTCCAAAGACTTTATCAACAAGTTATTTGAACTTACGGCTGTTAAAAATCACCCACCTTTTGACCTGAACTAGCCTAGGCCAGGCTAGGCCTGATCATTTAAAACAAAAAAAAAGCTGAACTCAAAAGCCAAATGCAGATGAACTTGGTTAAAAATCGGGTTTTCTTATAATGTTCCGTAAGCCACATTGCTTTTTTCCACATTTCTTTATAACCACACTTTTTATTATTAAGTGGACAGACTTGATAAACTATGAAGCTGACTTGTACTGTAGCTGGTTGAAGCATTTAAAACTTAGTAAGAATGTACTTTTGACGTAAAATGAAGGAAATAACCAAATGTACAGTGCAATAATAGAATTTGTGCTCAGTTCCTAGATAGTACTTTTCTAATCAAGCAGGGATGTCATCTTTACTCCCTGATAATTACTTAGATTTGGGTTTTTTTTTTGCTTCTTTCTAATGCTAATATTTTTCAAGGAACTCTCATAAGTCAGGACTTTTAGAGGAACTCAGAACTTACACTTTTAGAGATGTAAAGTGAAATGGTCTCACCTCCATTTACGAAAAACTCTAATGCCAGGGTCGCAACAAAATGGCGTCACTGTAAGGACCTCGTGCTCGGAGATGTAGTGGAACTGATATTACCGCTGCACGCACCTCAGTCCCAAGCAAAAATTGTCGAGCTGCCAGCTGCTGCTCGACTACACAGGACTGATGTGTTGGTGAGACGAATAATTTCTTGTAGATATCTCCGAGATTTTGGTAGGTAATTCCAAGTGCAGTAAGTACTGTCTTGTCAAAGTCGAGGACGGTCAATTCGGAACTTCAGCGGAGTTGGTATCCACGTCTTTCCTGCGTCGCTGACTTGATGCTAGTGAGAACCTCCTGACCGTTACATGCCTGCTCACCACGAGAGTCGTACGCGTGATTGGTCAGTATGGTCCACTGCACACGTAGCTTATGCAAATAACAAGTTGCACTGGGGCAACCTATGAATATGTATTACGTTGCACTCGAATGCAATTATTTGAAGTGCAAGTGCTACACACTATTTATTGAAGTTCTTGACAGTGTGGTTTTCCTGCATAATTTACTGGAAAGAAGTAAAGCCAAACTATATGAAGTGCAACTGAACAACAATTCCAAACATGAAAGGCCTAATCCTCTCACCCCAGACAGTTCTAATTCTCCTAACCTACTGTAGTCTGTAGGTACTTAAGCCACTCCCATGACTGTCTTAAACTCATCCTCATCCACACACAATTTCAGTTTAATTATTGCTTCATTGCATCCCATTTCCCCCAAAACCAAAATTTTTAAGCCCAAGTTATAGGAAATCCAACAAACTTCAACTGTGGGTCAAAAATTTATACGCACATAAAAACCTTGCATGAAGGCTGTTTGCATCACACATCAAACATACATACATGCCATGCATATGCCGACTTACGGTTACCCATTCTTATCAGCCCTCGCAAAGCCTATCATTATCAGTATTCATATCCTAGTAACGCACCTAGTACTAGTTACTAGTTGTAGAGAGCTGCCAAGGCACAGCAAAAGCAACAGTGAATATCGCAGTGTGTCATGATTACAACCCATGAAATAGATCGAGATTTTTACGATCCAATTTTTATGTTACCCATGTATTTGCTTTGTCAATTTGGAAAGGTAATTTTTCATTCACTTTGAAATGATTTTCAGAAGGTTAATTAATGAAAATATTATCAACTGGGGGTTCTTGTTAAATGTTTCAGCCAACATTTACACGTTTAAGTCGATGGGACTTCTCGGTTGGTTAACTGTGTACCTGGGAATTCCCAAAATTACATGTTACAACCATTTACACATACAAGTTTACCCAAATGCCAGTGTGTAAGCTGGATTAATGGGAGACTGCAAATGAAGCCAGCTGCACTTCACTTATCATGCCTCTGTACATACATTTATATGTGTGAATACAGGGAGCTGCTGGTGAATATACAAACAGACAGTATGCTACGTAGATGCTGCATAATTATAAGAGAGGTTGTGAGGCGATTGCTAGAAGGTTGTGAGATTATTGCTCTTTGAATCGGGAGCTGCAACTCATTTTTGAAAAACTTCCAGCCACACAGACAGTATACAGGGCAGGGAAGTCCAGGTATACAAGGCTACATACACAGGCATACATGGCTACAGTACTGTAAGTACGTACAGGTTCAAGGCCTGACTTTCGTTGTTACAGTATTTTGGTTTTCCATGATATCGAAGTACTGTAAACTTATATGCATTTTTAAAGCAAATAAATAGGTAGGCTACTGGAGATGTCCATAAAGTGGGATATGCAGATGTAACACAGCTATATTCACATCTTTTGATAGATGAGCTGTGAGGAAAAGTTTTTTAATTGCTTGTGAAAGCATTCCAAAAATAAATTCCAACAGGACTATTGTACTGGCATTGATTTTGTGACTATGATTTTTGGCAATCACAGCTGCGCTTTTTTGCATTTTTTCCTAAATAGCTGTGCATTTTTTAGTCCACAAAATCTTGCATTTGCCCATCCCCAGCATTAATTTTCACAGTGCACCACAGAAAACAGCTAGGGCACAAAGGCCATTGCCATCTGTGGGGCTGGTTATTTCAAGCCCTGCATGTAGATAAGTTACTGGCTAGATATGTATATACAGGCTATGTACCACTAGTTTATCTAAAATTCAAGGCCTGGGAAATATTATCTAGATTTTGGAATGAGGTGTTGTGGCTTAGAGAATGTCAAAAAAGTCTTATTTGTTTAAATTTATTTCAGGTGTTACCAAGATGGCTGACAGGATGGCAGTAGATGATGTTGCCGCCATTGAGCTGTTTGGCACTGATATGGATGGTAAAGTATCAATATTGCTCACCCCTCAACTTAAAGGACCGATCCTCTCACCTCAAACTACAATCTTGGTAGGGGCGTACCCAAATCCTCAATTGGCTTAGCTCTTTGATTGGCAGCTAATTCAAACAATGCAAAGTACCAAAGCTTGTACAACACCGCTCGAACTGTACTGAGTGTGTTTTCATTCATGCATATTGAGCTTTTTTATACTCACTCTGAAGCATTAAAGTGAGATTGTGCCTGGATTAAGTTGAATTTCAGATAATTGTGGGAGGGGCTTAAGTAAGAAGCTTTGGAGAATCGGTACTGTTTGGCTGGGAGAATTGGGCCTTTAAAAGGGCTCATCCTCTCACCCCAAACTGCACCAAAATTCCCAACCTACTGTACTTACTGAAGTCCCTCTCCCAACTTTCTAAAGCTTCTCCTCATCCAAACACTTTCAGTTTATTGCCTCAGGATGAGTTAGCAAGACCCAAATGTGTTATTAAAGCACTCAGTAAAGTACAATGTACATGCTGTGTGACATGAGCAACAGTGCATTTTTTGAACTGGCTAAGAACTTGTCAATTGGAAATTTCTGTAAATTACTACAAAAAATTGAAGTTCAGGATGACATGAATTTAAACCAATTTGTAAGAGACTTAACGAAAAAAGCTCATATAACTAATAACTGATAGTATGCAGATTATGTCAAAGTGCACTCATTCCTGCCCATCATACAGTATGTTAAATATAAAAGGGGTTGAAGGTTCCTATCAAGTGTTGTAGGGTATTGCAAATTCTAATCATTTTGGTGAAATTTACAGTGAAATCCAATGTGTGGTTCTCAAGATATGAGCAAGCTAAGTTGTCACATTTTCAGCAAGAAGTATACTTGAAGCAAGCACTTATGACAGCATATCCTCACATTAATGAACAGGCTTTGATTTACAGTGTATTTTCTCCTCAACAGTCCCGCATTATAAGCATGGAAACTTCACAAACTTTGCATTCCCCACAGGGAGGTCAGTCTCAAACTCAAGGGTTAAAAAGGAACCTACTGCCATCGTGTGTGATGCTCCGCATAAGCAATGGCGTAGGGAAAACAAGCCAGTGAGCCACAACTGGAAAAAAGGCTGTGGTCGGCTCAACTTGAACCAATAGGTTGGAAACTGGGCCGTAAAACTCTAACTACTGTAACTAACTAACTCAAGGGTTAACACAACAGGCAGAAAAAAAAAGGAAACAAAGCATTCCTTGTCAATGTGAGGAAATGAATCAAATGATATAACCTCTGCTGCCCTCAAGCTCACTGATCTAGTATCTTCATTTACCGATATCTCAAGGAATACATGTCGGATTGGAATGGAAATGTCACCACACTGTATTTTTGGTTCCTCTATCATATGTGAAAATTTTTTGTTTTAACTTCCCCTCTAAAGGAGCTTATTGAGTTGGTTCATGAAATTCAACATAATTTTCCAAACCTGGTAAATGTAAAGTTTCTTTACATTTAAGAATGACAAATGGTCAAACTTAGACAATCCTCATAGTGCATACAAATAACTGTATTATGAGTGTGTACTTAATGGCTCAATTTGTTTTTGAAATGTTTTTGAAAAATTCGGGACCAGACACATTCAAATTATTCATAAAACTGTTACAAGACAGGACACCTCAAAGTTCAAAATTTCAACTTTTTCTGTAATTGTTGGATATTAAACTTGACTTACCATGCAAATTATAAACATTTTCATGTGGTAACACTAACACCTCTAAACACTTGCTTTAAGTTATCATTTCCAAATTAATGAGCCCCTTTACGTCAAACTTGGTTGCCCTCTTTTTACAACAATTACAGTAATTTTATTTCATTTCATTTCATTTATTTGTTTCATCACATTACGTATTACAATATGATATGAAAGGAAGTCATCCAGAAAACCAAAATTGGCTTAACTAAGTGGATGACTGCCTATAACAAAGAAAAATGATAACAGATATTTACAGTGTTTACAAAGCAAAACAAAAAACAAACAAAAATATACATACATATTACTATGACATGTCTCCGTATTATGCACTCACATTTGGAAAAATTATCAGGAGCATACTTGAAAGATATTAAGAATAATTTCAATTTGATCAAGGAAACCTAATAATTTTCAATGATGCCTTCCTTCTTAAAGATAAACAGAGAGGCAGAATTTTTTACTGAGTCTGTGAGGGTATTATTCAACTGAAGATAGCTGTTAAATGTAGATCAAAAATTTTAGTGAGAACATCTTGCAACCTATTCGACTACAGTTAGTTAGTTAGATAGGGCTTAATGACACATCAACTCGAATGTGTTGTATAGTGTCACCAAGTTAGACAAAGTTACAAATGTTGTGGTAAAACTACTTAAAAAAGAAAAATGGGGGATCAGTTTCCACTAAAAAGATAGCAAGGCTGGAGCCATGTAAGAAATTTCTGTTAAGTTTACTTTCCTTAAAAGCCCCTATTTGACTACAAACCAAATCAATAGAGAAAGTTGTTAGACCCTTGTGGCATTCTTACTTCCAGATTTTCGTGACACAGTCCTTGATGATAGACTCCTCGAAGAGGATTATACACCTTATACACAAGGAGCTATGTCACAGACCGCCACCACAGCAGGAACTGCAACCCACTTTGTGCCACAAAGAAACAAACCGGCAGTTAAATCACTGGTGTACAAAAGTAAGACTGGTGGATATGTTGGACCTGAAGCCTGCTCTGGTTCCATAGAGGAGTATCTTTACTGCCAGGTGTGTAGCATATACCTCATGAACATGAAAACAGCTGTGCTGCATTATAAAGGAAAGGGCCACCAGAGGTCACTGAACCAGCTGGCAGAAAAGATGGGTAAGTGATCTGGAGAAGGATGCCCTGTAGATAGAATTCGAATGGGACCTTCCATGGTGAAGGTCTGCAAGGTAGTGTAATACAGGGATTTAAAAATAGGTTGTCTGGGTGTCCAAGGGAAAGGTGTCTAATGGCTTGTTCAACAAAAAAAAATTAATTGCACAGCAGACCATGCTTGACTGGGCACCCCAGCTTGTAATCTAGACTGTTATTAGCGTGCAAACAGGTTGTCATTGTATTGAAAGTTAATTAATAACACACTGCAAGGGACAAAAGTAACTGGTTTTGCACAGCAATTTTCTACCCATGAATAGCCAGTTGCTAATCAAGTCTAATTTTGATTAGCAAAAGTTACGGTACTTGCTAATAATAATGATTCATTGAAGAATTTTAAAGTGACTTTTTGCTAATCAATTCACTAACACTACTTTGTCCCTTGCACTGTTTCCATGCATGCTCCATTTGTTCACATGGAACTCTCAAAGTTCAGTGGTTGCTATTGCAGAGGGCAACAGAGGTATCAAGAAATGTTTTCCTGCATCTTTTATTGCCATTATTTGGGAAACAGCAAAGCTATATTGAGGAACCAAAAAGTACCAATTTAAGAAGAGGGGTTGTCCGATAGGGGCACAGAGGAGCTAAAAAATTTCAAGCCCTGTCTGAGGGTGTTCTCTGGATTTAAAGTGGGTTAATCTATATAACCTTAGCCTAGTCTTAGTTTCAGCAAAGTTCAGGTTTTGTGGACATTAATTCTAGACATAAAAAGTTGCTGGTTACAAGTGCTTTCAGAATAAATGCTCAAACCATTCAAGTATGGAGTTGTATTCGCATTGCACTTCAGTGCTCTGACATACTGGTCCAATGTGCTCGTTGCTTGTACTCCTCAGGATGCTTTAGTCCATATTCTTACTGTAAGCTGCATACCCTTTCTCTATTGTCCTCCATAATGGATTAAAAATGTAACCATTATTAAATTAAAAGTGAAAGGTAAAGATTGACCTGAAATAAGAATGAATAGGGCACCTTAAAAGTTTATTGAAGTTTGGAAGTTGCTAGTACTGTGTTTTCAAATGTTGAAATTTTTGTTCTCCCATCATGCAAACAAGCTGTTACAGATTTTTCATTTTCGATTTGAAACAAACGAAATGAGTAGACCTGTCATTTTAAAATGAACAATAGGCCGTTTTAAACAGGGCTTTCATAGCACATACATTTAAATGATATGCGGCTAACTCTAATGTAGACCTAACGTTATGCCCAACCTAGTTGTTGCTATTACCAGGCTTGGCCTAGCCTAGGCCTACAAATTGAAGCTGCCACATTGAATCTGCTTTAAATCTTCCTTAGAACTAATTCCTAAAGCCTTCCATGACAACACTGACCTTAAAGGTGATAATGCACCCATTCATGTAAAATATGATTTTGATGGCATGATACTGTTCTGTAACATTGTGTGAACTGCCATCTCAGGCAGGTATGCCGGTTGCTTAGTAAACCAGCCTGTGTCTCAGCAGTTAGCAGCCTGTGGCAGCACAATGCCACAGTGTTTCCTGTGCATTTTCAAAACTTCATATCAGGTACGCAGTTACCCAATGACTTGCAGCACTTGTCCAGGATGTTTTGTAAACTGATAGAAGATAGCATTCAAAAATCATTGTCTTAAAGCCAGTATTCATATATATCATTGTGTTTGCAGTTGATTTTAATGGGAATTAAAGGGGGCCATATTTGGACATCATTCAAACCCATAAACAAACGTTTATTTTGACCACTTAAACGTTAAGGAAATTAACGGAAACTGACAGGCCTAGAAATGATTCCCTTGTAACAATTTTCATCTTCCTGAACTTGTAATTGCTATGTACTGTACCTCTGCAATACAACTGTAAGTATCATGCATGACTTGCTAAGCATGTGCCTGTCAAAGTGCTGCAATATTTTAGTCACCATGATACCCAATACCTGACTGTTATTGAGATCAGGTAGGTGAGTAACTGCAAACAGTAATTGAAACTTTGCAGTTAGTGAAGTTCTAATGTGTTAGATGTCACACCTAAGTAAAGTTTCACGGAAGTATTTACAGATTTAGCAAAATGCAAATGACAGTTGAGACAAAAATGAGTGGCTTATTCTTTCACAGGTGTCTTAACAGTACCACTGCTGACAGAAGATGTGAAGCAAGCAAAAAGTGGGGAAGGTGAGTTTACCAATAGTTCCCTTCCTATAGCTTCTGGGAGGTTAAAGTTTTGAGGGAAACAGGATCAAGGTGTGATGTACTGTGCAGATGTTCTCCTACAGCTGGATAATTTTTGGTCTCCAAGTTTATATTTGCAAGAAGTGTTGAATTTTTTTCACATAGTTTGTCCATTTGTGCTGTTCTCTATTGCATCTAAGTTAATTGGTTAATGTTTGCCATTTGACAGTGCCACAGTGATTAGAAGCAGAGGTAAGCAAAATGTAGACTGCAGTCCCAAAACAACTCTTTGTCCTCAGCAGATGCTACAACAGTGGTCATAAAGCTCCCTCATAAAGTTCCTTTGCTATCAAAATGTTTGCCCAAAGCCTCTGAACACTTGCCAAATCTTGCACTGGACTGTAATTTGTACAATGTTTCTCCAACATTATGTAAAATTTGGATTTGTTGTGAATGATTCATACAAGAAGAAAAAAATTTCACAAGTTCTGCCCTAAGCCACGGTCACACTTACCAAATTTTTATTGGATTCTGATCTAATTTTTGTGAGTTTTTGTTAAAATATTCTCCATCTGTGGTAAATATATGAGTTGTGCTGCAGGACAATGAAAATTAAATTTCTGCCAATTATTTAGTGTCGTCACCTCAACAGACAGATTTTATTCAGCTACGTTTTCCGATAAGAAATAAATGTCCCTCTGTTGTCATGAAAAACTCAGGGTGGGATTTTATTTTCATAGACATCTTATATTCACACTGGTTGACAAATTTTTTCCTCTTTCTGACCAGAAATGGAGAGTATTTTAACAAAACCTTCAAAAATCGGATCAGAATCCGATCTGAATTGGTTGAAGTGTGACTGGCTTTTACTGATCTGGTGGTCAAGTTTATTCTGAAGTAATTTTAAGCAATTAAGTTTCATGTTGTTTGTGCCATATATCTTGGTTTATCTTGATTCATTTTACTCATGTACTTGGAAAATTGGACAGGTTATGTTAAATGGTCTTGTTTTTCTCACTCTATTTACTAATATAGGAGTAGGATGGAAGGATGCTGCTCAAATGGCATCTGATCCAGGCAGCCAATGTGAGTATAACTTAATGTTGAGGATGTGACTTAAGGGGGTAGGGGAGAGGGGAGGGGACCTCACACAGACTGAGACTATCCCAAATGTGTCAATTTTTGTAGCTTGAGTGAGATAATTTTTGTAGCTTGAGTGAGATAAGTGACTCTCAAATTGTCAGAAAAAAAAAGATGTCCTATTTTAATCGTACTGTAGATGTTTCACTTGCAAGCCCAGTTAACTTTGGATAGTGCTAATGATTTTCAAATGTTTCTCTTTTAAGGTAAATATTTTGTTAAAAATGCTCCAACAAAGAGTACAAAGAAAATGGCTCAGAAACTATCCAATAATTCAGTCTTAATCATAAACTCCAGCAATAGCTCCATCTCTCCAAAATACTACTGTATGTGCGAGAAAAGCCATGGACATTGCATCATTTGAAATGTTGAAAGTTTGAGTGGACAAACTATTCTTGAGCAACAAACACATGAATTTCTATATGTGGGAAACTTTTTTTTAAAAAGAAGGCTACCATACTGTGTTTTTTTGGACAATGTATCACTCTGTGCCTATAAATATTAGTTTTTAAAAGATGAAATTTTCTTGCAAAACAAATGCAATATTTCCCTTTAAAAGACTCAATGTTTCAGTTTCAAAATAACACTTTTATGTTTTATCAATCCATCCAAAATACAATGTGGAAAATACACGAAATATGCAGGGCTCAAAACAACAGACTGCAATGGCTATTGTGCTCCAGCTGATTGTCGTGGTACCCTGTGAAAATAAACCCACACCCATGGCCCAAACTTCCATAGTGCCCTTTAGCATTTGGCTATTGGTGTCCTTCCAAAATTTTAGTGAAGACTAATCATTCAAAACTAAAAAACAAAAATACAAACAGGAAACCTTCATTTGATTATTACTTTGCGTCATGTAAATCTCAACTTTTACCTCGAAATTTTGGGAATCCCCCTTTAACTTTACCTTCGTCACTTTCACAAGGTCACTGCTTTCTTTCAACTTATCAGCATATGCTTGAGTATTGTGTATTTATCAGCTTATGTTTTAATATTGTGCATTAATAGTGATAACCATGCATTGGAATAATTCATGGGATAATATGCAGCATTGCGTGATTAAAAAATTTGTTGCTAGCTTATGAATATGGCAGTCTCAGACATGAGCGTTACTTCAATGATTTCTGACACAGTGAGGTAGCCTTATAGGACTCCTCCATCATGTTCAACTGTGTGTGCAAGAGAAACCCTGAGCTAACGTTCTTTCACTGCCGCTACTCCTTTTAAATGCTCTTTTCAACGAAAGGTTCTGCATTGTTGTTTAAAAGTACATAATACAAAATTTCAAGAATAAAAAGAGTGTTGAAAATATAAAAAAACTATCTTTGCCCTTTTGGCATAATGTTTGTTCCTGTGGTACCCTTTAAAATTTAAAAAATTTGACAGCCATTTGGCTATGCCCTCTTTTAATCTTATTTTGAGCCCTGAATATGAGACATTCCATTTGTAAATATTGCAATGGCAAATTAAGATTTTAAAGTAATCATTGCAATAGTTAACAAAACTGAAGATATTTTGGGAAAAGTTAAGAAGAGTGAAAGAAAAATAGGAAATTATATGTGAATTGCATCGGGTCAAAATTTATCATGAAATTTTTTTCTAAACAACATGACATCAGGGATTATACCAGAAACAAAAAAGACTGCTAAACACGAATTATAACAGTGATGCTGTCCTAGGCTAAAGTTGTGAGTTGGGTTTAGGGGGACAAAAGCTTATTTCAAGGCCTGTTTAAGGTGCAATTTGAAGAGTTTTAAAAGCCATTTATTTATGTAAGCTAGAGCAATAGCTAGTAGCTACAAAAGTGTCATCTTTTTGAGTAAGAATGCAAGATATTGACAATTTTCTAATGTTGATGGAATGAAAAGGGGAATGGGGGATAACCTGCCTTCCTTTAGAAAGGGGGAACAAATCCATATTTACCCCCTCTGGCAGAAACAGTGGCTATTATTTCTCTATGAGGAAACTGCAGTGATACTTATTCCAGGAGTATCTTTTCTTGAATGTTTTTTTAATTCTTAATTCTTAATTGTTCAATTCTAGCTTTGTACACTCCAATTCAACATATTGATGCTACCCTGTTGGAGAAGTCCAAGAATGTTTTTGTCGATGAATTGGGCCGGCTCTGGGGACCAGAGAGATATGCCCGCACCCTTGGCCAATTCAAGAATTGTACCCTGTGTGACGTCAAAGCCAGCTCATTTAAAACAGCTAAGGAGCATTACACAGGAGTCAAACATATTAAGAAATTGAAGAATTTGGCATCTCACAAAGGTTTGACAGAATTCAACTATGATTATGTTATGGCATGGGTCAAAATAAGCCATCAAACTTGGGGGGGCCAACTGGCAGGCCTGTAGCCAGGATTGTTTTTGGGGGGGAGGGGGACAGTGAATATATTGCTCGCCATAGACCCTTTTCCAAACAGCAATTTCAAAAGATTTTGGGGTGGAATTTTGGTACAAGATGTTTTTGGCCACAATAAAGTGCCATTGACAAAAATAACATGTACCAAAACTATATCCCATAATCCTTTGTAATTGCTTTTTGGAAAAGGGTCACTTCTGGGGGTTGAGAGGTACCCTTATAAGGGAGAGGTAAATTAAAGAATTAAAAATAGAACCCTATTGTATTGTGGTGTATTTAGAGGTTCATGTACAGACTGTAAAGACTTTAATCACTTAGGATCCAATCAGGACCCCTGCCCTCTTGAAGCTATGGGCCTGAACAAATTTCTAGGGGCATTTGGTAAGCAGGCCCCTGTTATTTCGACCCCTGCTAATGGGGGAATGTAGAGGTAGAGAAAAAAGAGGTGGAGGGGGAGGAGGTGTTAGGTGTGGATGTTTTCTCAGAAAAATTGATGTTAGGAATGATAAACTTTTCTTTAAAAGTGCTATTAGCTATTATAAGAGCAGGAAATCATAATTTAATGTGATGGTTAAATACAAATTGCCCTGCAGTACTTTATATAGTTGAATAGTGCATGATGAGCATTATACTTTTACCAAGTACCTCATGTA
Organism: Holothuria scabra; assembly: GCA_037179385.1. Taxonomy (NCBI): domain Eukaryota; kingdom Metazoa; phylum Echinodermata; class Holothuroidea; order Aspidochirotida; family Holothuriidae; genus Holothuria; species Holothuria scabra. The sequence goes on from CM074181.1 coordinate 18,343,418, forward strand.
ACTGTCCGTGCTCTAGCACTAATGTACATGTCTTAAGTTCTGAGCAGGCCTGGCCTTGAACTTTAGATTTTCCAGGTGTGCTACAAATCTCGCTCCTGATGAAACTAAGGAGTGTGGTATAGGGCTGTCAATTTGCGATTAGTGAACTAAGCGTTTAATTGCATCTTTTTGCGATTACTCGGCGATTGATCGCATTTGCGTATGCATAACCAACCTGTGTAGTAACGTGTAGATATCGGTAATAGACCTACACTGTACATATATGTGTGTGTATCCGTAGTATAGTAATTCGCAATAGCTAGCCAATACTGAGTTAGCGTTAACACAACGCACAGGTCTGCCTAGTGGCAGACTCCACTTTAACTTTTTTTACCCCCTTTATCTTTAGTAACAAAACATTTCATGCAAAGCAATTTTTAGAGAATTGCTTCCATTGCAAGTTGATATAGATCGTTACACCACACACCAGTAGCTAGATGAAGTTTCAGTATTTCAATGCAAGGATCGTTCACAAAGTATACAGTAGGCTAGGCCACAATACAGTATCCACGGCGAAAGTAGCCGACGAGCCTCCTATGCAGACAGCTGCAGGACCGACTACGATATATTTCATTTTGACACTTGCCCAATCTACCCATTGTTTCTTTTCTAATTTCCCTCACCCCCCCCCCCCACCCTAAAAAAATAGTGCGGCTTGAAACCACAATAAAAACTATCCCTAGGGCCTAGCCACCTAGGTTTACAGCACAAAATGTAATGTTAATTCTAACAATAATAGGCTACGATCAAATCTAGACATCGTAGTTTTCACCGGTCATTTAAAGTTTAAGTTACCGCCTGTACTGTGTAAATAGCCGTACGTAGGTTCACAGCACATAAACAAGACCCGCTAGCTGCTAGCTACATGCACAGTGTAATATACATACATGCCTTCATCTGGCTGATCGGCTCGCTCGGCGTGTATCGTTAAAAGCGCTCAGAGAATGGGTGTACTTCAATTGGCAATAACATGACACCCTCCCTTAATAATTACCTTCGAAGCGTGGAATCCCCAAAATTTCAAAGAAGCTGCTTCATTCATAAACGCAAGCAGCCAATCAGTGTGTACGATTCTTCGTAACAGAAGTTCGTTCGATGTACAGCACGAAGTAGGGGCGTATAAACGATTTTCAGCCGACTGCTACTGTGTGCAACTGCTGCTATGTAGGCTGTTGGTCTTGATAAACAGCGATCGAAACTTTTTTGAAACTTTTTTCAGTTCATGACTTACAAACACTCCTACGTGATACAAGGACAGGAATAACATGGTTAGAAAGCTGAACTTGTAATTTTTTTAAATTTGTTGATTTCCAGTTGCAATTTTGTGGGACGTACGCCAGTAGCGAATTGACAAGTGGCTGTTGAAATTAAACTATTACAGCGAAGTGCACAATGGCGCACAGGGTACTTAAAAGACACTCAGGTGTATGCATACCTTTAGTACTTTCAAATTTCATTGTTAATTATGTTCATTACAAATGTATTGGTGGTGTTGAAGTAAAGCCTGTGACAACGGTTCCGTGTTTGGGGTTCACGGATCAAAACGCCCCCCATGACACCGCACACAATCACATGTAAACTAGCAGGGGCTGGGTGGATAACAGGTGCATGTCAAAACTCTGCGCAATTTTTGAGCTTGTTCATACTGTAGACATCGTATGCTTTGTCAAGGCAACTAAGCTTGCGAAGAAGGACAATACATTGTTTACTTAACGCAAGTCAGAGTCCCCAGGGCATGAGATGCGATTAATCGCATGTAACATTTTACTAAACGATTACTTGGCTGGTGATAAATCGGTTTCTATCGGTTGCTATTGGCTGACAGCCCTAGTGTGGTAGGTGTGCTGTTTTATTAAATTTTAATAGATTTTTGTCAGCTCCCATTCTTCATCTAGTTTTCATCTAGGTGTGTAAAAAATCACACTTCTCACAGTGACTTGAGGCTAGTGATGGTGTTCGATCGCACTCGCACGCCTCAAAATCCACAGCCTGGTTCTGAGGTTTGGGAATGTGATCACATGCCATCACTCACCTGAATACACTTTAAGCAGAGTGATCTTTTCGTGCATGTAGACAGTGTGAACTCAGATAAATCTGTTAAAATTTTATTAAAAATAACACAACTACCACACTCCTTAAATTTCTGATGTGTGTGATTTAATGTCAACCTGGAAATAATAAACTCAATGCCTGTGTGTGTACACATGAGGGAGTGCACATAATTAATAGAATAATGTAACATGAGCTTGGGGGACGGTGGGTAAATTGAGTGGTAGTTTTTAGTGCATTCACAGAGACTCTCCCCTCCCCCCCCCCCCCCTCTCTCTGTATAGCCATGGGGAGAGATGTCTTGCTGAGAATGAACACTTTTGGTGAAATTGAGTAATTGCTCACTACATTGAATATTTTTGCTTTCAGGGCTGGAATTTAAAAAAATTGGTAACTGCGTCTATGAAGCCACTGCAAGAGGGCCAGTAGAGAGAGATGATGACCCACTGGGAGTTAAGGAAGATGCAGAAATGTATGCTGCCACCAAGAGAAGTAATGATCTCATTTGTTCATTTAACGTTTAAGCCAGTTTCCTTAAACCTGGTACCTAAATACAAGTATTCTGGTAAAAGTTACTTTCAATTCTACAATTACCAATTTCCATCCCTACTGAAGTAATATTTAGCCCATAAATTCATGAGCATTAAAAAGTATGCATATGTGAGGGAGACATTCCATGAAAGAATGCCCTTCCATATCCTTCTCTTTTTAAGGTCTGGACCACGTGTTTGGTCTAGTGGGAGAGTATCTGCCTCTCATGTGGAAGGCGTGGGTGCGATTCCCAGGTTGAGTCATACCAAAGACTCTAAAAACAGAACCTACTGCCGTTGTGTGTGATGGTCTGCATTTAGCAATGGAGTATGGAAAACAAGCCTGTGAGCCACTACTGGAAGAACGGCTGTGGCCAGCTAGACTTGAACCAATAGGTTGGCTGTAAAACTAGACCTAGTTACGTTATTTCCTCATTTGTCAAGAACTAAACAAAGTAGTAAAATTTTTATGGGAATACTCAAATTAATGGGGTCAAAGCACTCTTTTTAACCAGAGTGTTCTTGTCATGCATCTGCCCAGATGGATTTAGGATTAACCTTAAGGTTTTAATTATAGTTAAAAATTCCACTTTCATTAACAGTATCTTAAAAAAAAAATAGAAAGCTCTAAGCTTAGTGGTCCTTTACAACTTTTTCAGTCAGATTGGTCCCAATTAAGTTTAAATGTGTTGTGTTTCCTTGTGTTGCCCTTTGCAAGTGAAAATCAATGCAGCAGAGCTACTTCCATGACTCTCATACTTGCCAACTTTTCTGTTTTAAAAGAAGGGTTTAAGGTCACAACAGGATTTGGTATGTTAGAGGAGGACTTATTCTAAGCATTTTGGTGAAATTTGCATTGAAATCTGATATGTGGTTCTCAAGACATGAGCATGTAAAATTTTCAATAAAAAGTGAACTTGAAGCAAGCACATATGACATCACATCCCTTCCATAATGGGCAGTCTTTTGTTTTTCTTTAAACTTTTGACTGGGTTTTCTCCTCAACAATCCCATAGTATTGAAATGTGATTGCATAAGTGGCATGAGAATTTAACAAACTTTGCATTGCTCACAGGGAGGTCATACTCCTATTAACTTCAAGGTCAACACAACAGTCTGATAAAACAAAAGGGAAACAAAGCATTCCTTGCCAATGTGAGGAAGTGGTATAAGCTCTGCTGCCCTCAAACTCACTTTTGAACACAAATCTACTCACTTCATTTACTGATATCTCGAGAAATACATGTCCAATTTGAAAAGAACTTTCACCACACTGTGTGGATCATGACACAATTTAGTTTTCCTGGCATTTAATAGCAAATCACCCACCTGGTAAGTGTATTCGCAATAAATGCACACAGTATTCACATAGAAACTGTTGCATCTTGCTACTGCAGGTGTTGCAAGTACACTCTTACTGCGCGTGTTGATAAAGTAGACGCCTGCCCATCAAATGACGTCTGTGAAATTTACTTATAGCTAATGTTACTGTGTTATTTACTGATTTTTTTGCATCTTTTTATTTCATTTTAACCAGAAGGTGGACCTTCTGGAGGGGGTGCTGCCAAAAAGTCCAGAATTGATCAAAAGAGCTTTTGTGACATCTGCAATTTAGAATTAAACTCGGATGCAGTGGCTGCAATGCATTACGAAGGGAAAAAGCACAAGAGAAAGCTAGAACTGGCAAGACTTCAACAGGAGGGTGTTAAAGGTAAAATTTGGTAGAGGGAAACGAAGTATGCATGTAAATGGAGTATCTAAAGTGTAGGTTAAAGGGAAATAGTGTATTTCCCAAGTAAGATTCCCTCAGATAGAAATTCATAAAATTTCATCCTTTTAAATTTAGTTTATATTGGCTAAGAGTGATAAAAAATAAAAAAAAAGACAGTTTGGTAGCCTCCTATTCAAGAAATAAGATTCCCTCAGATAGGAATCAGTTGTTTGTTGCTCAAGAATAATTTGGTCACCCAGACTTTCAACATTTCAAAAGATACAACTTCCAAACTCTTATTGCGCATAATATTTTGACAAGATGAAGCTACTGCTGGGGTTTATTGCTGAGACAGAATGATTTGATAATGACTAGAGCTATTTACTTTGCAATGCTATGTTGTAGCAATTTAAACGAAATATTTTCCTTTAAGTCTGCTCTGCAACCTTAAACTTTAGAATAGATAGTCAAGAAGTTGCAAAATGATCATACATCCAACTCTCATCATTACAGCTTTTTCCATTGCTAAGATATTAAATGTTGAAACTTATTCACTTACATTACAATAGTCCATTGTGCAATTGTCCAATAATTTAGGATGTCCCTGTTGTACAACCAAATATTAAGTGATTCGGTTGCCAGCATAGTATGGTGGACAAAGAGGGCTTGTAAAGTCAAGTCAAGCCTTTAAAAAGTAAAAAGGGACTTTGTTTGAAATGGCTTTATGAATAAGGTAGTTGGGACTTTCCTTGCTCATAACTGTCATGGTCACATGCAAGTAGCATCACTATTTAGGCAGTGTGGTGCACACTAACTATGGTAAAGCTGGTAATGTATGAGACAAATTTGATAAATTTGATGGTAACAAATTTGAGATGTATCCAATGACTCTGGCAGAATATTGATCTGTCAAAAATTATTACTGTACTAGTATATCCATTTTGACATGTTTAAATTCCTGCAATACTGGTTCATTGAAATCTGTGTTCATCTTATTGAAAAATCTAACATTATCTACAAAAATAATATCCCACGCTTCTGAGCCTGACTGCATGGTGAAGTGGTTAGATCATCAGACTTGCAGTGAGGAGGTTGTGAGTTCGAGTCCTAGCCAAGTCATATGAAGACTTGAAAAACAGAACCTGCTAGGTGCTCAGCATAAGCAATTTTGTAAGGAAAACAAGCCAGTGACAACTGGGAAAAGGCTGTTGTCGACTCAACTTGAACCAGTTGGACGCTTGGCTGTAAAACTCCATCTAACATTACCCTTATCCAATGCTACTTAGACTTGCTTTAGTGGGGAATGTGACACACTTGTTGCATTTTTCTATATGCCCTCTCTGGGTGTAAAGGCAATACATTACTGTTGTATTTTCAGAATGATTGAGACCTTCCTTCAGAATGATAAGCCTACTTCTGTTTTCAAATATTCCTCTGTCCCTCCCCTCTTCCTCAGACCCTTCAAGCAAGCTGACCCTTGACCTAGTGGGGTCTGGAATCTTGTTTTGCCCCAAGTGTGATGTCATGTGCATGTCAGAGGAGCAGCTCAAACAACACTATGAAGGTAAATTCCCAACACTTCATGTTTCATTGTTTTGTTTGAAACCTTTGTAATTCAGGCAACCATTGTAAGTCAGGTAACCATTTCAAGTCAGGGGATATCATTGTAAATCAGGCAATCATTATAGGCCGTGGTATCATAGTAAGTCAGAAAACTATTGTAGGCCAGGGTATCATTGTAAGTCAGGAAACCAGTGTAAGTCAGGCAACCATTGTAAGTCAGGTAACCATTTTAAGTCAGGGGATATCATTGTAAATCAGGCAGTCATTGTAGGCCATGGTATCATTGTAAGTCAGAAAACTATTGTAGGCCAGGGTATCATTGTAAATCAGGCAATCATTGTAAGTCATGTAACCGTTTTAAGTCAGGGGGTTTCATTCAGAAAACCATTGTAGGCTTTGACTTCACAGAAATTGTTGTTTACCAACTAAGATATCTTCTGAATTCTGAAAGTTTTCTTTTCTGAAATAACAAGTTTGAATATCCAGGCTTTATCACATTTTTGAATGACTGTTAATTTGATCTATCATGTGGCATATGCCATGATTTGATGCTGTAGATTGAGAAGTTACTGATTTTCCTGTGAATAAGACAAGTTTTTTTCTTTATAAGTAAATCACCTGGGTATGACAATAAATTGCGCCCAGGTGTGGTGAGGTCATGCATTTTGAGTAGTTTGTTCCCAACTATCACCAACAAAATGAGCATAAGACCATTTTGACTCATCCCACCACCCGGTGGGTTGTTGGCACCACAAAACCAATCAACAGTCTTGATGGTTCCCCCCCCTCCCATGGTCAGGGGTTGAAAAATGTGCCCACAGTATTTTATGCTTGTACTAAGAGGCAACTCAAGGGAAGGATTTGCACTCTTTTTGAACTGTATTAGGGTCAAACTTGAGCTTGAGTCATATTTGAAACTTTATTCAAACTTAGGATTATTTACATCTTGTTGACACCATATGACACCTTCTTCTTCGTGTGTGGTGAATCCCATCTACCTAACTAACTTCTTGATTTCTAACTTGATGAAAATGTTAATACCAGGGTTGTCCAACCTACGGCCCGCCGCTGCGAAAGGTTGGACAACCCTGGTTTATACCAATAAATTGAGAGTCCTCCCCATTAGTGGTGCAGATTCCCAGCTCCAAAAGTATGTTGTTTAAACTTTGAAAGAAAGTATTGGTAGCAGTGTTTGCTTAGTCATGTAAAAATTTTAGTTAGGAATTGTAATAAATGTTCAGTCAAAAAGTTATTGCATTTGCTTACGTTATACATCCCCCCACTCCCCCCCCTCCCCTCAAAAAGATATTACCATGAAATTAGTCATTTAAATGTCATGAATTTTTCATAGCATCCTGTCTATGATGTAATTTCTTGACTATTGCTTTGTGGAAACAAACATAAATTATTGTTTGTGTGAGTGTTTGGTGACATTAGATTGAAGTGGGCACATTATTTATGTGGCTGCTAATAAAGTGACTGCTGCTTTGCCAATATTAATACTCAAGGCTGAATAGCCATGGATTCTGATTTCTTTGCAAGCTTCATGTTGTGCATGGTTGCTCACATGCTTTTACTTTCTTGTGGTTGGTTTCAGGGAAGCAACATAAAGCTGCTTTGCAAGCAGAAAATGAGAAGTTTGAGAAGTCTAAAAAAGCAGCTGAGGAAGCGGCTGGTACTGTAGAGGAACCTGAAGATAAAGAATATGGGTGCAGGATATGTGGTATTAAGAGTAACTCCAAGAACCAATATCTTGAGGTGAGCTTTTCTAGTCGGTTTTTGTTGAAAGTGTTGTTTTGAGTTTGTGGTTTCAGTGATAAGAGAAATCAATATATTCATGATGGTGCAGGCCTAGAGTTTTAGATTTTCCAGTTGTGCTACAAATTACTCTTCATTGGAAATTAAGGAGTGTGTTGTATTATCAAACTTGAATGGATTTAAATGAGTTTCCATTCTCTATGTAGGCGTTCAAAAAATAACACCCCTCACACTGATTTGAGATGAGTGGTTGTGTATGAACACACTAGCATGCCTCAGAATTCAAGGCCTGATGGTGTTTGTGAGCCACAGGCACACAGTGGATCTGCTAAATGATCCATTTTTGGTTCCTTGCATTAGCAAAGGAACCTATGTAGTCAGGTTGGCGTGTGTGTGTATGAGCTTGTAAACGATACCTTGCCGGGTACAGGCCGCTCACGAGAGCTGAAGTCTCGCACTTCTTTCCTCGCTCGCACGGAGCTCGTAACTGGCGTAGCTACTTCAAAATTCGGACACTGCAATGAGCTCTGTCACGTGATATGCAACAGCCCGCCCTGGCTCGTGGCATTCACCTGCAGCGTGACATAAGCGGCTAAAGGGGAATTCCGACCATATCCTTATGGGGAACAGTTCTGTGTACTGTGTAAGGCAATGAATACGGGTATGCCCTGTGTGTGTGTGTGTGTGTGTGTGCGTGTGTGACACTTGCTTCGGTACACTCAAACTCAACAAGGGAAGGTTGGATGGAACTTGGTTTGATACATAGATTTGTCACAGGGAGAAGGTGTGCCCTATTGTTTTTGGTGGAGGTCAAAGGTCATTTGGGGTCACCAGAGGTCAAAAACTAAAAACCTTCTCATCACAATATTTCTAGGTAGGAAACTTGGATAGATGTCATACTTGGTGTGTGGATGTGTTATGGTGTAAGGATGAAATCGGATATGTTTGGTGAAGGTCAAGGGGTCACCCGGGGGTTAAACACTGAAAACCGTTTTAACACAGTATTTTAAGGTAGAAAGGACAGATTTCAAATCAATCTATGTTTGGTTAAGGTCAAAGGCCATCAAGGTCACTGGAGGTCAACTGCTAGAAATGTTATTTAGAAAATCTTGTAAGCCAGATAAAGGTTTTGCATGCTTACACACACAAACACCTTAGAAATTTGGCCTTTACGTTGGTTCAGTAATGATTCCTTCAGGTTGTACACATATTTTGGATCATTTAAAATTTTAAGAGGGCAATAACAGAAATCTGTAGATTTCACTGAGCACAGGTCACTCTGCATTAAACTGGTCTCTCTGCCATTAGAACAATGCATGGATTATACAGTATGTCTCTTTAATACTGCTGTGCTCTGTGGGGTAACCTAATCCTCATTTTATTATCACACCCCATTAATCACTTGCTTTCTGCTTAACTGCTGAATAAACCCTTTTTTCTGTGTAGAGATAGCAAACAGGACAAATGGTAGATTGTTTTAAAGTAATAGCAAGTTTTATTTGAGAGCAGGTAAAAATAACTTATGAGAGAAGTACAAGGGGTGTTTTTCTCTCTCTAACCACATTGTGTATTGTTTATTGGTGATAATTTCAAGTTTGATTACAAGCATAAATACATGTGGAAATGAGGTAGTGTTTTTGAAGGATCACCAAGTATTATACAAGTTGAATGAAAGTAAGGCCACAAAAATTTAACCATTGATTTCATGTAATATTAGTACTAAAATACCCCTTGTCAAAGATGTTGACATGTATGTTAATACAAGGTTTGTACAAGTCCTAGAAATCTTAAAAAGTCAAGGAAAACTGCACTTCCAATTTCCAGGCCTAAAAAATCAATGAAAATGAGTAGTCTTTCAAAGGTCCCTGGGAAAGTCAGGGAATTTAAGAAAGTGTACTTTGTGTTCTGACTTTATATTCAACTTTAAATATATGATTTTGGTATAACAAGATGAAAATGTGGCATCCGCCTGTTTTATAGTTCTGGAAATAGCAGTCAGTGTCCTTGAGAGTCATGGAAAAGTCATGGCATTTTATCATCTTGAATGTGTACAAACCTTGTTATAGTTGCAGGAGTCATGATTAGTTTCATTCAGATCAATACTTCCATGAGTACAGTTTGGGGTTGTTTCATACCTTGCCCAATGACGCAATACGATGCAAAAAGTTTTTGGAAATGTCCCGTTCTTTTGTCAGAGAAAAGGGAGTATTGCCCAAAAGTAACTCCAGCAGTTTTGGAATTATACACCTGCAGTCCTATTTGTCATAACTGCTATAGTACAATGAGTCATCACTGACGACTGAGGCACATAGCTTACAGTGCCAGTGAATTGTTGCAGTCAACGTAAAGAAAAACTGACATTGCATGATGAAAAAGATTACATAAGACCAGTTGTGTTTATAACACTTTAAAAGAATAGTCCAGATCCAGGTTTAAGTTTGATATGTTGAAGAGGAACAAATTTATTCATTCTGGTGAAATTTACGTTCATTTACCCATGTGTGGTTCTTGAGACATTTTTGCAGTTGAAGCCCTCAGCCCCAACCATGGTGGGGCTGAGGTGAGCTGTGACCCCTTGGTGGTGAATTTTCCTCTTTTTTTTTTTTAATTGCCAGGCTCATGCCTGATAAAGGTTCTTTTAAATAGAACCCTGCTGAGCAAAATTTTGTTTCCAAATGTAAGTTTTAGCATGAAGGAGGCTGACATGAAGTGTGTAGACAGGTACAGGTGTAAGGGGTTGTCTCATAGACGTCAGCTAGAAAATATGTATTGGTTGTCCCAGGCAAAAATCACTTGTCAGGGGCAAGGAGACAACTGCTAATTTGAGCCCTATTACATCCAAAATTTCATTTTTTGAAATTTCTATGACTAATAATCACAACTGCATAAGAGGAAAATGGGGTAACTCACCCAAGCCCAATGTGTATGCATAACAACATTGAAATGATACAAGCTAAAATAATTTTCATCTTTGTTCATTTTTGCAGCATTTGCAGAGTAAGAAACACTTGAAGAAGTTTGAACAATACAGTGAAGAGAAACTTGGAAAGAGACTTGATAAAGTTAAGAAGCAGAATGTGAGTGTCTTGACATTTTTGTTGCACAGGGCAGCCCTTGCTTAATCCTTCCCTGGAGTTTTCCAAGTGGATAGTTGTTAGATCGCAGACTTGTGATCTGCACAACTGCCCTATACTTCCTATATACACAAGGCATGTCAGTGGTCAGTGGTGTAGTGGGGGTGAGGGGGAATGAAATCCCCCTCCCCTTGAACATATTTGTGGTATTTTGTATTAGTTCATACCAGCATGCTGTTGTACTGGTGTTGCAATGGCAAGGCTCACTCTGTCCTTCGGTCTTTCTATCAACAGCTGTTCAAATTACTTCTTCCTTCTACATGCTTTTATGGATTCATTTGAAAGAAAGTGTTACTTGGATGTGTTGGCCATATGGGGTGTTCAGGAATTCTTTTTCAAGTTGTTCTGTGGGCCCTGTGGACCATATTGTGAAATTGTGCAAAAATGCTTCTTCTACAGATTCTCTTGTTGAATGTTGATGGTTTGTCATAATGTTTTTCTGTGAGTGGTTGCTTCAAGGAATTCCTGACAAAGGTCCAAGATGGGCCCTACTGTCTCTCATGTGACATGTTGCAAAATAGACCCTTCTAGTAAATGTGTTAGACAGCTAGCATCCTTTCATGGCAGATGCTTGGTAAGTGATCAGTGTATAGCATTCTGAAGGTTTTGGTCCAAGTACCCTTGTGGACCTTGAAAGTTAGTTGTAGGAAATTTTGCTCTTCTGTAAGAATTAACTAGTAGAGAGGGTGAACAGGTAGTCAGGCAAGGTTTTACAGCTCAGTTTCTGACCATTTAGTTTATTAAAAGCCTGGCCTGTCACAGCTTTTTTTTCTAGTTGGAACTCACTGGTTTGTTTTCACTATTACACTGCTTATGCTGAATACCAAGGATAATGGAAGTCTTCGGCATGACTCTGCCAGAAGTCGAACTCCAGACCTCCTGGCAAGTCAGAACTCATACCATGCTGTCAGTTTAAACAATGAACAGGACTAATGGTTGATTGTATTAAAGCTACAGCAATTAAGGCTGAGAACACTGTAACTGTTGGCTTTGACATTTATCAGTTGCAAGTTATGAAAGCAGTACAAGGGATCTTTGCCTTCTCTGATCACTTTGTGTTCATCCAAAGTTGATGGGTTATGTGTGGAATCCTACTCTCAATAGGGCTGATTAGTGAAACATTACTAGAAAATGAATTGAAAGACCTGTCAAGCAAAGTCTATTCCAACAAAAGTATTAAAATACTCTGAAAACATATTGTATAATTTAATATGTTTCTTTCACTCTATCTGTAAACCTCCATGGTTGGACTGTACCAGTTAAAAATTATTGTAGCTAATTACTTTGTATACCATGTGGGTACTTTTTCAAGTGCTGTATTTCTAACTTACCAAAGCAAATATGGGTCAGTACAATGGACTTATATACATGGACAGAGCATTTAACATGTAAGTCTTATGAGTAGGAAGTCGCCACCATCTGGGGCAAAAAACCCACCAAGATGGCCTCTGTGAAGCTACAATTCGTCTGATTTGACGACTCTGTTATATTTTAAACAAAATGTAAACTTAAATGGGAAATAATATCATATTCCTGCAATTCGTGAAGTAATTTTGACCTTACCTTGCCATATTTCAAAAATATTTCAGCTTTCATCCAAAATGTGGGAATTGACTTGAGCACGTCCAAACTTCTACATAAAATCAGAGCAGACATCCATCTTGGTGGGCTTTTTCTCCCAAGTACAGTAGCAAAAATGTACCCTGTAGTATGCCCTGTCCATGTATAGGAAGTCTGTGGTCTCTACTTTTCTTTCCAGTTGATACAGGGCTTTGCGTTACCTTTTTCGTTTTGGAGAAGTATGAATTGGTAAATTGTGGAAACAAAGTTGTGATATTTTGGTTTTTTTTTTTTTTGTAGTTTGGCCAAAAACATCAACCGATGTTGGATGCTGGAAGACGTGCACAGTGGCCAAACTGGGACAAACCATGGCAAGTTCCTCAAGAGTCAGATTGGCTGGATGATTGGAACCAATGGACTGATCAGAACTTTGGATATAATGAAGGTTTGAGAAATGAATTTGGTGAGGGTTATGATGAAGGCTGGGAGGGTGGTCAATTGCAAGAAGGGGAAAATTTCTTTTCAGAAGATGATTGGAATGTACCAAGGAGAAGTGATCAGCTTGGCAGAGGAAGGGGTCCCATGCGTCAAGAACGAGATGTAAGAGGTGATGGACGACCCCAAAGACCAAGAGATGGTGGTGCACCAATGGGGCGTCAAGCTCCAAATAAAGATGGTGGCAGACCAAGAAGAGGTCCTCCAAATAGAGATGAAGGTGTACCAAGGAGAGGTCCTCCAAATAGAGATGGAGGTGCACCAAGGGGACCGCCTTCAGATAGAGGCAATTTTTCAAACATGGGTGGTGGTTTCGGTGGTGGTCAAGGAGGTTTTGGTTCTGGAGATGTTAACAACCTTGATCTTCTAAACAATGTGCCTGCAGATGCCCTTATAAAGGTACTGAGTAACCTGACGCAGCAATTGCTTGGTGGGGTGACCTCTGGAGGACGACAGGCACCAGCACGAGGGCCAGGTGAAATCAACTGGACCAATGACCAAGATTACCAATCATACAGGGATGACGTAAGGGAATCAAGAGGTTCCTCATGGGGCAACTCTGACACTAGGCGGCCTGTACCTGGAAGTGGAAGACCTGGACCTGGAAGTGGAAGGCCTGGACCTGGTAGTGGAAGGAGAGGGAAGGGTTTTGGCAGAGGGTTTGCTTTGAGATGAAGTTGTTGTCACTGAGAATTTACTCAGCCTGACAGTTGAAACTTTTTTGTCAGATGATGAAGAATCACTATGAAAGACATTTGAGTAGTATTAGAATTTATTCAAAACAAAATGTTCAGGTGAAAAATGTTTGATTGGACTTGTAATTAATGTCAAACTATAATGCCAAACTATTTTGGGACAACTGGGAATTGACGGTTGATTTGGCATGTCCATTTTGACCATTTGCCTTTGTCTTCTGAATTTGTATGCTCCTGTTTTGAATGAATGGTTCCATTGGACACCCTTTGTGTGCATTAAAAGGCATTTGAAGCTCATGAAAGGTGGAACATGGGAAGGGATGAGACACGGGGTGGTTAAAACCTATTACCAAAAATTGTTTTGTTTTGATATTGGTAGTTATATATATTTTTAACATTTTGTACATGTGTGTGGAAAAATTCATCGTCAGCCCCTTTCTTGAATGAAAGTTTCACTGAGGTTTGCCTATGGAATACCCTACCTTTTCAAGATGTGACGCTCGTTTGGATTTCTCTGACTTTGAAAAAGTGTGGCCACAATTTAGCTTTTCTCAATGAGAAGTAAAACTTGAGTCACATCATAGCTAAATTTTTCTCAAGTACTCAAAGCTGAACTAGCAGTCTATAGCCTCTGTGAATTTTTAAACATGGATTCAAAACATGTCCAGCATAGTATTGTGTTTCCTAGTGGCCCCTGTTTGGAATGTTCTACAACAGCGTTGATGGTACCTGTAGCAACCATCACAGGAATGTTGGTGAAGTCTTACCAAATGAGGACAGGTACAAAAAGTGGTCATTCATTGAGATTTGTTTGTAAAGGTAATGACACAAAATCAGGAAATTTTAATTTTTTGGCAAAAATATTTTCAAGAGAGAAACACCACCCAGATTTACCTTCTGTTAAATTCTTTGGAGTAAAGGAGGAATTTTATGTTTAGATTCCGAGCTAATTTAAGTATTATGACCAAATAGCAAATTGTGTTGAGGTCTTAGTGTGATGTTGCTCAGAACATGTGCTGTGCCTTGTCCATTGGCCAGTCAAGGGCAAAATCCCATATTGCAGGTAAATAATTAAAAGGGGCTAAACAAACAACTCATGACGGACCCCATAATGTGGAGATGTGAAGTGAAGGCTGAACACACCATGCATAACAGACTGTAGTGTGAAGGTCTGTTCTTAAAGTCTCACCAGTTGGGTCACATTAAGTAGGTGTTACTTCTTGACTTGAAAGTCCTTATGTGAGAACTTTAATCAATTGAAAATCACATTTACATTTTTATTTGGAATAAAATATTGACTAAGATGTAGCAAAATATTTGAAATGGCAACTGTCATTGTATGAGAGGATTTTTTTTCCTATCATGTATGCTCTTTACTATGTATCTGAAAAGACTTCTGTTACACAAAATGACTATCTTACCAACTTCAAAATATTGTCTGTCGTATACAAGTTCGTTTGAATGTCCTGTTATTATGCATATATTTTTTAGGGGGGGGGGACTTAATGTCAAAATACAAATCAATTATCTTTTACAGGTAGGTCTGTTTGATTTGCTTTGTATGTTTAATGAATTATGTGGAGATCTATTAGGAAAAATGTCTTCTTAAAACTTCAGAAAACCTTGGCAGACTCACAGAAGGTGTTATTTGTTTTTTGGCTCTGTACAAATTGTAACCTATTGCAGTGAACTGGCATCAGTCTTCTGCATAGCTTAGTAAGCTGTTCTTTTCTGAGGTGAGGATGGAAACTTTTTCATAGGGGAGGGCATCCTTTCAAACTTCCAATGTTTGAAGGGCATTAGGTGCTTTTTGTGCAAATGTTTATTTTACAAGTTCAAGGAAGGCAACTGAAAATTCCTGCTCTTTCATTTATAAAGGCTTATCAAATAAAGGACTTTCCTCCTTGTGTTAGCCTTCCCCTTCTTCCTTCTGTACATTTGGTTTGTAAAGGCATGTCTTTAAATTTTTTAATTTTTTTCATAATGTTTGTAATAAAGAGGAACATTCCTTTGTTGACATGATTTAGATATATTTACTGCAGGAATTTTTTTTTGTCTTTGATTTTGAAATATTGGATACTGTCAGCCAGGATGTGGTCCCTCTTTCCTTAAATGCCCTGCGAAAGATGTCAGTCAATTTGCCCAAGCCTTGCTGCTTGTTGGGAGTGAGATGTTGATGTGGAATTACCATCCAAGTTGTAAAATATTATGAAGTTAATGTAAAATGTACCAGGATCAATGTTGCTATTATCTAATTTTGTAGTTGGGGTTAACCTATAACTATAACTAAATAGTGTTACAAGCCTCTATTCGAGGCTGGCCTCGGACTACCAGTCTTTGACTACAACACTTCTTTTGGCCCATGGTCAGTGGAGTCCATCAAGTGTGTGTCATTGTTAGGCCAATCATTTCCCATTTAACTGTTAAAAGCAATTGCCATTCATGTGTTACGTGTAAATATATAGACCTTGCACTCCACTACCAATGTGAAACTTTTTTTCATTCTTTTTACCATTTTTTGTCATCACCAGACATATATATATGTATATATATATATATATATTTCACTAGTTCGGCACTTAGGGGGGAAGTTGTTGTTGAAAAGTCGATCATGAGGGGAAAAATTTTGGGGGGCAAATATAAGTTTTGCCGTAACGTTTCTACACACTTTTTCTATAGGAATACATAAACGGACAAGGGCGCCCTCCTGAATAACAAAGTAGACACAATTACTTCAAAGTTGTCAAATTTACGGACACCTACCTGTTAACACGAACGGATTGCTGGCCATTGAAATAACGTTGTTTATATTTTTAGACGTTAGGGCGAATTCTTTTTCTTATGTATTTCATTGTTATTATTTCACCCTATGTACGCGCAGATATAACAATTTCCCCCTAAGGTGGGAATTAACGTTATATATATATATATATTTATATATATCGAGAGGCCTGAACAATACATGGAGAGGGAAATGTCCACTTAATGTCAAAGTCCACGTTTTGACTCAATATTTCATGGGCAATATCCAAAATAGCCCGCATTTAGATAAATATATATGAATATAAATATATATATATATATATATATATATACATACCGCACATGCTGCCCGTACAAAATGCACCAGGAATTAAAATTACACCCGCCTACTCTGGACCTTCCGGTCATTTCAAGAGCCCTTCCTTGCCCCAATCGATTTCATAAGGATCCCCTTGTGATTACTGCTTAGGAATAAAGAAAATGATAATTGGTCCTTTCAAGAAATTTGAAGGATTACATGTCCATATTTTCAACTAAAAGGTAAATTTACAGCATGGTTCACTTTTTAACGTGTGAGTTATTTCCGCTTGAAAAGGGCAATACATGGCAACGCAAGAGATTTCGACAGGTCTTGAGGTGGCCAGGAGATCTTTTGTTGTGGTGGCGGGTCGAACGAAGTTTTGTAACCGTCACAAGTAGGTAAGGGTTGTATTGTTCATTCTTAGAACTGAAGGGGGCTTGCCGATCCGTAGATTTTCGGAGCAATTAAAAATAATTGAATTCAACAAAGTTGGAAAAAAATGCAATTATCTTCATCTTTCAGATTTCAAATGCTAATCTCTGATAATCCGTCAGAATATGTTAATTAGCTGGCACCCATTCCTTCGCTACAGTTGCCAACGGTAGCTCATATGAAAGAAGATGCAGATATGCGGATATTAAATTGACGACAGCCGAAGGCGATTGCGAACGGAGGCGCTGCACAGGCTAAGGTGCATGCTTTATTTGATGAACAATAACGTCAAAGAGAAATTGCTTGTCATTACAGAGAGCATGCACTTATGGGTTGGGACCTTCACCTTTTGAGCGCACAGGGGTGGCCAAGGGCAGGATCTGACCGCCTGGGTAGGGGTATATAAGGGGAGGGGGTCCCGTCCCCTGTGAGAAATTTTAGGCATAGGAGCTTATATCAAATTAGGGGAGCTGTGCCGACTTGCCTGATTTAGAGAACTTTTGCAATCTCAAAACTTGCCTCGAGCACTACTAAGAAGACAGCATAGGCGGTGGAAGATGTTTTTTATTTGGTGGTGGCACAATTTTTCGGCAGGTGACAACGGCGTCCGGTTTTGCGCTAAGCGCAAAACCATATCGGCGGGGGTTTAGGGGACCGCTCAAGGGCCCCTGGTGGGGTCCAGGGGATAAGTCCCCGGAAGCTCAGCAATTTTAGTGATTTGAGAGGCTCCAAAATGGTCGAAAAACATATTCTAAGTTAAGGATTCTAAACTTGGAATTTAATTCAGAAAACGGGGGAGGTAAGGGACGAGAATGGAATCGGGAACTTGCATTTGATTAAATGGAAAAGTATACTTTACAGTAATTTTAAGGAACAAAGCCAAAATGTTGAAGCTACTCAAAATTGCACATGTGATTGATAATTCGAGACAGAGCATTTGTAAGAGATCCAAAGTGTTTGGTTGTATTTTATCAAAAGGGAGCTCTATTTAAAATCCCGAGGCAATATGCGTGGGGTCCAGATGCCAGCGTGGGGTCCAGGTGCCAGCAACGGGGCCCTGGGAAGCTTTGACATTTTAAGCTTTTAGGGGACTTGATGAAAACAAAAAGTACCTTTATATAGGTATTACTAATAATCCTAAAAGGGGCATTATTACTGGGGCAAATGTGTGTCATTGGGGCCAATAAGGGGCCCGACTGGGGATATTACCCTCGCTCAGTATGTTTGAAAGGCCCTGATTTGAGAAGAAGAAAAGATATTTGTAGCTTGCAAAAAGTTTTGTAGGGTTATCTCGACTTGAATCAATAGGTTGGAATCTGGGCCGTAAAACTAGATCTAACAAATTCCTACAGGGTATCGTTAATGTGGGGGTCCAGGGGCGTAGCCCCCTGAAGCTTTACAACTTTTGCCCTCTGAAAAGTAACAATTGAGCAAAAAATAGCCAAAATGTAATAAAAGCAACTTAAATTTACTTGATTGCTTTCGAAAAATTTATTTTTCGAAATTCAGTTATTGGGCGGCCACTCCCCCAAAATCTCATAAAAAATATCGGGGAAAGCCTCCCTCTCGCCCCCCCCCCCTTCCCCCGCTTCCGCCGCCTGTTGACAGAGTGACTCAAACCAGAGTTATATTGTCAATGGGGGAAATGGAAAACAGAAATAATAAGAATGGGATTATAACCAATGGGAGGGAAGAACGATGAGAAGGAAATGATTCTGATTACTTGAAACTAAAGATGATTTCATGCTTCATCGAAAGGAAGAATGCTGGACTGCTGGAACATTAGACAAAAGGGGGATGAGTACAACCTCGGGAATACAGAGACGAGCACACGGTATTAAGATAGACAGGATTTGTTCGGGAGGATGAGTCTGGGACTATAGGAGAGGGATGTGAGGGTTATAAAACAGACCAGAATATCGGGAAGCAGGGAAATGGAGAGAAAGATGAAGGCGAAAAGGAGGGACAAGTGAGGCTGCTGGTGTGTATGGGTGAGGGAGTAAAAGCGAGCAGCAATGACCTGTATCAAAAAAGACACTTCTAGTCACATAGTGCGAAGGAATATGCAGACTTTACCTCAAACATCCTCACGGAATGTGGTTTGATATTAGAAACGTTATAAGTTGGTCTGGAATAGACAATTTTGCAAATGAATGGAAATCAAGAACGAGTTCATTTGGCAGTGTCTTCTCTCACTTTATCCATGGTTGACACCACAATTTGCCCGGCATGGGGGGCCAGCATTTCAAGGCCCCTACAAAGGCGATGAATTAGTCTCGGGGGACTCGAGTTGACAAAAACTGGATTTCTTTTTAAAAAAAATACTTAAAAATCTGGGATGTATTTTGAAAAAAATCTGGAATGTATTTTGAAAAAAAAAATAAATTCTTAAAGAAATTTGGCTTTTGTAAGGACCTTTAAAAATTTTGGCTGTGTATTGAAGAATCTGTTTTTCATATGGTAAAAAAAAAACCTTATTTAGGCAACAGCCAAAATTCTTTCAGTCTTTTGGGTTTAGCTATTAAATCTTACGAGGTCACCGTGTTAAGGCTTTAGACAATACTAGAAGTTTGCCCGAAAAGGTCTTCACTTTTTAAACGAAGATTTGAAAAGTAAGAGCTTATTATACTGGAGAAACTTTATAATGGAGAAATTTAATAAAAGAAAAAATGGTTTTTGATAAGGGTATAAAGATAATTAAGATTTTCATTAAATTGTGCCACTCTTAAAAGTCTGAAACTTACATTGGAGAAAAATTGTAATTTTATGACGGATTTTGATTTTAATGGAAGATTCTGACCTTCTTATAAGAAAAATCAAGTAGGGGGTGATATTTAGTTTTGTTGGGGTTACTGAATA
Source organism: Holothuria scabra (assembly GCA_037179385.1). Lineage (NCBI taxonomy): Eukaryota > Metazoa > Echinodermata > Holothuroidea > Aspidochirotida > Holothuriidae > Holothuria > Holothuria scabra. Next base: position 18,363,307 of record CM074181.1, read on the forward strand.
ATTTTATGCAGATTAAGACCCTCGGGCCATATTGGAAAACTTTCCCGCCGAAAAAGTTTTGCTTTCCATATATGTTTAAAGCTTTATATTTTACATATCGACGAGAGCGTTTGGAAGGCGGTAGAAATGTCTTATTTGTCCGAAAAATGTAATCCTACAAAGTGGAGCGCACAGAATTTCTTATGAAAAATTAAGAACCCCCCAGGGAGCCGGAAATGGCACTTTCCCAGACTTGTAACTAGAAATGAAGTTGACGTTATTTTGAGCTTTCCTTTCAAAATGAAAGTTTAACAATAGAAAAAAAAACCAACTTGCTAAGTGATTAAAAGAATTAACAGATAAAAGGTATTGCTACAATTAGATGTAATGGTCTTGTCTCTTTGCGGGCGAACAATATGCAACGGAATCGCATCATACCCATTTTCTGACTCTAAAAGAATCTTTGTTGTATTCAATTTCAAGGTCCACTAAATAAAATTTTCTACCTGCCTGCCTGAACTCTAGACTTTAAATAACTCTACTTCTGACGTATTTGAAAATATGTCACGTTACAAGGTGGTTTCAAATGAAGTCAGAGTTATAGGGGAGGCATTCTCATATTAGTGTTTATCGTAACGCGTAGCTGAAAACGGCCTGGTCAATTTTACCGTTGGTAGAATTCGGCTGTCGGGGAAAGCCAGATGGCAGACCATTGGGCACTGCATTCACATGAACAAACTTTTTTGTAAGGAAAATTTGGAATTGTAAGCAAAATCCAGAAGATCATCTGGGTGACTAAAGTTAATCAGGCCCATATCTTTTATCGTGGGATGTGAGGATGAAGGTTCCCCAAATAAATTGGATCTTCTCAACAACAGGGGGAGGGAAGCCTTCCCCGTCGAGGGGGGGGGGGGCATAACCTAGCACGCACGGATTGAAGATGGGCTAGAAGAGCTAGCAAGAAGTGATTCAGATATGCATTAAAACTGCGTTACAAAAGGAAAAATTAGTTTTTGATCATCCATTCAGTAACTTCAGTCCTTTTAACGTTTTTCATTTTAGGCCTCCCCGAAAAAATTGGCGCCCTTTCCCGACGGGGGGGGGGGGCGGGGGATAGGAAAAGGTACATGAAATTAGGTATAACAGAGCTAAGAAGCGATTTAAAAGCGATTCCGATATGTATTAAATAGCATTACAATACAGAAAATTACCCTTCAAGTAACTTCAGTCCTTGTAGGGTTTTTATTAATATTTTTTTTTTTTATTATTTTTAGGCTTCCCCGACGAAACCGTCGACCTTCCCCCAAGGGGGGGGGCACTGTTCCCCGACGGAGGGGGGACATGCCCCCCTTCGCTGGCGCCACCCCTGACTCAAAAGGTGATTCTCGTAAACTGTCCAATATGACTCTACTTCATTAGTTTGTGAGTTTTGCAGACGGCAAGGCTCCTTATATACCATCTAGCAACAGTATACTAAAAACATGGACGGACAAAAATGATGGAAAAAGCGAGCAAAACTTAAATATATCACTGCATGAAGGGAAGTGTTCCTAGCTTGACAAAGTGGCACACTCTTGTTTTAAAGGCACAGTTTTCTCACACCAAACAGTGCCAATTCTCCTAACCTCCTCACTTAAGCCCCTCCCACAACAAAATTCATCCTCATCCAGATACAATCTCTAAGTTGAATGATTCAAGGTGAGTATAGAAAAACTCAATTTATATAATCAAAACACTCTCAGTACCGTTCATGCAGTGTAACATTAGCTTTTATACTCTGCATTGTTTGAATTAGCTGTCAATCAAAGAGCCGAGTCAATTGAGAATTTCGGTACCCCCGTACCAAAATTGTAGTATGGGGTGAGAGATTTGGTCCTTTAAGATATGCTACAGCTGTAGGAGTAGTCTTGTTGGGAGGAATGAAAACTGTCCTGAATAAGCAGAGGAACATAAGTTCCTCAAAGAAGTACTGAATGTCTTCAAATATTTCAAATCCAAAACCAATTATTTTCAGTCTTTCCTCAACAAAACCCCATCTTTTTGCTACGCGTCCCTAGTTTTCTCGTTCGTTTTCCCGTCGCATTTGGCAGAGTTTTGGTTGCAGGACATCTAAGGACACATCCTCTTATACCATACTGAGTTTGCATACCGGTAAGCATTTTACGATGGTAAAGGGGCACTGTATACCATATCTGTACAATTTTGACCCTCACGCGCGTTAAATTTTAAGTTTCACAATAGGAGGTTTGTAACCAATATTAAATTATGCCGTATGGAATACTGTTTTAACATTTATTCACAAATTTCAGATATCTCTCATTAATTTCAGATATCTCTAATTCAATTTCAGATATCTCTAAATTATAGCAAATATCTTCAAATAATTGCAGATATCTCTAATTCAATTTCAGATATCTTCAAATAATTGCAGATATCTTTAAATAATTTTAGGTATCTCTAAATAACGAAGTATTTCAGATATCTCTTATTCAATTTCAGATATCTCTAATTCTATTTCAGATATCTCTAATTCTATTTCAGATATCTCTAATTCTATTTCAGATATCTCTAATTGAATTTCAGATATCTCTAATTCTATTTCAGATATCTGTAATTCAATTTCAGATATCTGTAATTCAATTTCAGATATCTCTAATTCAATTTCAGATATCTCTAATTCAATTTCAGATATCTCTAATTCAATTTCAGATATCTAAAATAGTGCATAATTAGAGATATCTGAAATTAATGAGGGATATCTGAAGTTCGTGAATAAATGTTAAAACGGTATTCCATAATGCCGGGAGTCAAGCGGTTTTATGTGAAAATTTCATTGCATGCATTACGGTACATTCCTAATGTGATGAGCATGCTGTATGCTGATGTAATTTGAAAGTACCCTTAATTAACTTAAAAATTTTAGTTTTTCATATTAATACTAAATAGGCTACCATAATGACCGTCTTAACTGTCAAGAGTTTGGTGTGCAGTTGCGTTGCCGGGGGGGGGGGGGCTAGGGGGCACGTTCCCCCTGAAAAAATCGTCTGCCCCAACTGAGATTTGAGATTTTCAAAAAAATATGTCTCCTGTTGGAAAGAAAAGACAGTAAATTTTCATGTTTTCCAAATGAAAATATCGCAAAAACCTTGGAAATGCCATTTTCTGTATGAGGGAATGCGTTTTTACAAAATTGTCTTCATACTTCCGACTACGTCAATTGAAGGTGGCGCACAACTCAGGTAACCCTTTAAACAGGATTAGACCTACATTTTTCCTTCAGCCGATCACATCTAATTGTCCATCAACTGCCTTTTCTTTCTCTTTCTAGTGCAGCTAACCTTCCTCAAAATGTCAGCCGGATCCGCTCTTGAGAGTAGTTTCGCTAACGTTAACGTTGTGACCAAAAATAAAATCTGACTCGAAATTCCCCTGAAAGTAATTTTTAGACAAGTCTTAAGTCTAAACCCAGGAGCTTCCAGGGGCTTCGCCCTTGGACCCCCACCAAAACTCACATTGAAGTGCCCATCAACTTCTTTTTCTATAGATCATCTACCCCTTTTTCAAACTGTCAGCCCGATCCGCTCTTGGTAGTTGAATCAGTGGTTTTTATCGAAAGTCTTACTTGAAGTTACCCTGGAGGTAATTTTTAGACCAGTCTTAAGTCAATAAAATTACCCTTAAATAACGTCTTTTATACCTCACAAACACGCTAAAACCCAGAAGTTCCCGGGGGCTTCTCACAGTCTCTGCGTTGTACACTTTGGGAATTCGGGGGTCAGGTTATATTGTCCTTCAAGCTAGTAGCGGGAGGGGTTTAAACTATACCGATTTTATACTGTGTGCATACTGTTACTTAGCCTTAATCCCTAGAGGCTTACAGGCCACTGAGTTCGGGAAAAAGCTTTCTGCTCGCTTGGGGTGCAACAATAAACGGGTCCATGAATACCTTGACGTAGGCTAGAATTCACTCGGTGAATGTATCCTTCTACATTTGCTGCTGCTGTTCTAACAGGATATCCTGTGTGATCGAGCCACCATTAGGCCTCCTTTCAGTGGCTTACGAAGAGTGAGGCATTTGTCCATTCTCCCCTCACAGATGTCATTTTTGTTTGTTCTGAAAAATACATAGCAATACTTTAGTTACACCGATTTTACTTCAAAAGATAGCATATGTGACATCAAATTGCATCTTAGGACACCAAATTCTTCTGCAAGGCCGCGGCTCAGTGAATGCCAATTATTTCCTACAAATTCTGTCAAATTCCAATTTTTACTAGCCTCTGTATCCGACTGGTGGCACCTATTGCATAAGGACAAATACCTCTAAAATGGAGGGCCCACGCCATAAACTCCTTCCCAGCCGGCATAGACGTACAAGACGGGGACAGGGGAGCGGAGGGTATTAAGGAGCGATTAGAAATAGTTTGTTTTGCCATCTTTCACGCAAGAGATGTTAATCGTAAAATCATTAACAGATGGGAGTTCGATCACTCACAGACAATTCATCAATTCAGCGAATCTTTAATTGGACCAAGTTAGTCGGTCGGTCCGTCGGTCGGTCGGTCGGTCGGTCAGTCAGTTAGATAGAGTTTAATGATCCAGTTTCCAACATATTGGTTCGAGTCGAGCCGGCCACGGCCTTTTTTTTTCCAGTTTCCAATTAAGCCATCTGAGGGGTCTAACTTTTCGAAATTGGTTGGCGCTCCAGCCAAGCGCCAACCAATGGTGTCGCTTCGTTCTGTCTTTTGCGCAGAATTACATTTTGGGGGTCAAAAAAAGCTCTTAACTCTCCTATTTGCAGTTTGCGAACATATTTTGAAGCGAGCATTTTATTGCAAACAACAAAAGAAGATAGCGACTAGCTAGATTCTTCGTATAAGTCTGGAAAATGCTATTTCCGGCCATATGATTTTTCGAAATTTTCTATGTAGTACTCTCCTGGCCAACTAATGGTGGCGCCCCACTTATAGATAATCTTTATGACAGGATAACGTTTTGTGGCCAAGAAAACCGCAAATTAAAATGATCCCCTTTACCTATACCGATCGATGCTCTTTTATTTTGACTCCTGAAAGTCTGCAAATTAAAACAGTGGCGGATTTAGGTGGGGCGCTTCGGGCGCCCCCCCCCCCCCCAAAAAAAAAAAATTTCCAAAGCTTATTTTTTACTTTCACTAAATAGATCATTTAGCCTACTTGTTTCTACATAATGTTGTATTATCTTATAATTTTCAAACTATGTTATTAATAATTTTTACAAACTAGAGCAATTTAGACCACACAGTTTCAAGTTTTCCGATAAAATTTCAATAGAGTGATATCGAAGGTCTCAACACTATTTCGGACCACGCTTTATGTAGGACACTAAATTTTTTTCTTACAATCCATCTGCTGTTTGGGTTCATCAGATGTGAAGTCAGGGTGTATAGAATGTATAAAAAGCGAATGGCCAAACTACGCATGAGCTTAATGTTTATGTTCACTTATTTTATACAATCTGTGATCCCGTTTCTTCCTTTTCAGGATGCCTTTGCTTTTTGGAAAGTTTGTAAGCTCAAGAGATATGGTGGAATATATGTGTTTTAATCAGTGGCGTAGCTACGGGGAGGGGGATTGGGGGATGAACCCCCACTAAATCGGCCAGCCCCCCAGCAGCCCCCCACTGGCGACCTGGGCAAAAAATTATATTCATGCTGGCCAATGATAATATTCAATCCGGGCTACCCGGCTACTGTGGCATAGATAGGCCTTCACCTGCGATAGATCCACGCAGTTGCAGTGTATTCTGCAATTGTGCCGCACAATTTCAGAATAAATTAAGATAGACTTTGACAAGCTTCATATCTTCGGAATCTCTTCACTTTTTACTCGTCGGGTTTCTGGATGGATAATTTTCTAGCAGATTTGGAGTGGCTGAAATTGCCTACCTTGGTGTGGTTTAAAGTCCCCTCCTAGCATCTGGCCTGTTTCTATCTCCTGTAGGGATTTTTTTCAATTCCTGGGGATGTACAAAGTTGTTCCAAGATTCATACTTGGTGTGGTGAGTAGAGTATTTAAGTCAAATATGGTGGGAAGGAATTTGCACTTTGTACGGCCATTGGTGACAGTCATTGGTCAGTGCAACAACCAAACCCATGTTGGATCAATGCAGTCTGAAGGGTGGCAACCTTACCACTATTACCTCACAAGACCTCACTTAGCTGTTGGGTGGAGTTGACATGTACAGTGGCGTACAGTACGAGACGAGTGGACATGTACAGTGGCGTACAGTACGAGACGGGGCAAGGAGAAGACTGCCCCAAATTTCCGCAAAATCTAAATTCGGGCAGGAATTTGGGGAAATTCGGGCAGGATTTTGGAAAAAGTTCGGACAGCCCTTTAATTTTGAAAGAATGGGGTGGATTTGATATTGAATTAAGCCAAGATTCACATTAGAGTTAATTCATTAGCATGTTTTCAATTCCGTTCTACGGTTTCCCCCCGAGAATATGAGGGGCCATTTCATCGATTGGTAGTGATAATTTTTATCTCGTAACTTTCTGATCAAATGAGGGACTGCTTCGATCCCCCTATAAACCTGGAAAATGTCAATTTCGACTATCTCATGGGTCCGATTTCTAAAAAATTTCTGTTGGCTTCGCACCAACCAATGGTGACGCTCCGGGTAGAACGTCTTCCCAGCAGAATTTTAGTTTCAAGTGAACAATTTTTGAAAACGGAACCCCGAAATAGCGACTGCTTAGACCCTCTGTAAGCATAGGAAATGACATTTTTGACTGTCTGACGGGTCAGATTTTTCAAAATTTACGTTTCGCCCCAACTTATGGAGGTGCACCACTTAGACCGCTTCATAGCAGAATTTAAGTTTTAAGCGAACATTTTTTGAAAAAACCCACGAAAATAGCGACTGCTTAGATGTGAAACTTGCCATTGTCAACTGTGTGAGGGGTCGGATATTTCAAAATTTTTCTGTACGCTTCGTGCCAACCAATGGTGGCGCCCCGCTTAGTCTTTCGGGCTGAATTTTAGTTCGGAACTTAACATCTTTTGAACATCATCTTTTTGAACACAATTTTAATGCAGTGTAATTTAAATGTAATCAATGATCAACAGAATTGACAACCCTCAGACTACACTCGTCTACACTGAGAACCTACGATTCAGGAGTTGAAAACTCCCACATTTGGAGCAACCAGGAAAGTTGCTGCCTCTCCTACCGCTCTAACCAATATGACCTATCCTCTCTTCTCTTTCATCAACGAAGGAGGGACACAAGATGAACTCAGTAAGTGAATACCGGCATCACCCAACTTAACGGTAAAGCAGACATTGAGCCAACAGTTGACGAATGTCTTAACTTGACTCACCTCGTCGGGGATATAGTCCAGTATTGACCTGCTGTTTTGTCTTGTAATTTTGTCGTAAACTGCGTTTGTGTGACATAAAATGACGCTTTATTTGGGGGAAATTCCCCATAATTATGACGTGACAAAATTTTGAAATCGTCATAAAACATGTATTTCGAATGAAAAAATGCAAGTTGCAGCTGAAGTTTTGTCTCTATCCCAGCGAGATTAATTCGGTATATTCCTGCCCCAAATTTTCAAATTGCAAAATTTAACATGTAAGCAACACAGCTTAAAATGACGGATTTTACTGAAAAGTAACCTAACCTCTTCAGAAATTTGGACGCTGAACCAATAGTTTTGGGTCATAGACATGCTTCTTCAAAGAAAGCTCTCTTTCAAATCCCTCACGAAAGTTGAGCTTCACACTTAGTGCACTTCCCGCTCCGTGAACACGTGATTCGATAAAACAAAAGGTGTTTACAGAAGTGACCAATAACATCACTTAGTTGACATCCACCCCCTTTATTAATTTGGAATCATCCAAGGCTGGGCGGTGTGGAAGAAGCATATGACTACACAGGGAAAAAAGATCAACCACCAATAAAACTACTTTCGTGGCACTGTAGACATTGTTTTATTTTCAATATTAGCTTTGTTCAACTTACACTTTTAGTACAACAACCCCCTCGTGCCAAACGTAAAAATAGACCTCATTAGTTGTTATTATTGCTATCATGTCATAATAACAATCTGCACAGGGAACTACAGAGCTCTGGAAGTGACTTGTGGAAATAGTTTTTCAGGAATACCTAAGTCAAGACAAATTATCGAGATATCTCGGGACAATAATGAACACGAGGCATAAATCTGGAAAAATCAAAACATCCGGGAGCAGTGGCGTGTGCAGGATTTCGAAGGTGGGGGCAAAACATGTGATTCCCCGACTGGAACGGATTTTGATGACCTTTTTCCCCTTTGACAACCATTTTTCTGCTCCCACGGAGAGGCTGGTTTGTAGTTAAGATTTGAATGCTCAGTGTGTCTCTTCAAACGTTTCCTCTTCTTCGAACCCATAACCCCCCCCCGACTGAGTGATTTACCCCGGACTGACTTCAAAAGTGGGGGCCTGTGCCCCGGCCCCCTTTTAAACACGCTACTGTCTGTTAGTTGCCATTTCCAGATAATGGAAATAAAGTGAGATAATTTTCGAGACGTTAATTTACAACCAGATAATTATCCCGACCGAGAAAGTATATAGTTATCCCGATATAGCCCGGTAAGTTGTCTTCAGAAATTTATCCGGAGATATTTCTATTGAGATCACCTGAAATTACCTTATCCTCGAGTGACACTCTCTGTGATCAGTAGGGCCTAGATGTACAGAGGGAACCTTTAGTTTGTAACTAGAGAGTTTGATTTGACATTCTTTATCAGGCCCGTAAACTAGGATTGTTGTTTTTTTTTTTGAGGGGCGGGGTGGGGACCGGATATATTGATCGACATTCTTGGGTTGAGAGGTACGCCTATAAGGGAGAACTAAATTGGAGAATTAAAAAAGGATCCATACTCTGATATTTTTGAGGGGGGGGGAGATGTCCCGTCCCCCCCCCCCCCAAAGCTACAGCCGTGCTCTTTTATATCCACTTGATATGATACAGTTAGATATAAGAATTCATGTATTATAATTAAAAGATAAGATATTGCAATAAGACAGCAGCAAGAAATTAATTTCATGAAAAATAACCGAAGTGGAGGAGACCTGACAAATGCATTATTTTTCTAGATAAGGCTGCAACAAAATAGAGTCAGTGAATCAAGAGAAAAAAGAATAATACCCTTAAAGAGCAAAACACACCAAAAGAATATACTAATTCCTGTATACCTTCAGACACATGCAAATAAATACATACAAACATACAGACAAACCTAATTCATATTAAGATCTGCATATGAAATCAAGCGCGTAGCCAGGATTGTATCGTGGGGGGGGGGGGTGTCATGGGTGGTTGGGGGTACGAAATGAGAGGGAATCTAAGGATAGAGAAATAAAAAACACTATTTTAGGTGTTATTTGCATTGCAAGGTTGGATCATGGGGGGTTCTAACTTCTAACCCTCCGCCCAAGTGTCTACGCCATTGTATGAGACAATTCTTCAGACTTATCTCTAATAGATTTGAGCACAGTGGCTGGTTTCGAGTAATTCTTCTACATATTTGACCATGTTTCTCGAGTTGCTAAATAACAGCTCCGTCCTAGTGCAACTTTGCGAGTCAACTTCCGCGTAGTGAATAATATTATGAAAGACACAGGGGCAATTGGAACAAATTGATGAAAATAAGACCGTTTTTCAAAAGGCAATAGCCTATGAAGGTTACTACGCATTCGGTCTTCCAATGACTACCCATAACGCACGATGACCAAGTGATTAGAACATCCGACTTGCAAAGTGTAGGTCTGAAGTTCGACTCCTGACCGAGTCATACCAAATACTTTTTAAAATGAAATCAGTCCCCGTTGTTCTTGGTGTTCAGCATAAGCAATGGAGAAGAGAAAACAAGCCAGGGGGTCACAACTGGAAAGAGGGCGGTTGTCGTCGACTTAATGGGTTTAGATAGAAACTGTGCTGTAAAACCTTGAAAGGCTAATCCTCTCACAAAAAACTTCAATTGTCAACAGAAATTCTCGATTGGTACAGCTCTTTTAATGACCACTAATTCAAAAATTGTTGAGTACACAGCTTGTACTGTACTGAGAGTGTTTTGATAAGAAATTGGGGTCTTTTAAGCTCGCCATTTTACGTGCTTGGAAACGGACACGGTCGCAAACGAATTCCGGACCCAACAACGAATACAAGTACAAAACACTTACTACACGCCAACAACTATTTACACACCAACAACTGTTTAAACGGGCCGGCAGGGTGATAGTTCGTGACACCCCCGCCCCTCAGCGCAAGACTACCTCCGCTACCACGGGCTGGCCTCCGTGATCACGGACAGTCCTGCACCAAGTAAGTTTTTTTTCTAAAAGTCTCCTCGACTCTCTGGCGAAAAGCCAAGGGGCGAAAACAAAACATTTACTCCCGGGGGAGTTCTGCTCCCTTAAGGAGCTAGACGTCCCAGAAGGACAAGTACGCCCTCTAAAGGGCAAACATGTGTGATCCTGTTCTAGACTGGCCACACTCTAAAAACAGCTGGGTAAACTTTTACCCATGGTTGGGTCCATATGCCACCACCTAAACTGTTGGGTAAAAAATTCTCAAAGCTGGTCACAAGGTATCCATGTTGGGTGAATTTTTCCGACGAAAAAGTTGATTGCGTAACCAACTTGGGTAGTTTTTTACCCAACAATTTAGGTGGTGGCATACGGATCCAACCATGGGTAAAAATTACCCAACTGTTTTAGAGTGCAGGTAAATCCCCCCCTTTTTAAAACGTACATAGAAACAGGCACGGATTAACAAATAGACAACTCAACCCTGCCGGACAAAAAAACAAACGTTAACCATCAACTATCAACGCACAAAACACGAGACGAGGTAAGTACCTGAAGCAATGAACTGAGATTGTGTACGGATGCATGCATGATAAATTTTTAAGTAGACAGTTGTGCTTAAGTATATGTGGACTAGAAGAATTGAAACAATTTGGAGTGAGAGGATCAGGCCTTTGAGTTTCTGTAATCACCTCAAAAGGTATAAAATGACATGCTTAGATGTTCCAAATCAAATGTGTCTCACATGTACATGGGTTGCAAGTCCCGCTCGATGTACGTGGGTTTTTCTCCGGGTACTCCGGCTTTCCTCCCACTTGGGATAGGCTTGCCACTAAAATCGGTTGCCCAGCCGACGAAGTCGGTTGCGCGCCGGACTTGAAGCACCTTCGGGTGGACCAGTTAACCAGCCGACTTTGCTTTTTTTTGCTCCAAATCAAATCCTTTCCAAAGACCTGATTTAGTAACTTCATTCCAGGGAAAGGAGATAAATTTTTAAAGGGCGAGAGCAGTCACCCCAACTTGAAGTAGTGTGGTGGACTGCCTTGTTTCATAATTGGCTGTTGAGAGTCATGTGATAACATTTTGCCTCTTCCAATGTGAAATTTACTGCTTGGTTTACCCTGAATATGCAGTACTGAAATCCCAAAATATGATGAAAGATACTTTGAAGAGAAATAAGGAGGAATTTGTGATGCTTAGCTCAGGCGCATAGCCAAGATTGTGTCATGGGGGGTGTCATATGGGTGGGGGGACGACATGATTGAAAAGTCTAAGGATAGAGAGAAAAACCTCTATTTTAGGTATTTTTGCATTGCAAGGCTGTGTCATAGTGGAGGGGGTTCTAATCCCCGCACCACCCCGTGGCTACGCCACTGGTTGTAACCCCACACCCAACCCGTGGCTACGGGGGTGGGGGTAGGGTTTATCTGTTGGTTAAAATAAGTTTGGAGGCACATAAAGACCACCCATTGTAGAACAGTTTATACACTGTCTGTAAGGGGTTCGAAGGGGGATCATAGGGTGAGATTTAAAACAACTGCTTTCAATGCCTACTCCGCTCTTTCAAACTACAATTTTTGTAGTAGTCACAAAAAATCTCAATTGGCTCAGCTGTTTGATGGACAGCAGGTTCAAAAAATGCATTCCGAAGCTCATACTAAAACAAGTTCAATAAACTAAGATTGTGTCTAGAGGAGTATGAACTTTAGACAGTTATGGGAAGGGCTTTATTAGATAAGGAGAATAAGAACTGTTCGGGTGAGAGGATTGGACCTTTAAAAGGCAAGGGCAGTCACCCTTACTTGAAGCTGTTTAGTAGACTGTCTTGTTTCATGATTGGCTGTTGAGGGTCATGTGACAACACTTTTTCTCCTCAAATGTGAAATTTACCAGAAGTGACTGCCTGGTTTACCTTGAATATGCAATATTTAAGTTATAACATACGACGAAAGATCCGCTGGAGTGAAATAAGAAGAAAATTGTTACATTTCACTGTTGTTTCAAAGTAAGTTTGGGGGACTGCTCTTGACCTTTACGATACGGCATTGGAAAGTTTTGATCTTCAAGGGTGGGGGGATGAGCCTTCCCAACTTGAGTATCTTTTATACAAGGCCTCAAAGCCTAGTAAAGCAAAAATGACTGTATATATAGTCCATTTTGGTATGGTCATTTTTAAGTCTATCACAGTGTGGTTTATACTACGAAGGGAAACTCTAAAGGAAGAATGTACGGCATTCATCGATATTTCGTTTCACTTTTCGGTCTAGTGCACGTTCTGTTGAGGCTCCGGTAAAGTAAGCTATGATAACAAGAAATTATTATTATTGTTTTTAGTTTTTCAGGACTCTAGCCTATTAAATCTCTATGCAACTCATAACACTGTAACAGGTATGAACTGAACCAGCTTTATAATTACATATCGAGGGTGTCCTGTAATAACTGAAAAGCCAGCATCCTGTTTCTATATTTTATAGAAGGGCTCAGATGTGCAACCTACGTAATTGCACAGCAACATACGGTACAGTTGTAACAGATTTGTGATGTGTTACTCGGTCTGTGTGTTTTGTAGTTTTGCGTAAATGCTACTAGTTATACCTCTAGTCCCAGCCTCGTAGCGAGCCCTCCAGTTGAAAAAATACAAAATAGATACCGTTTGGTAGCTGAGCATGAGATACCGTTTCTGGAGCGAAGGTGGGAAGAGAAAATCACAAGGAAAGGGTATAAGGTAAGTCACAAAATATTTCATTTTTTTTAATTGTACAAAATTGGTTTGGGGCACAAATGAGGTCTTACTTGAGTCTGTAACTTGATGCAGGGAGCTGCTGTTCCAGATCCCTGCTTGATGTGATCATTTTGTCCTTCCCAGCGGTTTCATGCATGATCGCACGTTAAAGAAAAACATTACAGTATATGTGAGTGGGCAGTGGCGTAACTAGGATTAGTTAAGGGCAAGGGGAACTTGGGGTCAGGAACCATTCCTGGGGATATAATCTCTCAATTCTCGACACCCGGCCTATCAAAGACCAATATAGTGCTGATGGAAAAATTTTCCGCGGGGGGGGGGGGGGCGGGGGGACGCAGCTCTCTCTTGGAGGCACATCCTCAAGTAGCTACGCCCACGGCTGAGTGTAAGTATCGTAAAGGACAAAAGCTTACTCAGACGCTGAGGTGAGGTTCGGAACGGTTACATTTTCGGGGCCTCCAGAAAAGCAGTGCGGAATACTGTAACTCGGGCAATAATGGGAGAAACTTATTTCCTGTCATCTTACTGGGGGTAGCGCACTCGACAAGGGACCGTATTTCTTGTCCCTCTCATAGCAATGATGTGTGGACTATTTTAAAGGACTCAAAATATTTCTTGGAACAGACAGTGTGATTTGGAATGGGAAGACCTAATCATTCACATTCACACACACACAAAAAAAAATCGCAAATGCTTATCCAGCATATGAAAACTTTAAACTCTCTATTACACATCTGGGCTTACCGTTGATAATGTTGTGAGTGGCCTACCCTCTTTTTAAGTGGACAGAGGTATCCTCGTTATTCTTAACATAGCTAGTAAGCTCTGGAGAGGCACCGCTTATTCTGTGGGGACCCAAGAGGGCCTCATATCCTCTGAGTTTAGCATAGTGCCATCCTCTAGATTAGAATACCATTGCATAATTCTTTGAAATTTGAATTGTTTTCTTTAAGGAACAGTCAAAAGTGGTCTTATGTGAGACTTTACAAAGTAAAACAATTTGATATGTGGAAGTATGGTTGTTTAGGAATGTAAACCATTGATGAGTCCCACTGCACGAGGTCAAATCATGATATCTCATTACACTGACGTAATTTTGCATACTGCTCGGAATACCGCCCTCTTTTTAGGGTTTTCATCCGTTGGCTTATTTTGAATCTCCCGGTCGAAGGAGTTCTTAGGAAAACAACTCCCTAGTCGAACGTTGTCATTGAAATGACACGAAATCTGAATTAAAACTATGTGCCTACCATTCATATCATCTGATTTTGACTACAGTATGTTCATATATGTCAACACGAGGAAATTTAAGGCATATTTTCATCATCCCAAACAGTTTCAATTCCCCCAACCTACTTACTTCTAGCCCCTCCCACATTTATCTAAAACTCATCTTTATCCAGACGCAATCCTAGTTTACTGCTTCATGGCTTGTCCCATTGGCCATACAAGTCCATAATGTATAATCAAGACACTCTCAGTACCCATGCTGTGTAACTTAGCTATGATGCGTTGTTTGGATGTGATGCCAATCAAAGAGCTGTACCAATTGAGAGTTTCAAGTTTAATATATGCATACTGAAACTGTAGTTTAGGGTTACGAATGACTGCCTTTAATTAACAGTGTGATATGTTAGTTTGAATTTTTGTATACACATGAAATTGACAAGACCAAGGAAGTTCTTGTCCCTTGCTCAAAACGCCGAATTTTCTTCCCTAGGAAAATCGCTGCCGATACTTGCAAATTTTCGAATTAATCACGATCGGCCAATTGCAACTATCGATCAGCTAAGGGTCAACAATTTTGTTTGGACCCAATTTCTCCGCATACACTATCTAAGGTTTGAATTTGAGTTTTTTTCATTTTTTTAGGAAGAGACTCTTCTTAATTTTTTTCAAAAAGTTTAATATTGGATCGGTTAGTTAGTTAGTTAGTTTGTTAGTTAGTTAGTTAGTTAGTTAGTTAGTTAGTTAGTTAGTTACTTAGTTAGTGAGTGAGTGAGTGAGTGAGTTAGTTAGTTAGTTAGTCAGTTAGTCAGTTAGTCAATTAGTTAGTCAGTTAGTCAGTTAGTCAATTAGTTAGTCAGTTAGTCATTTAGTCAGTTAGTCAGTTAGTCAGTCAGTTAGTCAGTTAGCCAGTTAGTCAGTTAGTCAGTTAGTCAGTTAGTTAGAGTTTTACGGTCCATTTTCCAGCCTATTGGTTCAAGTCGAGCCGGCCACTGTTTTTTTTTTCCTGTTGGGTATTGGAGAGAAGTCATTTTTCTGCGGAGAACGTTGTTCTCGGCTTCTAGAGAGCAATCGCCAATCGTAACTTCGCAAAGTGAAATTTCCCCCGCTAAAATAGTGAAGGTTAAAAAGTTCACTCCAAAAGAATGGAAATTCCCTCCAAAGAGATTGACATTCACTCCAAAAGAGCGAAGTTCCACTCATGATGGAGTGTCTACATGGAGCATTCTTGTAATTAAGTGATCCTTGGAGGAACTCTTTGAAGGGTGAATTTCAATCTTCTTGGAGTAAATTTCACTTCACTTGGAGTGAATGACCACTTTCACTCTGTTGGAGAGTGAGGAAGGTCACTCTCGTTTTTAGAATATGACATATTTTGTATCCATCTGGATATTCCTTTTTCGGGGAGTATCATGGCTTTCATTAATGACTTTGCTTGCTAGTCTGTGTGAACTAGATAACTTCTGGATGAAAAGGCCATTTCTAGAGCGGGCAATTTGCCCCAGGGTACCGTGTAGCCGAAGAGATGAAGCATTTTGAGGAATCCCTCCCCACCCCACCACATTCGATTTTTTCGTGAAAAATACAACAACGGACCTGCATTGACGTATCCATGCATGCTCACATTGTCGCAAATTGTTCCAAAAACAAATGATTTACCCACACCCCGCATCTGAACTCGATCCTTGACTTAGGTGCTTTCATGTTATGCTCTCTGCACTGATGGAATAACCGATAATGCTTCAACTCAAAGAACATACCATAGTCTTGCCAAATTTTCATTTAGTAGCAGTGACTCCGAAGTGTTTCCTAGCCTAAAACCAAAAAGCTTGAAATTGTATTTAATTTAATAAATGCATCAAAAACACATTCCACTTCTACCAGAATCGGAGAGAAGTCATGTATGCACATGGGCGTCCGCAAGGGGGGGGCAAGGGGGCACTTGCCCCCTGGAAAATCAAACTTGTGAAAAAAAATAATTAAAAATTAAAATAAAAAAATTAAAAATAAATCATCAAAATACCTTCACTCACAGTGTAAGTTTTTTACTCGTGAAATATGCGGACATTTGACCAGGAAAAGCAAAAGAGAAGATGGAGCTGTTTATGCTGAGTAGTGAAATCGTAATTTGGGGACCATCATTCGTGATATCTATTGGAAATTTGTAATTGTAAAAACTATGTACTAGCCTAGTTGTTAGGTATGTAGTGTGCATATAGCATCCGACCATTGATGAATGCGTTGGTCTTGGTTTGGTCCCGTGCTGATTTCAAGTGGTGACGCGCGGGTGTAACTTGGATATACAAGGTGAATACGGGGGTGGGGGTGGCGGTGTATGCATGGTTCATAATTAGGTAACGGACATAGGCCTATATTGGCTGTTTGACAGTTGTAAGTTTTATCGTGCATAGGCGTGCGAGGCCGTTACCGAGAGGCAGATTTCCCTTCAACAATTTTTTGCATTGAAAATTCTAAAAATCTAAAAATTACAGACATGAAATTCCTGTTTCAGGGCTGGGTACATGCAGCTTATAACACTCTCCGAGTGTCGTTTCCGGCCATCTGGAGGGATGGTAAGGCCCAACATTTTCTTGTACGCTCCGCGCCAACTGATGATGGCGCTCCGCTTAGATAGTGTACACAATCCAATCATCCATGGTTTTCCCTTCAATAAATTTTTACATTGAAAATTCTAAATATCTAAAAATTACAGACATGAAATTCCTGTTTCAGGGCTGGGTACATGCTGCTTAGAGTACTCGCCAAGTGTCATTTCCGCCCATCTGGAGAGTTTGTAAGGCCCAAAATTTTCTTGTACGCTCCGCGCCAACCGTTGGTGGCGCTCCGCTTAGATAGTGTACACAATTCAATCATCCATGAATGATCTTGCACCCCCTTATAAAAATTTCTGCGGACGCCCATGTTTATGCATGCAGTGGGATCAAAGTCAAGTAGCTAAGTCAGTTGAAATGAACTTTCCTGGGAGCTCCCCTTCCAGAAGTTTGGGTGCCCCCATCCTCCAGCATTCAAACCCAGTGGGGTAGCTAGTATTTTTTGCAGAGAGGGCAAAGGTATGAAGTTTCCCCAAAACTTTTCCCAATCTATTTGTATCTATTTGTATGTATTTCATATAAAATATGCAAATTTTTAATTATAACATTACCAGATAGTTGTGTAATATTACCTGTATTTTAATCTTTAAGTATGACATAGAACGATTAGAAATAACAACTCTTAAAATATATATTTTGGTCAACAATATCTGGTTTATTTGTATGTACCAACGCAGTGGCATACCCAGGATTTCTCTGAAGGGGGGGGGGTGTATGCGGGGGTGTATGCAGTATGTTGAGTGATGGCCAGCCTGGGGGGGGGGGGAGGGATCAAAGGGGTATTTTTTTTTTGGCGTTTTCAAGGAGCCTAGATGCAAAATGGTGCGAGATTTTCGATTTTGACAAGAACAGTGTTAAAAGTTGAATGGTGGTGGTTCATGAGGATAAAACTGAAGCTTTTGTGTCTTTACATTTATTGTTATGCCATTTACGAAGTAAAACTTGTCATTAAACTTACATACTTTTAGTGGTCAAAATAAAAGAGCATCGATCAGTTTAGGCGAAAGGGAGCATTTTAATTTGCGGTTTTTCTTGGCCACAAAACGTTATTTTGCCACAAAGATTATTTAAGCGGCCATTAGTTGGCGCGGAGCGCACAGAAAATTTCCAAAAAGTCAGACCCCTCAGATGGCCGGAAATAACATTTCCCGTGGCAGACTTATACGAAGAATCTGACGGGTCCCTATCTTCTTTGTCGTTTGCAATAAAATGCTCACTTCAAAATATGTTCGCAAACTGCAAAGTGATCAGAGAGATAAGAGCTACTTTGACCCCCAAAATATATTTTTGCCCAAAAGACCGAGCGAAGCGCCACCATCAGTTGGCGCGGAGCGAAATGAAAATTTCGAAAAATCAGACTCCTCAGATGGTTAAAACTTGCGTATTCGTGCCTGTAAAGACAATCTAAACATGTAGTCTTTATTTTTAGCTTTTGTTTGCAATACGAAAAAATGAGGGACATGCTAAGTGATCATAAAATTACCACATAAAATGTACTCTTACTAATAGGCCTATAAGAAATGGTCTCGATTCTTTTCGGGGAAACTATACAACGAATTGAAAATATGCTAATGCTTCTCTATTGTGACTCTTGGCTACACTGGAAACTGGGAAAAAGGCTGTGGTAGGCTGGGCCATAAAACTCTGTCTTACTACCTTGGTTAAATTAAAGATCCGCTGAATTCATGAAATTGTCTGTGACTTATCGAACTCCCATTTTTTCATGGTTTTAGCCCTAACATCTCTTGCGTGATAAATGGCAAACTATTTCTCACCGCACCTGAACACCCTCCGCTTCCCTGTCCCTGTCTTGTAGGTCCATGCCGGCCGGGAAGGAGTCTATGGGGTGGGACCTCCCTTTTAAAAATTCTTAAATTAGGGGAAATCGGTGCCACCAGTTGGATACAGAGGCTACCTAAGTAAAAATTGGAAATTGAGAGAAATTGCCTATTTGTAGGAATAAAAAAACTGGCATTTATTGAGGGGCCTTGCAGAGACAACCCTTCCTCCTTTGGAAATTTTTGAAAAATTGGGTGTCCTTACATGCAATCTGGTGCGACATGTGCTATCTTTTGAAGCAAAATCTGTTACAAAAGTATTTTTTAAAGTATTTTTAAGAACAAAAATGGCATCCGTGAAGGGGAGGGGGCATAACCCATGCTTTGGTAAAATTGTTGCACAATAGACGCCTGGATGGCAAAATAGTAAGACGGGCAATGTAGTGACGTCGGTGCAAGACCTCTATAGGCAAATCCGAATATTCGAATGATGGTCTGATTTAGTCGAGCACAAATGGGGTAGATCAGCTTTAATCTTTCAAACTATTTGCTTACCTACATCATGGATGATTGAACCCTTAAATACTTCTTTGTTTCTTTTAGTCACTGAAAATGAGGGTTTGAAAATCCATGTACTAGACAGTAAAATTACGACGGCTACCACCACTTAGCTGCTACTTTTATAGGCAAAGACCATTCTCACAGAAAAAACACTTTGCTTCAAAAATAATTGAAAAGTTAGGGCGGTGCCCTCCTTCAGTCCACCCACCTTAGCTCCTCCAGTTTTTCTCAGACTTTTTGGGTACTTCACAGTGGAGGCACTAGGATTTCCAAATTGGGGGACGCAAATGGGGACAAAGGGAAAAATCGCGAGTGTTGCGTGTGGTCCAAAAGTCTTGAATTTCACGCCCATCTTCTGGTAAAAACTGAGTCTCAGGAAAGATACACTTTGCTTAAGAACATTGGCTCCTGGAAATGCGAAGGTACCCTCTTGGATTCCATGTTGTAAAAAGCCTAGTCGGATAGGGATCGAGGGGAGAAACCACCGAGAGCCCCGAAGCTTTAGCACGTCTCTCTGGGGGACAAATTGGGGCTAAGGATAGGTATACCTAACTTTATCAAATGAAGCATCTAAGGTACTTGGTTGGATTCCATGGTGGGTTCCATCTGCCCATGGGGGAAAGTCTCGGCTGAGTCCAGAAGTTCTGCTCGGTGAATATTTATGACTCAGGACAGGTATACTTGGTTGAGGATTTAAGGCTGGGAATCTGGGAGAAAAAGACTTTCATGGGGTGGGATCAACTTGCCACTGCCGTCACTCCTAATCCAGATCCATCTCTCAGTGCCGTCGCGTATCGCTTGAAAATGAAAAAATTCAGGAAAACGAAACTCACAGCACCCATTAACGTTAGTTTTTCAATTTCTCGCAAAGTTAATTAGGATATTTTCACAAGATGTCACGTTGGGGACAAATAGAGGTCTTCAATTAAACCGAGTTATTCATTCACGATCGTCCAAGTGCCATTTTGTCAATGGCAAAGTTTGGTTTCTCGCGTAGTCTGTGATGCAAAAGGAAAAAAAAAAACAAGCTCTCTCTTTTAAAACCCAGTGTTAAAAGTGTTAGGTTACAAGCCTCCACAAAATACACGGGAAAACCCCCGCTCCCGGCATCAGTGTTGGAGTTTCAGGACGCCTTGGGTTGCCACAGCATTAAAGGGCCAAACCTCTCACTCCAAACTACAATTTTGGTACGGGGGTATCCAAATTCTCAATTGGCTCAGCTCTTTGGTTGACAGCTAATTCAAACAATGCCGAGTACCAAAGCTTATATTACACAACATGAAAAATACTTAAAGTGTTTTGATAATATAAATTGAGTTTTCTATACTCACCTTGAAGCAATAAACTGAGATTGTATCTGGATGAGGATGAATTTCAGACAATTGTGGGAGGGGCTTCAGTAAGAGGGTCAGGAGAATTGATACTGTTTGGGGTGAGAGCGCTGGCCCTTTAAATTGGAAAAGGAGGACGGTGATCCGTCGAGGATTGAAGATGAGAAGATGCATACTCTGATGCGAGGGTCCATCATGCTGTATAGAGGACACTCAACCTAAGTACGTGCTTTGTGATGAACGCACATCAGTGGGTGCACTGTTTTATACGCCGTGTCCGGTCCCCTCCCCCTTGATTTTTTTTCTCCTTTTGCCCCAGGACCCTAGATGCAAAATGGTGCGAGATTGGTGCAGAAAATTTCGAGAACCTCGGACCCCTTAGATGGCCAGAAATACCATTTCCCAGACTTAAAATTTAAGCAGGTTATGTTTTTTGTCGTTTGCAATTAAATGCTCACTTCAAGATCTCAAGAACTGCAAAGTGGTCTAAAAAATTACTAAAAATACTCGAAGAAAGTAATTCTGCCCAAAATACTATCTAAGAGGAGCACCACCATTAGTTGGCTCGGAACTTAGAGAAAATTTTGAAAATTCGCCACCCCAGTTGGCAGAAAATTGCGTTTTCATACTTGTAAAGGGAATATAAACGGTTTTTTCAAGCTTTCATGTACAATGATAAAAAAGTCAGCAACTTGCTCAGTTATCACAAAACTACTAGGCTACCAAATATAACTTTGAAAGAAAACTTTCATTTACCTAGAAAAAAATAACTGGGGTTTTATCCACCAGAAAACGTCCTTCAATACCTGTTACTTTCCACTGCATAAGTACACTTACACGGAAAAATGTGTGTCATTCCAAATAGCTTTAGGGGTCCTTGTTCCCTTTTCGTAATTAGCTCGAATCAAAACAGGGCGGATGTTTTCCTTCCAAAGATAAAGGTAATGTTTCATGTTTTTGATATTTACTTGACATTTGTTACCCAAACATCAACGTTATACCTGCGAGTATTTTACCAACAACTATTTTTGAGGAATGCAGAGGTTTCTTCCTAATGGTAAATTTGAAAATAAAATGAAGCTGTTTCCCTTTTACGTTTCTACCCCTTCTCAGATCCCCCCCCCCCCTTATCGTTTTAATTAAGTTCTATTATAAGTAACCTGCAGCGAAAACTTGGGAATATTTGCCATTCCTTACATGCTGTGGAGGATCCGAGATATAGGAGAAGTGAAAATTGTTCACAAAGTATAAGCAAGGCGGTCTGTTCTCAGTGATAGAAGGGGGCATTTCTTCATTAAAAAATACTGTGTGCAAAATCAAGGTCAATGGATGATTTCTCAAATATTGGGAGGGGGGGTTGTCCCCTCCGAAATCTAGGCCTATGATTGTACGATCCTGGCTAAGGATGATTTCAGTTTGGTTAAGTGCCATACGCATGTCTCTAGCTCACTGAAAACAGAAACTAGTCAGGCTGTTAGGATGGTGCCTCTACTGACTAATTTGACTGACTAGAGTATAAATTAGTCGGTTCACTGATTGGTCCTTGTGGTCTCTACCAATTAACTGACTAGTTTTTGATCACTCAACTAATCACCAGACTAGATTGATATCAAAGATTAATCCTCAGACTAATATCAGTCAAATTAGTTAGTAGAGACACCATCTAGACTATTTTTTTTTTTGTTTTTTTTTTTTGTTTTCTGTGACTTTTGCTTTTACCCTGCTCAAGGCACAAGGTTAGAGAAAATTTGACATCCCTATTGCAGGTTACCTGCGTAGAAGGCTGTACAGCATATTCTTGTTCAGTCATATCTCTTTGGCAACTGAGGAGCTGATGGCAGAAAGTCCGCTCCGCGAGGTAAATTGAGGGTAGAGATTATTGTTGCCATTATAATTTGCGTTAATTTAAACATAGATACACATACTTTTAGCCAAAAGACCGAGGATTTTTCTTCAATTTATAGTTATGTATGTCGTGCCAAAGCTTATTTTTTGAAGCTCTTCGTCCATGAAATCGTAGTAACTTTAATTATCTCTGATTGTATTTGCCGTAATGATTGACTGAATGATAAAGGGTGTAAAGTTTGGCAATTAGTTGTACATGCAGTCTAAGAATAGTCATAACGTAATTAAAATCCGGGTTATGAGGTCAGAAAGATGAGCCCATCCAGCACCAGTTGTGAAATAGAGCAAATGTCTATTTACCTAGGAAAATTCTGTTATTGGTTCATTCTAAATTCTTGTGGCATAAATTTTTCAGTTAGTTCGATGAAATTTAAGTTTTTTTGTTTGAAATTATGCTGTTAAAGTACCAAACACTGTCCCGACATTTCAAACGACTGTTTTTTTTTTGGGGGGGGGGGCAATGATAACAATGATCCTGCCAATTCTGATGATTTTGCGAATGAGCAAAAGTGGAACAAGGCATACATTCGTATCGGATTTTCATTTCTACTCGCATTCGTCCGCATGATCGAAAAGGCACACTCAAATAGATTTAAAAGCATTCAAACCGTCAAAGTAATTTACATCCTTCAGCGGCTACCAATGTTAAGGCAAATGACAAATTTTCCGATCTATTGTTCGACATTTTTGTAGACGACTTACCAGGCTTGAATTTAGTTTTTCACATTTGTTAAGCCCTTTTGTCAAAAAGAGCAGTACACGAAAGAGATGAGTGTTGTCAGTCAGTAAGTTTTCCAACATATTTGTTCAATTCGAGCACCGCCTTTTTTCCAGTTGTGGCTCGTCGGGTTTTTCCCTACTTCATTGCTTATGCGGAGCATCACGCACAATGACAGTAGGTTCCATATTTAGAGGCTTTGGTTTGACTCGACCTGAGAATAGAAGCCGGGCCTTCTACGTGAGAGGCCGATGCTCTTTCCGTTAAACCAAACTTGCGTTCGTCTTGTGAAGTGTAAATTACAGGCCTGGGTATTTGAGGCAGGAGGTATTGAACGAGCTAGAACCCCCATCAAAATTCAACAAAATTGGCAATTTATCAGGAAAATTTCACCCATAGAAATGCCTTACTGATGGAGAGACTACTGTAAGTTGATGTTACTCCAACGCAGTCAGAAGACACAATGAGACTCTGGTCAGTGACGCGCTCTCATATAGTTCCTGCACGCAATGCATTGTGGTGAGATAAAATTTCTGATTCTACATTCACATGCATTTATATTCATGAGCTAAATATGCAAGTCTTGCGATGTCGTGAGCGGGGCATGCCGTACATCGCATAGTTGCTGTCGAAAAGCTTGACAACTGCATTTTAGATAGTAATAACTGGATGACGGGGTAACACATTGAATCTGAATTTCTTTTGATTCGTTCTCCCAATTATCTCACATTGTAACCTTCTTTAACTCCGACAGTTGCAATACTTTCATAAATTCGGTTAGTTCAGATAGAAATCTTGGTGTTATGCACATTTTTTAACACTGCGAATTTTATTTCAAACTTTAGCGTACATAACATCAGATGGCATGTAAGGACACGATGTTTTTCAAAAAAATAAATAAATAAATAAATATAAGCTGAAGTGGAGGAACACTCCAACCCCTCCCCTTAGACTCCTCCACAGGTAAGCGATCCCTCAGCAATCCTCCCTCAGCCATCCCCCTCCCCCTTTAGCCTTCAGAGAAATCATGCATACGTCTTTGAGTCAAATCAATATTGGATCCACGTTAAACGACCAACCAATTTTTAAAAGGTTGCACAATAGTAATTATGAAACAAAGCATAATTCAGGATGTTTTTAAATTCTGAAACGAAACTAATTTACTGAACCATTTAGTTTTCTTATTTTGAGATTCTAAGACTGAAAAATACTCATGAACTTTAAGTATACTTAAAATATGAAAGAAAGGTTATGTAGTTTGGTGTGCTAAGGTCTTGTTGACCATAATGAATACTGCAATGTAACTTACAATACATCTCCCTTTGAATTCAAAAAGGAATACAAAAAGGAATACGATGTATTTTTGTCGAAGAAATGTGTGATTTTTAGCTTTCAGAATAAATTGTTAGAGTAATTGTCTATTCTTTGGTTTGTAAATAAGACTGCAGTTACAATGGTGTTTATGGTATCTTATACTTACTTCAATTTGATATGATTAATTAACATTCCGAATTCAATTCTTTATATTCCTTTGGTCAGTTCGGGAGATAACCTCTTTCGGGGGAAAATGGTTTTCACTCGATCGGGAGAAAATACGGCCATGGGTGGCGCCATTTTCAATTTTCTCCCTGGTTGCTTTGCTATCCTACCGCTCAAATTCAACGGGCACCAACGTTCAAAACACCTGGAAAATTTTATCGAATTTAGGAAAGAGAAATTTTGGAATATTTAGAAAATTTGTTGCTAGGAGAACAAAAAAGGCCGGATCATGTTTGGTGGTTCACCGGGCAAATTTTGAGATATCGAGCAATTTTGCCACGTTTTGTGTCCTAAGCTTAAATTATAGCCTCGACACAGCCACAAGATCCACGCATTTTGTTCTACAGAAAGTTGTGTGAGGTACTTTCTTTGAGTTGTGCTCATTAATACGTTGTTGAAAGTTTCATGTGATTTTGTTCTGTGATGGTGAACAATTTTCTTGTAACTTTTATATCCACATTTATGAAACAAAGCGACGACTGTGAAGAGGAACACACTAAGTGCTCATGAAATATTAATGCTGCAAACTTTTCCCCGATCGGGTGAATTCTCATTTTCACCCGAAAACGGTTATCTCCCGAACTGTTGATTAAGGACGTCAGTACAGAGGGAACGGCGCTCAGCTTATAAAGGTTGTGGGTAGGTCTCCATTTATACCCCAATTGGATTTGTTAAAAAATGCCTATACGTTTGAACCTTTTCTAGACTCCTTTGTCAAAGCATTGCAGTAAATAATTGTTGATTATATTTCCACATGCAGGGGGCGATATTTTGATGGGTGGGGGGGATAGGCGTGAGTTAAGTGCTCCTTTTCCCTTCTGTCTCCCTTCTTTTTCACAATTTCTTGCGAATGCAGGTAGAGGTCACCCCTGTACATGACACTGCCCCTGTCCACAGGAGTGTATGCAAAGATTGAGGATCCGACCTTATCCCTTTTGCACATCAACAATAACAAACATGCGAAAATAGGCATAATTTTAATCTAATCTAGGAGAAAATTTAAAGGGGTTTTGAATCCCCCTCTTTTTTTTTTAAATATATGGATCCATGTCTGGGTTAGATGGGATTTAACGACACACACTAATATATTATCGTAATAAGTGCTGGATAGACGAGTAAATTAATTTTCTCAAAATAAAATTCAAGTTTAAGTTTGTTTCAAAAACGGTTCAAATAAGTTTCAATTCCTCACCTCTAAGCCGCAGTCACACTACAACGAATTCGGGTCGGATTCCGATACGAGTTTTGTAGGTTCTGTTAAAATCTCCTACATCTTTGGTTGGAAAGAGCCAAAATATGTAAACCAGTGTAAACGTATGATTTGCATCTGCCGTCTGTGAAAGTAAAGTTCCAACTGACTTTATCATCATGTCAGACCGACATACATGTGATCGGGCAGCGTAGTCCATAAAATATGTCTATCAATGTGACGTCACAAAAATTAGCATAAATTTAATTTTCATAGTCCTGCGGTACATCTAGTTTCACTGGCGTCATTTGACGGGCAAGCATTTATGAAACACACGCAGTAAGAGTACTTGCAACACGCGCAGTATAAGCCCCAGTAGTTCCTATGCATGGGAATACCGTGTGCATTTGCTGTAAAATACTTTTACCGCGTGCGTATATATTGACACTGGTTGACAAAATTTTGGCTCCTTCCGACCGACCAGAAAGGGAAGAAGGTTTTAACAAAACCTCCAAAAAGTCGGATCGGAGTCCGATCCGAATTCGTCGTGTGACCACTGCTTCACACCAACAAATTAAGACCGCCCTTTTATCAAATAAGCAATGGTTGAATATGGAACAGAATACGACAAAACGTTGACTTCGTTGATTTCAATTGCTACTTTACGAGGAGCAAAATAGTACCTTCAGTCAACTTTTAGGAAAAGATCCTTTACATAAATTGTCCTTTAAGAGTTAATTTAGTCGATCTCAATACAAATTGTTGAATGTCTTGTTTACTTCGAGGCATTTCCCGGAATTGTTAACGTTTTTCCCCAATGGACAGATGGGAATGGCCAAGTATCTTTGTCATATTTTTTTAAATTTATTTCAAAATCATGGCTATAGGGTTGTATGTTAGATTGCGATTAAGGCCGGGAGGAATATTTCACGTGTCTCATAATCTGGGACAGATTTGCAATGAATGGTCGAAACTGTCACTCTGGATTTAAGGGTGTGCATGACCAATTTCCAAGAAGTCGGACCGTTCATGGCAAGGACTGGTCATTCTATCCAGTGTTTACACTAAGGCTGAAAAAATGAGAGGGATTTTTCCCTTTCACAATTTTGGGGCGTATTTTAGATGGTACATAGGGGACAGTGTAGTAATTTCCAGCAGACACATTTTCTTTGCGGGACTTGTGAACTGAAAGCGGGAATTCTGCAGTGGCACACCTTAGTGAAAACACTGCCGATTCCTACCTTGGAAAATGCTCTTCCGGGATGTTGACCGTGAACGAATGATTGGAATCAGGAAAGACCTTTCCCAGAAAATCGGAACATCTAGTTTCCCTGTTTTTTTTTTTTTTTTCAAGAACTGAGACATATTTACAGTGAGTTAATGCGCCACTTAAACATGTTTGTTTACACGCAATAACAGACCTATACAGCCATGACACTGTGAATAATATTGCCTCGAAGGGTTGACATTTATGTCTCCTTAACGTAGGAGTACCCCACGACATTGGAAAAACATTTTGAAGATGCCAACGTCAGTCAGTAACCGACTTTGAAAGAAGGCTTATCACCTCAAACTACCATTTTTAATAGGACACGGAAATTCTCCAATGGCACAGCCCTTTGATCGACAGCAAGTTTAAAAATACTCGGAGGAGCTCGGGTTACACAGCTTGTACCATAGGCGCAGGGAG
Organism: Holothuria scabra; assembly: GCA_037179385.1. Taxonomy (NCBI): domain Eukaryota; kingdom Metazoa; phylum Echinodermata; class Holothuroidea; order Aspidochirotida; family Holothuriidae; genus Holothuria; species Holothuria scabra. The sequence goes on from CM074181.1 coordinate 18,390,922, forward strand.
CGGGGGGGGGGAGGGGTTGGGGGAGAAGCCCCCCTATTGAAAAACAGAGAGGGATCCTCGAGGTAGGCTTTAAAGGTAAGTGTGTTGGAATAAATTTGGGCGGGATCTACGTTTGAACGAGAATGTTTAACTGCATGTGTATAAAAAGCAAAACCGATAGCGTTATATTTATTTCATCGCCATGATGGTTATATAGAACTGCAAATCATCAATAAAGCAGGATATAGGGCCTGAATTCTGTGCTATTCAACTTTATTTAACTCACAGTGCCATTCGCTTGAATTGCTGCATTCTTCTCCCTCTTCTTATTAGAAAACAATCAGGCATCTAAATTGCAACAATAATCATCGAAACAATTACGGGTAGTGGCATACAAGTACTGATTTGCATAACACACGTTCGTTATATTCAGTAGCCAATAATGTTAAAGTAGTCAGGTAGTAGTCCAGCTCCCATGCTGCCAGGTAGCATTAAACATAATACGTAAGCTACACTGAGTTTTAATAGCGTCATAACTACATGAACATAGTGTCCGGGTTCTTTCTAAGAAATAAACAGCTGTGATAAGAAAAATTTAGTCGCTATTTTAAAATCCGGGATAACAACTCCCACTTTTTGAGCGACTTGGCAAACGGCAAGCCATTTCTCTTAACAACCTTCAACCGACTAAGGTGAGTTTTTATTTTGCCATAGTTTTCTTTTCCTCCGAGCAATTTTTGCTGCAAAATTTTTCAATTATCCAATATTCTTCAAATGGTTTTAGCTTTTGTGCTGGCCGTTTATAGTCCCTAAAATTGTAAAGCATGACACTCCATCCTCAATATATATATATATATATACACAATTTTGGAGTAGAAAAAAAGATTAATGAATATCTGTTCTAAATATCATGCCTAATTAACGATCTTTTGCAACTGTAACCTGAAAATGAAGTGGCTTTTATTTGATGAGTTAAATGGGGTTTGCCACTCAGTCTCCAACCAATTGATTCGAGTCGAACTGGGCACGGCCTTTTTCCAGTTGTGACTCGCAGACTTGTTTCCTTACTCTACAGCATATGCCGAGCCCATGGCAGTAAATTCCGTTTTTAAAGTCTTCGGTATGACCCGGTCAGGAGTCTTACTGCGGTTGCAAGTCGGATGATAACCAATTGACCGTAAAACGTTGAATTTGATGCCTTCTTTATGTTCTACAAAAAATGTGCGAAAGGGCAAATTTATCTTCAGTCTATTCATTGAAGTCCTTAGCCTTGATGCACCCTTCAAAATTTGATACTACATTCAATGAAAGTAAAAATATTTCGCAAGTCGTCAAATGAGCGGTCAATATATATTTCATGAATATATTCGATCAATAATTAGCGAAAAGGCATTTCAAATTTTGTGGAAATTTTTCTTACACGTGTTTTCCCTGAACTGCTGAATGCGTATTTATGGAAGGAAAGCTTCAAATACAATGCGAAACAATGAAACAGTCAATGTATTTCACTATTTCGGCGAGACAATCTTTTTCAGAAGAAGGTAAATTGGTAATAAAAGAAGCCTTTTTTTAAAAAGCGACACAACATATCGAAATAAAATTAACAAATTGTTTAACTAATTGGTAAAGGAATCGTCTTCTGTCAATATTTCATGTACACAGTTTGAACTTGTTTGTTTGTTTGTTTTTTTTTGGGGGGGGGGGGTAGATGCGCACTGTTTAACAAGTTGTTTCTTGATTGGATTTTGCTTCATTGTATTGTATCGATTGTATTCTTTGTTCGGGTTAGGAATCAAGTTAGGGATTAGGGTTATCGTTAGCCAGTTAGAAAATTTCTTGTTAAACAGTGCATATCCAAAAGAGTGCAATTATAGGCGTATTTCAAATTAAGACTTGATATTCACTCCAAAAGGGTGGGAATGATTATTTTTCAGTCCACACGTAGATTGGTTCTTTTATACTTCACTTTAAAAGAGTGATTATTCACCCTGGAGGTTTTAGTGAGTTGCAGGTGTACGTAGGAATAAACACGTATCGTTTTATAAAGACAATGTCTTTTATCATAAAAAAGTGGTTTTTGATTTGAAAATAAATATTTTACGTTCTAAAGTTGTTATGCGTTAAGGAAACCAGTCCTTAGATCGTTTGAATATATGAATTTTTTCGATAAAATTACGATGTCCTGACAAGCAAGGTTAGCGATCGAATTGCAAAAGTGGAGATGTGGAACTACCATGGCCGCCGACGCCTTAGGGCTGCACCCCCCTCATTGACCAAAACCTTGCTGGATCGGGCAGACTGCCTCAGTCGGCTAGAGATGATGCCATGGGGCGGTATCTGGAGTCCCCCCCCCCCCCCTCCGAGAAAGACCATGGGAACTAAGTTTGTTAATTTGTGAAAGTGTACTAAGTGTTTGGAAGACAGTGCACGTTCCTTTGAGGCACCCTAAGTTTACCACAAACATGAAGTTCGAGGAGTTCGGAGTTCGAAGATTGTGCAATGGACTGTTTATTGCAGTTTTCCCATTGTATGTAAAGAATTGCTATTCCACCAGCGTTTATTGTAATTCTTGAAATTGTAGGTCGATAGAAAAGAGAGTGCAGGGCGCTTTACATTCTGTCCCATCTATTAGGACCTACGTCCTTTCTGGAAAACACCATTTAGTTCAATTTGGGAGACTTTTTGGTACAAGTTCTCCTACCATTCGTTTCAATCAGTGGATACAAAACTAATTAGCATGGGCGTAGATCTGGTTTGCAAATGGGGGGGGCAAAAATTTTCCAGGAGCCAGAACCCCAGATCGTGACTCGTCTATATAAGCAATCCACGCACATAAATACGTGTCCACACCTTTACCCACACAAACAAACACACATACAGACTTACATTGCTTCTGTCTAACTAACTATATTGACATGCATATATACAAAAAATACTGGAAGATGGCGCATTACAAATGCAGTATTATTTCCTTAAAATTGGATCAAATTGACTTTTCCAGAGGTCTTAAAGTCATATGTAAACCACAATGTTATATTATGTTTATTCTGCCTGTTGTCCTTTTTAAATTCTGAATTAATTATTTCGGGCAAAACGATATGTTTTTTCCCCAATGTTTTCATTGGTGGGACGATCGGTCCCCTCTCCCTTGAATCGAGTTCCTGCTAATACGAGCGCTAAGAAAGTAGTTTTTCAGTGTATGAACGTCAAACTAGTCTCACATACCCCACGTTTTATGCTCTTGGCAAAAGGTCCTCTTTTGGAAAAAAAAAACATCTCTCGTCAAAACTAGAAATAACGTCCTTCCGAACAGAATTGTATTCATTTTTATTGAAAGCTTACGCTCCACTGGTTTCAATACACTCTGAAATCAAAAGAGTGAACTTAGTCACTCTTTGAACGAGTGAAAAGTGTAAATTCACTCCATTAGAGTGATAATTCACTCCAAGAAGAGTGAAGTTCCCTCCAAAAAGAGTGAAATTTGCTAGAGGAAGAGGGAAAATTCACTCTTCCACGAGTGCCTGCAATGATCGCTTTTTTTTTAAGAGCGATCACTGTAGGCACTCCATCAAGAGGGAAACTTCACTCGTTTTAAGAGAATTTCGCTCTTTTTGGAGTGAACTTCACTCTTTTTGGAAGGAACTTCACTCCTCTTGGCGTGAATTATCACTCTTATGGAGCGAATTTATACTTTTCACTCGATCAAAGTGTGACTAAGTTCACTCTTTTGATTTTAGAGTGTAAACAGCAATGGGAAATTTGTAAAATATAGTTACAACAATGAAATTCTCTTTTTGAATCCAGAACGGGGATGGGTATAAAACTGTCACCCGAATGGGATTTTTACTGGGAAGGGGTCGTGGATGAAGGTTAGGTTAGATGAGAATTTTGCGGCTCAGTTCCTTACCAATTGGTTTAAGTCAAGCCCGCCACGGACGGGATGACGTATGAGGGTCAATATGTAATGAGCCACAGACTTATACTTCATTATTTCGTAATCTTGTGCGGCGTCAGGGACTGGCAGGTGGCGACCGCCCCTTATGTCTTCAAGAAAATGTGAAAAGAGAAGAAAAAAGGGGGAAGAAGAAAGGAAGCAGTCAAGTTATGCTTTGCCCCCTGAAATTAAATATCCTGAGTCTCTACCAATGTTCTTAATATAGATAGATCCGGACAGCAAGTGAAGGTATGATTTCAGTCCGCCATAACTAGGGGTCTATCACCTTTTAACCTTTCAGTTTCCTTACTTACCTGTATCATGGATGGTTGTACACTAAATTGTATCTTGATTTCCTCAACTTCACTGAATATGAGTTTTTGAAATTCATGTAGACCATAAATGAAGACAATTAAAGGCTGATGGACCCCACTAATGGCTGTCAACAGTCACTAAACACAAGCGCTGATCGGGTTCGTCTATAGGTTCTTGAGTGTATACAAAATACGCATTGAATTGTGCAAATGCATGAAGTCTTCCTTTTGAAGAACATAGAAAAGGACCACCGTCGGAGGGAAATCCACTTACGCGGGACCAACAAATAAGGGTTGTACAGGGCAATAAATCTTGCGTCACACGGTGAAAAATGAAAAATCTCCATATTAAGTTTAATTCTAGCCTCTCCTCCACTTTTAATCAGGAATACCTGCCAAGTTGGCCTCCTGTTTTAATGTTTCCGAGTGAGTGCAAAACTGAGCCGTATTGCCCCCTAGCGACTCACCTTATGTAACATGAGTCACTGTGGGGACAAATTTCCTGGAAAGCTATCATTTGGATTGAGAACATGGCCTTTTCCCAAATTGTTGATTAGTTCATTGGCATAACTTGAACATTTTCACACAAAAAAGGGAAATTTACCTCGTGTTCAAAGCTGTAATGGTATATCCTGAATTTAAATTGCCCATCCACACGGCACATTGTGTGTTGGTGTATAGTTTATTTGGGTAACACTGGATGATCTCCACAAGCCATCACTTCAATGGCCATTAGAGTGCTATGTTGTGTAAATTTATGTAGCAATAGCTCGTCTAGAACTGTAGAACGACACTCCGCACGTCAGGTCGTTCAGTTGAACATGTTGAGTTGAGTTGTCCCTTGGGGACGTAGCTTCTTTGGGAGCAGAACTCTTTCGGGACTATTGTTTGGTTTTCGCCCCTGGCTCTTTGCCAGAGAGTCGGGGGACTTTTGGGAAAAAGCTCGATCGCTTCGCGGCCTTTGGGCGAAGATCATGTGTAGTATCCTTTCGGCATTTTGGCTATGATCATGTGTAGTATCTTCTCGGCATTTTGGCTAAGATCATGTGTAGTATCTGTTCTTTTCATCCAGTCCAAAATGGAGCCATGCATGACAGACCAACAATGTAAATGGTCTGAAGGCCTTGAGGTTGGTCAAGTGCTGTCCTTAGGTGGACGTACAGCTTTTCGGGAAACAGTTTAAAGTTTGGTTTCGCCGAACGGCCCTTTGCCAGAGGGTCGGGAAGACTCGACAGATTTTTAACCTTCGATCTCTTGCGATCTTGGTTTATGTGGCTGCGAGTTACGAACTCGTGCGAGCCTCCAGCGATCAGCTGGGCGTAAACGCTCTCCTGCTGTAGACGACAGTCCCGACGCCGCATCGAATCGCAACGGAGTCGCAACAGCTTCTAAACACTTAATGGCCAGGTTGGCAGTCTACTAGACTTTCTAAGTATGAGAATCGGTACCGACCGGCTGAAGACCATGACAATAAGTTAAGTACCCTTCCATACATAATACATTCAACGCATGTCATGCAAGTTTAATTAAGAATACATTTAACGTTACTGAGAAACGACTAGCAACGGGTACTGTTCGCCGACAGTCATGGGAGTAACGTCCGTCACTAATGTCCATCTGACTAAAAGGATTGTCGATGAAGAGACCCGTTTTTAACTTCCAATACATGATATATCCCTCAACTCGGCTACCATGGATGCGCACCTACGGAATATGCCCCCAAGTTTCATAGTAACACAAAAACCTATGTGATATGGAGACTTACACAACGATTTCACTAAGCCATGATTCATTCAGTTGAAATACATCACGACGTGCGAAGCGAGAACCACCAAGAAGTGTGTCCAAAGACGTAGCTAAACCTTTTTCCAGGTGGAGCAAGCGCCCATAATTTCCCTTTTTAGTTTAAAATGATGCAAATTCCTGTAAATCGTAGGTACACAATTTGGTGCGAAACTTTTACCTTTTCAACATTTTTTTTCAAAATATGACAATGTATTGCAGAAAATGTTGAGTTTCTCGTGCTATAGCGAGAGCACATCAGTTCTTAACAGCGGCGGTGCCCCAACGTCGATTTTTTTTTTTTTTTTAGGGGGGGGGGGGCTGAGGGCAAATGAAAATGCTGGTGGCAAAGATTTTCGAGCGCACGCGAGGTCCTGCCGGTGGGGTCCAGGTGCCAAGCCCAGGTGGGGCCAGGGGGCGAAGCTATGAGATTTTAGCATATCTCTGGGTGAAAAAGTAAGTCCCATTTGATTTTTAAATTAAGTTTGGATGCGTTAAAAGAGATTTGGTGGGAAGGTTGAGAGCAACTGGGATGGTGGAAGGAAAAAATATGAGGGGGCGAATGCCCCCTCATGCTTTTCCCCCGTAGCGTTGCCAATTGAGGCTCCCTACGGCATACACAACCTCGGACATTTTGGGAGGTTGGGGCTTGAGCACATTTTTGTGGAAGACTTAAGACCACATAGCGGCCCGTAAAATCGCACCTGACTTTTAAAATAAAAAGAAAAATGTCTTTTTAAAAAACTTCATCGTGCTTTTCGAGACGCAACTTGCGCCTCACCCGCCCTCCCGGCCACTCATTGCATTTTGCTGGTCACGTCGGGGACTTCAATTTTAATGGCTAGGTCCTGCCACCCCTGATTAAGACATACAAAGTTGCCATTACAGCAACTTCTTTTTTCCTTGAATCGTTCCCCATATTCAAGTTTTTTCATCAGTTGTTACCAAAATTGATTTTATTCCTCTTCCTATTTTAAGTTCAATTCAGTTTTTATTTACTTTTTGAAGCGTTTCGTATAGAAAAGAAACGAGTTTGATTGACTTTATTATATAAACTTACTGACCAACAAAAATAGGACGTGGAGTGACTTTCTCAAAGTTATACGGGCAAGTTTTACTTTCGATTTGAGATATTTACTCTGAAATTCTCGGTTGTATTTCTTTGTTGCCTGCATCATAGGGAATGCTTCCACGTTACGTCACAATTGGTAAGCCACGCCCACTGTGGGCAACAATCAGCGGTGTTTCAATGCAACGGTCATAAGGTAGTACTTCCATGCTGAGACAACTTTTTCGCTTCAAAAGGGGCGGAGCTTGTGGAGTAACCTAAGTGAAAGCACTTTGCACATTCGCTTGTATGTAACATATATCAATACATAACAAACATTGTTTTGTTTTTTCAACGGACGTTTTAATGTCCAATTAAGGGCACAGCTAATCGGAACCAAAATAACGCCAATCTACTGAGCAAGACGGTGCTGGTAGCGTCAGTGCGATGAGAATAGCCTGGCGCACAACTGGAAACAGAGTGATTTGATTCACCAGCTCAATCATACCTCGTTACTCAGTGGCTCTTTTTTCTGTACATCATACTATGCTAGCGCTTCTTCTACAAGATTGTCAATTCCGTACATTTTCTTGACAGGTGCAATCATGCGCTTGAATTCACCTCTAACCAGAGAGAGCATTTCTCGGAGATGCAGCGCGAAAATGTTAAAATATGGGGTGTTGCTTTCTTCAAAACGACGGTCCAGGGACTGGATCAAGGAATCCATACAAACGTATAGGCATACATATGTTCTGATCCAAGATTTTTAAACTTTTGTTTTTAACCTTCGATCTCTTGCGATCTTGGTTTATGTGGCTGCGAGTTACGAACTCGTGCGAGCTGTAGCGATCAGCTGGGCGTAAACGCTCTCCTGCTGTAGACGACAGTCCCGACGCCGCATCAAACCGCAACGGAGTCGCAACAGCTCTTAAAGGGATTTCCACGGTCACCAAAACAAAAAAGGAGGAAGTAGAAAACGCTGAGCTGGTTGATAGGAAAGACTTTCCCTTTCTTTTAACAGGGTTCTATGTTTAAAATACCAGTGGTCCAAGCATATCACCCAGCTATAGTTCCTATTAGTGAAATGATCAAGAGCAGTGGCATAATTATGATTTATTTCATGGATGCTGAGGGGGTGATGCATATTTTTGTTTGGGCGAAGGATTTCTGACGCGACCAACTCACAGTCCAATTGGAACGTCTTCTTCTGTTAGTACAATCTAAGCAGTCATTATTTTGATCTTTCGTTTGCAATTAAATTTTCACTTCGTTAAAATCATAAAAAACAAAATCGCAAAAAATTATCAGGAATACCAGACTAAAATGTTCCATTAAAGATTTTGGGTACTCCATACTCCTATACACCCTTCCGTCTGCCCGTGTTACATTCCAATTAAAAACGACCCAGAGTTTTTCGCAATTTTTGCCCAAGCAAAAATCTTTGCCGTTTTGGTCAAAGTGTTGCCGCCCACTGCTGTGAGCAGAGCGCCACCTCCGATGACGCGAAACGTACAGAAATTTTTGGAAAATCGTTACATCTCAGACTTCCGGAAGTGGCGTGCGACGAAAGTGTAGGCAATCTTTATTTTGAGATTCCGTTTGCAATAAAATATCCTCTTCAATAAAAAATTGTCAAATTGAAAAATGACAAAAATGATTCAACGTTCCAAAGGCTATCGTTTTCCTGGGCAAAAATTTGGGCATTTTGTACCCTTGTATTGTACCTTTCCGTCTACTCGTGTCATTTGGCAATTGAAAACAACCCAGACTTACTTTGCAACTAAATTTTGACTGAACTAAGTAGTCTACCTTTTCGGGCAAAGCCTGTTGCGCAGGACTATAAATATGGAGTCAGAAGAAAAATTGTTTCGTTTAAGCTGTCCGAATGTTTTGGTAATTTTTGTAACTTTTTTTTCTGTCTAAGATCTTTTTTCAAAAGTCCCCGACTCTCTGGCAAAGAACCAGGGGCGAAAACCAAACAATACTCCCAAAGGAGTTCTGCTCCCAAAAGGAGCTACGTCCCCAAGGGTCAACTCAACTCAACAAACTGAACGACTGACGTGCAGAGTCTGTTTCTGTCTAAGAACTCTTTGCAGCAATGTACCTCTAAAATACATGGAAATGACACTTTCCAGGATCTTGAAAGCTGCATTTATAAAGTTTTGATTCAAAAAAGGTGTACTTGAAAACAAAAGTTCCCATTTTCGAGAGATTATTCTGACCAACCTGACAGAACCTTCCGTGCAGGCTGATGAAGCATGTTATTATGGTCGTTATATGACATTTCGACAATTACACATGATTGTCCCTTCAATCTGAACTCATGTAATCCCCCATCGATTATTCTTGATTAGTCCTTGCACCAGTTTCAAAAACCAAGATTTGTGTCAACCTTCGACCTATCCTTTGGAGGGGGGGGGGGGGCTCGGCTTTGGGAGTGGTTGTCCCCTGTCCTTTTCGGTATTTTCTGAATTGTGTGTCTACACGCAACGTATAAACACTTTTGTAGCAAATTGGTCAATATAAATTCATAAAGTACACTTCCAAAAATATCAGGACTGATACGAACAAACTCTCCAAATTGGAACGTTTCCAAATGATCGTGATCATTGGTGATTTACCGTGATGTTTGTTACAGTACAGGGAGTCGGAAAGCACACTGCATTTCTGTTCATAATGTGCTCATACATGCTCGTGTGCTTGCAAAATGACATACAGAGAGATGAGGGCTCCGGGTTTTGATTTTGACCTTCCATATGTATCTGTACACATTCGGTGAATTGCAGTAAATCGACATGGCTTATTTCTCTGCCTAAATACCCCACTATTCACATTTTGTTTGTTAAATTTAATTAAGTTAGTCGATTTCGAGCACTTGGGCATCAGTTCTGCTAAAATTTAGCATCGACAACACAATTTGATCGAAAAAAGTGGAAAGATCAAGTCACGGGTACTAAATCCGAATGTGAACTACGCGGGTCTTCTTTTAATTCAAGTCTCGGCTATAGACCTTGTGCATAGTATGATGTAACAGAGCGGAAAGTACGCCCTCCTTTGGGTGCCAAATGAGCCAAGTAGGGGTTCATGGCGAATCCTTGTGCGTGTGAACACGTATTTCATTGTTCTGCTCAAAGGATGACGTCAGTATGTCGTCAATGCACAAGTCTATAAACAGACAATGTGTCTACAACAGTGTAACAATTAAATAAGTTAAAGGTGTCATAGTTTTTTCGTATTAGAGTTTTTATGTAGAGGTTTATTTTTAATGTCATATTTTTGGCGGAGAGCTGCGGGGTTAGTCAGTCTCGGAACTAGGGGGGGGGGGGATAGGGAGCACAAGAAAATGTTAAACAATTTTGCCCAAAGCGCGAAATTGAGCACGAAGAACGAGTCTATGGGGGTGAGGTCCAGAGACCTCTGGTTGGGTCCGGGGGGTAAAGCTGCGGTGTGGTCTAGGAGGCGAAGCCCCCGGAAGCTCCAAGGTTTAAGCATATCCCTGAGCCAAAAATTAAGCCTCAGGATGTACTGTACCGGTATATATTCTGGTACATAACCCATCATCAGTTGCAATGATTTCAAATGACTTTAATGAATTAGTGTATCTTGTTGTCACGTATATATCAAATATACATATGTAACTCTGACAAATGTCCTTGAAGTGAAGTTTTACACATAAGCCTAGGCCCAATGTGGAATCTGTTCTAGTAAAAGTGTACTCACAATGACTGAGATAGTGCTGCTGACTAAGATTTGCTTTTACACGTACGGTTCTGCGGAAGGCAGGAACTAACTCAAAAGTCTATGCGTGATGACTGTGTAGCAGTTTTGGTCTGAGGTAAGTGGAGCAGTGGGTAGCGTACAGCTTATACCACTACACAAGCCTGCGCTGCACTAAAGACAGAGAGACTAAAAAAACTGTTTTACTTTGAAAACTTTGGGAATGGTTCAATCTGTTTGAAGGATTATTTTTTAATCACTTTGCCTAGAAAACCCATTATGCCACACGATACCAGTTGAGAACTGAATAGGGGGAACCGGTGGCAAAGGTTCTGACTGAGGGAAATTTCGGCCAATTTGCCTTGCTCCCCGCTGGTGCCGCCACTATCATAGACAGTACGGTTTCATGGGGTTTCAGCCCCAAACCGCAAGCCATTAGTCAGCTGCCTACTGTGTAGTAGCTATACACTCTTCGTTCCAACTCAACTGTAGATATGTAGTTCTGTCTCAGTCAAACTTATCAAGTGAATGGCTTTCATAAAATAACGGAGCTTGGCCCAACCACAAAATATTTGACATTGCAGTCACAACACAGATCATCATTCTAAATATTCGTTGTACCATGTTACGAGTATCGTTCATTCTCACTGAACTGCGGAGAGCCCACAGAGCGTTTCGTTACATATCGCCCTCTTTTGTACTGGCAACGTAAAGAGCGTATACACAAACATAACTCGGCAACTTCGCTGAACAAGGTCTGCATTTTATAATGTTTACACACAACCACCGAAACCTTGAACAACGCCAAAGATACTTAGTCGTTATCATTTCCACTTAAAACTACAAGGTGAAAGTCAACAATTCTGACATGCAAACGGATGTGATTAAAGGAAACGTTGTGCAAGAACAGAAATTAATTCACAAGTCCTGGACGGTATTACGACATAGCGATACATGACCAGGACTGAATGAACAACTTTGAACCAATGGAAGCGGATGTAACGTACATCTTACCTTCTTGTTGATCAGATTTCCCACTATGAAGATCTCCTGGAGGCCAAATCCCCCTCGTTAAACTTTTGGTGTTTCTATTCACAGGAAACCGCGCGCTTTTTCACGCGGAGCAGGACAAATTGGAATAGGAATTACCTGGTCGTAGGTTGGCATTGACCACTCACGACGAACGGACGCCATCATTAAAAATATCTGTATTACAAAATTACACCGTACCAATTTAACGCGCTATTGTTTAGCTTGCCAGGTCAGTTACTGGCCGTGTGTGCATTGTATCACGGTGATGAGTATAACGTATGTCTTTTATTAAAGTACACTAGCAACGAGGCTTGTTTTAATACGTTCTGCTGTGAAAGCAACCAACCCAAAGTGCTTTATTTACGCTACAGTCTATTTACTTCATTCTTTTAAATTAGATCGTTCAAAATACTGTACACCATGGCAAAATGAACACTTCATATCAATATTTGAGGTCGTGGGACCTCGGTTTCTAGGATACATCGGATAATGATCTACCATGGTGTTTCTTTATAATAGATCTTGATACAAGAAATCTCTAGACGAATTCCACCGACAAAACTGGACGGAAATCGGAAAATATCTCGGCACCAGCTGGCCTCAGATCCTAAGTGCCTTACATCAGGCCTGCTTTTTCGGCTGTAATGTCTTTGATACTTAATGGCGGATCTAATTCGGGCAATCAAAGGAGAGAACGAGGCGGAAACTTGGAAACAGCTAGCCAGCAACAACGTACGAGAACTTGTCAACTTTAAGTCAAAGGATAATTCGGAAACCCCCCTGTTTTGTGCAAGCTTAAAGGGAAATTACAACGTTGTTGAGAATTTGTTGGAAAAGGGTGCTCGTGTAAATGCATTGACGAGCTGGGGAGCTTTAGCTCTGCATGCTGCCTCAGAGAGAGGACACCTTGCAACCGTCAGGTAAGTCACCCACATCATAAGCAACAGTGTAAATGGCCAAAATACTTGCATAACAGTCTGTAGGCTTGCCACAATTACATTTAAAGGCATATTTTCATCATCCCAAACAATTCCAACTCTCCCAACCTACTTACTTCTAGCCCCTCCCACATTTATCTAAAACTCATCTTTATCCAGACACAATCCTAGTTTATTTTTTCATGGCTTGTCCCAGTGGCCATACAAGTCCATAATGTGTAATCAAGACACTCTCAGTGCCCATGCTGTGTAATTTAGCTACGATGCATTGTTTGAATGTAATGCCAATCAAAGAGCTGTACCAATTGAGAGTTTTGATATATGTATACTGAAACTGTAGTTTGGGGTGACGAATGACTGCCTTTAAGCTAGACATAATTTCGAAGAGGTGCGAGCAGGGAGTAAGCTGGAGATGCCAACTTTCAACTTTAAGACAAATTTCAATACAAATTTTTACGGAACAAAAATTATAAAACAGAAAAACCCAAACAATAAACAAACAAGTTGTGAAGAAGAACGTTCAGAAGAATAGTTCGATGGAAGAAATATAGGTAGTGTGAAAACTGCATATCGCTAAAATGAATAAATAACTTCACTCTGGATGAATTTTGAAATGAGGTATAAAAGTAACTTTCATAAACTTATTTCAACTTTCTTCTAGTAAAATATGTTTGTTTATTTGTTTGTTGACAACTTCATCAAATAGCCCGCCAAGGTAATGAAGGACGGGAGAGATCAAGGGCGGCGAATTGTTTTCAATATTGGGCTCATTGATTCGTTTTCAAAATATTACTGTGTAAAAATCATAGCTAATTCCCAATTTCTTAAATCATGGGGAGAGAAAAGGTCCGTATTCCCCTCCACTGGGATCGTCTCCCATTGTGGATAGGGGCGAGGGATATTCTTGGTGCAAAGAAAAATTATCTACACGTGTTGTAGCCTACTTATTGCAAATTGAATTTTCTATGGGGATTCCCAGTTTGGACCTGTATACGGACAGGTACACCCTGCATTGAGTACAGTAGTTATCAAAGGTCATGTTTGACTTTGAGTTGATTTAAGGTGACTGAGGTGAGTTAATTTAAGATTATATCTGGTCGTCCCAGTGTTTAAATTAAGGATGTTCGACTTATTGCAAAACTGTGGTGACTTAAGGCTCTTAAAAGAAAAATGCAGTCACTCTAATTTCGTTAAGTGGTCTGCATCAATTAGTTTTTGAGAATCACGTGACAATATCTTTTACTTAATTTATTAGGTGTGACGTAATTGTTTTCTTGAATATACAATATGTAAGACCTGCAAAACAGTAAGCTTGAAATAAAAGATATTTGGAGGAAAGAATAAGAATTTTAATTGTTGTTTCAAAAAAGTTTGGGGTGACTGATAATGACCTTAAAGCAATTGCATGAGTACTTCGGTGTAACTGCAAACATATTGTAATCAAATTTGATAAGAACGAGTAGCCGGCAATTTGCCACACATTTGTCACGAATGAAAACCCCTGATAAAAAAGACACCCCACATTATAAATTATAATTATCACGCGTCACCGTGGCTATCATTAACTCCGTATGCAATGAAGGAAGGAAAATTTTGCCAGTCGACAAAATGGTTGCGTTTTTACGAAGTTCATGATGTATCAATTGAACATATTTCCTAAAGAAACAGTACGGCAAAAATAGCTGCCGAACAAAGATGCGCCCTAATAGCCCCCCCCCCCCCCCCCCATGTAAAGAAAACGTTTTAATGCCTGGAAACATTGCGCTTATTTTACAGAAAATATTCATGTTTTTAGAACCATTATTAACTGTTATAAAATGATAGATTGTTCAAAATAAGTCACTACAGTAGCATTCAAGTTGTTTTCAAGGACAAGTATCTCACACACAGAAATTCAATTGTTTGTTCCTCAAGAATGACTTGTTAACCCAAACTTTCAAAAATTCAAAACTTCCATAGCTCTTATTTTGATAAGATGAGGTATATTGCTTGTGTTTATTGGTTGGGTGGAACATTTTAATGGTTACACTCTAAAAAATAAAAAGAGAGAAACTTCACTCTTCAGAAGAGTGAAAGATGCAAAGTTGAAGAGCGGAAGTTCACTCCAAGAAGAGTGAAATTCACTCCAAAAGAGCGAAATTTCATTCTTGATGGAGTGCTCCAGGGACCACTCTTAAACAAAAGAGTGATCTATGGTGGCACTCGTTGAAGAGTGAATTTTCACTCTTCTTGGAATTAATTTCACTCATTTTTAGAGTGGGTTTCACTATTCTTGGAATAAATTGACACTCTCATGCATGTGAATTCACACTTTTCATTCTATTAGAGAGTGAATAAAGTCACTCTTTGGTTTTTAGAGTCAACTTAAGGGAAGTATTCCATTCATTTTACAAGGAAATATTATCCTTTCAAAACCGATATTTATTAGCAAAAGGTGATAAATAATTGCAAATAAGGCAGTATGGCAGCCTTCTATTGAAGAAATTAGTTTACCTCAAAAAGAAATTAAGCTGTTTGTTGCTCAAGAAGAATTTGTTCACCCAAACTTTCTATATTTCAAAAGATGTAACTATATCTCTTCTTGTGCATAATAAGCTATTGCTGGGGCGCGTTGTTGAGACCGAATGATTTGAAAATCACTAGAGCTATTTAATTTTAATGCTATGTTGGAACATTTTAAACGCAATATTTCTCTTTAAGCTGGTATTCTTGTTTGACATGTTAGTGTATTGTCAACGCAATATTCCCTTTTAAAGAATTTAACACAATGGATTAAAATAATCCCTCGTAAACAAGAAAGATAGTCGATGACCATGGACTTCTTATACATGGACAGAGCATACTGCACTGTACATTGTCGCTACCGTACGTATGAGAAAAAGCGCACCAAGATGGCTGTCTGCTAAGGTTTTGAGTAAAAGTTTGGACTTTCTCAAGTATATCGCCATATTTTGCAAGAAAGTTGCAATATTTTTGAAATTTGGCAAGGTAAGGTCAAAATCACTTCACGTATTGCAGGAATATGATATTGTTTCCCATTTAAATTTAACTTTTGTTTAAAATAGTACAGAGTCGTCGTCAAATCAGACGATTTATAGCTTCATGGCGGCCATCTTGATGCGCCTTTTTTGTCCCATTCGGTGGCGACCATCGACGGATAGGAAGAACACGTTACATGCTCTGTCCATGTATATAGGTCCGTGTCGATGACGTATACACAATTTCATGGATATTTTTCCCAAAAATTTCAAGAAGGTTAAGATATTTGTTAGTTACAATCTTTAAAACTTCTAAGGATAAAATTACAATGAAACGCATTAAGAGATTTGTAAAATGTGGAAGGAAACAATTTTCAAGGGGAATTAGACCAATCGTATTTATTATAATTATTTCTTTTTTTATTTTTGAACTGTTTGTTTTTTGCATGAGAGATCTGTGACGTCATATCGCCACGCCAATCAATCTTAGTTATATACCGGTATACATTTTATTTTGTGCCTACGAATTTATTTGTACCGTACTGTTGTACGAGATAATTGACAACTAGTACACTATAGCAATGAACTGCTCTATCTGGGCACTTCAACAGGATCCTCTCACTTAAAGGGCAGGAGCCTCACCCCAAATTGAAGAAGTGTAGTAGTCTATCCATTTTCATGATTGGCTGTGGGGAGTCATGTGACAATGTTTTTTCTCTTCAAATGTGAAATTTACCAGAAATAACTGCTTGGTTTACCTTGAATATGCAATAGTAAAGTCATAAAATGTAGTTAAAGATACTTTCAAGAGAAATAAGATGAAAATTGAGTTATTTAGCTTTTTCTTCAAGGTAAGTTGGGGGGGGGGGACTGCTCTTAACCTTTAAGGCTTACTACCTTTAAACAGTACTCAGTTTAAACTACGAACTATCCTCAAACGATTTAAATTAATGTAAATGGTTTGAAGGCCTTGAGGTTGGTCACGTATTGTCCTTCAGTTGACGTAATAGCTTCTTCGGGAAGCAGTGAAAGTTTTGGTTTCGCCAAACGGCCCTTTTCCTTTAGAAAAAGATTTAAATTGACTAATAATGTAAATAGATTGGAGGCCTTGAGGTTGGTCATGTAGTCCTTCAGTGGACGTAATAGCTTCTATGGGAAGCAGTGAAAGTTTTGGTTTCGTCAAACGGTCCTTTGCCAGAGGATCGGGAGCACTTTAGAAAAAAGATTTAAATTGACTAGTAATAATGTAAATGGTCTGAGGGCCGTGAGGTTGGTCATGTATTGTCCTTCAGTGGACGTTATAGCTTCTTCGGGAAGCAGTAAAAGTTTGGTTTCGTCGAAAGGCCCTTTGCGAGAGGGTCTGGAGGACTTGAGAAAAAAAAGATTTAAATTGGGAAAATGCAAGCATTGTCGTATGAGCCTAGGTCAGAAGATGGAAAGGACCCAACCCTAACTTGCCGAACTTTTGTAAGGCAGTGATGCAATTTTTCAGAGAGCTGTAAAAATGTTAAGTGCAAAGGAAACGAAAACTCCAAAAATCAACGACTGCTTACACTCTTTACAAGTCTAGAAATATCATTAGTTACTTTCGATTTTTCAAAATTTTTTCGACGCTTTACCCCAACAAAACAGTGGCGTTCCACTTAGATAGACTTTCGTGCAACGTTAACGGCACACATTTTACTCAGAGTGACAATGAAGAAAAGAATGAAGTTCATCTATATAGTTAACTAGGACGCATCCAAACACCCGTTCTCACATTTTTCTTGATTTGCTAGGGGTTATAAATGTGTCATCTTCACAAATATTTGGGCAAATGGAATTTTTTTTTTTTGAGGGCACATTCTGCCTCGTCCTTTCCAAAGCAGAGAAAGCACATTGGATCCTATCTAGGAACGCATTAATCTGGGTTGCAAACTACAGTATTTCCAATGCACTTTGTACAGTACAGTCTTTATAAAAAGACCAAACTCTCCAACTCCAACACTTCATTGATCTTGGCATAAAATTCGCCTCGTTCCGTTATTTTCTCAAATTTGGAGTCTCGACGGTTTCTTCACCAACGATACCCCGATAAATGCAGTTACAACCTCCTTTCTACACTTTGTGTCAACTTAATGGCGTGCATTTTTTTGGCGGTTGCAAAACATTTTGGACACAATGGAAAACCCAATTCAAGCCGAATCACGTGACAAATCTCCCACGGCTCTGTTTCGGTCATGGGAAGTTAATGTAAGCACTTTACACCGCAAAACCAATGTCAAGTTTTATTTTTGTAAAACAAATTCCCAACTGAATTTAGCGAATGAAAACGCCATAACACATCTTTGCCTTTTATAAAATATAAACATGCAACGAAAAGGAAGAGAGTTTAACATCTCAAAGTGGGCGATAAATATTGGCATTTTAATTACTTTTGTCCGACTTATTAAATCAACTTGAGGGCATCTAAAGGAAAAAAAGATGCCGGGCGATGTTCACTCTCTTCAAACATTTGGGGGTATTTCATATTCTAGGGGGATGTCAGAGATTCCAAATCAGTTATTTTCTTCATTGAAGAAGTTGCAGTTTACTATAGTTACATCGCTTCTCGGCCTTTTGGCTAAGATCATGAGTAGTATCTGTTCTTCACACTCAGTCTAGAATGGAGCCATACGTGACAGACCAATGATGCAAATGGTCTGAGGGCTGTGAGGTTGGTCAAGTGTTGTCCTTAATGTGGACATAATGGCTTCTTCGGGAAGCAGTTTAAAGTTTGGTGTTGCCAGAAAGTCGGGAAGACTGTAGAAAAAGTAATATGGTTACATCCCATTGGAAGATTAAAATGTACCTCAAGTCTTAAATTTAGAGATATATATTTTAGACGTTGCAAAATGAATCTTATTCATCCAACTCCCATTGTCAAAGCTTGTTCCATTGTTGAATAGTAAATGCTGAAATTCATTCAATTAAAACAAACAGAACAAAATAAACCCTTTTACAATGATTTAAAACTTTCTTGTTGTACAACTAACATAACCTGTTTTTCTTCTCTTTGAAATTAAAATTGTTTGCTTGCATAGCATGTTTTACAGAGAGGACGTAATTAATCACATCATCCCGTAAGAGTAAGAGGGATATCACATTTTGGTAAAAGGTGCAGTAACTTTCAGAAAAACAAAGAACAACGAAGACTGCAATTTGAGTATAATAATGACACAGCAAATTATAGCGCAATGTGCCAATTTCAAATTGAGTGGATAAACTGCAAAAATTTCACACCTCAGCTCAGGGGTGTTCTATGAATATGGGATCTGGACTATTAGAATTCGTTTTTCATCGGGTTTAATATATGTTTTTGAAATTTTGGACTTGAGGTACACTTTAAAGATGGCCCCACACGCACACACTCCCTCATAAAAATATCATTACCTTATTATGATTAAAAAACCATGAGTCCGAAAAAAATTGTTGACATTCCTGGAAAATTAAGAAGGAATCAGTGAGCTAGCAAGGAGGTTTGACAAGGAGGCCTGGTGTTTTACTCTCTTAGCGGAGCGCCACCATGATAGGTTTGATCTGCATTTAAACTATTCCTAAATTGACATTTTTGCTGTGGAATTTTGTATGAAAAAATATTTTATCGGGAAAAATTTTTGCAACTCCTCGGTAGAGAGCCTAGAGGGGTGTTCTCTACCACACTTCGCCGGCAGCACTGAGCCCCCGCACTAGCCCTTAGGAGTCAAGAACTTGAAATGACACGTATGGTATGTGGATAAAAACTACGTAATTATTTATTCTGGCACAAAGGCAAGTATGTAACAACCTCTGCGCGAAAAAATGTGCGGTCAACTGAGTCAACTGATTGTGGCTATTTGCTTAGATTGTCCATTTTCTGCGCCCACCCAAAAATTCTGCACGTTTTCAAGTTTTCATGTTTAGCCAGAGACTGGATCCGTCTCTGGTCGGACTCCTTTTAAAAACTAGAAATTCCATCTCTAAACAAATGCTAGGCATCGGGCATCGCCCCCCCCCCCCTCCAAGAAAAAAGGAAACAGGATATCCTAGATCCGCCCCTGCTATGAATTCAAGCATATCCGACGTTCGTGAAATGTGTAGTTTTGACGGCAATGAATGAATTGAAAAATGGCCCTATCGATTCCCTCCATACCCTGTTGCAATAAAATTGCAAAGTTGTCTCATCGAGGACCCTCCACTCCCTATTGAACTGAAATTACATTATTCATTTTGGTATAGGGGGATTTCCTCCTTAAAATGGAAAAACTTCTCCCGGATATGGAATCTCATTATTCGTATTGTTCCAATCGCTAAGGGAGGTATCACACTCGACATTTTCAAGTAAGAGTTCCCAGCAATGTATTCCTTCATCGAACAGCCAAAACTGCAATCAAAACAAACACTATTTTTTTTATCGGGGAATGAAAAAGTTTTTGTGGTATGTTATTGTTTTCTTGAAGTTTCAAATGATGCAGCCATGCACATAGAGTATCCTGATAGATATTATGTTCACAAGAATATGCGCTTTAGAAAAATCTTGGTATGTTTCTACGCAAGGAGCATAGGCGTACGAGGCGGGGGTGCAGGGGGAACTTACCCTCCCAATTCGGGCAAAAGAAGTTAGTCTATTCTGGCAAAATATGGGCAAAACATGATAAACGGTGACATTATTCGGGCAAAAAATGTTCTTGCCCCCCATTGAAAATAACCCCCTAACCTATGGCAAGGAGGAGATAAAGACAATAATGAAAATAAGAGGGGCGGGTCTACACAGAGACTAGGGTCTTATCCCCTTCCCACGTGTTCTTATCCCCCTTCCCAAACAAACCCCAAATTTTGAAGAGGGTCATAGGGATGAAGACATGCCTAGAATATATAGTAAGTTATCATGAGTCAATCACTATCATGAGTCGGTCACTGTCTTCTAAACGTCATTTCACAAGTAGGTGCGATGTGATTGCGACACTAGAATAACCTGCAATGCAAATTCTTCAAACAACATCAAAACCAATTATTTGTCATCATGTGTTTAATTTTGAAGCAAAAATGTTAGTCATCGCCAGATTTTCAAGTTTCAGCAAAAGTCACGAACCAGAAATTTGAAAAATCAGTAAAAATTATGATGAGAATGTCTTCTATGAAGTTTAAAGTATGAATTCTGATAGAAAGGAGATTGTTCTGTATCCTTATTGTAAAAATCTGGCCCTTAATATAGTAATTTGTAGGATTTTACTTGTTTCTTTTATGAAGTGATCGACCCATGATTACTTCATAGGTATTGCAACTTGCACTGCCCTACATTTCAAGATTCATGTTCTACAAATTACTCAGTCCAAACAACACCAAAATATAGCACAAAGAAGAAGACATATTAAAAATATTACTGTCAAATTTTATCGATTTTTGTAGATGTTTTCATATTTTTTGTGGTAACGAACTTTATTAGGTGATGGACTCATGATAAGCCCAGTATACACTATCTGGTTATCCCCCTCCACACAAACAATACAAAATTAATAAAATTATGTCCCTGTCACTGTTCTTGCAGGGAGGGAGGAGGGGACTAGAACATAATTCAGTTGGGAGAATTGGAACTATCTTAGAACATTTGCCTTTCAAAATTTGAGTAACTCTATTTTAGAAATTTTTAATCCAAAGTGTCAAGTCTTTGAATTTGCTAGAATATTCTTACTGTATACGTAACACACCATAAATAATGTACAGTCCACAGCCTTTTAACCTCCTGCTAGGCTTTCAATTCTGTATTGCAGCATTTCATTTTACGTAACTTTCATTCCTCTTTTTAACAAATTTTTATTATTTTATATTGCTTCTGTCGTAAAGAATTCAGTTTTAATACAGCAAGTTCGTACGTTTGGTGGCTACACATACGGCATCGTTAATTAGGCTATTTCATATTACAACACAGTAACGTGAGATAATATAGTGAGAACAACTGCAAAATTTGTCACTCAAAATTATGTCTCTTAGTGCTAGCCTGCTAATCCCTGACCCCTATTCCCACTAAAAAAAGAGGGAAAATAAATGTCAAATCCAGCTCGTATGTTACTGGCACACGTCCGCAATGGGAGAGAGGTGGCTTAACTATGGCAAAAATTGATAATAAACTTATGGACTCAAATTAAGATTAGTTGGGTAACTTCACTCTTGAAGGAGCTCATTGAGTTGATATTGATAACTTGATGAGAGTTTTAAAGGGTCACTACCACATGGCAATGCTTATAGTTAGTATGATGAGTTAAATTTCATACCTAATATATAGTTATGGAAAAGTTAAAATTTTGGATTTTGTGATGTCCTGACTTGTTACGGTTTTGGGCATAGTTTTAAAAAAAGTGTCTGGTCAAGTGTTGCGGAAAATTCTTACTCAATAACAGTTTCAGAGTGTGCTAATTTGAAATTTTACCCGGTAGAACCAGGTAATGTGATACACTTCCCTGGATTTGTAGGTTATTTTTACCAGGTGCACCTGCTGTACGCTTTTGTTAAGTATTATTCGATGCTACCCAAATATAATTTCACAGTCGCAAGTCGTGCCAACATAAATACAAAAGAATTACTGTACTGAAACCGAACAACACCGCAGACGACAAAAGCATGGTAGAGTTGACCCCGCAGAATCCGGGTTCACCGACACTCATTACGAGCTCCTTGGTTTGAGCTCTGACCCCGTATGTATTGGATTCGGTTTATCTCATTTTTGTTGAACAGCACCAGCTTTGAAAGTAGACATAAACAGATCCGGGATTATTGGCTACCAAATCCTTTCTAAATTCCGGGAACCATTACTAGTGGTCATTCTTGCTTCATTGAGAATGCAAGCAATCATGAATGCACTCTCATAATAAGTGGTACAACGTATGTACATTTAAGGGTGAGAGAAGCCCCTTTTCCCCCTTTTCTTAAAGGCTGAGAGCAGTGGCCCCAAACTTACATTTTGAAACGACAGCTAGGCTATACCTAACAATATCTTCATATTTCTCCTCAAAGTATCTTTTATAATATTTAGGTTATCAATAAGTTGAATATTCAAGGCAAACCAAGTCGTCACTTAAATTTCACATCTGAGGAGCAAAAATATTGTCACATTTACCTAAAAGGGGAAATGCAGTGACCCATCTTGTAGTAGCCTGAGTGTAGCCGGTACAACTGTCCTGTTTCATGATTGGCTCTTGAGACTCATGTTATATATTTCTCCTCCTCACTAGGAGTTATTGCTTGGTGAACCTTGAAATTACAATATTGCTTTCCTAAAATGGTATGGAAGATACTTTAAAGAGAAACAGGAAGAAAATTGTGACATTTGGTTTTTGATTCAAAATAAGTCTGTGGTGACTGCTCTCCCCCCCCCCCTTAAGAGTCAATCATGAAACAGGACAGTCTACTGACTACTATGCCAACTCAAGTTGGGATGCCCGCCTTCTCCCTTTGAATTAACAAGGTACACAGTTTTGAGGTGTTCACGCTTACGTCACTGCTTAGCATTGTTTGGCATAGAACACGCGCAAGAACACATGCGTGCAAGATACTTGCACGGGTTAACGCTTGTGCGACAGCACGCAGAATGTAGACCAATTGGAATATATACGAATCCGATTAGCGCTTGTTTTTAGTGACTGCAGGCCGCCATTAGTGGGGTCCATCAGCCTAAAATCGTCTTTATTTATTGTTTACATGAATTTCAAACCCTCATATTTAGTGAAATTGGAGAATTTAAGATACACATTCGTGTACAAACATTCATGATAGAGGTAAGCAAGGAAATCGAAAGATTTAAAGTTGATGGACCCCAGTTATGACCGAATGAAATCAGACCATCACTTTGCTGTCCGGATTCGTGTATACCTTTTATTGTGACGACAGTGTAAGCGAGCCTTACCAATCTTTTGACGCCCAGCCATGGTCGCGTTCGTTTGTGAACACCAAATAATTCTGTAGCGCTATGAACACCTGAAGTATAATATATTGACCTTTTAATCATGGTCTTCCCACTTGCCTTATCTCTTTATTGCATGAATATTTTCCCCGTTACCACGAATTGCGGAATTATGTAAGAAATGATCCTTTTACCTTAACTTTTTTAACAGTATTCAATTGAATACGGTGAAAAGTCGCGTTTTAAAAGGACAAATTTCATTTGCTTCATTGAATAACGTCACATTTTTAAAACTGATATTTCTTTACACAGAGTAATAGATTTTTCAGAATAAGGCAGTTTGGAAGCCCTCTTTTCAAGAAAATAAGTCTCTCACAGGAATTCAGTTATAGTCGCTCAAACAGAAATTTGTTCACCCAAACTTTAAAACATTCAAATAACACAACTTCTTTAACTCATTTAATGTATAATGATTTGAGGGCCTGAATCTATGGCCGGGATTTTTTGCTGACTCTGAATGGTTTGATAATGATTAAAACTATTCTCTGTGCCTTCCATGTTCGTGCATTTCAAATGCAATATCTTCCTTTAAAGGGCCAATCGTGTCACCCCGAACTACACTTCTTGTAGGAGGTAACAGAAACGCCCGATTGGCTCACCTTTTGGATTGACTGCTAAGTCAAACAATGCAGTGTACCAAACCTTATATGAATGCTCCAACATAGCATTAAACAGTTAAAAGTAAAGAGCTCTGTTCATTTTCGAATCATTCGTTCTCAACAATAAACCCCAGCAACAACTTCATATGCTCAAAAAATATTATGCACAAGAAGAGTTATGGAAGTTGCATCTTTTGAAATGTTGAAAGTTTGGGTGAACAAATTATTCTTGAGCAACAAACAAATGAATTTCTGTCTGAGGGAAACTTATTTCTTGAGAAGAAGGCTACAATATTGCCTCATTTGTAATTATTAATCACTCTTTGCCAATAAATATTGGTTTTAAAAGCATGAAATTTCCTTGTAAAACAAATGCAATAATTTCCTTTAAGGAGTACGGGTTGCTATGGAAAATCTGTCATTATCCTTTACCATTATCAAGATACACATCTTCAAAGTTTGCATGTTTCTAACGGTTTTTTTTTTGCCTAAGCAAAAATTATGATGTGGAGTTTTGCACATTTACAATTCTTTTGTTAACCCTAAAAGAAAACCCTGTAGTAATTACCTTTTCACTAGTCATCAGATAGTTCACGCTTTGGAAAGTTAAACTGATGATTTTCAAGGACACAATTTAAACTTCCAGATTAAAACCATCAGGACAAACTAATGTAACAATTGCCCTGGAAATGTATATTTAATGAACAAAGGATAATACTTGCCATATGGCCTGTCCCTTTCTTGGCATCATAAGATTTGCATATTTAGCTCATGTTTATTTATGATTAAGTAAGTTTAAACCAAAAAATACACTGTAACATGTTCAATTATATTTTGATGGGTTTTGATGGGAATTGCTGCCATTTTTTCAAGATTTTACATCAAATACCCAACTTCGTGATTTTTATGTCACTTTCATCAGTAATAAACAGTAGCTTATATACCCCGAATCCAGTCTGCAATTGTTTCATATGGCCCAGTTGTAAAATCGCAGTTGGTTAATACCGCAATAAAGCGAAAATCGGCCACCTAGAAAATGTTAAGGCGAAAAATTACACAAAATAATATATCCCCCAAATCACATATTTTCACCTCAATAATGGCCAACTGTCACAATAAAATCGGCTCCAATGGGTATTAAAGTGGCTTTATCTTTCTCTCTGGGTTCGGGGAAGGGGAGATAAGTTGGTATTACAATATTTTAAAAGGACCGTTCCTTTTAAAGAAGGTGGAAGGTTAGAACTAGAACACAAGCTAAATACTATTTTTTTACTCTCCACTAGGGGGGGGGGGGGGGAGGTCTTCCATTAACGTATACGCGGCCCTGCTTAAGATGAGTGTATAATGCATGAATGGTAAAGAGGGATTATGATTTTTTTTGTACCAAGTACATCCATTAAACTTTTTCAAGTCGTTTCTGTTTTTCAAAGTTCCACCTCTCTAAAATGTTGCATACTACAACTGTATACATACTTTGAAGTTTCATTTCACTTCCGGGTGAAATTCACTCTCACAAGGATAGATCCCTCGGCACACTCTCCTGGCAGCCTGGCGTCATACACCTGGCTAGCGAATCATTTGTGGTTTTGCAACAGGTTGTCCACGAATAAATCCACAGAGAGTGTAATTTAAGCCATGATCAACATACGCGCAAAGTGATTGGTCTGTTGAAAGAGGTATGGGAAAAGGGGAATCCCCAGAATCATTTGAACATTTAATCGAATATGATTGTCTCTGGGAGATCCTGGTCCGTGATGGAATGTAGGCATTATCTTGACTAAGCAAACTCGAGAAAGTGATTTCCTGTGCAGAAATTCCGACGTAAAAAGAAGGGATATATTTACAGCCGTTTTATCTTGTTAGCCCGACATCTAGTCTAAACAGCTAGGTTATAATTTATGGCGTACAAAATTTTTTCAATACTCTTGCTGGTCATGAGTCCTTTTGAAAAGTCATTTCCTCTGCACACCAGGACTGTCGAAAAATAGTTTTGCCAATTCACAATGATAACAAACAAGGTGAAGACTGGGTCTCTCACGGTGCCCACAGATTGAGGACTTAAATGTAAAGAGCAGTCCCTCCTAACCAGGCCCGTAGCCAGAATAATCAACTTGGGGGGCACATCAATATTGGAGTTTCGCCGGCCTGGGGGAGGGGTCTAAGGGGAGGGGTTGCCCCCTCCCCTTTGAAAAATTTTTGCCTTTTTCGAGGACTCTAGATGCAAAATGGTGCGAAATTTTGCATTTTTCTTTGATATATTTGTACTCCGAAAAAGCTGGTCTCATAACAAAACTTTGACCCTTTTTACACTAAAAGTGAAAATGAAATAGAAAAATATGGATATTATAAAAAACAAGTTGCCAACGAGGTTGTCAAGGCTAATTGGTGATGTCAAACTTAACTTAAACAAATCATGAAAGTCAATCTTTCCTGTAGCTTTATCAAGTATTTTCTTGCCTAAAAGAGTTTGATTCTGGTTCTTTTTTCTCGGTTAGAAAATTTCGAAACAACTTCAACTGGGTTGATCTGCACTTGCTTACCCCGTTCCCCGGACACATAAATAACTCCTAAATCAGAAAGACGTTGATTTTACTTGTATTTAACTGCTTACTTGTTTTTTGCGGTATACGGTAATTCCAGACACTTTTTCCTAAAGCTGTTCTTAAGGAATAAATTTTTATGATAACTTCATTACATTATTTTGTGCCTGAAGTCTCTCTTTTTGCACTGCCTACAACGCCGGCCCAGAAACCAGGTAAAATGTACATTACTCTCACGTAAGAACTTATATGACAGCTGAATGATACATTGACGTGCGAAATTAGGCTCGAAACAATACTAAGCGAAACCTCCTCGACCTTCAGGGAAGGGATCTCCACGCGCCATCCATGACTAATAATTGACAGTAATAGTTGTGTACGCCGTTCATACGCTCCTTACCCGAGTTAAAGTGTGTTTTGTTCGAAAGTGGGAGATATTTTGACAGAATTCAGTCTAGGTATTTTGAAGTTGTGGTGATTTAATGGGGATAAATTTTTTTCTCCTTCAGTGCAAGACCTTTTATTGAAAAATTTGGGGGGGGGGGCACGTGCCCCCCTGTGCCCCCCCCCCCCCCGTGGCTACGTGCCTGCTCCTAACTTATTTTGAAGGAAAGGCTAAATAACACAATTTTTGTCTTATTTCTCTTCCTCACATTTTATGACTTTACTATTGTATCTTTCAATTCCCTTGCTTACCTGTGTCATGGGTGGTTGTACACTAAATTAAATCTTGATTCTCTGAATTTCACTGAATAAGAGGTTTTGTAATTAATCTAGACAATGAATGAAGACGATTTAAGGCTGATGGACCCACTAATGGCTACCTACAGTCACTAAACACAAGCGCTGATCAGCTTTTGTCTATAGCCTACAGCTATATGCACTTGGGCGAAGTTCATAGAGCGCGGAGTAAACGGTGTCAGTTTAGTGGCAGAGGTGTGGGATGTCGTATTGTCAAAGGCAATACAGGGCAAAATTTAGATCGCACCCTTCAGGTGGTAGCAAAAGTAGACGAGCACTTTTGTGCAGCACTGTCTCAGGAACGTACAGTCAGAGGGGGAGGGGAGAGGGAGAGAGAGCGTCTGGCAGCGCGAAACCTAGCCCAAAACACCCGTTCCTGGGGCAGGGGGTGTCCAGGGGGGCAAACTCCCGAAAATTCGGAGGTTCCAACATTTCTTAATGAAATTAATGAAAAGTTAGGTCTCTGGAGAGGTTATTTATTTTTTGGTTAAGCGAACCCCTAACTGACCTAGACTGAGGGCTAGGCAGGTGTGGACAAGGCAAATATGGGGTCGCATTGCCCCCTCTTGCCTCCCCCCGTAGAGCTGCCACTGCATGTACCGTAAAACTGTGTACAGTGTTGCCTAATGTTGGCGTTAGATATAACAGTCAATGTACTGGCAACAGTTCATTAACTACCCTGTGGCCATGTGCGTATAGAGGTTATGATCGTGACGTCAGCGCGTTTCAGTTTGGCATACTGGATGGAACTGAATATGCGCACCACGTGTGTTACCAATACGCACGCACTTCACGTACGCACTACAATACGCATGCACTACGCACGCACTACAACACCTTACAATGGACGACTAGGTGGAAAATAAATAGCAAGACGCGCAACGCAGTGAGGTTGGTGCATAACCTTTATAGTTCCTAGAACAGTATGTACACATTCTCTTGTCAGGGGCACGAAAGAACACACAACAAGGTACGTAAGTGAGTAAAATAATTGATTTGAGCTGATGTGGAGTTATTTAATGTGTTTCCTTTACAGGTTGTTGGTGCAAGAAGGTTCCTACTTGAACCAACAAACTCAGTATGGCGATACACCCGCACACCTAGCAGCATACCGCGGTCATCTTGATGTTGTTAAGTTTCTTGTCGAAAACGGTTGTGACATCTTCATTAAAAATTCCAAACGGCGTACGATATTGGACGAAGCTTCCCAAGCCGAGAATGCGAGAGTCGTCCGGTACTTAGAGAGAGTCGTTTTTGGTGGTATGTTTGCATGTTTTTTTTTTTTTCAACTTGAACGGACCCAGTCTTCGTCCAGTCCAAATACATGACATGATTCAAAATAGGAGAATGAAAAGCTCTTTCCAGCTTTCTTCATTTCTAAAAATTGATTGCAATTTTGATATAACTTTGTCAAAGACAAAGAAACTTGTATATTATTTTTAAAATCTCCCCAATTAAACAAGGAGTGATATCAAACTCACTCCTTATCCAGGATTTCGAGAATAGTGCGTCTGTCGTGTGATCCCCCCCCCCCCCCCGGCCACCCGACTGCTTATAAGAGCAGCAATGAACTGAGGGCCGACAGAACTGCAGAGGAACTTGGGATTTCATTAAAAGTTATAACGGTCCAAAAATTATATCACTATAACCAGGATGGCTACACTCTCAGCATCTCCATTGGCAACAAACTGAGCGACGTATTTTGCCAAAATTTGTGGACAAAGGGGTTGTTGTTATATCGAATTTTTTTTGCCTAAAACCCTTAACTTAAAAGCCTTAATAGGTTTATATGCAGTTTTTGATAGCCAAACTTACAGAAGTTACATGCAAACTTCACCAGAAGTCAAACTATCCAGGGACCGCTGACCAGATGGAGACTACGAGGGCTCTTCCCTCAGTTTTTCTGTTGTGGACGACATTTTGGTCACCTGAAACTGAGAAATATGGTCTTTATTTGAACACATTGATTATCCCCCACGCACTTCAGAACTGATCCCACGTTCTCCGCTGTCCGCCCCTTCATTCCATATTAGAAGTAAATTTTGTCCCTTTTAGTTCATAGAAAACACGTTTAGATTAAGCAAATACCATAAAAAATGAATCCAGTGCTTATTTTGTTGGCTTTGCAACTGAACTTAATATGAACGACCGTTACCATAATCAAGATATGATTATAATCATTGATGTCTACATGATCAAACAATTCGCCCAACACCACGACAATTCCCGATCAAAACATTTTCCAGGGCAACTTCTTTTCCGGATGAGTTCCCCGTATGGACGTCCGATATGTAGACAATGTGAAATGCGGACTTCTCCGCCCAACAATGTCAAACCATTATCATTTCTCTGCCGACAATTTGCATATGATAGGGTATTCGTCCGAGGGGATGGTCTTGGAAAATTAGACCAATGGCAATTGTTGAAGTGTTGAAGTTGTTGGAAAGCAGTATATAAATTGATAAACTACACCATTTAGTCTGCTAAATATAGTCTAACCCAATCAATCAATAAAAATTCTAGGTCTTTTGTAGAACAGATATAAAATTGAATGTGACGAGCGTTTTGTGCCATTTCATTATGTCGCATTAAAAAAATGAAACAGTTTCGACGACACAAAGACTTGCAACTACTCAATGTTTAAAAAAAAAACAGGACGGAATTTGACTGAATAATTGATTTTGACGGTATAATGCTAAAGCACCAGGGATCAGGGATTGGCTATGTGACAAGTAGTGACTCCATGATGGTACAAACGGCGCACCAGAGTGCACAACCAGGGTGGTTGATTTCCCGGTCACCTGGTGCAATTGGATATCATAGTTGAGTATCGTGGTTGTTTCTTTTCAAGTCTTCTTTCAATTTACATAAATGAAATAGTCCGGATGCAGGAATCTCAAAATAATATGGAAGAAATAGCCTACTATAGTGTCAAATTATTTTTTCTATTTTACATAATTGAATGACAGTGCGTTTAGTGATTTTACCCTCCTCCTTACATATTTCGAATGCTCCCAATTATACTTTGACTAAGTGCATATTCGTTCATGGCGACAATGAGCTACCGTAGCCATCTTGGTACTCTTGTTGACGCTGGTGATATATTTTTTCTTCTTCTCTTTTTCTCTTTTTTCCACATACATAAAACATGGTCTCTTGATTTTCTATAGACGATTCCAAGCCGACCATATGGCGATCACCGCATAGGAAGAACCAGGATCCCATGGTAACTACGAATCTAGTGCCACCTGGAAAGTCCCACTCCAGCCCGTCGTCACCCAAAAGGAAACCTTCTGTCACCCGATCGTATTCATCACCTTTCACCGACAGGGACACTTTTAGATTTGATCCTGCAACGGAAAGGAGATTGAACGATCTCAGTATTTCCGAGGTGATCCATCACCCAACTGTACATATTCGCAATAGGAAATACGAAAAAGAAATTTACAGATGCTGTCCTCCCATTCATCATGCCACGTCGGGGTCTAATTGGAACGGGACCGGACGCAGCACAAGAGACATTGGGAGATCGACTAATCGTCCAGGATCGGACATTTTGTCAAATACCTGTAGATCTCCTTACGATTTCGAGAGCTCGTACAACGACAAATTGAAGGCACGTAGCTTGGAAAGAATGGTAACTGAGCTTCAATGTGGCTTGTCGTATACTCAGAACGAACTCGAAAGAACCAAGGCGAATCTGAAGGCGGCTAAACAAAAGATAGACCGAATGTGTGCGTCTCAGAAAGAGCCAAATAATGACGATAATAAAGAGGTGGGAAATAGAGTGATTTTTAGACTCCCTGATACGTAGAAGATCGATACACGCACCCCTTCTTAAACTATGTAGTTACTGTCAGCTGTCATACACCCTGCCGTTATGTAGGCCGATTCTGGACACTGATCAGCTGATCAAGAGGTGTATGTAGGCCATTACGTCTGTTACGAAGATTGGCAATTTGGAAAGCGTCTGTAAATTCATGCATTTACTGAAGTAGCAGGGGAGCAAACGTAAAATGAAAACGATGCTGCGTTGGCTTAACTTCAAGGATTTTACATACCCCAACACTACTACATGTGGGTTAAATCGTGTTACCATTTCTTAGCCAAAAGGACTCTGTAGTGAAGTATTTCTCTGAGGAGGGTGTCTGTGTCTTCGCCCAAATTGTTCTTCTATAGATGAATCTGAGCAGTTATTAAAGTCGGACATTAATGGGGTCCATCAACCTTATATCGAATTAATCTTACTATCTTAATGCAATGCCTAACCCTCATTGTCAGTGCAATTGAGGGGATCAAGAAGTAGTTCAGTGTACAATCTTTCATAACAGGTTAGCGAAAAATTTAAAGAATTAAAGCTGATGGACCCAAGGTATGCCTAACTAAATCATATTATCACTTGACTGTTCTCATTCGTCTATAGGTAAAACTTGGACACTAACAGTTGACAGTTCATATTGCACGTGTATCTTCTTACCGTTCTAGTTCATTTTGTACAATAGACGAGTTCGAAGTTTCTTCAAACGACAATATGTTTTGACAGGAGCAACGGTATTTGCCCTATTATACTTCCGAAATATCTTTGATCCCAATTTTGACATCTGGTGTCGTCATTGCCAAGTTGGACCCAGAGTCGTATATATGGCTCTGGTTGGACCAAGGTCATGTTCGCCCGTCCGCCTTTTCACTTTGCATGATATTTTTTTCAATTTCGATTTCACCCAACAATCGATTGTAACCTCATTTTGCAACATCCAAACATTCTGGTGATGAACTGTAATATTTCAGGCAGTTGGTAAAAATTTTTTAATCATTGAAAAGTTGTGTATTGATTTGACCAGATCAATTAAATTAAAATCTCATAACTAACTTTACTTTTATTTTCCTATTACCCTTCAATCGAATCTATTCAATATCAGCTGTCTCTCCCAAATGCGTGGACACCCAAAGGTGACGAGTGCGACTCCTCCTTTTCACAATTTTGCCCCATAGACGAATCCTACCAGCCGGTGATAGCGGCCATTACTATCAGCCTTAAATCGTTTTACTTCTTTGGGGAAATCAAGAGGTATTTTAGTTTACAGTCCTCCAGAAAACAGCTAGGTTAGCGAAGAATTTGAAATATTAAAGCTGATGGACCACAGTTATACCCGAATTAATCAGACCACCACTTGACTATTAGGACTCGTCTATGGGGTGCTTTCATGTGACGTCACAATTAGTTAGCCACGCCCACTGCAGGACAAAATTCACTGACCTGTAAACTGAACAACGGCAAAAGTCAAGTGTTTTAATGCAAAAGTCACTCGTTGGTCGTCAGCTGCTTTTCAGCTAGCTACACGAAATGCGTATTTTGTTCGTCAAAAGGGGTGGGGCTTGTGACGTCAGTTGGAGCATCTGTTAGTAACACATATACACTTATCTTACCTTTGACCAACACAGAACAGGAAGCATGAAGTCATCTCAAATTCTGCTACGCAGGTGAGATTTTGTCATTTTGGATTAAGGTCAAACGTTGTAAGTTATTTATATTTATACTAAAAATCTGCAACTTGAAATATTTATTTCGTTCGGTATTATTTAAATTTGATATCGTTATTCATGCCTGTCTGTATCATGTAGTTCATTTAAATGCTCAGATGTTTTTCAAATGAGGCTGATAGGGCCGAGGAATAAAAAAAGGAATATGTAAAGTATGGTTACACCTGACTGCAACAGGGTCCAGATGGAAGGCGACAGTCAGCTTTGAAATGTGTATTTTTATGGGGACTTGGTAACTATGTAAGGGGTTGGGACTTGAGAGGGGACTGGTTAAAATTTAAAGGGCAAGAGCAGTCGTTCCAACTTGGATTAGACTGTCGTGTTTCATAATTGGCTGATATGAGTCATAAGACAACGTTTTCTCTGATCAAATGTGAAATTTACTGGAAGTTACTGCTTTGATTATTTTGAGTATGCGATAGTTAAGTCATAAATTGTGATGAAAGATACTATGAAAAGATATAAGAAAATTGTGATATTTAGCTGTTGCATCAAAATAAATTTTGGAGGACTGTTCTTGACCTTTAAGCTGTGGTGTGGGTTCCCCCACGGACTTCCTATACATGGACAGAGCATACTGCACGTTAGATTGTCGCTACCGTAGCGTGAGAAAAAGCGCACCAAGACGGCCGTCTGCTATGGGTTTTGTGTGAAAGTTTGGACTTGCTCAAGTAAATCAACATATTTTGCGAGAAAGTTCGAAAAAATGCAAGGTAATTTCAAAATCACGTATTGCAGTTGGATGATATTTTTCTCATTCTGGTTAAACTTTTGTTTAAAGTGTAACAGAGTCGTTGTCAAATCATACAAATTACGGCCTCACGGCGGCCATCTTGGTGCGCCTTTTTGCCCCAGTCGGTGCAGGCGACAATCTACAGATAGGACGTACGCATTACACGCTTTGTCCATGTATATAGGAAGTCCGTGGTTCCTCTATTGTACTCAACCTGTTTTGTTGGCTTAAAGCCGTGGGTGCAATGATTTAGGAGCCAATTTTATTCGTGTGTGTTTACCGTGTTACGAATAAAGATGTTCACATTCCTTTATAGAAGGGCGCCTTTCATTTTCATAATATCGATCACATGCGAAAGACGTAATGAGTTTATGTTTATTTTCATACAACACTGCTTCTTTTAATCGAACCACTTACACTCTCCATCACTCTAAAGGGAAAAAGAGTGAATAAGTCACTCGAATAGAGTAAAAAGTGTAAATGCACTTTATTAGAGTGTAAATTTACTCCAAGAATAGTGAAATTAACTCCAAGAAGACCGAGGATGGAAAACTCACTCTTTGATTAGTACCTGCAATAATCACTCTTTTTCAAGGGTACTCATGAGGTACTTCATCAAAAGTGAAACTTCGCATTTTTGAAGTGAATAACACTCTCCGTGGAGTAAATCAACACTGTAATGGGGTGAATTCACCCTTTTTACTCTAGAGAGTCATGACTAAGTTCACTCTTTTGCTTTTATCGGTAAAAGTAATCATCTCGCTCTAACTTTTTAATATCATATGAATGGCTGTTTGATCGGCTACCAATTCTATTCGCGATCAATTCACCTGTTCTTGGTGCAAGTGTATACATTTCTCTTTGTAAAAATTATATTTACAATTGTAATTTTTATTTCTAATAAACAGTAATATTTGATAAAATTGAAATTAAATGTACAAATCTTTATTATGTGCTTTGAAAAGTAAGTTTGATAGTGCTATAGAACGAGGAAAGAGAGCTGGTAGTACTTTGAGCACGGGAGGACTGGTCGATAAGGTGTTGCGCATTCCCTCTGGGTTTTTTCTACCGTTCATCGCCGGTTACTGACTAAAGGAACTTTTGCCTTTGCGGAACACCGTGGGTGAAATAAATTTTCAATCACCCCATCTGATCTGGGGAAAACAAGTCAGTGAGCCACAACTGGAAAAAGATTGTGGACTCGGACGGCCCGACGTAAACCAATTTGTAAGAAACTGAGCCGAAAACCTTAACAACTTGCCTGTAAACTTAAGGGGGCGTTCCGTTTCTTCGCATTCTAGGAATATTACTATATTTGTGGAATTCGTGGTCGCGTAATTACATTTCTAGTTGACTGTCATTTAGTTATTTGATTGGTAGGAAAGTTGTTGGGTTGGTTGGTCGGTTGGAGGGGTTAGATGAAGTATTATGGCCCAGTTCTAACCACTTGGTGTCGAGCCGGCCGCAGCCTTTTTCCAGTCGTGGCTGACTGACTTGTTTTCCTAATCAAATGCTTAGGCTGAGCAACAAGCACAATGGCAGTAGAGGTTCCTTTTTAAAGTGTTCGCTTTGACCAGCCCGAACTTGAACTCCAGAACTCCCGGCTGCAAGTCAGATGCAGACGGTTTGACTATAAATCACACTGGTACGGCGCATCGGCCCTAACGACGTCAGTCAGTGGCGTAGGAAGCAAAATGAAAGTGGGGGGGGGGGGACGGAAAGGTTTTCAACCATACACCTCACCCTTCCCCATTTACCAAAAGGTACATTTCTGATGCTAATTTTTTTCGCTTTTTCTACGAGGAAGAACAATTCCTTTAAATTAAAAATGAGATATGACTTTCCTAAGTGTGACCACTATTAGGGGTGTAATCTGCGGCGCGCGGAGCGCACCAAAAATTTGGGTCCTTTTACACATTTGTAAAAATGGTGCTTGTATTGCAGAAAATAGTTTAGATTCAGGGTTCCCTGTAAGGATATTTGAATATTTGGGGGACTATCGAAGGATATACGTTTCCTATTAGCATTTGTCTGAGACAGCATGTGGACTGAACATCGTCAAATCGTTGTTGTTTCATAATGTTACCTGAGGAGTTCGGATTGAGGTTTCGAGGCGACATTCAAAAAGCTCCCGAAATTTTGCATTTTAAAGGCAAAATGTTTAAAACTTACAGGCCTATTTTGAAGAAAATTTAGTAGGAAAACGGCACTGTATCGGCTCGGAAAAGTTTACCACTGACTGCTTTTTGAGCAACCACTTACGCAATAAAGGGGCGAGGGAAGCGCGCGGAAAATTTTGCTTTTTTTAAAACTAATAATTACAAATATGGAGCTTTTATTAGGAAGAACTCGTAATTTTATGAAAGAAAAGTTGGGAAAACAGCACTGTATTTGACTGTTGTCTCAAATGGCAAATTTTCAAATTTTTCACTCTTTTGAGCCAGGGGACAATTGCCCCTACCTTCTGTAGCTACGTCACTGCTCTGCAACATTGAACATCGATAACATTTTTACACTTCAATAACTAAAGAATCCATCTACACAGACTACTCAACTGTCAGGGTTGAAAGGTATCTGCTGACAGGTGTTTATGAGAACGTTTGGGTACGGTAGGCCAGTGGTATCCTGCCTGGAAAGACTATCTTCAGTTGGCGCGGAGAGTACAGAAAATTTTGAAAAACCACGACCCATCAGACAGCCGGAAATAGCATTTCTCGGGCTTGTAAGTAATAGCTAAGCTTTCCGAGTTTTCTTTCAAGTGTGATCACCACTGTACTAGGGTCGCAAAGCGCGCCAAATTTTTGCCGCTTTTCAACAATTATAGGCCTACATAGATATGGAGCTTGCATGGCAGAAAGCTTTGGATTCTGCGTTTCTTGTAAGGAAGAGTTGGGGACTTTCTGAAGAATCTGCACCTCCTTCATATTTTGGTGGAAAATCTGAGGATGGTTGCTTCTTCTCAAGTCGTCCCGACTGTCTGGCAAAGGGCCGTTCGGCGAAACCAAACTATAAACTGCTTCCCAAAGAAGCTAGATTGCACGACGACTGGATCACTGTTGCTAGATAATATTATCTAAGGCCTTTCTTTCTGTTTTGAAGAAAATTTGAAATTCTGTGAAAGACATTTTACAAAAATAGTATTATAGCTGCCGGTGTCTCTTGATGATGTGGTGTCACATACGGTAAATATCCGATTTTGCCATTTCCAGAGCTCGAAAAAGTTAACCAAACTGATTTATGAGAGAGAAATAATGCATTTTGTAGCACACTTCTTTTTCTTTTTTGCATTGTTTGTGAGATTTGGAAAAATGAAAAAGGGGGTTTTCTGATCCGGGAAGTGGGGGGAGGGGGCAGAAGAATTCTTCCGCCCCTCATTTTTTACTGGGGGCTGTTGCCCCAGCCTCCGCTTCCTACGCCTATGACTTCAGTTCTTGTGGCTTTAACCCCGTCCCTATCCTTTAATGTTAATTCTTGATTTGGATCTGATCGTCCGATGTTATCAGCGTATCGAACTACGTGTATGGCTTGATCCTGGTGCATTTACACTTGTCTCGTACTCTAATCCTACTCTGTGCTTCAGCAGAAGTGGCTCCAAATGAATTGCGAAATGAATCCCCCTCCCCCCGTTCCCTTACTAGGATCAAAATCGGGCGAACAGACCCGTATCTAATCTGCATTTACACTAGAAATTTGATCACGAGTAGTGGATCAGACCCCGCTCAGGGGATCAGATCCGGATCTAGTAGTGTAAAACACCCTTTATAACAAAATTACGGGATATGTCTCTGCATGGAAACCACAGTGGCCTGTTGTCCTGACATTTTAACTCCTCATATATTGTCAATGGCATTTTACTATGGCAAAATTTGAGCACAGAACATTCTTACCCACAATCCTTTGTAATAGATTTATAGAAAAAGGTTCGTTTGGAGCCCTCAATGTGGTGTTCCTAGATTAATGGTTAGAATGTGTTTCTTTTGTCAACGACGATGCAGGA
The DNA here is from genome assembly GCA_037179385.1 of Holothuria scabra. Taxonomy (NCBI): domain Eukaryota; kingdom Metazoa; phylum Echinodermata; class Holothuroidea; order Aspidochirotida; family Holothuriidae; genus Holothuria; species Holothuria scabra. The sequence continues at coordinate 18,428,749 of CM074181.1, forward strand.
AAACCGTGTCATTGCAAACAGGAAATGTATGGAAATTGGTTTCCGTAATACGACCATGTCGTTTAAAGAGTGTTACCATTAAATATAAAATGGCCGCCATTGTGACCAACCAACTTCGGTATGGGCTCAGCTTTTATAGGTCGGCATGACGATGTTAAAAACTTGACTCCAAACGTATTGTGCGAAATGGTTCTTCGACTCTTCGATTTACTGCGGGTAGTTCAGTTTTCACTTGCTGGCAAACGTGAATGGTTTCAGCAACAACTCTCGTAATAATTGTTATCAGAGAACATTTCATGTCTACACTTTATCACTGTGCGACATACTGCTTGTTAAAAGTTCAAACGGCGTTCGGTATTGTGACCACCATTCGTTCGCCATGGCTGATGACGGCGCTTTTCTTGTCTCAAGGCCTCAGGACAGGGAGCTCAAGCTGACTAAGCAATTAAAAACTATATACTTCCTTGCCATCGAGACTTCCCCGAAACTAACCCCATTGAAACCACCTGGACAATTTCTGCAGACCCCGAATTGCTTTTTGACATTTAAGGCCCGATCCTCTCACCCCAAGCAGTTTCGATTCTCTTAACCTGACATAATTAAGTCTATCTTCATCCAGACATCTGGCCATTGCTTCAGGGTGAGTATAAACTACAAGACCCCAATGTGTAATCAAAATTCTCTCAGTACAAAATATGTTGTGTCATAAGAGCTTCGGTGGTCTGCTTTTTTCACTAGCTGTCAATCAAAGAGCTGTGCCAATTGATAATATCTGAGGACTGCTAAAAATTGTAGTTTGGGGTTATGGAACGCGAAATCTGCAAGCATCATGTGACCACATCGGAGGGGAAGGTAATAACATGATGTGACTACGTAAACATGGCGTGAATACATGAACTCATGGTGTGACTACGTTAGTACATGGTGTGATAATGTAAAAACATGGTGTGACTACATTAAAGCATGGTGTGGCTGCATATCATGGTGTGACTTCATAGCATGGTGTGACTTCATAGCATGGTGTGACTGCATAGCATGGTGTGACTCTATAGCATGGTGTGACTGCATAGCATGGTGTGACTGCATAGCATGGTGTGACTTCATAGCATGGTGTGACTGCATAGCATGGTGTGACTTCATAGCATGGTGTGACTGCATAGCATGGTGTGACTGCATAGCATGGTGTGACTTCATAGCATGGTGTGACTGCATAGCATGGTGTGACTTCATAGCATGGTGTGAGTCCATAGCATGGTGTGACTTCATAGCATGGTGTGACTGCATAGCATGGTGTGACTTCATAGCATGGTGTGACTACGTTACATGGTGTGACTATACAGCATGATGTGGCTACATTACATGGTGTGACTACATAGCATGGTGTGACTACATAAAACAAGGTGTGGCCACTTAAAATTGTATTGTGAGTGGCAATAGGTGATGTCAACTGTGCATGTAATGACTGTGGTTGTGATGAGAAATCTGTACGTGACTGTATAAAATGGCGGTGTGAGGAGAAGTTGGCCAGTGACTGCCTAAAGTGAGGGTGTGATGATCTGATACAGGACATTGAACTTTTCCTGGTGTAGCTAGTCTACTCAACATAATTATTAATACCACGTGTACCGCAATGCTGAATTGGAAGAATTGTTGGAAGAATTTTTACTGAATAACAACCGAGGGAGTAACACTAGAGCAAATGCGCCCTTGCTAGGTTTTGGCGCGCTGTTGGTGCCATGTAATTTTATAAAAAAAAAAAAAAAATCCGCCACCTTCGTGGACGAGGCCTCTGGGTTAGCTAGTTAGGTGGAACGTTAAGACTCATTTTCTAACCGATTGGCTTAAGTCTGGCCGACCACCAGTTTTTTTCCAGTGTCGTCCACCGGCTTGTTTCCAGCTGGCGGAGCCAGAATATCAAAAGTGTGTTGGTGTGGGGGGCAAAGTAAGGGCAAATGATAGTGTTGGGGGAAAGTTTTCTGGCGCAGCGCGGAACCGAGCCAAAAGCATCCGTGTTCCTGGGGGATGGGATCCAGATAGCGGAGCCCCAAAAGGTCTGAGGTTTTAGCATATTTCTGGATGAAAAATTAAGTATCTGGAGGGGTATATTTTTTATTTTTTCGGTTAACTCAACACCTAACTGACCTATCTGGGGACATGTGGAGGCAAGGACGAAATGGGGCGTAGAGTAGCGGTAGCGCCGCCACCGCTTGTTTTCCCTGCTTATGCTGAGCACCAATCACAATGGCAGTAGGTGTCATTTTAAAGTCTTCATGGCTTGGCCAGGAGTCGAACTCCAGAACTCCCTGCTGCAAGCCGGATGTTCTAACCACTTGCCCAGAAACTCCTCTGGGGCTACGTGCGATCGATATATGGCAGCTTAGCCTTCCCATTCTTCGTTTCCCTCATAGAAATAGTTGTTGATCGACCACTTCGGACAAAGATGTTTAGAAACTGGCCCTGACGTACTCAAGTTAAACTTCTAAGCCTACTGTATTAACAACAGAAAAAAGTATCAGTGACAGTATGAACTGTCAGTGCGCGACTTGGCGAAGGCAACTATAATTGTGCTAATAAAACTACTTTGCAAGGTAATAAGACTAGATTTCCATTATGTGGTCCTCAATTAATAAGTGGCACCATTCACTGAGGATAAAAGCAGATACAGTGCAAACAGGGGTCCGGGGCACGCGACCTCGTAGGGAACGTTGGCGGGGGCATTAGAGGGCCAGGCCCCTCCTCCTTGGATTGGCACCCCTGTTCTGTGTTGGTGTTGCTAGGTCCATATGCAATACCATACCTGGTCAGTCTACCTGCTAATTGGCCCGCAACCCCGGTCCTGCTCTCCAAGTCTCGGATACGGGCTTTTTTTTCAATTTGCATTCTTAAAGGTATTTTTGACCGTTCTCAAGCATACGGTTAATTATAATATTCGAAGAAAAACACGAAAAGCTCAAACTGCAAATTATTGGGATGAATGTAGCCCCCCTTCCACAACCCGGCTTCGAAGCACTTGTAATCCTTATCCTAACTAGCCATATTTAAAGGTCTAGAGCAGTCATCCAAAACGTATTTTGAGGTAACAGCTAAATCTCACAGTTTTCCTTTTTATTTCTCTTCAAAGTATCTTTTATATAATATTTCGGAAGTCATTTTTGCATTTTCAATTTAAACCAAGCCGTTACTCCTAGTTTATTTCACATTTGAGTACACCAGGAAAAGTTCAATGCACTATATCAGATCATCACACCCTCACCTTAGGCAGTCACTGGCCGACTTCTCATCACACCATCATTTTATACAGTCACGTACAAATTTCTCATTACACCCACAGTCTACATGCAGTTGACGTCGCCTGCCTCACAATGCAATTTAATGGTCGCACCGTGTTTTATGTAGTCACACCATGCAATATAGTCACACCATGCTATGTAGTCACACCATGCTACGTAGTCACACCATGCTATGAAGTCACACCATGCTTTTACGTATTCACACCATGTTTTAACATTATCACAGCATGTGTTTACGAAGTCACACCATGTGTGTATGTAGTCACACCATGTTTTTACGTAGTTACATCATGTTATCACCTTCCCCTCCGATGTGGTCACATGATACTTGCAGATTTCGCGTTCCATATGGGGTGAGGTGATTAGACTTTACTGTTTGCAAAAGTGATGCAATGTCGAGGAATTTTTAAAACTGTATGGTGGTTTAGAAAGCGAATTTTGTGTTTGCCCGATTCGGAACGTTGTCCCCTTAAGGTCTTTGCTCAATTCAGCTGTTTGAATACCAGTTTTTGATAACACTTGGAGGTTTCTTTATGAAGCAGTCATGATTGGTCCACCAACGGTCAAAGGTCAACGGGTAACACTTTCATGGATGAATTAAAAAGCCGATGGCGGGATGTGAACACGCGTAGAACAGTATGCTATGCACGGTCGGCGCAAATCTCAGATGTTTTGTTATCAGTTGTCCTGAACGGAAAGGTCACTAACACATGCGCAGATATGAACTTCGAATTTGTCTATAGATTGCTTTCACATTACGTCACAATTACGGTAAGCCACTTTCACTGCCGGGCAAAAAGGTTAAGGTTAAGGTTGCAAAACTTGATATAGCGCAGATTACTGTGATGAAACACACTCAATGGCGCTTTACAAAGTACAAAAATTAAGAAAAAGATTTCCTAAAAAGATAAGTTTTCAAAGCATCCTTAAAAGAATTAATAGAAGACGACTGCCGAATATGAATCGGGAGGGCATTCCAAAGCTTCGGGCCAGCGACCATAAAAGAACGATCCGCAAAAGAACTGCGAGTGGTGAAAGGAACCTTAAGAAGTAAACCTTTTGAAGATCTAGTAGCATAATAGGACGCTTTTGAGTTCAATCAACCCTGATAAATAAGTTGGTGCTAAATTGTGGAGACATTTAAACACAAGGAGAAGAATCTTATACTCAATACGAGCTTTGATGGACAGAATGTGTAGCTCTTTCAAAGCGGCAGAGGCACTGTCAAATTTGGATCTACCGAGGATTAACTTAGCAGTAAGGTTTTGAATTCTTTGAAGTGGATGTAACGTACATAGAGTCCGGAAGGTTAATGAACAGGCTATTACAATAATCCATATGTGAAAAAATCAGAGCATTAGCATATTTAAGACAACTTGCTCTGTCTAGATAATTACGGATCTTCTTCAAATTATACATAGCGAGGGCGGATGCCCTTGCTTTCATAGATATGTGATACTTGAGATTAAGGGATTCATCCAGAAACACACCAAGTAATTTAATTTTCTCAGACCTACGAATGGGTATGTCACCAATAGAAATAACATTTGCTATACATTTTGTCAGTTGGGCCTTACTTCCAAAAATGATAAATTCAGACTTTTCGTCATTCATTTTAAGACGGTTACACTGCGTCCAGTCTTTCACTTTTCCTAGCGACGAAGAGAGTTTTTTAATGGAATCCTCTTCAGAAGAAACGTCTCCTGCTCTGAAACTAGTGTAAATGCTGTGGTCATCAGCATAACCATGGATTGGTCATCATTGGTCATCAGTGACACAAGTATTCATCGTACTAGAGTAACAAGTGAAATACACTGGGCCGTTAATACTGCCTTGAGGTACCGAAAAGTCAAGGTTTAGTGCTTAGTGGAACCAGGGCCGCTGCTGCTAATAGCAGCTCCCTCGTGCAACATTGGACAGTCACACGTGATCCATCAGCTACTCAGCTAGCTATACTTAATGCGTAGCCTACTACACTAGATTTTTCCCGTCAAAAGGGGCTCGGGCTTGAGACGTAAGTGAAAGCACTCTATGCTGGAAAGCCCGTTCATCATAAAAACCTGGTTTCATATGTAAGGTTTTGACCTTAAATTTCATGAAGATATCTAATTTAACGGTAGTCATTCGCCACCCTACACTTCAATTTTACATGTAGGCCTACAATACAAAATTTCCAAGTGGTATAGCTCCTTGATTGACAGCAAATTCAAAATACAGCGTAGTTCATATGCACACAACATGTGCTGAAATGGTTCTGCTTACTTAAGGGTCTTCTTCGCGGTCCTGAAAGAACAAACTGGGATTGTGTCTCGATAACGATGAATTTTAGATAGTCGCGGGAAGGGGCTAGAAGTAAGCCGGTTGGTCCGAAAAACTTGCAATTTTTAAACATATCTGAAATCAACGAGTTCTTGCCACCATGGCTTGCCAAGTAAAACTAAAAGGTTCATGTCTCTTGAAAATCTACGTAGCGACTTTTTCGAGGTCGCAGAAGGTTACAAGGAATTGCATAAGATCCAAAAAGTTGGTCGCTAAGTGGGCAATCGACTCTTCCTAACCAAGGTACTCTACTAGTAGAATATATCGTAAAAGATTGGCCCAGATTCGACGTAGGACAACTGTCGGATTAATTGGGAAGATTATACTTGTTTTCTTTACAGCCGCAAAAGTTCCAACATTGTAGCAAAACATTAGATAGCCCCCCCCCCCCCCCCCCCAAGAAACCAAACGATTGCAATACGTTGTTTTCATCCGAGGCACAAGTCGTAGTAACACAGAATGCTCGTACTAGGTCAAGATCTCTCCTATTCAGTTCCGATAAACATTTCTTGGCAGTAGCGTAGTCACGGGAGGGGTGGGGGGTTGGGGTCATAACCCCCATGACCCAACCTTGCAATACAAAAAACACCTAAAATAGCCTTTTTTTCTCTCTATCCTTATACTTTTCCCTCATGTCGAGCCCCAACACCCCCATGACACCACCCTCATGACACAATCCTGGTTGCGTGCCTGTCTCTAGGACTATAGTCGGAAGTAATTTGTGAATTATGCGAATACATACGAATAACCCATCAGACTCGTTGTCACTCGTAATACCTCTTCTAGAAACTTGTTTCTATTTGTACCTCATTTGCAAGATGCATGCGCTCGCACAATCAGAAACGCCGAGTTGTTAGAGTGAGGAGCTCGGTAGAATCCTAGAAACATCGGCCTTAAGATTAACAAAGTAAACGATGGGAAAAGACGGTCTTAAACCTTGAGCTAACCGAAAGCAACAGAAATCAAATTCGGTTTGCATGGTCCTGGTAATCTCAGACCTACGGATGGGTGGTCTGACCGTCCATGGAACCGACATCATTTCTCTATAGACGAACCTGACAGCAAGTGAATGATGGTCTAATTTTAGTCGACCATAACTGGGGTCTATCACCCTTTAATCTATCAATTTCTTTGCTTACCGGTACCATGGATAATGGTACACTGTAATGCCTCTTGATTCCCTCAATTTCACTGTAAATGAGGGCAATTTAGACAATAAATGAAGACTTTTCCAGACTGATGGACCTTGGTAATTGCCGCTTACATTCACTGACCAGAAGCGTTGGTCGGGTTCGTCTATACGTCTTGCTGGTCTGTCTCTGTTTTGACCCAACCCGAGAAAAACGGCAAACCGGTTAAAATGATGATACAAATGTAAAGGCAGGTGTTTTCACTCCAGACAGTTCTAGTTCCCCAACCTACTTACCCGTAGCCAATCACACAGCTGTCTAAGATTCATCCTTGATTTTAATCCAAGAACTGGGTCAATTGAAGATTTGAGTAGACGTGATAGTGAATATAGGGGCTACGAATGACTGTCATTGATGTTGTTTTTTTCAAGCACCTTCCTATCAAGCACCGAAAAACCTTATACGTATGCGGTATCTGTCTCACAGGTTACGGAATGAAAGCATTTGGAGTTTGTGCTATTTCCACGATTATTTCTCAGTGTATCATTTTTTCAATATGCAGTCTAAAGTAAACAAGATGAACAGCGTGGTCTATATTCGGTTCATGTAAGATTGTATCGGATCTTTCGGTTTAGTCTGAGAAAGTTTTATTGCTTTTAAGAGCCGGGTTTCGGATCTTGTATAAAACAAGGGTTATGGCCTTTAATAATCGCCGATCTCATCTGACGAAGACATGAATTAAATACCATCTAAAAAACACGTTGCAAAAATTAGTGGGCGCACTCCTCCAACGCAGTCCTCTAGATCCTGCCCTAAATCTGCGGTCTGAATGGTACTAGGACACAGAAACCGATGTCGGTTTGGTCACTCGAGCGGTCAGAGTGAGATACGCGGCCGTTTTTGTGTGGTTATGTACTTTTGCACAATCTGAATATTTTAAGGTGTCGACATCAAGCAGCTCGACCCGTTGCACACCCTCACAGCAAAGCTCGGAAAGCGTGGACCTTTCAAGTGTGCCGTGAATAGTTCCGTCCTTCACCCGATCTTTCTATATAATAAGGGAAAAAGTTGTTCCATGGGCCGCCGTATAAGTCGGGAAATAAGAGATGTTTTTCAGACATGTTTAATCGTGCGTAGTTTAAACGTCTATCGTTTGCAAATAAAGAACAATTTCAACGGAATGACAGGGGTCATATCCTGGTGCACCGGCAAGTCTTTAAATTTCTGTTTTTGAATTGCACTTCGAAACTTGCCAACTCCACATATAACGTTTGCATCAATCGTGAAAAAAGATATTGTCGTTAATGTGATCATATTTCCGTGAGGTATGTCACCAACAGGCACGTGTAGTCATGACTTTTCTAATTTGTGAATGTTCACCTTAAAATCAAAAAGAGTGGATTTCACAAAAAAGAGTGCGTCGAGAGTACACTCAAGAGTGAATTCACTTCTCTCTCAAAAAAAAGAGTAATGCATTCCAAATATTTGAAATTTAACTCTGTTTGGAGTGAAGTTTTACTCGACCCTGATCACGCTCTTTTTGGAGTAAATTTAAGTTTTTGTCTTTAGTGTGAACTGAGTCTTTTCATTTAAGTCCAATCAGGCAAAACAAATGACACGATGATGAGAAGGAGAAAGAAAGTTTGAGAATTCCGTTTGTGCCCTCTATCGGCTGAGATCCTGAATCTCTAGGTTTTTCAAATTAACAAACGCGTTAGATGAACTTCACCCATGAGAGAACAGAGAAAACACTCATTTATACCGTGCAGAACATGATATTTCAGGCTTAAAGGGCAGGAGCAGTCATCCCAAAATGAAGTAGTGTAGTAGACTGTCCAGTTTCATGATTGGCTGTTGTCAGTCATGTGGCAACATTTTTTTCTCTTCAAATTTGAAATTTACTGGAAATAACTGCTTGGTTTACCTTGAATATGCAAAAGTTTAATCATAAAATGTAATGAATGATATACCTCGGAGAGAAATAAGGCGAAAATTGTGCTCTTCAGCTGTTTCTTCAAAATAAGTGGGGGGGGGGGGGAACTGCTCTTTACCTTTAATGCCTCAATATAAGGGTTTGTGCGTAACGCACCCTTACATGATAGGCTTCAGTATTTATAGTCTTAAATTCACTTGAAACTGCCCAAAATATTTAATTAATTTATATGAAATTTAAACTGAAAGTGGGTCTATCCTTCTATGATAGTGTAGGCCATGTACCCTACAGTCATTTAAAGTGCCGTCTATAAGATTAAAAAAACATACACACACAAACACGCACACACCCACACAGTGACACGCTTACACAAAACATAATGACGCATTGAAAATGCAGTATTATAGCTTTAAAGCAGGCTCAGATTGACGTTTTCTAGAAGCCCTAAAGTCACTGCAATATTACATTTCGTTTCTTATGTCTGTTGTTTTTAAATAGGCCTCAATTATTGGTAGCAAATAGATATGTCCCCCAATATCTTCATTGGTGGGGCTATTGCCCCCTGTCCCCAAAGATATTATAAACATAGATACCAAACTTAAAATGGCCCGGTGACTCTTCGTGGAGGCCGAAACACTGTTCAGTCGTTTATGGGCCCCAACAGGTAAATTGATACCTTCCGGTAATATAAATACGTGTGATTTCCAGACATTGCAATTCTAGCAAACAACGTTCTTCAATATATTTCATATACATGGAACAGTTCTTGCTTCTTCGGGGCTAAACGACTGATTTGAAGTTCATCTACTTATTGATTGGTCAGTTTCTATGGTATCTTCACAGGCGCACATCTACGCACGCGTTTACATTCTTACGCGCTTACAACAAATCAACTAGTGCGTTCGTTTTCCAACCACGCAGAAGTTCGCGTCAATAGGGAGCTTTAGATTTCACGTCGCGGACCTCATCTACAACGAATGAGGTCATGTGTACCTTTGCCATTCGAACGCAACGCGAAATAACGCTACGCTCAGTTGTTAAATGGCAGGGGAGACGCAGGTGGTGACGTCATTAAGTTGCAGTTGACGTCCGCGTCGTGAAATCTAAAGCTCACTAATATTATCCAGGACAGCACACTAAGAAATGCATTGTGCGCGTACAGAACTCACTTTGAAAATGGACGCACGATAACAACTCGTCACAATGGAATTTCCCGTTACGCATCCATTGTAATACGCGCAGATCACCAAGCCGAGCTATGCGCATGTCAAATGAACACTTCCGCCGCTCCGATTGAGCCTCTGTGAAGATTCAGCTCGTCTAACAGTGTAGGGATAGGAGCTTGGTATCTACGTTTATAATTTCTTTGCCCGTCCACAGGATCGACGTGCGTGGACTGTTGACGGGCATCCCATCAAATCTGAACGTCCAACTTACATGACGGTATGAAAACTTCAGCTGCATGTTTTGACACTCACCACCCAAGTTTATTTTTGGTAGCAGGAGGAAGGGGAGGGAATGGAGAGCAAATTTCAAAAATAGAGACTGTTCTTGATTGACAGCATTCTCACAAGATGCAGAGTAGTTCCCATTACACGTCATGTGCAGTGAGGTTTTCGGATTTCGTATCGGTATCTTAAGTATGGTCACAAGATATACCCTTAAATGGGGAAGTGCAGTCACCTCAACTTGAAGAATTGAAGTAGACTGGCCTGTTTCATGATTGGCTCTTGAGAGCCATGTGACAATTTTTTTTCTCAAATGTCAAATTAACGAAAATTAAATTGCTTGGTGTACCTTGAATGTGCAATACTGAAGTCCTAAATTATTATGAAAGATTCTTTGAAGAGAAATAAGAAGAAAATCATGAGACTTAAATGTTGCTTCAAAATACAAAGTAAGTTTTGGGGCGACTGTTCTTGCCCTTTAAAGCAACAAGCAACTAACGAGGGTTATATGTTCATATAAAGATGAACTGGAGCCAGTTGTAAGAAGGACTATAGAAGATATTCAAGTGGAAGAACTGGAACTTCCTGGGATGAAGATATTTGCCTTTTAAATCATTAGTGAACAATGTAAATGAACAATCAGGGACGTTAGCAATGCGCAGCCGCAGTGAGAAAGAACATTCCACTTCTTTGGTGGTTGACGGTGTAAAGGTTTTATACCCTGATGTCAGTTTCATGTACATGGATAGGCCTATAATAGATACGCCAAACATATCGACACACGCCATGTGGCCAACTCTGTGTTTCCATCGAGGGCCAGTATGCACACTAGATTGGTTTTACATGATCCCCGAACGTGATATCTGTTGGTGTAAAGTGATTAAATGTAGAAACGGACATGAGGATGGTTCGTATACTTTTCCTGAAGGATGTAATTAACGTATAAGGAACTTAAGTTCCATATCATTGTGGTTAGCAATTGGTGCATTGTTTACATAGAAAGGAAACAACGAGTAACCACAAATCAGGCAAGATATACTGTAAAGCCTACTACCAAAACGAAAATAATTAGTGTTTCTTCTTTTGTCACTTATTTCACAAGGTTGACAAGAATGTATGTTGAAATGGAAATTGGGCGTCTTTCTTTCAATTCGAATGGTGTGCCGAGTTGTTATTCAAACTTGCTCAGTTTTAGATACAAACGTGCACCTCTCTGTAAACTAACTTTATAATTCATTGCGTCATCAGTCTCTTCAATGATATGTCGTATATTCTGTGACAATATATTATTTTTGAAAGATACGTCGTTCATCCATACTAATAATCTCCATTTCCATCGGTCTATTACGGTCAATTGACCATGTGTTATCATGTGATAAACATGCGGGAATGGATAATTGTGCCAGTCAGAGGCTCTCCATTTTATTCTTGTTCTTGTATTGATGTTCTAACGTCTATTTTATTTTGAATTAGAGATGTCGCCATTTATACAGAAGAGAGCAACCCCATAGTTAATGTTTTTGCTTGATATACGCTTTGTCCTCATTCATCAGTTCCATTAATCCCCGAGGGCACATGGTAATGCATATTTCCAGAGATTTCAAGAGCAGTCGCACCAGAATTATTTTGACACAAAGCTAAATCTTATATATTTTTCTTATTCTCTTCAACGTTTTTCTTTTCATAATATGATAGGACTTTAAAGGCCCAGTTCTCTCACCCCAAACAGTACCAATTCTCCTAACCTTCTTACTTAAGCCCCTCCCACAATTGTCTGACACTTCATGCACATCCAGATACAATCTCAGTTTATTGCTTCAATGTAAGTGAAGAAAAACTCAATTTATATAAGCAAAACACTCTCAGTACAGTTCATACTGTGTAATGTAAGCGTTGGTGCCCTGCGTGGTTTGAATTAGCAGTCAATCAAAGAGCTGAGCCAATTGAGAATTTCGGTATCCCCGTACCAAAATTGTAGTTTGTGGTGAGAGGTTTGGCCCTTTACTATTGCATATTCAAGGTGAACAAGTACCGTAGAAATTACTACTAAATTTCACATTTGTGGAAAAAGATATTGTCACATTCCTCTCAAGAGTCAGTCATGAAACAGGACCGTCTACTAACCTACCGTACTTCAAGTTGGGTGACTGCTATTGCCCTTTGACCCTAAACTCTTTTATTGTTTCCTTCTCCAAATAGTTCGATCACCATACAATTTTAAACATGTCGTAAGGGTATTCCCCTTTAAGGAGGGCACTTACTATAACTCTTTGGGATAGAACAACGACTCGAATGAGTATAGGCCTGCCTGGCAGCCTGGCAGCCTGGCAGTGCTTCGACTATTCCTCGGTTAATAGGAAAAAAAAAAGAAAAGAAAATAACTTCAAGGTAACCTGTCAGCCAAGTCTAAATGAGGCTGGAGTATTCCTAAGTTTCCCAGTACCGTTCCTCTAACTTGGTTTTGAGAGTGTTTTAGCGAAAGACATGTTGAGAAGTTACTCTGACCAAGTCAGGTTAGGTAAGAGGAGTTTCACTGTCCAATTCTAACCAACTGGTTTAGGTCGAGGTGGTCAAGGCCTTTTTTCATTTGTGGCACACTGGATTATTTTCCCTTCTCTATTGCAAGCACGAAGCACAATGGCAGTTTTTAAGCCTTCGGGAAGACGGCGGCCCTGGGTCAAACTCCCGACTTCCCGACTTCTATACTCTGACCAAGAACATCCTAAAAATCAAGTCAACCAAAACCGGAAGTATCGTGCCATAGCGGTCACTGTTCATAAATAAACATATCGTTATGTTACGGTAATACTCTCTGCTGGGATTCCAGTGTAAACCGAATATTTTACAGTTGTGCGTAAACCCAGTATAAACGTACGTTACCTAGGAAGCTATACTTTAATTCCTGAACACTAAAATATCCTTCTAGTTTGTTATTTGGAGATCAAATGGTTACATACGTACAACCACTATGATATAATGGTGTCTCATGAAAAACTAAATTAACATTCGCTTCCTGGAATCCTAATTGCCAGTGTTTTCACTTTAAAACAACATTTCTTTATTTCTGGGGGTGGGGCTTAGTTCCCACATTCTGGGAATGCTATCATCAATTTTACTTCCTTGGCTATTGCCGCGAGGCCATTTCCCCTACCTCTTCCACAGAAATCTACGACTGTAAGGGTAACTGGGTCTAAGTTCACTCTCACATCCCCATTGTTGTTTATTGCCTTTCAGATTCGAGTGTCCGGGATTTTGCTAGCCTGCTTAGCGCCCTTGTGGCTGCCTCCCCCTTAGGCTGCCCCCTTCAAATGGTCTTTCGTAGCGATGAGCTGAACGAAAAGACAACATTCCAATATATATATATATATATATATATATATATATACATATATATATATATATATACATATATATATATATATATATATATATATATATATATATATATATATATATATATATATATATATATATATATATATATATATATATATATATATATATATATATATATATATATATATATATATATATATATATATATACATATATATATATATACATACATATATATATATATATATTTGAATTATTTTTTGACTTGAGGTACACTTTTAGTTTCCATGCCACTTTTGAAATCACATTCTGATATATGGGATAATTTAGGAGAAAAAATTGGTTGTACAGTTAGTAGTCTATAAGACTAGGCATTAATGTGAGGTTATGATGTCATATGCGCTTGCTTCAAGTTCACTTTTTTGTTGAAAATGTGACAACTTTACTTGCTCATATCTTGAAAACCATAAATTGGATTTCAATGCAAATTTCGCCACAATGCTTGGAAACAAGTACCACTCTAACATATCAAAACTTGATGTGACCTTTACCCCTTTTAACAAAGAATAAAGTTCTTATGTTTTCCATTTGCTTACACTGGCTAGCACGGATCAAATCATCAACGTCAACATCAAATAAAATAACGAAATGAAGCAAAGTTTCAGGCTAGGTAATAATACAATAATTTTCTGTGTGGGTGACATAGTCATTTTTCGAGAAATCCTGTAGTCTTTCGACATCATCTTATTACAAACTGACAATTGATTAGGCTATCTGAAAGATACATGTAGGTTGCAGTGAGTTATGCTATATATCACCCTGTGTACAAACAAATCTAATCCAATTGTCAACAATTACTCGTTATTGTAAATGCAATGAAAGGGTTCAAAGATTACAGTTTCCGGATTGCTTGTTAGATTGAAGCTATATGCAAACACGGATATGGGGAAACACAGGTTAGGCTATTGCAAAAGGTAAAGTTTGGAAGGCATCAAAGGACAAATTAACAGAGGGCGCTGTTTTCCGAACTTTTATTCTTAGATTAATGTCACAGTGCTAATATATACTGAACTCGTTCAAAACTCTCAAGTTACGCATGGTCATGCACAGAATAGATAAGGGGGAACTGACGCATCCCCATGTCATAGCATGGAAATAGATAGGTAATAACTCCATGAATAAACGTATGTCTAGAACGCAAATTAAAGTGACGAGTTCCCAGACAAATCTCAATGTTTAGCGTAGGGTCTTTGTGCAATGAACTTAATCCCTTGTCATAACTTCGATTGCTAACTGATCGATGCACGTCGATCCTGCGAACTTTTTATGTACAGTGTGTTGAATCTGTTCGCAATCGAAGTTAAGACAACTTGGGTTGGCTGTGATTTCATCCAGAATAAACATAGTTTCAGGCTATTGCATTTTCACGAGATGACAGGTCATCTTCAAGGGCAAGATCATTCACACAAAATTATTTTTGAAGCAACTGCTAAATCTCAAAATTTTCTTTCCATTTCCTTTTAAAAGTATCTTTTATAATATCTAAGAGCTCCAATATGCAAACTCAGAGGTGAACTAAGAAGGTAATACTTGTATACTTCACATTTGACGAAAAATAGTGTCACATGTCTCTCAAGAGCCAATCATGAAACAGGATAGTCTAATGCACTACTTCAAGTTGTGGTGACTGCTGTTGCCCTTTAATGTTTGACATTATGGGTTATTCATTAGCACACAAGCACATTCAATTTTTGGTCCTAGAATTATAGTAACGACCGTTCTTCACATCATTTCTTTACTCCTTTTATGAGTGATCCCTGCAGGCACTCCATCACGCGTGAAACTTCTCTCTTTGGAGTGAATTGACTCTTCTTTGAGTTAAATTTTCAATCTTGTGGAGTTAGCTTTACAATTTTCACTCTTCCATCGAGTGAAATTTAACTCTTTTTATTTTTAGATTGTACAATTAAACTGTGAAATTTCATTCCCAAAATGCGTTTCGTTAAAACAGATTCAAACTATGTCATTCATTTTCAAGAAGTTTGTCCAAAGCCATCTTGCCAATTATGATTCTTTTTCGGTGAAATTTGTATTTCTAGTTTTTCCCTTGCGGTTGTTTTACTCGTGACTTCCTATTTAGTCTATTGGGACCTGAATGGAAATAAGCTTTTCTACGGTTTCGGGGCTATCCTTATAGGGAAGGCTTTCCTCTTTTGTAACTTCTCATATATTTGTCTTCCGACTTTTTGTTCACTTGAATCTTTTGTCTCTTCAAATTTTTTCTTGCTTGTTCACCTGATTATATCAGCCTAAATCTTAAAGGCAGTCATTCGTCACCCTAAACTACAGTTTCAGTATGCAAACATCAAAACTCTCAATTGGTACAGCTCTTTGGTTGGCATCACATTCAAACAATGCATCATAGCTAAATTACACAGCATGGGCACTGAGAGTGTATTGATTGTACATTATGGACTTGTATGGCCACTGGGAAAAGCCATGAAGCAATAAACTAGGATTGTGTCTGGATAAAGGTGAGTTTTAGATAAATGTGGGAGGGGCTAGAAGTAAGTAGGTTGGGAGAATTGGAACTGTTTGGGATGATAAAAATATGCCTTTAACGACCACACATTGCACAACGAGCAGAAAATTGTGAAATCACTTGGATGTTGTATGCTATATGGTGTGTATTCCCTTTCTTAAGAATGATATCATTGTCTTATTTTCTACGAAATGAGTTACCAACATTACGGATCACTCTCTCAAATATTTCCTGAAAAGTGGTTCGTCTTTCAAACTGAAGTCATGAGCATGATGTCTTGAAAGATGTAAAATCTTTAAAGAAAATGAGGAGTTACATACTGTAAACACAGATCATGCTCCCACAGTCACACCGTGCATAGGTGACATGGTTACTTTTATGAAAAATATCAAAAAAGAGTGATTTGCCCCGCCATTGTTAAATAACTTTTATCAGTAGTAAGAAACCATAAAGGTCAAGAAAAGTCCCCAAAACTTATTTTGGGGCTGAATCCCAAAATTTCCCTCTTTTAAAAGTACCTTTCATCATATTTTATGACTTGCCTGCTGCATACTCCACGTAAACCAAGGAGGTATTTCTAGTAAATTTCACATTTGAGAAGGAAAAATGTTATCAAATGTTTCTCAACAACCAATCATGAAACAATGCAGTCTACCACACTACTTCAAGTTGAGACGATGCTCTTTCCTTTTAACGCAGAATAAAAGCCTATTTTCCACGAAAGACATTTAAAGAGGGCAACTTTAAAACTTGCTCAAATTTTCATATGCCTACTTTTCCACGTTAATTTTGGTCGGTGGGTCTCTGGAATTTCTATTTCAACAGTTAGATAACAGACATCCTTTAAAGAGGCCTACCAATTTGTGTAAAATGTCATTGTAAAGAAGATAAATTATTTTTTTGTATTTTGTAGAGCCAAAATCAATTTGATTGGTCAATCATTCAGTCGAGGTGCCCCTCTACAGGGCACAGAACTCCTTCGGGAGTATGGGCAACGTTTGGTCTACATCCTTCGTCTCTTCGAAAATGAGTCAAGGGTATAATTGGGAAAACATTCGTTTACCAGCTTAAAGATATTTGTTCACTACATATTTTTTCCTTTCATGAGACCTTATACATTGTTGAGCTTAACATCCCAGTTCCAGTATTTAACATCATTTTAAAATCATTTAGAGTACGGCAGAATGACATAATGAGTTTATGACACTGTTTTGTTAAGGAACAAGTTTTTCCCCTTTAAGTTCTAATTAAAGGAAAAGGGTTCATAGTTGTTTTACTTCTTCAAAGAACTTTACAACGATCGTGAAATTTCAAAACATTTAATTTTAAATACATTATCATCTTTGTTCCAGGAAATTTCACAAACTATACACTGCAGCGGTGTCTATTTGTGTCTGGAGACAACGGTCGGCATAAAATTCGAAGAACAATGACGTTTAAGTTTAGCTGTTTAATGTAAACACAAGTTTTACGTGACTTTCATCAGCAAGTAAAGTAGGGCGTAGTACAAGCTATTAAAAAGTATACATATAGGCCAACGTTTCAGAACGCGCTTCGGTTATGACACGTATTGTGTACACAACAGGACCGTTGAGCAATGTTTTTCCAATTGTTGAAAATAATTGATTTATATCGAATGACGTCTAAAATTTTTATCCCTTAAAAAGTCTGAACTTGTGACGAAGAACGAACATCCTGTTTAATACTAGCATTTGGGGTTATTTGGAAATGGTTTTATTTTTTAAGTCCTAAAGTCCTAAGAAGTGGGACTAAATGCAAAGTGTGTATTAAATAATATCAACTGTTTTATTCTGATAATAAAGTATCAGGTATCGATTACAGTTACTCTAGGAACGTAGACAGTTCAGATAAGATAATTTTCAAGCAAGACAACTTAGATGGGGGCTCCCTTCATGTTCTTTGGTGTGGGAGGCAGAAAGCTATAGACGACCCCATAATACTGTGTGTTTTATTCCCGGCCAGGCGTAGTTTGAGGAATTTGCCAAGAAGGACCTTCTAACATACTGCTTAATCGTAGCCCCACCGTACGAACTTAAGCGTAGCGCCATCAAATATTGGCGGGAAGAACATTGTGGCCGAAAAAAAAAGTTTCTCAGATCTCTTGGAATCAGTTCCAGGGGCATACAAATAGGGGTGTAACAGTGATATCGTTTAAGAAAAAATAATAATGCAAATAAACCCAAGGAGATAACTACCCCTTCTACCCCTCCTCGCTACGCAAGTGTGGTCAGTCTTAGTTTTCGCTAACTCCCGACAGTGTCGGTGAGTTTTTGATTCCCAAATAGCCTG
This sequence comes from Holothuria scabra, assembly GCA_037179385.1. Lineage (NCBI taxonomy): Eukaryota > Metazoa > Echinodermata > Holothuroidea > Aspidochirotida > Holothuriidae > Holothuria > Holothuria scabra. The sequence continues at coordinate 18,447,057 of CM074181.1, forward strand.
ATCGACGCTGTAGATATAGGCCTACACCATGCAGGACCATCCGGAATCAACAACGCGTCGAACTACGATGCCCTCTGTTGGGATGAGCCCGGGGCACCGAAGCACCAGCCGGGGATTCAGGCACAAACGAAGGTACTTTGTTTGCAATGGACTTTTGGAAGTGGAAAAAATTGCCATTAGGTCATGACATGGGATTACACCTTTAACAAGATTTACCCAAATCTTTGAGAACACCAAGTTGTCTACTCACAGTTTTTTATATTTATCAGGGTTTCTACTAGGAAAATATCCATTTTGATCCTGTTGAAATGTTACCCAGCCCAACAAACTCTTCCCCTTTCACTCGGTACCAAAGGAGCTGTCCACTTAACTATGAAATTTGTTTAACAAATGTGTGCTCACATTGACAGATGTTTTTTCATACTTCAGGGCCTATAGTTGCACCACAAATTGGGGCACCTGTTTAAAATTTCCCCCAGTTACCAGGTAAAACGCCCTTTTTCTTATTTGGACTACATCTGGGTGCCAGAGTTGGTGGAGTTGACAAGTCATCCTTCTTTAGGGTTACCTTATTTATTTTCGGAAAAGGAATACAGTGCATGACCCTGTCAAATCAAGCAAGATATACTTGAAATTTGGATATTCTTGTTGGTAATTTTAAAACACCGCCTCGAATAAGTAAAAGGAGTACATTTCAGGCTGCATCCACATGTCTGATAAGCCCTACACATCTAGCACCCACCACTGACAACTTTACGAGTGTAATATCCCTTCTTTTCATGGCCACCGAGTCTAGAATATTGCCACACGATGTGAAAGTTAGAGGTTAAAAACTGTTGGCTATAAGTTAAGTCTTAAAAGCGTTTAGTCAAGAACCAAATTTATTTTTGACATGATAAAGAGGAACACATTCCAAGCAATTCTCATATTCGGTGCTCGAGATATTGGCAATAGATTGCGACACTTTTTCTACATAGAATGGACTTGAAGCAAGCAGGCGTGATCGCATTGATTCACATTGTTGGTCAATATTCCGTTTTTTTTTTTTGTAAACACTTTTTCTAAAGTCCTCCCGACCCTCAGGCAAAGGGCCGTTCGACGCAACCAAAGACTTTCACTGATATGTATATATATATATATATATATATATATATATATATATATATATATATATATATATATATATATATATATATATATATATATATATATATATATATATATATATATATATATATATATATATATATATATATATATATATATATATATATATATATATATATATATATATATATATATATATATATATATATATATATATATATATATATATATATATATATATATATATATATTTTTTTTTTTTTGGTAAACTACCAGTTTTGCTGAACTAAACTGATATACTGATGACATACGTGCTCTCTGAGCAATTGAATTTTTAAAACTTTATATGGCTTTAGGGCAAGACCGCATCCTATAATCAATCCAACACCAAAGCGAAAGACTGAAAAACAAAAAATCGGCCTAACAATGTGAATCCATGACATCACACATACTTGCATCAAGCTTCATTTTCACAGAAAATGTGTCAACTTCAGTGAACATGGGAATAAATGAACATTTGACCAGAATGATTAGAATATGTTCAGTCATGAATTGAGTTCTGGAATATTGCACTTGTTTAGTTACTAAATTTATACAGATAGGTTGCTTTTGCTGACCAGTTTGTTAAAGTCGGGCCGGCCACGTCCTCCTTTCTAGCCAGCCGCCTGTGCCTACCTGTTTTTCCGTACTCCATTGCTTATGCTAAGTACATAGGCGTACGGGAGAATTTCAGTTTGGGGGGAGGGGGGCAGAGGATTTTCTGCCCGAAAAATGTAATTCTGCCCGAGAGACTATCTAAGCGGAGCGCCACCATCAGTTGGCGCGGAGCGTACAGAAGATTTTGAAAAATCGCCACCCCTCAGACAGTCGGAAATGGCATTTCCCAGGCTTATAAGCAGAAACAAAGCCGTCAATATTTTGAACTTTCGTTTGCAATAAAATTTTCACCAAAAATGAGCAAATCTACAAAAAGGTAAAAAAACTCCCAGATGAAATGTACCACTACCATTGGATGACTTTGGGCGTTCTACAAACTATTTTACGTCATGCAGCATGAGATTATGATCAATATAACTTTGAAAATTGAAAAACTTCAGAAACCCTCGAAAATCCCAAGGCATTGTCATGGAGGGCGATAGACAGACTCTCAGCGCTCCGCGCCACCATGGCTTGGCTCGGAACGCCCCAAAATTTTGGCCAAAAACGCCTCCAAGATCGCTGGAAATGGCACTTCCAAGGCTATTTGAGAGTTCCCACAATTCAGTAAGTTGAATCAATACGGTGAGATGTATTACCCTAGAGTTGTGTAATCAGAAAGAAAGGAAGGGGAAAGGGAGTTGACAAGGCACTATTCATATATTCTTCCGCGATCCAGCAATCGGTAACTGAGGTTCGTCCTTAAAAACATTTGAGATGTGAAAAAACATAATATAATGATATACCGCACTTGGGAATGCAAGTGGTGTAGCCAGGATGGGATTTTTTTTTTTTTTGGGGGGGGGGCCAGGAAACAAGTGGGGGGACCTGGTAACTCCGAAGGTCAGGCATGGTAAGACTATCTAAGCGGAGCGCCACAGTCAGTTGGCGCGGAGCGTAGAAGAACATTTTGGGCTTTAAAACCCCTCCAGATGGCCGGAAACAGCACTTCCCACGTGTTTAAAACTGTATGTACTCAGCCGCAAATGTGGCAATATTTGAATGGATTTCAGCTAACCTAAGGAAAACAGGAAAACCAAAAGTAGTTGTGTCCCCCTGTGAGAAACTTTCTTTGCATTAGATTTCCTAGATGCAAAATGGTGCTATGTTTGGCAAAGCTTTAAACTGGTTATAGGCCTAAGTTTTAGAATTTTTCCTTTTTGGGGAGCATGAAAAATATCAAAATGTTTTTAGTTTTTGTAGAGATTTTACAAGAGACATACATACTCGCAAAGGAATAAGTGCAAAATGGTGCAATATTTGTCCATCGGTACATTACATAGTCAAAATTAAAATACTACGAATAAATCTCTCAAAATAATTGAACCGCAAAGCAGAAGTATGCATCATGTGGGAAACACATGAAATCAGGACTTTGTGGACATTTTACAAATCCCCCGGACGTCAGTGCCAACTAGTAAAAAGAGGACTTGTCGAAAACAATCGTCCTACGTACAGTGGCACTTCGCATGGGCAGGAATGAGGCATGACATAGACCTCCTACTTGTTAAGGATGGAAGGGAAGAATTATCTGAAGGCAGTACCTTAACCTTACCTGCTTACGGCATATTTTGTGTATGACAAAGTATAGGAATGGTCGTGTAAAAGTGGTCCTCAGTGTACGATTGCCTTCTTTTCAGTAAATCAATCAGCCATCCGAAAGGCAGAAAGGGTTTCGACCTAACAAAGTCACATTTAGGTTTGTCGTCGAGACTTTCGTTTCATCTTCTTAGTGAAATGCAATAAACGACAGTGCAGATCACAAATGGTATCTAATTTAGTGAAAGTAGACATTTTGAAGTTATTACTTGATTTCATACGTGCGCACAAAATGTGTTTTACACACATTCATCCATGTTTTTTTTTTTTTTAAATTTTTACACAATTTATTTATTTACTGTTTTGAGGGAAATACTTCAAATTTTATTTCCGTTCAAAAATTTTATTTTTTTCAATTACTTTATCAGGATGCAAAAAATCTGAGGGGGCCTGAAGAAAATCTGCCCCCCCCCCCCCCGTGCCGGCTACGCCACTGTGGGAATGTATAAAAAATTACCTGGTCTTGTATCTTTCCGGGGAAAACTGTAGCACGAAATTAAAAACATGAGTATCGTATGTCTGTGACTCTGTTGCGACTCTTGCCCGAATTCCAGTTCCACTGAATTGATACAACTGTCTATATGACTCAGCCCGAACTCCCGGCTATATATAAATGATTTTTCTACTCACGCCGTTTGAGAAAAACCCGGCTTTTCACGTTGCTAGATGTTTTTACATGAATTTGTGGGCAGACTTACTTGCAGATTTGTTCACACTAAATTCGTATGAGTGAGCAAACAAGCTACGCTGATTTGTTTACCATTGCCCGAATTTCGGTTCCACAGCACTGCAGGTTAAAAAGTTTCGCACAATTTTAAGAGGATCATTTTGAAAAGTGCAAAATCGTCATCTTATTCATATGCTTCCCAAATACCTCTCGACCAAGTACGTTTCAGCCTTCTGGTGACTACTGGTGATTGTTACTTAGTAATATGGTGCGTCACAAGATAGATTTTGATTGATTTGTTCGGGCAAAATTTTGGGGACAGTATACATCCTCTCTCCCCTTGTAATCTGGCAATTAAAAATATCCCAGAACCTTTTTGCAACTTTTGCAAGAATATTGTGTCATTTCGGGCAAAGGTTTAAGCAAGAATATGAAGTGAGGCTGACGAAAAATTGTTTTTTCATAATCGGCCCGAATGTGTCGCGAATTTTGGTATCTTTTAGAGTTTTCATGAAAATTGTACCGTGACTATGATGCTTTTTTATTATTTTTTCGGCCAAGTGTTTGAAGGAATTCGGGCGCGCCTAGGAGTTTTCTGTGTAAGTAGTAACAAACCAGGTTTTAAGACTCAAACGGCTGCAGGAATTTTTACAGATCCCTGCCCGAATTTTAGGTCTTGAGAAAATTTGGGGGGGGGGGGTGGAGTCTGCCCCCTGCCCTCCGCCTCGTAAGCCTATGGCTGAGCACCAAGCATAATGGCAATGGGCTCCAGCTTTGATGTGTTCGGTATGACCGGGCCACGAGTCGTTTGTAAGGCCGAAAGAGTCGCATTTTTAACACCAGTTTTTATGGATGCGAAATGATAGGTTATTTAAAATCAGACAGTCACTTCTTTCTCAAAAATAATTTTGTCGCCAAAACCGTTCGAAATTCAAATGGTGCACCTCCGTTACTCTTGTAATTCATTTTGAGGAGAGCAGACAGGTGTTTATTGGTTATTGGTGCGATTGGAGGGTTTTATTTCTATTAAAACTACATCCCTTTAAACGCCAAGTTGGTGCATTTTAGACGGAATAGATTTCTTTTTAAAACGGCTCATTAAGTTCACATTCTTGTAACGGTGTTGTGCATAATTTGAACAAGTGTCTGGTCACGAATTTTCGAAAACCAAATTAAATCATTATGTCTAAGGAAACAGTTATTTCTATGTAGGATATGGGGGTTGTTAAAGTTTGGCCATTTGCCTATGGAAAACCTATGTGAGGAAATCCGAACTGGTTTGAAAAAAATGTTGAATTTCAAGATCAAACTCAATGAACCGCTTTTAGCCCTGGTCACACAAAGCGCCAAAAACGACACCGATAAAATAACGATTTTAGGACAGATATAGTTTATCGTGTAAATTAAATACCATAGTACTCAAAAGGCTATTCTATTTAATCCATTTGTTAGGGTAGCAGTGTACCTGAATAATGCCGCAGATAGTAAGAAGTCTTAAATGTTAGTGTCAGACAAAAGAACTGAATACTCCTTGGGTCTTATTATCGATCGTTGCAGGATTATCTCCTCAAGTATGTCTGAGACTAATTGGATTTGCATAAATTAAAGTGGAGTTTCTTCTCCTGTCAAAGTAATAGCTCCATGGTACTCACACCTGAATCGTTCGCGACTGACCATCATAAAACTGAAATTACACGGTAGCTACTTTTATGCTACAGTTGTACGTGATTGGATTTTGTTACAGGGGCGTCGATCCTGGGGAAAGGGGCAGTCGCAATCCGAATAAAAATATATTAGGTGTCAAACATATCTTTTTGCCCCCATCCCATTCCAATAATTCAGGTAGATTAAAAAGTGGCAGAGTTAACAAAATATAACATTGTGGTATGTGAATGACTTTTTGGCATCCAGAAAACGCCAACTTGAGTGTATTGGCCATGTCAATATGCGTGTGTATACATGTCATGTTTGTTTGTGTGTGTATAACGTGTGCGCTCACGTTCAACAGGGTGGATTGCTTACCAGGTTCAAACCGTTTGGCTGCCCGTTGGAAAGATTTTGCACATCCGCCCTACCCCCGCCCGCCACCAGATCAAACCGAATCTACGCCTGTTTTGTGATCGTTACATGTTGTGACGACGGGCGCGTTCACCGTCTTCTTCTTCACCGTCACTTCCGAAATAGATTCGGAAGAGCTTCGTTTTCGCCATTACGATCTCCGCCAATGACCCCAGGTGACTTTGGGTTGTACTGGTTATCGCAATGAGGTGATCAACTCTTCATTGCGCATGTTGCCTGTATTTCCCACACCACACTGTATACCAACAACCTTTTATAACAGGATCATAGAGTCTACACTGAATACTGAAGGGCCTTCCAGACTTTATTTTGGAAGAAGGGGCGGAGTACGATTGCCTGCACACTGACAATGCATTTCTTCATCTATGTAAAGATTCTTTGTCTGACAGTTTTGTATTTTGTATCAATACCATGGCAAAGAAATTGACGTTTAACGCTTCTTTTCTGTGAAATCCTTTCAAACTGTCTGCCAACACATCGACTAAAATTGCGAGCATAGAAGATATTTCGTAACAGCCCCGTTACATAAAGGACTACAGTATGATCGACAGGAAACTAGTCATTCCAGAGTACATTTTCGCTCTTTGATTGGCATCGAAGCTCAAAACCGGCACAAAGATTTTTCTGACAATGCTTCACGGTCTTGTAGACCAGTATGTTCACCAGAATTTGCACTTAAAGGCCTAGTCTTCCCATCCCAAACAGTTCCAATTCTCTTTACCTTACTTGCTTAGGCCGATCCCACAAATGTCTCAAACTCATCCTGATCCAGACAAAATCTCAGCTTATTGCTTCAGGGCGAGTGTCAAAGACCCAAATATGTAATCAAATTAATCTACACGCTGTGTAATATAAGTACAGTCTTTGTATTATTTAAACTGGCTTTCAATCAAAGAGCTGTGCCAGTTGAGAATTTTTTATGGACTGCTACAAAAATTTTGAGGTGAATGTTAACTGCCTTTAAGCCATAGGCGTACAGGTGATTTTCTATGAGGGTGCAACTTGCAAGAGCATTCTTTGCCCAAATACAGTAATGTCACCGTTTATCATGTCATGACAAAATCTAGCCCGATGCTCTCCATTTAGCAACAGTGTAAATAATGCTCTCATATCCCACTGACCAGTGACCACTCTGCTTATTGACTGACTATACTGAGAAAACAGAGCAATGATCCCTTTTGTAGCCATAGGCTATATCTTCATACAGTAGTCTTCTGGCACCCTATCTGCAATTACCTTGAAAAAGTCCTCGAAATCCAGGTTTTTAGAGTATCGGGCAAGTTAAGCCTAATGTTTGCCCTAATATACCAACTCCATTTGCCCAAATTGGAAGGGGGAGTACCATCTGCACCCCAGTCTCATACGCCTATGCTTTAAGCAATAAACTAGGGTTGCATTTGCACAAAGAGTTTTACTGTTGTGGAAGGGGCTAGCACAACAAAGGTTGGGAGAACTGACCCTGTCTGTGGTGGTGGAATTTACAATGTCTGTGGTGGTGAAATGGACATTGTCTGGGGGTGGTGAGATTTTGGCTTTAAGGTTGATCTCCTATGCAACACTTCTAATACACCAAAATTTAAGATCAATCTTAATCTGTTTTGAAAAAGGTTCTGATACCTTAAACGTGAATTTGCTATTTCAACCACAAGAGAAGCAATTAAAAAAAACATCATGTATCTTCATTCATTTTGTAATTTGTTATTATTTATGATTATTTTGAACATTTCAAAATCATGCAAAATGTTTCACCTTAAACCTTCACACACTGTAATTGAGGTAACCCCAATAAATTCTTCCAACTTTTCCCATCCTACAGACCCGTAAGAACCTTACATAGTCATCTCTTGCTCATCTGAGCCAATCATAAAATGCAACACAGAGTTGTACAATGTTCAGCTCCCACAGCTACAGAGCAATACACCACTGGAGTATGAAGCTAACTCAACAACAACCTTCTCACATTCATATGGCTGGTAACACTGACTGCATATTTCAAGGCATAAGGAACAAAGTCTACTTCCCACAGGACCAACTCAATAATTTTGGGAGTATACTCTTAACGAGATGAGAAAATGCGATTTATTTCCAGACTAGAATATCATCCCTCTCCCTTTCAAATGATCCTTCACCCAAAGACATAACATACCAGAACCTGCTGTCCAGACTTTTGGTTTGTAAATTAGAATCAAATGTCCATCTATTCATAAATATATATATATATAGATATATTTATAAAATGTATGTACACATCATTCTTGTATAAAATAGAACAATTTATAATGCAGAAAGCATTCTAATGGTCATCCCATACACTGCATTAGTCTATGTAATGTAACAGACTGTGGATTCCAGCACACTCAACTTGTAGAAACATGACTTGTAAATTGTCACTTTATTTGGACAGTGCATCTGAGACAATATGGAAAAGTCCAGCTTTCAGACAATAAATATAGTCACACAACTTGAAATTCAGAAACTTGTCTTTTTAGTCATTTAAAACTTACAACCATTACACCTCTGCACCCCCTTCCCCTCCCCCCACTCTTTATTTTTGCTTCCATCTACTTACTTTAAAAGAATTTCAGCATCTTAAATTGCAGTAAGCCAATTTTTTTATTCTTTTGGCCAGCACCAACTTTTTCATGAGGAGATCAGAATCTTCAGGGTGATAAAATGATACCCCTGATTATTCCAGCAGCTAAATTATCACTGCTGGCAATGAATGGAACATTTACATCAACCCTTGAAACAGACAAAGTACTGAACTTAAGGGTGGTAGGATGAGAACTCTAAGGGAGGGGGGGATGACAGCAAAAGGGCAAATATGTCTTAAGGGCATGATGGATTAAAATTTTCTGGGGCAGAGAAACTTTTTCTAATGAAACTATGCCTTCCAATTCCCCCAGCTTGGATATGCTTGTTCCCCCTCCTGGCTAGCAGTATGCCTTATGATCAATCAAAACAATAAATCACAACACTGCCAGTCTAAGCTTGTCAGTTTGTAACATGGAATATGGCCCAATTTCCAACCTATTGGTTCAAGTCGAGCTGGCCACTGCATTTTGTCCATTTGTGGCTCATTAGCTTGTTTTCCCTACTCCATTGCTTTATTTGGAACATCACACACAATAGCAGTAGGTTCCATTTTTAGAGTCTTTCGTGTGACTTGACCTGGGAATATAACCCGGGCTTTCCGCATGAGAGCTAGATGCTGTACTGCACTACTGACCAAACACGAGGTCAGTCTAAGAATCCTTTCTAAAATGACCAATGTAACACTGGTACACTCTATAACATTTATTTCATGCTTTGTTCAAACAATGCAGAGACAGAACCACACCTGACCTTTGTCTCATTTTATGATCATTTCATCATCAGTTGGATGTCCTATTATAACAAAACATACAGAACAAAAACCTACTGTCCTGTGTCCATCCTTGACACATGTAAATAAATTTTTACACAGGAGAAAATCTGTCTTATGTTTTGGAATGAGAACTGCATATATGGAACAAATGAACTACCCATAGTGAAACAGAATGCAGCACAAAAAAGGCAAGATTGAGCTGTTTTAATATGAATGTTACATTTGTTAGTATCAATTATGAGCTATTTTGATGAAATTTGGTACACAGCTTAAAGAATGCCAGACACATGACAAGACATTTAGGTGGGGAGAGTTTTGGGGGTGCAATCCTACAATGAACCTAACTTGTAAACAAAATAATGGTAAAGTATGATCACTACCAACTTTACTACATTTGAGGTGCAAACATTGAACCATGTCACATCTGTAGACCTCCTCTCTCTCATTAGACATCTCCTACTCTCTCCCCTTAGGCTCCCTATCGGACTCCACTAACACCTCCAAACACAAAATATTGGCAACACAACTGCACATGACTACATAAGGGGAATATGTACACAGGCAAAATAAAAACTTTTTCAGTATTGACATAGCCAAAGGATCAAAATAACATATGACACTTGAAAAAGATATTACATCAGTAACAAAACTATCTTTTCAACTTTAAAAGAAAGACTTTGGCTTAAAATGGATGAAACTTCCTTAACAAATTCTCTTTAAAGCATTGAAAATTGCCAAAAATAAACTTATCTGGACCTTTTCAAACCACATCATACAATGCATTAATGTGTCTGTCCTTTGTCCTTAACTACACCAAGACATATAAAGTGCTACAAAAAGTTACTAAAATTTGAGTGCCAACTATCCTCACAGTTCCAAGCCAGCCAATGAACACACTTCATGCCAGACTGCAGAAATGTTATCATTTTTTCTACTTTAACATCTCACAAACACCACTTAAATTTATGTAAAACTTGACTTTTTTTCTGTCATTTGATAATCCCTGTTAAGTATGTCAAACACTCTCCCTCATTAAGAGTCATCAATTCTTGCTATATTGGAGTTTCACAAATGCTTAAGCTTTTGGCACCTATTATTTGGTAATTTAAAACATTTCTTGGATAACACTCACACAAGTTGAAGACTGCAGGGGTGGCATGGGAAGGGGGTGTAAGATTGAGGCAGAGAACTAAAGGATTTCCCATGACTTGATTGTAATATAATTACCTACCACCTGCCAAACAATTCTGTTTGTAAAATTTTATTTACAATGTTATGTAATTTTGTAAATATCTTGATATTCTTCCGTATGCCAATTTGATGAAGTTTTGTTATGAATATAATAGATGTTACACATTTCATGGAGAATACATACTATTAAACAATGTCTTGGAAAAGCTGTCAAGGTTTCTTAGAGTCTAAATATCTTCTTACTGTTGAGTTTGGAACAAGACGGGAAATATGTTGTCTTCTACAGACCATCTGAAACTCCAGTCTCCAGCTGCATCTCGCAAGTTATAGCCAAAATTCAGCAACACTTGAATTAACCTTCCCAGCATAAAAACTGAAGCGTCCTTTTAACACAGGAGCTTCTAAATTTACCTAAATTTTTCGCACATGCACAGACAGACTGGCCTCAACTTCTCAGCTCTTACCTTTCGATTATAACTTCCCCAAAGTGTCACCTGATACATTCTATTACTTTAGGTAGCACTATAATGTTTTGAATCCTATTTTATTTGAGATGGAGTCTAGCATGGTTGTTATACCACCTGCCTCTGAAAAGTCTCTGCCTCTGACCACCGATGAATAAATCTTCCTGAAGAGATGAGAGACCTCCTCCAATCGCTGTTTCCGCGGAGACTGCCCATCTATTGTATCTGATCTGTCAAAAATCGGAAAACAGTTTGATCGTATTACACAGTTCCAAAAGACATTGGGTATGGATCAAGGAGAATTTTCATTCAAGTTTCTGTTCTTATGGCATGGTGTCACTTTATAACAAACAAAAACCAGAAAGCCACAAGGCTTAGTGATTCCTTGCCATGAATTACCTAAGTGGCTTTCTTTAAAACTGACAGTGTATGATATATTTGTCTTTACAATTTAGGCACAAAATGTCAAGGATTCATTTAACAGAGATCAAAATACAATAATATTAAGTTGATAACCTACAGATCCCAACAAGCACTGACCCCCAGTTACCGAAGATGACCTCAACCAAAATCAAAAGGGTTCTTTGATTCTCTCACGACCTCTGAATCATACCTGACGTGACCTCTGGTTTGTACCAAACAACAAAATTTTTATGGTGTCAAGCCATTTGAGAGGTTTTTCTAGTTTAACTGCTGGTGACCTCAAGTGACCTTCGACTTCTACCAAAAAACAATAGGATGTTTCCTCTCAACATATTAAATCTATATACCAAATATGAAAGGTAACTCCTATCTTGTGTTTACAAGCCATTTTTGATGTTACCACAACTTTACCGCAGGTAACCTCAAATGACCTTTGACCTTGGCAAAAAACAATAGGGTTCTCCCTCTCAACATGACAAATCTATATACCAAATATGTAAGGTATGGGTCACTCCTGTCTTGAGATATCATGTTTACAAGCCATTTTGGATGTTTTTGCCATTTTACCACAGGTGACCTCAAATGACCTTTGACCTCTACTGAAAACGATAGGCTTCTTCCTCTCAACGAGAAAAATCTACATACCAAATATGAGAAGTATTGCTCACTCCTATCTAAAGATATCATGTTCACAAGCCATTTTCGATGTTTTTTGCAATTTTACTGCAGGTGACCTCAAATGACCTTCGGCCTCTACTAATAACAGTAGGCTTCTTCCTCTCAACATGAAAAATCCCTACACCAAATACGAAAAGTGTTGGGAATTCCTACCTTGAGGTATTGTGTTTACAAGCAAGTGTCACACACACAACATCACCATTGCATAGATTCCTTGCCTGCCTATGGCAAGGAATCAACGGCAAGGAATCAATAAAATGGGATAATTATGGAATTCCAAAAATCAAAGTCATGCCCCTACAATGGTTATCATAACATATCTGAAATCTTTCCAAAGGACGAGCCTGTTACCAGTCAACAGGTGAGTCTTATTGGTACATCAGAACAATATACGACCTACTGCATCCTGTACATGCCAACAACGACAAACAAATAAGTTTAAGTGAACCATGGGGGTCTTGATAATACCACCCATTCATGGATATCCTTTTGTGGTTTTAAATGGTAACAGAAAATATGATGCATTACTTAAATGTATGAGGGCTTGTCAAATTGAAATCTAGCACTTTATATTGAATAGTGATTCATTTGACAAAACGAAATAACAGGATGGGTATAATAAAACATGCAGGAAGAATACAGGTTATTAAGGTGAAGATCGATAAAGCTAAACAAAGAAAAATAGCAATGGTGAGGGGGAGGATACGGTCTCAATAAAAAATGTAACAGGAGGTAGTGTTTGCTTCTGAGCACCTTCCACCCACTGATCAAGGATGAATATTTTCACTCTGCCTGTAAATAAAACCAGAAACTTGGAAAAAACCCACAAGAAAGATCCTGAACGATACGAAAACCTGATGCTGACACAGCCTGAAAGGGGGTGAATACAAAAGAACTCGACTAGGAAAATTTGAAGTAGGATTTTCCGTTTAATCAATCAGCATTTTATGCAAACTTATTTCTCTCCTGTGCTTTTCCAAGGGTAACATGCTTCTCAAGTCCTTGTGAAGATATGATGGATTGCCTAGTGCCTATAAGGGATGTATATTGCACGTTTATATTGCACGTGATGTCAGATAGGAAGGCATCCACATAAGTATAACGGTGTTGCAATTAATTGGTAAATTTGGAAAAACCAATATCAACACAAAGACACAAATTGATGTTTTGCAGACCACCAAAGTTTTATGAGCATATTTAGGGGTCCCACTAAAAGCTGAATCTGAGCAGATAGAGAAGATGACCATCAGTAGGGTCCTTTAGCTTGTCTTAATGTTATTGTTTTATCTAAACCCTTATATTCAGTGAACTTAAGGAAATAAAGGAGCACTGAAATGTGAAATCATCCATGATCCACTGAAGCAAAATATTTGACAGAAACAAGACGATAGACCACTGTTATGCCCCCAAAAACCAAACCACTTGACTATTGACACTTATCCTAATGTACCCTTATTTTCATTTTCTAAATTTTTAAGTAAGGAATTTGGGGTACCTGGTCTGTTAAACAAAAGCAGCCTTACAAAAACCCCTTCCTCATTCCACAAAAGAAGTATGTCCAGGTTACAAAAAAACAAAAAATTAAGAAAAATGCAATTATAACACAGCAACAAATTAAAAAGGTTGGTTGCATACCACGTCAAGGTGAAAACACATCCAAAAAAATATGACGACTTACAAGGCTTCTGTGCTTATGCTCGAGACACTTGACTTGTCCGAGCGGCGAGAAATTGGAGAGCTGTGTGGGGTGTGGACAGAATCCTTGATACTTCCTGTTCCACTGACCACTTGCCAGCTGTGAGCATGACAGAATGATTGGTTGTATAGGTGAAAATTTAATCCAACTTTCTGATGAAACTAGTCTAATCAATATCAAATTTCTTCGACAAATACCTTTTGAAAACTTTGAAATTTTATTCATTCATACAATGAATTGCCTTTTTCTTGGTGTGAAAAGAGAACAGTGCATACTAGGTTGATGTTCTAACCAGCTTAATGTTGGATCAAGTTTGCAGCCATACAATGTTGGATGGGGGAGGGGGAAATTTGAAGGAGTGGGAATGGGAAAAAATATTTTTTAGGGGTCAAAACATACTAAACTGCATTAAGGCAATGGTCACTTTTGGTCTGCTAAAGAAGGGCAAAAGCTTCTCTTTACAAAAGAAGGACTTCTACCCCCCCCCTCCCTCCAGCCCCATTGTCTATGGGCTTGGCAAGACACATTCATCATTGCCATCCAGGAGGAGTTTTGTAATTGATACTGATGGCTTTCAAAGACACAATTTAAATTTTCAGAATAAACTCTTCAGGACAAACTAACTTTACAAGTGTCCTTGGAATGAAGATTGTATAAAACAAAGCACACCATTGGCCATATATGGCATGTCCCTTTCATGACATCACAAGATTTGAATATTGAGCTCATATTTTATAATGATAGAGCCCAAATCAGCAATTGTCCTATAAAATGGTCAGTTTTCTATGGATTTTAATGGAAATTCTATTTCTTTGGTTTTTAATGCTTTTTACATTACACAACAAATTTGTTGTGAACCCATTTTTGGGCTCTGAAATTTTTAGCATGACAACAAATGGGGACATACTTTTGCATTTAACTAAACAAATATCCATTGGTTAACACTGATTGGTGGTAAACAATTTTTGAATTGCTTGATTTCGTCACCCCAGGACCACCACACCATATGGGAACAATTCCTACCATAAAATTCAATAGTGTGAAGTTATACCACTGCAGACACCTACATCTTGGAGGATAAACAAATGGTAAATCATAACCTCTCAATTATCCCTACATTTGATGGTACCAGAGAAAATGTGCAGTTTGCTTTAAATTGCTGCAAACAAAAGGCAAATACTGCTAACTTCTGTCTGTCCTTTTGCAGTAGCACCAGTCAGAAAACTTGACTACTGAATGACAAGATTGAAGATAAAATTGGGTTGGGAGGCTTCCAGAGAAATTATCAGGGAATGTCTGCTATATTAATGGAAAAAACAAATCAAGTGATGATTTTATCTATGAAATGAATTTTTCTTAAACATAATGAATGATGGTATTTTTCTACAGAAAATAATGGGTTGTTTGAATACCAAAATGTCACCATGTTTCTAACAACACCATGAAAATGATTAACATAAAATTCAAATTAATATTTTTCATGCTGCAATTTACTACAACCTTTAAATTATATATGTATGTCAACTTAAATAGTAGAATATTTGCTTTATGTCACTCCAAATCTACCATACATTCTTCAGTACACACTCTCCTTTGCAAGGCAGCAGCAGTGGTATAATAAACTCCCTATCTATGTAATACTTTTAAATCACCTTCCACTGCCCTGGTTTGACTTCTATTCCTTTGTTTCACATTCTTGATATAATTGAAATGTAAAATAACATTAACTTTTATGAAAAAGAGATAAGAGATTTGATGCGTTTAAACCTGCCCAGGCAAAAAGCATATACCCTTTAACCCTTAACTGTTGTTTGGATCCTTTTGGACCCATACGGAGAGCTCGGATGTCACCCATCTTTACTGTTTCACCCGGAGCTCGAAACTGCGAGTAGCTACCCGAAAATTCGGCCACAACAACGAGAGAGACAATAGTTTAAAGTTAATGACCTACGGAAGCTGATGCGGGGCGTGCTACGTACGCGTTTCCGCCCACTCCAGAGGCACGCAAATATACCCCGATTGGAGCACAACTGTAAAGGGTTAATTATGGTCCTGCCTTTCCCTTTTAAAACACAACTACAGAAAATTAAAATATCTTTTTGACTGAAAAGCCTAGCCACAAGGCTGCTGTTGCCCAAACCTAGTCCTTCCTTTGCTGAGGTTGTTGCAACATTGCTACAAGTGCTACAGCTTTGCTTGTACAGGTGCAACATTGTTAAAACTACTGTAGCGTTAATGATACTGCTGAAGTATTGTTAAACCAGCAGCTTTACTGATGCTGCTCCAGGAATGCTAAAGCTGATACAGCTCTGCTTTTACTGCTTCACCTTTGCTTAAACTACTGAAGTTTTGATGATACTGCTAAAGTATTGCTAAACCTGAGGCCGCTTTGCTGGTACTGCTGCAGCGGTGCTAAAGCTGATGCAGTGTTGCTGGTACTGCTGCTAGTATAATGCTATTAAGCTTTATTAAAGCTGTTCCATTCTAGCTTTTAAAATGCTGTCCAAAGTTATGAGGAATCACACAAAAATAAATGGAGATGGGAGACACAAACAAGAAGGACAATATCTCAGGAACAAAGAAACAAGCAACATAGATTTTAGTGATACATTTCCAAGTATTAATATGAACAATGGCGATAATTTAACAATGAGTATCATAAGAGTAATGCATGTGTTCACCACTAATTCAACAAAAGCTGAGCAGGCAACTAGATTAGATTTGAATTTTACCCCAAGTCTAAATTTTTACAAATATATATCACAAAGGTTGAAAATGAAGTTTAAAGGTCCAAATCCCATCTTCATAGATTTTTCAGGGTGTAGAAATGAAATTGTAACATGCAATAACTCAATTTGAAATACTTATTTTTCAAGTCATTCTTGTGTTACTCACAATGATTGCTTTTGTTTCCTCTTGAAAAATAAATATTTTTATGACATTTGAATTAAACTCTCTTCTAGCAAAACATTTTGTGAAAAGCACACTTGAAAGGTCAAGTCACTTAATAGCAGATTTGATAGCTTTACAAAGCTAAGAAGGTTAGAGGCATATTCTTGAGACAGACTTAACTGGTTCCAAAAAGTGCAGAAAAATTTTCCATTTCAATAGCATGCAGCATTCAGAAGATACTAATTGCTTCTTCAAATAAAGTGCATTGTGCAAAATCTGTGATGTCATTGTGGCACATTAATTTGACACTGAATTCAATTTCTTAATATGATATTGACACTGCTGCTAGGCACGTATATGGCAACATTGTTTTCTATTACCTACATACGTTGTAGGGTAATGTTAGACCTACAGAAAAAGACGTCCAAACATTCCATTATTATCAAGTTGCAAGGACAAACAGGACATTCAATATAAAGATAAACAAGGTGAATCTGAAACAATGTGTTCACTTTACATAACATCCTGTTCTATTTTTGAACAGTGAAGGTACTTTTAATCAAAAATAACAGCGGTTTAAAATGAGGTATTTTGAGTTGGTTAAAGGTATTGATTGCTACAAGGTTTAAAGGACATGGTATGGAATATTTTGTTGTTTCATACAAGATCCTAGTTAAAAGTTATCAGAATATGCCTTTAACATTTGATGGCTTGTTTCACAGTTGATAGCTGATTTGATAGCTATTTAATATTTAAAAGCGGCTTTAAAGTTTAGCATTTGAAACTTGATTTTGATAGCTGCTTCATATGGCTACATTACATTTTATGACTGCTTCAATAATTGCTTTACATAACAAAGACAAATGATTAGTATCAGGTTTAACACAGGCAAGGTCACTATATGGTGAATAAACTGAGAGAAACAACAAAACTGATGTTAATAAATGGTCCTACCTTCCAAAGGCTGATGAAATTGTGGCCTGAAGAAAACAATGATTCAAGAAAATATGTTGCAAAATATATCAAAACCCATATCTTGTACTTAAAGGTAAAGAATAGTCTCCCAAACTTATTTTGAAGAAAAAGCTAAATAGCACAATTTTTGTCATATTCCTCTTCAATGAATCTTTCATTACATTTTATGATTTAACTATTGCATAGTCAAGGTAAACCAAACAGTTATTTCTAGTAAATTTCACATTTGAATGGAAAAAACATTGTCACATGTCTCCCAACAGCCAATTGTGAAACTGGACAGTCTACAACACTACTTTAATTTGGGATGACTCCTCTTGCCCTTTAACATAACTTAACTTGACCTAACTTACCTGAAGGGACAATCAGAGATTGAAAGAGAATACAAACCCTTTGTTACAGCACCTTATTTTTTCTTTCTTAACTAATGATTACCACATATGATTACCAAATTCCACATTTATGCAAGACAAGACAGCCTCCTCTACACAGTAACTGACCAATCACAACTTAAGACTGTGATGGTATATTTATTCATTAGTTTTAAATGCATGAATATGGTGTGGTATTAAAGTTGTAAAAACAATTGTAAAAAGGAAGGCTGATTGCCCAGTTTGAGAAAATAAATCAAAACTCATACAAGGTGCAACAGTTACATACGTTGACACTGAAGTTAGTGTTGTACCCAGTGTTTGCATAAGACAATAAGGCAATTTGAACACTCTTCTCAATAATACTTCAATTTTTAATATTGTTTAGGAGATTATGAAAGTGACAGAAAATGAACATTTAAGACCTGTAATCATACTTGCCCTAAAAATCAGAGAAATTTTAGCATTTCTTATAGACAATTCTAAACAGTCAAATGATGGTCTGATTTAGTTTGTCAGTGACAGCCCTTGAATCCTGAGGTATGAGAGTTCGATCCTACACCATCATTCACCTGAAATCGCTGTGAGGAGTGGGTTTTTTGCACACCTGGCTCATGTTAATCAATTAGTTTAAGAGAACAGCTCACCTACTACCAGGGTTGTCACCACGCCGGTCAGGACTAACCGGCACTGGACATTGCCGACCGGTACAACACCTAAAATGCAAGGCTTCCGACCAGCACAAGAATGATCTTTTATACTGTAAAATAATGGAATTGACATTGGCCTATAGCTGAAAAATTCAATGGGTCAAAAATGAGGTGAATATAGGGTGAGGTACAAATATTGAGTCAGATATTTAGACGGCACTCAAATTGGGCTGGTGACAACCGTGCCTACTACCCTCCTTACTTTTCTGATGGGTGTGATTTGTAGCACACCTGAAGAATCTAAAACTCAGGGCTTGCAGTGAGGAACTACAAAAATTTGGTAGCATCACCACTGAACTTCCTTTCAGTCACAACCCCAATTGAGAGAGAACTTATAATGCATACCTCTTCAACTGTTTCATATGAATGAGGTGGTGGTACATTGACAGGATCAGAGGACTGATTTTGGAAAGACAGCACTGTTTGTAACTCACTGGCAGACTTTTCAGGATGAGTTTCCTTATCTTGGCTGGAATAAAAAAAACAATAAAACATATATTTTAATTTTACAATTCCTGATCAACCCCTGAGAAGAAATGAAGTACTTTGGAGCAAGCAGCTGTAAAATCACAAGTGATTCATCTATCCTATTGAAATCCAAAGTTGTAAGAAGTCACTAAATGCTGTAGTCAAGGCAGGCCATTTACTACAGAACATGTGACTTGAGTCAAGTCATTGACTTCAAGTCAGTGACTCAAAAAAAGTCATTGTATAATTTTAATGAGGAGAATTATAACACAATTCAAGTCATTGACTTTTGGAAATACGTGACTCCAGTCATGACTCCTTACAACTCTGCCTACTTCCAATGTAGAAAGATGTTCCATATGAAGATTCACATGATTGAATAGGCAGTTTCCATGGTTACTTTAGTAAGATGCAACTTGGGAAACTAACATATTTACATATGAACATTCAATGTGATAGAAAAATACTGCCTTCAATGGGCTATAATGCCACCTTAGTTTACAAAACCACCACTTAAAAGCTCTTTTACACTCACATGCATTTAAAGATATAGCGACTCATAACAATGTATTTACGGGCATCAAGGTTAGGTTAGTTAGATAGAGTTGTATGCTTCAACTCTACCACCTTTTGGTTTAACCCTTCACCGTTGTTTGGGTCCTTTTGGACCCATGCGGAGAGCTCGGCTGTCACCCATCTTTACTGTTTCATGCGGAGCTCGAAACTGTGAGTAGCTACCCGAAAATTCAGCCACAACAACGAGAGGGACAATAGATTAAGGTCACAGGGTCAGTGGCCTATGCAAGCTGATGCGGGGCATGTTACGTCCGCTTTTCCGCCCACTCCCGAGGCGCGCAAATATGCCCCAATCGGAGCACAACGGTAAAGGGTTAATCAAGCAGCATTCATTGACTTTTCTTCATTATGCCGAGCATCACACACGATATCTTTGGCTTGACCTGGCTTGGGAACCTTACCCTGAACTACCAACATCATATGCAATGGAGCACAAGCTGTACAGTGTCCATGAGTGACCATTGATATTTTTCTATCATTGTCATCAAAACCAACACAATTCGCAATTATCTCTACCAAGCACCAGTATTTGGTTGTTCACACTTCCCCACTTCCGTAACTTGTTGGCATTGGTTGATATAGAGCGTGCCCAAATAGATATGGGTGGATGTTTGGTGTTGCGTATGTTGCACACATACTAACGATTGCACACATAAGGAAGACCAATTGGAATCTACCTTCATTGTGATGACAGTGTCAGTGCATCTTACCAACTCTCTCAATGACCAGACGTGATGCCATTTGTTTGTAAACGCTGAATGAGTCTATTGTACTGCAAACCACGAATTAATTGCAAAGGCACCCACAATTTTGCCAAATGCAACCAAATATTTCACCCTGGAGCTCCCAACAAAGTGTCTAGTTAGCTGACCATATCACACATAAGCATGCCCATGCAAACCCATATTTTCATTACAATGTACAAGATGTAAATGAAGCAATATGATCAATAATGACCCATTAAAGCTTCGTTTGCATCATACATATGCAGGCTTCTGTGGACTGGGGGTTGCAGAATATTCCCAAGTCACTGTCATAAGAAGTGATTGAAGGAAAGGACTTGCACTATATTTGAACTATTTGAAACCAAACTTGAAATTGAATCATGTTTGAAACCTTATTAAACTTCCACTTTTTATCTAGTCAACTTTATATCACACTTTTGTGTTGGTGTATAGTTAAATCTAATCTCACTGATTAATAAACTATAAACGTGCTGATACAGTAATGTTAAGAGTGATCGATCAAAGTTTGATTGAAGGAAAGCGATACTGAAAGGTTTGTTAATTGCAAACCAATTGAAGAAAACAGGTTTGTTAATTGCAAACCAGTTGAAAAAACAGGTGCCTATTAAAATTTGTTTCTTTACGAGCCAACAGCTTTTTTTTTTCTTTTATAAAGCACTGGCAATTTAAACATAAAAAAATTCATCCACACAAAATATGATATCAGCTGAGACAACTTTACAATGTCTGAAACCATATTTTACTTTCAATATGCAAATCAAAAACAAAATATCAGTACATTACTCCAATCAGTTTCTCACCTATTGCACATTAAAGCACCATTTTCCGAATGGCTGACATCCAAACCCTCTGTTGTTTCTTCCGACTGCTTCTGATGCATGACACTGGAAGATGTTGCACTGCTGGTATAGGCTGTATCCTTCAATGGAGTACTACAACTATTTTCTGTGGAGATCATAAGATTTTAATTCATACTTTGTAATATCCTCAACTCAATTGGTCCATTTAGTCAGTTAGTTAGATTAGATTTAACGACACACCAACATGAAGGTGTTATATAGTGTCAGTCAACTCGATAAAAAGTTCGAAGTTAAAATCTATTTTCCAAGTTTTGCTTAATTTCACGTTTGGTTTCCCTTAAGCCGCCTCTTACGACAGGCAGGAAATACCGTGGGCATGTTCTACAACCCCCAGCCCACAGGGGTAGGTCCATTTAGTCAGATGACCATTTGTTACCCTGAATAAACTCACAGTATTATAAAGAACCCAAATTTGGGCTAAAGGAACTGTCACACTACAACCATTTCATACTGGATTAAAAACCAGTTTTTGAAAGTTTTTGTGAAAATCGTCCTTATCTCTTATGGCAAAGAACACAAAATTAGCCAACCTGTGTAAATAGATGAATCACAGGGCTACGAAAATTAAGTTTATACTAATTATTTTGTGATGTCACATCAATAGGTAGCATGTGTGCTTTTTCTAAAGTCCTTCCTCGACCCTCTGGCAAAGGGCCATTGGGCAAAAACCAACCTTGAAAATGCTTCTTGAAGAAGCTATTACCTCCACTGAAGGACAATACCAGACCAACCTCAAGGCCTGCAGACAACATGTGTGATGTCATGAAAAAGTCAGTTAACACTTAAGTTTTATAAACATATGATGCAAATTACATATTTACACTGACAGGCAAAAAATGAGGGCAGTCTATAGTTGGTTAACCTTCTTCACTCATACAAAACAAGATTTTGATTAAAAGGACTATAAAACAGAAGGAAATTTTGGTTTTCCTGTTTTTAAATAACAGCAAAACGCTAAGTATAAAGAATATTAACCACAGATGAGTGTGTTTATCCATTACTGTGAGTTTATCTCAGGATAAGGCACCATCACCTTACCATAATGGATAGAAACAAGTTGAAGAGTATTACTAACTATGAATGGAGAGGGGCTCGAAAAGCATTTAGCAGAATTTTGCAAATAAACGTGAGGGGATTATTTTGCCTCTTTAACCTTCTAAGCTCTTAATTAAAAGAAGGGTTTAAGGTCACAACAGGATTTGGTATGTTAGAGGGGTGCTTATTCTAAGCATTTTGGTGAAATTTGCATTGAAATCCGATGTGTGGGATATGAGCACGTGAAGTTTTCAAATTTTCAACAAAAAGTGGACTTGAAGCAAGCACGTATGACATCATATCCCCACATTAGTGCACTGTCTTATGTTTTTCTTTAAACTTTAGAGTCAATTTCTCCTCACCAATTCCATATTATTAAAATATGATTACATAAGTGGCATGAGAACTTTACAAACTTTGCATCCCCTACAGGGAGGTCCTATTCCTATTAACTTCAAGGTCAACAAAACAGTCTGATAAAACAAAGTGAAACAAAGCATTCCTCATCAATGTGAGGAGGTGATAAAAGCTCTGCTGCCCTCGAACTCACTTTTGAACACAAATCTACTGACTTCATTTTCCAATATCTCAAGAAATACATGTCCGATTCGAATGAAACTTGCACCACAATGTGTAGATTTGGTTCCGCTTTCACATATGAAAATTAAAATTTTGCTTAAGCCTTCCCTTTAAATGGAGAGGGGATCTAAAAGCATTTAGTAGATTTTTGCAAATAAACATGAGGGGTTTACTGTGCGTCTTTAACCTTCGAAGCTCTCTAGGCATGTGCATAAAATTACCTGGTTGAAATAATTCAGCAGTCCACTAACAAGGTTCATTTACATGTTTTCGCAACTGGTTTTTACTCTCAGCACCTCATGCAAATATCATCTTATACCCTCGACCTACCCATCAAATAAAATGGAAATTCAAGGTGGCGCTATTTTACAACATTTAATTAAACAGAAATAACATTACAACCTACAAGAGAGATACCAGCTGCAGTCTGCTCTCTTTACATGAAGACTGAGAGATATTGGTAAAACTTGTAAAAGCAAGGGAGAGAATAATTCATCTGATATATTTGTCAAAGTTTTAGAAATAAAAGATGATAAAACAGTTCTAAGACTTCAAAATCTCGCAAATATTAAAGTTAGGTCTTACATTAGACTAGACATTAACATTAGTGTACTATAACACAGCCTAACCTTACTAACATGATTCACTGCCTTGTTGGCATTTATATGTAAACTGCCTTTATAGCACCCATCATGTATACATCCAATACAACTGTAGCTGTAAAAGGGCTCAGCCCATTTTTACCTTACATAAAACACAACTTCTTAAAAACCAAGATTCTGTGACAATGTGATCTGATAGTTTACAAATGGTACCCTTCTGTATAAAATATTCTACAATCCCACTATATATATGTGTATAAATATGTCAACAAACTGGGCATGATACTGAGTTCACAAATCACCACTGAATTCACTTTACAAAAGAAAGAAATGCCTATAAATTACAATTTCCTTCATTTCACAAACATTTCCTACACCTACCTATAAGCACCATAGACTCTGAAGAACAGCTGCTCACAGTCCTATGTGGTCTGTAAGAAGAATAAAATAATACCTATCAATTTTGAGTGGAGTCTACAACAGGACTGTCCAACCTCCTGCAGTGGTGGGCCAATGATAATGGTTATGATGGACAAGGAAAGCAAGCTATAATTGTTTCTTCAATTTTTTGTCAGAAGCCCAAGGCAACAAAACCCAACGATTGTGCATGGGAACACTGAAATCTACCTTCTGAAAACTTTCGCACTTTTGATCATATCTGAGAGGCCTAGCGTAACCTTGTGGCAGGCTGGACCAATGATCTGTGGGTCACAGGTTGGGCAACCCAGGTGCAGGATCTAGTTCCTTAAGTATTTGCAAATGGACTATTTGTGGTCCACAATAAGCACTTAAATGGCCTCCAGAAATTCCAAATTCTGAGGATCCTAGTATTTTATTAAGGATGCAAGCTCCTCAATGACAATGTGACTGACATCAGCAGGTGCCATAAATAATATGCTGGTCATCAATGAAAAAGATGTGTTATCAATACACATGCATAGTAGCTAGTTAGTTTGCTAAATGGAGTTCTACAGCCCAGCTTTCCAACCTACTGGTTCAAGTCAAGCCGGCCACAGCCTTTTTTCCAGTTGTGGCTCACTGGCTTGTTTTCCCTACTCCATTGCTTGTGCAGAGCATCATGAAAACTGCAGTAGGTTCCACATGCATGGTAGCACATGCAACTTGGTAACATGGGTGAAATAAGGTGTACAAGATTTCATTTAGAAACTCAAACAAGAATGGCAATCTGCGTGTAACACTTGACAGCCTGCCCCTTGGTCTTCTTGAAATTGAAACTTCAGGGTACTTGACAACATTGTATGCAGCTACCATACAGAGACACACTCTTAAAAATCAAAAGCAATTAACAACTTACAAATGCACTGTACACAAGATCAGCAGCTAGCTTAAAGGTAAAGACTTTGAGGGATTTATTTGGGTGGTCATTTTGAGGGGTTGAAACATCATTTAGATGGCCTTTGGCAAATACATACCATAAGC
Organism: Holothuria scabra; assembly: GCA_037179385.1. Lineage (NCBI taxonomy): Eukaryota > Metazoa > Echinodermata > Holothuroidea > Aspidochirotida > Holothuriidae > Holothuria > Holothuria scabra. Next base: position 18,472,278 of record CM074181.1, read on the forward strand.
ATCTGTGACTTAAACCATAGTCTGTGAAAAAGTCTTTCCCCCAAATTCCCTCTGTGTTTTTTGATATTTTCAATTGTTGACAAATCCCAACAGTCAAGAGATGGTCTGATTTAGTCTGCCATAGTACAAGGCCATCATCATTCCTTTTTAAATACTATTTTTAAATTTCCTGAAGAGAAAGTACTTCAATAACCTACATAAATATACATACCTCACCACAGAGAACTCTGATGAAGTGATGTGTCGCAGAAAATTGAAACAGAAGAAAAATATCTGCCCCCGGAGAAAAAAATACACATTCAGAAGAATAGATCATATATATATATATATATATATTTTTTATATATATATATATATATATAAAAAAGTAAACATGTAAATAATTAGAAATAAATAGGAAACGATTGCTTTTCCCTGAGCATCGTATAAAGTGAGAAGAATAAAAAAGTGAGAGATTGTCATCTTTCTGTGATGAGAACAGCCAAGACCAGCTTCATAGCCTAATTGGTTAAGGCACCTGCACGTAAAGCAGGAGGTCTGGGTTCGAGTCCCAGTGAGGGTGGTCAATTTTTCGCTGAGGTTGATTTTATTTATTCTTCTCACTATATATATATATATATATTATCAGTCAATCTGATAAATACCACAGTACTCTCAACACCATCCCATTTATGAAAATTAACCACAAACAGGGAAATACTGCCTTAAGAATGCTCGAACATAGCATTAAAAGTAAGTAGCTCCAGTCATTTTCAAATCATTCAGTCTCAATAGTAATCCCCAGCAATAGCTTCATCTCCACAGAATATTATGCACAAGAAGAGTTATGGAAGTTGCATCTTTTGAAATGTTGAAAGTTTGGGTGAACAATTATTCTTGAGCAACAAACAACTGAAATTCTATCTGAGGGAAACTTATTTCTTGAAAAGAAGGCTATAATACTGCCTTATTTGTATTTAATATCACTCCCTGCTTATAAATATTTGTTTTAAAAGGGTGAAATTTCCTTGCAAAACAAACGCAATATTTCCCTTTAAAAGGCATCACTATGCTATTATTTATCCTCTTCTTATTAACTTGCCCCTGTGGGCTGGAGGTTGTACACTATGCCCATGGTATTTCCAGCAAGTGGTGAAAGGCCACTAAAAGGGAGGACTTAAAATTGTGTTTGTACTTTAACGGAGCATTCAGAGTTTGACTACAAATATCAACTTTTGTTGCAGCACCTCGTTTTCTCTTCTAAACTGATGGTTTACCAGAATACAGAAACACTGAAGCATAATGAATCGATCTTTCTTACTTTTTGTTACACTTTCTTTCTCTGCCTGATTACCTCTTATCGCCTCAGGGAGGAAATGAAGCTCACTACACCCACACTTGATATAGTCACATTTCACGTCTGATTAATCGATTGACAGTTACAGATATATTAAAATACACAAAAAATTACGAAACATTTGAGGTTAGCTAACAGGTCAATCAAGCATGTGTTAATTGCTTTTCACGCAGTGTTAATACAATGAAAGCTTAGCTCATTTTAGGGCACACATCATGTGACAAAGTCAGATACAAGTTACACCCCACACCGCCTTTGATGTACTGGGGTGTCTATGTTGCTTTCTCAAGAGGAGACATCAAGGCAAGAGAGGTCTTTCAGGTTAGAAAAATTCATTGAAACATAAATGACAATTTCTGAATATTTAACAGGTAAAAAAAAAAACCCACACAGATGCAAGACTAGACAGCCTTTACTATACTGTAGTCAATCTCTATGTTAAACCATGATCACAATTAATTTTTTGTTGATCTTAATTAAAGGAAAATATTGTGTTTAAAATGCTCCAACAAAGAGTACATAGAAAATGGCTCAGACATTATCCAACAATTCAGTCTTAATCATAAACCCCAGCAATATATTCCCTACATTCTGTTCAAATTACAATGTGCAAGAAGAGCCATGGAGGTTGCATCATTTGAAATGTTGAAAGTTTGGGTGAACAAATTATTCTTGAGCATCAAACAACTGAATTTCTATCTGTGGGAAACTTATTTCTTCAAAGGAAGGCTACCATACTGCCTTATTTTTCAGATTTAACATCCTGTGTCAATAAATATTAAGTTTTAAAAGTAAAAATTTTTCTTGCAAAACAAATGGAATATTTCTCCTTGAGCTAATGTACAAAAGGGGTGCAGAATTAAAGTTGTGAAAAATTGTAGAAACTAACTGTGATTGACACTTTAACCTACCTAAGATCCCAACATGACATTCTATTTTGTCTACACATTCCAGTAGGATTGTACCCAATCTTTGCATTTTACACTAATTTTTACCCCATCATTACATTATTTTTTTTTTTTTTAATCTAATTGACACTATATAAGACGTTTGTATAGGTATGTCATTAAACTAACAAATATAACCATTAATTCTTTTAACAATTCTCTTACTTATATGTTGATTTAAAACCTATTGAATTCTCAACTCTTCAAACTTTGAAGTAAAAATTTTAAGTAGTTCATACAAAATACTTCAAAAGGGAGCAAATGCATTTATTTTACTATCCACTATTCTATTTCTAGGCAGTCAAAGTTTAAAGAAATAAGCTATGTAACCTGACATGTAAACATGAAACAAAAACCATAAAGTTAAGTCAACATTATTACAGCCAATTTACTTCCTGCCTTAATAAAACAAACATTTAGAAACAGCATCTAGATATGAATCCAAACAGTCAAGGAAATGGTTTACTTTTATCAGCCATAAATGGGGTCCATCAGCTTTAATCTCTCCAAGTCTTTGTTTACATGTATTATGGATGCTTGCATACCAAAATACCTCCTGCTTCCTTAAATTTAAAGGAATATGGTCTTTAGAATTGCCTATAGACCATAAAATTAAGGGGATTACAGGCAAGATGGACCCCACTAATGGTGGACTTCCCTTGCTACTTAGATTTCTCTATGTTACCTATAAACACTTGCTTAACTAAACTTGTGTTTACAGCAGGTTAAGAAATAAAATGAAATGACAAGGTTTTAAGAGATATTCTTTTTGTTATTGTTACAATGAGATATAAAAAGAACTTAAAACTTACATCTTCTCCCTTGCTTAGCCTGTCACTCAAATTGTGACTGAGGAAAAAAGGAAACAAAACAACTCAACATTCAATTTTGCAATGAACCTATAGAGTGCTTTCCTGTGACATCATAATTGGTTAGCCACGCCCACTCCCTGGGCAATAATCAATACTATTTTAGTGCAACAGTCAACAGTTTTGGCTGCTTCTCAGCTAGCTATACTAAACATGTCCTCCACTAGATTTTGCTCTCAAAAGAGGCAGGGGCTTTTGACATCAGTTAAAGCACTCTATATTTTGGGTTTTCCTAAGGGATAAGAAAAAAATTACCGTCAGGATTTTATAAAGCGCATAAATGTTACAAACATCTCAATGCGCTTTACAAATGAACCATCACACTCTCCCTAAATGTTATCAAGCCCCCAGGGGCTATACTAAACCGTACAGCCATTGCAGCGCTACCAGTTTAAAGTGTACGCCAAGTCAAAAAATTCAAAAATATATTAAAGACCATGAAAAATGAATGCTAACAGTTCAACTCCCATTCTCATAGGACATTTCTGAGCTGAGATATAAAATGTTGAAGTTTATTCACTCAAATTAAAATGGCACATTGCACATTAATTTGTGATGTCACTCTTGTACTACTCAAATTACAATCTTTGTATTTCTTTGTTTTTTTTAATGTAAGTGCACCTTGTACCAAGGTGTGATAACACTCTTACTCTTATGAGGTGATGTAATTAATTAAACCCTCTCTGTGCAACATGCTATGTAAGCAAACAGGAAGTGTTCAAGGTCATAAAAACATTTGTATTTTTAAAGGGAAACAAAGCATTATGCACATTATTGTACAACAAGAAAGTCACAAATTATTGCGTAATCAACCAACTTGTTTTAAGGGAATAAACTTCAACGTTTTATATCTTAGCTCAGGAATGTCATATAAAGATGGGACTTGGACTGTTAGCATTCATTTTTCATGCTCTTAAATATATATTTTTGAACTTTTTGACTGGAGGTACACTTTAATATCCACATTCATTATTATTATTCCTGTCTCAATCTCTTATGATGAGCACCAAGCGAGAGGGTAACAGGTCTCATTTTTAAAGTCTTTGATATGACTGGACCTGGATTTGAACACCGACTCCCGGCTTAGAGGTGGATGCTCTAACCACTAGGCCAAACAGCTGGATAACCGATGACACTGTCTAAAACTGCAAACCTAACTGCTGGTTAATTTATTGTAGTACTGGCAGTGGTTTTTAATCAACACTCTTTCGTTCAACCTTTACGTACTGGAAGCCATAGAAACTGGCTTGCATAGAAGCTTCTACAATGATTACACCACTCAGGTTTGCTGCTAATAGTTTTTCTTTTTCCATACAAGAAGAAATGCTTGTTAAGTAAGTTAAAAACGGATTCCTACCTCAACTGAAAGCCTTCTGCCAGAACTCGATTTTTTTAATTGTCTAATTGTCAGGGACAACTAAAATTCCATAAGGATAACCAAAAGATAAAAGTTGCTTGTCCGATGGACAACCAACTTTTCTCGCACAGGATCACTGTATTACAAAACTTGTTTTAATCTAGTTGAAGAAGTGTACTGCTGACTGATCAACTCTTTTTTTAACATTTTACATCATACAATATTCAGACTTTAACTGCTTTCGTCTATCAAAAATCACATCATCTTTTTATCCTTGAGACAAATAATACATACACAATTACTGTTTTGCAATTGTGCCAAAAAATGTTTCGGACAACCAAATTTTCTTACGGACAACTAATATCACTAAAATGATTGCCCAAACGAAAACCCTAAATTTTTCTGAAAATCTAGACCTGTTTTATCTCGTGGTGCCCATGAGAGATTGGAACTGATTTCTCATCTCACTTACCAGTATCTTTCACAGTATATCAGAATTTTAACAATTTACTCTCCTAAATTTCACAACTGAGTGAGAAAATGCTTTTTACTTTTGTAAGCTGTGCTTTTGAGGTTAGATAACATACTTGTTGGTATTAACTATAATTTGCAAAAACATAAATTGCATGAAGCTCTACCAGGCATCAAACATTGACTGATATTTCCAGAACCTTAAAAAATAGCCAGATATATTTCTGTCTTTTTCCACAAAATAATGTATACGAACATTTTATGAAATTGAAACAATAAATCAACTTTGTAAAATTCTCTGACTATTCCAAGGCCTTTTAAAATAATGTTCACTCTGTCCCCTACCTTTCCAGGCCTAGAAATTCAATTTAAGTTTTTCCTGACTTTCCAATGACCTGTACAAACCCTATAGACACTTCAACTTTTGTTAAAGTATGGTGCTAGATTTAGCAATGGTTTCTGAATACTAATTGAGGATGATATCACACAGTTTTTTAACAAGAGCAAAATACTCATCAGATAACATTCAAAATATAAATGCTACTCACCCAAACAGCATCCAATCATATGATATTGTTAAATACAGTATTTCTAGAGCGGATAATGAAGCATTGACTTTTCCATCCTAGAAGTGAAAAAAAAACAGGAATCTGTTAAAATTTTAAGAGTAACATTCTCTCTAAAAGTCCAGCTGCAAACTACTACACTCAGTAAGACTAGAGACACAACAGTCAGACAGGCAGATTGAAGTACAGACAGGCAGGCAGGCAGACAGACAAACAAACATACATATATACCATATATACATACATACATACATACATACATACAGACAGACAGACAGGCAGAAAAACAGACAGACAGACAGACTGGGGACAGACAGACAATATAGAGACAGATAGTGCCAACAAATTCAGTAGCAGATGTATTATAGCAAATGAAAATGAACAGAACCATGAAATAGCAAAAGCCTGAAGGCAACATGCATAACACACCTACATGTGATGCCTTGATGGGATGTATTGACTAGTTATAATTTATGTAAAGTGTTGGTATGCTGTCGATTTAGTTCTTACACATGTATTTTCTTAAAATGGGTCTTCCTTAAGAAAATAGATGGTTCAAAGGAGAGGTTGGATACCTACCGCCCACAGCGATAACCTGAGAAGTGAAATAAAGAGAGGCGTGCGGTCCCACCCTGAGATGCAATGGACCAACAGACTGGAATCATCTGAAAGAAGAATAAGATCCAAAGTCAACAAATACACAATTACCGTAAAAAGAGATTCAAAAATTTTAAAGGCATACCAACCTCCTCTCCCAACATCATGAAGTTACCAAAATTCATCCATCACCATAGCAACAAACGTTTTTCTCACATTGTTTTGTTTTGGGCCAGCCTTATGCAATGACATCACCACCCAGTTCTGATCAGAGAAGTGGGAGATACAACTTTTGGAAAACAAAACTTTAGGAAGATCCATAATTCCTTTTACACAGCTTTCTGAGAGATGATTTGGTCCTGACTAGGTCTGGCTTCCGACACACTTACCTCACTCATGCCTATTTACTCCATGGAGAGACCATACTGCATACCCTGTGATTGTGCTGTTAGATATAGTTAGATAGAGTTTTAAGGCCCAGTTTCCAACCTACTGGTTCAAGTCGAGTTGGCCATGGCCTTTTTTCCAGTTGTGGCTCACTGGCTTGTTTTCCCTACTCCATTTGCTTATGCAGAGCATCATGCACAACAGCAGGAGGGTCATTCTTAGAGTCTTTGGTATGACTTGACCTGCTGTTAGAGTAATTCACATTCTTGTTGTCTGTTATCGTATTCCCCACAAGTACTAAACCGTAAACTGTACGGAAATTTTTGACATGACTCCCTTGTTTGCCTGGAAATATTAGTGGAATTTTAAACCCCATCTTTAACTGAAGTAATTTTACCCTATCACTGCAAAGTTTCCTTTTCTGGATGGCACTATATACTTAGTAAATTAGTTGGTTAGATTTAGCTTTTCAGCCCAGTTTCTTATCTTTTGGTTTCAGTCCAATCAACCACAGCCTTTTTACAACACTATAAAACACATTCATGTTCATGAGTCATAAACCCCTATCTAACTGACTATACTCCTTCAATTTTCCAGAAAGTACTTATTTAAAATCTTGAAACATATCTCTACATCACAATATAACAGGTTCGCATGCATAAACTGTTTTCCAAATAGATATTACAAAGGATTGTGGTATAGATTGTTGATGCATGTTGATTTTTGACATTGTAAAGTGTTAAACCAAAATCCTACCACACAATGAATTTACAGTTACTATTTGGGAAGGGGTCTCTTGAAGTAGTTTTAATTCACAGACTTTCTATAAATGAACATAGCATACTGCACAGTACTTGTCGCTGCTTATGTGTTAGAAAAGGCGTAGTAAGGTGGCTGTCTGCTATGGTTTTGGGTGAAAGTTTAGTAAGTAAATTAAATAAGTTTAGATCAAGTAAATTCCCAGAGTTTGTACTAGGGTTTCACGGTACCACTGATAATTGGTACCGTCGGTACCGCCACAAATGGTACCGGTATTACCGTAGTACCGGTACCAGAAGAGTAAAAAAGTAGGATTTTTATCACATGCAAAATATCCGTAAAAATACCATGCATTGACATAAGTGAAGGCTTCTGATAATCCCTGCCTCCCGTTTCAGTATTTTTTAAAGCATTTAGTCACCCCACACTAAACAAATCGGTAAACAAAAAAAAAAAAGAAATAACCTCTCTGCAAATTTAGCGTCCGATAATTTCGGGACACACAATAAATCAGCGCCGCACGTCCGCACCGGAGCTAGACCCCACAAGATGACAAGAGCACTCAGGATTGTAATGAAGATTGCAAAAATAATTTCTGCAAATAATAACAACCCCCCTCCTAAAGTATAACCAAAAGTTATTAAGTAGAACTTTACAAAAATATTTCCATAAAAGACTGATTCCTCAAGCTTTCTTCCCGCCGAGTTATCGCTATCAAAACTAAATCAAAGTGCTTCAAGATTGAATTTACGAATGCATCGCGCAGCAATCCGTTGTACAATAACACTATACTGTTCTTCAGTACGTAGAGCAATACAACAAAGCGAGTTGATCAGTTGAACTGAACACGCGAGCCAATGGTTTAAGCGGGATTTACTGTGTGTTCCGTCCCATTGCTTCACCGTGTTACAGTAATTTCTGAAAGAACGTTCGTAGCGTTCGTACGAAAGTTTTTCTCCCACAGACATAGACAGTGGACGCTATGGAACGGTCCCACTGAATCACTGTGTTAAAATCAGAAATCGTCGATGCAACGTTCATGTCAGAGCTTGCAATGCTATGATTCTTTGTCTGCTTACAACAAATTTCGCACTCGTATAATGTTGTGTGCTATCGTAATCAAAGTGAATTTTATCAATCAACGCATGGTATCTATTCGCAATACACCATGTGAAAGCATTTGCTGATGAGCAGCGATCCTTCGGGGATTGCGCAGAATGTCAAAAGAAAGCAAGGGCCCTGTTAGTGTGGAAGGTACTAGTTCTGCAAAAGTAACGTTAAACAGCACTTTCCGAAATTCGTAGGGGGATTTGTGACTGAAATAGGGCAAAACGATTATCAAGTGAATGTTCCCTGTTTGTATTGCAATCCTTAGAGACACGGCGCATTTATCAAATGGGTTTTTGTTTCATTCAAGTATCATTCAAATTCAATGCTTTATTTTTGAGAAAAGATTTTCACCGCAAAGTTGACTAATCGTGTCCGTCTAAATACAAAATGTGAAGGCGCGGGCGAAGCTAGCGCTGTCAGGGATCGTTCTGAGATTGCGCAGAATGTCGATAGAAAGCAAGTTCCTTTATAGTGTGGATGGTGCTAGTTCTGCGAAAGTAACGTTAAACGGCAATTTCTGAAATTCTTAGGGGGGATTTGTGACCGAAATGGTGCAAAATGATTATCAAGTGACTATTCCCTGTTTATATTATAATGTTTAGAGACACGGGGCATTTATCAAATGGACGTTTGTTACATTTTTGTATCATTCTAATTTAAATGCTAAAATTTTGAGAAAAGATTTTCACCTTACAGTTGAGTACCGAGTCTCCACGATACTTCGGTACCTTTAGGTTGGTGGTACCGTACCGGTACCGGTACGTACCGGTACTTATGGAAATACCGGTATACCGTGAAACCTTAGTTTGTACGGAAGTTGAAATATTTTCGAAATAATGCAAAGTAAGGTCAAAATCACAACATGTATTGCAGTATTATGATACTGTTTCTCATTCAGATTAAACCTTTGTTTGAAATATCACAGAGTGGTCATCAAATCAGAAGATTTACAGCTTTACTAGGGCCTTTTGGCCCCAGGTGGTGGCAACAATCTACTGATAGGACATATGCGTTACATGCTCCGTCCATGTATATAGGATGACCATGTTTTGATTACATTGATAAGTTGTAAATATTTACAAGAATGAACATGTGACTTACCTATCCCCCAACTTTCCCCTTCCCCAATTTATTCACACACTTTTGTCCTTCTACTGCTTTTTATTACAACTTAAAGATAAAGCAATACTCACTATTAGTTATAATGGACAAAAGAAGCTTTAGGTAGTTCTGTGAAATTTTGATGAGATCCCAATGTCTATACATATGCCAATCTATTGATGTATTAATTATAACACTGTCAGGAATGCTTAGGCTGGCATCAACAAATTGCTAGAATGGGAAAACACAAACAAAATATTATGTAAATTCTCAGTAATTTTAGGATGATTTGTGGTAAACAAGCTGACATTTTCAAGGTGATAGCACAGAACAACAGCAAGATAATAACAGCCAAATATGGTTTGTTCCTCTCTGGACATCACATGATTTGCATATTTAGCTACATTATGTGAAATAGCCCTTACTCAAATAGCCTACCACTTAACAGTCTAAAACCTGACCTTTGGGGAGTTAAGTTGGGTTTTTTTTTGATATTGACACCCACAGTTTAGAGCAACCACAAGACCTACTGGGTTTTATCACAGTTTTATTGATGTTAGGGATGGAGATGCTTTAAACTATAAGTGAGAACATCAAGCAGAAACCTGAATTACTCACCCAAAGGTCATGTTTTGAGCTGCTTAGTGGGAATGGATTACAGTAAGGGCTTTTTTACGTAACGTCATATTTATGCATAATAAAGTGCACATCAGAAATTGCCATTTAAAATTTTTCCTACTGTCAAGGTCTTAAATAACCAATTTTGTCATTTTCATGTCACCAGACCAATTCTCTCACCCCAAACAGTACCAATTCTCCTAACCTTCTTACTTACGCCCCTCCCACAATTGTCTGAAATTCATCCTTATCCAGAAACAATCTCAGTTTATTGCTTCAGGGTGAGTATAGAAAAGTTCAATATGTATAATCAAAACACTTTCAGTACAGTTCATGTTGTGTAATATAAGCTTTGGTACTCTGCATTGCTTGAATTAGTTGCCAATCAAAGAGCTAAGCCAATTGAGAATTTTGATATACCCCCACCAGAGGAGTGGCCCTTTAATACAGTGATGGTCAGGCCTTGGGGTTCCAGTCGTACAGTATACAGCCCATTCGGTACAGCCTAAAAAGTAACTCAACAGTGCAAACTCTTTATGAAATAAAATGCTATTTTTTTTTAAATCTGCCAATAAAAAATTGATTTTCATTTTCCAAACATTTCTTACAAATCCTACAAAATAATACAAAATATGAAGAGTTAATTATATCACACACAAAGCATACTGAAGCATGCCAATTGAGAGTTCACAACATACAGGAGCTTTCACCTCTTTACTCTTCACCAGAGATTAAAGGACAAATTGAAAAGAAAAGCCAGCAAATTTATAGAAAACGTTGGTTAGCTGGAGAATGATATTACAAGTGTGTCCTATGCCTGTACTATTAAAGATTTGCTTTCGTTTGTCTTATGTCTTGACTTCTAACCTTCTGGTTAAATCTAGCCTCACTCACAGTCTTTTTTCCTGTTGTGGGGTCTCAAATGTTTCCCTTCTACATTGGGGTGTGAAATGAATAACACAAAATGGCAGTTTGTTTTTGGGTATCAGAAGGGTTTTTAGTATGACTTGATCTCAGAATCAAAATCTGACCCTCCCAGGTAAGAGGGTAAATTCTCAACCACTTAACTAATCACCCAGTTGTGGACTATTAAAGAAAACATACTTCATGTCCAGAGAAGGCCTGAATTAGGTACCAACCAGACATACTTCAGGTCCAGAGAAGGTCGGAATCAGGTACCAACCAGACATAAAGATACTCAAATCTAAAGTGAACAAAACTGGTACCCAACTGCAAAGGAAATCACAGAATAGGTATAGACGAATCTGATCAGCACTTTTGTTTAGGGGACTGTAGTCAGCCATTAGTGGGGTTCATCAGCCTTAAATTGTCTTCATTTAATGTCTACATGGATTTTAAACCATCATATTCTGCGAAATAGAAGGAATCAAGGTACAATTTAGTGTACAACCACACATGATACAGGAAAACAAGGAAATTGAAAGATTAAAAGGTGATAGACCCCAGTTATGGTCGACTGAAATCAGACCATCACTTGCTGTCCGGATTCATCTGTATGGAATTATCCTTGGATGATCCCTATGCATCTCCAAACCATCAAAACACTACACTGTAACAAAGACGAAATTTATTTTCCCACAATTTTTAGAGTCGGCCTCAAGCTTTCAAGGAACCATTTACCCAACCAGGTAATGAGAATAGGTACCCCAGTTCTGAATTTTTGCTACCTGATCCCGGACCTGAAGCAGATTTTTATGGGCAGAAGCACAAACTGACAAAGTCATTGTTCAGTGTACGTGACACTGTTTGATGAAAAAAATATAGCACTTAAAGTGCTAGTGACCCCTGCAGCAGAATATTCCTTAGAAATCATACTTTGAGACTGAAACTCCTTAAAAAGGTGTGGAGCTGTTTAACGATTGCATGATGACCATATACTACTAAGGTTTTAAGTGGGACTTGTTATTTAATCACTTTGTGGATGGAACAATTGCCATGTCAAGCACCATAATCGCAATGCATGTGAAATTTTTTGATGCTTAGAGTGAGTTATTTAAAGCTGGAAGTGAGTTATGGACAAAAAACATTCTACAAAAAGTCTTTTAACAGAAAGTACTTTTCTCTATGCTGTGAAAGTGCATACAGCTTCAGTGAAGAACAACAGAAAATTTACAAAACTTAATGGTTTATGAGTCTATGAGTGACAATACTTAGGGAAATACATAGGAGGTAAGGAGGAGCGAAATAGACTGATCACTGCATGAAGGATGAATTAGTACAATTTCAAAATATAATTTGAAAATGTTTGCAAAGAATTGACATGTCAACTCTTTCAAAACGAGTAACACGGATATTTTCGTTGCACAAAAGTTTTTGGAATATTCTCTTTTATACATATCTTAAGCCGACTGAAATACAATGCATCCACATTGAAATGAGTAATTCCACTATCCCATAATTCTAACACCCTGGCAAAGCTCTATTCAAGGTACGCACTCACTATCCCAGGCAGTTTAAAGTCTTCCAGCCTTCTTACTTCTAGCCCCTCCTACAACTGTGTTAAACCCATGCTTAGACAGACACACTAGTTTCCTAGTTTATTGCATCAGGGCATACCTTGGTGGGCATGTTAGGCAGCCCTTATATGTAATGAAAATACAACCTCCGTGCATGAAGTATACTATGGGCTACCCCACTTTTTTTTACTTTGTCGATCAAAAAGCTGTGCCAGTTGAGAATTTCTGTAGCAAATATCTGTGGAAATAGGGTGGCGTAGTTTGGGGTTACAAATGACTGCCTTAAGGCATCAAAAGTATTTGACAAAATGTAGCTGTACATCTGTTCACACAGAATGCTTTCCTTTTAGCATATAAACCTCATCAAACCAAAGAATCCTCTTTTAACCTGTAGAAACTTTATTTTCCAGGAGCGTCTAACTTTAACAATTCTGATGAATGAATGAATGACAAGTTTTCTTACCTGTGACCAATCAAATTTGATCCCCTTTGCATTGAAACCATTATCCCTGTAGTCTTTAAAAAACTCACAACCAGGATACGGTGTCGAGATGAGACAGAATTCATCATACCTGCGCTCTTTGTCAATTTTCTCTGATGATGACACACTGCAAATTAGCACAAGTAATTATTTATACTAAAAGAACACATTACAACGTTTATTTACTTTTTGTTTTTAGAATTTTCTTTCCCAGTCACAGATGAAGAGTACTTTTCTTTAATCTCCATTTTACATTGTTCACTAGGCAACGTAATGTCTTCCAGAGGGCTAGTGACATAGCCAGGAGGGGGTATGGTCCCCCTAACAGATACCATCATTTTAGCTCCTAAAAACACACAAAATTTCAACACAAATATTACTTCAAAAGGTACCACGCATGGCATAAGATGGCATATAAAGACATAACTTTCTAAACCTTTTAAAAGGAACAAGAAGAAAACCCCCTCCCCATGCCAGTTGTAACATGACATATTGCTCTTAACAAAAGGAAGCATATGAGGCACCAGGTTACACACTGTATGACGATATCCAATTTTTCAAAAAGTTTTGAAGAGGAGAGGGGAAACTTACACCCTCCCCACATTCAACATACAGCATGGCCCCTTAAAATCACTTGGATTGCTGTGGCCTGGTCATAAATATACCAGAGTAGTACTACATGTGAAATTCCCCAAAAGTGCTGTACTACATGTGAAATTCCCCCAAAACTTTGGAAAAGGTTGTTCACACCCCTCCTCCATAATTTGACTCCTCTATTTTTGACCCCTAGCTTGAACACAGCTTGAAATGTCCTTTTGTAACAAACTATATAAGAAGCATTTTTTTACGGACAACATCATTCCACAAAAAGGTGTTTTTTTTTTACACAAGTAAAAATTTATGTTTTCAAAGTTTGTATATGATGACACTGTATGATTCACTTCCACTCTCCTGACAATATGTGCAGTTGTGATGTCATCGATGACAAAAACAAAAACTACAATTTCCCATGACTGTGTTTAAAATGAGGACTTTATCAGCCTTAAATTTCTCAGCTTCATGATACAAGTATTACCTACAGTTTACATTTTTCAATTCTGTGTTTTTCGTTGCTATGGTCCCTCATTCAACTTGGTGAGAATTGGTTCAAATATACGAGAAGTACTGTACCAACATTAATACTGTATGATTCATTAAAGGCAGTTATTCATCGCCCTAGAGAATCCCAATTCTCCAGCTCAACCTGCTTACTTCTAATTTCCATGGACGGCTCAACATGAACCAGTAGGTTGGAAACGGGCTGTAAAACTCCATCTAACTACTTCTAAGCTTCCCATTAATGTCTCAAACCCATTCTTATCCAGACATATTCCCAGTTTATTGCTTAAGATGGCAAGTGCACTGGTGAATATGCATGGCCCTAATGTGTACTCAAATCACTCTCAGCACATTCTGTGTAACATGAGCCACTCTGCATTTTTTGAACTTGATGCCAATCAACCAGCAAATCAGAATTTCTGTACAGTACTGGTAAAATTGTGATATTGGGTGACGAATGACTGCCTTTAAAATTGAAACTTACTTCAGACCAAATTTAACCTTCTTGTTTTCTAACATCAAGTCACAAATATGTGTCACAGACAACATCTGCAGGAGTTTTATGTCTGCTGCCCTCACTCTGTCCATCAAAGGCCAGTCATTACTTGTCAAATTAAAAGAAGAACCATGTGAACAAATAGTAAATCAAGTATGATAGAATTTAAAAACTTTTCAATCATTTTTCAATTGTGGCACCATCTCTCACAAGTTCACATGTGAGGATTTTTAAACAAGGACAATCTTCATTTTTCGAGCATAAAATGATTTCAAATGTTATTCAAATGTTGAGATGGGAAGCAACCACCAGATAAAGAATTATAAAAAGAAAGGCTGCAGGGGGTTTCTTCTCTTTTAGGTTGCTAATAGTGCTGGGACCAGTAAGTGGACTATGAAAACTGATAACCGGCAAAGTACTTACAAAAAGTAAACAAACATTTGCAATAATGGTAAACACTGAAAATTTTGTGACAATAGTTGTAGCTGGATTGGGAGGGAAACATTTTGCAGAACTACAGTTATCGTAGCTCTCACCAGTCAATCACAACTCCAGACGGGCACTTAAACTTTGATGTGCATTCTTGCAACGAACGTCTTCATTGGATTTGTATCATAAGGACTGCCTGCAGAAAAACATTTCTTTGAGATACCACAAACATAATAATCAGTAACTTCTAATAACAGTTCATTTCATGTGCAAAATGACAAACAATGGGTCGATGAAGGTGATCTTCAAAAGGCAAATTCTGCTAGTTTTTAAGTGGGCCACCCAAGGAAGCTTCAGACCTGTGCACAACTGACTTCACCAGATGGGCAACTGAATTTAGTGATAAGCCTATGCCAAAAGGGAATACTGTGAGAGTGCGTGGAGAAAAACCAACAAATATCAAAAGGGAGCTCTTTGTTCAATACCACCAATGCTTCTTAATGTCATCCATAAAAGTCTTACTCAAATACGTTGGTAAAGAGCATAACCTCTGAAGGATCAGTTATTGTATTTCTCTGATAATATCCTGTTTAGATATTCAATAAACTGCGATCAAACTTGGCTGAGCAAACACTTGGACAAGATAATGTAACAGTTACTTTATGCTTGAATTAGGTTTGAAGCCATGCCAAAGACAAAATAACAGACTTTACACATACACACATTTGCATTATGGGAACAGGGAGTATAAACAATTGCCTCAATGGTTATCTTGTTTTTCTCATTGTTTGTTCACATATTGGCCAGTATCTCTCCTGCCCCCCTCCCCTCCCCCCCCCCCAAAAAAAAAATCCAATTCTGAGCAAGTAATTATTACACTTTGTTATAGGGCTACTAAATTTCACCATAAAAAGAGGATACTTAACTATATAGTGACTGGCTACTGTAAATGTAATGTATTGAGATAAAATATTTACCTGGCTCCCCCTACAATACCATCTTCTTCATATTCATCAACAGCTGCACTGACTCCAACACCACCTGAAGGGATGCAAGGTCAAAATAAAAATCAAAACCTGTAGTATACACATTAAGTATTCCCGACGGGGGGGGGGGAGATGGGGGATTTGTCCCTGGTTTCTTTTTTAAAGAGGACACTTTTTCAGCAATGTTTAAACTGACACAAACAAATGGCATTTCAAACCCTTCAAATTGCACCTTACAGGGGCATTGAAAGGAATTTTTGTCCCAATGAACCCCCTTCTAACTCTAACCTCGGACAGATCAATCTTGACTTGGGGTTTAGTGGTAATCACTCCCCCCCCCCCTTTTTTTGTTGTTTTTCTGGTGGAAACCTGCACATTTATTGCTAATCACATAACTTTACACTCATACACTCTACCATAATTTATGCAATGAGAAAAAGTCTTAAGAAAACTGAGCTGTCTGTTCTAATTTTCAGCAACTCCAAGTAGTAGTTTTACTTCCATTTTACAGGTCAGGGGGTCAGCATTCCCAAGATACTTTTATTTCCTGTAGGCTAATCCCTTTTCAGACCCATGGACAGAGGAATATGGGCAAAAATGGCTTAGAGGGAGGGGGAAATATTTTCTTTCTGAGGGACCAAGTTTTATAGTGCAATTCAACACAATTAAAAAAAAAATTCTTTTTAATGAGGTTTATTTACTACAACTCGTAATTGCTTCTTCCATCCCTTACCTGAAAATATGTAATTTAGACCAGAACGACCATAAATTTCTGCCCCTCCTGCTAACGTGGCAGACCTACATATATGCTGCAAAACAAAAAATACAAAAAATTAGTATAAACTGTATTTCATTTCTATGACAACCTGTTCGCTTCCCAGGTCGAGTCATACAAAAGACTCAAACCAGAATGCAAAAACGTTTAAGAGGTTTCAATGATACAAATATGACCTATTGAAAATATGTCATAACGTCCCATGTCTTCTCAGTCAATTGATATACATTCATGTTGGCCAAATAGTTTGTTACTCCAAATGACCTTTGACCTCCGTTAACATGTACCATCTTCTCGCCACCACATGTTCACACACCAAATAAGAGATCAAGTTTCCTATCTTATGATATCTTTGACCTCTACCTAAATAAAACATCTATCTACCAAATATGAAATCTATTCATATTTCCTAATTTGAGATATTGTGTTTTATCAAGGTTTCCAAACTTTGACCCTTTGACTCCAGATGACCCTGACCGCGACCAAACACCATAGGGACCATCTTTCAATTATATACATCCACTTACTAAAAACGAAATCAATTCAAGTTTCCTATCTCAAGATATTGTGTTAACAACGTTTTCAGCTCTCAATATGGCCCATCTATGAACCAAGTTTGAAAACTGTCAGACATTCCAATCTTGAGATATCATGTTAACAAGCAAAGCGTCACAAACACACACATACAGCACACACCCGTACTTAATGCCTTATGGGGTACACAGAACTGTTCCCAGTAAGGAAATGGTCAGAATTCCCCTTTAGTCATTTAGGTCATACAGCACGTGAATGCCGCGAGCAAAGGCGGGTTCTTGCATATCACGTGACAGAGCTCATTGCAGTGTCTGAATTTTTGGGTAGCTACGCCAGTTACGAGCTCTGCGTGAGCAAGGAAAGACGTGCAAGGCTTGAGCTCTTGTTAGCGGCTTGTACCAGGCAAGGTATCGTTTATAGGTTCACTCTCACACACGCACACACACACATAAACATGCAATCATGAATGCACTGGTTTTTCTTAGCACTGAAACCAAAAAATGTTACCTGACGTGTCAGAAAGCATGTGCCACTGTTACACCCACAAATGTTGATACAGTACTATAGGTAGGTACAGAATGTGATAGTACAAATTTTTTAAACATTGTAGTTAATTAATAAAAAAGTTATACCTTTCTGAGGAAGTGTTTCAGTTCTTGCCAGATATTTTCAATTGGATTCATATCCGGCAACTCCACTGGTGTTTCCCAGTAAGGTATGTTGTTTTCACATATGAAATCCATGGCCAATTTACTTTTATGCTTCGGATCATTGTCCTGTGAAAAGCGATAGTTTCCTTCTGGGAAATGGGTTTGAACGAAGGGCAGCAGAGTTTCTTTTAGGATTTTCTGGACATAGAATTTCAGAATCCATTATTCCCTTGAAAATATGGATGGGTATGGCACCTTCCGTGGAGATCCCGACCCAAACATGTACTTCACAGGGTGTTTAGCTTTTGGTTTCAACTTTCTTCAGGCAGTATCGCCTTCCTTCCTGAATGTAAGAAGTGCGTGTTGGTTTAGTTCAATCGAACACTCATCAGAAAAAATTACTTGTTTAAATGTTTCGTTCGTTGCCAAGCAATTTAGAGCGAACACTTATCTTTTCTTCATGTTAGGCTTCCTTATAAGTTGACAATGTTTTGTCCCGGTGCACACCCATCCAATTTTCCGCCTCGCCTCCTTAATCGTGGTTAAACAAATCCACTGCCTCATTTCTTTCAAAATTTCCCATTGCAAATCTGGAGAAGTAAGTTCGTCATTTTCTTCAAGTAGTTGGTTAATAATGTTTTCAATTTGGGGCGAAACTTTTTTCGGCCGACTATGCCCGACGCGATCCTTTGTGGTGCCCGTTTCTTTAAATCGACGAATAACGCAAAAAATCCCCCTGTGGTGTAAAGTGGGACCTTCATCCTCCAGTTTCCGCTTTATTTCTGTGTTTGAAAGCCCCCTTCCATGAAGGGTCACAATCCTAAGACGGAGGTGGTCTGGTATTGGGGGAGGCATGTCAAAACACGAGAGCAATGTAACATATTAACAAATGCTTACTCCTCAAACTGTCAAATGAGCTTGTTGTCCGCGGCAATTAATGGTGGTACTACTGTACTGATCTACTGAATTTAGATGGAACGATTCTCAACTTGGTGTCTGTATGGACTAAAATTTGTATCAATACCAAACGTATTCCCAATCCCAAGACCTTCTAAGTCGATAAAACCGCACGGATTCATTATACTGTAAAGAAAGTTTGGAGTAATTGCTCACATTCAGATTCAACCCAGGCACAAGCATGTTCACTGTGTTTGGTAGAGGTGTAGAAAGATAGATTTTAATTTCTACGAAACACCCTTTTATTCACAGCCATGTGCCATTGTGCCTTTAATCCATTGATTGCTCTGTTATTGCGATCTCGCACTTCCTTTGTTGTAAAGGTAACACAAAGGAAAGTGGTCCCATGGGGTAGGCTATTTTTCGAATAAGAACCCTACGAAACTGTAAAGAAGATCAGACCATCGGAAGTTTTCCCGACAGTGATGTCAATCTGTAGTAGTCAAGAGTGGGGATCATGCGGGATGTAAGGTAAACCGGTGTTTTTTTTTTTCAAAACAATGGGACACCCCCCCTTTCCCCCAATTATTGACGTGCATGTGGTTGTGGGAGTGTCGTTAGTGTGCAAGTGGTTGTGGGAGTGTCGTTAGTTATAAACAGGAGGCGGTCTTGGTGCAACCGTTGATACATAAATGTGATGAATAATAGTATAGCCAAAGGGGCAAAAGGTAAGAGGTACACAGGCATTCCAACCATTGGACTCTTCAAACTGTGCCTTCCTCTCAAGGCTTGATACGTGTTTATATTTCAAGCAAACAGCCGTACATGCTACCATACGGGCAGAACTGTATGCATGCATACTGCAGAAGAGCTATGTCGGTATCGTGAAGTTTTGCAGCTGGTCCCTTGAAATTCGGGGAATTTCCACTCAGTCATAACCACCAAATATGAGACGTACACACTATACAAAATTATTGCCATGTGCATTAATAGTGGCACTTGGGCAAGTATCCAGCAAGTGGTGGCCATTGGATAACCTCGTACACTCCCCTAAATCCAGAATTTTGATTCGCTTCATGAGTATGACAACATGGACCACAGTCATCCAGGGATAAAATTGCAGGAACGTCTTCGTATGTACATTACAGATGGGCCAAAACATGTTTGAACATGCCTTTTGTGCATTAAAAAACACTGCACACTGTCCAAAGATAGATACAGTAGTGAAACCAAATGTACCTGGTAAGTCTACTGTACATGCGATAACTGATTATGAGACCATGAATCGTCTGTCAAAAGTTTATTTTGAGTATGAATCGTAGCAGAGATTCAGACCAAAGTAAGGTTTTTATTAATGATTTAATATGCCAATCCTTCCCTGACTTTATCATCAGTGACCTTCAACATCGTGCAAACATGCAAAAACTGGGCTTTAGCAAAACTGGACAATTACATACTCTCTTAGCAAAATGTTATTTTTGACAGGGAATGGACTTTAGGTGTAGATTACCTGAAAGATGGTTAGGCCTTTGCTGAAAAGGCCGTTGATATGGTGGGGATGGGGGTAAAGGGGGTGCCATACCATTTGAAGTGATGAGTGACTCCATCATGTCTAACAATGTCTGGCACCACTCCTGTTTGCTGCTTTTAGCCATTCGCTTCTTATGGAATTTAATTGGATTATTAACGTTAATTTTTCTTTGCTGGACTCACAGGATCCTACTTCTTTGGACTCACGGGAGCTTTCTAGGGTGAGATTGATATTTTATCTATTCATTTCTCATCTGTATAAATCTTCTAAATAGTTGCTCATGTCGTTGCCTTTGGTACATGAAACAGCAATTCAAATCCTATGTGGAAACTCCTGTAATGAGGAACTAAACCCAGCTCTTCAACAGTAATAGCCCAGAAAGCTGTCTTTGAAGTTCAAATGCGGTTCAGGTCTCCCGGACCAAAATTGTGACTGCCCGATCACCCCATGTTCTGACCAGGGCGCCTGTGGTTCCGACACTGCTATGTCCTGAATTCTTGTACGATGGTGTCGTCGGAGCAAAGGTGTCCGAGCACAGCTCGTTTTGGAACTTCCTGTAATGGATTTGTTTTAACATAGGGGTAGGGGGTATAAAAGGGCTGTGACCATCGAAATATTGTACAGTATGCTGTTAAAGCGTAGGCTACGGCTAAGCCTAGTTTGAATATATTCATTCTTTCAGATCAGGCTATTGTTGGGGGATATGTCAATGTTCCCAAGGTTCTCTGTTCTCGAGGTTCAATGTTCCCGAATTCTAGGGATATCCGCACTTCTGCACTTCTGAGAACATCGAACCTCGGGAATAAAGAACCTTTTCATCGCAAGGTTACTGAGTTATACGAGAATGGGGAACATAGAACCTTGGGAACATTGAACCCCGGGAACATCGGGTAGACCCCATTGTTCGTACACTACCCGTGAATTGCACCCAAAAAATTAATGGAAGGGGATGTAAATGTACTCGTTTGAAATTGCAGAGAAAGTGGTTGAATGGTCATTCCAGGAATATTCCAGTATGCTGGAAAAGCCAAACGAAAATCTGAACAGTGCTGTCAATTTTTTTTAAAACTGAATTTTCAGAAAATATCCCGTTTTCTTTTAAAGTTTCTTGATAGCACATGTGAATGGTTTATTTTTATAATATTTCTCTTCTTTGGAACACTTGATCACACGACATAAGTTGGTTATACCCAGAAATAAATATTAAAACATGACACGGACTTGTTCACTTTATTACTATTCCTGACGTGTAATGACACTGAGGAGTGAGGACAATGAATGTGTGACTCTAATTTCTTTAGCTTGTTTTAACAGGACGGGTGGCCTAGGCTTATGTCATCAAGGGGCAATCAGTTTCGACGGACTGAACTTCTCATGTACTGCTGAAGTTTTGAACGATTAGCATGAGATGGGCTTCGGACTGGTACGTAATACTGTAGAAAATGCCAGTGCCTATCGCCATAGGCGATGTACAGTAGCCTACCCTCTGTAAGAACCAGAACGAAGTTATCTATATATTGCTGAAAACTATAAATGTAATTTATCTGAATGTTGGATTTAAGTCTTGATTCGGTATTTTGAGAGGTATTGGATTATTTGAGAGGTACTGTAACCATTCATATATCATTTCACGGTAAATTCATTGTCTTGCAACACTTTGCATACACACCAGGTTCCAAGTGACTGTCGGCGCGAGTTTTGCGCCGCTTTACACGGAGAGTCACACATCGATTTTGTAAAGCTGCCCTTCGTAAACAGCTTCGCATCATATGTTAGCAATGGAACAATAAAAATGTCACACCTCAAACAACAAATATACTTATAGGAATTTAACAAATCATTATTAATTATTATTATTTACTTTTTTCTTCAGTCTAAGATTGAATGTAATTTTGCAGTACTAGCTGGGACTTTCCAAATCCTAAATGTTATTCAGAATTACATGGCTGTCTGAAGCCTATCTTTATCTGTGCCATAGCGTAGTATGCACATCCCTGATTGCTTTAAACTTCTGTACGTACAGCAGCCACTCACTCAACAATGTTCCGTACACAACTCTACACAACAGTACACTGAACAACTAGATACTATTTTCAGTGGAGGACTGCTAATCCCTATCCATCGGCCAACCTCCCCATTAAAATGTCCCAGTGCTTTGTGCCTTATTATTGTACGTGAAAAGAGAGCAACGTTGTCTAACAATGGGCGGAACTTCAAAGGAAATATCAGGAAGGAGGAGAAATCGTTGATTCGAGTTGACTCGGAGTTGAGACTGAAAAGATTCGACTAGTTGATCAACGTCCGCCAAGTTGAAAGTCAACTTAGGGTGTGACAGATACAGCGCTGGTACTGTAGCTGATCTCTCAACCAATCAGGTGTGCAGGTAAAAAGTCTACTGAACATGCTCAGCAGTCTATTTTGCGCATACCACATGTTGAGCATTATTTTCCACAATAATTGCACTGCATGACATCAATTATATAAAAGGTTGTGCCCTGATCATATGGGAAAATTATATTTCCTCAGAGTGGTGCAGCATCATACATCATCACCCGACATAAATTACAAACCACTCTCCAACTTTTCTTAGTTTCAAATGACCTTTGACCTCCACAAAAATTGATACAGAGCACATACTGTGATATGGACCATCTATCCAACATGCAACTGTATAGTACATTATTTCCCTTGTGAAAGAGTGAGAAAAACCTATTGAACACCACAGATACAAAGACATACTGCATGTAGCTGTGGAAAAACATACATCTGCATCAAACGAACAAACAGGTCATTTGCATCTTATTTGCCATCATACCTACTGTAACCATTTTTACTTTCACAATTCCTGCAGCCCTGGTATATCATAACTCTTCCTTTCATGTGCAGGGACTATATTCTTTTCAATCTACACCATAAAGCATTTTGAACAATGCACACTCAACTAAGTCAAAATTATAACAGCCCTGATTTGTTCACACATTGCAATCAATGTCTTTTACTGTACTGTACCTGTAAATGGTGACGAGACAGTATGTAGTATGTACTGTGATAATATGTCAGTGCTTTCTCATACATTACTTGGAACATTATTCCATGCTTCCGTTTTGAGCAAACAGAAAGCTAAATTTAGACTGTGAAGTAAAACATTCGGTACTTGAATTTCCTTTCAAAACAAATGGGGGATGAGAAGCATACAAATGAACAATGCAGTAGTAAATGGAGTGTCTCATATGAATTGTAAAATTGCAAGACAATGAGGAAGTATGATGCATGTCAAGACTAATTTAAAAGGCCTTTAAGGCCCAATTTTCTCATCCCAAACAGTACCAATTCTCCCAACCTTCTTAATTAAGCCCCTCCCACAATTGTCTGTAATTCACCCTCCTCCAGACATAATCTCATTTTATTGCTTCAGGGTGAATATAGAAAGCTCAATGTGTATCATCAAAACAATATCAGAACAATTCGTGCTGTATAATATATAAGTTTTGGTACTCTGCATTGTTTGAATTAGCAGTCAATCAAAAAGCTGAGCCAATTGAGAGTTTCTGTTACCCTATACTAGAAGTGTAGTTTGGGGTAAGAAAATTGTCCCTTTAAGGTTTTTAATTTTCCATGTGTGCTACAAATCCCACTCTTACCCTAAAGGCCAAATAAATGACTAGAACATGGTTCAACACAATTCAAGCCTTAGTTTCATTTCAAATACAGTTCAAATAAGGTGCATATTTCTTTCCCTTTAGTCACATCTTACAACAGGTGGAAACAGCATGGGCATATTCTAGTACAACCCCCACCCCACAGGAGGAATGAAAGATAGGAAGACCGCACATCCTGTGAAATGTGAAATACAATACTCAGCATCTTTTGAACTTAAAGTCAAACAAAAAGCAAACACAAAATGAGAATTTTGCTTTCCCCTTGGCAAAAATGTTGTTTGGAGTGATGCGTGATGAGTCTTTAAACTCAATTCCACTCAAAACTAGGTCTTGAAGAAAGAATCAATGAGGAAAGTACTTATAAAGCCCTTTAAAAAGCATGTGAGTGACAGTGAGTCTAGATCCAGAACATAAAAAAAACACTTATTTTCAAACACTTCCTCCTACCGGCAGTAAAATGGACTTTGAACTGAACTAGTAGATATTACTTCAGAACCTCTTATGGTCAGGTACAGTATAAATCATTCTTTATGAGCAAGTTTCCACAGAAGCCTACATGCAAGCGCTAGTTATTCACGATGTCTATACACAGATCACTGATGATGCTTTAGTTAAAGTTAAAGAACCACTACTACACACAGGACATGGGCTTAGAGTATGACAAAGGAATTCAATGCAGATAAGAAGGGGCTGTCAAAAACATGAAAAGATAGTCAACCTAACTATTAAATACAAAATATTACATCAGGTTTTGTAGCTGAAGTAGTGCCTACAAAACACTTAAAGGACCAGTTCTCTCACCCCAAACAGTACCAATTCTCTTAACCTTCTCACTTAAGCCCCTCCCACAATTGTCTGAAATTCATCCTCATCCAGATACAATCTCAGTTTATTGCTTCTAGGTAAGTAATAGAAAAACTCAATTTACATAAACAAAACACTCTCAGTACCATTCATGCTTTGTAATATAAGCTTTGGTACTCTGCATTGTTTGAATTACCTGTCAATCAAAGAGCTGAGCCAATTGAGAATTTTGGTACCCGGGTTCCAAAATTGCAGTTTGGGGTGAGAGGTTTGGCCCTTTAAGCTGGGCCTGGACAAGGGTTCAGAATCTTTTTCGGACTGATTGCTAGGAGTATTGGATACATTTGCCACTCCAATAATGCGGATATGCCTCCAAGTTGTCAATATTTTTTTTCGTACAGATGAAAGGATAGCGCCTTGGTAGGACGGTACTGGTAGAACGCCAGAATATTTTACGACTCATCCAAGTATAAAAGCTAGTTAAAGAGCATTTATAGGCATATTTGGTGAGGGCAAAGAGGGCAGCAAAATCCCTACCCCATCTAATTAAATATTCAAGTCCTGGCCTACTCATGGGTGGGTCATACCCAAGACTTTTCAACTGGAACCTACTGCTACTGTGCTTAATGCTCGGTATAACCAATGGAGGAGGGAAAACAAGCCAGTGAGCCAAAACTGGAAAAAAGCAGTGGCCAGCCTGACTTATTTAAGCAGTTGGTTAGAAACTGGATTGTATGACTCCATCTGATTGCAGTACACTACACTGTGTCCGTTTGTGTCTCATGCATTCTCCACAACTTCATGTAACAAATTACAGAACTCATTTATTTGATAAGCTATTACTTACAAGTCAAGATCAGCAAATCATGTGCTTATGTGACTTAGCCAGACCATTCCTTAATTTCTGAGGCTAGAGAGCCTCAGGACAGGGTCATGTTTCTCAGCACTAGATTTTGTGATGAACACTTTTTTCATGAGAGATAAAACATGCATACTTACTCTGCCATTGTACAGTATGACAGGAACTACAAATCTCCCTCGGCACCTGGCAAGTCTTGACTTGTGCATCAGATCTCTGAGCTTGGCAATATCATACAAAGGTTCCACTCTGTAGGGGCAAATAAAGTGAGTAGAACAACTATTCTGATACTGAACTAATATTTATTATTTATGAGTGAGAAGGGGAGCCTCTCCCCACCCCCTTCCAGGAGGTAGGAAAAATCACCTGCCCACTTTCATATTTCAATAAAACCTAGAAAATTGTCAAAATCTTGGTTTCTTACATACAAAGAGGACACTTTTGTGTCAATATTTTAGCTTACATAAATCAATGCCCTTAAAGACCTTCAAACTGTACCTTTCAGTGGCCCTGAACCCATGCATAATGTCAGCCTAAGATCGCATCAATTTTGACTTGGGATTTAGCAGTAATACATCCTCCACCCTTTTGTGTTTCTAGCTGAATTCCTGGTGACCCTGATGAATGAGAACTATTACCAGTGAGAAAGGAGCAATGTCAATTTGCAAAAATTTCTGTAACTTCTTCACGATATCACATAATTTCCCTGAATTTTGAAACTTTTCCAGGGCTTGAAATAGTTTGCAAAATTTGCATGACATTTTTCAGGTTTTCCATCGTGGTAAAAACTCTGCTATAAATTTAAGACAAAATATGAAGTATTCCAGTTTTTCAAGTAATGGTAACCTTCTCTAGAGCTGCATTCAAACAGTGTCATATTCTATAAAACTGTCATCGCCATATTACTGTCATTGTTATATGAAGATTTCAAAGTCACACAGGTACTGTGTCCAATGATAACTGCATATTCCTTCTAAACCCAAACAGAAACTAACTTGGTTACAAATGGTTTCAGCAAAGAGTTTGGTTTTGATAAAAGAGGAACCAATTCTAGCAGTCTTTTAAAATTTCAATTCATCTTCCTTCAATATTCTAGACATACCTATAAAAGCAGATTTCGATTATGTAGTACACCTTGTAATATTAGAGGACTTTGAAACTGACAGAAGAGTGTGCCCACAAGGAATGCTACCTTTGCAAAGTTCCCATGCCCAGCTTTTGTACGTATAATTATAAAAACTTTTATGATGGCTTGTCAAAACAGTGCTGACTAATGTGAGGCTATAATGAAGTTTCTGCTTGCATTAGGGAGCATAGCTTTTTCTAGTCCCCAGCAGTCGACAGGCAAAAGAACAACAAGCGTTGAGTTTTAGATTTTCCAGGTGTGCTAGTAAACACACTCCTTAGAAAATAGAGTTTGGAAGGTGTGTTTATATATCAAAATTGACTAGATTTAAACATAAGCTCCCATTCTTCATTAGGCGAGCCAAAAATCACACTCTGCACAAAGATTTGAGGCGAGTGATTGTGTACCATTGCACTTGCACCCTTAAAATTCAAGGCCTACACTCTTAAAAAGTTGGTTAAAAAAATTCACCAACACTGGTCACGTATGTCAAATACCTGAAATTGGTTAAGTTTTCCCCAATATTTGTTGTTTATTTGGTTGCCACATAGGCTGGTTACCCAATAAAGTGGTAAAAACCTCTTGGATAACCCATTAATCAACAATTATTGGGTAAACTTTAACCAATTTCAGGTATTTGACATACGTGACCAGTGTTGGTGAATGTTTTTAACCAACTTTTTAAGAGTGTAGGAACAATAGCCACTTGTAACCATGTGCACTGAGAGTAAAATGAGCTTTACCCTGCTTTATTCTCTACCCATGGCTGCCTCCTTAACTTGCCCAGTAGACTGTGCATGTTCACTGAGCTATTCAGAATATTCAGGAGGAGCACAACGGGTAGAGTAATTATCTGCAGACTGCTGTGTACTAGAAATACTGTAGCTGTTCCCATACCTTGCTTAACTCTTTACCATTGTGCTCCAATCAGGGCATATTTGCGCGCCTCGGGAGTGGGCGGAAAGGTGGATGTAGCACGCCCCGCATCAGCTTCCGTAGGTTATTGACTTATACTATTGTCCCTCTCCTTGTTGTGGCCGAATTTTCAGGTAGCTACTCGCAGTTTCGAGCTCCGTGTGAAACAGTAAAGATGGGTGACAGCCGCGCTCTCCATATGGATCCAAAAGGACCCAAACAATGGTAAAGGGTTAAAAATCCTCACATGCTGAGACCAAGGAGGTTCTACAAGGTCCCCCTTGCTGAGACCCTCACATATTAGAAAACAGTAGAAACCAAAGCAAATTTTACCATATTGCTTACGTTTGTTAATTTTCCCACAGGTGTCTTCCAGATGCTCCTCTGTTAAAAGATCTACAGTGTGTTTCTTTTTTATTTATAAAACCATTATCTCAGAGTTCTTTTGCCTAAATGTCATCTTTATCTACGGTTTCTTTCATTCCCTTTGTAACAGTAGTCACTAGTCGACATATGAGGGGTTGACTAGGTCCTTGCTTAGAAAGGAATTCTTGGCTGAAAGATGATTACAAGAGGAAAAGTGCTTTATTCTAGATAGGAAATTTAAACTAGCTCTGTTCTTTGATAATTTAGAAAGGTTGGTCAGTAAGATTCAAGCCACCAGTCAGTAAACATCTAAAATATGGTTAGTTAGTTAGATAAGATTTAACAGCACACCAACAACGTGTTATATAGTATCATACCGTTCAAATACTGTTCACGTCTTCCCCTTTAGTCACCTCTTACGACAGGCAGGGAATACCATGGATATTTTCTACAACCGCAGCCCACAGGGGGATAAACATCTAAAAAATCCTCATCATCATAGTTTCATCATGCCATATTTCATCTGCTAGTTTTCAATGAACTGACATCTCGGTACTACAAACAACTTTGAATGGATACCAACTAAAGGGGAGAGTCACTTTTCTAGGCAGCCAGTATGGACAGGTGGGCAAAGGAAACATACAGTAAGTGACTTGGCCATAACTGCCAGTTAGATTTATGAGTCTGCCTTAAAATAAAATGATTGGGACACATTATATTCCTGCTTTAGTCTCATCATTCTTACTGTTGCAACAGCAGTATCCCAACCTAGGGCCTGCAACCCAAATCAGGACTGAAAAGTACTTTACATGGGCCATGAACTAAGTTACAAAATATTTGAATAGGTGAGGTAAATTTGTGTACATAAATTTTGGTTGCAATCTAAATTGCTGTTAACTAAAATGCCATGGGTGGAAAAAGTTGGGAAGCTACGAGGCTCCTTCCTGGGAAATTTGGGCATCTAGAGACAAAATTTTGACAACTTCACAGAAATTTCCCTTTCTATAGAGAGAATAGTAGGAAATTTTACTCCCTTCCTGGGAAATATTTTTACTCGCTTCCTAGAAAAGAAATATGTTTTCCAGCCCTGCTGAAATGCCTTCGCAATAAAGGCATATTTTCAGCATCCCGAACAGTTCCAATTCTCCCAACCTACTTACTTCTAGCCCCTCCCACATTTATCTAAAACTCATCTTTATCCAGACACAATCCTAGTTTATTGCTTCATGGCTTGTCCCAGTGGCCATACAAGTCCATAATGTGTAATCAAGACACTCTCAGTGCCCATGCTGTGTAATTTAGCTATGATGCATTGTTTGAATGTGATGCCAATCAAAGAGCTGTACCAACTGAGAGTTTTGATATATGCATACTGAAACTGTAGTTTAGGGTGACAAATGACTGCCTTTAAGCAAAAGGTTGGGAACCCTGCTCTTTTCCATCTCAAAGCAAAACATTTTATAAACAATACCCTTTATGTGTATTTATAGAGATATTATGGTTACACATATGTATGTTAAAATCTCAAGGGGGGTTGAGGAATATACTGACCAAAAACACTCACAATGACTGAAAACACTCCACTCACAATGAATTTTAGTTTCTTACTTTTTGCTTCAGGGACCCCCTACTACTCCCCTTCCCTCCCTTCCCCATTTTTTTTACTTAAGTTCCTCAAACAGGTCACACAGAACAGGTCTTACCCCAGCTGTTGCCCTTTAAGAAGCTAGGAGAAGGCAAAGCTCCATGGATACAATTATATTCATTACTTAGTTGCCTACATAAGAATGAGGACAGACTGCATGGTCCAGTGGTTAGTTAGAGCATAGCTGGGAGGTCTGGAGTTCGACTCCTGGCCACATCATACCAAAGACTTCATAAAATGGAACCTACTGCCATTGTGCTTGGTGCTCAGCATGAGCAATGTAGTAGGGAAAACAAGCATGTCACATCATTATTGAAAATTTAATTTTGTATAGTTATAACCCCTTATGTCATTGATGCACTATGAAGAAACAAAAACCAGAATGCAAAAATGCATTGAGGTTTCGATGATACATACATGCTCTTTTCAATAAAATGCTACATTTCTTGTAACAACTGGTGACCCAAAATAACCTTTGTCTCCACCTGTAAGTAACTGGTTTTTCTTTTAACCAAAACATTTCTATATTCAAAAAGCCAAATTTCATACTGCGCCTTAAGATATTCTGCAAACAAAGTTTTCAGAGTCTGATGTCAGGTGATACCAGATAACCATTGACCTCCACCAAAAACAACAGGTACTGTACAGTACTTTCAACTCACCATAACACATCCACATACTAATTTGGAAATCCATCCAAGTTTCCCACCTTGAGATATCCCATTTGGGAAAAGTTTTCCAAAGTTTGACCGATCATGACCCCAGATGTCCTTTCACCTCCACCAAAAAAAACCTTATACAGACCATAATTCATTCACACACTAAATGTGAAATCCATCCACCTTTTGTACCTTGAACTATCCTAAACAAGTTTTTCTGAGTTTGACCCCAAATGACCTTTGACCTCTACCAAAATCAATAGGATTCTTCCTTACATCATAACACATCAACATATCAAGTTTGAAATCAATCCAAGCTTCCTACCTTGAGATATAGTGTAAACAAGTAGTTCGGGTTTTAACCCCATGTGACCCCAAATGACCTTTGACCTCCACCAAAATTTATTGGGTTTTTCCTTATACCATAATGCATCAACATATCAAGTTTGAAATGAATCAAACTTTCCTACCTTGAGATATAGTGTACACCAGGATTTCAGGATTTGACCCCATGTGACCCCAAATGACCTTTGACCTCCATGAAAATAAATCGGGTTCTTTCTTACATCATAACACAGCAACCTATCAAGATTGAAATAAATCCAAGTTTCCTACCAGGATGTATCATGTAAACAAGGATTTCAGGGTTTGACCCCATGTGACCCCAAATGACCTTGGACCTCCACAAAAATATATCGGGTTCTTTCTTACATCATAACACATCAATATATCGAGTTTAAAAATTGATCCAAGTTTTCTACCATGAGATATCATGTAAAACAAGGATTTCAGGGTTTGACCCCACGTGACCCCAAATGACCTTTGACCTCCACCAAAATCAATAGGGTTCTTCCTAACATTATAACGCATCAACATATCAAGTTTGAAATTAATCCGAGTTTTCTACCATGAGATATCGTGTAAACAAGGATTTCGGGGTTTTCCCCACATGACCCCAAATGACCTTTGACCTCCACCAAAATCAATAGGGTTCTTCCTTACATCATAACGCATCAATATATCAAGTTTAAAATTAATCCAAGTTTCCTGTCTTGAGATATTGTGTAAACAAGAATTTTGGTTTTTGACCCCCTGTGACCTCAGATGACCTTTGACCTCAACCAAAATAAATAGGGTTCTTCCTTTTAATATGGGGTATCTGTGTACCAAGTTTGAGAACTGTCAGATCTTCCCTTCTGAAGATATCGTGTAAACAAGCAAAGTGTCACAAACACACACACATACGCACATACACACATACACACACACATACACACCTACACATACATACACACACACGCCATCATGAATGCATAGGTTTCTCTTTTCATCGAAAACAAAAATAAAATAGGAAGAAAAAAATGAAATGAAGTGAGCCACGACTGGGAACGAAGCTGTGGCCAGTTAAGTTAAACCAATTGGTTAGAGACTGGGCCGTAAAACCTCATCCAGCTAACTAACACGAGAATGAAAACCAGAAAAGGAAATTGAGGGCCAATTTTTGTAGCTTAACAGTGAAATATTTTGGACGTTCTTCCTGCACGAATTCACAGCATGTAGAAACATAAGTAATATCCTTACACAGTATGGACAGTTTCCTCCTTCGCAGCTTCTTTTACAGACACTTCATATTCTTGGATAATCAGCTTGGTTGGATAGTGACTGCACAGTTCCCCGTTACCATTGTGAATTACCTGTACAAATAAAAAATGAAACATATAAAGAGGAAATCAGTGGCCCTTTTATTTGACAGAATATCCTGTTTGGTGAATGGCTTTTGATGATCACATGTCAATATTTTTCCTCATAAATTGTGAAATTATCTGTAATTAATTTGTTTTGCCGCATATAATAAGATGAAAATTGTGAGATTTATCTGTTGTTCAAGGCAAATTTAGCGAGACTGCTTTTACCCTTGATGCCCTTGGCACTTGATATCTTAAATGATATAGCAAAGTTTGGCTCTTTAACAAGTCTGCTGTAGGTGCCTCAACTCTGGCAGGAAGCCAACATTGCCAACCTCAAGTTTGTACTGAAAAGGCACTGCCTGTAGCAGGAAATGTAGCAAAGTGGCAAAGTCCCACTAAAGCATGGTTAGGCAAATCCCTACACCACCAGCAAAACCAAATAAATTTCAAATTCCCCTCCTCGCATAGCTGTACCAGACTCTTTTCAATAAGGACAGGTACAGTAGTTGGATTCAAAATGTTATTGGACAGGAATCTCCATATGGTTTGTGTTTGGGGGGAGAGACAAAAATGGATCAGGTTCCGAACTGGACTCTTCTATAAGAAATCAACCCAAACGAACATGAGCGCAACCTATACACATAAAAAAAAACTTGCATACACACTTACATTGACATGCACAAAACATACACAGATGGCTCATTATACACTGTAGATGCAGCATCATTTTATTTAAACTTTAACAGGCTCAAATTGACATTTTCTTACAGCCCTTATGATATCTACTTACCAAAATGTTTTATTTTGTTTATCCTACTGTTCCTGTTATGGGATGATGAGATGTCCCCCCACCCAAAATTTTCATCAGTGGAGCCTGCCCCCCCCCCTCCGACCCCCAGGATCGACGACCCTGGTATTGGATATTGGTATGGGCCTACTGTACATAAAATTATGAATACTGTGGTGCTAAGTCACTGTGGCATAGCATATATTTTTTGGTGCATTAAGCAGACTTTATTACACATTTACAATCCTGTAGGTAATGGTCATGTCCTCCAGTTTGGTACCAATAAACAACCAGGTTACTGTAGTACAAATATGTATCTCATTTACCTTGTGTGCAGGTTTGATGGGTACAATGAATATTAAAATCTACTGTATGTGATCGGAAAAGGTTGTCCCTAGGCTCCATCCCCAACCCCATGGTTGATCCAATTTCAGCCCCACTGTTGCATACACATGCTGAACCAACGTAAAAAGAACTCAGCAACATTTTTAAAACCACAGCCACAAATCACAAATGTTATTGTACACAACACAACTGTACAAATGACAGACTTTAAGAGATACCTGCATGTACGAACAGATTGTCATAAAGTTTTTGCATATAAAAATAAAAGCACTGCAATATTTCTTTTTCTGCTGGGTTTTAGAACTCCTCTACCTCCTCTTTAAAATCATGGAAAATGTTGAAAACTGGCAGGCTCCTCTACAAGAAATTTGAATTTCTGGCAGAAATTTTGGTACACGTAAGTGGAGGAAACCTATCACTGTAAATACAAGGGCTCGACTTGAACCAATAGGAAACTGGGCTGTAAAACTCTATCAAACTAACGAACGAAGGCACTAAAGAACGAACGAAGGACAGAAGGAATAATCGAATTAATGAGCTAATGAACAAACAAACGAATGAACTAACAAACTAACTAATTTACTAACTAACTAAATACAAGAAAACTCTAAAAGAATTATAGGAAATCTCACTTTCTTCCAGGGAAATGAAAATTTTAAACAGCTCTTCTTGAAAGTTGACACCAAAAGATATCCCCCATGAGCTCAAAGTTTCATTTGTATTTACATTTGGAAAAATTTTATCAACAATTTCTTCCTAGAGATCTACCAGAATACTTTGTCGCTTCTATGATAAAAATTAACTTTCAAAGCAGGTTCATGCAATCCATCTCTACCAAAACTTACAGTACTTTCTATGGATCAATATACATGTAATTTTGCAAACAGACACAAAAGCGCTGAAAGTGAAATAGAGCAACTCATCAATTTTTGGAAAGCACTCACCGTAAACTGATAATCCTTGGCAAAAAGTGCATGACACTTTCTTTCGACTGCCTCACACTGTAAGTAAAACAAAAATCATGGTTTCATGCATTAATTGAAGAACATTATAGAAAGTCTGCATTTAAAAAATGTAAGAAATGTTTTGTAAATGTTTACATAAACAGCAGTATAGTCAGGGCAGGCACCATGATTATTTCATGGGTGAACAAAAAAGGGAAATTTGGGAAGCTCTTTGAAGAAAAATTATTGCACGGCATTTGGAGCAGGTTGAAGCTACAAGGGTCAGTGAGGAACAGCAAGACCCCACACTGGCTTTTGTCAACCCATATTCATGCTAAAATGAACTTGAAGCTCCTCCCAACTCTCACACATTTTCACCATTATCATGCAGCTGCACCAGTTCTCCACAAAGTCTCTGCCAGTAATTCTCATCCACAGACTTCCTGTATACATGGACAGAGCATGTAACGTGTAGGTCCTATATGTAGATTGTCACCAACGACTGGGACAAAAAAGGTGTGCCAAGATGGCCGCCCTGAAGCTATAATTAATATGATTTAATGACAACTCTGTAATATTTTAAACAAAAGAAAAGATAAACTTGAATGGCTGACAATATCATATTCCTGCAATATGTGTAGTAATTTTGACCTTTTACTATTTCGAAAATATTTAAATCTTTTTGCAAAATCTGTCGATTTACTTCAGCAAGTCCAAACTTGCACACAAAACCATAACTTTCACAAAAAAAAATAGCAGACAGCCACCTCGGTGCCCTTTATATCACATGTAGGGTAGCAACAATCTATGGTGCACTATGCTCTAGAGGTCGGTGTTCTCAACTTACCCAAGAAAGTTACCACCCCCAAACATTGAAACCAAGGACAAATACACTAAGAAGTGCCATTTCTTTCCGTCTGGGAAGCATATTTATCATTTTTGCCAAAATTATGTACACATAGCGCAGCAAATTGATTAATTGTGAGGCTATGCTGCCACACATTTTGCAACACAAACTCATTCTGCAGTAACATCCTGTATGCCTAGATTGTTGCTACTGTATACTGTACATGTATAAGCACTGTATAGGCATACAGTAGCAAGATGGCTGCCTGCAATGGTTTCCTTTGTGAAGTTTTGGACTTGCTCAAAAAGTCAAAATGGGGCAAATTTTGCAAGAAACTTGAATTTTTTGAAATACTGCCATACAATGTAAGGTCAAAACCACTACACCAATTGAAATATGATATTTTTCCCATTGGTCCGGGATCGATTTTCATGGTTATCCGATTGTCCATGACAACTAAAATTCCATTCAGACAACCAATAGTAAGAGGTTGGTTGTCTCATGAACAACCATTTCTCTGTCACAATGAATTAAT
Source organism: Holothuria scabra (assembly GCA_037179385.1). Lineage (NCBI taxonomy): Eukaryota > Metazoa > Echinodermata > Holothuroidea > Aspidochirotida > Holothuriidae > Holothuria > Holothuria scabra. Next base: position 18,507,929 of record CM074181.1, read on the forward strand.
TAAGCAGCATGCTTTTATCTGACTGAAGAAGAATGCTGCTGACTGATCAACTCTTTCAACTTTTTCCATCATACATTTTCAAAGTTGTGTTTTTGTCTCTCAAAATCATACCTTTTCATTCTTCAAGACCAACAATACATAAACATTAATTAACGTTTACTAATTGTGTGAAAAATGTTTAAAATGACCAAATTTTCTTTTGGACACTAAAATTACTGAAATGGTTGCCCAAAGAACTACCATAATTTTTTTCTGAAAATTAAGGACTGTTTTAAAGTGTCTTTTTCTACAGTTTTCTGTAATGTACTCTTGTAAAATTCATGACTAAAATGAATGCAATTTTGATTTCCTTGTGAATATTTCTGTGTTGCCATTCTTTCATTAATGATTTTTGTTACACTCAATTAAATTCTCCTACAATCTTTCACCTCTTTCATAAGTCATTTAGATTTAGAAATCCTTACCCATTGATGCAACTGTCAATATGCATTGTTTACCAATGTTAGAGATGGAACCTTTATGTAAAGATTCCAAAGTTCATGGTGTTGAGTGCTTCACTTGCAGGTTGGTTATGCAAACACTTCCCTGTTCAATATTCCTACAATGCTGCATACCTACTGTACCATAGTACATACTGTAATCTGTATACACAGCACAGTACTCTAAACTCCAAACTACAATTTTTGTAGTATTCCACAAAAACTCTTGATTTGCATGGCTTTTGGATTGACAGCTACAGTAGTTAAACTAGAGCACCATCAGTGCTGATGGCTCAAACCTATTGAATAAATGCAGGGAAATTTGGCCACCTTTATATATATGTAAACATGTCAAGTCTTTGGGAAGTTTTTATTTGCTTGCAGGGAAATTAGCATTTTTTTCAGCCCTGGCAAGCAGTATTGTATACTGTACATGCAAACTATAGTATGATCAAAATCTACTGTATTGTCCTACAACACCCCCAAATCCGCAATTTTGATTCGCTGTAGAAGCATCATGATTAGCACATGACATTGGGGACCACGGTCATTGGAGGGATAAAGGTGAAGAGAATGCTCCTTCTTTTCATGAGCTGTACACAGTGCACAGGCCCATGAGTGTTCGACCCATAACATGTTGAAACATCCAACATCACTGTACAGTGCAATGTGGGCTACATAGGTACAGCACTAAACGTAACAGGCGCGAGTTTCAATGGTCTGTCTTTCTTCCCTTTTAGGCACAAACTGGGACTAGCTTAATTTGAAGTTAATTCGCTTCTTTAGAAACACGCTGTGTCAACCTGTTAGCAAAGCCTGCCGGTAGTTGTTTTCATAAAGAACGCTCGAGGGCTGCTTGAGCAATTAGGGTGGGGTTTCAGTGCGTCTCCCTGCATCAAGCTGGGGAAGGGTGAAGATACGACTTTCTTACCGGAAAATAAACGTTGCTCCAGTCCCACTGTAGCAGACAAGATTGGAGGGGGGGGGGTGGGGCGAAAGTTTTGATAGAGATTGGCGGACTCAGTAAGCAGTGTACATTGATGCTTTCCTCTCCAGTCTGTAATTCTGAAACAGGTACTGTACTCAGTTTGCATGAAATTTAATGGAATACTACTACTACTACTATTTTGTGTTTTTGTCCGGCTGGTTTGGGTTGTCTCTTTGTTACAACGTGCCCGTTTCTAGGTACGTTTTAAAAAGAAAGTATCAATCGATTGTGTTGTCCGAACATGGGGTGTTGAGAAAGAATGGGTTCTATTTTGTTGTAATGAAGGGTTGTCAGAATACAGAAGGCCTGCAGGAGTGAAGGACCATAGGGTTGTCAAGATATGGAGGTGTCAGAATATGGAGCTATTGAACCGGGCAGAACTTCATGTATTTAGACATTAAGTTATGTTATCTCGTCAATCCCGGCTAGCAGGTATAGGTCGGGGCTACTCATTTAGTTGTAAGTTTCCATTGGCTTCTAAAACTGATAAGGGAAATACCCCCCAGAATTCGCAAAAATATAAAAGTTACTATGTATCATAGAACACATTTAAATTTTAATCTTACTACTGCTTGTGAGATCATACTGTAGGCTAAAACTGGCAATGGCAAAATCGGAAATTGTCTTACTGGACGTTTCCGATATTTTGCTTCTGTAAACCACAAGCAGAAATTGTGCAATAATAGGCTAAATCTGGCAACGGCAAAACCCGAAATTCGTTTTAATAAACCTTGTCGATATTTTATTTTTGTAATTTGTAAACAATCTGCAATTCCATAAATTGGAAAAAAAAAACTAGCCTAGGCCTACAATACAAAAGAACCTTCGTTTTAGTTTAATACACAGGTCGTGTTGTATTTTGACAATCGGTCTCAAAAAAAAATCAGGAAAAATGGCATTGCTGTTTAATAAACCAAAATTGATAACGTGTAGACCTCAAATATTTGTGTACAATTTATACCATCGTTAAGTGTATTCTAGGCCAATCAAGGCAGTACTCTTTTGCTTAGAGCTGCAGCACTGATAACATGCTCACTCATCCTGTCCACTTTCGGCACAACATGTGGGGAAATCAAGGATTGGAATTAATATATATGCGTTAATTCCCAGCCAGCGGTAGACGTCTAAATCAGAAGTATAATTGAGAAGAATATCTCCGTGGGTGTACTACACCAGTGGTTCTCAAACTTTTTCAAAATACCGCCTCCATAAGGCATCCATGACTGATCCAATGCCCCCCCCCCTCCTCCCACACAACATATCATATTTATATAAGTCTAAACTCTAAAGACCAGTTCATGTAAACAGGGAACACAAAAAGATGGAGTCTCTGAACTTGATTTTTTTTCTTGCTTTCAAATCTTTGAAACAAAACCTGCATGATAGCTGATTAACATGTCTTTCAAAATGTTTTGATCGGACTACAGACACTGCCAACCGTCCTACAACCTCGTAGGTTCCTTCATTGAATGTATGAGAACCTCCAGGGACCCCCTAGTCAATGCCAACACCCCCCTATTGCTTGCAAACTCCTCAGCACCCCTTAAAACTTTTCAACAGCCCCCCCCCCCCTCCAGGGGGCAGCAGGACCACTTTGAGAACCACTGTACTACACAGACAATTTAGCACACATATAAATGAGCTCTGCCAGTGATTAACACATTAAATCGATCCCACAGGAAGTTCAATCAAGTGTGTAAATAAACCTGTTTAGTCCCACTCCTTCCTGCAAAAGGTTCTGTGAGTAGAAACCCCTTGTGAAAGCTATTCATTAGATTATGGGATTATTTCTTTTCAAACCGCCGAAGGCCACTACTGTAGTTCGCAAATTTCAGGGAATCTCATCAGTCAAAGAGCGGTATACTATGGGTATTGGGTGGTTGGTATCTAGTGCTCTGGTTGATTTTTTACACTCATTCTTAGTGCAGCTGTACTAACAAAGATGTCTGCGTGAGCGCCATTTTGAGGCAAACTAACCTAATTATTCATGACCGTATGCATGCATGCACGGCTCAGTTTATATAGCATGCTGTGATTGTGAGGTGTGATTTTGCATCAGCGACAGAAAGCTTGCCGGCAAAAATATTAGGCCTATGATGTGATATGTGGGAAGCAACACACTAATGAACGTGAAGATGGCATGATCGGGCTGTGTGCCAAAATAAGATGATTTTCCTGCAGATCTTACTGTAAGTCTTGATCTTCCAAAGTGTTCAGCAGAAATGATTGGTTAGCCTTGAGCCAGTCATTTCTAATTTTACGCACACACTAATTCTGTGTTGTGGAACAGTACTTATGCCTGCTTGCTACGTAGGCCTTTTCAGGCTTTTCTTCATTGCTGCAACATATCGTAACGTAACGTAACATCACCTAACATAAAGTAACGTAACATAACATAACATAACATAACAGGTTAAAGGGCGAAGGAGGGCTGTAAAGGCCCCATGAGCTGCCCTGTAACCCCCAAAAAACCCAAAACAAAGCAAACCAAACCTGGGGGAGGGGTAAAAGGGGAGGGGGGTCCCCCTTCCCTTTTGGAAATATTGTGACTTTTGCAAGTCCCTAGACGCAAAATGGTGACACTTTTGAGGCAAATTAGTCAACACAATTTCTGTTAGTTGACGCAAAAATATTAGCAACGAATCTCACATTCATACAAATTTCGTTTGACTGATAATTTTCCAAATCTGAGACATTAGCCCTTCCTCTAACCTGCAAAACGGGCATTTGTGTTTTAGTCCTGCAAGATGTGTTGTGCCACATACTGTAGCTACTGCGCTCCGGAGTGAGCACAACAGTTTCCTGATACAAGCCTACAGTATGAGGGCAAGTGCAGGCTAGTTAATAATACTGTGTTGTTACTTGTTCAGTGGTAGGCCCTTTGGAATGTACATACAGAGCTCCGGCTCGCAGGCAGTGGTATGTGAATGGAAGTTAAAAAAGTTAGTTGCAGTTTTACAAATAATTCAATGATTTTGTCGTTTATGGTATTAACAACAAAAGCAATCGTTGACAGAAAGAAGAAAAAATTATGGAGGCTAGCTGGCAGCAATTTTGAACATCGCGGCTGGTTTTTGAATGTCGCGGCCCCCTTGGTTTTGAAGCTTGAACGTCGCAGGCAGCGACATTCAAAAGGCCCAGGGAAAACCCTGTGATCATCTATTAGGTAATCGGCATCGGGCTGATTATTGTGTTATCGGTAAATAATCGGCATCGGTAAAATTCTGCCATCCAACCGATCACTACCACTGATTATTTGCAAACTGGAAAAAGGGGCTAAATGTACTTGAAATTTGCTCTTAATTTCGTTAAAATTCCCCTAAGTACTCAATCATTTAACTTCCCGCCAAAATGGGATACATTGATTATCACAAACGTATACATTTTACCCCTACCATGGGAATGATCATTTGATGTTTTCCGCTACAACCCGGTAGTATTACTTGGAATTTGATTAAGAAGTGCATTCAACGAGTATTCTTGCTGTCTCGCAGAAAGCGGGCATAAGTTGCTGTACAAACTGTTCTGCACAAAAGACATAGTACAGACTATCTAACTGCAGTGTTTCATCACGAAAACGAAAACAGTAATGCACGTGGTCTCTTGCATGCAGCAAACTTCTTGGCCCACTCATGCACTAGACTTGTGTGCGTGTCCGTTTTTACCGCCAAACATGGCATCATATTTTGCTTGGTGACATCATATGCAAAAGATCCATTGCAAAATTTAAATTGGCCCCTGCTTCGTGATTGGTTCAATTGCGTTGATTCTAGGCAGCCAATCAAAACGCGCCTTCGCCTATGTGATTTAGTATGTGAAAATACTCAGTCTCGAGACAAATTTTCCCATTTAGTTTGTGTTACGACAATCACGCTTGTAATGCCGGCTAGCTAAGCCGAGCGAGCCCGGTGCTAAATTCACCTAAAAACAGCTCATCACAAATCTCTGCGTACCTGGATTTTTCAGGGGTCAGACTTACATGCATTTCAGTTGCAGATTCTTTTTAAACAAGATGGAAGTTTTGGACGAGAACTGCTAAAAATATACGGGGATATTTATATCGGAAAGGAACCATAAGATACGTTATGCAGGTGCCCAGAACTGCTAAGATTATGATGATTGCTTTACATGGGGTTCGTTAAAGCAGGAGAGTACTACAGTACACTAACACAACTACAGCCCAGTAAAGTAAAGGAAAGCAATGTTCCAACATGATTGGGGGATGAAAACTAGACAGAGCATGATGTTGGCCTTTGAACTAAATTATCAAAAGGCATGTGACATCGACTGCAAACAAATGTACAGAATTAAGGGTTGATTTGTATCTCCACTTTTGAAGTGAAAATAATTCGCCCACAAAAATGATATCCCGTTCGTGAAACGAACAGAACTATTCCCAACGTTTCCATCCTGAAGTGGTTATGATAATATGATATGCACGAAGCAAGGGGCACGTACAAAAAAGACAAACATGTGACTTCCCTCTTTCTAATAATCGGTGTCGGTAATCGGCATCGGGCCGATTGTTAAATTAAATAATCGGTAATCGGGTATTACCGATTACCGATTACAGCATAACCAACCCAAGCACCCTATTTGCCCTTGCAGCAGTAGCTGCACACTGCCTAGATGACTTTAAATCTCCCATAATAACTACACCAAGGTCTTTCTCAGAAGTCACTTTGTTCAAATTACTACCATTCATAGTATAATCATGGTGGGGATTCTTAGAACCAAAGTGGAGGACTTTGCACTTGTCAGCATTAAAAGACATTTGCCAAGTCTGAGACCATGAAAATAACCTATCCAGATCTTTCTGAAGCAATAAAGAATCATCCTTTCCTCCAACCTTCCTACAGAGCTTTGTATCATCAGCAAACTTACTTATACTGGAAGTGATAGAAAAACTGAAAATTTTATGAGTTGGCGATAATATGAAACCATTGGTTTGGAAGCTCCATGGTTAAAAAAAGCCTGAGAAATCTGAGTAATTCATGACCCAATTCAACAAGAAAAAAAAGACTAACATGTATGCATGCCCTCAGGAGTGATACATATGATACACACAAGAAATGACTGGCGCAAGGCTAACATGGCCAATTATTCTGCAACCAAACATTTCTGCTGAACACATGTGCATGTTGAGTAAACGTTTAGTACAAAGCTACAAGAGATTAATCACCAAAACTGTTTTTTATCTTTTTGTGTACTCTGATGATCCCTGGTTTCAGTTAAATGGAACACTCTGGACATATGTGGCCCTTATAGTAGGGTTTCACGGTACCACTGATAATTGGTTCCGTCGGTACCGCCACAAATGGTACCGGTATTACCGTAGTACCGGTACCAGAAGAGTAAAAAAGTAGGATTTTTATCACATGCAAAATATCCGTAAAAATACCATGCATTGACATAAGTGAAGTCTTCTGATAATCCCTGCCTCCCGTTTCAGTATTTTTTATAACATTTAGTCACCCCACACTAAACAAATCGGTAAACAAAAAAAGAAATAACCTCTCTGCAAATTTAGCGTCCGATAATTTCGGGAAACACAATAAATCAGCGCCGCACGTCCGCACCGGAGCTAGACCCCACAAGATGACAAGAGCACTCAGGATTGTAATGAAGATTGCAAAAATAATTTCTGCAAATAATAACAACCCCCCTCCTAAAGTATAACCAAAAGTTATTAAGTAGAACTTTACAAAAATATTTCCATTAAAAAATGATTCATCAAGCTTTCTTCCCGCCGAGTTATCGCTATCAAAACTAAATCAAAGTGCTTCAAGATTGAATTTATGAATGCATTGAGCAGCAATCCGTTGTACAATAACACTATACTGTTCTTCAGTACGTAGAGCAATACAACAAAGCAAGTGAGTTGATCAGTTGAACTGAACATGCGAGCCAATGATTTAAGCGGGATTTACTGTGTGTTCAGTCCCATTGCTTCACCGTGTTACAGTAATTTCTGAAAGTTCGTTGCGTTCCTACGAAAGTTTTTCTCCCCCAGATATAGACAGTGGACGTTATGGAACGGTCCCACTGAATCACAGTGTTAAAATCAGAAGTTGTCGATGCAACGTTCATGTCAGAGCTTGCAATGCTATGATTCTTTGTCTGCTTACAACGAATTTTGCACTCGTATAATGTTGTGTGCTATCGTAATCAAAGTGAATTTTATCAATCAACGCATGGTATCTATTCGCAATACACCATGTGAAAGCATTTGCTGATGAGCAGCGATCGTTCGGGGTTGCGCAGAATGTCAAAAGAAAGCAAGGGCCCTGTTAGTGTGGAAGGTACTAGTTCTGCGAAAGTAACATTAAACAGCACTTTCCGAAATTCGTAGGGGGATTTGTGACTGAAATTGCGCAAAACGATTATCAAGTGAATGTTCCCTGTTTGTATTGCAATCCTTAGAGACACGGCGCATTTATCAAATGGGTTTTTGTTTCATTCAAGTATCCTTCAAATTCAATGCTTTATTTTTGAGAAAAGATTTTCGCCGCAAAGTTGACTAATCCTGTCCGTCTAGTCTAAATACACAATGTGAAGGCACAGGCGAAGCTAGCGCTGGCAGGGATCGTTCTGAGATTGCGCAGGATGTCGATAGAAAGCAAGTTCCTTTTTAGTGTGGATGGTGCTAGTTCTGCGAAAGTAACGTTAAACGGCAATTTCCGAAATTCTTAGGGAGGATTTGTGACTGAAATGGTGCGAAATGATTATCAAGTGACTATTCCCTGTTTATATTATAATGTTTAGAGACACGGGGCATTTATCAAATGGACGTTTGTTACATTTTAGTATCATTCTAATTTAAATGCTATAATTTTGAGAAAAGATTTTTCACCTTACAGTTGAGTACCGAGTCTCCACGATACTTCGGTACCTTTAGGTTGGTGGTACCGTACCAAACCTGTACATACCGGTACTTACGGAAATACCGGTATACCGTGAAACCTTACCTTATAGGCTTCAAAGTTTCAGAATAATTTGAATTAACCATGCAAGATAACAACTATATCTGCATTACATTCAGTATCTGTCACTACATACTGAAATTGTTTTTTTTTGTGATATGGTAATTACGATTAATCGCTAAATGATCACAAATTTTTGAGGTTAAACGTTTAGGCCTAGTTATTTTGCTAAACGTTCACAGCCCTATTGGAAAATTGTCTTTTTTCAGGCTAGGTAGTGTAATCTTGTGCTTTATTGAAGAAGGCTATTCTTGATAGTTTTGTGACAAGGAATAACACCTTTACCCTGCACGTTTGACTCCACCAGGAGTGTTGTGCAGTATTTTTCCAGATCCAGAACATACGGGGAAGAATTTCCCACATGATTGTAATTTGAAGTGAATATCATGAGTTTTTGTCCTAGGCCTAGGCCTTATAGCTACCCATAACACTATTTGCCATTATGGTTCAAGTTTCAGTTGTGCCCTCTATAAATATAGGCCTACATGAAAACGATTCTATTTGTTTAAGCCAGTGTTGGTAAAATTAGCTAACAAGTGAGCAATTTATGCTGTGATCAATTTTCCTGCTAAGTCATATGAAATTGAAAGTGGGGTTTGTAGCCTAGCACACTTTTGCCAAGGACTCTAACATTAGTAGGCTTAAATGGACGTAGGCTAGCATAGTCCTGTTCAAGGAGTAGTCTAGACTACAGTATGTACTTGCTATGTCGTTGACTAGTAGTAGGCTAGTACGTTAATAGCTAAGTAAGTGTTAGCCTGGGCATTAGTAGTATTACCAATAGTACCAATACCATTATTGTATTACTATAAGGGCTAGCCTAACTTAACTTAGGCTAGGGGGCCTAAGTTAGGACTATTATTAACATAAAGAAACGTACAACACTGCTTCCATCCTTTGCTCGGTAAACGTTCTTAGTGAAGTATTCCACCAGTCTTCGAATTTCTTCCTCTTTTATTATTACACGCTGATCCCCCATCAGACCTACGGATGAATATTTCACAGAAAAGAGAACCCCATACTAGTCAAAATGGTCAACATATTATGTCAAGACTCGTAACGTTATTATTACACATCACGTATAAACTTCCAATATCATGCTTGCGCTTGTAAACACACAGTACAGATTTGCTGAAATGTAACTTTACTGTAAGCGAAGAGTTTATTGGTCAATCGAGTTGTAATGTACCAATCAAAACGGCTTTTAGATAAAACTTGTTTCGTTCCGTACAGGAACCATGTGAATACTCGATATTGCGTAATATGATGACCTTCGAAGTTCAACCCGCGTTTGAGCTAGCTAGGCCTAGTTAGTTGAAACTGAAATGTGCGCATCAACCGGCTTAGCCTGGACTTGAGCAAAACAAGAGACGTTAATTGTCTTGACATGGTGAGAACTTGCAGTTCAGACTAACGTTAGTGTAGCCTAAGTAAGGCTATAGCCTAGTATTAGGCCTATTATTATTTAACCTGTAGTGTAGGCTATCCCCTTTGCCACAGGTAATTAACGGCAATGGCATACAGGAAGGTACGTGGAAGTGGCGCTGAACGTGCGGGCAGCTGGCTTACATGAAGCATATACACCTACCTAACTTGTTGCATTCATCAAACTTGTGAGACAGATGTTATTTCAAGTTCGATAGGATTCCAGGATTGTAGTCAACCACTCCGGAAAGTACATTTGCCATACACCAAAGAATCACGCCAAGGTGGAGGTGTTTGGAATTAAATGCCACACCAATTGTTGCAATTGTGGGCCAATTAACTGTTGTAATTTTCCCTGTAGCAGCTGGCTACGCCATAGACCAGATTTGTTGGCGTACATTTCCGTACGCCAAAGATCTTTCTGTGAAAGGCCTTACTTTCCAGTAGGTCAAGTGGGGCCTGGTAGTGCTAGGCTAGGCTAGCTACACAAGTTACAGCGTAACTACGATCACGTTCCAATTTAATTAGGCAAGCTTAGGCTAATAGTAATAGCCTAGCTAGGCCAAATGTTAGCTAGCCTAGGCTTTGGCCAATGTGGATGTGTACAGTAGAGACTATAATTATAAATGCATCAAGGCCTATGCATACAGTACTTGCAAACCCTTACAATTTCACCAGGACTCTCATGGTTTGGGTCATTGTCTCCGGGTCAGATTTTCAAATCTCACAGTAAAATACTGTAACATAGGGCTATTCAAAGAAATACAAATGCTAAACCCCATAAGAAATAGTACCTTCACTTGTACCCCTTACTTGAAAATAGGGATAGCGATCCCATCATAGAGCTATATAGGCATAGGCCTTTGCTGCACATAGGACTGGCAAGATGGAATAGGCCTATGTACTCTACAATAGCCTGTGCATGCAATATGCAACTTTTTTGGTCATGCAAACAGCTCATACAACATTGCATGGACTAATAAACATGGCAGTCCATTGAGCGGTGCGGATCAGGAATTTTTTCTGCAGTGCGAAAAGTTGGAATCCTTGTCTTCTTATCTGTCCTGCAATAAAAAAAGAGTAAGGCACATAATCACTGTGCATGTAATTCCTACAAGTGGCACAGATCAATTCAAAAGAAGGTACTGTACACCCCACTGGCCCCTAAGGTGGTTAAATATTCATTAAAGATGTCATTTATTGCTATGCAATCATATGTTATACCAGTAATACAGGCATAACGTTTGCATTCAGTCTGTTCAAATGCTTATATTTTGTATTCATGACAAGCATCTTTTACACTGTATTGTCATCAATATAAGCTTAACTAAAGTTAATGTCTGACAAATGGAGAACTCTGTTTTGCAAATTAAACATTTACTATAAAAGAATTTGTCCAGCTTAATATCAGTAAATATAATTACTGTACATGTGAGTATTTAGCATTCTCCACAACTGTGGAGACAACTTTTTGCATGATAGTGAGGATGAAGGCATGACATCCCGTCTGCAGGAAAGACCGTAACTCTGTTTCCCCAAAATGAGTTTGATGACCCTGTAAAGGGAGTGTGGAGTCATTTTTTCCCCTGACCAGAACCCCTACCTCATCATCTGTTATCTTATTCCCAGTGATAAAAAAAACTTATCATGGTATATAATACAGGACAAATTTCGAATCTCCAGGTTTAAGGTACCAATCTCCAGGTTTCTTTTATGAAAATCTCAATGTTGGCTATTTTGGAGGTTGACATGTCTGTATGTGTTAGTGTGGAGTTGGTGGGAGACAGTCACTTCCCTCAGTAAAGTCCCCATAGCAGTGAGGTAGGAATAGGAGGACATTTAACTTAAAGGTTCATTTCCCTCACCCCAAACAGTATCAATTCTCCTAACCGTCTTACCTAAGCCCCTCCCAGAATTGTCTAAAATTCACCCTCATCCAGACACAATCTCAGTGTATAATGCTTCAGGGTGAGAATAGGAAAGCTCAGTCTATACAAGCAAAACACTCTTTGTTATATAAGCTTTGGTACTCTGGTACCTGGATCCTTGGTATTTCTACGGTGTAGCAAAGAATTGTCTTTGTATTGTCTTACCATTCATTTGACATAAAATTTTGTTGGTAAAGGGGAACAAAGTAGATTGTCAGCATTGGCTTTGTGGCTATTGTTAGTATGACAATATTTAACAACACACCAACTTGAATTCGTTACATTGTGTCATACTGTTCAAATGTTGTTCAAGTCCTCCCATTTAGTCACCTCTTACGACAGGCTAGGAATTCCGTGGGCATATTCTACAACCCCCAGCCCACAGGGGGCCACCACCGACAGACTTGCTTGCTTTTGTGGCGCCGACAACCCGCCAGTCATGGGATGAGTATTAACGGTCTTAAGTGCACATTTTATGGGCAATAGTCAGGAAAAAACTTCTCACAACACACAACCTCTTCAGCCAACTTGGATGCAGTTTTGCATCATACCTAGGACCCATGGCAGTCCATTACCAATGCAGCCCTGGTTTATCCTGAAAAAGGTGAAACGTCTCAGTAACTCCTAACAAAATTAATTACGTTTTGAGTACCTTTTTTCTGTTGATTAAATCCAGATGGGGGTTGTAAAATATATGCCTACAGCATTCCACATCAATCATAAGAGGGTACTCAAGTGGGGGCGAGGCTAAACTGTTTTTAAACTATTTTTGAAACCAAACTTAAACTTTATTTGAAATTTTTTTATCTAGCTGATACTGTATAACACAGTTATGTTGCAGTGTTATGTTGGTGTGTCATTTGATCCCATGTAAATGCTGACTAAAATAGCTGTTACCTTTTATGAGGGGGTGAGGTGGCTGTACTATGGTGCCATTAGCACTGATGAATATGAAGAACTTGCTTATATGACATAGTGTATAACAAGAGTCACTAGAATCTTTGTCAACAGTTAATTGTCAAATTAATTTTGACCAAGCCTAATTCTTCCTTTGAGGTGGTGATAAAAACGTGTGAAGTACAATAATACCCCTTACAAAAAGATTCCAGAAGAAACCCACATGTGCCTTGTTTGCATTAATGGTAAATCTGTCCACATGTTAAAATGCCCCGTTTTTTTATTCCTCTTAATTTCAGGTCAGACTACAAAGAAGAATGAAGACATCTCCACTGAAGGGAGGCTTTTGATGACTTTTTTGTTTTTACAACAAACATGGCTATATCTGGTGTCAAGCATGTTGTATGTGCACTCTCTGGAGGTGTAGACAGTGCTGTTGCTGCTCTGCTGCTGAAATGGAAAGGTTAGTTCCTTGGACTTATTGCATGGTCAAGTGGTTAGAGCATCAGAATTAACAGTTGGGAGATCAGGAGTTTGAGTCCTTGCTGGGCCACTCCAAAGACTTTAAAAAAACTGGAACCTACTGCCATTTGTGCTCAACATAAGCAGTGGAGTAGGGAACACAAGCCAGTGAGACCCAATTGGAAAAAAGGCCATGGTTGGCTAAACTGGAACCAACAGGTTTGAAACTGGGCCATATAACTCTATATATTTAAATGACTAACCCATCTGGTGGTCACAGAGCCTTACAATGGGTTTTCAAGTTCAGGTCATAGTGTCCATAAAATTGATTGAGTCTGTAATGCAGGAACCAAGACTGCAAAAGTGCCTGGCTGTGCTTGAACTGAATGTTATGACTGGTTCCCATTCCTAATATCCAGATTTGTTTAATGTGATGGTGAGCTTAGCAGTGATACCACCACAAAGAGGGGTAGCATGGGGTATGTGCACACTCATTACTTAAACTCGGATTCCCCATGATGGCAATCTCTAGATTCCATCAAATATTATACCCCTCCCTGCAGAATTTTTTTGGCTTCCCGAAGAATGGCAAATTATAAAATTTTGGTCACTTGAAAAATGGGTGGAAGAGGGGTTAATACAACTATCTTCCAAAGCATTTGGTAGTTCACTTGTCAAGTTTTACACGTACAGTATAACAACAGTAGTAGCTTCTTGTACAAACTAATTCCAGGCCTTGCCTTTTGAAAATTACAGGAGCTCATTCAACTGTGTATCCCAGTAATACAGTGTATCCCAGTAATACAGTGTATCCCAGTAATACAGTGTATCCCAGTAATGCAGTGTATCCCAGTAATACAGTGTATCCCAGTAATACAGTGTAGGGCAAACACTTCTTTTATACGGGAAAAATATTAGGGCGGACTAAAAGCAACCCATAGAAAAGCACTACCCAGATAATATCACTGGCATCATCAGTCAGACAAGACAGCCCTTGGGTACTCAGTGGAAATAAGTAAAATGCATATCACTACACACATCCCTTTTGAATCCCTTCATTGCACACATCCCCTCCCTTCTATACCAACAACTGGAAAAAGTTGTGAGCACAACCAGAAGGTTAGAGACCTGTGTAAAACTCCAATAAACACACTAAACCCTCTCATCTAGACAGTGGCAGTGCCAGAGAGTCAAACTTTACCTAGGGGCAAAAGAAATGAGTGGAATGAAAATTTTAGCATGCAGAGCAAAACAGAATGTGAAGCACACACTCCTGTGGGTGGGGTCTTAGGACAAAGCCCTGTTGGGGGTCCATGGGGCAAGTCCACAGGAGCTTTGAGATTTTAGCATACTCCTCTGGGGGAGGGGACAGGAAAAAACTGAGTACATGAAAGGCAATGGGGGAAAATTCTTCCTCACTGCATCTTGACTTGAAAATAGTGTGTGGTTGCATGTCATCAAATATGTTTTCTGGAATCTTTTACCCTCTTTTTGGTTTTGATAGGATACCAGGTGTCCGGACTGTTTATGAGGAATTGGGATCAGTTAGATGAGACAGGAGTATGTACAGCAGACAATGATTGTGAGGATGCTAAATTTGTTTGTGATACCCTACACATTCCTTTCCATGAGGTCAATTTTGTTAAAGATTATTGGCATGATGTCTTCAGGTGAGATTATTAAACTTTCAGACAATATTTGAAACTATTCTTGATAAACTGAAATGATACAGACTCAATTGGACAGTGTATGATACTTTAGATTCAGGAATCTTTGAAGTTTCTACAGTTTCCTTCCTCATATTGCGATGTACTGTAGTATCCTTCTTGATTTGGATTGTTAAGAATTAGATTGAAAGCAAAAATTATGACAAGAATAAACTATGGCATGAAAGTTTTGTGAACAGGACAATTAAGGTTTCATTTATGTTAATGATACATGTTGAAAATAATACTAAAGCTTGATATTGCCAAACAAGGAAATTCAGTATACTGTATATACAGTATTCAGTTGAATCTAAAGGTTATTCATTGATGCCCTTAAATTTAATTCTTAGTCTCTTCTCTCTCATGAGAAAATTTGTATGTAGATATTTTGTCACACTGGCTCTTACTGGTAGGCCTACCCATTAGCTGAAATAGTCCTTGACACAAAGGGCCCTGTCTAAAATGCCTTTTTGTTGTAAAAATTTGCATTAAAATCTGCTGTAAAGTACTGTAGGTCTAGGACCCCTATTTTTATTCAAGTTGGCTGGACACTTAGAGTTATGGAAAGTGCTGCATGCACGCAGTATACTGCCTGAAAGCAAGAAAGCGGTACACTTTGTGCTGAGCTCAGTTCGTGTATCCTCCTCTGTTCCCCACAATTCTATGCCTCAATGTATTACCAAAATGCAAGTAATAGCATCTGAGTGACTGTGTGCACAAATAATCGAGTGAAATCTTAACATTTTGCTCAGAAAACAGGATTTTAGACTGTTTTAGTGGTATAATTTAGTGGAGTAACATCTTTTCCATGTATAAAATGTGAAGCTTTTTTTGATGGTTGTTATGAAATAGAATTCATTGCCACAGTTTCTGTATATATGAATGGTAGGACCTTAACATCATGTTTGAAGAACAAGGTGAAATTTTCTTGAAAGGTGCAATCGTAGTTTGGTTTTAAAAGTTTTTCTTGACTTAAACAGTTCTTCACCACAATCATACATTCTTGAAACTAATACAAAAAATGATGATTCATCATAGACCTATTTCCAAATAGCAATTACAATGAATTGTGGGATAGAGTTTTGGTGTTTGTCATTTTTGTCAATGGCATTTTGCTGTGGTGAAAATTCACGTACACCCAAAACTCTATCCCACAATTCATTGTAATTGCTGTTTGGAAATAGGTCTATGGTCTCACATTGTACTGTAATTGGTCACAGTATGGATGTGACTCTAGTCTTGTGAAGGATATTTTTTACCCGACAAGTATCACCAAATTTCACTTGAAAGACCTGTTCAATGCCTGTTGATTCTGGTAAATAACCTCTTAGAAAGAGCAAAATGAAGCAATCATAAAACAAAAGGTTAATTTTGCTGTTAAACTCTGATTGCACTGTTATTAAAGGATAACTTCCATTGACTCAAAAAGCATCAGTATGTGCATACTTTCTAAGTATCTACCCAAGTTGAATGAAGGTAGGGTACTCAGTTCTACTTAGCAGCAGGCCAAAATTCAATTTGTTACACTAAAAACACAATTGAGACTCAATCCATTGTACAAAACCACATTTGAGACCCTCCTACGTTATGGATGGATTAAGAAAGAATGGTTATCCAAATTTTCATGTTAACTCAAATTCTGGAATACATGTTGAGATGCAGTGCAAGATTGGTTTGTTCATGTGCACAGTCACCAAAACGAATTACTGAACTGGCTTATTTATGTAACAGTGTGGTAACAGATGGGACATGTGACGTCACATTGTCTCTAAGTTTCCCTCACTCACTAATAAATATACCTGTGTGAAGTATTTATAATTTCAAATACTCCTTTGAAAAATATTTTATAGTATGTGTTGAATTTGAATACAAAATATTATACTGTTGTATAATTACACAAAATATGTTAAAAATAGCTTCAAATATTCATGAGAGATATGAGAGAAAAAAGCTTTATTCATGAATGAAATATTTTGCCAATAATTTTGATCCTGGTGAAAATATTACAGTATACAGTGTTTTGGGCTTCACCTGGAAATTTTACTTACTTTGCCAAATTATCTTCTCAGTCTTTCATTATTTTGCCATGTTGGAGATAATAATGATGGATTTTTTGTACTGTTTCTTTTTTCTCTTCTACAGCAACTTTCTCAAGCAGTATGAAAGAGGCCTCACCCCAAACCCAGATGTCTTGTGCAATAAATACATCAAATTTGATAGATTGATGGAATATGCGTTCAATAGACTAGGGGCAGATGCTGTAGCAACAGGGCATTATGCCAGAACTAGTCAAGGAGACAGCTTCCTCCAAACAACAGATGAAGATGTGAAGAAGAAGAGTTCATCCACGGAATTAAAAGAGGGTTAGTTTCAGGTTCAATTTTTAGCTCAACCCACAAAGTGTGGGTAGAGCTTATATTATACTGTAGTGGGGAAAAATTGTCTGTCTCACAAAAAATGTCCGTCTCACTTTTTAAAAGGTTTCAGCCTCTGTTATTGTCAGTGGATTTTCCTAAAATTTGATGTACAGTTGTCATATTCATGGGGCAACAGATTTCCTTCCTAGCAACAAAGTAAACTAAACAGAAGTGATAATATTTGGCAATTTTCATCAGTTTTAGCCTCAAGGCAAAATTTCATGAAACACAACCCCAGTGGAGTCATTGTTAGCATATACTGTAGGCCTATTTTGGAACTGTGTGTGTCCGTTGTGTACACACCATGAATTCCCAGTCAGCTAATTACTTATCTTTCAGTAATTTTAGTAGCTATTACCAGGGAGCTGCATGTACACAGATCTCTCCTTGGTGTGTGAGGACACTTCCATACTGTGGGGTCACTATAGTGCTATTTGGCTCATCACCAAGTTTGTTTCCCTGGTCAAGGTGGAGTGTTGGTGGATGTACATGTTAAGGTTTATTATAATGTCAATTTGAATAGACACAAATCAGAATTTCCTATCAGCCTTCAAATGGATGGTGCATTGAAGTTTGTTCCAGTAATTCACTTTTGTTTACAAATTTCACAGAGGAGTGAGCTGGGGAGGGGGAAAGGAAAACAGATGGAAATGATGGGAAGGGAGAGAGGGATTGTTGGAGGGAGATGGAAGACATTTGGGTATCTTCTCTTTCCTTATTGCTTATGCCACTGTACTACATGAACTGGTCATTTGTACTATGACTTAAGTTTCTGATTCCTGCCCTCATAGGCACCATTTTCATAAAGAGCACCTCAAGTAAAAAAATCAAAATACATATCAAAAGGCATGAAAAATAGTGTTAACAGTCCAACTCCCATCTTCATAGGACATTCTTGAGCTGAGATATTAAATGTTGAAGTTTATTCACTCAGTTTCAAATGTACATTAATTTGTGATGTCATTGTTGAATTGTAAGTCAAATTACTATCTTTGTCTTGCTTTGTTTTTCTGAAAGTTACTGCACCTTGTACCAAGGTGTGATAGCACTCTTAATCTTATGAGGTGATGCGATTAATTAAGCCCTCTCTGTGCAATATGATATGGAAGTAAACAGGAGTGTTCAAGGCCATAAAACATTTTTAACTTTCAAAGGAAACCAAACATCTTATGTGAGTTGTACAACTAGAAAGTCACAAATTACATTATTGCACAATAGACCAATTTGTTTCAAGTGAATAAACTTCAACATTTTATGTCTCAGCTCAGTAATGTCCTATAAAGATAGGAGTTGGTCTGTTTGCATTCATTTTTCATGCTAATTAATATATATTTTAGTTATTTCACTTAAGGTACACCTTTAAGGGCAGGAGCAGTCATCCCAAATTGAAGACGTGTAGTAAACTGTCCAGTTTCATGATTGGCTGTTGAGAGTCATGTGACAATGTTTTTTCTCTTCAAATGTGAAATTTACCAGAAATAACTGCTTGCTTTACCTTGAATATGCAATAGTAAAGTCATAAAATGTAATTAAAGATACTTTGAAGAGAAATAAGATGAAAATTGAGTTATTTAGCTTTTTCTTCAAAATAAGTTTGGGGGGATTGCTCTTTACCTTTAAGGGGATGAACTAGCTATTGAGATTTATCTGTGACACTATTCAACTGCTAGGTGAAGAGTTAATACATGCTGGCCCACCCAACTGGAGTTGTCTAGGTATCAGGGTTCTCATTATGCCCCCAAACCCAAGAGTCCCTGAACCCTCAACTTTTTTTTATCAAGAGTCAAATTTCTGAGGGTCCCATATTTTTGGGAAGATAGTCCCAAGATGAGGCAAACTTAACCTGCCAAAACAACTAAAAGAGCGCATATTGCCAGCAAGACTGTAGACTGGATATGGATGAAAGTTCCCTGCATGCGGCATAAATCATTCCCGGCGAATAATTAGTGACGCTCCGCAATTGCCATTCAGATGTTCTGCTGTGATATTTTCAACACGCCGCTGAGTAAAACGTTGACAAGTGGTGTTACTCTGACTTAGCTGGACAACAGCGTGGTGGATGATCTAGTACATACATAGCACTGGCAATATCGCAGGTCTGGGCCACATTACCAATATCTGTCTTGTCGATGAAAGCTAGTTTCCTGGTCCAGTTGAATACAAACTGCGGTGATAAGAAACTTTGGTAGGCAGATTTCGTACATGGATTTTGTGAAGTGACATCGACAATGAACATTTCAAGGCAATGGGTTCCTGTGAACTTTTCAACACAAAACTTTCTATGCCTCCTTGCCAAAATTTTACATGCGATTTGCAAGCAAATCCCGTGCATCCCTGGGAGGCTTGGGATTTTGTTTCAAGCGTCTTGAGTCGAACTCGGGCGTCAGGGACCCGAGAGCTCGGGTTAATGAGAACCCTGGGTAGGTATTAAGTGTACACCATGATTTTGTTCAAGATACAGAAAACAGAACTTGCAACATCAGAAGGTTGAGCGAAAGTAGCTTTGCTGCTCTAGTTAAGGAATCATTCAGGTTGTCCATTGGACAAGTTGGATCCAAATTGAAAGGGGGCGGGGGGTATTTTGTACCATATGTGTAATAGAAGAAAAAATACAGTAGATTTGTCAATAAGGTAACTCATTTTATCAGGGGCAGTGCCAGGGTATTTTGATTGGAGTGGGGTAAAGCATGAGTGGAGTGCTCCTTTTTCTTTTTTTAGCTCAACCAACAAATGTGGGTAGAGCCTACTGTATATGGTACTGGGGTCTATGGTGTCTGTCTCTCTTCAAAAGGTTTCAGTGTTTTCAAGTAGCTTCAGATTTGGATGTAATTTATACAAGAGGATGATTATAGACATGGCAAAGGATGTTATGATTTTAGAGAAGATTGGTTGAGGGATTAGTTCAGTATCAATATTTTAAAAAAGTGCTTTGACTGGTATTCCTTTTATGTTCAGTTACCCTCCATTTCAGTTGTTTCTAGTGTTCTGCTGCTATGCTGGGTGTAAATATCTTGAGGGGGTGTGTTTGTTTGCTGAAGTGAACATGTTCATTTGTGCTTGAATCTTAAAGGTAAAGAGCAGTCCCCCCAAATTTGTTTTGAAGAAAAAGCTAAATAGCACAATTTTCATCTTATTTCTCTTCAAAATATCTTTCATTACATTTTATGATTTAACTATTGCATATTCAAAATAAAGGAAGCAGTGATTTCTGGTAAATTTCACATTTGAAGAGAAAAAAACATTGTCACATGACTCCCAACAGCCAATCATGAAACTGGACAGTCTACTACACTACTTCAATTTGGGATGACTGCTCCTGCCCTTTAAAGCCTGCTAATGTAGTTTCCAAATCATGTATCTGGGACTTATATGCTGAGAGCAAACTTATCCTACAGCAATGAAGTATCTGTTACACAGCTCTTTGCTATGTGAGGTCATTGTACACAAATGGGTCATTGTTTGTCCAGGAAGTTCCTATATTTGGCTCATCATCTCTTGCTTTCATCCATGGGTTAATTGAAGCTGAAGTCATGAATTGCTGAAGATCCTCCTGAAAAGTCTTGTGTAAATTCACAAATTAATTGCTTGGAATAATTTATGTGTAAAGAGGAAGTGCAGTCACCCCAAATTTAATTAATATTGTAGACTGTCCTGTATCCTAAATTTTCCTCAATTGTGCAATCAAATTTACTGGTAGCAACTGCTTGGTTTACATGTAAGTCCCAAAATATTATGACAGATACTTTGCTGAGAAGTAAGAATTAAATTGTGAGATTTAGCTGCAGTTCTTCAAAATAAGTTTGGGGTGACTGTCCTAGCCCTATTCCAAGAACCACTACCTACATCTGAAGTGCAACACTGTTCAACTGCTACTGTAAGTGCAAAGTGTTACATCATAGTTAGCACAAATGTAAACTGCATAAAATGTAGACAATGATTGTGTTAAAAGTTAATCAAGACTGAACAGGTCATTACATTTAGAAGGATTGAGCAACTGCTGAAATTGCTGCTTAAATTTTCCTTTTTTTCCTTCTTTTTTTCCCATTTCCTTGCAAATGTAGAGGGTGGGTTCCCCCTGACACCACCCCTGCATTTTAATAGTAGTCAGAATTTAATACTTTTTGTGGTTTCTGTTTCAGCTGTTAGGCTACTTAGGGCAGTGGACAGTTGGAAGGATCAAACTTTCTTCTTGTCCCAAGTATCCCAGCATGCATTGCAACAAACCATCTTCCCTCTTGGTGACCTCACTAAGGATGTAGTCAAGAAGATAGCTGTCCAGGCTGGGATGGAAAGAATTGCAAAGAAGAAGGAGGTTAGTGTTTAACATGATGTTTACAGTGTAATGTACTTTTGTTGAATCACTAAATCTTCAGGTAGTAAAGAGCAAAAAATAACCTGGAGTGGAACTTTCAAACAAATACATTGTATTAATACAAGTTCATCTGTCAAATAGTCAGTGAAAGATATTGTTATAATGTTATGTTTCTTGAAAGTGTGGTATGAGAAAATTGCAATCAATTTTTTCCATTTCTGTTTTATAGAGTATGGGTATATGTTTTATCGGGAATAGACACTTCCAGAAATTTATTAAAGAGGTAAGTGTGCCACCTATGGTATGACCACCTGAAAAACTATGAGCAGTTATAAAGAGAAGAGACTACATATCACATTCATGTTTGTAGCAAATTTTTTCAGTAATATAATTAATTATATGAAAGTTGGAGCCCTCAATCATCTGTTATGTAACTTATGGTTGGTGGAATTTCGCTTCATGACATTCAGGTAATAATTTATCTGGTATCACATTTTGCTTTGCTCAAACAAAATGATCAATTTCATACAGAAATGGGACATTGGGAAACAAGTTAACAAACATAAACAAGTTATCTAGGGCTTTCACTTGTCTTGCAACAAAATGCAGAAGAAACCTTAGAACTGTTTTAGAAGGTTTTAAATTGTGAATAATACCATGACATTTATTTCATGCTTTATAGGTAAAGAGCAGTCCCCCAAAACTTATTTTGAAGAAAAAGCTAAATAACTCAGTTTTCATCTCATTTTTCTTCAGAGTATCTGTAATGACATTTTATGACTTTACTATTGCATATTCATGGTAAACCAAGCAGTTTTTTCTGGTAAATTTTACATTTGAAGAGAAAAAACATTGTCATATGACTCCCAACAGCCAATCATGAAACTGGACAGTCTACTACACTTCTTTAATTTGGGATGACTGCTCCTGCCCATTAACCTCTTCACCACCCAAGATTTTGTTGAGAAACCCTAATTTAACATTGCTTCATTCAGAGAGTTTCACTGCCAAACCAATGCATTATTACATCCCAGAAAAGAAAAGAAAATTTATTCTTGAAAGAATGTGAATTGGGATGAAATTTGCAAAACTCAGCAATTCTAGTGCTGAACTTCGTACTGATGGAACCCACCTACACTGTGTGTACTGAGTTTGATATATAGATCAGTCTGGAGTGATGGGTCCCCTTAAGTAGCAAAACGGTTAATTTTCAGAGGACCTGGATATGTTTATCAAGCTTAAGTTGTTATTCACCCTGGTGAGAAAAGGAGACAAATGTGAAATTCATGTTCCTCAAAATGAACAGTATACTGTTCAATTGTGCAAATTAATTATTTCATTGTTTTAAATATTTCTTTTCTCTTCAGTATATAGAAACCAAACCAGGAAATTTTGTTGGTATAGAAGATTATAAGGTCAAAGGCCAACATGATGGTGAGTGATTTTTATTAGGCCTGCGTCAGGAAGCATATACAGAACTAGTGAACTGTTTGAGTAACAGATAGATACTGTTTTGGTCTTTTTACATTTGAGTGCAGTTACTCTGGACATTCATGGAGCAAGTATGTGGTCAACATCATAGATATATATGCTCCAGCATGGCTATGAGAGAATATTTTGCGTTCATATGAAAAGTATCTCTATGTCAAACACCCAGTCATAATATCATGATGATGAAGCAATGTATTGCATAATTGAGGACAAAATGAAGATTAAGTTGAAGTGGGCAAAGCAACAGAAATTTTTGGGTAGAGGGAAAGAGCTGGTTGTTACCTAATATTATGATGTCACATTTTAGTTTAAAAATCAATGCAAACTTATACGTACAGCTACTTTGCCAAATATGAAGTCCTGATGAAGTTATGCTGATTTGGTTTCTCTTTCAGGGCACTTCCTCTATACAATTGGACAACGGGCACCAATTCATGGATATAATCCAAGGAAAATGTTTGTAGCTGATAAGAATCCTGACACAAATGAAGTCTTTGTTGTAAGTAATCAGGAAAGAAACAATAGAACTAATCGTTTTTGAAAAGGTGTTAGACTAATAGACTTAATACACAAGCCTCATTGGTCAATTCAATACAATTTGTTCTTTATTGATGGATTTCACCTTCAAAAAGAGAGGATATCATTGATTACACAATCTTCAAAGTATATCAAGTAAAATAAAAGCCTTGAGACTTTCCAACTGTAACCCTAACCAGGGAGGTGTTAGGAAGGAGACACAACAGCCTTATCTGTCACACAATAGGTACTTCAAAAATAGTAATTCCCATTCAAGCATCACACCTTGATTGACAGCTCTCTTTGTTCCTATTGTTAAGCCTTGTTGACCTGTCCCATGCTTAAGAGGATTTGCCTCTTTCACACCCAAGTAATCCTGAAACAATTGTCTTTGTTAAAAGATGCTTTGAAATGAGGTTTGTTACTGACATGTTTCAAACTCTAATCAAAAGTTTTCGCTAAACGACTGTCAATGAAAGTTAAAATAGTTTACTTTCTTTGTTTTGCAACGAAGTCGATGAGTCGTCTGCTATAGGCATTGTTAAAGGCTAAATCATTATACCCAATTTTCGCAGCTTTCCGCATAACTCCTCAACACACTCGAAATATATACAGCGTTAAAATTCTCCAAAGAAATGAACAGAATTTACATTTATTAGGACGAATACAGACGAAAGTGTCAAATTTCATATGTTTCCATGAAGGCTGGCAACGAAAAGTTAACAAGATACAACGTAAGGTTGTGCCCTTTCACTGGAATTTTGACAATGTATCACTGATCCTAGTTGGTCTATGTATTGAGATAAAATATTTGGGAACAAAAGGAAGATTATTGTCGCCAACAAACATTGCCTCAAAGAGTCAATAGAACATTGTGTCTCCTTCCTAACACCTCCCTGCCCTAACTTCATTTCTTCAATCCTAAACTAACCTTGAGACATGGTGTCAGGTATGATACACATCTCTCAAGACATGAATGAGGCCTTACATATCAAAATGTGAGTTTTTAGCAATTTGGTAGGACTTCAGATAAAGGAAGCATTGACATGCTGACATTTTTAAGTGAGAAAATAAAAACAGAAATTTTCATTTGTACCTGAAGATAAGTGGCATTACAAAAAGAATTTAGGTGTTGTGAAGGTATAAGTATGCTTCTTAATTTTATTATACATCAAAGGGATAATCAGAATCTGTTTGTTTTCATAATTGTGTCTGATCACAATACAGGGATTCTGCCAAAACTCCAACTCAAAAAGAAAGGGGAGGGGGATTTACAGTGTTGCTGCCAAACCCAAAGTCTAAATTGATGGTGCACTTGGTCAAAGTTACAGGTGGGATTAGGGGGTTAAAAGCTAGTTTTAGGGGAGGGTAAGAACTTGCTTCAAGGCTCCTTTAAGGTGCAATCTGAAGGGTTTTAAAGGCTTTCTATTTATGTAAGTTCAAACATTGTGGCAAAGGTGCCCTCTTAAGTTATAAACCAAGATACTGACACAATGTCCTTAATTTTTATGGAAATGAAAAGGAGGAATTTTTATACCCATCTTCTTCTGGAAGAGGGGGGTCAAATCCCTCCTTACCCCCTTTGACAGAAACACTGAAATAATTCTGCACCAAAATCATGCATAGAGCTGTTAACTTGCCATTCATGTTAGATGGATGGCCTTTAAAATATTTCATTTATTTCTGAATGTGTATGACAGTTAATGTGTTGAAGCGAAATATCAAGGTAGGATCTGTAGTTATTGGACTTATCTAATTTATAGTCATTCGATGTAAAATAGGAATTCTGAGAACGTTTTCTTCACAATAACTCTCATACAAAGGAAAAAAAAAACTTTAACCTGGATCAAGTTTCTGTGTTAAAGCAAATGAAACAGAAATCATAAAAATGATCTGAAACTTTGTATTTTTTACAATAAGTTTGTGTTTGTTGAAATTTTTGCCTTTGAAGGTATGATGGGAAAAGAACTAATTGAAACAATATGAGACCCATTTATTGAAAACACTCTCATTTATTTCTCTTATAAAAATCAGGCACCAGGAACTAATCACCCAGCCCTCTTCCATCAAACATGTATGACAGACTCTGTTCATTGGATTCACCAACCACCCCCACAGCTTATAGAGAAAGAAATGCTAGATTGTTTCTTCAGGTTTCAACATGCAGACCCTCTTGGTAACTACATGTTAATATTTCATATGACAGTTATCACAATTGAGTTTGAAAAAGTTGTGAAAGTTATTTGTAAACAGTTTTGTCAATCACGAGTCAATGAAAATCATACATGCATTTTTTCTGTCAGAAGCTAGTGAGTGTTGTTTGGTCCAGCTTCCTGAATGGACTTATTTAATTTAGATTGGTCTTTATTCATTCAGGGTAAATAAAATGGAAGCAAAGTGAAATAAAATTGTATTTATATACCAAAAAGAAAGAAAATGGTATATTGCCCTTTCTTCAGTGGTCTGCCAAGGAACTTGTCCATTCCCATTTGTGTGGCCTTCTTGGAGTGCTGCTAGTGCATTGCAAATACGTTCTAACCATTCAAAACTGGGAAAACTGGTTTCAAAAATTTATCGTGCAGATACCTGAAAGGAAACCTTTCATTTGACTCCCTCAGATATCTTACAAATGACTACTCAAGATCATCTTAATCAACCCATTGGTTGTTAAATCTGGAAACATACTGTCATTTAAAGTTCCCTGTCCCAACATTTTTTGTCAGCTTTCAGCAAAGGCAAGGATTTACTGTTGCAACCATGTGGTCTCCATTGACTAGTACATATCTATGAACACCAAAATTTTTATTGACCGCTTGTGATTGGATTCTCTCACTGGTGACTTCGAGCACATTGGCTAATAGTTATGCAGACATTCTTGAGATTCTTGGTAAATATCTAGCTCTATGTGCAAGGTTGACAGACACTGTATGCACTTAGTGGTAGCTGATGCAGCTGCATACTCACATGAACACTGTTACTTGATATGAAAATACATAATTTCAACGTCTTATCTGACCTGGGAATAGGAGCTAGTTCATGAGAAACTAGGCCCACCATCACTCACCATACAACTACAAAGTCGTTTCGTTCAGGATTGCTGATATTCGTCAACTGTTGGCAAATACATAACGAGTAAACGTTTCAAAATTCCCAGCAGTACAAATGATAGAATTCAAGTCAAGGGACATCACCAACATTTTGATAGAGCCTGATTTGTAATTACATTGTTTCAGCATAAATGGGAATAAAAATTAGGTCATGCGAGAATGATGTCGATGTGTATGATGTAGTTTGTCAGTTTCTGGCTGTTCACTAGTAATTGTACATACTCTTATATTTGATCTTTCAGTGAAGTGTACACTGACTCTAGCTGGTGAAGGATCAGTGATTGTCTCATTACAGAAACCTTTGAGAGCTTTGACACCAGGGCAGGTAGGTACCCTCACCACAATGGTCATAATAACCATTGAAACTCTTTAAAGGTCAAAAGCAGTGCCCCCAAATTTATTTTGAAGCAACCTCTAAATGTCATAATTTTCTCTATATTTCTCTTCAATGTATCTTTCATCGTACTTTTTGACTTCAGTATTGGATATTGGGGGTAAACCAAGCAGTGAATTCCATATTTGAAGAGAAAAAAATGTAGTCACATGACACTCAACAGCCAATCATGACACAGGACAGTCTACTACACTACTTAAAAGTAGGGGTGACTGCTCTTGCCTTTTAAGCTAGGCAGGCTTTGGTACATTAGATTAAGAGTTATATTTCCTTGCACTGAATTTGTTTAAACAAATGTAATGCTCTAAATTTAAAATAACCACTTGACCATGCAGTCAGTACAAGCATTGGACTTGCAGCTGGGAGGTATGGAGTTACTACTGGCAGAAGACTTTAGTAGCTTGTTGCTGAGCAAGAGCAATTGAGTAGGAGGAATATTAAAGCCAGTGAGCTGCAAATGGATAAAAAGCTATAGCCAGCCGGACTTAAAGCAATTGCTTAGAACTGATCGGTAAAACTCCAACTAACTTAGTTGACAATTCAAATAAATGGTGTCTAACTCACTAAATCTGTTGACAATTATTCAAAAACTTTTAAACAGAATATTTTCAACACTGCGCAAAATTAAAGTTGAATATTTTTTGTCTGGTATTTAGGTAAGTAACATTCGACGTCAGTCACTTCTGCTGGTTTGTTGTTTGCTCTAGTCACCTTTTCAGTCTTTGCCAAAAAGTACAACACACAAATTATGCAACATGCAACATGTGTTGACCACCATAAAATTACAACACATAAATTCATGCAAATGACTTTGTCACTTAGTGCAACGCACAAATATCTGCTTCATGAGAATTTTTGGCTCATTATAGAAACTTTCAGTCAGTCTGCTGGTGATAATGAAGAAGTTCG
The DNA here is from genome assembly GCA_037179385.1 of Holothuria scabra. NCBI lineage: Eukaryota > Metazoa > Echinodermata > Holothuroidea > Aspidochirotida > Holothuriidae > Holothuria > Holothuria scabra. The sequence goes on from CM074181.1 coordinate 18,535,943, forward strand.
ATTTATCTGTCTTTGGAATCCACTCCTGCGAAATGATCAAATGAATTGTCAGAATCTTCAGGAGCCTTAAGTGCATATTTTCTGGTCAGGTTATCACTCATAAGCTACTTAAAGTTGAACAACATATCAACACATCCATGTTGTATTGTTTCTTTCAAGCTCAAATGTGTTTTAAGGCTTCCCATTTAGTAGCTCCTTATGACATAGCAGGAATACCATGGGCATATTCTATATACCACCCCCAGCCCACAAGGGGGAGGGGTCACTACACATAAGTGTAACAATGTTGTCATGTCTTTGTGATGCTTTTATTAAGATGGATTTTCTTATGTTGTTTGAAATACCCCAGTATGCTGTCTTCTACCATGGTGAAGAATGCCTTGGCAGTGCTCAGATTCAGCAGACGGGGCCATCTCTGTATTCTCTAAATTGGAAGCAGTATCACTCGGGTGACTGGACCTGGAATCCGGAAAGCACTACAGGAGAACATGAAAATGTAAACTTGGAAATAAAGGGCACTAAGTTAGACTCTTGGGATAGTTGGAGGAACTTTCTACAAGGTGGCTTCAAATGGAAAGGTCCATTTAATGGAGGGTAATAGTTTTCCATCCAGGAAAAGTATTTTAAAAACAGTCTCTACTTGTGTGAAGGATGACAGCTTGAGGTATACTATAGGCAAATCCCAGCTGATCGGTCAAGCCATTAGTGAGGTCCATCAGCCTTTAATCATCATAATGTTATTGTCTACATGCAAATGTGAACACTCATACTGAGAGGAATTGAGGTAATCAAGAGGTATTGTAGTTTAAACCATTCATGATAAAGGTAAGAAAAGAATTTGAAAGATTAAAGTTGGACAATTAATCAAACCGTCACCTGTCTGTTCAGATTCATCTATAAGTTGGACGTGGACCGACATTTACAGTTTAATTACAATATTTTTCAGAATACTTACTTAGGAAAGACTTTGACACTTTCAATAAACATGGAAAAATGTTCTCTGCACAGAGAGTTTTCTCATGGGGTACAATATTACCTTACTCATGCAATCAGTATTGGAGTGAATACTACATTGTAAAGTGTATCTGCAACAAATCACACCCAGTGTAAGGAAGTCTTGTGATAGGGCAATCAGAAACCTGTCTCAGAAATTTGTAGGAATAAATTTTTCTCAAAATGAGCCTGGAATTTTCTGCGCATTCATAGGAAAATGAGATTAATTTTTTCCCTTTTCTGTTTGTTAAACAAAGATGGCTGTGCACTGTGACAAAGTCAGAACACTTGGCTTGGGCTTGTTATCTGACTTTACTACAGAGTTGCGATTCTCGGCAGGGAGTCGTAATTCGGTTCCATTTTCCTGAGAGTCATGATTACCGTGGAATATTTAAAACTTTAAAAAAACCATTCATGAACATTTTTTTTGTGTGCTCAACATTACTGTAAATTTATAATTTCAAACAGGCTGATCAAACCAAACTTTTTTTTATAGTCCTTGTTTGCCAGTTAGGCATAGCCTATTGTTTTGACTACTTGAATTATTAGCAAAATGTCAAATACTAACCCTCTAATACCCTTTTGGTTGTACATTTTCTATATAATAATTCCTTCTGAAAGTATAGTGTTGTAAAGGTGTAGCATCATTGTGACATCATTGAAGCCCGTACCAAGTAGGAGTCACAACCAGCTTCAGACTTGCAACTATTGTGTGATGTGTCTGATTGTGTAAAGTTGGTGGCATTTGAAGAGATGAGGCTTAGCAACAGGGAGATCTGGAATTTGATTCCTGACTGGGACAAAGTAAAGTGGCTTTTTCATCCAAGAGCAATCTACAGTTTACTCATCTAAATTCATTTTTCAAAAAAATAGTAAATTTGTTCCAAATAGCTTGAGTTGGCTGCCATGGAACATGAACTCTTAATTCATAAGCCAATGGCTCCTCCCTCATTTGTGGTATTTAAGCATCTTAGAACAACTGCCTTTCAAGGTCTTATTATTCAAGCAGCATGTCCTCAACTTCAAAAATATAGCAGTCACCCAAACATACAGGCAGTGTTGGTGCCAGAATGTCAAAATGGGGGGGGGGGGAGGGGGTAAATTAAGGGCAAAGGATAATTTTGGGGGTGGGGATCCAGGTGGCAGAACTCCTTAAAGCTTGGAGGTTTTAGCATATCACTGGATGAAAAATAAGGTTTCTTGAGAGGTACATTATTTATATTTTCAGTTAACCCAACTCCTAACTGACCTTAGTTGGTGGGGCAAGTGTTGGTGGGGGGGGGGGGACAGGGCAGGGCTATAATTTGGGAAGGGGGATATGCTCCCTCTCGCCACATGTTGCACCACCACTGCCTACAGGAAAAAATCTGTCTAGAGACCACAGTGCTCTTGTTCTGTAACGAATTGATTGATTGATTGATTGATTGATTTTGATGGTGTAATTATGTCAATGAGGTTTAATGTTCAGATGGACATTGAAGCAGATTGGCACATTGTTCCTTCAAAGTTGCAACTTGAGTTGGTTCAAAAATTATAGCAAAGATACTGCATATGAAGTACCACAGCTGGGTACCTAGTCCATAAAGTGGTTGTCAATAGAGTTGGAACAAGTAAGAACAATGCAAGAGCAATGAAGTCATGCAGAAGATTTCATGTTAACAGTTTCCTCTTGCTGGAATCATTTTGTGGCCTCAGTTTGTTTGAAGTCACCATTCCAGGAAAAAGTGTAAAGATGTTGAAGACGTAACAAAAATGAAACATTTGACTCGCGATTTTTCCCTGAAAAGGTTTCTGTAAACAGTTCATGCTGCTAGAAAGCCATTCAAAATCTCGTCAAGTGGCTGTCTCTGCGCCATATGCAGGTTTATTTACTTAGTCTATTTGGAAAGCTTATTCTGAGAGGTTGTCCAGGGGTGCATATATAATTCCTCACACAATAGACTCAATTGATAGTTAGCAGGAAGTGGCTCTGGCAGCTTGTTGATAAGGAGGTTGTTGTCAATGGAGACTAATTTGGAGCTTGTTTGTTCAATAGATTAAGTAGAGATAACAACTCTAGGGATAAGCGGGAGAGCTGCAGCAGTGCTGCATTTGGCTAATGGGTCCTTTTGTGACATGTTGTCTCAAGAATTGTACATTTGATCTTGCAATCTGCATAATCACAAGTTCCTCACCAGGTAGCTACTTTGATTAAGAACTCTTCAGTAAAAGAAAGAATTATTTAATATTTATAGATATGCAATTAGTTTATCAGTAAGTTCATGTTGCCTGAGTTTGTGCTCCTCTCTCAGTAGTAACTGTATTGAAAGATCAAGTAAAATGCAGAAAGTCTACATTTGATGAAATAATAAGACCTCAGAAAATCATAATCATGCCATTAACTTGAACTGATTCTCTAGGAATTCTAGTCTGTGTTTTTGGAGTCAAATGTTGAGCAAGTGATGTAATGGTTATGGACAGCAACTTCTATTTATGAGGTTGTTTGTTCAAATCCAGACGGCGTGTTTGGTCTAACGGTAAGAGCATCCGCCTCTCACCCAGAAGGCCCTGGTTCTATTCCCAGGTCAAGTCATACCAAAGACTCTAAAAATTGAGCCTACTGTCATTGTGCGTGATGCTCCACATGAGCAATGGAGTAGGGAAAACAGGCCAGTGAGTCACAACAGGAAAAAGGCAGTGGCCGGCTCGAATTGAACCAATAGATTGGAAATTGGGCTGTTAAACTCTATCAAACTAATTAACCCAACCGGAATATTACAACTGTCATCCAGTTCCTGGGTTGCATTTGTCAGCTTGTCCCTTTAATCATGGACATTAAAATTGTGAGTCTGTCTCACCAGTCTGCCATTGTCATCTTGTTGTGGGCACCCCCCACCCATTAAATGGGGCATTTAAATAATAATAAGGAAGAATCAGTATATATATACAAACAATGATGTTGAAAATTTAAGAAATTGTTGGCAATTTGGGGTGAGAGGATTGGTCCTCTAGGCAAAATGTAATTTTTATATGTAATAGAGGGACCAAATCTAAACGGCATGGTAAAACTTTCATTCAAATCAGACATGTATTTCTGGAGATATCAGTGAATAAAGTCAAAATATTTGTGTTCCAAAGTAGTATCTTTGGGTGCACCAGAGGTTTTATCATTTCCTCACAAGGAATGCTTTGTTCCCCCCATTGTTTTTCAGACTGTTGTGTTGACCTTGAAAATAATAAATAGTAGGAATATAAGAACTCCCTGTAGGGTTTGCAAAGTTTGCAAAGTTCCCATGCCACTTAAGTCATATTCTGATAACATGGGATTGATGAGGAGAAAATTGGTTGTAAAGTTGGGAGAATACCCAAAGACTGTCCATTAATGTTGGGATTTGATGTCATATGTGCTTGCTACAGGTTTACTGTTTGGTGAAACTGTGAGACTTTTCCTCCTTATATCTTGAGAACTGCATATGGAATTTCACTACAAATTTCACTGATATGCTAAGAGAAAGTACCCCTCCATTCCTCTAACATATCAAAAGTTGATGTGACCTTTAACCCTTCTTTTAAATTGGCTTGAGTTGATTTCCATAACTTTCATGAGAGTGTTTACCATGTGACAATGCTTTAAAATAAATGGCATGATTAGTCAAGTTTCATATTCAATAGTTCACAGAAAAGTTAAAATTTTTAATTTTGTGGTGTCCTGGCTTGTTATGGTTTTGTGCATGATTTGAAAGAGTGCCTGGCCACAAATTTTTGAAAACCAAATTGAGCTGTTCAGTGCTCACTCATGGGGCAGTTATTTGTATGTATGACATAGGGATTGTCTAAGTTTGACCATTTGTAATTGGTTTGTGAAGCAAAGTCAAAAAACATAAAAGGTTTGGAAAAAATCGCTGAATTTCACAAACCAACTCAATGAGCTGCTTTATTAGGTAAGGTAACTGCATTGTCTGTGGTTAGGGCCGCTGTTATCTTGCTCTGTTTTGAAGGGACTCAGGCAGAGGGGGCAAAGGGTAAGGGGACTGGGGATCAAAACATTACCTCCAGATAAGGGGCCTTTGCTGATGAAGTGTTGTAGTTACCATTTATCAATATTTTTTTTAAAATACCCCTTATATTATCCCAGTTTAATACCCAGTATATGTTCTATGAAGCAATGAAGGCAAGTCTGCTATTCCCCTGAGCAGTTAACTTTGCACAGGGGGAAAAGATTCAAGGTTATTGTTTATAGCAGTACCTGTTTTTGTAGAATACATCATCAATCTTCTTCTAATAGATAGCATCAAATGGTGAGTGAGAACTTAGGGAGGGTGGGGGGGAGGGGGTAGAGTGACTTGGAGTGGTATCAGTGCATGCCCCCAGCTTATATTTATTTCATAAAGTGTAACTTACGAACATTTATTGATGAAGACATTTTATTAATAAATAGAAATCAATGAAATTTGATGTGCCTTTTTTTTTTTTGTACTCCATGTTACCAATGTACAACTGCTTGAGGTGGCACATGGTGCATTGGTCTAGCATAAAAATTGTTGTTTCTCTAACATTTGTTCAAGTCAGTTTCAGATGAAATGATATGTACAAACAGGCAACATAGAGCATAATGGCAAAAACTGAAAGTGACTCAGAAGACACAGAAAAAAACTCCATAGAGCTTGTAGTATGGGCCCCCAAATATTTTCTGGAGGCTTTTTTCCCCTCATCCCCCCCCCCCCTCCTTTGTTATGTACAGTCCTGCCCATAGTTACAAGGAAATGTACTGGGCAGGGTACTAGTTTTCAGTGGGTCATGGGGAGGGGTATAAGTTGAGATGGTGCCCAAAGGGCATAAATGCAAGTGGTGCAAAATTTCTGTGGGGTACTTGGCACTCAGGACAGGCTTCCCCTGCAGCCTGAGCCCCACGCCTCCTGTAGCCCCTCTGACTATGCTATCATCTTATTAGACTTTGGGACTCATTTATCCTATTATGTTGTTATTTCTAGTTTTTATTTTAAAAAAACAATGCCCTCACCCAAAACTGCAATTATAGGGGTAACAGAAATTCTTATTAGCTGAGCCCTTTGATTGACTAATTCAAACAATGCAGCTAATTCCATAGCTTATATTTCACTGCAGGAAATGTACTGAGAGGGTTCTGGTTTTACACATTGAGCTTTTCTATACTCGCACTGAGGCAATGAAAACTGAGATTCTGTCTGGATTAGGATAAATTTCAGACAATTGTGGAAGCGGCTTAAGTGAGAAGATTAGGAGAATTGGTCTTCTTCTTCTTCTTCAAAACGGTGAGACATCCAAAAGGACAATTTTACACTGCGTACATGCCGTGTGATCAGTCAGGCCCTCAAAGAGTTCATAATGAAATCCACCGGCTTTGGGTGACTTACGGCCCCCGGAATAAGACTCTCTGGGAGGTTATTCCAATCCCGAGTAGTATTAGGGACAAAACTGTACTTAAAACAATTAGTCCTAGCGGAGGGGGGGGGGGGGCGAAAGTGCAAAGCATGCATGTTACGAGGACAACGAGTAGGTTTACACAGATTAGACAGGGGGATGTTAGCTTGGCCGTAAATACCTTTGGCAAAAATTGTGGGTCTGCGGCGGTCAGACAAAGTATGTAGACCTAGATCTTTGAGGAGTGCGGTCATAGAGCCAACTTCACGGGAGTACTCGCCCAATATAAACCTAGCAGATCTTTTTTGTACTCCCTCCAATCTATCTTGGAGTGAAATCTGATGTGGATCCCAGACGGAACAAGCATACTCCAACAAGAGCCTTAGTAAACCTTTATAGGCTGCCAATTTAACATCTTTGGAACAAAATGAGAGGTTCCTGCACAGTGGCGTAGCTAGGATTTTTTCCAGGGGGGGCAAAGGTTTGAAATTTCCCCAAAACTTTTCCCGGTCAATGTGTATGTATTTCATATAAAAGATGCAAACTTACAGGTATAACAACATTACCATGTCATTTTGTAATATTACCTGCATTTTAATCTTAAAGTAAAACATAAGGCAATCGGAAATAACAAAGTATATTATTTTGGTAAACAATATCTGGTTTATTTGTATGTACTAACGCAGTGGCGTACGCAGGATTTCTCTGAAGGGGGAGGGGCATGCAGCATGGTCTAAGGGGAGGGGTTTCCGGAAATTTTTGACGTTTTCAAGGAGCCTAGATGCAAAATGGTGCAAGATTTTCGACTTTGACAGGAACAGTGTTAAAAGTTGAATCGTGGTGGTTCATGAGGAAAAAACTGAAACTTTTGAGTCTTGTCATGCATTTTCTTATGCCATTTTATGCTACCTTGCGAAGAAAAACTTGTCATTAAATTTGCGCACTTTTAGGAGTCAAAATAAGAGAGCATTGATCGGTATTTGTGGTTTTTTCTTGGCCACAAAATGTTATTTTGTCATAAAGTTTATCTGAGCGGAGCGCCACCATTGGTTGGCGCGGAGCGTAGAGAAAATTTGGAAAAATCAGACCCCTTAGATGGCCGGAAATAGCATTTTCCAGGCTAATTAGAAGAATCTAGCCAGTCGCTTTCTTCTTTTGTCGTTTGAAATAAAATGCTCACTTCAATATATGTTCGCAAACTGCAAAGTGATCAGAGAGTTAAGAGCTAATTTGACCCCAAAAATGTAATTTTGCCCAAAAGACCGAGCGAAGCGCCACCATTGGTTGGCGCGGAGCCTAAAGAAAATTTCGAAAAATCAGACCCCTCAGATGGTCAAAACAGCGTACCTATGCTTGTAAAGAGAATCTAAACAGGTAGTCTTTTTTTATCGATGTCACCAGTGGGAAACAGAGTCTACCTTTTTAGTTGCCTAGGTCTATTAGTAGGAATTAAAAAAAAGTTGGCATCACTGAAAGACCTTGCAGGGACAATCCTTCCCCTTTGGAAATTTCTGAAAATTGGGTGTCCTTATAAGCAATCTGGTGCCACATATGCTATCTTTTGAAGAAAAATCTGTGTTAATAAAGTTAGACTACGTATTTTTAAGAACAAAGAAAAAAGGCATCTGTGAGGGAGGGGGGGGGGCATGGCCCAATGGTCTCCCCTTCGCACGCCACTAAGGAGGCCTAATACTGGCTCGATCACACAGGATATCCTGTTAGAAAAGCAGTCTGTTAAATGTAGTAGGCTACAAGGTACTCATTGTCCATTTATTGTTACACTCAAAGTGAGCAGAAAGCTATTTTCCCGAACTAGCTTGTAAGCCTCCAAGGATTAGGCTAAGAAACAAAATATAAGTGTGCCAACGGATCCCGCTGATTCTAACTTCTAGTTTATCGTTGGCCATGAACTGTTTCAGCCCCATCCATCGTTATGTACACAGAGTAAAATCGTACAGCTACTGCTAGCTTGTAGAAGAACATAACAACCTCGGGGTCTACGGTAGCGACTTGTCACATCCTTTTACTGAATTCCCAAAGTATCACCTGAATAACAGCTTCCTGTGCACTGAAATGCACTGATCATAACCCCCGTGCGTATACAAGCACAAGAAAACATTCAATCTGCTACGCGGAGAGGACTTTTCTGTGGAACACAAATTGGGCCGGTTCATGCGACACTGACGAAATCTGAGTTCATTTCTGGCATGAAAATACGAATTATGTATGTGAAATGTCTCACAATTTCTTATTCTACCAAAAATTTTGAGAAATTTTTGTAATAATAAGAAGATTCATCAAATTTCCCCATTTTCATCAAATTTCCCCAAAAATTTTTCCAGGGGGGGCAACTTGCCCCCCTGCCCCCCCCCCCCAGTAGCTACGCCACTGTTCCTGCATAATAGGCCTAAGACCTTATTTCCCTTATTACAAACAAGTTGGATATGTTTGCCCCAGCTGAGATTCTTAGTGATAGTCACCCCAGATACTTAATTGAATCAACCCTTGTCAGATTGACCCCATTAAGAGCATAATTATAGATTATTGGGTTACGCTTCCTAGTAGTAACAGACATAACATTACACTTAGCCGGGTGGAATCTCATACCCCACGTTTTGGCCCACTGGCCCAAGTTTTTAATGTCCTTCTGTAACTCACTGCAGTCACTGGGATTATTGATGACCCTGTAGCAAACACGGTCATCAGCAAACAACCTAACTTCAGAAGAAGCAGCACTAACAATATCATTAATATAAGACAAGAAAAGTACTGGTCCAAGGACAGACCCTTGAGGAACACCGGAAAGGACTGGAGCAGAAGCAGACCTAGTACCATTAACAACAATAGATTGTGAACGGTCAGTAAGAAAGTTATCAATCCAATTTATGACTTGCCTAGACACCCCCAAGGAGAATAACTTTGTCTTAAGTAGTTCATTAGGAACTGTATCAAAAGCCTTCTCAAAGTCCAGGATGAAGACATCAACTTGTTTATTTTTATCTAAGGTGGAGGTCCAATATCGTCCACAACAGACAGTAACTGTGTATCACAACTATGATTTTTTCTAAACGCATGCTGTTTAGAGGAAAGGCTGTTATTCGCTTGATAGTGATCCATCATATTTGAGCTGATAATATGCTCAAGTAGCTTACAACATATACAAGTAAGAGAGACAGGGCACATAGTTGGATGGGAGAGAGCTATCGTTCTTCTTAAAAATAGGACAGATATTTGCCTTTTTCCAGTCCTTGGGGACTTGACCACTGTTGATTGATTGCTGGAAAAGATGACTGATCATTGGAGCAAGATCAGTAGCAAGCTCTCTAAGAACCCATGAGTGTATATTGTCAGGACCCATGGCTTTACTAATCTTAAGGTTTTGCAACAACTTTTCAACCCCAAATGTAGAGATGGAAATATCGGCCATTCTACCACAGATATAGGTCTTCTCTGTAGAGGGACAGAGTCGAAGGAGTCTCTGGTAAAAACACTACTGAACTGGCTATTCAAGGCTTCAGCCTTATCCTTATCACTATTAGCTATTTTACCGCAGACCTGTAAGGGGGGATACTATGATTATCTTTCCTCTGACCATTAATATACCTCCGAAAGGGTTTGGAGTCATGAGTAATATCATCTATCATGCCGTTAATATATTTCCTATGAGAATTGAATACCTCCTTCTTAATACTAGCGCGAAGGTCAACCCACTTACTGTAAAAATATAATTTGTTAGTCTTCTTATACAAAGCATGAAGTCTGTTCCTTCTCTTTATCATCCTATATAATCAGTGACCCAGGGAAGAGATTTCCTACTGTAGTTCTAGAAAGTTTGGACGGGATGTTTTTTTTTCACAGTTCTTTCGAGAAAAGACCTAATGAGGAACCAGTTTTCTTCAATTGTACGACCATCAATTGTGTGCCATTCAGGTAACCAGTGGCAAAATTTCTGGTTTCATACCTCATAGTGTCATAATCCCCTTTGGAATACTGTCGGATAAGTCTACGTGGTTGCTTATAGGCCTAGGGGAAAAGCACCTCAATTTACAAAAGATACTGTAATGTCATGATCACTAAGCGGGTCAAAACTGCTGACTTCTGAGTACAGGTTGGGAGTATTAGAAATGACTAAATCAAGAGTATTGTTACCTCTAGTGACAAATTTAACAAGTTGATCTGCGGCAAAATCATCAACAATGTCAACAAGGAGTTGACCATTACTGCTGGTGAGACAGGTCTCATTTTCCTTATTCAATCTAGTCTCCCAGTCGATGAGCCTAAAATTAAAGTCACCTAGTATATATGGAATGAGGGATTTCTATTTCTATGATTGATCGTAATGTTATGCAGTTGGTCATGAAGAAGAGAGATGTGATCAACATGGGCGTCAGGATCCCTATACCAGGAAGCAACATAATGCTGACTCCCATTTATAGAAAAAGCAGCCCAAACTGACTCAGACCCATTGGAAAGAAAATTTGCACCAGTGGGGGCTAAGTAATTTTTAATAAGCAGCATAGTACCACCACCTCCACGGGTGCGGTCATTTCTAAAAACAGTATAATTCAGGCAATCTGGAAAAAGCTCCCTATCAGTAACTGAATTGTCAATTTTAGTTTACTGCAATGCAACGATATCAGGTTCAGCAGAGTTAAGGAGGGACTGGAGATCAAGTTTTTTCCCTCTCAGACCATTTATATTAATAGACATAAGGCTTATCTCCTTTCTACAATGTACAAAAGTTGGTTTATTTAACTTCTGTTGTGAAACATTAACTTGAGAAATTGGTGCTGTTTGGGTTGAGAGAATGGGCCCTAAGGCCGTGGAAACAAGCCTGAGAGGTTGCATTGCCCCCATGCCCTTCTAATCCTAATCCTAATCTTACATAGAGTATATGAAATTGTATTGTGGAAGATTGCCCTCTATTACCAGTTGGTGGTGTTTCTTGGGGGTTTCCCCTTCCGATGTCGTCATAGAGTTCCGGGTTCGCAAGAATAGTTGTTGTATTCCGTGGAGTGTGTCTACAGTTTATGTAACAATGCAACCAGTGTACTCTGAAAGGAAACAATCGTTACAGAAAATACGGAACATATAGGCATAAGTTTCCCTCACAGCATTAGCATCTTGAAATTCTGGTTCAAAATTTCAGCTTACTAATTTTCTAGTTGTAGTTAACTCAAGTGCATAATGGCTGAAATGTATATTCGTGATATTCCTCCTGACATTCTCTTCAGACTTTACAACATGCTGGACGGGTCAGGTGTAGGCCAACGTAATAATTGGCGTCAGTTAGGTAAGCGGCCACTTAACGACGTATTTACAAGGACAAACAGGTCAATACAGTTAGGATACGCTAGCTAGGCCTTAAGCCTAGGCTAGGCGTGAATTGTAGTGACTAGCCTAGACTAGTCACTGAACGTGACCGTATAATCCGCTCCTTGTAGTCACTCCTTACTACGGTCACTGGCCTACATGTACAAAGGTAACAACGTTTTAAGCCAAAACAACAAACCGAGCTCTAATTACGATGGAATGGTTCATAGAACAGATTTGAGTTAATATAATGATTTTGAGCATTCTTAAATACCACTTATACCTTCTGGAATGTTCAATACCAGTAAATTCATAGCAAAAGGCAGGAAAAATGTGTTGCCATCCTTCGCAGTAACATCGACATCTTGATCGTCTGCTACAGTGCTACTGTGTTGCATGATGGGAAGGACTTCCGCTAGACAAGCTGTCGAAGACCAATTAGTAAGCGCGGCTAGTCAATACTTGTACTTCATATAGTAAGCTCTCTGTACATTACGAAATTGTACAGTCAATGCGTAGGTTTCTCCGTTTTAAATGAGATCACATGACAAACACTGACTTCTTCGACTGAAAAAATAATCTGCACAGGCTTAACGTTACTGGCAGAATTATCCAGCCAAAATTTCCCTCTTAAAGGTCTTATTTCGTTAACAGACTTGTGTGGAAGGTGAATGTGATGACAAAGATCATCTGTGGAAAGTTTGGTGAGAAAAGGTATCTTTTTGGGGACGTGAGGGATGCCAACTCACGCGTGAGTAGGCAAGTGAGCTGTGTTTTTGTGTATACCGGGCAAGGGCCCAGAAATGAAGTTTATAGCATAGGAACGTAATGCTGGGTCCTGTTCAAGGGCTAGCCTGGACTAGGTTTTTCAGCAACCGTGCCTTTGACTGAGCATGTGACTCCTTGTAGCCTAGGCAAGGCTATGATTGAATCAATTTACTGGGTATGATTTATACACTCGGTTTTGCACGCAGCCAAATTTGGGGCACCAAATTCACCAAACATTCATAGCTCCCAAGTTTTGAGAGGCTAGATGCCTGTTCCACTAGCTGATCTGTCCATTGGTGGATCCCCGGCCTGGTGGCGGAGTATAAGCGTGAGTAGTTGAAAGTGATGTGAGATACAATTAACTGAATTTGGAATTATCAGTATGGATTTGTGTGGTTCTCCAACTAAGAATACTTTGGCGAAAAAATGCAGGTTTTTCCAAGAGGACTGCGGGTCAGCTTGGGTCACTTGTAAGGTAAACATTGATCATCATGTTACCAAAGATAGGAGTTCCGGAAATTTCCCTATTTCAGGAAATCCAAAGTTTTGAGCAAAATTATCATGAAATTTATTTTGCTGTCAAACAAAAAGGTTTGCCATGGTTACCATGGTTGGACTGGCCAAGGGTAAAGAGCATTTTGGGGGTCATTTGGAATCTAATGGCATGAATCTAGCTTTAACTGCATAATCAAGGATCAGTGACTGGAAGTTACTCCATGATACTAACTAGCTATGGCAGTAGGCCTATGGTTACTTTGTATAGTCATTGCCACCACAAATAAAGAAATACTGTTGTTAACATATTATTTGCTAAATTGCCTAGCGCTAAATCTGGCTATCACTGGGCTCCACCACAACAAGTTATCGTCATGTCATGGAGGGTCAAACTTTGCCCTCTGTGGAAAATATTACTAATGTTGATTCCAAACTCCTCCTCCCAAACTGTTAAACTGGCCGTGCCAGCGGATGGTCCATGCATTTCACTCACACAATACATTTCTCTCTGTAGAGTCCAGTGGGGGTAGTTGACGCAAACCGCTTGTTTGGAAAACGTACGCACTAGTTGGTTGTTCGTTGCAAGCGCACATGTGTAAACAGGTGCAAGATTTTCAATGTTTTGAAATCAGGTAAGAAAATGTTGAGCTTGAAAAAGTGAAAGTTTGATTTCAATCAGTCACATCAAAAATAACGCTGACATGAAATCTGGACAAACGCCTTAGTTCAGAGACCGACATGAAAGCCTGATCTTGGTGAATTCTTGCGGTTTACATGGTTGGAGCGCATGTTACTGCGCTTGATTGAGTTAGCCTAAAATTTCCTATTTTTTGCATTTTTAATCATAAAAACGAAAATCTTTAACAAGTTGACACTAATTTAAACCTTGAAACAGAAAAATAGGTCAACATTAAGTGAAAATAACGATCACATTTCAAAGCAAAATCTGCCAGATTTTCCAAGCCTTCAGATCTCTATGAGATTTATTCTTTTTATTTTAATTCCTCATTTTGTCGTTTTTCAAGACAAAAAACAGATCAGAATGGTACTACAAATTCCAGAGATTTCATATTTGCATAGTAAATGACTAAAAAGTAATGTTTCTGACCAAATGCAGTGATTGGGTGGACTTCCTGTCTGCTTCTACTAGACTTTACGACTTTACACCAACGTCATTTAATTTCTTGTGGTCGTATGACGTCAAAGAATCGCCCAGTTTGAGTGACGATTTTTCATGGTACAAAATTTCTTATGAATAGTGGTAAGCTGTGCACGATCAATATTTTAACCTTTGTCAGGTACGTCAGGTAACTGATTGGTCAGGGATTTAATACGATCCCAGATTGGGCAGGGAATATCGTGAGCATATCCCAGCATATTCTACAAACTTGATCTAGCCAACATGTGGGGGAGGGGAAGAAGGCCAGTACCGCTAAAAGTAAACTTTCTGCTGTCTGCACGTCTACAGAACGAGATACAGTAACCTGTTTTAAATGCCTGACCCTCTCAACCCAAACTGCAATTTTTGCAGTAGCCTGTAGAAATTCTCAATTGGCAATTTGGCACAGCTTTTTGATTGATTGACAGCAGGTTCAATAATGTAGAAAATTGTAGCTCATATTACAGAGCATGTGCTTACTCTCTTGTTTTCATTGCACATTTTGGGGTCTTGTTCACATATATACCCTAAAGCAATTAATTGGGATTGTTTGTGTCTGGATAAGGATGAATTTAAGATAGCTGTGGGAAGAATTTAAGAATTAAAGTAGGTTTGGAGAATTTGAACTCTTTGGGTTGGGTTGAAAGAATGCCTTTAAAGTAAACAGGAGAGCCTTTAATATCATGTTATTACCAACTATCTGCCTCTATGGCCATCATGATGTATTTTGCAAATGTTTTCATTTTTGTCTGTTTTTTTTTTTTTTCTTAGCTACCCACTGTGGATTCACAATGGATGAAATCAACAGCTTTGCTCGTGCCCAACAAAGAGGTGGCAGTCCATCAGAAGAGCTACTGAGAGTGTGGGATTATTCCAACATTACTGTGTTGAAACTTTTCAACACCCTCGCCAAAATGAAACATGCTCAGGCGATGAAACTCATAAAACCTTGCGGTAAGAAAGCCACTACATATAGACAAATCTGATTAGTGCTTGTGTTAAGTGACTGTAGGGGGCCATTAGTGGGGTCTATCAGCCTTAAACCGTCTTCATTTATTGTCTACATGAATTTCAAACCCTCATATTCAGTGAAGTTGAAAAAATCAAGTTATAATTTAGGGTACAACCATCCATGATACAGGTAGCAAGAAAATTGAAAGATTAAGATGAAGGTGATAGACCCCAGTTATAGCCGACTGAAATCAGACCATCACTTGCTGTGTGGATTCATGTATAGCTGGAACATACAAAAATTGATTGTTTTTTACAGTTCTTGCGTTTTGAGGTGCCAGTGTGTGAGTGACTGTCTTCAGTTCACTGCAAGAAGTGAATTTTTGCACACCTAGATGAATTGGGAGCTGGTATTATAAATCTAAATAATAAAAGTATAAATTTGTGTTAAATAACAGCACACCCTCCATACATCATACTTTCCTGAGGAGTGCAGTTTGTAGCAAACCTGAAAAATATAAAACTGAAGGTCTGTTTTCTCCTCCAACCTCCCTTCAATAATTTGCAAAGTGTGACTTTTAGAAGTAGGTACAGTATATGCAGCTTACAACACTCGCAAAGTGCCATTTCTGGCCACCTGGGGGACTTGTTTAGTCCAAAATTCCCTTGTACAATACGCTTTTTACCACCCGATGGCAAGGCTTTGCTTTGATAGCCTTTCTGGCACTTAGCCCACTCCCCCCCCCCCCCAGTACTTTTTCTGTTCCACTGCACCTAAGGGTGATTTCTAAATCTCACTCCAAGGTCTTTTGTGGCATCTTTGCAGACACTGCAGCCAGTGTTGTAACAAGTCAGAACTCGAGTCACTTCCTCTCAAAATGGTAGTGATTCCTAGAATTCAGGAGTAATTTCCCCATGGAAATAGTACAGCCACTTGAGTCAATGACTCGAATCGAGTTACTTAAAAGTTTGAAAACTGGTGACTTGAGTCACTAATCTAGTGACTCAATTATAACACTGACTGCAGAAGTTTTAGTCAGTGTTACATTATTGATGCTGCCTGAACATTTATCTACAGCATGTGAAATTACGTCAATTCACTTTATTTCACAGTTGCACACACTTTGGAAAAGTTTGTATTGCAAGTTTCAAGTCAGGGGTATCAAGTCAGGCAGACAAGCAAACTTTAAATTGTAATCATTCTTAAATTAGGAAGAGGGTAATTTTGGCTGTTTGTCTTTGTCACATGCTTTGTATATGTTTGTAGTGATCACCACAAGGATATATACGGTACTATCAGCTTAGACTCTGACCAGTTCCCTATTTTTTCTGTTGACAAGTCCATAGGTTACTGATATCAAGTGTGTCTGGTGTGTTCGTAGGAAATTTTCATGGATGTGTAAAACAAAAATCAATGAGGAGACAATGGTTGTCAGGAAAATCTGGAACCTATAAATAAAGATGAGGAAATGATAGAAATGGGAAGTTCCGAGTTGAATTTGCTCAGTATTTTATCCTTAGCACAATTTTTTGCAACTACATTCTTGGTGAACAAGAGTAGGGTAGTAAATAAGTTGTATACCATTGTGATATTAGTTTTGAAAATTGGCATGAATTAATGGCATATAAATCTGTGTATATCTAAAGAAAAGAAAAATTGTCCTATTTGGAATCATTGAGAATTTGTCAGTTATGTCTACTACGAAGTTGCTAGCTGATCGTCCACAGAGTTTGGTATCCTTTGAAGGTTGGTAGAATATGATATTAGTTATTTACAACCTCAAGTGACATTTTTCATATTGTTTTTTACTTTATGACATTGTAACTATTTCATGCCTTTGTTAATTGAAGCATGCTACTTCTCAGGCTTGCAATATTGTTTTCAATTAAAGATTTTTTTGTCTGAACTTACGTAGACTACATATTCATGACACACAATGAATGTGTTATACAGTGTCTGTCAACTCGATAAAAGGTCAAAAATAAAATGTATTTTCCAGTATGGTTCAAGTTCAAATTGAATTACCTTTGGTCTCCTCCTATGATGTGGGAAAATACTGTTGGGATTTTCTACAACCCTGGCGAAAGGGGGCGATATTAAATTAAGTGTAAAAAATTACAGGGAATGGAATACTGCTCAGGGATTGGGGAAGAATCACACGCACCATCCTTGCAATATACGTAGAAACTGACTGTATAAACACATTGGAACGGCCTTTACTTCTGAAGAGAAGCTCGACAATCTTATACAATTTTGACATGAACATGAAGCAACACATTTACCATAGGGGAAAAATGTAATAAGGGCCTACTTCAAGCTTGTGTTTGAGCTAGAGCAGAATTTCTGCTCTAGTTTAATTTGATGTCAATCAAACAGCTGTGCCAGTTGAATGTTTCTTTAAACTAGCTACCACTAAAACTGTAGTTTGCATGGGGTGTTGAATGACTGCTTTTAATTTCTTATTTTTTTTTTCTTTCTTTTCACAGTTGATCCTAGATATCACTACAAGATTGATGAAATCCAAGGAGAGCCCCTGGGGAATAGCAACCCCATGCAGAGATATCCACAACCCATGCCTGAGAATAAAGGAAACATGTACCCCCAGCATCACCAACACCAGGTACCAGGAGGTATGACAAGACCCAGTAAGTCACTTTAGTTTTGTGATTTCCGTACCTAACAGTTTTAAGAATAAACAGTACTTTTTCATCATCTTTGCAGAATTTCAAAGGAGCTAGGGGATCAATCAAATCCTACTCTTAGTACTGTACATGCTATGGAAATGCTCATACTGTAAGCCTACAGCCCTGAGTAAGCCTGCATACAGTAGCTCAGAGAAGTCATGTTTGTGACGGTCAGTACTTAACATTCATGTTCTGTGGTGTAAGCTTATGAGTTTCATCACATGTACTGTATCAGGCTCAGTCAAGGCATATAGTATGATATCCTGCCAAGCAGTATTTAATTCACTGGGCCTAATAATTAAGCACTGCAAATCATTAATTACTGGAGAAGGCACTGCACTAATCACGGGGAGCTAAAGATTTATTATTTTGATGCAAGTGATAGGCCCTAAACTATGGTCATGGCTTTGACAAGACCTTGGGCTAATTAAGGACCTTCATGTATGTCATATAGCATACTGTAGTACTGTAGCAATGTCACTGTGATTTTAAAGTAAACCTCAAGTCAAAAAATTCACAAATATATGTATTGAATTTTTTGACTTGAGGTACACTTTAAAGGCATATTTTCATCATCCCAAACAGTTCCAATTCTCCCAACCTACTTACTTCTAGCCCCTCCCATACTGTATCTAAAACTCACCTTTATCCAGACACAATCCTAGTTTATTGCTGCATGGCTTGCCCCAGTGGCCATACAAGTCCATAATGTGTAATCAAGACACTCTAAGTGCCCATGCTGTGTAATTTAGCTATGATGCATTGTTTGAATGTGATGCCAGTCAAAGAGCTGTACCAATTGAGAGTTTTGATATATGTATACTGAAACTGTAGTTTAGGGTGACGAATGACTGCCTTTAATACAAGATTTTGCATATGCTGCTTCTACATTTTTATGATTCCATATTTCGCTCTGTGATGTCTTTTGCGCCCTTTGGAGTTGTCACAGAAAAATGCAGTTTTATGCATGGTACAGTATATGCAAAAAGTTTTGGGTAGGGATTTGCCTTGAGCTATTGAAGTGCCAGACAGTGATTTCCATTCTATGGGCAGGGCCCATTCTATGGGCAGGGCCCATTCTATGGGCAGGGCCCATTCTATGGGCAGGGCCCATTCTATGGGCAGTGCCCATTCTATGGGCAGGGCCCATTCTATGGGCAGGGCCCATTCTATGGGCAGGGCCCAAGGGGATAGTTTTCTATTGCTTCCCCTCTAGTTAGATTACAGTGTATTGCACCAGGCAGTATTTTTGATTTCTTGATTACATGTAGCAGGGAAGTCATTTTATAGTGCCAGGCAAGACTTTAATCTGTTGTTTAGTGCCCCCAGAATGGGTACTATACTGCACCTCTCTGGTTATGATTTTAGAATATTTATACTGTACTGTAGGTCAATATGATGCATTTCGGCTTAGGCGCACTGTCTAACCAGGAATTTCTTGATTGGCTGGTGTCATTGTATTGCATTGATTGTATTCTTTGTTAGGGTTAGGGATTAGGATAGGGATTAGCACTACTGTTAGCCAGCTGGGAAATTGCTTGTTAAACAGTGCACATCTGGTCCATGCATTTTGGAAATAAGAATCTTTTACGAGTGATATATACTGTAGTGTAGAGTAAAATGTAATCGTAATGTTTTAAGCGAATCTAAATTTTTTTTTTTATGGGTGGGGGGAGGGGGGATGTGGGGGTGAGAGTTCATATCAGGGGTAAATTGGAACAAGTTACATAAAAAACTGAAATTTTAGCTCCAAAAAGGCCTAAATAGCAATGTAAGCTTTCCAAATTTAAAAAAAGAAAATGCTCTCAAGAGAAGTACTATGTTAACGTAAGTATCTCCTCACATTCATTCAGTTTCTTGTCCAATGGTTAATTGTCAGTACTGCTTAGTGTCTAGTAATTACCAGTGTAATATATCACTCATGGAAGTATACATAAATGTGCATGTGTCTTCATAAAAACATTTTCATTGGGTGACAATGCTTTCTCAAGAATATTACAATCATAAATGATAAACATAATAGGAAAAAGTTTAGGTTTAGAACATGAAATGAGCTAGAAGTCTGGAGAATTTATTACCCTGCATAAAGTCAGATTAAAAGCAGAATAATCTGTAAGTTGAGTCATAAAACTAACTTTCCAACTCAGAGCTCAGAACCCTGTTTTGGAGGGGCATTGGGGGGCAGCAGCATTTAACACAAAGAATCATCTCCGCTGATATTAAGACAACCATAAATCTGCACGTATTTTACGAAGTAATTTTACAGAAAAAAAAACTTTTCTTGCATACCAGAAATGGGGCTCTCCATGGCTAAAAAGTTAATTTATTTTATTGAATATATTTCAGCCATTAAGTAGCAGTTTAATGTTACTGTACTCCCTTTGTTTACTTAAAGTAAGGCAGTGTTTTCACCAGTGAGCAGCTCTGAGACTTTGGAGAGGGGGCCGAAGTTTGTGGAAAACAATCTCCACAGAGGGACACTCATCAGTTGGCACAAAGTGGCACAAAATTTTGTCCTAAGTGGATCCCAGACAGTGGATATATATAGCCATAGGGAGGGTTTGGGGGGTTAGAACCCACCCCATGATCCAACCTTGAAAAAAAAAACATTGCAAAAAACACATGATCACTATAAACTTAATTACATTTGAGATACAAAACATTGCACCATTTTGTTTTTTCTCCCTCCCTTGAGACCTTTCTCTCATGTTGTGCCCCCAAAACCCTTCCCATGACACAATCCTGGCTACTGATCCTAGATCCCTGGAAATGGCACTTGACAGGCTTATTTAGGTTACATATGGGAAATACTAGCAATTCCTACTATAAAATTAAAAATTAAAAATTATTTTAAAAAAATGTGCTCAAGAGGTTGGTGGGTTTTGCTCCGTTGTCTTCTTTGCTCTACATGCCTGCGACAATGGCTACTTAATATATGCAAAGATCTACTGCAGAGCATTTTATGGTCAGACCAGGGAAGATAATCAACACTTTTTTTGTGCTTGATTTAGTTTTTTTTTTTTTTTTTTTTTTTGCATCTCTTTATTCACGTTAATATTATATGCAGTACAGTGGTATGAACAACATGTTTACCTTAATATTTTGGTTACATTATTTACATCGGATCTTAATGCAGAATATCTTTGAGGTTATGTCGATACTTTTCAACAGGAAAAATTAACAAAAATTCTAATCCATCAATAAAAACTGTGGTACATCATGTGCTATGTATGCTATAATATTAAGTATTAATATGGTGCGAAACAACATTTAAAGGAAGGTGACGGCCGATCGGTACTTGTTGGCAAGGTCAAACTGATTTTGTTTCATTAAAATATAATACATTATTATATAACCTCGGTGCTAAATGTAAACTTATGGTAGAATGTAATGGCATTTGGTCTTGAACATTTTTGCTTACAGGAATATAAAAAATACTTTGCATAGAGAAGAAAAAAGTTAATTATGCTTTTGTTATTTTCTAAATACCCAAAATGAACAGTTAACTCATCTAATTCTATTTCATCCCTCAGGCAACTTAAACAAATTTCTTCCCAGAACCCTTTTGTGATGGGACAATTCCAGAAGAGATGATCAATTGTTTCAATGTTTGCATTGCAAAAAGTACATAATTGGGACTCTCTAATTTTCACCCTACATAAAAAACCATTAGTTCCGACAATCTTGTGGAGGTATCTAAACTGTAAGTACTGGATATTTGCCTCCCTAACAGCAGTATGAGCTAACATAAATATAAATTTCCAGTCAAAAACATAATCCGGGAACAATGCTTCCCATTTACTTATGGGTCTTGGAGAAGAGATATTATTCGAAAGAGCGGATCTATATACAAGGTTAGTGGCACGTTGCTTTAAAGAAAGTTTTACTAGTTGGCAATAATTCAAGTTGACACCTCTGTCATGACCTAAATTTGTTTTCCATTGAGATGGGATGGCTGAAATTATTCCATAGTAATGGGTAGATGGGAAGTTTCTAATGCCATACTTATCAACAAAGTTTTGATACAATAGGACACCACCCTCTCTTGTAAAAAAGTCCCCTACTTTGTAAACCTTATTCTGTTTTAATACATCGAAATAAACAACCCGATTGTTAATTTTGATAAAATTATTGTTTAATACCAGTTGGCTTGCAAAATCATTTTGAGGAGTAGAAAAGCTAAAACTTGCCCAAGGGTCACATACATCACGGATAAAGTTATTTGATAAAAATATATCACCTCTCTTAAAATTGCAAGTGAAAAGAAAATCACCTCCATAATTACGTAAGGCATAAGTGAAAAATAATTTCCAAGGTCTATTACAATCATCAACGTACATTTTAACCCATTTTGTTTTTAAACTATTAGCAAAAATGCAAACATCTATCATATTTAGACCTCCATTTTCTTTTGTATTACAGAGCACTGTTCTCTTCACCTTATCAGGCTTATGATTCCAAATGAAATTAAAAAATAACTTATTCAGTTCATCAAAGTAATTATCAGGTGGATTAGGAAGAACCATAAATAAGAAAACCAGCTGAGAGAGAGAGAGAGAGAGCAAAACTCTTTATTAAAAGAACCTTCCCAATAGGAGTAATATCTCTTACTGACCAAAGTCGAAGAGTATTTTTTAACCGAGAAAGCTTGGGTAAATAATTTAAACGAGAGAAATCATCTCTGTGATGTGAAAAAGAAATTCCCAGATACTTTGTAACGGTGGTATTTAATTCGAAGTTAAAGCGGTGCAAATAATTAGGATGATTTAGTAGAGGTGCAAAACTAAGCCAAAGGTGGTCTCTGCCTAGTTAAATAACAAATGAAAGTCTGAGATCTTTTAACAAAAACATAGCAGAGGATATACATGGAAGGTATTACAGCAACTTTGAGTATAACTATATGACTGTCATGTTTTTTTCCAAGTTTTTGGATCCTTATTGGCCAAAATATCCAGGGATATATTTACAATGGATGTAACACCCAGCACTCCAGGCAAATACACCTCTCCCCACCCACCACAAGTTTTCCTAATTAGACCTAAAACTAGCCCCAAATTCACTCCCTAAAGTAAAATGAGGTAAAAAATGAAATATTGATGGCTGAAAAATGGGGTACTGTAGATGTCATGGGGTGGGGTGAGGTGATTTTCCTAAATCAGACAATTAACTGGCACTCAAATTTGGCTAGCTACCTCCCTGAAAATATCCCAACAAAGTCAACAAATTTAAAAACTTCAATTCTGACCATGTTTTTTACTTCCATAACAGCTGACATGATGAAACATTCCCTCTTACTTTTTGTAACATCTTTCATTTCTGCCTGATTAACTCTTATCACTTCAGGGAGGAAAAGAAGCCCACTACATGCAGACTTGATTAAGTCAAGTTTCCTTTCTGATTTATTGATCATTAGTTATTGATCAACAGTAAGAGATGTGTTTCAATACACAAAAAGTTACGTAACATTTGGGGTTAGCTAACAGTTCAGTCAGCATGTGTTAATTGCTTTTCACACAGTGTGAACACAATGAAAGCATAGCCCATTTGAGGTCACAGATCATGTAACAAAATCAGATATTAGTTACACCCCATACCGCCTTTGATGTTCTGGGGTGTTTATGTTCCTTTTTCAAGAAGCGACGTCACGGCATGGAAGTATATCCTTGCTTTTTCGCAAGTGTTATCATACTCAGCCAGGAAATTGCAATGTTAATGTGTAATTTTGATGGCAGCTAGACCGCGTTGCTTTTATACAAGGGTCTTGTAAATTTCCAGTCACAAAATCATAAAGTTACAGCAAATTTTGGCCACAGCTAGTGACAACATAGTGCGACAATGTCGAAATGCAGGCAATGTATTGAGATAAAAGCTGCCTGATGATCCTTCCAGGGAATGATTGAGGCCCCTTAAATGTCAAATCCTCTCACCCCAGATGGATCCAATTCTTCCTACCACTACTGTTTATTGCTCATTCACATCCAGACACACTCATCCTCTTTGACCTATTTCCAAATAGCAATTACAATGAATTATGGGAAAGAGTTTTGGGTATGTGTCAATTTTCACCACAGTAAAATGCGGTAAATGCTGTTGACAAAAATGGCAAACACCAAAACTCTATCCCACAATCCTTTGTAATTGCTATTTGGAAATAGGTCTATTGAGTCACAACCTCAGTCTATTGCTTTAGGGTGAGTTTACAAGACCAATTGTGTAATCAAAACACTTGTAATACAGTATATGTTGGGTAATATTAGGTACAGTGCTTAGCAGTTTTTGAATTTATTGTCAATCAAAGAGCAGCCTTGCCAATTGAGAATTTGTGTAGACTACTGCAAAAATTGTGGTTTGGGGTGAGTATTGACTTTAGGCCCTTCTCTCACTTGGGTGCAATACTGCTTGCAACATTTCAAAAAAAAATTTCAAGAAAAAAAAGACCATGGAGGCTGACTGGGAGGGTAGTGTCTCACAGCTTCCCAGTATGTACTGTATGTTACTAAAGGCCCTGTACTAACATGCATAAAATCATGCAAGGATTGGTTGAATAAAATCAGAATTTAATTTTTGTTTAGGAATGGATGAACCACATGGTTACACTTACCAACCACCACAGATGCATCCCCAGGCCTCCCCCTACCAAGTGCCAGTACAGAACAGCCAGTTTGCAAGACACATGCCACAAAACTTCCCACCTGTAGAAGCCAACAACAGATTTCCCGCTACACATTCTGGACCATACAGACCATACGATGCGAACATACCAAGGCAATTTTCAGATGGTCATAATGCCTCACCATATGGTCACCCCCGTGACAGCTATGAAGATAACATAGACCACCATCCAGACAAGATTTTCCCTTCCAGTGGTAAAGGTATTTTCCCAGGGGCAACTGGTTCACCCATGATGGGAGTTCCATCCTCACCAGTGAATGAAGGAATGCTGAAGAAAGAACAAGTTCAGCAATGTAAGCTTACTTTATAAAGCTTTGCAGCCAGTTGAAGGTTCTACAAGATACTCTGTAGATATACAGTACTTTAGATTTTTTAGCTAATAAATGATACTACCAACATTTCCATTCACAATGATATCCAACTGCTGACAGTGAAAATAAAAGTATAATAGTCAAACCTTTAATGATTTAGTCCAACATTAAGAGATATCATAGCTGTGGTATCAATGTAGCTGTTCTAACAAAATGTTTGATAGGTGCTGTGGGCACCTCTTAGGTATTAAAACAAAGTTATTCTAAAAGGCAGCATTGAACGATGTGTATTGTGTGCACTGTGAGTTTCAGATTTTCATTTCATTTCATTTCATTCCATTTGTTTTTCCACAACAATATTTAAAATGATTACTCTGGTTTTAAACTTATGAATAAACATGAAAATGGTTGCTGTTAAAGGAAGTGTTTTCAAAAACCCCTTGCAGGCTTAAAGACAAGAACACTCCACAAGAAAGAAGCAAAAAAGAAATAAGAAGTCAGAGAAAAATGATAGCAATGCTATTTCTGATTATCATGGCTGGAAAGGTTGACACAGGATGCAGTTGCATAGCCGGGGAGGGGGGAGGGATTGGGGTTGGGGGTTAGAACCCCCCATGAACCAACCTTGCAATGCAAAAAATACCTAAGATAGCCCTTTTTTCTCTCTATCCTTAGACTTTTCCCTTATGTCATGACCCCAACCTTCCCCCCATGGCACACTTCAGGCAATGTGCCTGCAGGGATGTTGTTCTTCTAACTCTGTTAATGTGAGCATTAGTTATTTGTTTACCTATTCTGTTTATTTTCTTTCAGGGAGACGGGAGGCAGCCTTGAATACTACAATCCATATGGATTATGAGAACATTGTGTCTGCTACTGAAAATTTTGCTGAAAAAAACAAATTAGGTGAAGGCTCCTTTGGTGCTGTCTATCTGGCTTCTATTAATCAAACCAAGTATGCTGTAAAAGTTCTCTTGCAAGTAAGTCAAAGTCAGTAGTAATTTGGTGCTGTATTTATACTTCAGGAGCAATCAAACACATACTGCATGTGTTGTCAAAATCTTCTTTGCTAGTGATCCAAAAATGATAGCTGTCTTAGACTGTCTGCAAGCACTCAAAATTTTGTTGCTACATAGTCTGTTACAGTGTGCACATTTGTGGTGCTGTGTTACACGTTACCATCAACCAATGGAATTATATTTTCAAAATGATCATGCTAGTAATTCAAAGGCAGTCATTTGGTGCTGTAAATTTCACTGCTATGGATTGAATCAAGCTTGCTGCCAAAATCCTATTGCTAGTTCATAACGTGAAATAGCCCTTACTAAAAACTGCCTACCACTTTACAGTCTAAAACCCGACTTTTGGGTGGTAAGTCAGGTTTTAATTGATGTTAAAACCCCAGTTTTGTAGCCGATCCAGTGCTTACTGGGTTTTATCATATTCTTTGTTGATTTGAGGTTGCAGTGGCTGAAAACTGTACGTGCAAGCATCAACTAAAAACCCGACTTAACTGCCCAAAAGTCACGTTTTAGACTGTTTAGTGGTAGGCAGTTTTAGTAAGGGCTATTTCACATAATGTAGTTGTATGCAGCTGGTGATTGATAATATTTAGCCTTGTTTTCTTCCCTGCCCTCAGAATGAACATGTCCAAGTTGCAGTCCATGACAACCAAAGATCAGATCAAATCAAGGAACTGGTTGCTCTTGCAAAGTAAGTTCCAGCAAATTGGTTAACACTATACATTTTCTGTAAACTTTGTTATGTTTTCGTCAGCTCTTACCATTCATCACACTGTTACATCACACAATGTTACCATTGCAATTGCAATATGTGTTGTGTGATATTCACATTTAACCCTCATGACATTCGACAGGTTGAAAATATCACAATTATTGGATAGTGACGATGATTTTCCTGAAACAAGTTTAATGTGGCATTCCTAGACTCTGAGTGGATTAAGAGAGAAGTGCATAATAGGTCAATGGTATAAACCTTTTGTTTGTCTTATTTTGTTATTCATTGACTCTTTTAAGAGCTTGATAGGTGAATAAAAAGATGACTTGGTGACAGAATGCACTTGCTTTCATTATTGTAAGTTTAGTGCAATGTAAGATTACAAATTTGCAAGTGAGAAAAATAAAAAAAGAAGAAAATGAAAGAAGAAAGAAAAACAATGTATCATGACAATATTTTTTTTCTCGTCACAAGAAATTATTACCACATTCATTTCACTTCTAAATATGGTATAGTCTGGAGCAAAGTAATTATGACAATAATGATTTCCGATATATCGCCCAACACTTATTGCAATTGAGATTACCATGTGTAAAGGGTAATTATCAATGATGTACTAAAACTCAACAAAAGGGGTCTTCACCTAAAGTCATTTTCAGGATACATAGGGAAGGAAACTGAATATGGCTACATTGAATGTAAATACCTGATGCACATACTCAAACCTTTTGTTATATGCATTTGTGTTATGTTTGAATATACCTACAAATTTTTTATAGTACATGAACATGATTGTTACAGACATGAAATGTTTTTGTTCAGTCAAAATACATGTACATTATGATGAAGCTAAATATTTTCTGCACGTACGTAGCATTTGTTTTAAGATATTGGGTTCAAATATTTGCACACAAGATATGATGTGAAATAGTCTTTAGTCTGAAATAGTAGTGAGTTACGCCTCTCGCAGTGATTTCAAGTGAGCAATGCTGTGTGATCTCACTCATACTCCTGAAAATTCAGTGTCTGGACATTTTACTTGATATAACTTAATAAAAATATGACAAAACCTGTTAACATGATGCTAGAAGCGAATAGCAAGTTCTTACCATCTCAAGCTGGCAACTTATAATCCAGCGTCTATGAGAGAATTTTCCTGTTCAAGTGTCTTATGATCAATAGAGTTAAAAGTGTTTGCTCCCTTCAAAGACTATTTGCTCAATAGAGCAAGAAGGTTAGTTAAAATGGGGGTAACTGCAACAGGGTTATCTGCCACAATTACAGAGACAAGCTTCACCCGAGAAAACACCTATTCCTTGGGTAACATTGGCTAAAACGTCCTATCCAGTTCCAGCAGCATGACATTGGAGTTGCTATAAATGGTAGCTGTGATCATCCACAGAGGTCAGTCTTCAGGCTGTTTAGTGGTAGGCAATTTGAATAAGGCATGGCTATTTTATGCAATGGAATTTTTTGCAATTTCTTCTTGTCATATGAAATTTGAAAATCATTCCATATTGGGTGGATTTGTTCAGCTGGGTAATCGAAAGTAGCTGGTATAAACTGGCAGCAAATCTTTTTCGAGTGGGATTTGCTGCTGCCTATTTTTCACAAGATCATATACTGTCTACTTGGTTGTACATGGTCAGATTTCCAGATGTAGCCTCCTTCGTACTGTGCAACCTCCTACTCAGAAAAAGATAGACTACCCTCTAATCAGTATTCAATCAGTCATTTATAACGTCTCTTCCAGCTACCCTGTAATCAGTATTTAATCAGTCATTTATAACGTCTCTTCCAGCTACCCTGTAATCAGTATTTAATCAGTCATTTATAACGTCTCTTCCAGCTACCCTGTAATCAGTATTTAATCAGTCATTTATAACGTCTCTTCCAGCTACCCTGTAATCAGTTTTTAATCAGTCATTTATAACGTCTCTTCCAGCTACCCTGTAATCAGTATTTAATCAGTCATTTATAACGTCTCTTCCAGCTACCCTGTAATCAGTATTTAATCAGTCATTTATAACGTCTCTTCCAGCTACCCTGTAATCAGTATTTAATCAGTCATTTATAACGTCTCTTCCAGCTACCCTGTAATCAGTATTTAATCAGTCATTTATAACGTCTCTTCCAGCTACCCTGTAATCAGTATTTAATCAGTCATTTATAACGTCTCTTCCAGCTACCCTGTAATCAGTATTTAATCAGTCATTTATAACGTCTCTTCCAGCTACCCTGTAATCAGTATTTAATCAGTCATTTATAACGTCTCTTCCAGCTACCCTGTAATCAGTATTTAATCAGTCATTTATAACGTCTCTTCCAGCTACCCTGTAATCAGTATTTAATCAGTCATTTATAACGTCTCTTCCAGCTACCCTGTAATCAGTTTTTAATCAGTCATTTATAACGTCTCTTCCAGCTACCCTGTAATCAGTATTTAATCAGTCATTTATAACGTCTCTTCCAGCTACCCTGTAATCAGTATTTAATCAGTCATTTATAACGTCTCTTCCAGCTACCCTGTAATCAGTATTTAATCAGTCATTTATAACGTCTCTTCCAGCTACCCTGTAATCAGTATTTAATCAGTCATTTATAACGTCTCTTCCAGCTACCCTGTAATCAGTATTTAATCAGTCATTTATAACCTCTCTTCCAACTACCCTGTAATCAGTATTTAATCAGTCATTTATAACCTCTCTCCCAGCTACCCTGTAATCAGTATTTAATCAGTCATTTATAACGTCTCTTCCAGCTACCATGTAATCAGTATTTAATCAGTCATTTATAACGTCTCTTCCAGCTACCCTGTAATCAGTATTTAATCAGTCATTTATAACGTCTCTTCCAGCTACCCTGTAATCAGTATTTAATCAGTCATTTATAACGTCTCTTCCAGCTTCCCTGTAATCAGTATTTAATCAGTCATTTATAACGTCTCTTCCAGCTACCCTGTAATCAGTATTTAATCAGTCATTTATAACGTCTCTTCCAGCTACCCTGTAATCAGTATTTAATCAGTCATTTATAACGTCTCTTCCAGCTACCCTGTAATCAGTTTTTAATCAGTCATTTATAACGTCTCTTCCAGCTACCCTGTAATCAGTATTTAATCAGTCATTTATAACGTCTCTTCCAGCTACCCTGTAATCAGTATTTAATCAGTCATTTATAACGTCTCTTCCAGCTACCCTGTAATCAGTATTTAATCAGTCATTTATAACGTCTCTTCCAGCTACCCTGTAATCAGTATTTAATCAGTCATTTATAACGTCTCTTCCAGCTACCCTGTAATCAGTATTTAATCAGTCATTTATAACGTCTCTTCCAGCTACCCTGTAATCAGTATTTAATCAGTCATTTATAACGTCTCTTCCAGCTACCCTGTAATCAGTATTTAATCAGTCATTTATAACGTCTCTTCCAGCTACCCTGTAATCAGTATTTAATCAGTCATTTATAACGTCTCTTCCAGCTACCCTGTAATCAGTATTTAATCAGTCATTTATAACGTCTCTTCCAGCTACCCTGTAATCAGTATTTAATCAGTCATTTATAACGTCTCTTCCAGCTACCCTGTAATCAGTTTTTAATCAGTCATTTATAACGTCTCTTCCAGCTACCCTGTAATCAGTTTTTAATCAGTCATTTATAACGTCTCTTCCAGCTACCCTGTAATCAGTATTTAATCAGTCATTTATAACGTCTCTTCCAGCTACCCTGTAATCAGTTTTTAATCAGTCATTTATAACGTCTCTTCCAGCTACCCTGTAATCAGTATTTAATCAGTCATTTATAACGTCTCTTCCAGCTACCCTGTAATCAGTATTTAATCAGTCATTTATAACGTCTCTTCCAGCTACCCTGTAATCAGTATTTAATCAGTCATTTATAACGTCTCTTCCAGCTACCCTGTAATCAGTTTTTAATCAGTCATTTATAACGTCTCTTCCAGCTACCCTGTAATCAGTATTTAATCAGTCATTTATAACGTCTCTTCCAGCTACCCTGTAATCAGTATTTAATCAGTCATTTATAACGTCTCTTCCAGCTACCCTGTAATCAGTATTTAATCAGTCATTTATAACGTCTCTTCCAGCTACCCTGTAATCAGTATTTAATCAGTCATTTATAACGTCTCTTCCAGCTACCCTGTAATCAGTATTTAATCAGTCATTTATAACGTCTCTTCCAGCTACCATGTAATCAGTATTTAATCAGTCATTTATAACGTCTCTTCCAGCTACCCTGTAATCAGTATTTAATCAGTCATTTATAACGTCTCTTCCAGCTACCCTGTAATCAGTATTTAATCAGTCATTTATAACCTCTCTCCCAGCTACCCTGTAATCAGTATTTAATCAGTCATTTATAACGTCTCTTCCAGCTACCATGTAATCAGTATTTAATCAGTCATTTATAACGTCTCTTCCAGCTACCCTGTAATCAGTATTTAATCAGTCATTTATAACGTCTCTTCCAGCTACCCTGTAATCAGTATTTAATCAGTCATTTATAACGTCTCTTCCAGCTACCCTGTAATCAGTATTTAATCAGTCATTTATAACGTCTCTTCCAGCTACCCTGTAATCAGTATTTAATCAGTCATTTATAACGTCTCTTCCAGCTACCCTGTAATCAGTATTTAATCAGTCATTTATAACGTCTCTTCCAGCTACCCTGTAATCAGTATTTAATCAGTCATTTATAACGTCTCTTCCAGCTACCCTGTAATCAGTTTTTAATCAGTCATTTATAACGTCTCTTCCAGCTACCCTGTAATCAGTATTTAATCAGTCATTTATAACGTCTCTTCCAGCTACCCTGTAATCAGTATTTAATCAGTCATTTATAACGTCTCTTCCAGCTACCCTGTAATCAGTATTTAATCAGTCATTTATAACGTCTCTTCCAGCTACCCTGTAATCAGTATTTAATCAGTCATTTATAACGTCTCTTCCAGCTACCCTGTAATCAGTATTTAATCAGTCATTTATAACGTCTCTTCCAGCTACCCTGTAATCAGTATTTAATCAGTCATTTATAACGTCTCTTCCAGCTACCCTGTAATCAGTTTTTAATCAGTCATTTATAACGTCTCTTCCAGCTACCCTGTAATCAGTATTTAATCAGTCATTTATAACGTCTCTTCCAGCTACCCTGTAATCAGTATTTAATCAGTCATTTATAACGTCTCTTCCAGCTACCCTGTAATCAGTTTTTAATCAGTCATTTATAACGTCTCTTCCAGCTACCCTGTAATCAGTATTTAATCAGTCATTTATAACGTCTCTTCAGTATTTAATCAGTCATTTATAACGTCTCTTCCAGCTACCCTGTAATCAGTATTTAATCAGTCATTTATAACGTCTCTTCCAGCTACCCTGTAATCAGTATTTAATCAGTCATTTATAACGTCTCTTCCAGCTACCCTGTAATCAGTATTTAATCAGTCATTTATAACGTCTCTTCCAGCTACCCTGTAATCAGTATTTAATCAGTCATTTATAACGTCTCTTCCAGCTACCCTGTAATCAGTTTTTAATCAGTCATTTATAACGTCTCTTCCAGCTACCCTGTAATCAGTATTTAATCAGTCATTTATAACGTCTCTTCCAGCTACCCTGTAATCAGTATTTAATCAGTCATTTATAACGTCTCTTCCAGCTACCCTGTAATCAGTATTTAATCAGTCATTTATAACGTCTCTTCCAGCTACCCTGTAATCAGTATTTAATCAGTCATTTATAACGTCTCTTCCAGCTACCCTGTAATCAGTATTTAATCAGTCATTTATAACGTCTCTTCCAGCTACCATGTAATCAGTATTTAATCAGTCATTTATAACGTCTCTTCCAGCTACCCTGTAATCAGTTTTTAATCAGTCATTTATAACGTCTCTTCCAGCTACCCTGTAATCAGTATTTAATCAGTCATTTATAACGTCTCTTCCAGCTACCCTGTAATCAGTATTTAATCAGTCATTTATAACGTCTCTTCCAGCTACCCTGTAATCAGTCATTTATAACGTCTCTTCCAGCTACCCTGTAATCAGTATTTAATCAGTCATTTATAACGTCTCTTCCAGCTACCCTGTAATCAGTATTTAATCAGTCATTTATAACGTCTCTTCCAGCTACCATGTAATCAGTATTTAATCAGTCATTTATAACGTCTCTTCCAGCTACCCTGTAATCAGTATTTAATCAGTCATTTATAACGTCTCTTCCAGCTACCCTGTAATCAGTATTTAATCAGTCATTTATAACGTCTCTTCCAGCTTCCGACACAAAAACATTGTTCTCCTCTGCTTCTTTTCAATTGATGGGGAACATCCTTGTCTCATTTATGAATACCTGGAAAATGGATCCCTGGAGGATAATCTCCTATGTAAGGTAAGAACTACTGTAAGAATATTTACTGTAGCATCTTGCATCAAGTTATGAATTAGATGAGATTTAATGACACAACAACACAAATGTGTTATACAATGTCAACTTGATAAAAGGTTAAGTTGAAATACACTTTCAAATGTGGTTCAAATTTGGTTTCAATTAAAGCTGAAATGTAGTGGGAGTTCTTATCTTCAGTTGCCTCTCATGGCAATATTGTGGTAATATTGTACAACCTGCAACCCCCAGCCCACAGAGGGCAGCATTTATGATCAACCACCATGATTTGTTACATTACATTTTGGGCTTGTCCTGCAGTGGGAAATGATTGGAACACATTATAGCTACTTTTGTTGTGGTAAAGGATGGTGAAAGGGAGTAACAGTAGCATGGTCCTTCAGGAGACATAATAGGTTTTCCAAATGGGCTTTTTTTTCTGGGTGTAAAGAGGGAAGGGCAAAAGATATCTAGTGTTTGGGGCATTGCTTGCAGCTCCTGAATTACATCAGTACATGTGACTTGTGCAAATAGAAGTTTCAATTGTAGTTCACTGGTGGCACTGGATGCAAGAATTAGTTAAGGTTTTTTTGTTGTAATAGTAGAAAGGTCTAAATGCTCTCATTAGGATGTCTACAGACAAATAAGCCAAAGCTTAACCCTTTACCGTTGTGCTCCAATCGGGGCATATTTGCGCACCTCGGGAGTGGGCGGGAAAGTGGATGCAGCACGCCCTGCATCAGCTTCCGTAGGCTATTAACCCCATGACCTTAAACTATTATCTCTCTTGTTGCTGTGGCTGAATTTTCGGGTAGCCACTCGCAGTTTCGAGTTCTGCGTGAAACAGTAAAGATGGGTGACAGCCACGCCCTCTGCATGGGCCCAAAAGGACCCAAACAACGGCAAAGTGTTAAGTATAGGTTTGTCCTCTTTATAGGTATAAGCCATTACAAAGTTGTGCCAACTCTACAAATAATAAGATTACATGAAAGATACATTATGTTGTTCTTCATTCAAATAAACACATCTGGACATTGAATAGCTATGAATCATCTTCACAGGATGGTCGACAACCCTTAAGCTGGCAACGGCGTCACCATATCGCAGAGGGCGCTGCACTAGGTGTGAACCATCTCCACAAAGCATCTAAGAAATCACCTCTGATACACGGTGATATAAAAAGGTAAGAAGGGCAAGGTTTTTTGAAGACTCAAAAGACAAGCCAGTTTGTGGGTTTATTTTTGTGTCCTTCAGTGCTGTACATCTTAGGTCAAATGTTATGGTTGGAATGTGTATTTGTACACCACAAAAGATTCATTTTTAATTTTTTTTTTGGTGTTTATGAACAAATGGAAGAGAAGTTAGATTGCAGGAGAAGAGGTGTTGTAGATTAATAGGCTGGTTGGGAAATATTAATTGCAATGTATTATAGGATTGGGTGAAAGGTAAAGTGACTCATCCAGAGTCTAATTTGCAGCGGTTTTTGAGAATGGGAGTTTGAATCAAGACAATGCAACCTGGGCATAATTTAAGTCTGTAGTATCCTACCACTTGCCTCTGACTCTTAAGAATTTTGTCAAGTAATGCTATTTTTTAGTTATTTTTAAGTTGTTATCAAAAATGCAGGATTGACTGCATGGTCAAGTGGCGAGACCATCTGACTTGCAGTATGCTTGCTGTCAGGTGGTCCGGTCATGTTGAAGACTTTGAAAATGGAACCTACTGCCATTGTACTTGGTATTCAGTATAAGCAATTGAGTAGGGAAAACAAGCCAGTGAGCCACAACTGGAAAAAAGGCTGTGGCCAGCTCAACTTAAACCAGATGTTTAGAAAGTGGACCATAATGCTTCATCTAAGTTACCAAAAATGCTTAAGTTATTTTTTCATGCACCTTTTTATGGATTAAGATTAAACAATTACATAAACTTTCTTTCAGTGCAAACATTCTCCTGGATAAGCATTTTGAGCCAAAAATTGCGGACTTTGGTTTGGCTCGGCCTGGACCAGACAGCGGAAGGTCTCACACTTTTCTGAAAACACAATATGCACATGGGACATTGCCTTACTTGCCTGAAGAGTTTCAACGTAACTTTCTTCTTTCAACAAGAGTGGATACTTTCAGCTTTGGTGTGGTATGTAGAAGGTGTTTGCTACCATAATATTCAACTGCTATTCATTTATTTTTTTTTTGATGTGGGAAAAGTTGCAGGTTCAAAAGCTCATCAGCCAAACTTAAAAGAAAGTGTGGAACAGATTTGGTGAACATTATGTTTACTGACAGATAAGTACATCTACCTGATATTATTTATTTTTATAGTTATATTAGGAGGTTATGGATAGTACACATAATTTGTAGGTAGAGCAAATATGCCCTTACTGCTACTGATATCTGCAGGTACTCTGCCAATAGTTTCTAATCTATAATTACACCAACGGTCAGGACTTTGGGTGACATAGCCCTTGGCAAGCACACAGAGAATTTAGTTCTTCACCAGAGTTCACTTTGGTCACAGTTACCTAACCCATGCCTATTTACACCATGGAGATGAAAGACCAGACATTGTTTCCCTGTGGTTGTGGTATCACCATCAATCACATTCTCGTTGACTGTGGTGACTACTCTCACATTCATCAGAAGTACAATACATTGTGCCAAACCTGAAAACTTTATGTCAACACACAGAACCTTCACTAATTCTTGGTTCTCTCAAGGAAAGTTACCCACATTTACTTATGTCCAGAGATTTTCATGGGATTTAATCCAATTTTTACCTTGTTCAGTTAATTTGCAACCCAACATCACATTGTTTTTCCTTCGATGACACTAAAGAGAATGTTTATCCTGTCGTGTCAATGAGCACCATCTTACTAACATCTAAGTTGTTACTATACACTCCACTGATAAAGTTGGTGGTCACTTAGTGGGACCCATTGCAGGAAGGTATTGTTTGGCTGGAGATGCAACCCTTTAGAATGAGGTTTCCACAGTCAAGGTCACACTGTGATCTCTCTCTTGTATCATTCTTGGCATTTCTACTATGCTCTTATGAACAAAGGTAATTTATCATCTGTTTCAGTTACAGAAGGCGTGACATTTTTTCTGCACTGCCACGGCATTGCCAGTCATTCGGGAAATAACAGTAATAACAGTTATTTCCAGCCATTCAGGGCCCCGCGATTCTTAAGAAAATATATCATTTAGTTTGTGCATAGAAATCAGAACAAGAATTTATATTGCACAGAATTTCTGGAAACTTGAGGAACCTTCTAATCTGTGTGTAAAAAAATTAGTCTACTGCCTTTACAGCTTATGTAAATGTCATGCCTTGTAAGAAAGGTACTAAATGAATTGACTTATTTCAGTTAACTAGTCATTCATAGTTTGATTCCATCTGCTTTTAAACTGTTGGTGGTACGGATGTACCTATCAAAGTATTGTTCTGCATGAGCCACTTGATTCAGGATTGGTTGTCTTGGATGAGATGGTATTCCGGAAATTATATCGCAGCGGTGCTATGGCTGAAAGAAGGAAATACTTTTGTGCAATTAAGCTGCTGATCCTTATTTCTTTTAGTGGGTCTTAAATTATCAGCATAAATTGAAATTTCTATTTCATATCCATTGACATAGCATCTCCCTCCACATTGCTACTGGCCAGCGCACAGTGTACAATCTTTTCAGAGTTATGAACCAATAGTTGACATTAAGTTTCTTCTAGCTGTTAGTAGTAAAAATGTTGTTAGGATTTCAGCAAGTATTGTTAGTACCCTAAATTGTTGCATATTTATTTGTTTTTTGCCTGTTTATATCAAGATTTCTTTTTATATTTTGCCAGGTATTGATGGAAATTTTAACAGGAGAGAGAGCTTTTGACAGTAAAAAGGAAAACAGACTTCTGGTAAGGCAACTATAATAACTGCTTATTTTTTTTTTTTTTTTTTTTGTGAGAGACTTTAGTTGCTTAGTCCTGCAGGGGTTCATTTTTGAGTTAGAGGGACAAGACTTAAGTTGACATTATGTGATGTACTGGCTTAAATGTTTACTTTTAAAGGAGGGTATGTGACATCTTATATTGTTTCTTTTGTAGGTAAATTATGTCCAAGAAGTGGTAGAATATGCTGCTGATGAGGAGAGTGCCATGCGGCAGTTAAAAGACAAAAAGTGTTCTGATTGGCCAGATGATCTGTTTACAGAAGTTATGCGATTATCTTTAAAATGTATTGTCAAATACAAAAGTCGACCAGAAATGGACATGGTGAGTAAAGATTCCTTTTAGGTGTGTGGGTGGGTTGGAGGTGTATGGTTGAAGCTATGGCTTCGAGTTTTTCAAGATTTTTGTGGCAACAGTACCTTTTGTCTTTCAGCCAAAATCCTTCTTCTTACCGTACACCCTGCAATGAGTCACCCCAAATTCTGAAAGAATGAAATCAACTGCTGTTGTGTATGTTGCTCCATGTAATCAATGGAGGAGGTATAACAATCCAGTGCTCCACGACTGGAAGAAAAGCCATGGACGTTATTTTTTTTAATTAGACCAGAGGATTTTAAAGCATGAAACTCAAACAAATCAAATGGAATGAGATGTTAAATCTTACATGCAATAGTCCTGAATTGTTCAGGTCTCTTTGTATCAGCCCATATCCCTTTTCTGCCCTCACGGGTTGCTTTCGAAACAGACAGAGAGCGCAGCTGTCACACGTCTTTACTGTTTCACACGGAGCTCGAAACTGTGGGTAGCTACCTGAAAATTTGACCAGAACAATGAGAGAGACATGAGCTTAAGGTCACAGGGTCAATAGCCTACAGAAGCCAAT
This sequence comes from Holothuria scabra, assembly GCA_037179385.1. Classification (NCBI taxonomy): domain Eukaryota; kingdom Metazoa; phylum Echinodermata; class Holothuroidea; order Aspidochirotida; family Holothuriidae; genus Holothuria; species Holothuria scabra. The sequence goes on from CM074181.1 coordinate 18,573,616, forward strand.
GCTTGGTGTGCTATGTCCACTTTTCCACTGACCCTCGAGATGCACAAATATTCCCTGATTGGAGCCAGGGGCCAAAGGGTTAATCAGATCACTTGCCCTTAAACATTCTGAAAGCCAACCTTGGGTAAAAAATCAGTATTTTACGGTGTATGATGTCTGCATGTGTGGTTTTTGACCACTTCGATGGGTTAAGTTTTAAATTATAAAATCAATGACAGATATAATAAAATCCTATAAGCATTAGACAAGAGCGGCTTTAAACATCAAGCAAAATCCCAACTTTCTTTCGAGAGGTCAGTCTGTTTTTAGGCTTTTAAATTGGCTTGCAGTTTCAGGGTTCTTGCAGCCTGGAAAAGTCATTAAATTTTATTTTCATTTTCCACATCTGGAAAAGTCTCAGAATTTGTGGAAAAATTAATGAAAGTTGTGGAGAAGTCATGAAATTTAGTAGAACAGTCTGTGGGCTAATTTTTCAAAAGTAAAAAAAAAAAAATACTCCTTTATTTGTAACCATGGTTATCCCAGTGATAAGTGTTTTTTTCAAATTTGGTTGTTACATAGTCATGTAAAGGTCTTGAAATAGTCATGAAAAAGTCTTGCAGTTTCATTTTCCTTATGGCATAGGAATCCTTCATTTTGATTAAAGGGTATGTCATGTAATATAAGAAGATGCAACTCTGCATTTTAAAGAAGGGTTTTAGATTATAGACGAATTTGATAAGCGCTTATTTTTAGTAACTGTAGTCAGCCATTAGTGGGTCCATCAGCCTAAAATTGTCTTCTTATATTGTCTACATATACCCTCACATTCAGTGAAATTGAGGGAATCAAGATACAATTTAGTGTACAACCATTCATGATACAGGTAAGCAAGGAAATTGAAAGATTAAAAGGTGATATACCCCAGCTATGGCTGACTGAAATCAGACCATGGATTTGTCTAAACCGATTGTTAATATGTTAGAGTGGTGCTTATTCTAAGCATTTTGGTGAAATTTGCATGGAAATCGGAGGTGTGGTTTTAGAGATATGAGCAAGTAAAGTTGTCACATTTTCAACAAGAAGTGAACCTGAAGAAAGCACATGTGACATCATGTTCCCACATTAATAAACAGTCTTTTCCTTTTCTTTAAACTGTGCAGCTTATTTTCTTCTCAACAATCCCATGTAATAAGAATGTGAATGCATAAGGGGCATGAAAATTTAACAAACTTTGCTTTCCCCTATAAAGGGAGTCCTATTCCTATTAACTTCAAGGTCAACACAACAGTGTGAAACAACGAAGGGAAACAAAGCATTCCTTTTCAATGGGAGGAAGTGATATAAACTCTGCTGCCCTCAAACTCACTTTTGAACAGAATTCTACTTACTTCATTTACTGATATCCCAAGAAATATGATGTCAGCTTTGAATGGAAATTTCACCACACTGTGTAGATTTGGTTCCTCTTTCACATATGAAAATTTATGTTTTGCTTAAACTTCCACTTTAATGTATCATCAGATGCATTGTGGGTATTTTCCCCTCTCTCATCCCCATTCTTTGGGACAAAAGAATAAAATTGTTCTGCTTAAGAGGCCTTGCATTTAGTGGCCTAGTAACAGGCCGGAAGACAGTAAATCTTCCTTTCGGCTCCTGGTTCTAGGATTTGGTCGGAACCTGTAGCTTTTTTTTCCAAAAACAGAAGCCATGCTCCAAAATTAAATAAAAATTGTCAAGTGATTAAACACAGAGGTCAATTTCATAGTGATACAGTATAGATTTAAATAATCACTTGGGATATCATGGAATCTTTTAGACTGGATATGAGTCAATAATTATGAAACATGGCAAGTCATTAAAAAATTGTAGTCGTATGGAATGAGTCCAAAGATTTTGACAGAGTGCTATGAATAAAAGTACGGTGCCCCAGTCCATGAAATGTGGAGGCATACATACAGGAGCAAAATTTAGAAGACTATCTGGTAAAGGTCACCAATGCCTGATTACATTAAGCCTTTCTGCTTAGTGTTGGACAGTTCATCAGTCTTAAGTATCAATATATTCCTTTTTTTGTGGTACATCTCCTAAGTATACTTCTTACAATGAAACCATCGGAAATATCCTCATAGCTGATTTTTCATCCAGCTGTTGCATCATTTTTAAAATTTAGAAAACTTTTTTCTGCTTTCGTATCTCTTTTTATAAACAGGATGTAATGCTGGCCTCGAATTTGGAGGTATCTTTTAAAGTTGATGTCAATCAAAGAACAATCAGCAATTAAAGATTTTGCTTTCCCCAAGGAAAAATGTAGTTGAGATTGATGAGTGACTTTCTTTAAAGTTGGCAGCTTCTTTAATCTTACTATCTGCATTGTTTATTTTATTGTAATACATACACCCTACTCTAAATATCAGTACTAACCGGTTTTCAATTTCTTTTATATTTCCTTAAACCAGATTTTGTCAGAACTGAAGAGAATAAATAGTCGCCTTGATGGAAGTGAGACATCACCAAGGCAACAAGGTAATTTTTTCCCCAGACTTTCTTGACATGGACAGAGGATCACATGACCTAAACAGTCACCACCAAGAGAACCCAAAAAGTGTACCAAGATGGCCACCATGAAAGTTTAATTTGTTTGATTTGATGATGACTCTGAAACATTTCATACAACTTTAGCCAAGAACAGGAGAAAATATATCACATTCCCTGTATTTCTGTATTGGATTTTGACTATACACAAAACATTCATCCTGATTGAGGCTTCCTGACTACAGTTAAAGTTTCTGAAACTTTGTTGCCTTTTTTAGACAAAATATTTGAAAATTAAGTGCCTATATTTAGGATGGACCTTGAAGCATATGCATTACATGACAAATGTAATACAATCACGGACTTATATACATGGACATATTCATGAAACGTATACGTCCTATCTGTAGAAGGTGGCCACCGTCTGGGACAAAAAAGGCACACCAAGATGGCCCCCATGACGGTATAAATCGTGTGATTTGGCTACTACTCTGTTGTATTTTAAACAAACTTGAATGGGAAACAATATCATATTCCTGCAATAGGTGAAGTGAATTTGACCTTACCTTGCCATATTTCAAAAATATTTCGACTTTCTTGCAAAATAAGATGACATACTTGAGCAAGTCCAAACTTTCACACAAAACCATGCAGATGGCCATCTTGGTGCACTTTTTCTCACACATACGGTAGCAACAGTGTAAAGTGCAGCATGCTCTGTCTGTGTATAGGAAGTCTGTGGATACAATGCATTTTATGCCTAGAGGAGTTAAATTAATTAAAATCGGTGGCCTGTTTGCATTAGTCACCTAACCAGTTCTGTTCCCCCCCCCCCTCCCTCCCTCCCTCCCTCAGCTTTAGGTGTTGGACTTGTGAATCAGTGCTTGTTGGTTCAACTTCCACCTGGAACATTACATTCTGTCTTTGGCAAGATGCCTTTATCTCAAGTGAATTTGTCAACCCAGGTGTGAAATAGGTACCAGTGATTGTCATCGATATGCTCTTAGAGCTGCTGCCGCACAGAAGGGGCTGGGATTTCTGGTTAGGTCAAACTGAAGACTTAATAAAAGAAACCCTCTGACATTGTGCTTGGTTCTTGGCATAAGCAATGAAGTAGGGAAACAAGCCTGTGAGCCACAATTAGAAACAAAGACTGTGACAGACTTGACTTGAACCAATTTGTTATTTATGTAGAAACTGTAAAAACTTATCTTATTATAAAACCTACACCTCTTAAAGTTCTAAGTTCTACTCATGTACTCCCTTACAGGTCAGGCAACGCAGAACACAGATCCTCTTGCAAGTGAAGAAGGGCCTGTGAAACAGTCGTCAAAAGCAGAAAGCAGTAGTCCAAACTTACCAGCAGTATCTAACGCCACCAAGGAAAATGAGAGGACTACTCAATTAGATGGTCATCAGTCAATGGATGAAGCCAAAAAGAGAAGCATTGAAGAATTGCAGAGACAGATTGACTTGATAAAGATGGGACAGCACCAAGGTGGTGCTGGGAGTGAGCAAGATCGCCGTGGAGCCTTGATGGATGCCTATCAGCCACAGGGGTACAGCCCTTACAAAGAAAACCATCCACAGTTCAGAGATAGTGCTGCACAGTTCAGAGATGGTGCACATCCAACACAAGGAGCAAATTTGATGGGTCAACCAAGTGGAGCCCCGTATCCTCAAAAGGACTTAAGTCGTGGGTGGGAAGAACCAAATAAACAACTCCCTGGTGCGTACAATTCCATAAGTAGTATGCCCTCACCAAATGGACAATACAGGCAAGACAGAATGTCCCCTGTTAACCAGGTGCCCCCCTCATACAATAATCAGTTCCCAGATTCTTCGACTGATTCCTCTAACAATCCCAGCAGTTCCTATGCTTCCCGGTATTTTGGAGGAAAAGAGGGCGACTTGGATAGGGCATTCCATGAAGGCTTCCAGCAAGGGTACAAAGCAGCTTATGATACCATTCTAAGGCAGATGAACCCACAGGCAGCCATGCAGGCTAGGCTTAATGGACCAGACAGTAGACTTCATTCCTCACCAAATGCTTCCCCTTTGTCAAGCTTGGGTTACTCACAGGCTCCAGGGGTTCCCAACTTGTCAACAACCCAGCAACTGGAACTTAAAAAGTTAGGATACCTTTCGCCACCGGCACGAGATCATCCCAGTACCCTTCCTGCAGGACCTGGCAACAAGACCGATGATGCTAAAATCACTACGTCTGGAAATTTCAAGGAGACTCACTCTCAGGAGAAGAGTATCACTGATTTGGAAACAAAAAAATTAATCAGTCTTCATGAACTGAGGCATAATAAAGAACCTCAGCAGTCCACAGAACCTATGGAGGGCAAAAGATGAGAAATAACATGTGCATGCACGTTCTCTGTGCATCTATGGGTTCTTACATGGATCTGTTTCAGAACTGGTTGGGTTTAATTTCAAATATCCTGTTAAGGGACTGTCCTCTCACCCCAAACTATAGAAATTTTCCATCGGTTGAGCTCTTTGATTGGCAGCTAGTTCAAGCAATACAGAGTATCAAAGCTTAAATTACACAGCATGAACTGTGCTGAGCATGTTTTCATTATACACATTGGTTTTTTATAGTCCCCCTGAAGCAATAAACAGAGATTGCATCTGGAAGAGGATGAATTTTAGATAATTGTGGGAAAGGCTGTAATTAAAAAAAGTAGGTCAGGAGGATTGGAACAATTTGTGGTAAGAAAATTTGCCCTTAAAGGCACAGAGGTTTTACAGCTTTGCCTTAAAGGCAATCACTTACCCCCTAGCTACAAATTGACAATTTGTATAAACCAAAATTTTCAGTTGATAGTTAAGTACAGTTCTTTGATTGACATCAAATGCAAACAATGCACAGTAGCTCATATTACACAGCATGCTTTGAGAGTGTTTGATTACAAAGAGGGGTGTTGTTTGCTCACCAGGGTGTATGCCCTGAAGAAATGAACTAGGATTGTTTGGATAATCATATAATCATGACAGTTGTGGGGGTGGGGGTTAGAAGTAGGGAGGTTTGAGAAGTTAGAACTGTCTGCCTGCCTTAAAGGGAAATATTGTGAGTTTTTTTTTTTGTAAGAAAAATTCAGCCTTTTAAAACTAATATTTATTGACACAGGGTGATATATTATCAAAAATAAGGCAGTATGGTAGCTTTCTTATCAAAATATAAGTTCCCTTCAAAACGAAATTCAGTTGTTGTTGCTCAAGAATAATTTTTTCACCTAAACTTTCAACATTTCAAATGATGGAACGTCAATGGCTTGTCTTGCACATAGTATTTTGAAGAGATTTAGCTATTGCTGGGGTTTATATAATTAAGACTGAATTGTTGGATAGTGTCTGAGCAATTTTCTTTGTACTCTTTGTTGGAGCATTTTAAGACATAATCCCCCCACCAACAACAGTTCAAAATCTCCTTACCACTTTTCATAAGCTCCTCCCACAAGTGTCTACAGTCATCCTCATTAAGATGCAATTTCAGTTCATTGCTTCATTGCTTCATTGTGAGTATACAAGATCCCAATGTATAATCAAAATTACACAGTCACATTACATGCTGTGTACAATGAGCTACAAGAGTCTTTATTGTGTAACTTGCTGTCAATCAAAGATCTGTGTCAATTAAGAGTTTCTGCAGAATACTACAAAAATTTTAGTTTGGGGTGAGAAGATGAGGCCTTTAAATGTTGTCCAATGGGCTATGTTTAGTTGAGAACTGGATTGAAGCACCTTCATTTTGGGCAAGCTATTTGAGAAGCTGATCATTTTGTCAATGAGAACTTAGCCACAGTTGGCCACAAGCGTTTAAGTACCAGAAAATTACATGACCACTTAATATTCAGCAGCTGTTTTGAGTTGATAACTTTGTGTGTCACCAGATGTAAGAAGGTGAACTCGAACCGGGCAGAGGTAAACGGCGTAGAGAAGAAAGGATAGAACAGGTTTTGTACCTGAAGTACTTTAGAGTAACTTGGTTAATTGGAGTATTGCTCACTTTTGATAGTAATTTTGTTGAAATATCTGCATTCACTGACCACTAATATTCATTACAAAGTTTATATTAAAACCAGGATGATACTGAAGTTACTGAAGACAGACTGAGGATTTCATGTCACTTATTTCCCTACTCTTGGGTATTAAAGTGATGGGGTACTTCAGTGTTTATGCTGACAACTAATTAGATACATTAACCGAGCACATCAGTAGACAGTCTGAAAAGTAACACTGATAGGCAACTCTGTCAGCACAAGAAAATTATGGATTTCTGTCTTATGATTCCTCTCAAAAAAACTCTCTCTGAAAGACAGCAACAGAAAACCAACCTTAAATGAGTTAACTTCTGTGTCCCCCAGTTTAGCTTTACGAGTTGAATGGCTAGCTCTTGCACAAGTTTCTGGCAACTTATTTTGGCTTTGTTGACTTTTTGGTTTATCTTTATAGGGATTTATTTTTAGGTTTGGACTTCAGGGTATTTTATGAAGCATTAGCCTTTCTTTACTTGCCCTCTTATCTTGTAATGTTGTGTCATGATAATTTGGTTAGGACTCCTTTCTGGGTAGGCACAGAATTAAGGGCATTTGAGCTAACCATAAACTGCAATTAATATGGATATAAAAGTGGTTAATATGACATTTTACTGTTTTAATGCCAGGCCGGAAAGTTGCATAAATCCTTTGACAAAAACTGAAACTGCCTGGAATTAGTACTATCCCTGACAGAACAAAATGAAACAAAATCACTGTAACAGTGACAAAATGTAACCATAATCTCTTCAACTCAACCTGAAGCCCTCTTTCAATGTTGTGTTTTAACTAATTGTAACAAAATTTTAGCCAACATTGAAGGGGAGTGGGAAAGGTGAATTGTTTCATTTATTTTTGCCAGGAGTGTAGCATGGTAGTTTACCAATACATTGACAAGGGCAATGTGACACAAATAAATTGCAATTTTATACCTAGTAAGGATAACTTGCTTTGACTTGATCTTGTAGAGGAGGCATTATTGAAAGGAAAATGCTGCATTTGTTTGACATGAAAAGTCATCTTTTTAGAACTCATATTTATTGACCCAATGTGATAGATTACTAAAAGAAGGTACTATGGTAGTCTTCCTTTCAAGGAATAAGTTTCCTTCAGATTCAGTCATTTATTACTCAAGAATGATCTGTTCACCCGAACCAAATCTCAAATGACGCAGTTTGCATGCGTCCTCCTAAACAATAAGGGGATGAAGCTGTTTATTGAGATTTACTGTTGAGACCGGTTGGTCTGACAATGACTAGAGCTATGTTCCTTTTATGTCATGTTGGTGCATTTTAAATAAAATACTCCTCTTTAAATTGCTCTTATATAAATAAGAAGGTGGCTGGGATACTAGGCCATTTCATATGTAAGAAAAGTTCTACCAGATTGTTGGTTAGTATTTGCACATGCCTGAAGTAGTACCTACCCACACAGGACCTCATATGTTGGTGCAGGCTCCTGTGGCTCTGAGTTACATCCCATTGGTATGTTTATGTTGATTTTGGAGGGAGAAGTCTCTAGGTACACTTAGGAGGAAGAACTGCAGTTACATGGGAGAGTTTATAGTGTCTTTAGAACCTATGAAAAACTGAATGAATATTATTTTAATAAAAAACATAAAAGCAGTACCTAATTTTAAAAAATTTATCATGATCTATCACTACCATTCTTGTTTAAATGGCAGATGTCCAGAATTAAAGTGTCTAAGCAAGTCAACAATTTCTGTTTAAAGGCAGTTATTCATTACCTCAGATGGTTCCAACTTACCCAACCTACTAGCCGGTCCCAAAGGTGTCCTAAAACTCATTCTTATTGAGACACAATCATAGTGTATTACTTCAGGGTATATCCTGGGGATGTACATGATATGTATTATAAGCTACTCTGCACCTTTTTGAGAATTTCTGTGGAAATTTGTAGTTTGGGGTGACGAATGACTGGCTTTGTAATATGGACCAAATTCTGTTTATCCATTTGTAGCAACTGGGTGTGACCCAGACATGTATAATGTGTTGACTAAATTGAACGCTGAATTTGGCACAATTATGCTTGAAATAATTCTAATTAAATTTAGTATGATCTATGTTTAGTGTCAAATTGTTTTCTTGTCAAATTATGAAGTTACCAAAAGACATTTTTTACTCACAATTGATAGTTGCAAACTTTTATGCTTTGTTACATTTAAACAGTACTTAAGAAGGTGCATTATTTAATGAAGTGGTACAGAAGGGTACATCTTTTGGAATGTTTTGAAGATAAACAATAAAGGACTTCAAAACTGACATTCACCATCCAGATATTCTAGTCTATTCCCATCGCAATGTTCTTTATGTGAAGCTGCCAAATACTTTGTTAGTTGTGTCTAAGGATGGAGGAAGGGGGTCAGGGAGAGGGGAGTTTTTAAGCAGCATCGGTTCAAAGGTGCATGATTGTGTGATTTCAGTACTCGAAATATTTGTCTACAGAAATTCTCAGTTTTCCACAAATAGGACTAGTCATACATGGGTGCACGGAATACACCAAAATCCAAAATAATTTGGAAAGGAGAAATGTTGTAGTCCTATTCTGAATCCTAACACCAACACTGTTTCAAAGTGTGACTATCCACCTCAGAAAGATTTCATATATGAAATGTAATGTGGAGAAACCCACCATAAAAACAGTTCTGGCTAAGCCATAATGCAGGAAACCATGTGAAGGCTGAACATCATGATACTGCTATGAAGTTGAACATCATGACACTGCTATGAAGTTGAACATCATGGAATGCTATGAAGTTGAACATCATGCTTTCCAAGTATAGGTAAAGCACCAATGGTGGTAAAATGAAATTTCTTGTAATTTGTACAGAACATGCTTAAATAACTAACACAGTTGCATTTTCTCCAATTTTTGGTTTTTATTTTTTACAACATTTGTTAGTTTCAACCACACAAACAAAACACAGGTCACACCATTATATCATTTTGCGATTCTCCTTGTGAAATATACTCCAAAGTTGTACTTTCATTTTCCTATCCATAAACATCCAACTGGCTTTTCTGGTATGTTGCAAGCTTTATATAGCAACATAAAAGTATTATAGCTTATTTTGGATTCAAGTGATTCTACCAAAAAGGGAGAATGGAAATTATTATTCTTTAAGCTTTTTTCATCCAACTGAACCATATAGGTAAGGATGACCAAATATTTCAATTCTTTGAAGGGTTCAAGGGTTTGATAAAAAGAAATATCACTGTACCATTGGCTGATACTATCCAAGGTTCTAGCTAGCTGGCTAAAGAATCCAAATAGCAGGGGTGGCATGGTCATGCCCCAAATCAAGGAAAGATCCAACTTCATCACAGGGCCTTCATCAGCAGAATAATATATGTAGTCATAATAATCTTCAGACCCCCCCCCTCCACTAACAAAATGCCTGATTTGCACACAAGAAAGGCATGATTATTACAAGAAACCCCACTTTCCTTAACAACCCAATTTTCTAGATTTTCTTTCAAACTACATCAAAACCCTCAACTTTTTCAATTCATGGTGGAAGTATGATTCTTTTTTTGGTGATCAGAGAGCATGGTCTCCCGATCAGGCATATGGTGGCCCCACCCCTTCCAAAAAAAGTGTAGACTTTGGATTCTCTGATGGTGGCAGACTGGTTTAAGTCCTCATTTGGTTCTCTTCTAACCTTCTTTGACTACCTGTATTTGTAAAGATTTTTCCCTCGCAGTGGAAGCTCCATATTTCCATATCACGGTTTTATTCAATAAATGTAGCAACAAGAAATTCCCTGACGTACTGGTAATTCAAACAACTTGGTACAGGAGTCCACTGGATCAGCTAGAATCCTAGTGCCAACCTAAAATGATCTCAAATAGAATGAATATTTCAGAAGACCAGATTTCCAAATCTGAAAACCTGATTTCTCTTGGTTGGCGAAAAACATGGAGACGTGAAAAATAGAGTGTCTTTGTTGAAAGGCATCATTTTTCGTTTATCTTTTTTTTTTCCTTTTTTCCAGTTTATATGGTGTTTATTAAACATAAATAAGCTATTTTCTGACAGTAAAATAAACAATGATTTCACATTGTTTCATGAGCTGCTGGCTCCTAAGTTCAACTGCAACATCTGACAACTGGAATAAACCACCTTGAGATAACACTGTCCCACATCTTAAGTCACAACCGGCAAGGACCACATCAGCTAATAAAGAAAGGCTGGAAAAATATATTTTATACTAGCAACTCCATATAACTTGTGTGATGGTTCTTGAAACCTTCTACCAGGCAAGGAGTACTCCCCTCAAAAGAATGACAACACTGCACTTCCCTTTTGGGTGGTGGGGATAAAATTATGCAGACATTCAATGACATCCTTCAAGCATTTCACAAATTACAAGACAATAAATATCTTCATGATAATAAAATCTGTCATTTCTAGAGAAATATCAACATTCTTACACAAGGTTTTCCAAACTACAAATTCCCCTAAGTACCAGTCAAACAATGGCAGTTTCAACAGAAGAAGCCTGAGTTAGTAAAAGCTCTGGTTCCACACTCATTTAAATGGGAAGACAGATTCTTATTTGAATGATAAAATGGAGTCTGCAAATGAAAGGATTCTGTCTCTTTTAAATTCATAGAGGTGATCTAGAATATGTCATCCGAAAGTTGTTCATCCCTCCTTAGGCCTTTTAGATTTTCTAGGTGAGCTATTAAATCACCCCCCTCAGAAAATCAAAGAGTGTGGCAGGTGTGCCACTGTATTGAACTTTAATAGGTTTACATGAGCTCTAAATATTCATCTAGGCGTGCAAAAAATCACACTCCAGTGATTTGAAGTGAGTGATGGTGTGCTGTCACCAGTGGCATAGCCACAGGGGGGTGGGGGGGGGGGGGTGGAGGGGGGCTAGGCATCCCATGTCCCAAATTTGCAATGCAAAAAAACACCTAAAACAGCTGTTTTTCTCTCTATCCTTAGACTATCCTCATTCCTGCACTGTCCCTAATGACTATCCAAAACCCATCTCAACCATTGTGGAAGGGAGCAATTTACAGCATATATATTTAACCCTAGCATAAACACCATATCATGCAGAATTCCAAGTTCCCTAGTGACACTAAGCTAAGAATGATGGACCACTGCCTTACCATGAAACATTTCACAGACCTTTTCCAAACATCACTGTCACAGATCCACATTGTTCTACATACCACCTTTTTTCAAAGACCCTTTAATGGTTTGCAGATTGTTTAACATTGCTCTAAAACACAAGTCACATGTCTGATGACCTTCTCCCCCTTGTGACCAACTGCATCCTGTTACAGCATAGGGGTAAATCTGTACGGCAGCTTTTCTTTTTCAACTAATGCACATTGTGGGTCAAGGTTTCTATAATACTTGATTTAAAATCATGCCTGGCATGCAGTTTATAATTGATTACATTTGATATGATGATGATGATGGCGCTAGAGTAGAATCATCCTTGGGATGACGATCCTTTATTTCCAGCCCTCTCTTTATCTTACTTGATGATGCAGACGTGTCAAACAAGAATAGTTCACCAGTACATCACATCAGTCTGCCATTCAGATATTGATGGCCTTGCCAATGTATGCTGCAATGTTCGCTTCTCTAAATGCTTCCGAAACCGTCTGTGAAAGAAAAAAATTCTCCCATAAACCTGTGAGTCAATGTTGAAGTTCGGTGGGAAAAAGGGCTGTTTTATAAAGGACGAGTTACAATAAATTTTACATAAAAAATTTTAGACCACCAAATAAAATATTTTTATTTCACAACAAGAAACTTTAAAATCTTGGTAAGACTTTTGATAATGACTTTGGTGTGCTTGCAAAGTGGTATATATTCTTTCCAAGGTTGATTGGCATTAGTGGCATTCCTAAAACAAAAACTCACTCACAAATCACAATTTGACCTTGGTGGCCATTAGGACAGGTTCATATATACATATAATGACATGACAAAATTATCCCAGTTTCCATTTTTGTCCATTGATCTAACGCATGTTTCAATTGCTACCACAATCGTGCATCTCTAGTTTGGGAAATCCCGCAATTGAATTCTATGACCACCAAATAAGATCAAGAAGCCAAAAAAATTTGCAGGTATAAACAGAATCCTATTCTCTTTCACTTTTCATGGTACGTGAATATTTCTTAGGGTTTTCTTATAAGGTTGAGTCCATACCCTTTAAAAGCTAAGATGAAAATAATGTTGCCTTTATGGTTTCTTATTCCCAGCCTCAAGAGTATTCAAGACTCTCTGACAGATTCTCTCCTGTGACACTTACCGGATGGGCATGGCATACCCTTGCGACATCTTCACTGGATGCACCATACTCCATAGCAAGGGCAGCCTCATTAATTAATTCACCAGCTGATGATGCGATTATATGAGCCCCAAGGATCCTGTCTGTTTCTTCGTGACTGATAATTTTCACCATGCCATCAGTATCGGCTGCAAAAAAATTAAAATTAAAATTGTTCTCCTTCATACCTAGTTAATTCTTGGTTTATTAAACATTGACAAAATGCTCGTGAATAGTCACCAATTTTAACCAAAATGTTTTAAACATTTGGGCTATGTTCACAACTTCAGAAACAAACATATTCATATACATACAAGAATGAGAAAACATAAGATGCTGTGCAAGGTTAATGAAAAACCTCAGTTAAAGGGGCTCACTGAGTCGATATCAATATGTTAATGAGAGTGTGAACGGGTCACAACCACATGACAATGCTTATAGTTAGCATGAGATGCCAAGTTTTATATCTAATAGTTATGGAAAAAGTGAAAATTTTGAATTTTGTGGTGTTTCTGTCTTGTAACAGTTTTGTGCGTAATTTGAAAAAGTGTCTGGTCACGAATTTCGAAAACGAATTGAACCGTTAGGGACTCGCTCATAAATTAGTTATTTGCTTGAAGGATACAGGGATTGTCTAAGTTTGACAATTTGTCATTGGTATGTGAAGAAAACTTAACAGGTTTGGAAAAAATTTGTTGAATGTCATAAACCAACTGAATGAGCCACTTTAAAAATCCATGCACTATAACAATGAAAAACTTATTTTTACAAATTTTAAACTTGTTCTCTTTTTTTAAAACGTGGATCAGATCCTCTTACCATCAAACCCAATTACAGAGCACTTTGTTTAATATTACACAGAAACATAAAAATAAACAATTGTTAAAATTAAATTATGAGCAACAAGTAGTAAGTTATTTATAGTACTGTGAAAATCATGATTTTCTTGAAAGTGTTGTGGGTGATAAAACACATTTCTCTGTAAAATTTGTTATCATTTTTACAGAGGACATTTGACCCTTTCCAGCACTGTTACTATATACATATTCAAAGGTTTAGTGTCAAAGATATGACATACTTTGCAGGGCCTGAATTTTGGTGGTTGTTACGAACAACTAAAATTTTACAAAGTTTAAAATCAGTTTTAGGATGGATAAACGTTTTCTTCTCATTCAGAATTTTAAAGCAGCAAAGTTTGCATACCTTTCTCTGACTCAAGACTATCAGTGGAGCAATGGTAAAGGGTTAATCTAAAATATCTACACCACCCGGCTAAAGGGTTACGTGCACACAGGCAGAGACAGTGGCATCAGCTTTGCAGTAAACACACTCCACAGGCTTATGTTAACCCTTTACCGTTGTTTGGGTCCTTTTGGACCCATGCGGAGAGCTCGGCTGTCAACCATCTTTACTGTTTCACACGGAGCTCAAAACTGCGAGTAGCTACCTGAAAATTCGGCCACAACAACGAGAGAGACAATAGTTTAAGGTCACAGGGTCAATGGCCCACGGAAGCCAATGCGGGGCGGGCTATTTCGCTTTTCCGCCCATTCCCAAGGCGCGCAAAAATGCCACGATCGGAGGACAACGGTAAAGGGTTAAGAAATAGTAATATCAGTGATCAAAATGTCGACCATTTGATTACTAATTAAGAGACAAATTTTAAAAGTGAGATCACAAAAGTCCAAAATCTGCAAACTAGATGCAAATTTTCATTTCTTATGATGAGTAGGGAAATTCCTTTTCTATGAATTTTCTTAAAACCACCCTTATTTGTACTTTTTTGTATTTTGTGTCTGTGTAACATTCCACATCCTTGTTTTTGCATAAGTACTGAATAACTGTAGATATTGTCAAATTCAAAGGGACATCTGCAGCAAGGTAAAAGATATTGAATTTAAATACATCAAGTACATATTTGACTGGGGGATTATATTTCTTTACTGCCGAATAAAAACACCTATTTATGGTGTGATACCAAACCTAAAAATCCAACATGAATTCAAATATTGGAACACATTCTGAAGACTCACCATTTGTTTTAGCACGGCTGTTTGCAACCAGAGGGAATTTCCCTAGTTTGTATTTCACACCTTCCTCCTTCAGTTGTTCTTCAGATTTTCCAACCCATGCAACCTCTGGGTGGGTGTAAATGACTGATGGTACACAATTGTAGTCAATATGAACAGCGCCCCCAGCCATGCCTTCTACTGCGATAATGCCCTCGTCCTCTGCTTTGTGTGCCAGCATTGGACCAGCTATACAATCACCAATAGCATAAATGCTGAAAAATGAACGGAAAAGATCAAGAAAGCCAAAATACAAAAACCACACTGTGCTTTTAATAGTTACCAATTTCATGTGAAATTCCATACAACATTATTACTGCATTTATATCTTATTTTGTGAACTCTTGGGAATTTCTTTCTTTTAGCCTATTGTGATTTCAACTGGCCTTACATGGAGGTAAACCTAAAACAGCACCAAGTGATGTATGCATTTGTTTTCTACTTGAAACAGTGTTAAAACAGTTCACACAGTGGCATGTCTGACCTCTAGAAAACTGAGATAACCTTTGACCTTCACCATAAACACAGTTTTTCCTTCAACCATAAGGCACCCATAGACAACATTATGAACATAAATGCAATTTCGACATTCTCTTGAGGGGGACAGGGGGAGAGGTAAGGGTATGAACTAGTTCCTTAATGTTGGACTTTTAGATGACTTTCATCAAATTTTATTAGTGCAGAGCTGTGTCAGACATTGTTGTGCTCAATCCTGCGTGGCTGTGTAATGCCCACTGTGATGAATGTCACTTGTATAACACACACCATTCTCTGAAGGCAAATCTATTAGGAAGGTTCTCTCAAACTTTGTGTGGACTTATCACTGACATTAAAGAACTTTTTGAAGCTGCTCACCTTGGAACTTTTGATGCAAACCTGCTATTAACAGGTATTCTTCCTTTGTCATCCAAACTTATACCAACCTCCTGAAAGAAGCAAGAGTTAAGATAGCATTAGTTAGTTAGACTGAGTTTTACTGCCCAGTTTCCAACCTACTGGCTCAAGTCAAGCCGGCCAAGGCATTTTTTCCAACTGTGGGTCACTGGTTTGTTTTCCCTACTTCAATGCTCATGCAGAACATCACACACAACGGCAGTAGGTTCCGTTTTTAGAGCTTTTGCTGTGACTCGACCTGGGAATCGAGCCCCCGCCTTCTGTGTGAGACGCGAATGCTCTTACTGTTAGACCAAACACGCAGTCTAGTGAAGATGATGATACTGTACCATCAACTATCACTAAATAAGCATTAATATGCCCCCCCCCCAAGTTTAAGTTGTGGAAAACAAGCTCTGATTGCCCTTTAACAAGTTAGCTGGATGGAGTTATAGGCCCTTTTTCTTGCCAATTGCAAATTAAATCAAGCCAACTACGTCTTTTTTCCAGTTGTGGCTCACTGGCCTGTTTTCCCAACTCCATCCCTTATGCTGAGCCCCAAGCACAATGGAAGTAGATTCCACTTTTAAAGTCTTTGGTATGACCCAACCAGATCTCCAACTCCCAACCTCCTGACTGCAGGTCAGACGCTCTAACTCCTTGACTATGCAGTCTGTCAATGACCCTTTAACGGAGGGTAGCAAATGTATTTATCACAAGATTGAAAGGAATCATTCCTGAATTTGTATAACAGGGTACGCTCAAATGTTTCCTTTAAGACCATAAGAATTACCAATAACTGGTGCTTCACCAATTCCAAAATTAACTCTTTTGAATTAATAATTACTGGTAACATCCTTGACTTAAATGTGACCTCTTCCTTTTCCAGTTCAAGAACCCCACAGTCCCCTTCCTCAGCCAGTACTCTAAACCACCTACACTTTGCCTGCTGGCACATTTAGTTTGGAAGTGTAAGGTGACATGATAATCAAAAAAAATATAACCACTGGCAGTGACATCCAGAAAGTTTTATGTTTATCCTTATAGCTTCCACTTAAAACTTACCAACTACAAATATACTGTAATACAGTTATGATGGTAAACACTCCATGCACAATGGTAAAAATAAATTTGGTGTCTCATTTTGCAGATACTCGGCAAACATTTATCTTCCCCTATTCAAACAGAAATTCAGATATTCTTCTCAGATTCAATTATATGCCCTTTAATGTTACATGATCAGACATCAGAGGCCTGGTTTCTTAGGCATTCCTTCTAATCAATCACCTACTACAATGGTTTCAGCAAAGTCGAATGAATGTGCCTTTAGACTCATTGGTATGTGACTGGTTGGCATAAA
Source organism: Holothuria scabra (assembly GCA_037179385.1). Taxonomy (NCBI): domain Eukaryota; kingdom Metazoa; phylum Echinodermata; class Holothuroidea; order Aspidochirotida; family Holothuriidae; genus Holothuria; species Holothuria scabra. The sequence continues at coordinate 18,590,800 of CM074181.1, forward strand.
GCATGCACAAGAATACATGGGTGCATGTTAGTTTTTTTTCCATGCAGTGATCTCGTGATTGCACACACAATATAGACAAATTAGAAACTACATTACATTGTGACGATAATGTAAATACACCTTATCAACTCTGTTGTCAAGCAGCTGCAATGTCATTTGTTTGTAAACATGAATGAGTCTATTGTCAAACAGATAGCACCTCCCATTTTTCTTCACAAACCATTTCCATAAATGACACTTACATTCTGAGCACCCTAGCTACTTTGTATTTATTTTCTACCACTTTTGTAACCTACCTGCAAGGAACTTGCACCTGTTTAATTGTTACAGGTATTCTATTTACCCATATCGAGGCTAAAGGACTGATAAGACTAAAACACTACAAAACTGAGAAGCATTCCAAGGACATCCTGCAGTATTTTTGTAAGGGCTAAAACCACAAGAGTCCTTGGACCTTGATATTTTGAAGAGCCTGAGGAAAAGTTGAAGAATCTCACAATTTTTTTTCATTTTGTCACATAAAAGTAATTGACAAATACAAATGTACCTGTATATATGTTCAAAACAGGAAATCACATAACTAAGGGAATCTAACGGGTGCTGTTTGGAAAGAAATAGGGGGCCAACAAAATCATAGCCTGGTTCATTTCACCCTTGGCCATTTTTACACTAGCAAATTTTTAGTCTAAGAAGATCTGAAAGATTTTGAGCAACTTGACAGACTACTGTGAATAGCCTAAGCTTGTGCATATTGCTGATGCTCATAATTTTTTCTCAAGAGTCTAGGGGGGCTTCAAGTGCCTCCATGATCTAGGAAAGCAAACACCCTGTCATGTTAACTGTTTTCTTAAACTTGAGAGAGAACTACTGAATGCCACAGATGCTGTCCTAATCATTTTTAAAGTTTTGCCTTGTTCACAAAGGTCTATCAAAATGAAATGATAGCTGATTTTCACATGACATCGCAACAAACAGATTTTGTCGGACATATGTAATTCGAATAATTAGGAAAACCTTTAAGTTTTGCAGTACTATAATAGAAATCATATATTTACTCAGGCTGGCAAAGTTGGGGTTCTTTCTGACCAGATATGGAGAAGACATGGTAAAGACTCATAAAAATGGATGAGACTGATTCAAATTCATTGCAATGTGACCTCAGCAATGTAAACCATTCAAATTATTCCAGATCCTCTTTCTTGCCTAGATCCTCTTTCACAACCCACCACCCCACTCTTCTAAAGAACACTGAAATTATTCAGGGTATCTTTTACAGCATAAGTTTGATGCAATGCTATAAATGGACAGAAAAATTACACAGGATATCCTTCATAGCATCGTTCTGTTATGATACTACTTACCTCTAAACCAAGGTTTTTAGTGTAGGGTCGTCGACCGATGCAGACTAACACAACGTTACACTCTAAGTCCTCCTTCTTGCTTGGATCTTTGACAGATTCAACTGAAACAGTAATCTTACTCGCTGTTTTCTTGGCGGCAGTGACCTTGGTGCTCATCATGAATTTCATTCCTTGTTTCTTAAGAATTCTCTGGAAGTTCTTGCTGGAGTGAAAAAAAACGAAAAATAACCAATCTCAAGTTCCTGCACTCTCTGGAAAATCAATTTTTAAGACATTCTGCACACTTGTCCAGGACCAAACATAAGAATTTCCTCAGAATATCTTACATAAAGTTTAAAAACAGAAAATTTGGGGTGAAGAGAACAACAAGTTTTGATATTGTGAGTCAGAATACATTTCAATATTAAAAGAAGGATTTAAGGACACATCAGGTTTGGATGTGTTGGCTTTGTTTGGAGTGGTACTTATTGTGAGCATTTCAGTAAAATTTGCATTGAAATTTGATGTGTGGTTCTCCAGATATGAACAGGTACAGCTGTCACATTTTCAAGAGAGAGAGCAAGCACATATGACATCATATCCTCACATTAATGGACATCCTTTGGTTTTTATTTAGAATTCACGAGCAATTTTCTCTTAAACGATCCTATTTTTTCAAAATGTGATTGCATTAGTAGTATGACAGGCCATGAGTTTTAGATTTTCCGAGTGTGCTACAAATCGTCCTTCTCAGGAAATTAAGGAGTGTGGTAGGTGCACTGTTCATGTAACTTTAATATTTTTATATGAGCTGCCTTCAGGTGAGTAAAAAATCACACTCTTAACAGTGATTCAAGATGGGTGGGTGATGGTGTGCAATCGCATTTCTAAAAATTCAAGGCCTGGCATGTGAATTTTACAAACTTTGCATTCCCCACAGGGAGGTACTACCCTTATTAACTTCAAGGTCAACACAACAGTCTGAAAAAGCAAAGGTACACAACGTATTCCTTGACAATGTGAGGAAAAGAAAGTGAAATAACCTCAGTTGCCCTTGAGGTCACTTTGGAACACAAATCTAGGGACTTCATGTACTGATATCTCCAAAAATACATGTCCACTTTGAATGGAAGTTTCACCACACTTTGTAAATTTGGTTCTTTACTCATATATGAAAATGAAAGTTTTGGTTTCAATCCTCCTTTGAACGATCTCAAGAAGAAATCTACAACACTGCCAACTTACGATATTTCTAAGTCAATTCCAACCCCTCCAACGTGTGGCAAAAATTCAACAGCTGTGACCTGTGATCCAAGCCTCTGCCAAACAGAACCCTGCAAAAACAAGAGATGACAATAACTGTCCTCATATCCTCGAAGTTATTGAATAGAACAAGCGCCATAAAAATGAAATTTTTTAACCAGGTTACAAACACAACATCAATTAATGGCAAGCTGTGATTTCAACATTCTAGTACACTTGTCTGCATAATATCATACAGTCAGATCCACAGGAAGGTATAGGGGTATGCCAACCTTATTTTGACAGAAAAGTGTATTGTTGTATTGGTTTATCATTAAAGACTCAAAATGTTGATTACTGAAAATCATGCCCCTACCCCCTTTTGCATAGATCTGACCCTTCCCCCTTTCCAAAATTCTGCATCCGTTCCTGTATCAGATGACCCAGGAAACACTTGAAAAAAGCTTACAAAAGGGAAAGAGGGGTGGGGCAAAACTGCACAATGCTTGCAAAGATCTCATATTGGTAGACTACTCACCAGCTTTCAGTTGAAATATCTCTGTTAAGGAGAACATGTTTGTAACAAAGACCATTGGTGTTTCTAAATGAATAATATCTTTATATGCAGGTGGTATGAAAGTGTGGGTTTAGGGGTACACAGGGTGATTGTTCATCTTTTAAGTGTCAAAGCATCATAAGATACATTTGTCAAATAAAAATGATTTTCTCACCAATTCGAGTCCTATAACTCCAGCTCCAATTAGCACCATTTTCTCTGGAACTGCATCTAGTGACAAAGCTCCTGTTGAGGAGACAATTGTCTTTTCATCCACCTGCCAATCAAGATGAAAAGAGGCTACGATGATATCAATAAGCCAACAAACCAGAATGCAAAAATGCATTGAGGTTTCGATGATACATAAATGTTTTAAAGAGTACCATCATGCACCATTACCTTCTCATTCAAATGTTATACTAGCATGTTCAAAAAATAATTTTGTCATTCCTGATAACCTTTTGACCTCAATAAAAGCCATACATAACTAGACAGGCAAACAACAGACAGACAGATGGACAAACAACTATCTTGAAAGATCGTAGGCTACTTAAAAAGGTTCCTAGACTTTGACCCCTGGAGACCCCAGATGACCTTTCGTTTCTGCCAAAAACAATGGGGATGAATCGAGCGTGGAAAATCGCAATTATTTCGCCTAAATTGAGATACTTGGCATCTCTGCCTTTGACCTCCGCCAAAAACAACATAGCCTAGACCATTTCCTGACCATAACCATCCACATACCATTACCAAATACGAATTCTATTCAAGTTTCCTACCTTGAGATATCGCATTAAAATGTCAAACTTTGACCCCCGGTGACCTCAGATGACCTTTAACCTCTGCCACAAACAAAAGGAACCACTTCCTGACCATAACGCATCCACATACCAAACAATGAAATTTATCCAAGCTTCCTATCTTGAGATATCATGTTAACGAGATCTTCAGACTTTGACCCCAGGTGAACTTTGACCTCCGCCAAAAACAATAGGGACCATCTACTGACTAAAACGCACCCACATACTAAATATGAAATCTATCCAAGCTTTCTACCTTGAGATATCGTGTTAAAAAGATTTTCAGACTTTGACCCCTGGTGACCCCGTATGACCTTTGACCTCTGCCATAAACAAAAGGAATTACTTCCTGACTATAACGCATCCACATACCAAATATGAAATTAATCCAAGCTTTCTACCTTGAGATATCATGGTAACGAGATTTTCAGACTTTGACCCCATGTGCCCCCAGGAGACCTTCGACCTCCACCAAAAACATTACAGACCATCTCCTGACCCATCAATCAAGCAATTTTTAGCGAATTGCTTCCATTGAAGGTTGATATATATCGTTACACCACACACCAGTAGCTAGAACAAGTTTCAGTATTTCAAAGCAACGATCGTTCACAAAGTATAGGCTAGGCCATAATACAGTATCCACGGCGAAAGTAGCCGTCGAGCCCTATGCAGACAGCTGCAGGTCCCACTACGATATATTTTATAATTTTGACACTTGCCCAATCTACCCCATTTGTTTCATTTCTAATTTCCTCCCATAAGTAGTGTGGCTTGAAGCCACAACAAAAACTAGGCCTACGGCCTAGCCACCTACGTTTACAGAACAAAATGTAATGTTAGAGCTAACAATAATAGGCTACGATCAAATCTAGACATCGTAGTTTTCACCGGTCATTTTATGTTTAAGTTACCGCCTGAGCTGTACTGCGTAAATAGTCGTACGTACGTTCGCAGCACATAATTAGGGAGCTTTCGATTTGCACGTTAACCCAGTCGACTGCTACGAGATTACGTCAATTTCAGTCTCTGCGCATGCGTCACGTCGTCTCCCTCGTCCACTAGCCAAATCGAGAACGTGTCCACCGCAGTTTTGACGTTCGCTCCAAACTGCAGTGAACGTTCACATGTGTGACGTCACAGAATTTCTGAAATGGATTAAGTGGCAAGAATGCATGCTAGTTTCCCTCCTCGTGATCTGTTTTGCCCAAATGCGGTCACTCTTTACCTAAAATGTATATGAGATTGATGATTCATTGGGGAATATGCATTATTTTGGACGTTTTCTTGTAACTTCAACAGGCGGATATTCGAAGTTGAAATATACTGTGTTCTCCATGAAAACATACCAACAACTTAAATAGCGTTCGTGTAGTAGACATGCATTTACATCGTTGAAGAAATTTAGAAAAGTTTACACAAGGCTAAGCTGTAAATTCGCCATTTTAATACGACTCGTCCACGTCGACCCTTGAACAGGGAAATCGAAACAGGCTTTAACAGTCGACGTACCATAGCAGTGGACACGTTCAAGAAGGCAAGCTGGTTAACTAGAACGAAGTCCACGTTCACTGAATCGAAAGCTCGGTAACAAGACCTGCTAGCTGCTAGCTACATGCAGAGTGCATGTAATATACATGCCTTCAGCTGGCTGATCGGCTCGCTCGGCGTGTATCGTTAAAAGCGCTTAGAGAATGGGTGTACTTCAATTGGCAATAACATGACACCCTCCCTCAATAATTACATTCGAAGCGGGGAATCCCCAAACTTTTAAAGAAGCCGCTTCATTCATTAAACGCAAGTAGCCAATCAGTGAGTACGATTCTTCCCAACAGAAGTTCGTTCGATGTATAGCACGAAGCAGCGGCATATAAACGATTTTCAGCCGGCTGCTAATGTGTGCAACTGCTGTTATGTACGCTGTTGTGCTTGATAAACAGCGATGGAAACATTTTTGAAACTTTTTTCAGTTCATGACTTACAAACACTCCTACGTGATACAAGGACAGGAATAACATGGTTAGAAAGCTGAACTTGTAATTTTTTGAAATTTGTCGATTTCAAGTTGAAATTTTGGGAGACGTACGCTAGTAGCGAATTGACAAGTGGCTGTTGAAATTGAACTATTACGGTGCACAATGGCGCACAGGGCACTTAAAAGACACTGTGGTGTATGCATACGTTTAGTGCTTTCAAATTTCATTGTAAATTTTGTTCATTACAAATGTATTGGTGGTGTTGAAGTAAAGCCTGTCACAACAGGTTCCATGTTTGGGGTTCACGGATTAAAATGTCCCCCATGACACCGCACACAATCACATGTAAACTACAGGGGGTTGGGTGGATAAAAGGTGAATGTCATAGCTCTGCGCAATTTTTGAGCTTGTTGTTCATACTGTAGACATCGATTGCTTTGTCAAGGCAGCTAAACTTGTGAAGAAGGACTATACCTTGTTTACTTAACGCAAGTCAGAGTACAAGGGCATGAGATGCGATTAATCGCATGTACCATTTTACTAAACGATTACTTGGCTGGCGATTAATGGCTAATCGCTGACAGCCCTAATACCAAATATGAAATCTATCCAAGTTTCCTTCCATGAGGTATCGTGTTAACAAGATTTTCAGACTTTGACCCCCGGTGACCCCAGATGACCTTTGACCTCCGCCAAAAACAATAGGGACCATCTACTGACTATAACGCATCCACATACCAAATATGAAGTCCATCCAAGTTTCCTATCTTGAGATTTTGCTTTAACAAGGTTTTCAGACTTTGACCCCCGGTGACCCCAGATGACTTTTGACCTCCGCCAAAAACAATAGGGACCATCTTCTGACCATAACGCATCCACATACCAAATATGAAATCTATCCAAGCTTCCAACCTTGAGATATCGTCTTAACAAGATTTTCAGACTTTGACCCCCGGTGACCCCAGATGACCTTTGACCTCCACCAAAAACAATAGGAACTATCTACTGACTATAACACACCCACATACCAGATATGAAATCTATCCAAGTTTCCAACCTTGAGATATCGTGTTAACAAGGTTTTTAGACTTTGATCCCTGGTGACCCCAGATGACCTTTGACCTCCGCCAAAAACAATAGGGACCATCTACTGACTATAACGCATCCACATACCAAATATGAAATCTATCCAAGTTTCCTACCTTGAGATATTGCTTTAACAAGTTTTTCAGACTTTGACCCCCGGTGACCCCAGATGACCTTTGACCTCCGCCAAAAACAATAGGGACTATCTACTGACTATAACACATCCACATACCATATATGAAATCTATCCAAGCTTCCAACCTTGAGATATCGTCTTAACAAGATTTTCAGACTTTGACCCCTGGTGACCCCAGATGACCTTTGACCTCCGCCAAAAACAATAGGAACTATCTACTGACTATAACACACCCACATACCAAATATGAAATCTATCCAAGTTTCCTACCTTGAGATATTGCTTTAACAAGGTTTTTAGACTTTGACCCCTGGTGACCCCAGATGACCTTTGACCTCCGCCAAAAACAATAGGGACCATCTCCTGACCATAACGCATCCACATACTCAAATATGAGATCTATCCAAGCTTCCTACCTTGAGATATCGTGTTAACAAAATTTTCAGACTTTGACTCCCGGTGACCCCAGATGACCTTTGACCTCCGTCAAAAACAATAGGGACCATCTACTGACTATAACGCATCCACATACCAGATATGAAATCTATCCAAGTTTCCAACCTTGAGATATCGTGTTAACAAGGTTTTTAGACTTTGACCCCTGGTGACCCCAGATGACCTTTGACCTCCACCAAAAACAATAGGGTTCTTCCTCTCAATAAGGGGCATCTGTGTACCAAGTTTGAAAACTGTCGGAGTTTTCCTTCTTGAGATATCGTGTTAACGAGCAAAGTGTCACAAACACACACACACACACACACATACACACACACATACATACATACATACACACATACGCCATCATGAATGCATAGGTTTCTCTTATCATTGAAACCAAAAATGTTCAATACAGAAAACCATAAATATGCAAATGTAAAACACATTACATCAAATTTTTGTAAAATTCTTCTCCATCTCTGGTCCTTAAGAACCAAGAATTTCCCAACCATTGTAAATAATGAGTTGTACTACATGACTATGAAAATTAGAATTTACGCTAATAATTTTGCAACCTCACATCAATAGACCAATTTTATCACACTACCCTGTCCGATGCAAAAAGTATGTCAGTGTGGCATCCCAAAACTAGAGCAGCAATGCTGCAGAATCTCAATACTTCTATGTTCCATCAATGGTAATCATGAAGCAAGTAAAATGATGTGTTAAGGTTTTCATGACACACAAAAAAAAGAAAGACAATATCCTTTTTGTGATCAGGTACAGTATCATGCATAAAAATGAAGAAATTTGAATCAAACTTCCAATATCACATACAGTACAGGTTGGTTAAGCTATTGTTGTGCACTGTGGTCTTTCAAACATTTATAGCAGAGATTAATCATATCCTGATACTGTACTTTTCATGCTAAAAATTGAAATGGTAATCAAATATTAAAACAACAAGAGCCCAATGGGCACTGTGGTTCCTTGCCGGATATTATAAGAACTGTACAGCCAGTCTATGAAATAGAGCTAAGCAAAAGTTCATACTGTACTCAATGTTTGTAACATCTTCACAAGTGGTATTTTAGCACTAATTTTACATGAAATCAAAGATTAAATTTCTGTGGCCTTACTGACATTCAACTTTTGTAATGCTTGGTAATCCTTCAAAAACACTACCTCATTTCCATATGTATTTATGCTTGTAATCAAATTTTATATTACCACCAATAAATGATACACAATGTGGTCAGAGAGAGAAAAGCACCCCAAAGGTTGTATTTCTCTCACAAGTTATTTTTACCGGCTCTCAAATAAAACTTGCTGTTACTTTAAAACAATCTACCACTTGTCCTGTTTGCTACCTCTACACAGAAAACAGGGTTTATTCAGCAGTGACACAGAAAGCAAGTGATTAATGAAGTGTGATAATAGAATGAGGATAAGGTTACCCCCACAGAGCACAGCAGTATTAAAGAGACATATTGTGGAATCCATGCATTGCTTCCACTGGCAGAGAGACCAGTTTAATGCAGAGTGACCTGTGTTCAGTGAAATCTACAGATTTCAGTTATTGCCCTCTTAAAACTTTGAATGATCCAAAATATGTGTACAACCCAATGGAATCATTACTGAACGAACATAAAGGACAAAATTCTAAGGTGTTTGGGTGTGTAAGCATGCAAAACCAGGTGAGATAAAAAATCTATTGAAACTATCTTTATCTAGCTTACAAGATTTTCTAAATAACATTTCCAGCAGTTGACCTCCAGTGACCTTGATGACCTTTGACCTTAACCAAACACAGATTGCTTTGAAATCTGTCCTTTCTACCTTAAAATACTGAGTTAAAACGTTTTTCGGTGTTTGACCCCTGGTGACCTCAGACGACCCCTTGACCTTCACAGAACATATCCAATTTCATCCTTACACCATAACACATCCACACACCAAGTATGACATCTATCCAAGTTTCCTAACTAGAAATATCCTGTTGAGAAGGTTTTTAGTTTTTGACCTCTGGTGACCCCAAATGACCTTTGACCTCCACCAAAAACAATAGGGCACACCTTCTTCCTATGATGAATCTATGTACCAAATCCAAGTTCCATCCAACCTTCCCTTGTTGAGTTAGAGCGTACCGAAGCAAGTGTCACACACACACACACACACACACACACACACATACACACACACACACGCCAACCTGACTACATAGGTTCCTTTGCTACCGCAAGGAACCAAAAATTGCAACAATGATGCTGTTATACTAAAAAAGCAATCATTTGTAGAGCACATCACCAGTAATACTAGTTCAAAATACTAGCTTTACTACTCACTACTCTCCTACCTAGTTTTCTGAGATCAACCTCCTATTTCTTATTATCTCATTGAAACCTGTTGGTCAAAAGCAACTTTTGACAGTTGGGAGCTACTGTAGCATGCCTGTTTAGAAACTCAATCAATTGTAAATGAACTCCTCCATCACAAGACAATGGCTGGGCAAACACCTTAGTCAGACCAGACAAGATCATCTAAACAGTTACCTTATGCTCGGTTTGGCAGAGGCTTGATACCAAAGACAAAATAGCAGGCTAAATAAACAAAATTGCATCATGGGCAAAAACTATAAGCAATGGGCTGAAATGACACTTTTCTTTTGCACAACTTTTTCAAATACAAAATAACTAAGTTATCTAAGCTATCAGGTCACCAAGTTTAAATTCTGGCTGCATCAACAATTAAACAATGGTATGCTCTACAAGATATTATGTTAAAAATGTAAAACCTACCAAACATGACCTTGCTGAAAAGGATTTTAGCTCACAGCTAGCAACCAGCTAGTGTGATAAATATCTCAATACAGTTATGTAGTGAGATAAAATCAGTTGGCATTTTAATTTCATAGACATCAGATGCAAATCATATATTTACACTAGGAGACAAATGTTTGGCCCTTTCTAACAGAGGTGGAGAAGACTTTGAAAAAATCCCAAAATCGGATTGGAATCCGTTGTAGTGTGACCAACACTTTCATGGGTAACTGAAACATTCAGTTTCACCATTTAAATCAATAGCAATTCCTTCCTTGATACTTTTATGCAATTTGCAAAAGAAATACAGGAGTTGCATCAATAGAACTTGTAAAAGTTTGGGCCAACAAATTACTCAAGATTGAAAAATTAAGAACAGAATTTCTTTCTGTAAGAGATTTATTTCTTGTAAGTTCACAGGTATTTATCATTCTGTATCCATAAATATTGGCTTTAACAAAAATAACAACTTTCTGTCATTCAAATGCAATATTTCCCTTTTTAAAGCAAACTTAAAGTGTACCTCAAGAAATAAAAAATAAAAAAATATACGTTAAAGGCAATGAAAAATGAATTCTAACAATCCAACTCGCATCTAGGACATTTCCGAGCTGAGATATAAAATGTTACTGTTTATTGGCTTACAACAAATTGGTCCATTGCACAATAATTTGTGATGTCATTGTTGTACTACTCAAATTACAATCTTTGTGTTTCTTTGTTTTTCTGAAAGTTACTACACCTTGTACCAAGGTGCATTAGCATTCTTACTCTCATGGGGTGATGTAATTGATTAAAGCCCTCTCTGTGCAACATGCTATGCAAGTAAACAGGAAGTGTTCAAGGTCATAAAAACATTTTTAATTGTAAAGGGAAACAAAGCTGGCAATGGGAGTTGTACAACAAGAAAGTCACAAATTATTAAGCAATGTTGTTTTAAGAGATTGAACTTTAATATATACTTTTGAATGCTTTGACTTGAGGTACACTTTAAAACAGGAAATTTCTCAGAAGCTTTCCAGAATGCTAACCAATCTATGAAATAAATGGCTTTGATGAAAATAGAGCACAAACTTTTCCAACCACTTTTTCAAACCCGGTGAGATTTTTTCAAACATCACAGCAGAACTTTGCTTGCTCCTCTAAATAACGGTGAGTTTTCTCGCAAGCCTTTCTTTCACGACAGCAAATTCAGCCTTCTCATAGATAGTCTGCCTACCTCATTTGGAAGACCCTGAATGATCAACAAGCCACAAGCAATTTTGTCCTTTAACTCTTACAACAGGACTTACCTCAATTCCTGGGAAAGGAGTAACTTCTGATCCAGTTGCAATCAAAATGTTTTTTGTTTTAACAACTTCTTTGATTTTCCCATCTGGGTGCAAGACAGCGACTTCCCTGGCTCCTGTAATGCGACCATGACCTGACAGGTGGGTAACCTGAGGGGAAAATAAGAGATAACATAAAGGTAGATGAATTGCACACATGTATAAACATGATAGTAATTTAATATCCTTTGAACACATTAAGACTTAGCAAGATATCTGTTGAGTTAGTTAATTAGATGGAGTTTTACAGCCCAGTTTCCACCAGATTGGTTCAAGTTGAAGCCGGCAACAGCCTTTTTTTTGCTCATTGGCTTGGTGTCCCTACTACATTGCTTAATAAGCACCAAGCACAATGACAGTAGGTTCCATTTTTAAAGTCTTCAGTATGACCTACCCAGGGCTTGAACTCCCAACCTCCTGACTGCATGTAAGATACTCTAACCACTTGACCATGCAGTTAGCTGCTGAGAAGCTGGTAATCTCCTTATTTGAGCACAAATCTGTAACAATTCAGATAAAATGCATAAATGAGTAGGGAATAATGTCCCACTCCTTCAAAATGTTTACTAGATTTGACCTAAATTTACATTTTTTGAAAATTTTACAAATTTTTCATTCTAAAAACCTTGAACAATTCCAACAAATAACACCATAGCAGGCAGCTATCCTGTGAATCCTATAGGCATGCATGCAGTGGCAACAACCTATCGATATGATGTCAAGGTAGTATGCTATGACCATAGTCTATGCTTATTACCCTCTGATTAGTAGGTGCCTGCAACAGAAACAGGACTCAAATTTTGAAGCATGCACACTTACTCATACACCACCACTTGCCTTAAATCACTGTTACAAGTGTGATTTTTTTTGCATACCTGGATAAAGAATGGGACCTCCAATAAATCTACAGAGCACATCTGGAAAACCTATAACTCAAAGGCCGTCTGATCATGCCTGATATTTAAGGACAAAATCAGTCTGACAAATTGGATCTAATTTGAGATTGTCCACAAAACATTTTGGATGTCCAAGTGAAAATAAGAAATGATAGCTGAACAATTGTCTTTGATGTCTCTTCTATTAAAAACATACATCTAATTTGAATTTCTATCTTTGTTTTAACAATGAATTGGTGGTCCATACCATTGTATCAAGACTGCTTTCAGGTCTAAAGAGAATTCTACAACATGTTTTCTTGCTGATGTAGGGGGTTAGTCAATTTCAAATTAAATCTATGCTTGCTCATCAAAGAGCGAAAGTGGTTATCCCATGCAATTTCTACCTGTCACAGGTGACCAGACCAATGCTAAATGTTGGCCCTCCTGATGCAACTCTTTAACTGGAGGAATATATGATGAGAGCTCAACCACGAAAATTTACACATACTGTAGAAAAAAATCCACTTCCAACTTCCTCATTCATACTTACTCCATTTTGTTTGAACAAATGTGCAATGCCTCCAGTGAGAGCCTTCACTGCAGAGTTCTTCTGTTCCATCATTCTTGGCAGGTTGAGTCTAAGATCTCCAACTGGAGAAACAACATGGAAATTTCATACTGAAGTTGAGTTTTGTAACTGTTATCTCAAGCAAACCACTGGCTTTTTACTCCTACATACAATACTGCCACAAAGGGCCTGCACATTTTTAACTCAGAAACATGAGGTTGACTCTGGTGGAGTCTAAGATCTCCAACTGGAGAAACAACATGGAAATTTCATACTGAAGTTGAGTTTTGTCACTGTTATCTCAAGCAAACCACTGACTTTTTACTCCTACATACAATACTGCCAAAAAGGACCTGCACATTTTCAACTCAGAAACATGAGGTTGACTCTGGTGGACACACTGCTGTTGGTCAACTTGTTTTTCCATCATGAACTTTAATAGAACCATGGTAACAAGTTGGTCATGTCAATCCAGGATGGTCACTAATCCTCAAATAGTTTAACCAACTTGACCCATTCATCATGTCCCTGATCCTCTTTGTGTCATCAAGAGGAATTTGACCCACAATGTGAATCCATGACATCACACTTGCATGCTTCAAGTTCATTCTATGTAGAAAATTTGCCATATTCAATTGCTGGTATCTCAAAAATGGAACAAGGGATGTAAAAGGAAACAAAAATTTCACCCAAATGCTTAGATATGTCCCTCTTTTACATATCAAACATAAATTTGGCTCTGGACAATTCATTCATGCTAGGAAAATCCCCTTAGCTGCTTTTCAAATTTGGTACTGGCCATAGCAGGCACATGGCAGGAAAGATGGATTAAGTCAATTTCAATAGAGTATTGTGTGTGTGCATTGATCCATGAAGCTACTCATGAAATGTCCAGTGACCAGCACAACAGAGGCATTGTGATTGTATTCTTCTATTACACTGAACTCAAAAGCAGTGATAGCTGTCAGGATTTATCTTTTTTTCTGCTTGGGTACTTCAATTTTTTCAAATGAGCTAAGGGGAGTTTCCTCTCATATTTAAAATGACTCACCTTCAATTCCCCTTTTTTCAAGGTCTCCAGTTTGAGCCATATGGTAAAAGTGTGAGTTATTCAAAAGAGCCTTTGAGGGGATACAACCAACATTTAGACATGTACCACCCAAGGTTGGGTTCTTCTCAACACAGACAGTCTAAAATTTGGAAAAGATGAGAATCAATGATGTGAAAATTAAATTATTAACACTAACACCAAGATTGTAAAAGAAAAAATTAAACACAGTGCATATATATGGTGCTTGGGAGTGTTTACTGTACGATAAGCTGCTACAACGAGATTTTGAGACAATGGTCATTTGAAGCTGATGTTTGTGGGAAAAAATGGAAAAAAGGGTTTAATTTCTTCCCACATTTGATGTGTGTATAGTTTCACAAAACTGAAATTTTTTAATGTGTCAAATGTTCTCATACTGTGTGTACTGACCCAATGTATAATTTCTTACAGGACACTTCATGCTCAGCATACTGGCATCTGTTCTCAAGCATAAAACATTTACATTGACCAAGTGTTGAAATATTTTCCACTGCAACAACACTTGCCTATTAAATGTAATTATTAAACAAAACAAGAAAATAGAAATATTGACAAACTAAAGCATTGACAGGGAACAGTGAACTCTTTTCTGAATATATACTTAGTTAACAAGAAACTAGAGGGGCTGCAAGTATGCTGTCACCAACGAATACCATATACAGTACGATACCAAAGTGGGTCAAAGTCCACTTATGATTTCCACTCGTCTCAATTTTCAGAATATTGCATGGTTGTCCTTTGAGCAACATTTCTTTAATTTCAGTCATCCACAAAAATATTTGGTTGTCTGAAACATTTTTGGCACAACTGCAAATCACATCATTTTGCAAGTTGAAATTCCATGAAGTGTAGAATAAATGCAACATGTGATGTTTGCAAGACAAAAAACTTTAAATTCACTGAAGTGGACAATAAAAGTTAAAAGAGTGGATCACTGTCAGTAAGCATTAGTCTTGAATCAGATGAAATTAAACTGCTTTCTAATTCTTATTCCCACTGTAAATGAAATTGGTTGTCCCTCCCAAAATCAAGCTTATACTTTTGGTTGTCCATACGCAATTTTAGTTGTACTGAATAAACAGACAGCCACAAAAATCAAACCTTAAGTTTCCATGACTCTGATGTAACCATGTCAATAACCTTCAGATATGTAGTTTGTTAGTTACATGAGGTCTTACTGAGCAGTTTCTAAACCGATTGGTTCAGCCAAGCCTACCACCTTTTGTTCTCGATGTAACTCACTGGCTTTTTTCCTCTACTAGATAACATCAGACTTGTGTACGTTTGCTGTAAATCACACTTCACTATCTGACTTATAACTGAAATCCTTTTTCCAATTTGCATAACTCTGAGGTAATTAAAAGCCTGCGTAAAAAGTGACAGCTTTTTTGAGTGGGGATTGCAATGTCTACTGGCGATTGTTTCAGAAACATAAACTACTGGGGTCAATTCAGGCACGTGGTTGTTTATCCGCAAGTTTTGTTCCGCCAGGCCAACAGTTAGAGACCAGTGCTGTATTGAACCTTCTAAAAGGAAATGTTCAAAATAGAAAGGGCAGATTAATTTCAAAAATTCTACCTTCTTAAGTTTCTTAGAGATTAAAACTTCATAAAGACATGGCTGTTTATCATCTGAAGTTAGCCAATATGCTTTCGTTATGGTCCATTAAAAAGGTTGGGCACCATGCCACAGTAAAAGGGGTTACAGTAGTGACCATGTCAGCAAAAGCCCTGTCTTTACCAAGTGGATAAGGAGTGATTTTGCTAAGAAATCCTTTGGAATTATGTCATATCTTTCACAGTTCTCCAGATATACCCCTTTAAAGTTGGAATGTTCCTGAAACTGCTTATGCAAAAGTAATAATGTGTAGTGCAACAGTTTCTACATTTATTTGTTAACCCTATATTAATTATCTCACAATTACTCATCAGTTATAATTATCTCATAATTTCTCATCAGTTCAGAGTAAGGTTATCAATACCAATGGTATTCAAGGACACAATTTACACTTCCAAAATAAAACCCTCAGGGCATACTAATGTTAATACAATTGTTCTTGAAATAAACTGAAATAAAGATTGAGAAAATAACTACTATATAACATTAGCCACATGGCATGTCCCTCTCTGGACTTCACAACATTTGCATACAGTAATGAGCTCATGTTTATTAAATCAGTGAAAATCAGAAATTGCCTACTAAAATAGTCAACTTTTGATGGAGTTTGGTAGGCATTGTGAATGTTTTCTTGGTTTTTAATGCTTTCATGTTCTACATACAATTTTGCCATTTTTATCTCAAACAACCTTTTAGTCCTAGTATAGCAATGTTGTTTTTTTACCTGCTCAAAATGCATTTACATACATGTTCGAAACCAAGTTAACAGAGTACTCACTTTCATACCCAGCTGGGCTGCTTTAATGGCTGCTACATAGCCACCAGGTCCTGAGCCGATGACAACAAGATCTTGTTCTTCTGTTGCCTCCGACAAATGCCTTCTTTGGAGAGCAAAAACACATCCATTGTGCCTGGATAAACGATGGACCTGATTAAAGAGACAAGAGTACATATACAGTATGTTACAGCAACATCAAAGTACTAATGGAATCGGATAGCTTTGTAATCTGCAGCAGCCCACCTTCAGGTCTGCCTTAACTAAACTATCATCACAATGAAAGAATCATTTAGACCCTTACTTCATTGTTTCAAAGGGCAGACCTCCTTGCCCCTCTTGGGACCCATCCTGTACCCCCTAATGTAAAGGTTTCTCTAAACTGTGTCCTTTTTTTTTTAACTTCTCCAGTTGGGTTTGCACCGTGATGTGGACAAATGTGGCCACTGTACACTTCGGGGTAATAGTTCAATTCCGACAGCCACCTGTCAATTCACTACTGGCATACTGTATGTCTCTTAAAATTTCAGCTTAAAATTAAAATTTTCCAGGAAAAGAGCAAGTTTAGCTTTCAAATCATATTATTCATGTCCTTGTATCACATATGAGTGTTTTTAAGTCATGAATTGAAAAAAGTTCCAAAAAAGTTACACTGCAAAAACATCCATCCATTGTGCCTGGATAAATGATGGACCTGATTAAAGAGACAAAGAGCACTGTTTAAAACAGAGTCTGCTTTGAGGGGGATGTGTGTGTTACTAATGATATGTATATATGTATATCATATATAAGTGATTCACACACATATGTACAGTGTATGTTTATTGATATACTGATATCTACCAGTTACTACACAGGTTTGTTATGCATACGCAAAAACCACTAATCGCAGAGTAATCGCAAAAAGATGTGATTAAACCTTTAGTTCACTAATTGCAAACTGACAGCCCTACACAGCATGAAAAATGAATTCTAACAATCCAATTTCCATCTTCACAGGACATTCTTGAGCCGGGATATAAAATGTTGAAGTTCCAGGGTTCCCACTAACCCTGGCTCCCGGGTCCCTAGCCCTTGAACAGGACCCAGCATTACGTTCCTATGCTATACACTTCATTTCTGTGCCCTTGCCCGGTATACACAAAAACACAGCTCACTTGCCTACTCATGCGTGAGTAGGCATCCCTCATGTCCCCAAAAAGATACCTTTTCCCACCAAACTTTCCACAGATGATCTTTGTCATCACATTCACCTTCCACACAAGTCTGTTAAAAAATAAGACCTTTAAGAGGGAAATTTTGGCTGGATAATTCTGCAAGTAACGTTAAGCCTGTGCAGATTATTTTTTCAGTCGAAGAAGTCAGTGTTTGTCATGTGATCTCATTTATAACAGAGAAACCTACGCAGTGACTGTACAATTTCGTAATGTACAGAGAGCTTACTATATGAAGTACAAGTATTGACTAGCCACGTTTACTAATTGGTCTTCGACAGCTTGTCTAGCGGAAGTCCTTCCCATCATGCAACATAGCAGCAGACGATCAAGATGTCGATGTTACTGCGAAGGATGGCACCACATTTTTCCTGCCTTTTGCTATGAATTTACTGTTATTAAACATTCCAGAAGGTATAAGTGGTATTTAAGAATGCTCAAAATCATTATATTAACTCAAATCTGTTCTATGAACCATTCCATCGTAATTAGCAGGGTTTTCCCTGGGCCTTTTGAATGTCGCGCCCCGCGACGTTCAAGCTTCAAAATCAAGGAGGCTGCTACGTTCAAAAAACGGCCGCGATGTTCAAAATTGCTGCCAGCTAGCCTCCATAATTTTTCTTCTTTCTAGCTGTCAACGTTTGCTTTTGTTGTTAATACAATTAACAACAACATCATTGACTTATTTGTAAAACTGCAACTAACTTTTTTAACTTCCATGTAAATACCACTGCATGCGAGTCGGAGCTCTTTATGTATATCCCATAGGGCCTACTACTGTACAAGTATACAACACATTAGGCTCGTATCAGGAGACTGCTGTGCTCACTCCAGAGCGCAGTAGCTACCTGGCACAACACGACTTGCACAACCAAAACACAAATGCCTGTTTTTGCAGGTGAGAGGTGGGGCTAATGTCTCAGTTTTGAAAAATTGTCAATGTCATTGTCATGTAATTGTATCTTTACTTCTTTAATGTAACATATTTCCTGTTACTTCGTTCTTAAAACTTACGCCACAATTCAGAAAATCATAAAATGAAGTTGTGCGAATGTACACTGCAGTCTTAACCCCCAAGTAAATACTCCATTTCTGAACTGTTTTGCTTGACTATGTACGACAAAAGTTTGGGAAATTTGATCGTAGCACAAAATCCACAAATGCAATGGGAGTATTAGAATTTTATGCGAAGACGGTTGGTTTCTACACGTTATTCCTACACAGTAAAACTGCTTTGACGATGTCGCGAGTATGACTGGCTGATTATAAGCAATAATGAACCAATCATGATGTTTCTTACATAGAGGTAACTTAAAATAAGTGCAATGGACCTTATGTGTATGATGTCATAGAACCCTTGTTTTCCCAACATGTTTCCATAAAAAAAAATCGGTAAGCACACAATCTGTGATTGCTTGCAGCAACGTACTCCATTGCTCTTATAAATTCTGGCATTCACTCGTCGATCTTTACCACCGATTATTTTGCAAACTGAAGAAGGGCCTAAAATATATATATGAAATTTGCCCTTACTTTCGTAAAATTCATCCTATAGCTTGCCGCCAAAACGGGATGCATTGATAATCACAAAAGTAAAATTTTATCCCTCCCATGGAAGTTATGGTTTGATACTTTCCGCTATAACCCTGTAGAACAACATGCAATTAGATTTAGAATTGCATTTCAATGTATCTTCCTTGCTTTCTTGCGGAAAGCACCGCGTACGTTGCTGTACAAACTGTTCTGCACAAAACACATTGTACAGACTATTGAGCTGCAGTGTTTCGCCTTTTTTTCAAATCCCCAAGCAAAGCATACTGTACATGTCTGCGCACGTTTTGTACACGTAGCTCCTAGAATCTGGTGCAAGTTCAGTGGCTATTATCTTGCATAAATTAAGTCATTTCTAGCATTCCTTCCGTAATGTTATTTACAGTAGGACTTATGCAATGTTGCCATACGACGTCATTGCAAACGAAAACAGTGATGCACGTGGTCTCATGCAGCAAAATTCTTGGCCCATGCATGCAGTAGACTTTCGTGCAAGTCCGTTTTTTTCCGCCAAACAAGACGTCATGTTTTGCTTGGTGACATCATATGCATACGATCCATTTCAAAATTTAAATTGGTCCCTGCATCGTGATTGGCTCAATTGCATTGATCCTAGCCAGCTAATCACAACTCGCGCCTTCGCCTTTGTGATTTAGTGTGTGAAAATACTTGGTCTCGAGACAAGTTTTCCCGTTGAGTTTGTGTTACAACAATCGCACTTCCCATGCTTATTAAATAGCCGGCTAGCGAAGCAGGGCCGGCGAACCCCGTGCCAAATTCACCATGAAACAGCACGTGGATTTTTCGGGGATGTGACTTACGTGCAGATTCAGATTGCAGACTCTTTTCAAACAAGACGTAAGTTTTGGACAAGAACTGCTTAAAATATACGGGGATATTAATGTCCCAAAGGAACCATGAGATACGCTAATCGGGTGCAATATGTTTTGCTTCCCAGAACTGCTAAGATTATCATGAATGATTGCTCTTCATGGGTTTCGTTAAAGCAGGAGAGTAGCTATAGAACATTAACGCAACTACAACCCAGTAAAAGAATGCAAATGTTTCGACATGATTGGGGGATGAAAAATAGAACGAGCATGATGTTGGCCTAAGAACTACATCATTAAAGGACATGTGACATCGACTGCAAACAAATCTACTGTATTAAAGGTTGATTTGTATCCCCACTTTTGAAGTGAAAATATTACGCCTACAAAAATTCTATCTTGTTCGTGAAAATTTTCCAAATATTTTCTATCCTGAACTTGTAATATTGCAAGCCGGCCCAATTATTTTGGTGAGCAACAGGCGAGAAGTAACGGCCAACCGGGGATAAAAATCATCTGCTGCCAGTGCTAAATAAAAGCCATACTGATGAACCAAAATCTTTGAAGCAGAAATTAAGTGATACAAAGCCAACGCGACCGCTTTCAGTGGATCAAAATTTGTACGAATGTGAGTTTCAGTGCTAATATTTTTGCGTTGACTTGCAGAAATTGTGGTGACTAATTTGCCTTAAAAGTGTCACCCTTTGAGTCTAGGGACTTGCATAAGTCACAAAATTTCCAAAAGGGGAGAGGAGACCCCTCCCCTTATACCTCTCCCCTTATACCCCTCCCCCAGGCCGGCGATCCAACTATAGACCCAGCAGATGCACGGCGTTCAATTCTAAACCCAGGGAAAACCCTGATTAGAGCTCGGTTTGTTGTTTTGGCTTAAAACGTTGTTACCTTTGTACATGTAGGCCAGTGATCGTAGTAAGGGGTGACTACAAGGAGCGGATTATACGGTCACGTTCAGTGACTACCGGGTCCCTGACATGCGAGTTTGACTCGCCACGCTTGAAACAAAATCCTGTGAGTCCCAGGGATGCACGGATTTTGCTTGCTAAACGCATGTAAAATTTTGGCAAGGAGGCATAGAAAGTTTTGTGTTGAAATGTTCACACGAACCCATTGCCTTGAAAGGTTCATTGTCGATGTCACTTCACAAAATCCATGCAGGAAACTTTCTCCGACTAGACCGATTGTTCGACTGATCATCTGTTAAGTAATAGGCATTGGGCCAATTATTCTGTTATCGGGAAGTATCTGCATCTGTAAAATTCTGCCATTCAACTGATCATTACCACCGATTATTTGAAAACTGGAAAAAGGGGCAAAATATACTTGAAACTTGCTCATAGTTTCCTTACTTCTTCTCTTCTTCAAAACGGTGAGACATCCAAAAGGACAATTTTACACCGCGTACGTGCCGTATGATCAGTCAGGCCCTCAAAGAGTTCATAATGAAATCCACCGGCTTTGGGTGACTTATGGCCCCCGCAATAAGACTCTCTGGGAGGTTATTCCAATCTCGAGTAGTATTAGGGACAAAACTGTACTTAAAACAATTGGTCCTAGCAGAGGGGGGGCGAAAGTGCAAAGCATGCATGTTACGAGAACCACGAGTAGGTTTACACAGATTAGACAGGGGGATGTTAGCTTGGCCATAAATACCTTTGGCAAAAATTATGAGTCTGCAACGTCTGCGGCAGTCAGACAACGTATGTAGACCTAGATCTTTGAGGATTGCGGTCATAGAGCCAACTTCACGGGAGTACTCGCCGGATATAAACCTAGCAGATCTTTTTTTATACTCCCTCCAATCTATCTTGGAGTGAAATCTGATGTGGATCCCAGACGGAACAAGCATACTCCAACAAGGGCCTTAGTAAACCTTTATAGGCCGCCAATTTAACATCTTTGGAACAAAAAGAGAGGTTCCTGCGTAATAGGCCTAAGATCTTATTTCCCTTATTACAACCAAGTTGGATATGTTTGCCCCAGCTGAGATTCTTAGTGATAGTCACCCCCAGATACTTAATTGAATCAACCCTTGTCAGATTGGCCCCATTAAGAGTATAATTATAGGTTATTGGGTTACGCTTCCTAGTAACAGACATAACATTACACTTAGCCGGGTGGAATCTCATACCCCAAGTTTTGGCCCACTGGCCCAAGTTTATAATGTCCTTCTGTAACTCCCTGCAGTCACTGGGATTATTGATGACCCTATAGCAAACACAGTCATCAGCAAACAACCTACCTTCAGAAGAAGCAGCACTAACAATATCATTAATATAAGACAAGAAAAGTACTGGTCCCAGGACAGACCCTTGAGGAACACCGGAAAGGACTGGAGCAGAAGCAGAACTAGTACCATTAACAACAACTGATTGTGAACGGTCATTAAGAAAGTCATCAATCCAATTTATGACTTGCCTAGACACCCCCAAGGAGAATAACTTCGTCTTAAGTAGTTCATGAGGAACTGTATCAAAAGCCTTCTCAAAGTCCAGGATGAAGACATCAACTTGTTTTTTTTTATCTAAGGCAGAGGTCCAATCGTCCACAACAGACAGTAACTGTGTATCACAACTATGATTTTTTCTAAACGCATGCTGTTTAGGGGAAAGGCTGTTATTCGCTTGATAGTGATCCATCATATTTGAGCTGATAATATGCTCAAGTAGCTTACAACATATACAAGTAAGAGAGACAGGGCGGTAGTTGGATGGGAGAGAGCTATCCTTCTTCTTAAAAATAGGACAGATATTTGCCTTTTTCCAGTCCTTGGGGACTTGACCACTGTTGATTGATTGCTGGAAAAGATGACTGATCATTGGAGCAAGGTCAGTAGCAAGCTCTTTAAGAACCCATGGGTGTATGTTGTCAGGACCCATGGCTTTACTAATCTTAAGGTTTTGCAACAACTTTAAAATTGCAGTAAATACTCAATCCTCTAACTTCTTGCCAAAACAGGATTTTTTGTGGAAAAAATAATTTTGTTCGGTTAATCATTGCCCAGCTTAGGCTGATGCTTTGCTACAGTGAAAAGGAAGAATTTCCACCGGTGCACGAAATTAGGCAGTGTGCAAAGTCTGATGTAGCCTAACCTTATCATGCCTTACGTTAGGCTATGCATAGCAGTTGCTTGACTTTGCATAGCCTTACCTTAAATTTTAAATAGTGTAGGCCTAATATCATCGGCTTAGCTAGGCTACTTTGACATTCGACTGTACGTTTTAAAGTACAAATTACATTGATAGCTCAGTTTAGTCTGAGTTAGGCTAACGTCAAACCTTAAATTATCATTTAGTAACAGTTAGGCCTAACGTAGCGTAAGGGCTAACGTTAACGTTACATGTAAAAAACATGACCTTGCCTCTTTAATTAGTTTTAATTCACGGATCACGGGGAGTTTATGCCTACCACTTTAGCAAGATCAACTTTCTTACTCAAAACAAAATAAAGAAGTAAGGAACCTGTTTGTTAAGGCGGTAAGGAAGCCGACCAATCGTCTGAAATAATGACATTTCTATTACTTCGTTAGAGATTTAGCACTGCACAATGGGCTAGGCCTATACGTCGTTACGACCTTTGCTCATGCACTGCCTCCGCGCATGTATATCGTACTCAGATCGTTCACATATAAAATGCACTTGCCTGTTGGTACCTCTATACTTCCATATTTCTTAAATAAGTGTGCTAATGGAGCAACATATTTTCCTAAAATAATAACCTCGCTCTGACAATGATTGCATTTTATTTCTGCAAACATTTTAAATAAATACTCAAAAGCTAAAAATACGTAATTTGTGCTTATCTGAAATAATGCAGTATTTGCAACAAGATAAATTTACTCAGATAAGCCATATTTCACGAAAAACTAGAAGCATTCTTTCACTAGTTTTTAAAGACCTCAGTATAAGTGAGATTACACAACCACCAGGCACTTGATGCATTTCCCTGCTCCGAGTCCCAGCAGTGGCGTAGCTGCTGGGTGGGAGGGGGGGGGGGGGCAGGGGTAAAGTTCTCCCCTCTAACATAACATAACATAACAGGTTAAAGGGCAAAGGAGGGCTGTAAAGGCCCCATAAGATGCCCTGTAATCCAAAAACCCCCCAAAACAAAGCAAACCACCAACACCTAAAGAGCCCAGAAAGATTAGATTCTACCACAGTCATGGAAAAACTTGTCAATATTAACCTTAAAACGGTGCACTGATGTGGAGTTAACAACCCACTCAGGCAGGCTATTCCACTCACTAACAACCCTATGAGAGAAACTGAACTTCCTAATGTCAAGTCTAGCAAAAGACTTTTCAAGCTTTTTCAGTGCAATGGCCTCTAACCCGAGGATTACTCTGGACCTTCAAATAACTGCAAGCTAACAAAGGATTCCCTTCAGATAGAAATTTGTATACCTGGAGCATGTCCCCCCTAATCCTTCTCAGCTCCAAAGTGGTAAGCCCAAGCAGCTTAAGCCTTTGGGAATAAGGTAGATTTTTAACCTCAGGTATGAGTCGGGTAGCTCTCTTCTGAACTTGCTCTAAAAGCAATTTGTCCTTTTCAAAGAAGGGACTCCAGGCCTGTGCAGCATAGTCGAGATGGGGTCGAACCAGCTGCTTATACAAATTTAGCACAATTTCTTTACTAAAACTCTTAAAATTCCTCCTGATCAACCCAAGCACCCTATTTGCCCTTGCAGCAGTAGCTGCACACTGCCTAGATGACTTTAAATCTCCCATAATAACTACACCAAGGTCTTTCTCAGAAGTCACTTTGTTCAAATTACTACCATTCATAGTATAATCATGGTGGGGATTCTTAGAACCAAAGTGGAGGACTTTGCACTTATCAGCATTAAAAGACATTTGCCAAATCTGAGACCATGAAAATAACCTATCCAGATCTTTCTGAAGCAATAAAGAATCATCCTTTCCTCCAACCTTCCTATAGAGCTTTGTATCATCAGCAAACTTACTTATACTGGAAGTGATAGAGCTATCAATATCATTTATGAAAATCAAGAAAAGAAGTGGGCCAAGAACAGAACCTTGTGGTACACCACTTGAGACATCTTTCCAGGAAGAAAAATTTCCATTGACAACAACTCTCTGAGACCTACCATTGAGCCACGACTTGATCCACTGAGCGCACTTGCCTATGATGCCTAACCTATGCAATTTTACCATGAGTCTACCTAGAGGTACTTTGTCAAAAGCTTTTTGGAAGTCAAGGTAAATGACGTCCACACTGGAACCTGAATCGAGAGACAAAGAAACATCCTCAAGAAAGCTTAGCAAATTTGTAACACAAGATCTACTGGGTAGGAAACCATGCTGAGTTAGATTGAGTAACCCATTATCTAAGAGATGCTTTAGCAAACAGTCCTTGATTAAGGATTCCATAATTTTGCACACAACACTAGTTAAACTGACTGGCCTGTAATTACAAGGTGAACTCCGATCCCCCTTTTTAAAAATTGGAGTAACATCAGCAACCCGCCAGTCAGTAGGAACAAAATTTGAGTCAAGACATTTCTGAAAAATAATTGATAGTGGAACTGATAAAACCTCAGAGCATTCATGAAGGATGGCGGGATGGATCCCATCTGGCCCAGGAGCCTTACTTGTCTTCAAACTCTTTAATTTTTTCAGAACCAGCTCCTCAGAGAACACAATGTCACTCATTGAAGAAGGGATATCAGAACCCCTACAAATCCCCATGGCAGATGACTCCTTGGTAAAAACAGATACAAAATAATCATTTAACAAATTAGCCATATCCTGATGATCACTAACTAATGAACCATTCACATCATGAAGTGGCCCAACCCCCTCCTTAACATGCTGCTTAGACCTAACATAGGCATGGAAAGATTTTGGGTTAATCTTAACCTCACTGGCCAACTTTTTTTCAAACCTAGCTTTAGTGTCCTTAACCAAATTTTTAACTAAGACCTCTTGACTCTTGTAGGCACTTAAGTCATCAGAATCCTTGCTGGCCTTATAACGTCGCCAACACTTACGTTTCTTCCTAGTTGCCCTGAGTACCTCCCTAGAAATCCAAATAGGCCTACTTTTCACCCTAGCCTTCTTGAGTGGTATACATAACTTTGTAATATCAGAAACAGTACTGCTGAAAAATTTCCAAGCTTCAGCAGGACCTAAATGAGACAAATGTGCAACCCAATCTATGCTAAGCTCCTCTTTTGCATGACTAAAATTAGCTCTACTGAAGTCAAGAACAGTTTTGTCACTACTTGGAGGTTTACTGAAACAACAAAATGATTCGGGGAAATTTGATGAATTTTCTTACTCTAACAAAAATTTCTCAAAATTTTTGTTAGAATACAAAATTCTGGGACATTTCTCATACATAATTCATATTTTCATGCAACAAATTAACCCAAATTTGAGATTTCGTCATTATCCCATGAACCGACCCTACTTGCGTTCCACAGCGTACGAAGGGGGACCACTGGGCCATGCCCCCTCACAAATGCCACTTTTTCTTTGTTCTTAAAAATAAGTAGTTATATACTCACAGATTTTACTTCAAAAGATAGCATTTGTGGCACCAGGTTGCATATAAGGACACCCAATTTTTCAAAAATTTTCAAAGGAAAAGGATCGTCTCTGCAAGTACGTCCCTCAGTGATGCCAATTTTTAATTCCTACAAATAGGCAAATTCTGTCAAGTTCCAATTTTTACTTTTAAAGGTAGACTCTGTTTCCCACTGGTGGCATCGATAAAAATAAAGATTACATGTTAAGATTCTCTTTACAAGCATGAATACGCTATTTTTGACCATCTGAGGGGTCTGATTTTTTCGAAATTTTTACGCTAAGCGCCAACCAATGGTGGCGTTTCGCTCAGTCTTTTGGGAAAAATTACATTTTGGGGTCAGATTACCCCTTAACTCTCTGATCACTTTTCAGTTTGCGAACATAATTTGAAGGAAAGATTTTATTTGCAAACGACAAAAGAAGTTAGTGACTGGGTAGATTCTTCGTATAAATCTGGAAAATGCTATTTCCGGCCATCTGAGTGGTCTGATTTTTCGAAATTTTCTCTACGCTCCGCGCCAACTAATGGTGGCGCTCCGCTTAGATAATCTTTATGACAAAATAACGTTTTGTGGCCAAGAAATACCACAAATCCTATACCGTCGATCAATGCTCTTTTATTTTGACTCCTAAAAGTGTGCAAATTGAATGACAAGTTTTACTTTGTAAGGTAGCATAAATGGCATAAGAATGCATGTAAAGACACAAAAGTTTCAGTTTTATCCTCATGCACCACTACGATCAATTTTTTACACTGTTCCTGTCAAAGTCGCAAATCTTGCACCATTTTGCATCTAGTCTCCTTGAAAAAGTCAAAAAAATTCCGGACACCCCTCCTCTTAGACCATACTGCATCCCCCCCCCCTTCAGAGAAATCCTGGGTACGCCACTGCGTTAGTACATACAAATAAACCAGTATTGTTGACCAAAATAATATACTACGAGCTGTTAATTTCCAATGGCTCTATGTTATACTTTAAGATTAAAAATGCAGGTAATACAAGAATACAGAGACAGGGGGAGGGGGGCTAGGGGGCTTTATCCCCCGCACTCACATAATGACATTGTAATGTTGTTATACTTGTAAATTTGCATTTTTATATGAAATACATACATATTGACCGGGAAAAAATTTGGGGGAAATTTCATACCTTTTCCCCCCACCCCTGGAAAAAATCCTAGCTACGCCACTGAGTCCCAGGGAGCCGAGTCATGTCCGGACAGGAAGTTTTCGCCCCTACAGACCCACTGGTATTACTGAGGCACCGTTGCATAGGCCTACCGGTGTAAGATTGTTGATAAAAAATGTATTTTCGAAGTTTAGAAAGACACCTCATCGTACACTATCTGCAGACAGAGGATGATGGTGTGCCTCTAATTCGACCTTATCTATGTTGTAATCTCTACTGTAGCAAAATTCAGTGTGATTTTACTTCTCTAATAATTGGTCTAAATACGAAATGGTCGAATAGCTATACCAATGTTTGATGTGCTCGTGTCGAAATTTTGCATTTGAACTCATTTATTTTTCTCAAAAAATTGCATGCAGACGACTGTGCACCGAGACATTTTCCGTAAACTTGTTAAGCCTGCCAGGCTTTCATTCACTTATTCGCTAAAGATTACAAATTCCATTAAAACATAGTAGGGAACGATTTCTCTTCATCAAATTCCTCATCCTAAATATTATTCTCCTTCATAACCACACCTGCTGCCCAAGGCACTCGAACAATCGACATAATCGCACAAGGTAGATGGCACATGGAAGTTTGAGCGGAATTTAGCTTGAAAATAAAGACGAAAATAGTATGAACAATAATTTAATAACACGGAAAGTATGGAAAAGATAATGAGAAAAGTCTTTGCCATTTCTTCTATTTGTATTTCTCTTCAAATTTAAACCCAGCCTTAAACAGATGTATGAACTTTTGCTTTTCAAGGATTGAGAACAGTGAAAGATTGGTTTTGACGAAAAGGGAAACTTTAAGGTGTAATGGTCGAGAAAATAGCTGCTATTACTTTTATTACGTTATCATGTCAACAAAGATACGGACAGTATTAACGGGCTCAACTCATGTTCGTGATAGGTTGGGGTGGACAATTCTCTACCAAAAAGTGTACCAGTAATCATTCCCCTGATATTCTAAGAGGAGCACCACCATTGGTTGGTACGGAGCGTACAGAAAATTTTGAAAAATTGAGACCCTAGCCGGAAATGGCATTTCCCAGACTTAAAGCTTTCGTTTGTAACAAAATGTGAACTTATAAATATTGCTGTTTCTCTTTCCGAAATTTAGATCTTTTGAAAATGTGGAAGGTAGTCCGTCCCATGAGCCTAGGGTCTAAGTCGGGGTATGACTAACATTCCTTTGATTTTCTTTTTTAAATATTAGTTGCCTTTATATGAAATTTGATGGTGCCATGTAAGCTACCTTTCAATTAAAATCTGTTTGAAATATTCTACGTATTTTAAGGACCTAAGGAAGGCATCTGTGAGGTATGACATGGTTCAAGGCCTCCCCGGCTACTCTGGCCGCTTTAGAAAGTATACTCGAGGTACTTAAAGGGGAAGTTTAAAAGGGAATAGTCACCCTAACTTCCAGTAGTATAGTAGACTGTCCTGTTTCATGATTGGTTCTAGAAGATAATGTGACAATATTTTTTCTTGTCTGCTTGTTTACATTGAATAGTGTGCAATATCGAAGTCCTAAAATATTACGAAAGATTCTTTTAAGAGAAATAAGAAGAAAATTGGGAGATTTAGGTGTTGCTCCAAAATAAGTTTTGGACGACTGCTCTTTCCCCTTAAGTAAAAATTTAATTTTCTTATGTGAAAGAGGAACCAAATCTATGCAGTGTGGTGAAACTTCCATTCAAATCGGACTTGTATTTCTCGAGATATCTGTAAATGAAGCTAATAAATTTGTTTTCCGAAAGCAATGTGAGGGCAGCAGAGGTTGTATCACTTCCTGTCATTGATAAGAAATGCTTCGTTTGCCTTTCTTTTTTCATACTGTTGTGATAACTTTCAGGTTAACAGTTAATAGGACAGGACCTCCATGCGGGGGATGCAAAGTTTCTTAAGTTCTCATGCCAAGGCTTATGCAATCACATTATGATAATAAGGGATTGTTGGAGAGAAAATTGGTTTTCAAGTCCATTAATGTGAGGATGTAACGTCACACGTGCTCGCTTCAAGTTCACTTTTTGTTGAAAATAAGCCAACTTGCTCATATCTTGAGAACCACACGTCAGATTTCAATGAAACTTTCACAGAAATGCTTAGAATAAGTACCTCTCTAACATATCAACACTTGATGTGACTTTAAATCCTTCTTTAAACACCTATTGCTTCCATGCGAGGGACTTTCCGTATATTTCGCTGTGCCTTAACGGCCCTGCCAGTCTGCCACGAGTGTATCTACGAAGTTTCAATAAAAGAGGTGCAATGATTGATAGACTGCAATGGTTGATATATTGCTGTCCTGGATAGATGTCAAGTGAAGGGGACACCCTCTCCTTTTTGTTTTTGCGTTTAGAAAAGAGATGCGATTCAAAAATTTGCTAATGTGATAGCATGTTTAAACACACCCAAAAGGGCTCAGCCCCAGTTATAAAATTTGCATTCACAATCTTCATGGAGTCCGTTTAATTCCACAAGAAAAACCATCTGCAAATCACGAGGTGAAAAGTGATTTGTCTTTTTGGTTATTCGTTAAAGCTTTCAACTTTTGCTGTTCTACTTTCGCGTGTGTTGTTATTAGAAGGTATATTGATATTTTGATAACTATTGATAACATCATGAGTTTTGTCTGAACTAAGCCGTCTGAGCGCACGGAAATTTGGGTTGCTTCATAACCATTTGTGAGAGAACGCCGCTTAGGTTGTTTCTTTGTTGAACTTGACCTCTTCAGAGGCATAGATTAATTAAATGCCTTTCAGGCTTTATGGGAAACTGGAAATCCAAGGATATATGAGCATTCATTCTCCCTACGTCGATGAAACAGAAGAGTGGGGTGTCGTGATGGAAACTTCTCTCCTTAATTTTTGTAACATTCTCCCTCTCTGCCTAAGAGAGGAAATCATTTTGAAATTTGTCAATTTTTATTGAACTGAAAATTCAATTGCAAGCGAAAGCTCAAAATAGCGACTGGTTAAATTCTAGTCACAAGCCTGGAAATGTCATTTCCGGGCTGTCTGGGGGTCACGATTTTTTAAGATTTTCGAAACTTTCCGCTTTGATAGTCTTTTGGGCAACCACCACTATCCTTCAAAAAAAAAAAAAAAAAAAACTAATGCCCTCCCGCCGATTGAAAAAAAATCACGACGCCCATTGTCATTAGATTCAGTAAAAGTTTCCATAACGTCCTTTCGACATTGTTTCTGATATGTTAACCCGCGAAGCGAACTCTGTTACTTGCTTCCATTTACTTCCCTTTGCTTCCATAGCAGGGAATATTCCGTACAGCCTGCTACGGAGGTGAGATCTTCCAAGTGCTTAATATCTGGGTAAAAACAGGGTCTTTGATTTAAGGTGGCGGACCACTTACTCAAATGTTCTTATCTGAGGAATGTTCCCTCACAGATGAAGTGCCCTAAAATTTTATGGGATGTTGTTTCTGAATGTGTTACTTATAAAACATGATCAATTTGTTTAATTTAGAAATTATTATTTGGAAAATATTATAAGTGGTCCGGTATCTAAAGAAAAGCTGGTTTTCTGGTCACATTTTTCATAGGCTGCCAGGCTCGGACTGAATATTCACGAACGCATCCAATCTCTAACCTAGGCGAGAATGCCATCGGCGACCTTTGATGCTCACTTTGCCACAATCGGCAACAGTCGTAGCAACCAGGGAGCTGTCATTAAAGCTCCTCGAAGCAACGGTACAAAATCAATTGTCATTTTACATGGTTCTCTTCTTGGTTCTAACTTCAATCCTGGTAGCCTAACGATGTATATGCATGCATACCCCATTTGTTAGTGTCGTACAAAACATCAAATATACAGTTATTACACTCTTAAAGCAAAAGAAAGCAGTTCTATCACTCTCTTATAGAATGAAAAGTGTGAAATCGCTCCATTAGGATTTTAATTCATTCCAAAAATGGTGAAATTTGCTAGTCCCTACACGAAGAGTGAAATTCACTCCAAAAAGAGTGAAATTCATTCTTTAACGAGTGTCTGCAATGGTCACTGCATGCGACCACTGTCAAGAGTGAAACTTGACCCTTTTGGAGCGGTGAATTCCACTAATTCGTGGAGTGAATTAGCCTTCTAGGAAGGGAATTCAGACTTTTTACTCTGTTAGAAAGTGATTAAGTTCACTCTACGGTCTGTAATACATATGTGTATCTGGTGAAATTGGTAAATATTTTCAGACATGCAAAGTTTTGACAGTTCGCCTGTAATTCTAACAATCCGACTTGTAGTACGTGTCAGAACACGGTAACGGGAGCATTGATTCTGGAGGAATTGGGGAATATCCAAGGGTGCATTGAGAAGGGCGCACCCGCCTTCCAAAAAATCTGAGGCTTTATTTTCTTTCTGATGGCTTATTGTGCTTTTCTCGTTTGGACATCATGGTGTATTGTATAAAATATAGCCATCTCAATGTACGATTGCAGTTTCATTTTTTCAGATAAATGGCAATAGGGTGATAGAGGCTACCACAGGCACTATTGTAGTCGAGACCAGCATATCCGAGACCGAGCCGCAGTGGCGTAGCCAGGATGGGATTTTTTGGGGGCCTAGGTAACAAGTGGTGGAGGGTCTGGTACCTCCGTAGGTCAGGCACGGCAAGACCATCTAAGCGGAGCGCCACCATCAGTTGGCGCGGAGCGTGCAAGAACATTTTGGGCTTTAAAACCCCTCCAGATGGCCGGAAAAGGCACTTCCCATGTGTCTTAAGCTGGATGTATCCAGCCTTGAAATACGAATCTCATATTTGCGACTTCTCAAATTATGAGAATGAAAAATGGAAATACATACACTTTTTAGGACCCCAAAACTGGACACATCGGGTATGTGGCTTAGGGGATGAGACTAAAGGAAACCGGTATCTCCCTTTCCCTTGGGAAAAATAGTAAACTTCAGAAGGACGTAGATCGCAAATGCGGCAATATTTGAATCTAAGTGGAGAGCCACCATCGGTTGGCGCGGAGCGTACAAGAAAATTTTGGGCTTTAAAACCCCTCCAGAAACGGCACTTTCCACGTGTTTTAAATTGGATGTACCCAGCCGCAAATGCGGCAATATTTGTATGAATTTCAGCTTACCTAAGGCAGTACCTTACCCTTTAACAGGGAAACCAAAAGTAGTTGTGTACCCCTCTGAGAAACTTTCTTTTCGTTAGATTTCCTAGGTGCAAAATGATGCTATGTTTGGCAAAACTTAAAACTGATTATAGGCCTAAGTTTTAGGGTTTCCCTTTTTAGGGAGCAAGAAAAATATCAAAATGTTTTTAGTTTTTGTAGAGATTTTTACAAGAGACATACATACTACCAAAGAAACAATGTGCAAAATGGTTCAGTATTTGTCCATCGGTACATTATGTGGTCAAGATTAAAATACTACGAATAAATCTCTCAAAATAATTGAACCGCAAAGCAGAAGTATGGATCATGTGGGAAAAACATGAAATCAGGACCTTGTGGACATTTTACAAATCCCCCGGACGCCAGTGCCAACTAGTAAAAAGAGGACTTGTCGAAAAATATCGTCCTACAGTGGCACTTGTCATGGACAGGAGTGAGCCACGACATAGTTTTTAAGGATGGAAGGGACGAGTTATCTGAAGGCAGTACCTTACCCTTACCTGCTGACGGCATATTTTGTGTACGATAAAGTATGGGAATGGTCGTGTAAGTGTACGATTGCCTTATTTTCAGTAAATCAATCAGCCATGCGAAAGGCAGAAAGGGTTTTAACCTAACAAAGTCACAATAAAATTTGTCGTCGAGACTTTTGTTTCATCTTCTAAGTGAAATGCAATAAACGACAGTGCAGATCACAAAAGGTATGTAATTTAGTGAAAGTAGGCATTTTGAATTTATTAATTGATTACATACGGGCGCACAAAATGTGTTTTACACACATTCATCCATGTTTTGTTTTTAATTTTTATACATTTTATTTATTTACTGTTTTGAAGGGAATACTTCAAAGTTTATTTCCGTTCAACATTTTATTTTTTTCAATTACTTTATCTGGACGCAAAAAATCTGGGGGACCTAGGCCCCAAGCCCCACCCCCCCCCCCCCCGTGGCTTCGCCACTGAGTGTTTGTGATCATAGTTTTTCAGAATTAACGTTGTGTAAATTTAGTTACAAAAACAACAATGACCAGAACGTGTCAAGACCGACACAAGGGACAGAATTCGTGACCAAGATCGACAAGGTCCGAGACCGAGACTGAGACCGGATGTGTAGCATAGGAAAACTTGTCCAAAATTCTGGATACTCTTTAACCAAACTTTATTACCTTAAAGTATGTTCTAAAAATTACACACCAAGAGTATATCGTCATTTATTTGTACATGTTTCATTTAATCGTATGCATGAACTTACGGGACCGGGGCCTGGGGACTGAATCCCCCAGTTGGCCAAAACCTTGCTGAATCGGGCAGACTTGGGTGCCTCACTCAGTGTGAGTCAGCCGAGCAGAGATTTTGCCTTGGTTTGGGATCTGGAGTTGGCGAAAACGTCACGGCACCTGATAAGAAGAGTCCCGTACGGCTATAATCATTTGCCAAACATAGAATTAATTATCCAAGTACTTTTCTAATGTGGCCCTCATTGCATTTCTGGACTCCTTCTATAAGGGACGGTGACTTTTTGCCCGACTCCAGTTGCTCAATTAGGGCATAATCTCTGCCCAATTGAGGCACCAGAGTCTGCCCTTTTCAGCAATTTATTTCTCAATTTGGGGTTACCTCCGCCTCCCCGGCTCCACATCCCGTACAGCCATGGTTGTTGTACGGGATGTGGCATTAGATAGTGCTACAGGTATTTAGTGTTGTGAATTTGATTCCGACTGATACATAGGAGTGATTTTTTCCAACACATAAAAAATGAGTGATGTCGCAGAACTCTGTATAGTTTATGTCAAGTTTTCAGTTGGACCAGGGTGCTGTCCCAAATGAAAGTTCCTTGGTTGGACCAAACATGAACATGGACTACTCGCACCCTCACAAAATGCCTGGCGGAACATGAGTGTTGAAAGCATGCCTGCGTAAAGGCGTCATTGATGTAGGACAACTTGAGGAATTTTGATAAAGAAGTGGTGAATTAAGTTCATCATGTTTCTCAGTTTCGCCAAATTAAGGGTAGGTTGACTAAAATCCATAATAGCCAGAAATGGATAGCACTGATGAATACTGAGAATACCGGGCTGCCACTACTGATTACACTGAGTAACTTAAGCTGTGTGATAGTTTAATGCAGTGTCGTAGCTAGACATTTTTCTAGGGGGCAAGCACCCAAATTTTCCGATTTTAATGTGAGTATCACTGGGGATGGGATTTTGACCATTTAAATAAATATTTGAAAATATGGAGCTTGCATTGCTGAAAATTTAAGATGCTGGGTTTCCTGTAATGTAATTTGAAAAGTTTGGGTATTATTGAAGAATCTGCATTTCTTTCTCGCAAATCTGAGATTACACGGCGACCAAACATCATTGTTGCTACATAATAGCATATAAGGCCTACAAATTGAGGCTCCCCGACTTTGCTTATATTGGAGAAAACTTGGAATTTTATGACGTTGAAAGAAAATTACTGAAAATAGCACTGTAGTTGCTGGTGTCACTTGATGATCTAGTGTCACATTTGGCAGATGTCCGATTTTACCATTTCAGCTTGGAAACTTTTACCAAACTGAAGATATGAGCAAGCACTACTGCGGTAGGAATTGCAATTTGTGGCAAGCAAAACGCACGGGAAATTTAGTTTGCTTCATTGAGCTTTTATTGGAAAAAACTCGGAATTTTCATGAAAGAGGAGTTGGGAAAACCACACTGTACTTGACTGGTTTCACAAATGGCAAGTGTCTGATTTTTTCATTTTTCAGAGCCGAGGGCGCAATCGCCCCCGGTAATCTCCCTCTGTCCGACTGTAGCTAAACCAATGGCCCAATGCAGTACTTTTACATTATTCTCATTGACTGAGTTAAAGACCCACTCACCAAATCACAAAACAAAGTTAAACCCTTAAAGTGTGTAGAATCATTAGATGAATACTTTTTACTTCAAACATTAGTCTAGTTTCAAAGCAATTGACGTTCTTGAAAAGCAAATTAAGACTTTAAAAATTTATTTATATCAATGGTAAAATAACAATGAACAGCTATTACCTCAATTATAAAAATAAATAAAGTTATCTGTGAAACTTACAATGTACGTAGCACTTCACTGTTTTATTTTTAAACATTCATTTTAATTAAAAAATAATAAAAACGACAAATTTTGGCCGGAATAGACCAGAACGATTTCCGAGCATGCAGGGGTTCGAGACCGAGACACAGACTACAAAGTGTCGAGACCGAGACCAGTCACGGGTACTACAACACTGACCACAGGTCTTAATCACATACGCACGAGGCAGGGACACATTGGGGAATGGCTCCTCAGAACTTTGCAAGACCTGAATTTCGGACAAAATCTGGATAAACCTCGGGCACCTATTCTAATTTAGCAAATCTCGTATGTTCAAGTTTTAATTTCAAGGGAACTCCTAAGCGTGTCTTTGTCTATCCCCCACTTTTTCATGTAGGCTGGTCAGATTTCGCTTTCGCCGCTGACATCTTTAGTTTCCTAAACACGTGTTTGTCAATTTCAAGGTGAATCCGCTGCCTGGTCATCCAATTAAATCTTTCAACATTCATTAAACATAACTTCACAAAACGAGAGGCAACAAGAGTTCTCGTGCACCCATAGGCGCATGAGGCGGGAGTGCAGGAGGGAACTCGCCCTCCCAATTCGGGCAAAAACAGTTGGTCCATCCGTGCAAAATATGATAAAGGGTTCCATTATTCGGGCAAAATTTGTTATTGCCCTTCCAAAAAAATTATCCCCGTACGCCTATGCGTACACCTTTGCGATATTCCATGCTGAGCTTAATACTCCCTCCCATCCCCCTGATAATGACAACTCTCGAACTACCTGTAATCAAGTTGTTGTATATCATTTATACATGTTTTAGGTTCTATTGAAGTAGCGGATCACTAATTATATGCCCCATTGACTTTAACGCTAAGTGAGGCTACTTCCGTGCCCCCTAGCTCCTGTAGAGGTTTTCAACCGGGACCTGCCATCCCTCTGATAGAAGCTCACAACAATGGCTTTTATGGCACTTTAAAATTTCCATATCACGACCAATGAAATTTTGAAAGGTATGTGTTTCCCGTCAACTCAAAGACGACATAACACAAAGCGGAGAAATACAACAAAAAATGTCACTTAAATTGGTCAAATTGCCTTGAATTTTTTACATTCTGTAATTCAACTCATTGTCTACAAAATCCATGTGAAAAATGAGCACATTTTATAAGAAACACAGTCAGAAACAGCATCCCATAAACTTTTCAGGGCACTTAATCTGCCAGTAAACATTTTCTCAGGTACGAGTATTGGAGTTAATGGTTAGCTCCACTGATAATTGCTTCATCGACAAGACTGAAGTGCGCGAAAATTTTGACAATTTGTAAAAGATTCACGAAAAGAGGGATCTATGGTGCTAACTCAAATAACGACACACGGAAAATCTGCGGCACTTGATCTATTTGGAAAAGTCTACATAGGCTCAATATGAAAAACTGCTTAGACCCAGTATGAGAATATTTCATTCAGATTTCCCGATCGTGGCTCTCGTGAATTTGGGGGTGAGATACCCCAACACACACCGGTCGCGACGGTCAGTGATTGACCTTGCATTTGTGCTTCACAGTTAGACCCAGTAGCGTAACTAGACGCAAGGGCAAGCAACCAAATTTTCCATTTTTTTTTTCTGAAATCATGAACGCCACTGTATAGGTACGTAATTGGGGAAAAGTTTGCTCTTTTTAAAAAAAAGTATTTGAAAATATGGAGCTTGTATTGCAAAAAGTTTGGATTCTGGGTTTCCTGTAGTAAAATTTGAAAAGTTGGAGGATAACTGAAGAATCTGCATGAATTTCCTATTGGCTAACCTGAAAGTACACGGCTATCAAACATCGTTGATGCAACAAAATGTTATCTAAGGCCCAGGAATTGAGACTCTTCGACTACATTTCAAAAGTCAAGAGCGTGTATTAGAGAAAATCTGGAATTTTATCAGAGAAAATTTATGGAATATTCTTGAAAACAGCAATGTAGTTGTCGGTTTCACTTGATGATTTGGTGTCACAACTGTCTGCTAACAATAGGGGTAGCAATTTGCAGCCCGCGAAGGGAGCCGAAATTGTCGCTTTTTTGAAACAAATAATTAAAAAATGGAGCTTTAACTAAAGGGAATTCGAAATTTCATGAGAGAAGAGTCGGGAAAACCCACAGTGTAGGGGACTGGTGTCAAAATGGTAATTTTCGAGTTTTTATTTTTCAGAGCCAAGGGCTACGCTACGCCACTGGTTAGACCCAATCAGTTTAACGTGAGACAGAGCGGGCTACATGGTGATAGGCGGTTTCAATTATTCAGTTTGAAGATTGTCTTCCAATATATTATCGGCTGTATTTTAGAAACTGCAAATAGCAGAAATATTTCCCAGTAATTCAGTCCATATTTCTGTGGCTGAATATGCATCATTTATAAGTAACTATCTTATCTTCATAAAAAGTCTGCCCTGCTCCTTGTAATTCCATGGTCCTACTCAGTCATGCAAAAAATGACACAATACACAAGCGTTTCATTACGACGGGTGCTTTTAATAAACCGTGGGAAAAACTGTCGGTGAAATACATAGAAATTAACATCAAGAAACAACTCGAATAAACACGCAAAGTGCCGTAGTGCTCAAAACATGTTCAACAAACATAGTAAATGCACGGAAATATATGATACACAAATGTATACAAGTATTACGTCTGCCAACTTAGTTCATATACCGAAAATCATTTCATAATTTTTAACCATTGAGATAAACTCATGACTTCATAATGTACATTAAGTATGAAAACACACAAACGTAAGCGAAAATCTCGGAAAATAGTCGAAACATACCTCCTTGGGCTCTCTGGATCGCACCTAGTCTCGGTTGAGACGTTTATAATGTTTTTAGTTTATTTTATAAATGAGATCGCTTGCCAACTAGACTCTATGAATCTCATGTTTACTTGTTGGTGAAGAGTATCAGATAATTAGGAGTGAGGCAGTGGCGTAGCTAGGATTTTTTCCAGGGGGGGGGGGGCAAAGGTATGAAAGTTCCCCAAAACTTTTCCCGGTCAGTGTATATGTATTTCATATAAAATATGCAAATTTACAAGTATAACAACATTACCATGTCATTTTGTAATATTACCTGCATTTTAATCTTAAAGTATAACATAGAGCAATCGGAAATAACAAAGTATATTATTTTGGCAAACAATATCTGTTTGTATGTAGTAACGCAGTGGCGTACACAGGATTTCTCTGAAAGGGGGGTGGGGCATGCACTATGGTGTAAGGGGAGGGGATGTCCGGAAATTTTTTGACGTTTTTAAGGAGCCGTAGATGCAAAATGGTGCAAGATTTTCGACTTTGACAGGAACAGTGTTAAAAGTTGAATCGTGGTTGTTCATGAGGATAAAACTGAAACTTTTGTGTCTTTACATGCATTCTTAAATGCCATTCATGCTACCTTACGAAGTAGAACTTGTCATTAAATTTGCACACTTTTAGAAGTCAAAATAAAAGAGCATTGATCGGTTCAGGATTGTGGTTTTTTTCTTGGTCAGAAAACGTTATTTTATTTTAAAGATTATCTCAGGCGGAGCGCCACCATTGGATGGCGCGGAGCTTTGAGAAAATTTCGAAAAATCAGACCCTTCAGATGGCCGGAAATAGCATTTTCCTGACTTATACGAAGAATCTAACGAGTGTCTATCTTCTTTTGTCGTTTGAAATAAAATGCTCACCTTAAAATATGTTCACAAACTGCAAAGTGATCAGAGAGTTGATTTGACCCCAAAAATGTAATTTTGCACAAAAGACTGAGCGAAGCGCCACCATTAGTTGGCGTGGAGCGTAAAGAAAATTTCGAAAAATCAGACCCCTCAGATGGCCAAAAATAGCGTATTCATGCTTGTAAAGAGCATCTTAACATGTCTTTATTTTAATTGATTCCACCAGTAGGATACAGAGTCCATCTTTTTAAGTAAAAATTGGAATTTGACAGAACTTGCCTATTTGTAGGAATTAAAAAATTTGGCATCACTGAGGGGCCTTGTAGAGCCAATCCTTCGCCTTTGAAAATTTTTGAAAAATTGTGTGTCCTTATATGCAATCTGGTGCCACATAGGCTATCTTTTGAAGTACAATCTATTTTTAAGAACAAAGAAAAAATGCCATCAGTGAGGGGGGGGGGGGGATTCCCCAATGGTCCCCCTTTGTACGCCACTGAAAGGAGGCCTAATAGCGGCTCGATCATACAGGATATTCTGTTAGAACAGCAGTCTGTTAAGTGTAGAAGGCTGCAAGGTACTCATGGACCCGTTTATTGTTACACCCCAAGTGAGCAGAAAGCTATTTTCCCGAACTAGCCTGTTAGCCTCCAAGGATTAGGCTAAGTAACAAAATATAAGTATGCCTATGGATCCCGTTCATTCTAATTTCTAGACTAAGGTTAAGTTTATCGTTGGCCATGGATTGTTTCAGCCCCTTCCATCGTTATGTACACAGAGTAAAATCGGTATAGTTTAAACCTCCCGCTACTAGCTTGTAGGACAATGTTACCTCGGGGGTCTACGTTAGTGACTTGTCAGTTTTCACATCCTTTTACTGAATTCCCAAAGTGTACAAGGCAGAGACTGTGTACAAGGGGATAAGTTCAGGTTTACAGCCTTTCAGTGTTCGTTGTACTGTATCAGCTGTTGTTAAATTCCTGAATAACAGGCTCAACAGCTTCCTGTGCACTGAAATGCACTGAACCGTGCGTAAACACGAGAACATTCAATCTGCTACGGGGCGAGGACGTTCCTGTGGAACGCGAGTAGGGCCGGTTCATGCGAAACTGACGAAATGTGGGTTGTTGCATGAAAATACGAATTATGTATGAGAAATATCTCACAATTTCTTATTCTGACAAAAATTTTCTCCAGAATAAGAAAATTCATAAAATGTCCCCAATTTCATCAAATTTCCCCAAATTATTTTCCGGGGGGGGGGGCAACTTGTCCCCTGCCCCCCCCCCCCGTAGCTACGCCACTGGCGTGAGGGCGTGCTGTATGCAAGAGTTTATAGAACGGTACCGTATTGGATACTGAAAGAACAAAACCAGCACACTATCGTCTTAAATTTTAATACAAGACTAAGTTGCAGCCATGACAGTCTCGACACTCAGAAGAAATACTTTTATAACGGAAATGTATGCTCTATTAATTAGAAGTCTAAAAAGCATGTGGGAGTTGACACGAGGAGCTGAGTAATCGGGGACTTCGGACTGGTCGATCATTCTGTTCACATTATACACGGAACCACAAATTAGTAGTTCAGAATCTTTTGAAAGTTGTTGCCCAGTATCTTAAGGTTAACCGCAAAAATACGTCACTGCACTGCAAGATTCGGAAATCAAAGTCAAAGTATAAATGTCTACCTTTCAAGGGGCGGAATTCTCTAATGTAGTAAATTTTGAAATAAATTTGTGGTAGGAGTACGCGTTCAAAGTCAAGTATCCCAGTCAGCAGTCTAGTATTCGATGAGACTGCTACATGGTGAGACCCCGTATAAGCAAGTAATGATGCGAGGGTGTCTTTCTTTTATCAAATTCTCGGTGCATGTCAAAAAAGTCAGCTTTTGTGCACCTTGTGAATTTGATGACAATCACAGATCATTCAGGAATTTAGAAGTTTGCTTTCTCCTGAACACATAAACTTGGGTTGAAAAACGACATTCGAAAGAAATGTCTACATTGATGTACATCTGACTAAAGGGACTGCAAGTAACGGGATAATGTTTATAGTCTCCCGTCTCATTAGTTCCCCGTCTGATTAGTCCCCATCTCATTGGTGGGGGGGGGGGGAACCAATGAGACGGGGGACTAGGAACCCTCAAGTAACAACCACCCGTTTTAACTCATGCGTAGACTTGGCCAAATCTCTTGTGAGTGGTTCCCCGGGGAGATGACAAGAGCGGACCCGACTGACACTTTGAAAAAGGGGGAGATGAACTGTAGAGAAAAGCTAATTGGAAGTTCAATATGAATCTCGGACCAAGGAGCGAAGCTCCCGGAAGCTAAAAGGATCACATCAAACTGCACATCAACTGCTTCCTCTTTCTCTTTCTAGTTCAACTCCCCTTGCTGGGTAGTAGTTTCATTAGTTTTTTAGGAAAATGTAGGCCTATAATCCTACTTGAACGGTTGCCTGAGCTGTTCGCCACCTTCAGTTGGCGTAGTCGAAAATGTGCAGGAAATTTTGAAAAAAAAAACGCACCCGAAAATGGCATTTCCCGGATGTTTTTGAGATATTTTCAGTTAGAAAGTACGGAAATTACTGACTTTTCATGTCAAAAGAAGAATCGAATCTTAAAAAAATTCCATAGTCACACTCAAACTACAGAAGACATACCGTTTTTTAAAATCTCAAATCTCAGTGGCGGTAGGGGCACACGATTTTCCCCTTGGTGACGTCATTGCTTACATCATCTGTGCTACGACTGAAGCAAACGGAATCAACGATATCAATTGTCCTTACTTTAGTCTTTCATTTTCGGGAAACTTTTCTTACGTAGGTTTTGATTCTAATACGCTGTTGAGAAGCGATGCAATGAAAAGACCAATAGAGGGCGTATTAGACGAAAGGAAAATACGATATGCAGTACTATGCCGAAGTAGTGAATTTTG
Source organism: Holothuria scabra (assembly GCA_037179385.1). NCBI lineage: Eukaryota > Metazoa > Echinodermata > Holothuroidea > Aspidochirotida > Holothuriidae > Holothuria > Holothuria scabra. The sequence continues at coordinate 18,633,626 of CM074181.1, forward strand.
AACAGAAAGTGGGCAGCACCCCGCGAAACGCTCACGAGAGACTTGGTCAAGTCTAACTTACTCGAAGCGCGCCGAACATTTTGCTGTCTTTAAAATTTATTTATAAATGTGCTTGTATTGCAGAGAATTTGGAATGTATGAAAGGAAAGTTGGGAAAACCGTAATGCGGTTGAACGTTGTTGTCCGACTAATAATCTGGAGACATATAGGCCTATAGGGTAGCAAATTTCCGGATTTTTCATTATTCAGCGCCAGGGGGCAATCGCCCTCCTGTCCCGGTCCCGAATGTAGCTACGCCACTGATTGTATCGCTCTGGAGAAATTTGCATGTGCGAGTGTATACGGAGGCGTCGAACGTAAAATAATGCTTCCTAAGCTAGTACGCATTAAGCAATTGCCGGCACTGTTTTTCCGTAGCTCCATGCGTATACATACGTTTATCGACTTGCTGTATACACCTGCATGCAGTCAATCAAGTGGCATCACTGGAGTAGTGTGCAAGTAACGAGATCACGTTAATATCTTACATGATGCATTGAACTCTCACCTAAACTGAAGATAACGCATGTCGGTTGTTTTCGCGAATAAAACTCAACCACCTGTGACCGGAGGAGTTTCACTGGAGGTTCCATGATCGACAAAGCAGCATTTATGGATATAGTCTATGTAACACATAACTTTGACAGTTTCTTCAATAAACGCCAATACAGCAGTAAGGTACACACAACCTCGAAATTTTTTTTTTTTTTTTTTGGGGGGGGGGGGGGGAGCTTGAGCACATTTTGGGGGGCTTCATCTCCACAGCCGCCCCCCCCCCCATAAAATCTGCTGAAGGCACCAAATTTCGGGGGATAATCCCATTTCGCTACCATGACCTTGCAACTGAGACACTTACTATTCTCCACGCAATATGTATACACCTATACGGACTACTTAGGCTGTTTGCGAAAACTACACTTTTATTGATCAACGTATCTAAAATTCGCTTTAATTAAACAAATGTAACTGTTGAGGAAAGGGTTGGCAGTGTGCGAAAATAAACATATACTTTGTGTATATACATTTGGCATCAACAAACTTCATTTTCAAGAGACCCATTTATATACTATGCTGACTTGATGGACGTAGGAAAGCGATAACTATTGATTGAAACTAATGGCCATGGAACAAACAAAAAGGAAAAACATTGGAACAATCTGAACTGTCTGATTACCAAGACAAAAACATTTTGCCAAAATGTTCCCGTTATGCCCCAAAGTGGAACCTATCTCGTCTTACAAGTTGTAGCATCTATACGGTGAAATAAATACTTTGGGTCAATTTGAACTTGAAAATGAATAAAGAATACTGGCTAAAATAATGAACCAAATAAGGCGTCACGATATGTGACCCTATCACAGGGGTAAAGTTTTGACCTGTTACATTGGTTCATTTTTTCTCTTAACATAAGTAGTTACCTAGTTATTTTTCGGTATTTACAATTCCAACTGAGAGATGAATTTTCTTTAACTGATTCATATGGGTGGTAGGAATGTCCTTGTTCTACTTGACAATAAAATAGCTTCTTCCTACATAAAAAATAATAATAGTAGCTCCTTTCCAACCACATTTTTTTTTATGAAACAACAGTTAAATATTACAAAATTTGCCCACACAATTAGTTAAAAGAATAGTGCAGAGTCAAATTTATTTTTGATATGTTTCAAGACTAACATATTCTAAGCAATTTGGTGAAAGTTTTATTCTCTTCCCATGTTCGGTTCTCAAAATATTAGCAATTGATGTTGACACATTTTCTATGAAAATTTAACTTGAAGCAAGCAGGTGTGATGTCATGAATTCATATTGTTGGCCCGGGTTTTGTTTTTCTTCTTTTTATCTTCCTGTTAGTTTGACCTCGAATTAATTAGGTATGTCATCTTGCCCCTATAGGGCACATGAAGTTCCTAAAATCCCATTGATCAGTATAAAAGGATGGTTTATATAAACGTTTTGTCGCATAAAATTAGTGGTTAATTATAAATAAATACAAACCATTGGCAGACCATTTAAAGCCATGACATCACCCCTGCTTGCTCCGATGCATGAAATTTGCCACGTTCAGTAGCTAATATCTCGAGAACCGAACATGAGAAATGAATAAAACTTTCACCAGAATGCTTAGAATATGCATATCAAAATATATTAACATATCAAAAATAAATTTGGCTTTGGATTTTTTTAAAGGCCTTTCCTTCTCACCCTAATCAGTTCAAGTTCTCTTAACCAACTAATTTAGCCCCCGCCCCCCCCCCCCCCACCACTGTATAAAACTTATTCTCATCCTGAAACACTCATAGTTAACACTGTTTATTATCCAGCACAGTACATGATATGCTATACTGTTATATGAGATTCGGTATTCTGCATTTTGTGAAATTGCTGTCAGTCGCAGAACTTTGCCAATTGATAATTTCTGTGGACTATTACAAAAATTGTAGTTTCGGGTGAGAGTTTGAGCCCTTAAGGGAAGGGGTATGCTAATGGGCACCCAAATCCGTACTACTAAAGTAAAACAATTATCCTCAACATTGTAAGTTAGTCTCCACAATTGGGTATATATACCGTGCACTTAATATTACAATAACGACCACAGGCACACACAAAACAATGCCTATAAGAATACGCGATGTCCCTATCACAAACTCTTTTGTTGAAGGAGATAACGTGAACGCGGTAGTCACAGTATATACACCTTCTTCACTGAATGAATTCCCGTTCTCCTTCATGACATCATCACATAAAAAGGTTAAATTGGCATCTTTTAGAAAAAATCCCTTCAAGTTCATAGGGAATGCACAAACGACAGAGAATTGGAAATATGAAGACTTCAAAATCCATTTGTAGATTTCAAATAATCCACAATCGCAGATGACCGGATTATGCTGGAAATTGAAACGAAAATCATCCTTCTGGGTAACAAAGTGTTCCGGAAAACGAGAAATATTATTACTGCTGACATCTACATCATCCAAACCAATGAAACCAGTGAAAGTACCAGACTCAATAAACATGATCAAATTATGACTCAGAGAAAGTGTTCTAAGATGACGTAGACTTTTGAAAGTATCATTGTTCAAAAATTTTATTTTATTGTAGTTGAGGGAAATTTTCTCCAGTCGAACCATCACTGAGAAACAGGCTACTGGTACTTCTTTAAGTCTGTTGTGAGCCAAACTTAAAACTCTCAATTTGTTCAGGTAGAACGTAGAGTTGTTTGGTACCACAGTTTCTATCTGGTTTCAATTTCCCATAAATAATTCTAGATTCTGTAGTTCTGCAAAGTCTTCCAACAACAACCGTGTTAATCTGTTATAGTTCACAAAAAGAGTCCTTAACTCAACATTCCTATATGACAGCACAACCGACAATTGTGACAAAGAATTTATTGAAATGTCCAATTCCGTTAAACTAACAAGACTGGAGAAGGTATAAGGATGGAAGTGGGTTATTGTATTTCCTAGTAAGTCTATTTCCTGAAGATTCGAAATTTTTGAAAACGCTTCAGCATGAATTCAAGTAATTATATTTTCGTTTAGATTTAGGATTCTTAAATTCAAGTTATTCTTGAAAGCATTTGCTGGAATAATTTGTATCATGTTGTTTTCTAAATAGAGAATTTCCAGATCAAGAAGTAGCTCTAAGATGTCGCTTGGAATCTCTTTCAAATTATTCATTACCAGTGATAAACGTTCAATCTTCGGCACATTAGTAAAAAATTCTCTTTTCAGTTGCTCTATATTATTACCACGGAGAGAAAGGCTTGTCAAATTAGTCATGTTGGTCAAGAATTCTAGGTCTCCGCGACGCAGCGATGTAATATTAGTTTCTGAGATCACCAATACGTGTGTTGTTGTTGGAAATATCAATTCTTTAGAAGCTATGTCTTTTCCCTTTCCACTGCACCCAACATTATAATGATAGAACCATAAGTCACATCGGCATATCTCTGGACACTGGGAGAATGCAATATTAGGTCTGAATCCGATTGAGATAACAATAAATGACAAACAGAGAGAAAGTGCCATATTGATATAAAATTGATCACGTTTAATACACTTTCAAGCGAAACACTAAATATCATAACCAATTCATTTAAACGTCGTTAGTTTGTGAGCAAAGTTTGGAGAACAACTTTCGAGTGACCCAATGTTTTGCAGTTTGCGTGACGATTCTGTTGTGTTTTATACCAACTCGACACTCACAGTGATTTTATTGCAAGTCATGATAGACACACAAAACATGTTTTCGACTGTTATCCTGTCTTAATCAAATATGACACCTGGTGAAAAATTAATGAGCATAACCCCATTAAAAGGATATGCGGAAAATTTCCAGAGATTTATTTTATGTTAAACTCATGTTTACAAGATATAAACTCTCTGTTGGCTCTTTAAAAAGAAGTTGAAAATAAATATATCCTTTAATCATAATCACTGTGGAAGCTATAATTAACGTATTAAAATTGAATGGGTAAATAATGCCAACGAATTTAATTCAGAATCTACAAGCTTTTAAGTGCATTTTAAATCTGCAGAAAATGCACGTGACCTTTTCTATTCGACTAACATTTACAGAAGTGTTTATTGGATAACCAATTAACTGATGAAATGACAAAACGCATTATACAAAACTTTATATTCCAATTTTTCCCCCAGTTTACATTTATCGCAATACACAAGTTTCCATCGATTAGGAACACATTCTGATCATTCGATCATAGGAAGAGGAGATATAAAATAAAAATGAAACACCTTTATCAAATATCCGAAATTCAGAGCCAAGGTAGCCAACATCTTACCCAAACATCATAATCCAAATTTTCAATGAAAATACTCGGTCAGAGGGGCGAAAATGGTCTGCAGAGGCGCTTCAAAGGAATAAATACCCTGAGCCTCAGCATGACCGAAGCCACGGCTTTTCAGACTTTCCATTTAATTTTCCGCACCCGGTAAAAGACTTCTTTGCCATTTCTCCTCAACAAGTTTGTTTTTCTATTAGAACATGTTTAAATTTTCTATCCATGGGCCTCCACAGAAGAATATTGGGGCCAAATTCTTTTTGGGGGGGAAAGCTCCACGCCACCACCAGTTGGCGGGAAGCGCAAGAAAATTTTGGTCCAAAATGCCTCTCAGATCGCTAGAAATGACATTTCTAAAGCCTGTTTACCACATATTAATAGGGAAAACAATGAGGGAACTGTAAAGAAATGTTGATGTTAATTTTTCTTCGTCTTTTTCTTTATGTTTTCTTCGTTTTTTCAGGTTTTTTTATTTTCCAGGGAAGGGCAAGTTCCCCCTTGCCCCTACCTGCGGACGCCCATGTTTCTATCCCTCTCTTTGACATTCTAGAATGAAGGCGGTCATTATATTTTATGTTATTGTCAGGTCTCGATTTAAGATTTCACTGTAATCTGGTAATAATGGGCTACTTTGTGAAGATAAAGATTAAACCTGCTAGAGCTAAGTACCAAGCAATCTTACAGGGGGAAAGTTATGGAAATTAATCACCGTTCGATGTACATTTTTGGCATCTGGAAATAAAGATAAGTACATGAAGAAACATTATTTGACGTAATTTACATTATGTGACCACTCTTAAATTGCTATTAATTAAGTTCATTGAAAGAAATAGCCAACACTGCTTGGCTCTCTAGATACCATATTCATAATAAATAAAAGGAGCCTAAACATACGCTTATCAAATTCAATTTTCTCCCTTTTGAGACCAGGAAAGTACAGAAATAAGCATTTTCATGGGAGTATCTTTCAGTATCAGGAATAGACATTTATCATGAAAATCATCACTTGAAGAAAAGCAATACCACTATGATAACAGTTTTTTATTTTATTTTATTTTAACCTGAATATTTTCTTCAAATGATTTTAAAAAATGTTGTCTTATTTTTTGGTATCGTTATGAACTCTTTTTACCGTCTATGTTGACAACTGTCCCTGGCAACAAGAGGGCTATTTGCGCTACAATTATTGTTGCGCCCTTTGCAACATCTTTTATTGGCCGGGAAGGTGAATTTAATGCCAGTCGGTGTATTTTGTAAGCTTATAACCACGCTTGGTGTGGGAGCAATTAACTTAGAACAGAGACAGCATTCATTAGTGCGTATAAAGCATGAAGATACGTTTCAGCAAAACAGAGTCCCTATATTACAGAAGACCCTTTTCATCGGAATAAAGTGCAGATAGTACAGTTACTGGCGCCTGTTTGAGCATTTTGTTAACTGGGCCTTAAAACAACGCTTTTAAATTATGTCTTTGGCCAATAATGGTGCAAGAGAAAAGTATGTTAAAAGGGCGCCGACGGACGATTTGGTCCGTCAGGGGGGGGGGGGCACCAGCCCCTGACCATATGACAGCTCCGCCACTGTTCTTTGGCAATCGTGTAATGAAGGGACGGCATTTTGAATTTTGCAACTATAAGTGTGTTTTACAACGGTAAAAACTTAACTCAAACAAAGTCATCTCCGAATAAAGCAATCTTGGGATTAAAAAGATCAATAATCATCAATAATTTTGAACATAACAACAGTCAAAAACTAAATGATAAATGTTTTGTTTGGGAAGTGGCAAAAGTTGCGCATCGCTTAAGTGAAGTATCTTTCTTTGAATGGAATGCCTACGAACCCTCTCGCTGACATCACAAGCCCGGCCTCTTTAGCGTGTCAAAACTAGTGTAGTGCGCATGTGAGAAGGAGCTAACGACCAACGTGATGGCTATTGTTTTTTGCCAAGCAGTGGACGTGACTACCCAATTTGAAGTCACGTGGAAGCACTCTATATGGGGTTTGTGGAACTGATCTTGTGAAGTAGTTTATACTGAACAAACGACTTACAGGCACCTTTTTTAACATGTTCATCACGCAAGTCGGTGGTTTTCGCGAATAAGACTCAACCACCTGTGACCGGAGGAGTTACGCTGGAGGTGGGAGGGTAGACCAATGGTTCTCAAAGTGGTCCCTACCCCCCCCTCTGGGAGGGGGGCGTTGAAAAGTTTGAAGGGGCGCTGAGGAGTTTGCAAGCAATCGGGGGCGTTGGCATTGACTAGGGGATCCCTGGAGGTTCTCATACATTCGTGCAATAAAGGAACCTAGAAGGTTGCAGAGTGATTGACACAAACTGTCTTCTCCAAAAAGTTTAGCAACTGCTAACAAATATTTACCCAATATAAAACTTATCTGGGTCATTTCGGGTGCAGGAAATTGAAAGTTTAAAGCTCAAAGAAAAAGACTTATATAAATATGATGGCATGTTGGGTGGGAGGGGGGGGGGGTTGGATCAGTCATGGATATCTAATGGGGGCGGTAGATTGAAAAAGTTTGAGAACCACTGGGGTAGACAAAGCATCTTTTATGGATATAGACTATGAAATACATCATTTTGTCAGTTTTTTTTTTCAATAAACGCCAATACAGCAGTAAGGTATTTACAACCTCGAACATTTCTTTCTTGGGGGGTGGGGGGGGGGGGGAGAACTTGAGCATATTTTGTTGGGCTTGAGTCTCCAAAGCCCCACCCCCACCCCGCAAAACACAACCAAGGCACCAGATTTCGTGGTATAATCCCATTCCACTTCCCTGACCTTGCAACTGAGACACTCTATATTTTCCACATAATATGGTGTCTCAGTATACACCTACACGGACTACTAATAGGCTGCTTGCGACTTTTATTAATTCAACATATGTAAAATTCGCGTTAATTAAACAAATGTAACTGTTGAGAAAAGGGTTGGCAGTGCACAAAATTTTTTGTAATTTAAGTTACATATAATTTAAATTGATCATTGATAACATTTTGACACTTCAATAACTAAAGAATCCGTCTACACAGACTACTCAAGTGACAGGGTAGAAAGGTATCTGAAGATAGGTGTGTTTGAGAGCATAAATCGCGACCCCTCGGATCTGTAAGTAGTAGCTAAGTTTTTGGAATTTTCTTTCGCGTGAATACCACTGTATCAGGGACGTAATGCGGCGCGCGATGCATAAATTTTGCCCCTTTTAAACAAATATATGTAGATATGGAGTTTGTACTGCAGAAAGCTTTGGATCCTGGGTATAACCTATACCTGCTCCACTGAGGCCACCCAGATGCAGTGGCGTAGCCACGGGGGGGGGGGGGCCTGGGGCCTAGGCCCCAGATTTTCTTCAGCCCCCCCTCCCCCCGCCCCCAGATTTTTTGCCTCCCGATAGAGTAATTAAGAAAAAATTAAGTGTTTGAACGGAAATAAACCTTGAAGTGTTTCCTTCTAAACCAGTAAAGAAATAAAATGAGTAACAACTAAGAAATCATGCATGAATGTGTGTCAAATACATTTGGTGTGCACGTATGAAAACAAGTTATAACTTCAAAATGCCTACTGTTACTAAATAAGATAGATAACGTATATAATCTGCACTGTCATTTATTGCATTTCACTTCGAAGATGAAACGAACGTCTCGACGACGAACTTTGCAAGGTTAAAACCCCTTCTGTCTTTCCAATAGCTGGTCGATTTAGTGAAAACAAGGCAATCATATACTAAAGACCATTCTTACACGACCATTCCTATGCTTTACCATACACAAAACATGCCTTAAGGGTAAGGTTCTGCCTTCGAATAATTCTTCTCTGCCATCCCTAACAAGTAGGCCTATGTCGTGGCTCACTCTTCCCATGACAATTGCCACTGTAGAACGATTTTTTCGACAGGTTCTCTTTTTACTAGTTGGCATTGGCGTCCGGGCGGATTCGCAAAATGTCCACAAGGTCCGAATTTCATGTGTTTCGAGCATGATCCATACTTCTGCTTTGCGGTTTAAATATTTTGGGAGATTTACTCGTGGTATTTTAAAAGCTGAAATTTATTTAAAAGCTGAAATCCATTCAATTATTGCCGCATTTGCGATCTACGTTCTCCTGGAGGTCACAATTTTTCCCAAGGGAAAGGGAGACACCGGTTCCCTTTAGTCTCATCCCCCGGAGCACAGATCAGAAATGCCCAGATTTTGGGGTCCCTAAAAAGTGTATGTATGCATTTTTCATAGATTGATTTTTATTCTCACTATTTGGGAAGTGGCAGACATGAGATTCGTATTTCAAGGCTGGGTACATCCAGCTTAAAAAACGTGGAAGTGCCGTTCCAGCCATCTGGAGGGTTTGTAAAACCCAAAATTTTCTTGTACGCTCCGCGCCAATCGATGGTTGCGCTCCGCTTAGATAGTTTTGCCGCGCCTGATCCTCGGAGGTACCAGGCCCTCACTTGTTACCTAGGCCCCCCTAAAAATTCAGTCCTGGCTACGCCACTGTCCAGATGGCCACAGCAACATGAATCAGTCAAAAAGTTTGCACATCCCTGCTCTATAGCATAATGAACCACCTTTGGAAACTGAGACAAGACTAACGTGCCGACACTTCACAACCACCACGGTACATTGCAGGCATGGGCTGACGTGCGACTGTGTGAACATAGTTCAGTCGGTAACGCTCATAACGTCATGACATAGGCCAATTGGCGTACTGCTATTCACACTATTCAAATCTTGTCGTGACTAGCTGTGACTTGCTGTTATGGCGAAGGCAAGACGGCAGAAAGTATTAGATAGCCAGGGCTTCGTATCATACGAGGTTCGTGTATCTGGATTTTTGTTGTGAGCGGAAACAATGAGCCTGAAATAGCCCCTTGAATATTCTCGTAGATAAACATTTGGTGTATTCGTTATTATTGATTTGACAAAAAAGAGGGATGAGGCCGTAAAAGCCCCCCCCCCCCCACCCCACCTTGGATCCGCGCCTGATGCATCATACGTGTTTCGCCCCTTGTTGGTTGGGAGTTGTTGAACATTTCCACTGTATTTTTTAGATCCTAAAAATGCATAGGCTTACTTCAGTAACACAGATTTTACTTCTAAAGGTAGCATATGTGGCACCAGATTGCATGAGAGGACACCCAATTTCTCAAAAGTTTTCAAAGGGGAAGGATTGTCTCTGCAAGGCCGCCTCGGTGATGCTATTTTCTAAAGGCCTAAAAAAAACAAATTTTGTCAGATTCCAAATTTTACTTGAAAAGGTAGACTCTGTAACTCCCTGGTGGCACCGATTGCCTCTCAGGTCACCTTATTTTTATAAGAATTCTCAACAGGGACGGCCCATCCCTTGGACTCCTTTCCCGGGGGTGAAAGTATTTTTTAATGTTTCTGATCTCTTTACAGTTTGCGAACTTATTTTAAAGTAACCATTTTATTGCAAAATACCAAGGAAGATAGCGGCTCGTTAAATTCTTCGTATAAGTCTGATCTGGAAAATGCTATTTCCGACCATCTGAGAGGTGTGGTTTTCGAAAGTTTCTCAACGCTCCGCGCCAACTAATGGTGGCGTTCCGCTTTGATAATCTTTCGAACAAAATTACACTTTTCGGGACAAAGTATTTATTCACTCTCTGATCACTTTGTAGTTTTCGAAACTTATTTCGATGTGAGTATTTTGTTGCAAGCGACAAAAGAAGATAGCTACTTCTGAGATTCTTTGTATTAGTCTGGAAAATGCTATTTCCGGCCTTCTGAGGGTTCTGATTGTTCAAAATTTTCTGCACTCTCAAGCAATACTGGGGATCCGCTTAGACAGTCTTTTTAGCAAAACGACGTTTTTTGGCCAAGGAAAAACCCAAAACTGAAAGGCTCCCGTTCGCCTATGCTGGATCGATGTTCCTTTTGGCTCCTAAAAATACTCAAATTTTAAAGACAAATTGTACTTAGAAAGGTAGCGTAAATTGCATTAGATTGCATGTTTAAATATGTCCCCATGAACCACCACAATATAACTTTCAACACTGTTCCTGTTGAAGTCGAAAATCTTGCACCATTTTGCATCTAGGTTCCTTGAAAAGGCCATTTTTTTTTGGGGGGGGGCACTTCCTCCCATAAGCCTCCTTCCCCAGACCGGCGATCACTCAACAACCTGCATGCCCCCCTTTCAGAGAAACCTGCATACGGCACTGCAAACAATCAAGCAACAAGCCAGCCAGCCAGCCACTACCTCAATCACGAACTGATATAGGCGTTCGGGGGGGGGCGGTTGAAGGTGACAAAAGCATTTTTTGCCTAAATAATTTCACTTTGACATATTTTGCCCGAACGGGACTAGATGTTTTGCCCGAATTGGGAGGGTGAGTGCCTGCACACCCACCTCTATGCGAACTGATATACTCGTTTTCATCTTAAGTAAGCTCGAGTTCGCTCATAGGGTGCTCAAAGCAAGGAGAAAAGCATCACTTCTAACTCTTTACAACAAGTCTGTATGTAACTCAGACTGGCCTAGTGTTGGCCTAGCCCAGGTGAAGTTTTCAAAAAGGTGGCCCCGTGGGCATTTAAGGATGCAAATCAAAAATATAACTCAAAATTCGTGCAACAGTATTTGGGGAGATGAAAGGCAGACCCCGCGTTTCAACTTTTGAGCCCTTACTGGAGGAACCAATTCTAGCAACCATGCACTTGGGGGATATCCACGCATCTGACTTCTATCAAAATGAATCCTACCTGATAACGAATTCTGAAGCTTTTTTGTGACATTCGCTTTTCCTCTGGGGTGGGGGAGGGGGAATCCGTGTTACCAAACGTTTATGCAATTGGAAATCAAATGTCTATGGTTTGGGGAAACCGATTTTAAAAATGTGATCACCGCGCTGAAATTCTCATTTCTTCCTTATGATAATGTCAACAAATGATCATGTAGAGTTGATACGATGCACACTAGTCAAGTGACAGTCCCTTTACACCCCTAACCCCCAGTTTAAACCTTCCTGCAGTGACCTGACGAAGTCTTTTGTGTAATTTTTTGATTTGGCGTATGAAATTACCTCAGACTCCATATCATGGGTTCACGAAATGTTTAAGGCCGATGTGATCATTGCGATTCTCACTCTCTCATCTCCTGGGTTGGGGGTCTGGCGTACCACATAGCTTAGAAATAGGCCAACAGATGTACTTTCCCGGTGATTTTCAACCACGCTGAGTTCAAACATGATCATCCTGAGTAGATGTAGTGCAAATACGTCACGTTCGTGGTAGCCCTTTACCCGGCGCCACTCACCCCTAGTTTGAAACCCCAGGCAATGTCTGACGAAGACGGCAGCGCATTTTCTTTTTCGAGGTGTGCAATTACCCCGGAAACCTTAAACTTAGGGTCATAAATTTTTGTATGCAGGGATGATCATTCCAATTACCCCGTCAGCAGTAATTTGCAGAAAGGGGCCCGATCCCCAGCACACACTTTGGGTATCCGCGTATATGTCTTCTAACACAACCAGAAGAAAATTTTCTTATGACCCATTCACCTTGACCACGATGAGTCTGTTTAGAAGGTAAGTTGAAAATAGGCTTCAAGATTTGGGTAAAGGTACACTCTACAAACACCTGGGTTAAATTCAACCAGGATCGGTGTTCTGTTTACTCCAACACAATCCTGGTTGAATTTTAGCGCAAATCCTGGTTAAACTAACTCAAATCCTAGTTGGCTTAACCAGTACCCAGTAACCGGTGTGTGTTTGTTTAACCAGGATTTACGTTAAAATTTATCCAGGATTTGTGCTGTAGTACACTCTTGAAACACCAGGGTCGGTGTTCTGTTTACTCCAACACAACCCTCGTTAAAATTTAACGCAATTCCTGGTTAAAGTAAAACAAGTTCTGGTTAAAACAACTAGGCCGAATGGAAAGGTCATGTGAAATCCGGTTCTCTCCTCCTCCTATCCAGAGAAGTAAGATATGCAGTTATTTTGGGAATCAGCATGCTCGAATACATAGTATGTTGTTTTCCTTGAGGTGGATGAGGGGGTGGGGACACCGTGTTTCCAAACATTTATGTTATTGATAACCATCCTGATGTTCCTATTCTTACTTATGAGGGCAGGAGCTTATCCAGGATTTTTCCAGAGTGGTGTCCGATCGCCGACCTGGGGTGAGTGGTATGAGAGGTGGGGCCCTCCCCTTCTGACAATTTTAGCATCTGCAAAGTGAAATTGTAATACAATTTGGTGCACTCTAGCGTGTTAAGAGAAAATTTTCTGGAATGAAAATGGATGGGAATTGAGGAAAATTTAGCCTTAAAATAAAGAGGGTTTTTTATTTTCCTCAGTATCGGGGACTAAGCGATACCTTAATGCTCTACCGGAGCAGATATGACGATTCTTTTTAATTTTGAAGAGATGGTCGGTGCGTCAAACTCGAAAGTGTTAACCCAAAGCGCGAAGTCCCTAAAGGATTGAGTTCAGGGCGCAAAGCTAGTCCTCAGTAGCGTTTGGATTTTGGGGAGGCGCGAGGACATTTTGGTAGCCTAATAGTTTGAAAACCATTTGTGACAGAACATGATTAAACTATAATAGGCCTAATGTTAATATAAACTTGGTCTACTACATTCATAATACAAATACAAACTTGGTCTACGACATTCTACAGCCTACCCATAGAGGAATATAGGCCTTTAGGAGTTTGAGGGAAATCGGAAATTGATGGGAATGCGCATTCATTTATTTTTCACCCATGTACACTGTACACAGTTAAAAGCAAGCGAAGCGCAACAAACTTTTGCAGAAGGACTATCGTAAAATCCATTGCAATTGAACACTCTCAGTACTATTGAGGTGGATTTCAACGAATAAACAAAAGAAGTAAAGATTGAATTGATCTCAGGAAATTCGAAAAATGGAAAAAAATACTAAAAATTGATTTAGATGCATCCATTACTCGTTTCAGCTATATGTTCCCCAAAGTGCTCCCGCAAACAGAGGATGGAGATATTTTCCTTTAGAAATAATCTGATACAAATTGAAAATAGCGGTCACATTGCTACCAAAGTTATGTATTAAAAATCATTTATTTCCATGGCGGTGTTTGCGCCTAGACATCTTACAAAGATAATCTGCTGCGTGGGTATCCCGAAAAGAAATTTAAAATTTTCATTGAGGATTATTCAAAAAACGAGGAAGGCAAAAATATACCCGTTTCGTTGCATTCTTTAATGCGGTACTCTTCCATAACGAATTCCTTTAGCCTATGCACTAAAGCAACCAACCTAACCGGGTCAATGACTAACGTGAATACGTTTGATATGCTTTTGATAATAAAGGCATGAATGAAACTTGGAGGCACGCGGGGCGCGGGAAAACTGGATGTTTAAGCACTTTTGAACTCGCGTGCACGCTATATAGTCCATTTGTTTGGATGAAAAGACACAATTGACATGTGAGAATGAGGAAAAAATGCCCCCGTAACGACTCGTGTTTAAAATTTTAAAATTGGCTTTTCCAAATTTATTGTGACTAAGAGCAGGGGGACCTCCCTGGATACGCGGCTGGCATGAGCGGATCAAGGATTTTTCCATTACTTCAAATTCGAAACTTTGGAAGCCCTTAACGGGTGGGGTTCAGGGAAATGCCCAGGAGGAGGTCCAGTGGGTAAAACATACGAAAACGCTTTCGGTTTGGCGTCTTAGACGTCTTAGAAGTCCCCGAAATACTGATTTTAGGGGGTAAATATCAGAGGGTAAAAAATTTTGGTAGCTTAAAAGTTAGAAAATCGTTTGTTATACAGCTGGAAAGCAAACCTCACATTTGTGACCGTTATTGCGAAATCTTTACACCCTGAGCACTCGTGGTAAAATGCATTTTGGGAGACCGTGCTGGAGCTAGGCTACGCAGAGCGAAAACGGACAACCTTTGAAAATGTCAAAAATCCTTATTCATAGTCTTACGTAATTGAGTTTTCTTTGCCAATCAAAGAAAAATTGGAATTTAAATATTCAAAAGAAACTCGGTTTGCTAGATAGCGATTGTCAGGGAATGACCTTTGGCTAGAGTCTTCGTCAAAAACTTTTCTAGAAAACCGAAGGGGTGATAGCTCACTGGCAAAGTTTCAAACTGCACATTTAACGTATTCAAGGTGAGAATATGTTAAAATGTCATTTGAAAGAGAGAAACAAATATTATTTCCAAAATAAAGTGAAAACTTTCCTGTTATCTTTTTCTGGATCTTGTATCGCAAGGCTCCATGCTATCTACCATCTTGCATTGCGTTTCAAGATGGCTGACTCAGTGACCACAGGTGTACTGCAAACACAATCGTAGCATAAACAAAGCGGGATTAACCGTCTTCGGGATTTTTGGAATAATTCATCAACGAACCTATATGAGAAAGTATGTTTGTATTCAGTAATTGTTGGAGAGCTTTAGGATGATTTCCGGACAAATTTGTGAAGATTCGCCAAACGTTCAGGAAGGGTGACCTAAAATCTCCCGGCGAATCTTGGGCCTTTTGGCCGAAAAATTCCCCTGAAATTGCTTTTATGATAACTTGCGAATATAGCCTGCTAAGTTTCATAGGAATTGGAAGTAAACAGAATAAAACAGCCATTCTTTTTTTTCCAAGTGTACTTTTCCATTAGCGGCTAAAATTCAAAAATGTGTGACGTCATCAGAGCTTTATATATTTCGGTGATCAAGAGGTCAGCTTCTCAACTGATAGAAGATTATTAAACTATAATGATATTTATATGAACTTGGTCGAAGACATTCCTCAGCCTAAATTATGTATTAAAAATCATTTATTTCCACGACGGACTCTGCACCCAGACATCTAACAAGGAGAATCTGCTGCGTGGACATCCGATAAAGCTTTATATTTTCATTTAAGATGATTTCAAAAACGAGGAAGGTAAAAATAAACCGCTTTTGTTGCATTCTTTAATACTTTGCTTCTCCGATAACGATGTCCTTAAGCCTATGCACTGAAGCGACCAACCTCATCGTGTCAATGGCTAATGTAAATATATATCTGATACGTTATTGAAAAAGCATTTATGAAATTTGCAGGCGCGCGCAGCGCGCGAAAATATGACTATTTAAGCACTTTTGAGGCCTGATGGATGGATTGAGGGTTGGATAAGGCACAACTGATTTGTAATGGAAACAGCCCTCGCCCGACATTTCGAGGCTCCGACAGAGGCAGTGAGATTTCCACACCGTGAGGCGTCACTTGGTAGAGTTTAAGGTGCTCGCAGTGCGCCGATAGTTTTAGCTTTTTTCATAAATATTTCAGAAACTGGAGCTTGTTGCGAAGATTATTTGAAATGTTTGAGAGAAATAAATTTGGCTTTTTGTAAGAACCGTGAAGAAAATCAGAGTGTTTATTAACTTGCCTTTGATATGAACAAAATCAAAAAGATATATCTGCGACAGCTGAAAGTCGTTTGAGGTCACCAATTTTATACGGTATTATACGCTGCAAATACTATTCGTCGATAGAAATCAAGAATACCTTGCCACACCCCCTAAAATGACTTTCATGTGGATGATTTGAGGGTTCTGGATAGCCCAGTGCATGGAGCACCCAGGAGTTTCTGAAGGGAAGGGCATGTAATATGCAGAGTGATCGTCGACCTGTGGAGGGGTGATCACGCGTGTGCGTCTCTCTCCCTTTTGAAAACTGTTGGTCTTTTCAATGTGCATCGGTGCAAACTGTTGCAGGATTTTCGACTGAGAAAAATAGTGTTGAGATTTGAATTGTGATTGTTAATGGAGTAACTGAAAATTTCGTGTCCTTACACATAGGCGGATCCAGGATTTTTCGGGGGGGGGGGTCCATCACTGTTTGTTGAATGACCTACGACTGACAACGTAACGGATGTGATGTAGTGCGTTGTACTAATTGTTATTAATCTGGATACAACTTACTAGTCACCGACACGTGTAACTAAAAAGAGGTATGCATATAAAACCATTGAGTCAATGTTTTTTGATTGACCAAAGATATCATGAATAACCTGACATAAAAAATCAACAGTATAATAGCAAGACCTTTTTTAAGAATCGGTCGAGCAAGATACTCTAATAAAGTTATATAGTACTTGATTACCAAACCTTGTCAGAAATTTTTTGAGTTCCATGATATGGCAAATATCTTCTAGTCAATGATCTATATTGTTCCGGGAGTCACACCGTTTACTGGTATAATACGCAGCTACAAAACATTCTTCTTCTTTTCCTATCTATAAACAGTTGACAAACCCTAGTTTCCAAGTCAATTTCCACGTCATGATTCCTTGATCCGTCGCAAGCAGGAAAACGAGTGTTCTGCTTCACAGCTTTCAACTGGGAGCATGCATCTGATCCTCAGGAGCGTGTTGATCTTCATCTGCGTGTATGAGACATTCCATCAGGTTTGGTGAGAACGACAGTTCTTTGAAATCTTTGAATTTCCAGTAGCGTTGCCATTCTTTAATCTCCGTTTGCAGGGATGATACATTTGGCATGTCTGGTTGCCAGAACAAAAGATTATCTACTCCATTTTGGATATCTCCAAATCGAAAAAATGACAGTTATTTACCGAATTGTGGTTTCTTTTTGTTCCACAGCACTCGATATGAAGCGTAACCAAAGATGTGAATGCTACAGCGCTCATCTAGCATAACTGACTGGGTAAGATGACTGGCGGAGGGTGCATGTCCGTGTACCGCAACGTATAATACCGTCGCATCACTCAGGGCATAGTCAATATAGGCGGATGGTCTGGCAAGCTATTGTACTGTAACAAAAGCTAACGGTTCTATGTTGAGGCAGTAAGTTTTCCGTGGTCACGTGGTATTCAGGGTGCACAGCTTGTGCTGCGAAGTGACTACGACTGCACGATAACCTCAGGGCTTGACGTGTTGAAAGGGGACTTTTTCCAAAAATGCAACTAAAATATGAGCTTGTAAGAGACCAAATCAATAATTTTAAGTTTCACAAGAGTTTTAAGTCTACATGCCGCCTCGTATCACTTATAATTCTGCTTGAATCTGGTGAGAACTGACAAAAACACCCCGTAGTTCTAGAGTAGCCTGTGTACATAAACGTATAATACTGAGCCTACAAAGCCCTGCCTCGATCGTCCCTTCGACGATCCTTGAAGGAAGGGCAATTTTTTATGTAATCTTCTTCACTCTGAATTTGGTTGTGAAATCATGTTTATTTTTACATTTCTAGGTCTATAGCCTAAATATAGCCTAAATGTAGCCCGTGTTGTTGTGAACTTTCATTCGCTCTGTGTACTGTGCATGCATGACATCTAAAGCTGGCTAAACAAACATGTAGGCATACTGCTCGTGTTTGAAGTTCATCACTCGAAAAAGCTTAACAGACTTCATAAATTGTTGAGGCCTGACGAAGATCAAGAGAAATTATGATTAGAGGTATATTCCCGTTGCTAATAGGCCCAAAAGATGTCCACTGAAATGGTCGAGTGACGGAATTGTGAAAAATGACGAGATCGAAGCTGCGTCGTGCGAGAAACTTGTGTAAAAGTTCACAATTTAGGCGCGATAGAGCAATGTGGATCAAGGTGTAAAGCTCCGGTTGGACTGACTTACCATGGTCGGTCGGTGATCACTGTGCAGCATGCAAGCCTACGCTGTTGAACGACCCAATTCTGAATGTTCGCCAATCGTCTGTCAGTTATTTTATACAGAAAAAATGCCTCTAATGGACTTAAATATTCGAAGACGGTTTGTTTTTGAGGGTCACGGTAGATATATATTTTTCACTGTGGTTGTAGTTCTCGGCTAACTTGCAGTATCGGCGCCGTTGAACTTGAAGCTAACTGGCCACCGTTCGCCTGGAACACTTACCCAGGCTATGCGAGCGTATAGCATTGTGATACCATGAGTCGGTCAATCAATAAGCGTTGTACTCTGTGCACGTGCCATACATTTTTATGCAATGACCGACTCAATGCACTGACCGACTCAAGATACACTACACACGTGCATACGTGGGTATAGTTATAGTTACTTCGTAGCTTATACGGAGATGTCTTCTATTTTCACATTAGTTTATTGCAAAATCATCGCTTAACATGGATTTTGTACGTTTTAAGGGAAAGGCAAAACTAAAATTCTATCATTAAATATTGCAAGAACACTATTTACATCAGTTTCTTTCATTGAAAGTGTACAGGACTGCGTAGACGTGTGTACACTGAACGAAAGCTGTGCACTCTGAATACCACGTGACATTCGTTTTTCGAGAACAATAACATCACTTCGATACTGTCAATAGCTTGCCAGACCATCCGCTCTCTATAGACTATGCTCAGGGAAATCTTAATGCAGACCAATTGGTTAATAAGCAGCGGTAAATCGCTTACAGCATTGAGATAGTAATTAGGCGTCCTGGGCATGACCTTAAACTGCATCCAGGTTGTTGCTTCTGTTCTATTCAGCCAGTCTAGAGCAGGACCACTCAGTGTTTGCCCTTTGGAGGGCGTACTTGTCCATTTGGGACGTTAAGCTCCTTAAGGGAGCAGAACTCCTCCGGGAGTAATCGTTTGGTTTTCGCCCCTAGGCTCTTCGCCAGAGAGTCGTGGGGACTTTTAGAAAAAAGATAGTAATTAGGTGTTTTGAGGGAGGCAACAGATGAAGTAAAAACTTGCCGAGGTCTAAATTCGTATAAGTTTCTGATAATTACACCACTTCCGCAGGCTATCTGGTGAATACGGAAGAGCAACTACGACTGTCTCCTCTCTGGAAGATATATTTTTCCTAGAAAAAATGGGGAGGGGGCTAAGGACCCCTTTGACCCCTCCCCCGTTTTCGCCTATGTTACATGCAGTTTAAATATCATATACGATACCTTTCGACGAAAAAAAAAAAATTGTTTATAAATTTGCCCATTTATAGGAGCCAAATACAAGGGCATTAGTGATTGGCACAGGCGAACAGGAACATTTCAGTTTTGGGGATGTTTCTTGTCCACATAACGTACTTTTGCCATAAAGACTATGTAAGGGGACCGTCACCATCTGTTGGTGCGGAGTGTGCAGGAGATTTCGAAAAATCAGCCTCTCAGAAGTGGCCGAAAAAAAACATTTCCCAGACTTATACGAAGAACAAAAGCAGTTGTTATCTTCTTTCGTCATTTGCAATAATGCTCACTAAGTTCGTTAACTGCAACTGTAAACAGAAGTTATTAAAAACTGTAGTCTTTCGTTTGCAATAATAAAAAATCAGCAACTTGCTAAGTGATCTGAAAATTACCACATGAAATCTACCATTACCATTACATTTAAGTGGTCTTTAATTTTTTCGAGGAAAGCTATACAACGGAATTGAAAATATGTTTTTTCTCTATTGTAACTCTTGGCTAAATTCAAAATCGATGAATTGATGAAATTGTCTATGTGACTGCCCTAACTCCCCACTATAAATGATTTTACTGATAACATATTTTGCATGATAATAGGCAATCTATTGCTCACTGCACCTTCAAAAAATGGCACCCGTGAGGGGGTCATGACCCAATGGCCCCCAAGTAATATTGCATGGCCAGAGCAGTCGCCCTAAACTTATTTTGAAACAAGCAGCTTAATCTCACAATTTCCTTGTTATTTCTCTTCAAAGTATCTTAATCGATCATAATACTTTAAGACTTCAATATAGCATATTCAAGGTAAAGCAATGGGTTACTCACTTACTCCTAGTAAAGTTTACATTTGAGGAGAAAAAATATTGTCACGTGGCTCTAAAGAGCCAATCCTGAATCAGGGCAGTCTGCTACTGTTTCAGGTTGGGGTGACTGCATTTTCCCTTAACATTTGAATGCCTATTGTGCACCATATGCAGAATACGGGTCTGTGATTGGAAAAACTTACACTTAAAAGATGCAGGCTGCTAGCTCTATACACAGCGTGTATTTCTTTTTATTCTTCAATTGTGTGCGGAGCTATAACTTTACTTAAAAGATTTTAAATTGTAGTGGGACGACTTTCCTTCCAAAGTAAACCCGATAGAGGAATACATCATAGCAAAAGATATTTAAAGGATTGAAACAGTAGAGAAATGTTTCCAACCGGATCATATGACCTCCATTTTTAGGGTCTTTGCTTCTAGGAATCCGTTTCGTGCTTGAGACATTCTAGTCAGGCACATGGCCCGACTATCACTTTTGAAAAGTCAAGCTTTTGGGTCAACAGTACGGAACATTATGTATGGGCGTTATATGATCTGCAATTATCTTATGTTGAAATCATTGACGTCATATGACGTTTTTTGAGGTAAACAATAAAACACTAAGTTCCCATTAAGGTGCACTTCCACCGACAACTCTTTAATAGTGTTTCTACTCATAATAAGGAAATTAACCATTATTTCATTTAAGCAAGATATGAAGTGTTCAACGATTCCGCCACCCGTTTCACCAAACCTTACGTGTTAATTTGTAAGGTTTCATTAGTGGGCAAGTTGAAGGCACATCCACATAAAAAACACATGACTGACACTTACTTTTCAAGCTACTCGCTTAAAAATTCATTGAAATATTTTCCTTTCCTTTTAATAAAATTTCGTTCAAAACAAAACACACAGTAAGTACCATCTGAATTGTGTACTGTGAATAGCTTGGTGTGCTCTCGATGTCATTCAGAGGCTGGACAAATCTATATACATGAAAGTGTTCTCATTCTGTGAATTCCTTGAAAAGTCTAAGATTTCCCTCTGGATCTCAACAAAATCATACTGAACCCAGGACGCTTTTATGAAAAAAAAGATCCTCACTGGACCACAACAAGCATGCCTTATGACAGTTTCTGGTCCCCTCGCTGTGCGTATGCCTGCCTTCGCGTGCCGAGATGAAGAAGTATCATTGCCGTATTCCTTTCACTTTTGGAGACTTTTTACGTCTCTGTATTGCAATGGGAAGGGCATTCCCATTAAGAAAGAGATTTTTCTGCACACCTACAATCAACCAGGGTGTTGCAACTCCCTAAGTCAACACCGTAGAAAGCTCAGGGGATGACACCGGAGTGTGCAGGAGGGGGGCAGTGGGCCATGGCCCACATTGATGGGTGGGAAAATGAGAGAGGAAGGAAAAGGGAGGGGGAAGGGAAGGAAAGAAGAGAAAGAGAGTGAAAAGAGAAGGAAAAGGGAAGAAAAGTAATGAAGCAGGGAACCAGAGGAACGTTGTAGAAATGGTAGCAGTGACGAAATTTAGCGAAGAGTATACTTGACCGCCTCTTCACAGGTACATGAAGCGGAGGGAGTAGGGTGAAGACCACTTATCACCTCGAGCCAGTCTAGTCCCAAAATTGATGGATGGGCTAATATATAGCATTCACGGTTGAGGTGCTGGGGCGTCGATTTGATTTTCAAAGTTGGGGGGGGGGACATCTGGCATAAATTTTGTCTCCTCTCATTGTAAGGTTCTACAGTGGGGTAGGTAGACATTTTTGCGGGAAGGGGGGCGGGCAAGCATTCAAATATTACGATTTTTTCAAGTGTGAACACCACTGTAGAAGGAACGTAATTTGCGGCTCGCGAAATTTTTTCCCCTTTAAAAGATTTGAAAATATGGAGCTTGTATTGCAGAAAAGTTTGGATTCTGGGTTTCCTGTAAGGAAAAGTTGGGGGACTGAAAAGTTTGGGGATTACTGAAGAATTTGCATTTCCTATTGGCAAATCTGAGATTGAACGGCAACCAAAGATCACTGTTGCTACATAAACAGATAAAGTTACCCAACGCCTACGAAATGAGGCTCTCCGACGAAATGTTTTGAATCAAGAGCTTTTGTTGGAGGAAATTTGGAATTTTTTGAAAGAAAATTTATGAAAATAGCACTGTATTTACTGGTGTCACTTAATGATCTGGTGTCACATATGGCAAATTTCCGAATTTGTCACTTTCAGAGTTCGGAATACCAAACTGAAGGTATGAGCGAGCACTTCTGCGTAGGAATTGAAATTTGCGGGGCGCGAAGCGCGGAAGATTTTGCTTTTTAAAACAAATAATGACGAAAAGTAGCTTTTCTTGGAGACAACTCGGAATGTCATGAGTTGTCAAACCACACAGTAGACTGGTAGACTGGTTTCACAAATGGCAAATTTCCGAATTCTTCATTTTTCAGAGCCTCCTGCCACCGGGTGTCTAAGAGAAGGGGACCAAGATGCAAAAACTTGCTAAATGTTTCAATATTTTAAGTTACTAGGAAAACTCCAAAGTTTTCAAAACATGGTCTTGAAAGTGTGGTTGTTACTTCAACTGACTACAGTCAATGTAAATTTAAATACCGAGTGTACTATATAAGTAATTAGAACACAGCGGAAATTGTGATTCGGAAGGATTTATGCAAAAGTTCTAATAGTTGGGAACCATTTGTAACGGTAATGGTAAAATAAATGCATGAAATGATCAAAAGCACACTTCAATCTACTGCGGAAAAATCACAGATCGACTAGGGTAGGTGGGAGTGGCACCTACTGGTGCTACTGAAACACCGTTGCATAGGCCTACCGGTGTAAGATTGTTAATATCAAACACATTAAAATACATCCTGTCGAATGACACCTCATCATAAACTATCTGCAGACAGAGGATGGAGGTGTACCTTTAATTCCAGGTTGAAATCTCTTATCTAGCAAACGTCAGTGCGATTTTACTTTTCTGATAATGGTATATAAATACGAAATGGCAGAACCGTTATACAAATGTGTGATGTACGCGTGTCGGAATTTTGCGTTAGCAATCATTTATTTTTCTGAGAAAGTCTATCTAACTAACTAACTGAGAAAGTTGCATGCAGACTGTGCACCGAGATATTTTCAGTTTCCTTAAAGGCCCAATTTTCTCATCCCAAACAGTACCAATTCTCCGAACCTCCTTAATTAAGCCCCTCCCACAATCGTCTGAAATTCCCCCTCCTCCAGACACAATCTCATTTTATTGCTTCAGGGTGAATATGGAAAACTCAATGTGTATAATCAAAACACTATCAGAACAATTCCTGCTGTGTAATATAAGTTTTGGTACTCTGCATTGTTTGAATTAGCAGTCAATCAAAAAGCTGAGCCAATCGAGAGTTTCTGTTACCCTATACTAGAAGTGTAGTTTGGGGTGAGAGGATTGCCCCTTTAAATTGTGTTGACCAGTTTCAGCCTGCCAGGATGTTCATTCAATAAAGATTACATATTTCATTAAAACATAGTAGGGGACGATTCCTCTGCTTCAAATTCTTAAATGTTGTGCTCCTTCATAACCCCACCTGTTGGCCTATGCACACGAAAAATCGACATGATCATGGATACCGATGAATACTGTGAGAATGTTTGATATGTAACTGAAAAAGGACATCAGTTAAACTGCAGGAGCGCGGAGGGCGCAAAAATTTTGGGGACTTGTAAAGTAAACATGTGGAACTTTATTGATACAGAAAGCTAGTCGATCGTAATCGGTAGAAGACACCTGTCATAACCTACATGTAAAGTCTTTTTGGTAGTACCTAACTTTTAAGTTTCAGGTCACAAAAAGTGGGGGACTTTTTTGTTAGTGTCACCTCCACTCAAAGAAGTGGAGGACATATCCCCATGTCCCCCTGTCCCTCCCCCAAATCGACGCCCATGGTGAGGTGTGTGATGCAGGTGAGGTGTGTGATTCAGCGTCGATGTTTGACGTCATGGTACCAACTGCAGCAATCACAAAATTCATATTGTACACCTTCCAAAACCTCCGATTAAATATTTTCTTGAGGGTCGAGACTGTTTTGCTAGTATACCCTTTAATTATCTTCCCCCACTGATGGCTTTATTGCCACAGCTCCTGCTCCAATATTCGTTTTAATTTTAAAAATGGGATCTCGAGGCGAAAGTGGTTCAGGTACTGCTGGAATGCTTGGGAAGTGGTAGTTTCCTGCAATCTGGAAGTAGTATTTGGCAACTTTTCCCAGTAATGTAACTTAAAATTTGTCCAAAATAATGCACCAAATTGCATCTAAGGGACCTCAAATATTCAAAAATTTTCTAAAGGCAGCTCTGTGGCAGCTTCCTGGTTTTTAACCGGACGGTTAAAAATTGAACCGTTAACCCAAATTTAAACAGCTAAATCCAGCGATCTAGAAAATACCTTTTACCATAACTTTCGTGCATGCTTCGCACCAAATAATGGTGGTGCTCCGCTTAGATAGTGGGCATGCTGCAACTGTATTCAATTATTCAAAATTTCGTTACTTCCCACCAACCACGAAAAATCTGTGGTACTGACCTGGATGTATCTTTTGAATTTTTTTCCTTCAATGAAATGGGGTAATAATATAAAACATGAGTAACGATGTAGATGTCCTGGAGGGTATAGCGAGACAGACGCGTAGCCAGGTGGGGGGAGGGGCTCGAAGGGGCAGCCGCCCCGATCGTATTTTTGGTATATTTTAAGTTTATTTTACAATGCTGCTAGAGTTTTCCCTATTTATGTGTGGTAAATAGGCCATGGAAAGTGCCATCAGCAATCTGGGAGGCATTTTGGGTCATAAGTTTCTCGCTCTTCTCGCAAAACCAATTTCTGTCAGCAATATGTGCGTATTTGTTTTCAATATGATTATTCGTTCAAAATAGTTCATAAAATACATAATAATATTTCTCCTTATGCATACAAAATATCGTATAAATATGCACAAAATCACTTTTTTTCACATTTAAAACTAAAAAGCTTCACACCGTGGTGGAACACTCCCACCCAAACCACAACCCCTCGCCCCCAAGCGCGCTCAAGCTCGGTCGCTTCGCTCCCTCGCATCAATTTTGGCTCCCCTTTGAAGGAAGGTCTAGAAACGCCCTTAGAGAATGACCGCTTTTTTGGAAAAATGTGCCTTTTTGAATGGTATAAATGTTTATGAGAACATAGTGTCTACTTCTTCACAGTCTTCGATTTGTTTGATAAATTTGTGTTTAAACAAATATGACACAATAGTTGACATATAACGAACGAAACCATAAGGGACCTAAAACAACGTATTTACAAACATAAGTGCTGACACGATCCAGATACACATATATTGACCAAAACTTGCAGCTTTAGTTGTCTACTTTAAACCAAAGAAACTAGCAAAATTGCTTTATATCTCAAAATCGGCGCGGTGAAGAACCAAAGATGACGGGAATTCTTTGTTCTCCTAATAACAAAGATTTTCATTGTGCTTGAATTGCTCTTTCCTAAATTTGATAAAAAATAGCAAGGTTGTTTTGAACGGTAGTCTCCGCTTAATTTGCGCCATAGGTTCGCAATGTATGAGGGAGGTATTTGAACTCATGGCAAGATATTCCCTGCAGATAGCGTGATAATTGATTTTCTTTATCATCTTTCGAACCATTAAAGCTATTTGGAATAGACGTTAGACATCATTCCATGTGGTTCTTTCGTGGTTATCACAATGTGCCACTGGTTTTATTGGGTCCCTTTCCCTCCCTAGCTGCGTGTGACGGTGTCAATGCCTCTACATCAGATTTATTGTTCGTCCAGATCCCCCTCTCCCCAGTACCTGAAACAGATCTCCGCCCTTCTTCTAAAAGTGTACATTTCTCATTACATTTCTGTACAAAAATTGGATAGCAGAAGGCAATCATGATGAGTGCATTTGCAAAAATTTAACGGGGAAAAAAGCATTGTCACATGATTACAGAAACCATTTCTGAATTGGGATGACGGGTGTACATTTATTAAATTTAAGCGATTTGTATTTTCATTAAAGTACAAAGACTCTTGTGAATAATAAAAAAAAAAAAAAAAATAAGCGAATAGAGTTGGCGTTTGAGTTCAAAATTCAAGTATATTTCATACTATTAGGAAAGGACTATGTTTTGGATACAGCGCCTAGGGGCAGCTCTTATCTGAGGTGTATTTTCTGTCCATCTTTCTGTGGACTGATACAATAAATCTGTCTACAGTATTGACAAGTGGAGATTTGTGCCCCAAGGATTATCAGGAGGGGTTTCAAAGTGCAGAAACTTTACATCTGACTTCTGTTTTTCCAAGTTGAATTTTTTGCCTTAAAAATGCAATTGATTAATATATGGACTGCCGTATATACCAGTTCTGCTATTTTCTTGCTTTTTACCTTGGATAAATACCACATCAAGGAAGCTTTGCGTGGAGAGTCTGTGAAGGCTCATCCTTTTGTTTGTGTTTCTGTGCATCAAATAGTGTATCAACGCTCAGCATACTCTTCATATTGTTTGTTAAAGATCCTGGACCATTTATCTTTTGGCTTGCACATTGTTACCAGGGGTCTTGGAGGTGGTCTTTTATGTGATTCCCAGGAGCCTAGCCACATTGATCATATGTATCTTAATGGAATGCTTGTTTCCAGTAATCTTCATTACTCAAGTGAGGAATTAAAGCAATTGAATATCTTGAATGATGAGTGTCTATTGTCATTAGAGGCATGCAGGTCACTACAATTTTTTAACTTATTACGTCGTCCTTGTGAAATCCATCATCAACATTTGATGGGTGCATCCCAAGCACAAGGTAGGAGATTTAAAAAGAGATGGCGCCATAGGGGAAAGGGGGGGGGGGGAGAAAGGCCAGAAAAAGTTCACAAGACTCACTCAAATCAATAAATTTTTATAAGAACCCTGTGGCAGAGCATCTTCACATCTGCATATGGAATTCTCACTCTGTTAAGAATAAGACCACCCCTCTTGCTGATTATTTAATAGAATATGATATTGATTTGATGTTCATATCTGAGACTTGGTTATGTGAACATGACAATGCAATCATAAAAGAGCGCACGCCTCCAACTTATTAATTTTATAATTATCCGAGAGGAACAGGTTACGTTGGTATTGGTTTAATTTGCAAAGACTAAATTTATGCACCATACCCCTCAGTCATGCCACTCAGACGTGTGAACAGGCCAGTGTAATTGATCGTACCAGTGGCGTTCGGTACATTATTGTCTCCCCCCCCCCCCCCCCCCCCCACCATCTCAAGTCAATAACCTCAAGACAACTGAATTTCTCCTTGAATTTGATGAATTCATGGGGGAGACCTCCCTATGTCCCGGTAAAGTTTTGATAGCTGGTGATTTCAATGTCCACGTAGATGACCCTGCTAAGCCAGATGTTAGGCGATTCATTTCATCATATGAAACCGCTGGCTTCCATCAATATGTTGATGTCCCAACACATCGGCATGGTCATACTTTGGATCTAATTTTGGCCAGGGAGGATGATCAGATTATCCATGGATATAAAGTACAAGAAAATGATCTATCTGATCATTACATGATTCATTGTTATGTCAACAGAAAGAAACCACCCCAAATGAAATCCAGTGTTCAATTACGTAACTACAAGCAAATAAATCGAGATGCATTCAAAGAGGATCTGGTTGAAGGCTTCAGCAACATCCCTGAGGATATGGGTGTTGATGAATTAGTCAATGCATATAACACCTTTGTCCAGAATGTTCTTGATATTCATGCCCCACAAACAGAGAAGAAAAAAGTTCTGAGGCCACGTTTCCCTTGGTATGATGATGAAATTAGAACTCAAACTCATGTTAGACGCAGACTTGAGCGAAAGTGGCGTAAAACTTGTTCACCTGATGACAGGCAGGCCTTTAAGGACCAAAGGGAAATCGTAAATAAGTTAATTGAGTCAAAGAAAATTGGTTTTTATAGGGAAAAACTATCATGTGCTAATGATAAAGAAGTTTTCAAAATGGTTAATTCTCTTCTTAATAAAAGTGATCGTGTTTTGCCATCCTCTGATTCCACTTATGCCTTATGCAATCAATTTTCTAAGTTTTTCTCTGATAAAGTCACAAAAATAAGGGAAGGTTTCAATGATTGTCCCCAGCCTGCTAATAGCTTTGTGGTAGCTAGGTCTAATGATGGCTCATCTCATACTAATCCTCATTTTGTCCAAGGTTCTGGAGAAAGTTGTTGCAATGCAACTTAAGATTCATATTCAGGCTAATAACTTGGATGAAGTGTACCAGTCAGCTTATAGGTCAAACTGTTATGGCACGCACTTTACACCAATTTATGTCGGTGTGCCCAAATGATTTGATGGTGTCCACTTGTAAGGCCCTAAAAGTTATGTCGTTGTGCTGTCTCGCATTTCGAGTGATAATCTACGTCGTGGTGTCAATATTTATTTCATCTCATTTAGTATTTGGCCATAAATACTAGGCCTGATCGAATACAGAGTGACCAAACTATTTGGCAGTGTCAACGTGAATATAGGGTAAAATATTTGGCCGTAAACGCGATTTCGAGTGCCCAAATATTTGGCCTTGTTAATCAGAATACAGACTGCCAAAATATTTGATCTGGCTGCCTACTGTTACTTTCTGCTTGGCCCCGTATCAACGCGAATATAGAGTACCAAAATATATTGTCGTGTGAACGCGAATATGGTGTCAATGCGAATACAGTGGTAAAAAATATATGGACTGAAAAAATATTTAGTCCCCGAACGTGTTTTCCGTTCGACCAATCATCGACGCAGACGATATCCCGGTAAATTTGGCCACACAATGACAGATATTGTGTGTTTGTTATCAGCTTGGAAGAGGCATGTAATTGACTGTCTCATCTGCTGGAAAATTCAGCAGCGAAGAGGTAATGTTAAGTCTGCATATTGTGGATATTATGTGAACTAAAGTTAGTATAATTGTCGTAGGATAGGATGACTAACTGTTTAATCATTTGTGGGGGTGCAGTGAGGTTGGGTGCAGATGCAGTTTTATGAAAGGGGGATACAAATATAGGGATGAGGACATACACATGCTCATGAAACTGTACACTTTTAGCCCTAACACCACGCCGAGGAGGGTGGATTATTGAATATTAAGATGCAGCTGTTGTTCTCCAGCTAAAAAAAATGCCAAAAAACTATGAGTTTACAATTGCTATGCACAATTATTTGTAAACCACATCAAGCCTTTTCTTTGGATATTGGACCGTGCCCTTTTTTACCCCATTCCTAACAGCTGTGCATCACGCTCTTGGCTCATTTACAGTATCCCACAGACACTAACTAAGTTGGGGATTGAATTCAACCATAGCCGTTGCGGACGGGGGCTTGCATCCCCCCCCCCCCCACTGAGAAAAACTTGCCGACTCGTGCAGACTTTGGTGCATTAGTCGGGCATATATCATAGCTGTATGAGGCGGGAAGGGCTGCGAGGCAAACTGCCCCCCAAATTTTCGCAAAATCTAAAATTCAGACAGGAATATGAAAAAAAAACAATCGAGCAGGAATTTGGAAAAAAATTGGACCGTCAGAAATGCCATGATGCTTCAGGAAATTCCCAAGAGTGCCCCAATCTTTAAAATAAATCATACCCAAAAGGTGGAAAAGCGTTATAGTCGTAAAGTTTTATTGTGTTAGTTATACTTCGTTAGGTTCAGACTGGGGGAATGCCTCCGCATTTTATAAGTTGTCCGAATGTGACGCAAATTTTGGTATCTTTTAGAGTTTTCATGAAAATTGTACCGTGACTACGATGCTTTTTTATTATTTTTTCGGCCAAGTGTTTGAAGGAATTCGGACACGCCTAGGAGTTTTCTGTGTAAGTAGAAACATATGGCACTCACTTTACACCAATTTATGTCGGTGTGCCCAAATGATTTGATGGTGTCCACTTATAAAGCCGTAAACGTTATATAGTTGTGTTGTCTCGCATTTCGAGTGATAATCTACGTCGTGGTGTCAATATTTATTTGATCTCATTTAATATTTGGCCACACATGAGCGAATATAGAGTGACCAAATATTTGGCCGTGTCAACTTGAATATAGTCTGCCAAAATATTTGGCAGAGTCAACTTGAATATAGACTGTCAAAATATTTGGTATGGCTTTATATTGGACAGCGTCAATACATTATATGGCGTTACAAAATATTTGGCAGCGTTAGTGTGAATGCGGCGGTAAAATGTATAGTGGCTCGAATAATATGTAGTTAACATAACATATCATAACAGGTTAAAGGGCAAAGGAGGGCTGTACAGGTCCCATGAGATGCCATGTAATGCCCTGTAAAATTAAAAGGAATACGGACCGAAGGTTATGCTGGCCTGAGTTGGTATAAATACATGACTGAGTCCTAGGTTAGGCTGGCTAACTAATTACATGTACAAAGCTAGCACAGGGAGATCATATCGTAACCTATCGCCCATAATCATGATTGAAATAAGAGTTGACAGCAGTGGCGTCACCAAGGGGGGGGGGGTGCGGAGGCATTCCCCCAGTCTGAACCTCCCCCAGTCAGCTCCGGAATAATAGTGGCCTACCAAGATTTCGCGCTTTTTTGCCCCCCACAGCATTTTCTTTTGTCCTCCATTTGCCCCTCCCCCCCCCACACACACTTTTTTGATCCTGGTGCCGCCACTGGCTGACAGACACCGTAACAGCAGTGGCAACTGGGCTTTATTTCATAAAGCTCAGGAATATTCCTATCTTTTACTTAGGAACGATAATCATTCCTACAGTAAGTCGAGAATTGTTCCTAACTTTGGGTACATTCCTAACTTTCTGTTTCATAAAACAAGTTAGGAAGAATTCATCCCTATCTTCATGTTGAAATCATCCCTTACTTTAGGCATGATCTTGATTAGACCTAACAAAGTTCCTTAGTGTCACATGGTGACTTCGCGGCAAATTTTAGGTCAAAACACCACTAGGCTAATCAATTTAGCATGTGTATGATTTAAAGATGTATGTAAGAAAGCTTGTCCTAAATACAGGTTTGTTCATGATCATGTAAGCTCTTTGAAAGGGGAAAACGTGGTCTGTGGCCTGGATTCCATGCCGACTCGCGAAACATTGTACCGTACTGATCTACAAAATATCCTAAAGCCTACCCAACTTCCTGGCTGGACCGACTCTATTTTGGAATAAAATTAAAGGCCCAGTTCTCTCACCCCAAACAGTACCAATTCTCCTAACCTTCTTACCGAAGCCCCTCCCACCATTGTCTGAAAATCATCCTCATCCATATACAATCTCAGTTTATGGCTTCAAGGTGAGTATAAAAAACTCAATTTATATAATCAAAACACTCTCAGTACTAGTCATGCTGTGTAATATAAGCTTTGGTACTCTGCATTGTTTGAATAAGCTGTCAATCAAAGAGCTGAACCAATAGAGAATTTCGGTACCCCCATACCAAAATTGTAGTTTGGGGTGAGAGGTTTGGCACTTTAAGGGTTCGGCTAGCAAGGGTGTAGATCCACAGTCCAAAATGGACTTTTCCTACACCCGTGAGGTTTGGGATTTAGGATAGACACAAAGACAGCAATAATAGCTTTTTGCGCTGCCCAAATGTGTAGGGAATTTCTGGGATATTGTTGATTTTCCATAAAAATTTCCTCAGTGGGTTGGGATTGTAGAATATGCCCACGGTATTTCCCACCTGTCGTAAGAGGCGACTAAGGGGAGACAAAAATTGCACTAGACAGTAGGCCTACTTGAAAATAAATTTAAACTTTGAACTTTTTATCGAGTGAACTGACACTATATAGGCACATTCATGTTGGTGTTCCGTTTTATCACATCTAACGAAGTATAACTAACACAATAAAATTTTACGACTATGACGCTTTTCCCCCTTTTGGGTATGATTTATTTTAAAGTTTGGGTCACTCTTGGGAATTTCCTGAAGCATCATGGCATTTCTGACGGTCCAATTTTTCCAAATTCCTGCTCGATTGTTTTTTTTTTTCATATTCCTGTCTGAATTTTAGATTTTGCGAAAATTTTGGGGGCAGTTTGCCTCGCAGCCAGTGGCGTAGCTAGGATTTTTTCCAGGGGGGGCAAAGGTATGAAATTTCCCCAAAACTTTTCCCGGTCAATGTGTATGTATTTCATATAAAATATAAAAACATTACCTTGACATTTTGTAATATTACCTGCATTTTAATCTTAAAGTATAACATAGAGCAATCGGAAATAACAAAGTATATTATTTTGGTAAACAATATCTGGTTTATTTGTATGTACTAAAGCAGTGGCGTACGCAGGATTTCTCTGAAGGGGGGGGGGGGCATGCAGTACGGTCTAAGGGGAGGGATTATTTGACGTTTTCAAGTAGCCTACATGCAAAATGGTGCAAAATTTTCGACTTTGACAGGAACAGTGTTAAAGGTTGAATCGTGGTGGTTCATGAGGATAAAACTGAAACTTTTGTGTCTTTACATGCACTCTTATGCCATTTATGCCACCTTTCGAAGTAAAACATGTCATTAAATTTGCACACTTTTAGAAGTCCAAATAAAAGAGCATTGATCGGTATTTGTGGTTTTTCTTGGTCACAAAATGTCATTTTATCATAAAGATTATCTAAGCGGAGCGCCACCATTAGTTGGCGCGGAGCGTAGAGAAAATTTGGAAAAATCAGACCCCTTAGATGGCCGGAAATAGCATTTTCCAGGCTAATACGAAGAATCTAGCCAGTCGCTTTCTTCTTTTGTCGTTTGCAATAAAATGCTCACTTCAAAATATGTTCGCAAACTGTAAAGGGATCAGAGAGTTAAAAGCTAATCTTACTCCAAATATGTAATTTTGCCCAAAAGACCAAGCGAAGCGCCAACATCAGCTGACGCAGAGCGTAAAGAAAATTTCGAAAAATCAGACCCCTCAGATGGTTAAAATAGCGTATTTATGCTTGTAAAGAGAATCTAAACATGTAGTCTTTTTTATAGTGGGAAATAGAGTCTACCTTTTTAAGTAAAAATTGGAATTTGACAGAATTTGCCTAGGTCTATTTGTAGGAATTAAAAAAATTGGCATCATTGAAAGACCTTGAAAGGACAATCCTTCCCCTTTGAAAAATTTAGAAAAATTGGGTGTCCTTATAAGCATTCTGGTGCCACATATGCTATCTTTTGAAGTAAATCTGTGTTAATAAAGTTAGACTACGTACTTTTAAGAACAAAGAAAAAATGGCATCAGTGAGGGGGGCATGGCCCAATGGTCTCCTCTTCGCACGACACTAAGGAGGCCTAATAGTGGCTCGATCACACAGGATATCCTGTGAGAAAAGCAGTCTGTTATGTGTAGAAGGCCACAAGGTACTCATTGTCCACTTATTGATACACTCAAAGTGAGCAGAAAGCTATTTTCCTTAACTAGCTTGTAAGTTTCCAAGGATTAGGCTAAGTAACAAAATCTAAGTGTGCCAACGGTTCCCGTTAATTCTAATTTCTAGATTAACCCTTTACCGTTGTGCTCCGATCGGGGCATATTTGCGCGCCTCGGGAGTGGGCGGAAAAGCGGACGTAGCCCGCCCCGCATCGGCTTCCGTAGGCCATTGACCATGTGACCTTAAACTATTGTCTCTCTCGTTGTTGTGGCCGCATTTTCGGGTAGCTACTCGCAGTTTAGAGCTCCGCGTGAAACAGTAAAGATGGGTGACAGCCGAGCTCTCCGCATGGGTCCAAAAGGACCCAAACAACGGTAAAGGGTTAACTTTAACTTTATCGTTGGCCATGGATTGTTTCAGCCCGATCCATCGTTATGTACACAGGGTAAAATCGTACAGCTACTGCTAGCTTGTAGAAAACATAACAACCTCGGGGGTCTACGGTAGTGACTTGTCAGTTTTCACATCCTTTTACTGATGAATTCCCAAAGTATCACCTGAATAACAGCTTCCTGTGCACTGAAATGCACTGATCATAACCCCCGTGCGTATACAAGCATAAGAGAACATTCAATCTGCTACGCGACGAGGGCATTTCAGTGGAACGCGAATTGGGCCGGTTCCTGAGACACTGACGAAATTTGAGTTAATTTGTTGCATGAAAATACGAATTATGTATTTGAAATGTCTCACAATTCTTATTCTAACAAAAATTCTGAGAAATTTTTGTGAAATTTTTGTAATAATAAGAAGATTCATCAAATTTCCCCATTTTCATCAAATTTCCCCAAAAATTTTTCCAGGGGGGCAACTTGCCCCCCCTGCCCCCAGTAGCTACGCCACTGCTCGCAGCCCTTCCCGCCTCATACAGCTATGATATATGCCCGACTAATGCACCAAAGTCTGCACGAGTCGGCAAGTTTTTCTCAGTGGGGGGGGGGGGGATGCAAGCCCCCGTCCGCAACGGCTATGGTTGAATTCAATCCCCAACTTAGTTAGTGTCTGTGGGGTACTGTAAATGAGCCAAGAGCGTGATGCACAGCTGTTAGGAATGGGGTAAAAAGGGCACGGTCCAATATCCAAAGGAAAGGCTTGATGTGGTTTACAAATAATTGTGCATAGCAATTGTAAACTCATAGTTTTTTGGCATTTTTTAGCTGGAGAACAACAGCTGCATCTTAATATTCAATAATCCACCCTCCTCGGCGTGGTGTTAGGGCTAAAAGTGTACAGTTTCATGAGCATGTGTATGTCCTCATCCCTATATTTGTATCCCCCCTTTCATAAAACTGCATCTGCACCCAACCTCACTGCACCCCCACAAATGATTAAACAGTTAGTCATCCTATCCTACGACAATTATACCAACTTTAGTTCACATAACATCCACAATATGCAGACTTAACATTACCTCTTCGCTGCTGAATTTTCCAGCAGATGAGACAGTCAATTACATGCCTCTTCCAAGCTGATAACAAACACACAATATCTGTCATTGTGTGGCCAAATTTACCGGGATATCGTCTGCGTCGATGATTGGTCGAACGGAAAACACGTTCGGGGACTAAATATTTTTTCAGTCCATATATTTTTTACCACTGTATTCGCATTGACACCATATTCGCGTTCACACGACAATATATTTTGGCACTCTATATTCGCGTTGATACGGGGCCAAGCAGAAAGTAACAGTAGGCAGCCAGATCAAATATTTTGGCAGTCTGTATTCTGATTAACAAGGCCAAATATTTGGGCACTCGAAATCGCGTTTACGGCCAAATATTTTACCCTATATTCACGTTGACACTGCCAAATAGTTTGGTCACTCTGTATTCGATCAGGCCTAGTATTTATGGCCAAATACTAAATGAGATGAAATAAATATGGACACCACGACGTAGATTATCACTCGAAATGCGAGACAACACAACGATATAACTTTTACGGCCTTACAAGTGGACACCATCAAATCATTTGGGCACACCGACATAAATTGGTGTAAAGTGCGTGCCATAAACTGTAGCACAGAAACTGCATTGCTAAAAGTCAAGTCTGATGTGTTGGGTGCTGTGGACAGGGGGAGGTGATTTTCATTGTCCTCCTTGATTTGTCTGCAGCATTCGATACAGTTGATCATGAACTGTTGCTTCAACGTCTTTATGATAACTTTGGTGTAACTGGTAACGCACTCCGGTGGTTTGAATGCTATTTGAAAAGTAGAACGTGTTATGTGAACATCAACGGTGTCTCTTCTGATCAAAGTAGGTTGGTGTGTGGGGTACCACAGGGTTCAGTTTTGGGACCTCTTTTGTATGTAATGTATACTCAACCAATGGGTAGCATAATGCAATAACATAATGTGAATTTTCACTCTTATGCTGATGACACTCAGCTCTATGTATCATTCAATCCTAACATATCTAGTGAGGCAGAATTGGCCTTGCATAAATTGCAGACTGTATTTCGGACATTATGTTGTGGATGAATTCAAATAAGCTTAAATTAAATAATGACAAAACTGAGTTTTTTATAGCTGGTACAAAACAAAGTCTCCAAAAACTTCCTTCACTGCATTTAGAAGTTGGACCCAGTCATATTATCCCCTCTAGTGAAATTCGTAATTTAGGAATTATGTTTGATTCAAACTTTAAAATGACGAAACAGGTTAACAGCCTAGTCTCATCTTGTAATTATCATCTTAGGAATTTATTTCATATTGGTCGGTACCTTGATGAAGAGACTCGTCATTCTGCTGTCCGTGCTTTCCTCCTATCACGTTTTGATTACGGCAATGCCCTTTTATATGGTGCTTCATCAAAGGACCTTAATCGCCTCCAATCCTTGCAAAATCGTTGTGCTAAGTTTATTTTCTCGGCAGGTAGATTAGATAGCCCAAACCTCTTCTACGTGCCCTTCACTGGTTACCTATTCGCGAAAGAATCCAATTTTAAGTTTGTTTATATGTTTACAAATGTTTGAATGATTTGGCTCCTGCCTATCTCTCTAATATGCTCCAAAGGAAAACCACACCTTTATCTGGTCCTGTTACTAGGTCTGCAATGAACGGGGCCCTACTCCTCATACCTCCTTCCAAGAAGCGAGTAGGTGAGGAGGCCTTTTCCATTGCAGGTCCTATGTTATGGAACTCTCTTCCTCCTCACATACGGAATTCCACATCTGTTGCGCTGTTCAAAAAACAGTTTAAGACTTACTTATTTAGTTGATTGTGTTTTGCTGGTATTATTTTTCTTGGGGTCTTAGCGCATTGATCATATGGAATTTGCGCTTTATAAAAGTTTGTATGTATGTATGTATGTATGTATGTATGTATGTATGTATGTATGTATGTATGTATGTATGTATGTATGTATGTATGTATGTATGTATGTATGTATGTATGTATGTATGTATGTATGTATGTATGTATGTATGTATGTATGTATGTATGTATGTATGGAAATATCTCTGCAATCCATTTCAGCCCTTTACTTTTCAGTTTTTTTTTTACTTATTACATTTGATTTTATTTCCTTTTACTTGACTCACTTACGATCCAAAGTTGGCCAAACTTATAGACATCAGAGGTCGCATCAGCTTTTAATACTTTTTTTAATACAATAACGGGGCTAGAGAGTGGCGGCGGAACCGGGCGGCTTTGGGGGCTTAGCCCCCCCCCCCCCCCATGAAAAAAGTGGAGGGGCTTAAGGCATGTTTAGCCCCCCAATATTTGTAAGGTGCGCTTCAAGAAGTGGTGACCGGCGACGGCGGGGAGAATATTTAAGTGGGTGGTGAACATATTCTTCATCAGTCTAATGCACAATATAGGCCTACTATTAATTTTAGGGGAACGTTGTCGATGAAAAAGATACTGGACACGCTAAAGCCTCTTTATCATCACCCAACCCCACCTCCGAGGTCATCGAAAAGTGGAAGCAGTATGGTCTGTTATTGCGTAATTTCGTTAAGTTTTACTGATCGTTTTTCGCGAGGTTGAACACAGTGGCGGGGCCGCCATATGGCGGTCGCCCCCCCCCCCCCGACGAACCAAAATCGTCTGTCGGCGCCCTTTTTAGGTTTTAAACATACTTTACTCTTGCACCATTATTGGCAAAAGACATAATTTAATAGCATTGTTTTAAGGCCCAGATAACAAACTGCTCAAACAGCCACCAGTAACTGTGCTATCTGCACTTTATTCTGATGAAAAGGGACATCTTCTGTAACATAGGGATAGGTTTTGCCAAAACGTACTTTCATGTTTTAAACGCACTAATGAATGTTGTCGCCGTGTTTCGTTAATTGTTTTCACACCACGCGTGATTATAAGCTTACGAGATTAAATACTCAGACTGACATTAAATTCACCCCCCCCCCCACCCGGCCAATAAAAGATGTTGCAAAGGGCGCACACTTGTAGCGCAAATAGCCCTCTTGTTGTCGGGGATTAATGTCAACATAGATAAAGAAAAGAGTTTATTAAAAAACCAAAATAGCTTCCCCAACATTTTTCAAAATTATTTGAAGAGAACATTCAGGTTAAAATAAACTAAAACTGTTATCATAGTGGTAATGATTTTAGAGTTTAAATGACAATGAGGAGTTTCCATTTTGATTTTCTTCAAGCAAGCATTCTTATGATGAATGGCGGTTTCTGACACTGCACGTTAATCCCATGAAAATGCTTATTTCTGTACTTTCGTGGAAAAGCCAGAAAATTGCATCTAATTAGCCTCGTTTAGGCTAATCTTATTTAATATGAATTAGGTATCTAGAGAGCCAAGCAGACCTTTTGTCTTCGCTATTTCTTGTATTTAATTGATGGCTATTTCAGATCGAGTGTTCACATGATGTAAAATACGTCAATTAATGTTTCTTCGTGTACTTATCTTGATTTCCAGATACCAAAAATGTACAACTAACGGTGATAAATTTCCATAATTTTCCCCCTGTAAGATTGCTTGCTATGGCTCTAGCAGGTTTAATTTTTATCTTCAAAAAGTAGCCTATTATAACATTAAAATCTCAAATCGAGACCTGACATTAGCACAAAATATAATGAACGTCTTCATACTAGAATGTGAAAGAGAGCTACAGAAACATGGGTGTCTGCAGGTAGGGGGCAAGGGAGGAACCTGCCCTCCCCCGGGAAAATAAAAAACCTGAAAAAACGAAGAAAACATAAAGAAAAAGACGAAGAAAAATTAACATCAACATTTCTTAACAGTTCACTAAGTGTTTTCCCTATTTATGTGCGGTAAATATGCTTTGTAAGAAATGCCATTTTCAGCAATCTGAGAGGCCTTTTGGGCCAAAATTTTCTTGCGCTCCGCACCAACTCATGGTGGCGCGGAGCTTTCCCCCTAAGACAATTTTGCCCCCCCCCCCGAATTTTCATCTGCGGAGGCCCATGGATAGAAAATTTCATAATTAGAAAAACTTGCTGAGGAGAAATGGCAAATTAGTCTTCTACCAGGTGCGGAAAATCACATGGAAAGTCTGAAAAGCCGTTGCTTCTATCGTACTGAGGCCAAAGGTATTTACTCATTCGAAGCGCCCCTGTAGACCATTTTCGCCCCCTCAGACCGAAATCCCTATAGCTCCGCCACTGGTTGAACAGCGTAGGCTACTACCGTTAGTTTTTACACAAGTCTATAGTACGTTTGGGATTTGAGATAGATATAAATTAGGTTGGTGGTAGCCTTGGGAGGAACCAC
This sequence comes from Holothuria scabra, assembly GCA_037179385.1. Taxonomy (NCBI): domain Eukaryota; kingdom Metazoa; phylum Echinodermata; class Holothuroidea; order Aspidochirotida; family Holothuriidae; genus Holothuria; species Holothuria scabra. The sequence goes on from CM074181.1 coordinate 18,673,315, forward strand.
GGGGAGGGGGTGGGGGGAGAAATGGTATGATCTAGGGGAAATATAATTTAGTAGTTGATATGTATGGGTGGACAAATGTAACACGGGGTTCAGAAAGTGAATAACACGGCAAACAGAATAAATGAAAGAGGATGCATAATTAATTATTGTTCTTGTATCATCTCAATTTATCTGATATGTATTACCATTTTGCATAGGCTGAATTTTTTTCTCATTAGTTGAGAAACTGCAAACATGAGACTCATAATTTAAGGTTGGATACATGCAAAACAGAACACGCGGGAAGTGCCGTTTCCGTCCACCTGGGGGGTCTGTAAAGGCAAAAATTTTCTTGTACGCTCCGCGCCAACTTATGGTGGCGCTCCGCTTAGATAGTCCTGCTGGCACTCAGCCCCCAATATTTTTTCCGTTCCGCCGCGCCTGGGGCTAGATTCAAGTTTCGTGGTATATTTATGCTGCTGTAGCAATCATTTGCACACATCTTTTATACTTTGAAAACGGTTAGGTACAATCTTCAATCCTAGACAAAAATACATGCGACTAACCCCGCTCCCCATATCAATGTTGAAGTTTCAGGACGCCTTCGGCTGCCGCAACATTGAATGAGGGAGTGGGGGGATGGTGATCCGTTCATTGCTTGTTTTGTCCCATCATTTTTGTCGAGGATTGTAGGGAGCAACCGTTCTTGTATGATATTTCAAGAAACCTCTCCTCTCAAAATCAGAGGTATCTGTAACAAGGCTTCAGTATAAAGCTATATAAGGAAAATCTTATTGAAATAATTAGCGGCCAAAGCAGTATAAAAATTCATTGGTTCAGAATTGTGCACCTCATGGTTAATTTCCAGTAATTTCATAAGTCAACATTGGCTGCGCAAGATGTTTTTTTATTGGGGGCCACAAGTGTTCGCAGCCGTCATAATCGTGATGCCAAAAGGCGCCCGGTGAGTTTTGCGCGAAGAGCAAAACCCCATAGGCGCGGGGTCCAGCGATTTAAGTGATTTGAAAGGCTCCAAAATGGTCGAAAATCATATTCAAACTAAGGATTCTCAACTCTGAATTTAATTCAGGAGTGGGGTGAGATAAGAGACGAGAATTGAACCGTGAAGTACTATGGCATTTGATTAAGGAGAAGCATACTTCACATAATTTTAGGGGGCAAAGCCAAAATGTTGAAGCTACTCAAAATTGAAAATGTGATTGATATTTTGAGACAGGGCATAAAGATACAAAGTGTTTGGGGGCATTTTATCAATAGGGAGTTCTATTTAAAATCACTACGCAATATGCGTGGGGTCCAGAGGCCCGCAACAGGGCCCCCGGAAGCTCTGACGTTTTAGGCCTTAATGGAACTTAATGGAAGCAAAAATTACCTTTGTACAGTGTTATTAATGATTCTAAAAGGGACGTGCTGAGGCAAATGTGTGTCATTCAATAGTAAGGCCAAAAAGGGACTGGGGACATGCCCCTCGCTCAGTATGTTTAAAAGGCCCTGATTTGAGAAGAAGAACGATAACTTGGAAAAGAAAGATAGCTTGCAAAAAGTTTTGCTTTAACTGTGTGGAGGGCGAAAGTAAACTCTCCTACAGGCTGCCTTAATGTGGGGGTCCAAGGGGCGAAGCCCCGGAAGCTTTGCAACTTTTGCACTCTGAAAAGTAATAATTGCCAGTGAGCCAAAGAAATGCCAGAATGTAACAAAAGCAACTTAAAATTTATTAAGCGACATTCAGTTATTAGGGGCCATGCCCCCAAAAATCTCAGAAAAAATATTGGGGGCCAGCCCCCCCCCCCCGCTTTGGCAACCTATGGTCAAGACTGACCATCTGCCCTAATGAAGAACGACAAGGATTTTCAATTCACTCAGTGCCGAGTTGAATCTGTATTTGTGCGTTTCGGGGAATAACAAAAAGTTTTTTGTGCGTACACCATTCCCTTAAAGCAGGCATAGTAAAGTGTACGTAAAGTCTAGAATTTTAAAATATATGAATATGGGAGCTGGACTGTCTGAATTCAATTTCCATTCTCCGTTATATAAATGTTTGAAATTTTAAACTTGAGGAACACTAAATTTTTTAATTTAATTCGATTAACTATGTATATGTACATTTCACATCAACAAAGTTAAATTTCAAAGACAGCAGTTTACATATATGATGGACACTACATAATGGATACCTATTGATTAAAACTAATGACCATGAAACAAAAGAAAAAAAGGAAGGAAAAGGATCTGAAAAATACAAAAACCTAACTTGTCTGATTACAAAGACGTAGTAAACATATTTTCAATGTGAACTTGATATTGAATCAGGAGAACAAAAATAATAGGTAACATAATTATCCAAATAAGGCGTCACGGTATGTGACCCAAACGGGTAAAATTTTGACCTGAATATATTGGTAAATTTCTTCGTAACTTAAGTATTTAGTTAATAGTTTTTATGCATTTTCATAAGAGATAAATTTACTCGAACTGATTCTTATGAAGAATAGGATTGTTCTTGTTCTTGTTCTTGCCTATAAAAACAGAGGAATATGTTAATTTCTTCCTGTATTAAAGATAAAGAGCAGTCCCCGACCAAAAAACAAAAACCGAAAAAACAAAAACAAAACAAAAATGTTGTCACGTGAGTCTCAGAAGCCAACCATGAAACAGGACAGTCTACAGCTACACTTCACTCTACAATAGTAAGTTGAGCTGACTTCATTATCCCTTTAAAAGTGAGGCAGATTTTCTTTCAGCAATGTGATTGCTTTCCCGATAAAAGTCGGAAAAGAACCCTTGGCTACAGTTTTGCTAGGGTTTATCAGTTGGAAACGGACTCTTTGAACAACGGTACAGGTACAAAGGGCCTTGAGTTCGTGAATTTGACCAATATAGACGGGAGTCAGTGGCATAGCCACGGGGCAGGTTTGAGGGGCTAGAATCCCCCATGACCCAACCTTGCAATGCAAAAAACACCTAAAATGGTGATTTTTTCTCTCTATCCTTAGACTTTTTGTTCATGTCGTGCCCCAAACCGCCCATGACACCACCCCCTCGCCCATGAAACAATCCTGGCTACGGGTCTGTCGGGAGTACAGGCCTGTTGAGAGCGCGAGTTTCAGAGTGCCGGTTACTGATATCACGGTTACTAATTTGTAAAATTGATTGACATTTTCCTTTTATCCCCCTGGTTTGAGTTTGAAGTGCTTGTTGGCCCTCTAGTTGTGTCAAAATTTAATTTCTACATTGTTAATAGAATGACCGTTATGTTATACGGTGATAGGCTGCAGGCAACTGGGATCTTTGGGCCCGACTCGTTATTTTACAGCTGCCTCGGTGAGTCAATCTTTCATCTGTACTGACGGCGCCTTCACAGTATAACCAGTTTAATTCCTGTACACTGTAGAGACCATCTCGTGTGCCATTCACATGAGAATGCAGGATACACACGTACAGGAACCGAAGGTTACAGTACCGTCTGATTCCCTCGCCCCAAACAGTTCCAGTTCTCCTAACCTATTTACTTCAGCCCCTCCCACAACTGCTTTAAGCTCATTTTCATGCCGACACCCTCTCAGTTTATTGCTTTAGGGTGAGTTTACAAGACCCCAATGTGTAACTTTTAAAACACTTCCAGCACGGTACATACTCTGCCATACTGTAATATGAGCACCTGATGAAAAACTAATGAACATAACCCCATTAAAGGGATATGTGGAAAATTTCTAGAGATTTATTTTATGTAAAACTTATGTTTACAGGATATGAACTCACTGATGGCTGTTTGGATTTTGCAACTCGAAAAGTATTTTACTATATACGATGAGAACTCAAAACTCAATCAAGGTCATCCCCGAACAAAGCAATCTTGGGATTTAAAAGATCTACCCATATCACTAGACCTGGAATTTCGTCAATAATTATCAGACTTATTTAATTATCAGACAATAATTATCACTTTATCAGACTGATTTACAAGAGAGAATTAATGCATTTTAAATTGTGGCGCGCGAAGCGCGATAAAATTTTGCTTCTTTTTGAGATTTTATATAATAAAAAACGGGTTTGGGGCGGAAGCATACTTCCGCCCCTTCATTTTCACTGATGTGGCTGCCCCCCTCCCCCAGTCCCCGCTTCCTGCACCTATGGTTTAACAAGAAATTTCCTAACTGGCTAACGATAACCTAATCCCTAAACTAATCCCTAACCCATACAAAGAATACAATCCATACAATACAATGACAACAGCCAATCAAGAAACACATTGTTAAACAGTGCGCATCTACCCGATAATTTCTGTGGACTATTACAAAAATTGTAGTTTCGGGTGAGAGTATAAGCCCTTAAAGGAAGGGGATAGGCTTATGGGCACCCAAATCCGATCTGCTAAAGTAAAACAATTATCATCAACTGTGTCATTCAGTCTCCACAGTTGGGTACATAGTGTACACTTAATATGAGAATAACGATAATAGGCACACAGAAAACAATACCTATTAGAATATACAATGTCCCAATTTCAAACTCTTTTGTTGAAGGAGATAACGTGGTTGTCACAGTATCTTCACCTTCTCCACTGAATGAATTCCCGTTCTCCTTTATGACAACATCACATAAAAAGGTTAAATTTGCATCTTTCAGAGAAACTCCCTTCAAGTTCATAGGGAATGCACAAACGACAAAGTATTGGAAATATGAAGACCCCAACATCCACTTGTAGATTTCAAGTAATTCACAATCGCAGATGATCGGATTATGCTGAAAATTGAAACAAAAATTATTCTTCTGGGTAACAAAGTGTTCCGGAAAACGAGAAATATTATTACTGCTGACATCGACATCATCCAAACCAATGAAACCAGTGAAAGTACCAGACTCAATAAACATGATCAAATTATGACTCAGAGAGAGTGTTCTAAGATGACGTAAACTTTTGAAAGTATCATTTTTCAAAAATTTAATTTTATTGTAGCTGAGGTAAACTGTGTCAAGTCGAACCATCACTGAGAAACAAGCTACTGGTACTTCTTTAAGGCTGTTGTGGATCAAACTTAGATATCTCATTTCGTTCAGGTAGAAAGTGGAGTTGTTTGGTACCACGGTTTCTATCTGGTTCCCATTTCCCGAAAATGAATCTAGATTCTGTAGTTCTGCAAAGTCTTCCAACAACAACTGTGTTAATCTGTTATAGTTCACAAAAAGAGTCCTTAAGTCAACATTCCTATATGACAGCACAACCGACAATTGTGACAAAGAATTTATTGAAATGTCCAATTCCTTTAAACTAACAAGACTGGAGAAGGTATAAGGATGGAAGTGGGTTATTCTATTTCCTAGTAAGTCTATTTCCTGAAGATTCGAAATTTTTGAAAACGCTTCAGCATGAACACAAGAAATTATATTTTCGTTTAGATTTAGGATTCTTAAATTCAAGTTATTCTTGAGAGCATTTGCTGGAATAATTTGTATCATGTTGTTTTCTAAATAGAGAATTTCCAGATTAAGAAGTAGCTCTAAGATGTCGCTTGGAATCTCTTTCAAATTATTCATTACCAGTGATAAATGTTCAATCTTCGGCACATCAGTAAAAAATTCTCTTTTTAGTTGCTCTATATTATTACCACGGAGAGAAAGGCTGGTCAAATTAGTCATGTTGGTCAAGAATTCTAGGTCTCCGCGACGCAGCGAAGTAATATTAGTTCCTGAGATCGCCAATGCGTGTGTTGTTGTTGGAAATATCAATTCTTCAGAAGCTATGTCTTTTCCCTTTCCACTGCACACTACATTATAACGATAGAACCATAGGTCACATCGGCATATCTCTGGACACTGCGAGAATGCAATATTAGGTCTGAATCCAATTGAGATAACCATAAATGCCAAACAGAGAGAAAGTGCCATATTGATATAAAGTTAATCACATTTATTAATCTTTAAAGCGAAACACTAAATACCGTAACAAATTCATTTAAACGTCGTTGGTTTGTGAGCAAAGTTTGGCGTACAACTTTAGAGTGACCCAAAATTTTGCAATTTTGCGTGACGATTCTGTTGTGTTTTATAACAACCCGACACTTAAAGTGATTTTAATGCATGTCATGATAAAAACACGAAACACGGTTTCGACTGTAATTATATCTCAATCGAATATGACACCTGATGAGAAGTTAATGAACACAACCCCATCAAAGGGATATGTGGAAAATTTCTAGAGATTTATTTCATGTAAAACTTATGTTTACAGGATGTGAACTCTCTGTTGGCTCTTTAAAAAGAAGTTGAAAATAAATATATCCTTTTATCATAATCACGCTGGAAGCTAGATTTAACGTATTAAAATTGGATAAAAAAAAAAAATACGGATTTAATTCAGAATCTATAAGCTTTTAAGTGCATTTTAAATCTGCAGAAAATGCACGTGACCTTTTCTATTCGACTAACATTTGCAGAAATGTTGATTGTATAACCAATGAACTGAGGAAATGACAAAAACGCATTATACAAAACTTGATATTCCAATTTTTTCCCCTTTACATTTACCGCAATACACAAGTTTCTATCGATTAGGAACACATTCTGATCATTTGATGAAAGGAAGAGGAGATATAAAATGAAAATGAAACAAATTCATCAAATATCCGAAATTCATAGCCAAGGTATCCAAATTTCAATGAAAATATATAGACCTTGGCAACCGTGTAACGAAGGGACGGTATTTTGAATTTTGCAACTAGAAGTGTCTTTTTTACTACGATGAGAACTTAACTCAAAACTCAAACAAAGTCATCTCCGAATAAAGCAATCTTGGGATTTAAAAGATTTAGACTTACATTAGTCCTGTAAAAACAACCAATAATTTTGAACATAACAACGGTCAAAAACTAAATGATAGGTGTTTTGTTTGAAGGAGGCAAAAGTTGCGCATCGCTTGAGTGAAGTATCTTTCTTTGTATGGAATGCTTATGAATGCTTTCACTGACGTGACAATCCCCGCCTCTTTAGCGGGGCAACGCTAGTGTAGTGCACATGTGAGTAGGAGCTGACGACCGACGTAATGGCTATTGTTTTTTGCTAAGCAGTGGGCGGGGCTACCCAATTTGAAGTTACGTGGAAGCACTCTATATGGAGTTTGTATAGTCTTGTGAGGTAGTTTGTCGTGAACACACGACTTACAGGCACGTTTTATAGAGTGCTTTCATTGACGTAACTAGCCTGCCCCATTTTACGAGCAAAACCTAGTGTAGTACCTTGGCTAGTGTAGCTAGCTGAGATACAGCTGACGACCTGCATGCAGGCTTGGGGTAATCGTAATCAGTAATCGTAATCGATTGCAATCGATTACACATTTTGAAGTAGTTGTAATCGCAATCGATTACTTTTGAGAAAATCTTTTCATCATTGACCCAATGTGATCTTTCTCAGGTGGCAGAACATTTCCTGATATAAGAATTGGTTCAAACTCTCCCAGAAAGTCTCACACTTCTAAAGAAAAATTCAAAAGAAGCATCTTTTATGTCATTTTTAATAATCCTCAGTATTTTAGTGTTCCCCTCAGAGAGTTATGTTGGCAAAGTTTGTTGCTCTACCATTTACACAAATCATTAAATTTTGGGGTCAATTAAGTTACATGAAAAGATAGTTCTAGAGGGTTAACAGAAAACTTAATTCCATGACTCTTGAACCAAGTCTTTTATTTTGATGAACTTTTGCATTTTGTGTCCCTCCCCCCTCCCTGCCATCATAGTTATGTTGGTACCGAGAAACAAAAATTTAACAAAACAGAGACATCTTGCTGCATGTTACTATTGCAAACAGTGGTTTATATTGCATTTGACTATTTCCAGGTCAGCTTAACCTTTAAAACTTAAATTAGCACATTTCATGTTTAGATCTAATGGGGACATAAAATCTTGGTCTCCGCATTACCTTGGTTCAAATAAGAGAAAAATATCTTTCAAATATCAAATATTTCCAAAGAGTGATAAAAAATAAGATACCAAATGACAAGTCTAACAGCCTACAGGTCCCAAAGGGGAAAACTTGTATACTTGAATATCCTTTACTGGTTTAAAATAGTCAAAATTGTCCAAAATATGCAAAAGTGTGGACTTTTTGATACCTGAAAATAACACTCAATTTTTTTTTAAAATTTGGAGAATTATTTCAAACTTCTTCCATATTTTTTCAAGAAAGAATCCTAAATCACACTCAACTATGGATTTTCAACCATCTAGGATTTTCTACACTCTTTAAAGAGGGGACTTTAGACTGCTTTGGTGTCCCCCGTTATGTTGGTAAATTTGATGGTGTCATTTGTTTGAATGAGTCTCATCACACACACATAATGTTGTTTGTAAAAATATTTGTATTTTTTATAACTGCTGACTATACTCTAGCTAAAGTATAAATTTCAACCAGTTAAAATGTTTTTTTTTTTAATTTTGACCACATATCACACTTTTGGACCTCTAGTTTATGGAAATACCCAATGACAAAATTTAATTTGTCACTACCGCCAGTGTTGTTTCTTTGTCTAGTTACGTCATTCTCTAGTAGTGTACTTTTTGCAAAAGAAAATGTTAGAAACAAAATGTATTTACTGTAGTTAGATTGGGTTTTATGCCTCAACCTGTATCCTTCTCGGCTTATCTAGAGCAATGTCCATCCAGGCCTTTTTCCAGTTGTGGCCCAGGAAACAAACATATATGGGCCCCATATGGGTAAACCCATATGAGGCCCATTAAATTTTGCACCCGCTATTAATAAGGGGCCCATATGGGTAACCCACATGCCTGAGGGATATTACAGGGTTGACCCATATTTTCCCCACATTTCAGTTGTTAACGTGGGCACCAGAACTATCCCATATAGGTCATATGGGTCAATAAGGGAGCCATATAGGCGCCTTATTAATTCAGGGTGCAAACCCATATGGGCCCCTTAAGGGCCAAGATATGGGGCCCGGAAGGGTCCCACATAAGAATGTTACCTGGGGGGCACTGGACTGTTTTGCCTAACTTCATTGTTTATGTGGAAACAAAATGTAATCACGATTGCAATCATGATTACATCGCAATGTAATCGCAATCGTAATCAATTGCTTTCAATTTTAGCTGTAATCGTAATCATAATCGCAATCGTAAAATAAGAAGTAATCACAATCGTAATCGATTACATTGAGATGTAATCGCCCGCATGTGACTGTTGTCTCAGACACCAGAAGGAGTGGCTCCAATTGTGACGTCACATTAAAACACTGTAAATGGTATAAGACGCTACGAACACTATTCGTCGATAGAAATCAAGAATATGTTACCACACCTTCTAAAATGACTTTTATGTGGATGTCTAAAGGGCTCTGGATAATCCAGTGGATCACACAGGATTTTCTGAAGGGGGGCATGTAATATGCTGAGTGATCGCCGACCTGGGGAGGGGTTTAAGGGGATCAGGTGTGTGTCTCTCTCCTTTGAAAATTGTTGGCCTTTTCAAGGAGCATCGATGCAAAATGTTGCAAGATTTTCGACTTTGAGAAAAATAGTGTTGAGAGCAGGGGTGGCGCCAGCGGGGGCAGAGGAGGCCATGGCCCCCCGTCGGGGAAGGTCGGCGGTTTCGTCGAGGAGGCCTAAAATAATTAAAAAAAAATAATAATAATAAAAAAGAAAAAAAAACCCTACTAGGATTGAAGTTGCTAGATGAGTGAACATATATTTTGGTTTTGAAATGATATTTTAATACATATCGGGATCGATTTTCAATCACTTCTTCTTTGCTCCGTTATACCACATTCCATGTATCCCATGTGCCCCATCTCCTCCCCCGTCGAGGAAGGAAGGCGGCAATTTCTTTCGGGGAGGCCTAAAATGAACGTAAAGGACTTAAAGTTACTGGATGGATGATCATGAACTGCTGTTTTTTCTTTTTGCACTATTCTTACTACCTCTGCCATCCCTCATCCCATCCTCAGTCTGCAAGGTCATACCCCATCGGGGAAGGCTGCCGGCCTTTCCCCTGTTGTTGGGAAAACCCAATTTCGTCGGGGAGCCTTCATCTTCATGCCCATGGTAAACTGATAAAAGATGCGGTCTGATAAACTTCAGTCATCCGAAAATTCTTCTTGATTTTGCTCACTAGAAGACCATATTCGCTACGCGCCCCTGAAATTCTGCAAAGTCACCTCGCACCGGGACATAACATCACCTTGTCGGGGCCTTGAAATTCTGGCCCCCCTGTCGGGCAAATCCTGGCGCCACCCCTGGTTGAGAGTCGAATTGTGGTTGTTAATGGATATAAAACTGAAAATTTCGTGTCCTTACACGCAGTTTAAAAAACCATGAACGAAACCTTTCGAAGTAAAATTTGTTTATAAATTTGCACATTTAGGAGTCAAAATACAAGAGCATTAGTGATCGGCATAGGCGAACAGGAACTTTTAAGTTTTGGGATGTTTCTTGTCCACAAAACGTACTTCTGCCGTAACGATTATGTAAGGGGAACGTCACCATCTGTTGGTGCGAAGCGTACAGGAAATTTCGAAAAAGCAGCCCCTGAGAAGTGGCTGGAAAAAGCATTTCCCAGACTTAAATGAAGAATATAAGCAGTCGTTATCTTCTTTTGTCGTTTGCAGTAATGCTCACTTCAAAATAAGTTCGCAAAGTGCAACTGCAAACAGAAGTTGTAAAAAAAACTGTTGTCTTTATATTTAGCTTTCGTTTGCAATAATAAAATATCACCAACTTGCTAAGTGATCTGAAAATGACCACATAAAATGTACCACTACCATTACATTTCATTGGTCTTGATTCTTTTCGAGGAAAGCTATGTGACGGAATTGAAAATATTTTTTTTTTCTCTATTGTGACTCTTGGCTAAATTCAAAATCGCTGAATTGATGAAATTGTCTATGTGACTGCCCTAACTCCCCACTACAAATGATTTTACTGATAACATATTTTGCATGATAAAAGGCAAACTATTGCTCACCGCTCCTTCAAAAAATGGCACCCGTGGGGTGGTCATGGCCTAATGCCCCGCCCCCTCCCCCAAGTAATGTTGCATGGCCAGAGCAGTCACCCCAAACTTATTTTGAAACAGCAGCTTAATCTCACTATTTCCTTTTTATTTCCCTTCAAAGTATCTTAATCGATCTTAATATTTTAAGACTTCAGTTTAGCATATTCAAGGTAAAGCAATGGGTTACTCCTAGTAAACGTTTACATTTGAGGAGAAAAATATTGTCACATGGCTCTAAAGAGCCAATCTTGAAACAGGACAGTCTACTACTATTTTAGGTTGAGGTGACTGCATTTTCCCTTAACATTTGAATGGCTGGTGTATACCATATGCAGAATACGGGTCTGTTACTGGAAAAATTACTCTTAAAAGATGCACGCATCGCCATACACAGCGTGTATTTCTTTTTATTCTTCAATTGAGTGGGGAGCTATAGACGAATCCGATTAGCGCTTGTTTTTAGTGACTGTAGGCCGCCATTAGTGGGGTCCATCAGCCTAAAATCGTCTTTCTTTATTGTTTACATGAATTTCAAACCCTCGTATTTAGTGAAATTGGTAAATTCAAGATACAAATTAGTGCCCAACCATCCATGGTAGAGGTAAGCAAGGAAATCGAAAGATTTAAAGGTGACGGACCCCAGTTATGGCCGACTGAAATCAGACCATCACTTGCTGTCCGAATTCGTGTATAACTTTACCAAGAGAATTTGGACTGTATTCGGACGACTTTCCTTCCAAAGTAAACCCGACAGAGGAATACATTATGGGAAAAGATATTTAAAGCTGTGTTTCCAGGAGGCGGACCCGGGCGGGGGGCGAAAAAAATCGCTCATCTTTATTTTCAATGGTGCCGTTTCCACGAGGCGGACGCGGACGGATAGGCGCGGACGAAGTTTTTCAAATCACTCATGTAGCGATTTTACTCGCGCCCGCGAGTGCCCGCGTTGTATTTTGCAATCATTTCCTGGAATTTTCCCGTTATCACACGAGTTTGAAGTATCTGCAAAGTAAACTGAAGAAAAGGCTTATCGCCGTGTGCCCACTTGTAGAATCGCACAGAGTTACGAGAAGCTCCGAAACGAGATTGTGCATGGTAGGCACCTTGCGCTTTTCTCCTCCGATTTATTGGATGCACCCACCGTCGATGCTTTCTTGCTCGGCGCTGCCGTCGACGATAAAACAACGCGAGGATCAGGACTTCCGCGTCAAGTAAATGAATATGACGCCGTAATGTTGAGAGGACAACCATTTTGACGATGTAGCCTGAGGGGAAATGCGCGGGAAGCCATGGTTACAGACTCAACACCTGTGCCCGCCTCCGCACCCGCCCGCGTCCTCGTCCGCCTCGTGGAAATAGGTGACCCGCGCCCGTGTCCGCACCCCCACCCGCGCCCGCGCCCGCCCGCGTCTATGCCCGCCTCGTGGAAACACAATTTTAAGGTTTGAAACAGTTGAGAAATGTTTCACAACGGATCATGTGACCTCCATTTTTAAGGCATTTGCTTCTAGGAATCCGTTTCTTGCTTCAGACAATCTAGTCAGGCACATGACCTTTACCATGAATCACCTTTGAGAAGTCAGGCTTTTGGGTCAACAATACAGAACATTTTGTATTATGTTTTAATATAGTAACGTCACATGACGTTTTTTGAGGTAAACAATGAAACACTAAGTTCCCGTGCACTTCCACTCGAGCAAAGCCGACTCACGCGCGCATGTTTCTGCAAATAATTCATCCGTTCGCATTTGTATTGTTCTATATAAGTTGTAACGCTACACGCTTACCTCGTCAAGGGTGTCGTTTCTATTCTGAAGATAGCTTTCCAGGTAGATTTTTATCGATGGGGGAATATGTAAAACTGTGTTTAGACAGTGTTAACTTGACATTTTTCAAAAGGCGAGGAGTATATGGGATTAATTAACAAGATTGTATTAATTAAGCTTAGATTAATTATACGTGGCCGTTATACGATCTGATAATCTTTTACAGTGTTACTGTTCATAACAAGAAAAGTAAACATTATTTCAGTTAAGCAAGATATGAAGTATTCAACGATTCGTTCATGACAATGCGCACTCTTAAGTTAACAAGAAATTTTCTAACTGGCTAACGATAGCGCTAATCCCTAATCTAATCCCTAACCCGAACAGAGAATACAATCGTTACAATAAAATGACAGCAGCCTATCAAGAAACACCTTGTTAAACAGTGCACATCTACCCATTCGTTCACCCGAAACACACCCCACTACCGGTTGTATCAGTAATTGGGTATCCATTTTTACCACACCTTACGTGTTGATTGTAAGGTATAAAATTTATGTCTCGAGACTTGCACATCATGCATGTCATTAAGTCTCTAAGTGATGGGTAAGGTTTTAAAAAAGAGGTTAGGTTATAGTTGGATAGTCTCAAGATTTATCATTTCATAAAACTTACTTTTGAAGCTTCTCGCTTTACAAATTCATTGAAATATTTTCCTTTTCTTTTCATAAAATTTCGTTCAAAACAAAACACACAGTAAGTACCGTCTGAATTGTGTACTGTAAATAGCTTGGTGTGCTCTCGGTGTCATTCAGAGGCTGGAAAAATCTACATGAAAGTGTTATCATTTTGTGAATATCTTGTTAAGTCAGAGATTTTCCTCTGGATCTTAAAAAAGACCATACTGGACCCAGGGCGCTTTTATAAAAAAAACAGCTCCTCGCTGGACTAAAGCTGTGTTTTCACGAGGTGGAAGCGGGCGCTGGCGGATGGGCGCGGACGCGGTTTTTCAAATCGCTCATGTAGCGATTTTACCCGCGCCTGCGAGTGTCCGCTTGGAATTTCGCAATCATTTCCTGAAATTTCTCCGTTACCACACGAGTTTGAAGTAACTGCAAAGTACACTAAGGAATGGGCTAATCGCATTTGCCCGCTTGTTGAATCGCACCGAGTTGTATAGCTGATTGTGGTAGGCACCTTGCGCTTTCCTTCTCCGATTTATATGGATGCACCCACCACCGATGCCTTCTTGCTCGGCGTTGCCGTCGACGATAATAGGGAGCTTTAGATTTCACGACGCGGACCGCATCTACAACGAAGTGACGTCATCTGCGTTTATGTCGTTTTCGAACGCAACGCGAAATAACTCTACACGAAGTTGTGAAATTGCAGGGGCAACGCAATGGTGACGTCTTGGCGTTGTAGCTGACGTCCGCGTCGTGCAATCTAAAGCTCACTAATACAACGCGGGGATCAGGACTTCCCTGTCAAGTAAATGAATATGACGCCGTTATGTTGAGAGGACAACAATTTTGACGATGTGGCCTGAAAGGAAATGCGCGGGAAGCAATGGTTACAGGCTCAACACCTGTGTCCGCCTCCGCGCCCGCTCACGTCCGCGTCCGCCTCTTGGAAAGTCAGCTTTATGACAGTTTCTGGTTCCCCCGCTGTGCATAATTTACTCAACTTCTTCTATGCCTGCCTTCGCGTGCACAGATGAAGAAGTATCATTGTCGTATTCCTTTCACTTTTGGAGACTCTTAACGTCTCTGTATTGCAAAAGGAAGGACAATTTCCATTAAGAAAGAGATTTTTCATGCATTCGCCACTGTACACCTACACTTTGTGGCAGCTCCCTGGATTTTAACCAGACGGTTAAAGATTGACCTGTAAACCCAAACTTTAACAGCTAAATCCAGCCATCTGGAAAATATCTTATAAGTTTCGTGAGTGCTACGCGCCAAACAATGGTGGTGCTCCGCTTAGATATTGGGCATGCTGCAATGCCACTGTCAGACTGTATTCAATTATTCAAAGTTTCGTTACTTCCCACCCACCACGAAAAATCTGAGGTACTGGCCTGGATGTATCTTTTGAAACGTTTTTTTCTTCAATGAAATGGGGTAATAATATAAACCATAAGTAACGATGTAGATGTCCAGGAGGGTATAGCGAGGCAGGTGCGTGGCCAGGCGGGTGGGGGTCGAAGGGGCAGCCACCACCGATCATATTTTTGGTATTTTTTAAGTTTATTTTACAATACTGTTAGGGTTTTCCTTATTTATATGTGGTAAATAGGCCTGGAAAGTGCCATCAGCGATCTGGAAGGCATTTTGGGTCAAAAATGCAAACCCAATTTCTGTCAGCAATATGTGCGTATTTGAGATTATTCGTGCAAAATATTTCATAAAATGCATAATAATATTTTTTCTTATGCATACAAAATATCGTTTAAAGTACGTACCAAATCACGTTTTTCATATTAAAAAACTAAAAAGCTTCACACCGTGGGAGGGAGAAACCCCCTCCCACACCATTCCCCCGATCGCCCGCAAGCGCGCTCGAGCTCGGTCGCTCCGGTCCCTCGCATCATTTATGACCCCCCTATGAAGGAAAGTCTAGACACGCCCTTGTGGGATGACCGCTTCTTGGGAAAAATGTGCCTGTCTGAATGGTATAAATGTTTATGAGAACATAGTGTCTACTTCCTCACAGTCTTCGATTTGTTTGATAAATGTGTGTGTAAACAAATATGTCACAATATAGTTGAGATATAACGAACGAAACCACAAGAGACCAGAAACCGTATTTTCAAACACAAGTGCTGTCACGATCCACGTATGTATCAAAGCAAAATGTTATAACAACGCTAAATGTTATACCAACTGTGAATGTTATAAACGTTAACGCTAAATGTAATGAACGACTCACCCTAAATTTTATAGCAATTAACGCTAAATGTAATAAATCGGTCTCACCCTAAATGCAATAAAAATCAACGCTGAATTTTATAATTTTTTTTTCAATTTTCATTCCACAATGAAGAAGAAATATAGGTTTGAAATCACGAGTTTTGGGGCATTTTCCTGCCTGTGGTGCAATGCTTGATTCTACTTTTCAAGTTCTCAGCAATGCTATTTGAAGGTTCATACAGTTACAAGGAAATGGTGAATTTTGGTAAAATGTTTTCATGTTGTATACCTTGTGAATGAAGCATTCGCGCTGGGGTAGACATTGCATATGAGAGTATCCATGTGTGTGCACGCATGTGTATTCATGTTTGAGTGTGTTGCCTGGCCTTGTATCCACGGTACGTTGAGAAGACGTGGTCAGATAAAGCTCACAACCGGTAGGTACTGTGGTTTTGCATATACACTAGCGTAGCCAGCGGGGGGCAGGGGGCAGAGTGCCCACCCACAGAAATTTGGGGGACGCGATGGGCGATGTTGAAAAAATTAAGGAGAGCCAAAAAATAAATAAAAAAAGATAAAGAGGAGGGAGGGAATCGGGGTTTTTTTCTACAGTTTTTCGGGGGGGGGGGCACTATCAGTGGGGAACTCAGCTTTTAAAATATTAAGTGGTATTGTGCAAAACATGCCCCAGGCTGCAATGGCTTGGGATAGCTAGGCTCCTTCATATCCCCTTCTAACCACCCCCTCGACATAGGGACTGTCGGAACTTGTGGTCGCTGGCATGGCCCGACCCCTGTCGTGAATAATCTGTCGTATTCCCATGGTCGGTTTAGTTATTTTGGCTTTCAAAAGAGTTATTTCTGCGAGAAAACCCAAAGTGTTCGGTACGCTTTGCCCACTCTTCCTCAGTTCTGTTACCTAGAGCTAATAAAGTACAAACCCTTCTCATCTTTTCAAGTAAATTAAAAAGTAGAATAAATGGATCAATTGTACATGTCGGGAATTTCATCGTATTTCGCTAAACTTCGTTAATAATCTCTTGTGTCAGTCGTGCGGTACGGACTCGAAGAGGGAAGTACAATGTAAGTTGTGGCGATAGGGCCCAAATGCCGGAACAATTGACCTATTTTAGCTTTAAATAAGTACATATTCTTTTAGTGTAGTCTAACCCAAAAAATTTTCGCCCGCTTTCCACGTTTAATCAGAGCGGAAATATCTTCCTCTAGCATATACAAATTTTAGGTCCTATATGACTCGCAATGACAGGTTTTCTTCAAATCCCCCTCACCAACGCATCGACGGCGTCCTGGATGTCGGAACCGTTTGGAGAGGGGCCCTTCGTCGGGCATATCCTGGCGCCAAGCCTAGAGGAAAGAGAAAGTTTTCCTTCATACTTTATGACTTGTATATGTGTAATGAAGCAATGAACTAAAAATGGAAGCTGCGTTCTTGGAGGGCAGCAACTATTTTGGAGGGCCGGTCAATTTCACTAGGAGGGCGTGTCGCCCCTCTAAAACCCCCTGTGGAGAACACTGGCATATAGTATTAAAAGAACAAAATATAGCACCATATCGCATCTAAGCTCTTCGAGCCAGCAAAAAATTCCAAAAGGGGAGGGGGCCACCCCGGAAGACAGACCAGGGGGTTCAGGTGGTTCGCATTAACTCCCGCCCAGACCTATTTTTTTTATTTTTTTATTTGAACGGAGTTTTGGCGTTTTTCAGGGGAAAATGTCAATTCCACTGGTATAGCCAATGTAAGACTTATGGGTAGCTGTTTTGTTTCAGTGCAACACAATTCTCTAAGGCCCTATTGACTCGTACAGTAACCCTCTTACAGCCACACACTAACTCTCGAGGGAATAGGGAAAACATTGATACAAGATTGAACACGTCCAAAAATTCCAGCTTAGGTGTTTACCAGATCGCCCAATTTTGATTTAAAATTGCAAAAACTCCTTGGGGTAGGAGGGGAAGAACCACACCCTCTCCCCGTTCGGTCGCTCGGCTCCTCGCTTGGGCGCTTCCCGCCCTCAAGAAAATGCCGAACCGCAGTGGCGGCGATAAAAATGAAAAAGTGGGAGCTAAAGGTATGTTCAGCCCCTCAATAATTGTCAAGTGCTCCAATTAAGAAGCGGGAGAATTTTGAAGTGGGGCTGAACATATTCTTGCTTAGAACACCCCGGAAGTGCCATTTCCGGCCATCTGAGGGGTTTGTAAAGCCAAAGATTTCCTGGTACGCTCCGCGCCAATCGATGGAGGAGCTCCGCTTAGAAACATATATTAACATTTTTCATAGATTGCTTTTTTTTTGCATTAATTGAGAAACTGCAGAAATGAGATCCATATTTCCAGTCTAGGTATAAAACACTCGGGAAGTGCCGTTTCCGGCCATCTGAGGGGTTTTTAAAGCCAAAAATTTTCTTGTACGCTCTGCGCCAACTGATGGTGGCGCTCCGCTTAGATAGTCCTGTCGGTCAAGGTTGGGGACGATGAGTCAACTTTGCCCCTCCACAATTAAATCCTGGCTACGCCTCTGTTTATATACACTGCACCACCTCTCCCATGACATATTCCAGTCCTAGCTATTGAACTTCGTGAAGTACAACATTCTGTTGTCAAGATTATATTGACGTAGCCACATGGAGGTTGGAGGGGTGGGGGTTGAGAATAGGCCTCCTCCACCTATTGCCGGAATTTTTCCATTAAAGAGGGAGAAAATTGATAAACGAGGGACAGTATTGAGAAGAAATAGATGAAAATGGGGAGATACGCTTCGGGGTGTGGTGAGGTTCAACTGAAGTAATAAGAGTACGCATCGCCACCTCTTCCCCGCCCCTACGCTCAGGTTACAATGATACACTTGAAGAGTACCGTACTGTAATATTA
The DNA here is from genome assembly GCA_037179385.1 of Holothuria scabra. Classification (NCBI taxonomy): domain Eukaryota; kingdom Metazoa; phylum Echinodermata; class Holothuroidea; order Aspidochirotida; family Holothuriidae; genus Holothuria; species Holothuria scabra. Next base: position 18,691,879 of record CM074181.1, read on the forward strand.
CCATGGCACGTCATTTGGGGTTGATAAGGGATTGATCAAGATGGAGGAAGGCATTTGGAAATGACCACCGCTCTCCTTTGATGCAGTTAGCCCAAATGGAGGGGACATTTGGTGCAAATATTTCTAGTTTTTTTTTTAATTCAATGATATAATGCATGTCATCAGCCAAACGGGGAGTTACTACTGCTAGTCGGCTGTTTACATGACAGTGATGGATATGCATTCGCAAAGGAGCTATTCCGGGTGTCACGCAACCTTCGTGACCAGTTTAGACCACTAGTTAAGTATGCATGTGACATTAAACTGGTGTCATAATTTGATACACGGTAGGCTATAGAAGTGGTGTGGGACAGTACAACTTTCTCAATTGTTTCTTCATAATCAGTGTGTGCTTTGCTCATAATTATGTGGTGCAGTGCAAAATATCGCCCTCAAAGAGTCCTCAGAACCCAACTCTTGTCATTAGAGACTAGACATGAGAAGACGCGTGCAGTACTGACTGTAATATGCCCTCAGAAGCACGATAAGTAGATGGCATTATTGCTCGAAATGACTTTTATGCAATAAGAAATGTGTAAAAAAGGAATGAAAATGGGACAGTCATTGTGAATATGAAGTGGACGCCGCACAGAAGTCTTAATGCGTGAAGAAAGCTCCGGCGATGGAATTATTTTGAGAGGCTCTGTACCACGCTTGTATATAACGAATGCGTTTTAAAGTAAAAAGTGCACATGGTCGCAGCTAAGGACATGTTAGCCTGCTGTAAGCAGGCTATTGTGTTTGCGTTTCAACTTCTACATTCAAATATCAAAAATCTTACTTTCGCTACTATTAATAATACTATGGGTCTTTCAACGGCTTCACTGTTGAACAGTTGACGTTTCCAAGTACTAAGTTACATGGCATAACTACGGGTTACAATAGCCTGCCAACTTTCTACCGAATCTCATTTACGACCACCAAATATGACGTCACCACAAAAATTAAAATACTAAATTATATCTCGCGTAATAGGTAATATTAATGCATCGAACGTATGGTCTGGTACACATTTTCCACCTACAAAAGCCAATTAGGTTGTTCGCCGTTCGTTGTATCACTATTCATGCTTGTTTCGTGCACCACGTGACCATCTTATGTTTACTAATTCGTCCCTCAAAATGCGGGATTCCTGTAAATGGAAACGGGACGAAGGTTTGCAGACTCTGTATATTATACTGTTTAGAGAGGTGTATTTTGATTTTGAGAGAGGGCTATCTTTAGTCTACTACAGAGTCTGCTCCGCAGGCTAAGGACATGTTTGATGCAAAAAGCCGTGCAAATGGTTGAAAACGCTCCGAAAGGCGAAATACGCAATAAAATGCGGCGGCGGAGTCAGCAGCGGGCGTGAAGAACCGGCGAAAACGATGGCATGCGAGAAAAACCATAATATTCTTAGAAATATTTGTTTCACATGAATGTCATCGACAGCCCCTGTCGTAGCGAGTGTAACACTGTAAAGGATCGAAAGTATAGGATTATTACATTAGCGTTGATTTTTATTATGGTACATTTTGGGGTGAGTTCGATTTATTACATTTAGCTTTCATTTTGATAGAATTTAGGGAGAGTAGTTTATTATACATTTAGCATTAACTTTTACAACATTTACGGTTTGTATATCATTTAGCGTTAATTTGTATAACATTTACGGTGGGTATAGCTATTAGCGTTGTTATAACATTTAGCGCTGATACACACGTACACATATAGTGACCAAATCTTGCAGCTTTGTCGACTTTGTAATTAAAGGTAAAGATTAAAGGTAAAGAGCAGCCCCCCAAACTTATTTTGAAGATATAGCTAAATTACACACTTTTCGTCTTTTACCTCTTCAAAGTATCTTTAATTACATTTTATGACTTTACTATTGCCTATTCAAGGTAAACCAAACAGTTATTTCTAGTAAATTTCGCATTCGAAGAGAAAAAATGTTGTCACATGACTGCCAAAAGCCAATCATGAAACTGGACAGTCTACTACACTTCTTCAATTTGGAATAACTGCCCTTGCCCTTTAAGGTTAGGAAAAAGAAGCTAGCAAATTGCTTGATATTTCAAAATCGGCGCAGTGAACAACCAAAGGAGACAAAAAATTTTTGTTCTCCAAATAAGAAAGATTTTAAATGTGCTCAAATTGCTCTTTCCTAAAATCGATAAAAGTTGCAAGGTTGTTTTGACCGGTAGTCTCCGTTTGATTTTCGCAGTAGGATCGCAATGCGTGAGAGAGGTACTTGAAAATGCCCCCAATCGTGGCAAGATATCCCCCAGATAGGGTGATAATTGATTTTTCTCACCATCTTTCCAACTATTAGAGCTGTTTGAATTAGACGTTAGACATCATTCCATGTCGTTCTTTCGTGCACATGGTGCCACTGGTTTTCTTCGGCCCCTTCCCTCCCTAGCTATGCCGGTGTCCATGCCCCTAACGGCATCAGATTTACTTCCCTTGTTCATCCAGATCTGTCTATCCCCATTCTTCTAGAGTGTAAATTTCTCATTACATTTCTGTACAAAAATTGGATAGCAGAAGGCAATCATGATGAGAACATTTGGAAGAATTTAACGGGGACAAAAACATTATCACATAATTAAAGAAATCATTAGGATGACTCGATGTACATCTATTGACATTAAGCTATCTGTATTTTATTAAAGTACAAAGATTCTTGTGAATGATCAAAATAAGCGCATAGAGTTGGCGTTTGAGTTTAAATTTCAAGTTTATTTCATATGGAAATATCTCTGCAATCCATATGAGCCCTTTACTTCTCTGTTTCATTTTTACTTATTACATTCAATTTATTCCTTTTCACTTCACTCACTTGCGATCCAAAGTTGGCAAACTTATAAGCATCAGAGGTCGCATCAGCTTTTTCGTCAAACCTGGAGGAAATAAAATTCTTTGACGCCTCAACGCGATGACGAAGCGATTTTCTAATAGGCGTCGATTTCAGCAGCCAAACGGCCTCGAAAGTTCATCGATTAAATCGCGTTCAGAGCATCCCACGACACATGAAATTTGAGGGTTTCCCGGCACAATTTCGAAATTGTTCAAGCATCAATATACGTGACCAATATTAAACATAATAACGGGGCTGGATTCAAGTTTCGTGGTATAAATGCTGCTGTAGCACTCGTTTGCCCACATCTTTTATACTTTAAAAACAGTCATGTTAAATTTAGGGAGCAACACTCTTATACTATTCCAAGAAACCCCACCTCTCAAAATGAAATCAGAGGTATCTGTAACCCTCTAGGATAAAGCCATAAAGATAATTAGGTAAAATAAGTAGTAAAAGTAAAAGAGGGATAGACGGCGCGCCATCTGACGTTATCATATAGTCAATGAACCTTGCACATTTTTTTAGGAAAGGCCCCAAATCGACTTACGGATTTCAGGCGAAAGGTATTTAAAGGTATTACAATAACGGGGATGGATTCAAATTTCGTGGTATAAAAGCTGCTGTAGCACTCACTTGCCCACATCTTTTATACTTTAAAAACAGTCACGTTCAATTTAGGGAGCAACCCTCTTATAGTATTCCAAGAAACCTCACCTCTCAAATCAGAGGTATCTGCAACCCTCTAGGATAAAGCCATAAAAATAATAAGTAAAATAACTAGTAAAAGTAAAAGAAGGGTAGACGGCGCGCCATCTGACGTTATCATAGTCAATCAACCTTGCACATTTTTAGGAAAGGTGCGAAGTCGACTTACGGATTTCATGCGAAAGGTATTAGGCTTTTTTATAAAGGATACAGGAGTTTGAATTTAAAGAGATTGTTTTTTATGACCAGGGAGTGGCTAGAAAGTCTCTAGCAACTCCCTGTTATGACCAAGCTAGACTGGTTTCTGTTGTCTGGCTCATATTGCTATAATATGCCACCAACATCATCAGTAGCGAACCGTCGTGCGCGGTTGTGGGTTTAATTCAGGACTTCATGGAGCCAAAGTTAAAGTTATACAGATAAGTTAACCTCTTTTGGTGTACAAATTTAACTTTAGGTCCCCGAACTTTTTATAAGCCTTCAGATGACATTTGATGACAAATGTTTAGGCAGTGTCCCAATGATCGCTCTTTTATGATCACTGTTGGGTAAAGGGGGTTTGTTAAAACTGTTTTTTGATTAACAGTAACAAAGTACAGTGTGCAAATTTCAAGCACACGGCAGGTATGAGGCATATCAATTCTTTGCCAATTTTTTGAGTGTTTCACCAAGGTTAAGTTAGCCCTGACTATACGAGGGGTGGCGCTTTGAGGTCTCTATTGTAAACACTCAAGGGTTGTCACGAGAAATTGCTATAAGTTACTAGGGAATTCTCACTCTACTTATCTTGTCTGTATTCTTACGATACAGAGTGCAAATAGTTTCAACCTTTTATTTAGGTTTCTTAGACTGAAGAATATTTTGTTACTTTATTTAACTAGAATATCCTTTGGATATTTTATACTATTAGAGGTTATATGACCGTACTCGGGGGTCTTTCGCCTTTAAGGTTATGGGCGTATAGGTGACTACGTATAGTCTCCCTTCCTTTAAAGAATCAGGGGAGTTAAAGTTAACAGACCTTTGGGGTCGGGCAAAAGCAAGTCATTTTAGACTGGGTTTATGTTACCACTTAGCATGAAAATGACACAGATATAGCATGTTTCAAGAGAAAATGAGCCTTCTCCTTTAATCAGGAGAATAAAATAAGCTAGCTAAAATTATTACCCAACTAAGACCTTACAGTATATTTTTTAAGCATTTAAATAAGAGATAATTTTTCTTAAACTGGTTCTTATGAAGAACAGGATACTGGTATGCTGTATTTTTTGAAATTGCTGTCAATCAAAGAACTGTGCCAATTGTGAATTTCTGTAGACTACTACAAAAATTAAGTTTCGGGTGAGAGTATGAGCTCTTTCATTAAAGAAGAGGTTATGGCTATGCACTCACTGAGCTGCTAAAGTAAAACAATTATCTTCAACTGTGTAAGTCAGTCTCTACAACTGGTTACGCACATGTACACATAGAATAAGAATAACGAACATAGGCACACAGACAATAATACCTATTAAAATATACAATGTCCCCATCTCAATATTTTTTGTTGAAGGAGATAACGTGGTAGTCACAGTATCTTCACCTTCTTCACTGAATGAATTCCCGTTCTCCTTCATGACATCTTCACATAAAAAGGTTAAATTGGCATCTTTTAGAGAAACTCCCTTCAAGTTCATAGGGAATGCACAGATGACAGAGAATTGGAAATATGAAGACCCCAAAATCCATGTGTGTATTTCGAGTAACCCACAATCACAGATTATCGGATTATGTTGTAAATTGAAACGAAAATCGTCCTTCTGGGTAACAAAATGTTCCGGAAATCGAGAAATATTATTACCACTGACATCTACATCATCCAAACCAATGAAACCAGTGAAAGTGCCAGACTCAATAAACATGATCAAATTATGACTCAGAGAAAGTGTTCTAAGATGACGTAAACTTTTGAAAGTATCATTGTTCAAAAATTTTATTTTATTGTAGCTGAGGGAAATTTTCTCCAGTCGAACCATCACTGAGAAACAGGCTACTGGTACCTCTCTAAGTTTGTTGTGAGTCAAACTTAGATATCTCAATTCGTTCAGGTAGAAAGTAGAGTTGCTTGGTACCACGGCTTTTATCTGGTTTCCATTTCCCGAAAATAGTTTTAAATTCTGTAGTTCTGCAAAGTCTACCAACAACAACCGTGTAAATCTGTTATAGTTCACAATAAGAGTCCTTAACTCAACATTCCTATATAACAGTCCATCCGACAATTGTAGCAAAGAATTCATTGAAATGTCCAATTCTGTCAAACTAACAAGACTGGAGAAGGTATAAGGATGGAAGTGTGCTATTTTATTTCCCTTTAACCCTATTTCCCGAAGATTCGAAACTTTCAAAAACGCCTCAGCATGAACAAAAGTGATTATATTTTGATTCAGGTACAGGAATCTTAAATTCGAGTTATTCTTGAAAGCATTTGCTTGAATACTTTGTATCATATTGTTTACAACGGAGAAACGTCTCAGATTAGGAAGTAGCTCTAAGACGTCACTTGGAATCTCTTTCAAATTATTCTTTAGTAGTGATAAATGTTCAATCTTCGGCACATCAGTAAAAAAATGTCTTTTCAGTTGCTCAATCTCATTACCACGGAGGGAAAGGGTGATCAAATTAGTCATGTTGGTCAAGAATTTTAGGTTTCCATGACGCAGTGAAGTAATATTTGTTTCTGAAATCGCCAATGCGTATGTTGTTGATGGAAATATCAGTTCTTGAGAGCTTGAATTTTTCCCATTTCCAGTGCAGATTACGCTGTACTCGCCGAGCCATTGGTCACAGTGGCATATCTGTGGACACTGTGAGAATGCAATAGTAGGTTTAAATCCAATCAAGATAACAATAAATGTCAAACAGAGAGGAAAAGTCATATTGATGTAAGGTTGATCACATTTAGAGCTAACCACTGATGTAATTAATTCTTTTGAACGTCAAGGGTTTGTGATCAAAGATTGGACTACAACGTAAGAGCCACCGAACGAGTTGTAATTAATCGTGGGGATTCTGTTGAGTTTTATATCAACCCCTACGGAGCTCCTAAAGTGCCAGTCTGCATGTCATGATGGTGAGATAATTTATCTGACCAAGTTGTTTTTTTTTCCTTAAGAAGTCGACATGGTTAAATAATTTATCTTACTTCGTCGACATCCTTTGCTTAAGAAGTCGACTTGGTGAGATAATTTTAACTATATTCGTCAATGTATATCCAATGGCATAGGCCCGAGGAGCGGATCCAGACATTCTAAAAAGGGGGCTGACTTAAGAGAAAACATTGAAGTGAGGGAGTTGCACTGCTTATTTCCCACGTGTTTTATTGTTGATCTGGCAAAAAGGGAGGGCTGAAGCCGTACTAGCCCCCCCCCCCTTCTTGCGGATCCGCGCCTGGACCGCCCACATGCCAGAGTGCATTTAGTGCACTATATATACATACATGTGCGTGCATTGCCAAAGTATGGTGTCCGCGTACCCATCACAGTCATGTATACTGTACGTATGTACGCACACCTACGGATTGCTATGCATGGTATATGAACACTTACAGAACATCCCGGCGTTCGATCACGAATACCTCGGAGCACCTCGGGCGAAGGCTAAATACAAGGAATGGACCATGGTCCACATGCAGCATGCAGCGACACTGAGTGCATATACATAGACGTACTTAGTTGAAATTATCTCACCATGTCGACTTCCATAGCAAAGGATGCTGACATGATAACATAAATTATTTCATCATGTCGACTTCCTAAGCACAGGATGTAGACATGGCAAGATAAGATATATCAACATGTCGACATCCTAAGCAAAGGATGTCGACATGGTAAGATAAATTATTTAACCATGTCGACTTCTTAATATAAGGAAAAGATGACAACTTGGTCAGATAAATTATCTCATCATCATGAAATGCAGACTGGCGCTTTAGGAGCTCCGTAGTACAACCCTCATTTTCAGTGATTTGATGCAAGTCGTGATAGACACACAAACTCGGTTTAGACAGTTATCCTCCCTCCCATCACACGTGACACGTGATGAAAAATTAATGAACAGAAACCCATCAAAAGGATCATGTGGATTTGTTCTAGAGATTATTAATTAAAACTTCAGATCTACGGGATATGAATTGGCTGTTGGCTCTGCAAAAAAAAAAAAAAGTTTGAAAATAATATATCCTTTAATCAAGCTAGAAGCTATTACTAACGTATTAAGAGGAATGGGCAAATATTGCCAACGAATTTAATTCAAAATCTTTAAGCTTTTAAGTGCATTTCAAATCTGCACTGAAACCACATGACCTTTCCAGTTCGAGTTTCCATTTACAGTAGCGTCGGTTTGATTACCAATGAAATGTCAAGGCCGCATTATACAACACTTTACATAACTGGCCAAAATTAAATAATAAATGTTTTGTTTGTGACGGAGGCAAAAGCTGAACATCGTTTGAACGTATTATGTTATTTTGTATGGCGTGCTTTGACTGGCGTCACAAGTCCCGCCCCTTAACCGGTGTCGTACTTTAACTAGTGTAGTCCTTACAGCTTGCTGAGAAACAACTGACGATATACCTGATGACTATAGTTTTTTTACCAAGCAGTGGGCGTGGCTTCCTAATTTGTCGTCACGTGGAAGCACCCTATAAGGCATTTCCGGAACTAATCTTGTGAAGTAGTAAGTAGTTTGTACTGAAAAAACGAATTACTCGCACCATTTATAGAGTGTTTTCACTGACGTAACAAGCCCCGCCCCAATTTTTATCGCCTTTATAGCCCACAGAAAAGAGCCCTTAAATTAATACTTGATAACGAACAGTTTGAAACCATTCATGCATGTTTTGTCAAATTAAACGTCCGTTCTATTTTTACGTTTATCCGCACCAGGTTGGAATTTTTATGTTTTCTTGTTAAGAATATCCCTCCTACCATTTTTAAATCTTTTTTTTATTTTAGATAGTCACGAAACTCACTCACATCTTACCCGTATAAAGACCTCACTTTCCATTCCCTTATTTAGGTTGACCTTTTCCCTATAAACTATTCGCTTTACAGGCCCTAATTTGCCCACACACCTCGAATACAGTATTGCAATACATTGTTCTCATTTACGAAATCATTGGAAAATTAATTTATCTACCAACAAAGCTCGTGTATTTCTTATTTATTTTTTATTGCTAATAGCGTTTCTTTAATCTTTTTTTTTTTTTTTGTATTTTTATCAAGGGCTAATAACACAAGCTCTATGGAACTTTCCTTGGGTTTCTTCTGATTCACTATACCAGTCTTTCTCATTTTGCTTTGTGTTTATTATTTGTACATATTAATATTAATAGATATGTCCAAAAACCTATCTCGAATAAATGCCACAGAAAAAAAATGTGTTACAGGCAATTTGGTTCAATTTCGTTCATTTCTCATGTTCCGACATGCACTGTAAAAAATTATCGTTAATTTACAGAACAACAAAATAAAGAGATAAATAAGGATTACAGAAAAGTTTTGAATCTTATTACCAGAACTTTTCTGTAATCTTTAAGTTCCTCTTTATTTTTTATTCTGTAAATGTACAGCAACTTTGTACCATTTTTACAGTGTGGAAAATGAAAAAGAAGTTCAAATAATACTAAAGATATGTTAGTTTTTAACATGTAAATTTGGTTCTAGTCTATTTCAATAAACCTTACGATACCATAGACCCTTAAAAGTGAGTAGAAACTCGTAGCTTAATAATTTCACTATGTGTGGAAAAATCACCCCAAGAAGACATTGTAGGCCATAAGCAAAATTCACCCAAATTTCAGTCCAATGGCTGTAACCTACAGATCTGTTCCCAAATTGGATTAAAGTACTGTTCTAGAAAGGTAGGTGTCATATTCAACCTTGGATGAGGGACGATGCATAGATATGGACCACGGACTTATATACAGACAGACAGACTCATATTATGGGCAGAGTATGTAACGTGTACGTCCTCTCCGTAGATGGTCGCCACCGTCTGGGACAAAAACGGCGCACCAAGATGGCAGCCGTCAAACTTTATCTTTTATGATTTGACGACGGCTCTGTAACATTTTAAACAAAAGTTTAACTTGCATGGAAAATTATATCATGTTCCTACATATATGTGAAGTTATTTTGACCTTACATTGCCATATTTTAAAAATATTTCAACTTTCTTGAAAAATATGCGAATATACTTGAGCAAGTCCAAACTTTCACACAAAATCATATAAGACGGCCATCTTGGTGCGCTTTTTATCACACGTTCGGTAGCGACAATGTACCATGCAGTATGTCCTGTCCATGTATAACAAGTCCGTGATATGGACGTAGATTGGGGGGGGGGGGGGGTTGTAGTTCTAGAAAGTTAGGTGTCATATTCAACCATGGATGAGGGACGATGCATGGAATGTATTGCGTATGTATATGGACCACGGACTTATATACATGGCCAAAGCATGTAACGTGTATGTCCTATCCGTAGATGGTCGCCACCGTCTGGGACAAAAACGGCGCACCAAAATGGCCGCCGTCAAACTTTATCTTTTATGATTTGACGACGACTCTGTAACATTTTAAACAAAAGTTAAACTTGCAAAGAAAACTTCATCATATTTCTGCAATATGTGAAGTTATTTTGACCTTACATTGCCATATTTTAAAAAAAATTCAGCTTTCTTGAAAAATATGCGGATATACTTGAGCAAGTCCAAACTTTCACACAAAACCATATAAGACGGCCATCTTGGTGCGCTTTTTATCACACGTTCGGTAGCGACAATGCACCATGCAGTATGCTCTGTCCATGTATAGGAAGTCCGTGATATGGACGTACATGGGAGGGGGGGGGGGTAGTTCTTGGGCAAAGGTGCATGGAGAAAGAAGACAAACGACTCCAAATTAAAGGTAATTTTTATTTTGGAACCAAAATTTCATCTCATTGTGTTCAACCCCTGAAATTTTTATCGAAAATGGTATTTTTGTTTTGTTTTTAAGAAAGATGAGAAAAAAAAAATAATTCACCGATTTACGACTGGTCAATAAGCGAGATCGGCAATTCGTTTTGTTGGCTATACTCATTCGCACATCCTCCAAATCGTCAGGACAAACAAATCAATACCTATTACAAGTGTTCCAAAATTTGAGTTTATGTGAATATTTGGTGACATCATTCTTTCTAAATCCAACCATAACATAAAGAGGAATCATAAGTGTGGTTCTGTGCAGTGGACTTTGTCTCAATTGAGTTTTTGGTGTTAAAATATGCATTTAAATCTGATGTAAGTGGGTGAGTACCTATCTTCGTTCGGTTTGGCTAATCAGGTTTACGTTTAGTGTTGTATGCACGCACTGCACGAAAACACGGGAACGCCGTGAACTTTGTCCTGCCTCGGTTTGTGTATCCTACGGTGTGACCCACAATTCCATGCGCCAACAAATTACCGAACAAGCTTAATTATTCCTATCACTCCCCGTTACGCCCATCGCACACTTCATTTCCAAAATGATCAGCGGGGGGGGGGGGGGGGGGCTTGGACAGGACCCTCCTTCAGCCCTTGTCTTTTCCTTGAACCCCCATTACAGATTTCAGAACAAAGATTTGAAAAGATCCCGGTTCGTGCCCCAACTTATTGATTAGATTCTATTCAAATTTGACTAGAAATTTTTAGAGTGGGTTTGAAAAAGCAAGCTCAGTTTATTAGGGGCGACTTTACTGATAGGCGACTTAGCAGGGAGAGAGTTTCAATGTGGAGCGACTTTTCTAGGCGGTGACTAGCAATAGTTTCAGTAAATGTGGGAGGCTGTAGGTTATATCGTTAAAACGAGAATACTGTCAACCCAGGAAGTAAGCCTGTATGTGTCCCACATGGATAAACCCATACAGGACCCATTTAAGTTTACATCAGAAATTGATAAGGGGCTCATATAGGTAGCCCATATGAGAGATATTAAATTCAAATGAAGGCTGACCCATATATTTTCTTGATAAAATCAGCCCTAGACTTGTAAGTTTCCCATGGCCGGCCAGCTCATTTGGATTAATATGTGTCCCTTACTTATCCCGGTTGCAAAACCATGGATCCTAAGGGCCAAGAAATGGGTCCATTAAGAGCCCCTCATGAGAATGTTACCTAGGAACTGGCTACTTGTTGGGCGACTCTGTGGTAAACACATGTCACAGATTTCTTCAGCGTGCGGCTACGTGTTCCATTGTTTTCCCCCCAGGGATGAAGTAAGTGTGTTTCTTCAATGCATAAGGTGTATTCGTTTTGTTTCATATGAGTTGTAACGGTACACGCTTACCTATCAAGGATATCCTTTTTGTTCTGAAGATTGCTTCCTTTGGGAGATTTTCGTCAATGGGGGATGTGTAAAACTGCGTCGGAAACGGGGACAGCTCGATGTGCATGAATAAGGCCTTTTATTCATGAGGTTCATAGTTCATAAGGGTCGTTATTCACAACATGATGAACGGCAAAAATAAGGTTTATTGTTCATAAGGTTTGTCATTCAAAAAAAAATAAATAAAAAATAAATGACAAAGGTCCATTATTCTTAAGGCTTGCTATTCATCATCGAGGGGAAGGTTTGTTGTTCATAATCGAAGAAAGGTTCAATGTTCAAAATCAAAGGAGGGGTTTCATTATTCATAACAAGAAAGGGTTCGCTATTCATAATTCCGCAAAAAGTGTAATACACATAATTGAAAATAAGGTTCGTTGTTCATATTGCCCCTAAATTCGAAAGCCTGACTAATTACACTACCAACTTGAATCTAGGCATGACGTTAAACTGCATCCAGGTTGTGGCTTCTGTTCTATTCAGCCAGTCTAGAGCAGGACCACTCAAGTGTTTGCCCTTTGGAGGGCGTACTTGTCCATTTGGGACGTTAAGCTCCTTTAGGGAGCAGAACTCCTCCGGGAGTAATCGTTTCGTTTTCGCCCCTTGGCTCTTCGCCAGAGAGTCGAGGGGACTTTTAGAAAAAATGAATCTAGGATTCCTCCGGGAGTAATCGTTTGGTTTTCGCCCTTTGGCTCTTCGCCAGAGAGTCGTGGGGACTTTTAGAAAAAAGAACTTGAATCTAGGAGTCCTGGGCATGACGTTAAACTGCATCCAGGTTGTGGCTTCTGTTCTATTCAGCCAGTCTAGAGCAGGACCACGCATGTTTGCCCTTTTGAGGGCGTACTTGTCCATTTGGGACGTTTAGCTCCTTAAGGGAGCAGAACTCCTCCGGGACTAATCGTTTGGTTTTCGCCCCCTTGGCTCTTCGCCAGAGAGTCGAGGGGACTTTTAGAAAAAAACTTGAATCTAGAAAAAAACATGCAAAATCGCTGTTTTATAGACAACTCATTGGCCTATCTTTTTGAGATTCCAAAGGGTCACGAGGTGCTGCAGGAAGCCATGAAAGTTGGAAAACGCCTTTCCCTATTAAAATTATCGAATTATTTTTCTAATTATGAATAACCAACACTTCGTGGGTTCGATATCCATAACAAGGAAAGGTTCCCTATTCACAACCATTAAAAGGGTTCGATATTCATAATACAAAAAAAAGGATTTGATACTCATAACACAAAAAGGGTTCGATATTCAAAATACAAAAACAGGTTAGATATTGATAATACAAATAGGGCTTAATATTCATATTATATAAAAGGGTTCGACTTCGATATTAATAATACAAAAAGGGTTTGATATTTATGAGAAAAAAGTTTGGGGCGATGTTACTGTTTAACAAGAAATTTCCTATCTGGCTAACGGTAACCCTAATCCCTAACCTTATCCCTAAACCGAACAAAAAAATACCATCGATACAATACAATGGCAACAGCCAATCAAGAAACACTTTGTTAAACAGTGCGAATCTACTTAAAAGTTTGATACCCATGATTAAAAAGGTTTTATATCCAAAAATATTTCATTATGAACACAAAACCTGTTGTGTTATTATTAATAACAGCCCCCATTTCTTATTATGCATATTGAGAATTTCCCATAATAAGTGAGAGGATCCCATAATAAATACCGAACCTTTTTTCCCTATTATAAAAAAATAATAAGCCGAGCTTTTTTCCATTATGAATTTCGAAACTTACTTTTAATTATGTATAACGAAACTGTTTTCTCTATTACGAACATCGAACCCTTTTTTGCTATTACGAATAACTAACCCTTTCTTTATTAGGAATAGCGAACCTAAAAAACCAAATGGAAAGTGACCCTTATAATAAAACCCCCATGAATAGCGAGTTGTCCTCCGGTGAACAACCAAAGATGAAGAAATCCTTTTGTTTTCCCAGTAACAAAGATTTTAAATTTGCCCGAATTTTTTCTTTCATAAAGTTCAAACCGTAAAATTTGAAAGATTGTTTCGAACGTTAGTCTCCGTTGAATTTGAGCGATAGGACCGCAATGCATCAGGTAGGTATTCTAAGATTATGTATTAACTAGAGACCAAGGTCTAATGCATACCCTGTACAAAATTTCGGTCAATTTGAAAGCAAGAAGGTAATGTACCTAATGGTTTAGTCTCCAACGGTCAGGCGCGTTGCACTGTGGCGACAACATTTTGGCGATTTTCGAAACCTCAGAAGAAGTGTATTTTCCCTCGCAATTCTCCAAGAGTAAAGGAACAGCAGTACTTTTGTTGCTGTGGGAACATCATTTTACACTGAGTTCAACTATGCAAAAGTTGGCGTCACAAATTAGTGGCATGTCGCCTACATCTGAGATTTATTTTTAACTCATAGTTCAATTCATAGTCGTAAAGCGAAAAAAAGATACCAAATTGCCTACTGAGCAGCCTCGCTTAAGCATAGACACTGTTAACTACTGTCTTCGTTCGACTTGATACAACGCATATATCGTGAATTGAAAGCAAGTTAACAAAACGCTACTTAACAACATGCTTCATCAGTCTACCTAAGATAATATAGACTGGAACAGTGGCGTAGCCAGGATGGAATTTTTTGGGGGGACCTAGGTAATAAGTGGGGGCCTGGTTCCTCCTATGGCCAGGCGCGGCAAGACTATCTAAGCGGGGCGCCACCATTAGTGGCGCGGAGCGTACAAGGAAATTTGGGATTTACAAACCCTCCAGATGGCCGGCAACGGTACTTCCCACGTGTTTTAAGCTGCAGGTACCCAGCCTTGAAATACCAATCTCGTGTTTGCCACTTCTCATATAATAAGAATAAGAAATCAATCTATGAAAAATGGTAATACATACACTTTTAGGGACCCTAAAACTGGGCATTCCTGTTCTGTGGCCTGGGGATGAGACTTAAGGGAACCGGTATCTCACTTTCCCTTGGGAAAAATTGTAAACCTCAGGAGGACGTAGATCGCAAATGCGGCAATATTTGAATGGATTTCAGCTTTAATAGGAAAACCAAAAGTATTTGTGTCCCCCTCTGAGAAACTTTGTTTGCGTTAGATTTCCTAGATGCAAAATGGTGCTATGATTGGCAAAAGTTGAACTCATAATAGGCCAACGTTTCAGGATTTTCCTTTTTGGGGAGCAAGTGTAAAATTTCAAAATGCTCATTTTAGTCTTTGTAGAGATTTTTCAAGTGACATACATACTGCCAATGAAACAATGTTTTCCGGTTTTCCGTGGTGTCTAGATGCAAAATGGTGCAGTAAATGTTCAGTCATCGTACATTTCGTAGTCAAAGTTAAAATACTACGAGTAAATCTCTCAAAATATTTAATCCGCAAAGCAGAAGTATGGATCATGTGGGAAACACATGAAATCCGGACCTTGTGGACATTTTACAAATCCGCCCGGATGCCAGTGTCAACTAGTAAAAAGAGGACTTTCCGAAAAAAATCGTGGCTCTCGTGTCATGGGCAGGAGTGAGGCACGACATAGGCCTGCTTGTTAAGGATGGAAGGGAAGAATAATTCGAAGCCAACACATTACCGTTACGTCATATTTTGTGTATGATAAAGTATAGGAATGGTCGTGTAAGAATGGTCTCTAATGTATGATTGCCTTGTTTTCAGTAAATTAACCAGCCATCCGAAAGGCAGAGAGAGTCTTAACCTAACAAAGTCACATTCGAGTTTGTCGTCGAGACGATCGTTTCATCTTCAAAGTGAAATGCAATAAACGACAGTGCAGATTACATACGGTATCTAATTTAGTGAAAGGAGGCATTTTGAAGCTGTTATATGATATCATACGTGCGCACAAAATGTGTTTGATACACACTCATGCATATTTTCTTAATTGTTGCACATTTTATTTATTTACTGTTTTGAAGGAGATACTTCAAAGTTAATTTTCGTTCATTTTATTTTTTTCTTAATTACTTTATAAGGACGCAAAAAATCTGGGGGGGGGGGGCTGAAGAAAACATGGGGGCCTAGGCCCCCATCCCCCCATCCCCCCCCCCCCCCGTGGCTACGCCACTGGACTGGAATAGATAATAGCCACTTACCTTCGCGTGTGAATCCTCAAACCACAAATCCTAGGCTAAATATCCAAAACGCCAAGTGAACAGTAGTCCTCACTGACTGAGAACACGCGGACAGCTGCTTACAAGATCAAAATACTCACAGCGTATATTAATTTAGGGGATAAATGCGAGGGTGCCCGGTCTTAAATGTGATTTAAGACCGACGATGACGTCATCATAGAGGCTGAGCGGACCGAGGCGATAGCCGAGGTCCGCTGCCTCTGTGATGACGGCATCGGAGGTCTTAAATCACATTTAAGACCGGGGCACCCTGCTTTTATCCCCATTCATAAATACTTTGAGAAAAATGGGTGGAAAACATGAAAAAATTAAAAAAAATGGTCAAATTTTAGAGATCAAGTTTTAATTCTCCTCAGTTTTTTAGCCCCCATTGTGACGCATCGATATCTTGAACTTGAATTGATGCTAGCAAGACGAACATTCTGAACTGCATGTCGCGACCGATACGCTCAGTATCATCTTTAATTTGCTACATTTTCGAGAACTATATCGGCTATTTTACAAGCAAATGTTGTTAACAGAAAAACACTGATCACGGTATCGCATCGTTTTGGAGATGAGGTTGAGCGAAAAGTCAAGGAAAGTTACTAACTTCTCGTTACCTGTGTTTACAGTTGTGCGAAGAGCTAACGTTACATACTATATATGCACAGTACACAGTAAGATCTGGATCTGGAAAAATACTGCACAACACTCCTGGTGGAGTCAAACGTGCAGGGTTGAGTGTGCGCATGTAGTTAGTCGTCCCGTCTGAGGATCCTCAAGGCTGCGCTCTTGAATTGCTTGGGGTCCTCGAGATCTGTAATGTTCTGGGGGAGTAGGTTCCAGTCTCTGACGGTCCGAGGAAAGAAACTGTATTTGTAGCAGTCCTTATTGGTTGGTATATTGGTAAAGCTATTAGAATGGTGATGTCTAGAGGGCCGCCGGACCGGTTGTAGGTTGTTGATTGGCAAGGCTAGGAGGCCCAATCTGGCTTTGTGAAGAATTGCTAGCCTGTTGGCAGTACGCCTGTTTTTGAGACTATCCCACCCTAGGTCGTTTAGCATTTCAGTCACACTACTATGGGGGGAATAGTCATTATAAACAAACCTAGCAGCCCTACGCTGAATTTGCTCAACCTTATTGGATAGGGAAGTGGTGTAGGGATCCCAAACAGAAGATGAATACTCCAATAAAGGCCTAACAAGTGTGAGATAGGCATTAGCTTTGACACTCCTGGGGCAGGAGTATAAATTTCTTTTAATAAAAGCCAAAGACCTATTTGCTGACGAAGTGATACGATTAATATGTCTATTCCAGGTAAGGGTATTAGAGATGTCAACTCCCAGATAAGTGTGGCAATCGGCAGACTCCAGGGTATCGTTATCTAGAGTATAATTAAAAAACTTGGGTTTCCTTGAGTGAGTAATCCTCATAGAAAAGCACTTCTTGGTATTAAAGTGCATTTGCCATTTATTTTGCCACTCAGTAAGAGTGAGTGACTGTGCAGCTATACTGTGTGTGGTTAGCAGATCATACTGCGGGAAGGACATGCAGACGTAGCCTAGTTGATGTTATGGGTCAGACACGGTGATATAAATTCTTTGTAAGAGATGGAAGCAATTTTAAAATGCGCTTTAGCCTTTAAAGAGACTGAGGTTACAGGTAAACTATTCCAGGCTTCCGTAGGGAATTGCCACTCAGGCTACTGAACTTGACGATTACTTTGCTAGCCTGTGGACCAAACGAGTAACGTTACTGTTGTTTCCCTGTTTAGACAGTCTTAGCGGAATTAGTAACCCCAGCACTGTCACTGTGCCAAAGCCTGTGTATATTGTCGCCAACCTTAGACACTTTAGTAGGCGTAACAATACTGTAGTTATAGACACGTTTTATTTGCCCCCCCCCCCCCCGCAAATTTAGGAGAGGATTAAAACGTTAACAACAGTGCCAGTCATCGCAGTTCTAACTTCTAGTCTAGGACCTAACTTGTTAGACCTATAAAACAATGTGTGTGATCAAAATACCCATTTGTGGGGAGCAATGATTCCTAAGCCTAGGCTAACCTATGTCTTTATCACTGCCAGTTATTATTCTTTGGAATGGTAACTTTGAAGACTAGGGTATCAACTTTACACAGTGTACAGTGTCTCAGTGTTACTGTTTATCTTGCTAACATGTACTTGGCTTACTGTATGACATTACAGTAGGCCTACATGTGCTGTGCAAAACTATGGGGTGAATATGGCATGTTGCTATGGCAACCTAGCATGGGCTTAAAATATTGTACACAGTAAGTATAGTGATCACATTCAATTCAATTCTCCTTACTTCTTGAAAACCATTCGAGACCAGTCTCGAATGCGATTCGAGACTGGTCTCGAATGGTTTTCAGCCAATCAGAATGCAGGAAATCAATACAAGTATTTGTGAATTAATATTTAAACGAGAAAACAACAGTTGCACGTAACTGGTGTGTAGGCTATGACAAAGAAAGAACGCGCTCTTTAGCCCGTTCTCAGGCTTTCATAAACATGCTTTTTTGTTTTGTTAAGCAAAAGTTATCCAATTATTATCTGGTTGTGACAGCGCGTCAATGCGTTACACATAACCCAATTTCGTTAGTGCGCGCAATAAAAGTACTTGTGGTGTAGCGTGTTCGATTTGCTTCCCCAAGCTTACTCGCGCTTCCACTGTAGGGAATGACGCACATGCGCAGTTGAGTGAAATAAACGAACGCTGTTAAGAGGAAACTTTGCACTTGTAGCCTAGGCTCTGCATACGGCAAAACGCGCGCAACTATAGAGGCTTTTCACATGACGTCATAATACTCTCCCGCGGCCATGTTGGAGTACATGTAACTACGTAATAAACCATACGGGACGCGCTTGCTCGTTGAATTTGTAAACACCAGGCATATCACAGTGCACGCTGTGCAGTGCGTTCGGCACAAAGCCACGTGTATTTGGCATGAATGTCCTCCAGCATGGCGGTCCCGTGACGTAATTGCAAAGCCTCTATACGGTCAGCACTGTGCATGGGAATATGCAATCTCAGTTTTTTGTCGTGAAAGGTGATTCGAAATCGCAGTGTTTTGCCATAAGCTCAAACGCGGGGACTACAATCACCGGTATTTAACACTGTTCAATGATGGACAACCCGGGAGGACGAAAAACGTTCACGATCCTAGCCCTAGCGTTATCGAACAACACCCGATAGCTACAACTCGAACTGACGAAGTGAAGTAACATTGCTTAGCTAGGCCTAACGTTTCGTTCATTCACCATCTGGAAAGTAAAATAGAAGACTTTTGTGTGTTTACCCACTCCACACTTGTCAATTCTGTCAAAGCTACTTTCATCATTCTTCCGTCCCTTAAACTTATCCCCATCACTGTCATAATCGCGTTCGCAACCATGTTGTTACTAGTGGGATACTTCCCCCACTAACCAGCTCAAGGACCAGTCACTAATAGCGTGTTCGATTTGCTTCCCTTGACTTACTCGAGCCTCGAGCTTGGGCTACGATGGTCATGCGCAGTTTGGTGAAATAAACGAACGTTTTACGGTAAATATTGGAGAAGTTGATTCACAATAGCCAATGTCAGAGCCCGTAGCTGCGTGGCAGAGTACTCGAAACAATGCTCATTTGGAAAATTCTCGAGAAATAACACTTGAGTGACTTCACTAATTCCGACATCAACCACTTTTCACCCCTCAGAAATTTCATGTTTACCCCATTGTATTTACTTGCTCAGAAATTGTTCACGAATGCATGTTGTTTGTTTAGCTGCCATGTTTTCCCAAAGCACGATGGGATACTTACCTTAGTAACCGCCTCGAAGGGTCGCTCACTTGGGCCTGGCGCGAGTAGGCTAATCGAACGGAGGTTTTTCACCAAAGGTGTATTAAAAAAACGCGCGTTTTATTCCTTTAGGACTTTGAAACGCGTAATACGGCGTACATTGAGGCTAATATTGTGCATCCCATATGCAGGCAAGCCCTAAGAAGTAGCAAACCGTTAACTGTGCTTGCACAAGACCGACGCGGGCGCCTTTGTTCCGTTTCCACGAGGCGGACGCCGACGCGGGCAGACACACGCGGATTTGCCTTTAGATAGTCCCGCCATTGCCTCCCGCTCCAGGATTCACTCACTTTTTATCAAGCCACGTGCGAGTTAAAATGGATGCACTTATTAGCGATATACTAGGCGAGAAAATCCTCATTCATTTTGACTGATATCTCAGGTCTATCAAGCAAATGACGTCACCCTGATTTTAAAATTGCTTTCATACACCAAGGGCGGATACAGGGGGGTCCATGAAACTCACCACCGTCTTTGAGGCCCATTTTCTCTGTGATTGCCATCCACGCATTTGCAACTATTGTTGAGTCTGCGTGATCAGGATCACGTTCGTCGTAGAGATATGGTCTCTCTCGTACCAATTCAATCAATTGTTCTGTCTGTTCCCTCGAAAGCCGTTGGAGAGCCATGGTTGATCACTACAAATGCTGAACACAATGATACAACTGCCAATTTACAACCAGTGACCCAAGCACAGTTTCCCTACTGTACACCTACCGTACTGCAATGTAGTGTTGATACCAGAGGAATTCCCAGAAATGATTGCGCAATGCCTCGCTGACATGCGCCGACGTTTTTCGAATTGCTCCAGGACCGATTTGAGAAAAAACGCGTCGGTATCCGCCTCCGCGTCCGGGTCGGCGTCCGCCTCGTGGAAACGGCTCAATAGGAAATACTTTGGAGCGATTTTTTTCCACTCGCGCCCGCGTAGGAGTTCGCCTCCGCGTCGGTCTCGTGGAAACACAGCTTAAGAGAAAGTGAACACAAGGAAGAAACGACTGGTCGAGACACTGCAAATTCGTACCTTCTTTGGCCTCCATGGTCGGACGTTCCGCCATTTTGACCATTGACTCTAGTCAATAAATACTCTTAGCAGGTATTCAAAGATATTACAAGCACAGATACACAACTTAAAATGATGCGGTGACTCTTCACAAAGGCCGAAACGGAGGGGCGGAAGTGCTGATCCCTGATCAGTCGTTTTGAAAGCTAACAGTTAAATGATATCTTCCGGTAGTGTAAATACCTGTGATTTTTAAACATTGCAATTCTTGCAAACACTCTTCACCAATAAATTTCACTTACATGAAACAGTTTTAGGCTTCTTCGAGGATTTCTAATTAAGAACATTTGAACATTAACGCATAACGACTGGTTTGAAGTTCATTCACTTACTGATTGGTTACTATCTATGGTATCTTCACAAGCGCACATCAGTGCACGGGTTCACATTCTTACGCGCTTACAACACAAAATCAACTACTGCGTTTTTCTGCCAAGCACGCGGAAGTACGCGTCAATTACTCCGGACTGCACACGGAGAAATGAATTGTACGCGTACAGAACTCGCTTTGAAAATGCACGCACGCTGACATCTCGTCACAATGGAATTTTCTGTTACGCAAGCGTAATTGTGCAAGCAGGTAATCGAATAGAACTGTGCGCATGTCAAATCAACACTTTCGCCCCTCCGATTGAGCCTCCGCGAGCAGTCAGTGCGTCTAATAGTGTAGAGATACAGGGGTTTGGTATCTACGTTTATAATATCTTTGGAGGCATTTGAAAATAGCGCCACCCAAGGCAAGATCCCCCATAGCGTGATAATTGATTTTCCCCCGAACTGCGGAACTGGTAGAGCTATCCGAAGTAGGCTTTAAATATCATTCCATGTGGTTCCTCCTTCTCTCCCTAGCTGTGCTGGTATCCTTGTTGGTATCGGTGCCCCTATATCAGAATTCCTGGTTTCGGGTCCTTTGTTGGTCCAGTTGCCCCCCCCCCCCCCCCACCTTCGTCCAGTAGGCTGAAATAAATCACCGCCCTTCTTCATTTCTCATTATCTTCCTTCACAAATATAAAGATAAGCGAATATGGTTGGCGTCTGAGTTCAAATTTCAAGTTTGTTTCACTTGCAAATATCTCTAAAGCCATTTAAGCCCTTTATTTCTCAGCTTTTTTTATTTAACTTTTAACTTTCAGTTTTATTTCTTTTCGTTGCACTCACTCTCTATTAACGATCCAAAGTTGGTCAACGGTTACAAGCATCAGGATTCTCACCAGCTTTTTCGTCAAACCGAGCGGAGATACAATTCTTTGAGGCCTTAACAGGATGGCGAAGAGGTTGTCTAGTAGGCGTGGATTTCAGCAGCCAACACCTTAGTGGAATCAAGGGTCAGAGCCTCCGGAAGCTCACTGATTATAGCACTTTTAGGAGCAGTCCAGAACACTTGAAATTTGAGGGGTTTTCGCGCACAATTTCGAAATTGCTCACACATTCCGCAAATGATAAAATACACATGGCACATTTTAATACAATAACGGGATTGGATTCAAGCTTCGTAGTATATATAGGCCTATATATAGCTAGCCACATAATTCATTTGCCCACATCTTTTAGTTGCATTCGTTAGGGGTGTTTTTCATTGCAATTTTGAAAGCAGCCAATCAACTTTTAAACCTGAAGGGACTTTCAAATCATATTGTGTATGGTGTATACCCTTAGTTTAATGCTGATTGGCTTTCGCTACAATACGAAAATAAAGTTTCACACGTTTACATTAAATGAGAAGCTATTATATTTAAAGACAACACAACTCAACAGAGAATGGAGAGCCAGTGTTTAATAGGATAAATAAACTTAATATGATTCTATTTATAAGAAAGCGAACCAACTCTAACCCAGCTTAGGTCAATGTCCTTTCCACAAACATAAATCCAACCCTTACAAAGATACAAAGATTTCACCATAGCAAGACATCTTACAACAGCAATGAATGGGTGTTGACCCTACTTATACAAAGACGTTCCAATGAAAATTCATTGGTTTTAATTACATTCTGGTCACCGTCAAATAAAGTAATAAATGACGTAGTAATAGACCTTCGTTTGAATAATAGATGACATACGGAATGAAGTATAATAATTTACAATTTGTTGAATCATGACTACACACACACGCGCGCACACACACGCACACAGGCACACGTGACATATCTCATATTTCAAAGTTTTAACAAAGAACCTCAGGGAACATTCCCAGCTCCTCTGCCGCCGCTGTACCAACTACAGATATCGTCAAATTACATGATCAGTTTGTCAATATTTAGCACATTGGACAGCTACCTTACAGCCTATGAAAAGGTAAGGACCCAAAATTACATCTGCATGAGTCTACACATGCATGTGTTCATGGTGTGCGCAAATAATTATGCTGATGCGTATATAGTGTGTAGAGCGTATCGTTTGCTAGCCCATGTAAGTAAACTTGGTTAGTTCTATTTCTACCATTATTTTCTGGGGCGGGGCCAGCGCTTAGCCCCCACAGGGGTACGATAACTCAAAGCTTCTAGTCAATCTGATGAGTTGCCAAGAAGATGGGGGCAAGAGCCGACAACGTTTTCGCTTCTTTCACAAAAAAATGAAATTTGAGTTTTATTGAACAAATTTGATTTTTATTGAACAAATTTGAGTTTTACTGAAGGAGATAGGCTATGTTTCAAGGGAGGAAATTGGAAAAATTTGAACATTTTAAATGAAATTTTCTTCTTATGAGCAAAGTTAGGCATATATTGTGAGGGCGACTGATGGCTGGTATTTATGTTATCCCAACAGATTAATTGCATTTTTACAGACGAGGGCCACGCCCGTGTCTCTGGCGCCGGGCTGGCTAAACCCCTGCATTGTTTGCGTCGCGATCCAATTACTTTGTAGCTATATAGAATACTTTAATATTGTGTGGGATACGAAGTAAGATTGATATGAAGGGAAATTCAACACGTTAGTTTGCTTTCGTTACTATGAATACAGAAATACGATGTGCACGGCGACAATGAGTATTACC
Source organism: Holothuria scabra (assembly GCA_037179385.1). Taxonomy (NCBI): domain Eukaryota; kingdom Metazoa; phylum Echinodermata; class Holothuroidea; order Aspidochirotida; family Holothuriidae; genus Holothuria; species Holothuria scabra. The sequence continues at coordinate 18,715,891 of CM074181.1, forward strand.
GAGCTTTCGATTGAGTGAACGTGGACTTCGTTCTAGTCGATGAGCTTGCCTTCTTGGACGCGTCCACTGCTATGGTGCGTCGACTGTTAAAGCCTGTTTCGATTTCCCAGCGCTAGGGTCGACGTGGACGAGTCGTATTAAAATGGCGAATTTGCAGTCTAGCCTTGTGTAATTTTTCAAATTTGTTCAACGATGTAAATGCATGTCTACTACACGGACACCAGTTAAGTACGTTGGTATGTTTTCATGGAGAATACAGCATATTTCAACTTTGAGTCTCCTGCTGTTGAAGTTGCAAGAAAACGTCCAAAATAAAGCACATTCCCCAATGAAATATCAATCCCATATGCATTTTAGGTAAAAAGTGACCCCATTTGTACAAAACAAATCACAAGGAGGGAAACTAGCACGTATTCTTGTCACTTAATCCGTTTTCAGACATTCTGTGACGTCACACATGTGAACGTTCGTTGCAGTTTGGGACGAACGTCAAAACCGCGGTGGACACGTTCTCGATTTGGCTAGTGGACGAGGGAGACGACGTGACGCATGCGCAGGGGCTAAAATTGACGCAATCTCGTAGCAGTCGACTAGGTGAACGTGCAAATCGAAAGCTCCCTAATATTTCAGGGAGGTGAACGACACCTTCCCGGTTATTCGACAACTTACAGGTAACCGCTGACTGGGCGTCAAATGACTGCGCCGTTCCACTTTTCAAATGATTTAGCCGCCGCTCATCACCTTCCTCATTAGTGTGCATACAAGTTTCCGTGATAATAAAACGAAGTATCAGGTCAGGTACAAAATTATTTCAATACATAAGAAAAAATATTTATATTAAGTGAGTACTATTTCATTTAAAAGGATTTTATCTTGGAAAACACGTAAATTTAGAAAGTCCAATTGCGGCTAAACTACTCTGTTCAAATTTCTGTAAATTTACATAACAGACCGTCATAGCTCCTCCGTGGCTGCCGCCTGTCAGACTTTCGTCCTTGAGTTTTTTCTCCTTCTTTTAGTAACAATGAGTTGAACGTTCGTTTGTTAAGTAAAGTTTATTATTCTTCCAGCCTTAATGGAAACTGTCGTTGGGGAAAGAAACCTACGACGGCTTTTCCGCAGAAACGTCAACAGGTCAAAACATACTTACATATCTTTCGAATGATTTTCATTTGACTTCAGTCATACTGTTACAAACTTACAACAACTTCTACGTGAAATTCTCACATTTTTGTCTCCAATTAAGAAGGCCTCCCAAAGAGAGAGAGAAGACATACTTCTTACAATCTCTGCAATCTGCTGCACCAATGTCGTCAATGGAGTTCTTACTTCCAGTATGCAAAGTTATGCAAAGTACCTGGGCCTTCGGCGCTTCCTGAAATCTTTATCCCACTTGAAATATTTCAAGTAGCGACTGACTTCGCACATGTTTACACATTTTCCCCCTCCCACACCATTTCTCCCCGCTCCAGTGCCCTGTCTGGTGGCTACGGGACTGAAAAAGGGACCTACTGTTAAAATGGTAGTATTTCAGGCAAATAACGCCAACTTGGCGTTTCATGTGTTCACTTTCACGTTTAGCTGGTAACGATGACTCGTTCATCATAACCGTGTTTGCATGCTCTGCGGTACGGACTCAGCATTTCATCTGTCCATGACCACTCGGGAGGCAAAGAAGAAATTCACTCTTCTTAGATCTTATCGTCATCTTGGTTCGATTTCTGCAAGTATATTGGATAGAAAAATAAAATAATTTGCGAAGGGAAAACGAATGCATGGTCAAGTGGTTAAAGAATTCGACTAACAGCCGAGAGGTCCGGAGTTCGACCTACGGCCGGGTCATATCAAGCACTTTAAAAATGGAACCGACTGTATTTGTGCTTGGTGCTCAGTATAAGAAATGGAGCTACAAATTGAAAAAAGGATCGCGAACGATCCGACTTAAACCAGCAGTTTGATACTACAGGGCGGTAACACTAACAGACTAACTGACCAAATAACTAACAAATTAACGGCAATTTCGTGATATGTAATTACAGGATGCATGGTTGCGTATGGTGTTGGTCAGGGGCGGCGTCAGGACGGCAGGACCCATATCTGCCTATATTTGCAAAAAAAAAAAAAAAAAAAAAAAAAGGATATAAAGAGAGAAAGAAGAAATAGAATACTTAACTCATGGATTACACTCTAAAATGAAAAGAGTTAACGAATTGTCACTCTTTGATAGAGTGAAAAGTGTAAATTTGCTCCATTAAAGTGATAATCCATTCCAAGAAGTGTGAAATTCCCTCAAAATGAGCGAAGTTTTACTCTTGATGGAGTGCAAGTGCCTACAGTGATCATTCTTTAAAAAATGGTGATCATTGCAGGCACTCTTGGAAGAGCGGATTTTCCCTCTTCCCGTTGTGAATTTCATACTTCTTGTGAGTGGATTTCACTCATCTGGGAGTGAATTTCACTCGTCTCGGTGGGTGAATTAACATTCTGATGGATGAATTAACACTTTGCACTCTGTCAAAGAGTGGCCAAGTTCACTCTTTTGATTTAAGAGTGTTCACCTGTCAGAATACCCTGGCGCCTCCCCTAGTGTCACTGAGTTTCTGGTCGTCATTCTGACTGCATCATGTTAGTATCCGTGATTTTGTGATTACTAATCTTATTATTCCAACTTCGCACACTGTTATCAAGGGCGTAGGAAAGGGAAAGCTAGTTTCGTAGGGGACTATCTAACTCCAACCCCCATCGAGTGAGTGGGCCTAATGTTGTAAGCAAAGGTAAGATCCCATCCCTCTGAAAAAATGCCAAAGTTTTGCATTCATTATCCTAAAATTAAAGCAAACATTTCACCAACTACACAAAGTATTTTGTCTTTTGGTTTTCAAATGGAGTGTCCCCTTCCGCCTTAGTCACCAGCTGATGGACCCCAGCTATGCCCGACTAAATCAGACCATCACTTGACTATTAGGATTCATCTATAGACGAATCCGAGCAGCTATTGAAGACATCCATTAGTGGGGTCCTTCAGCCTTCAATCGTCTTAAAGTGTACCTCAAGTAAAAACATATTCAAAAATACATATTAAACAGCATGAAAAATGAATTTTGACAGTACATCTCTCACCTTCATAGGACATTCTTGGGCTGAGATATGAAAAGTTGAATTTTATTCACCTAAAAGAAATTGGTCCATTGCGCAATAATTTGTGACTTTCGTGCTGTACAACTCCTGCTTTGTTTCCCTTTATAATTAGAAACGTGTTTATGCCCTTGAACACTTCCTGTTTGGTTGCTTAGCATATTGCCCGAAGAATGCTAAATTAATTTCATCACCCCATAAGAGTAAGAGTGCTATCACACCTTGGTACAAGGTTCAATTACTTTCAGAATAACAAAGAAATAACAAAGATTGTCATTTGAGTAGTACAACAATGACATCACACATTATACACAATGTACCATTTTAATTTGAGTGAATAAACTTCGACATTTTATATCTTGGCTCAAGAATGCCCTGTAAAGATGGAAATTGGACTGTTAGAATCCATTTGTTTTTTATTTTTTATGCTGTCTAATACATATTTATATTTTTTTTTACTTGAGGTAGGACCTACGCTTTAATTTTATTGTCTATATACAATTGTAAATCCTGACATTTAGAGGAAGTGAGGGAAATAATGACTATTGGGGTGGGTAATCATCCATGATATAGTCAAGCAATGAATTAAAGCGGATGAAACCCAGTTATGCCCGACAAAATGAGACTATCACTTGAATATACAGATTTATCTATTGAGTGTTTTCACGTGACGTCATAATTAGTTAACGACTCCCTCTGCGAAACAAAAAGTCAACAGTACGATGTCGGCCGTCAGCTGTTTCTCAGTAGTACAGTGTTTTCAGGTTACGTCACAATTGGTCCGTCACGCCCACTTCCGGGCAAATGAAAACTGTTTCAATGAAACAGTCACACGTTGGTCGTCAGCTGCTTCTCAGCAAGCTACACTAGCTGTAAACTACACCAATTTTGCCCGTAAATAGGGGCGGGAACTGTGACGTAAGTGAAGGAACTCTATAGATATGCGCACCACATTACAGGTTTTACCCGGCGGTCAAGAAAGGGGCTTGTGACGTCAATGAAAACACCCATAAGCCTACACTTGAACAAGCAAACCCTACATCTAAAAGCAGGCTTATATGTATGGGTAGTAGGCCTACATTCAATTTCAATTACCTAGGTGCATTTTCATGCCTGGTGACACGTAACATGTTTCATTTTACAGGCAGAAAACCTTTTGCTAAGAATGACAGAGTTTCCTAAACTATCGAGATGTTCCAAACGACCCCCATGCCCAAACCAAACTGAGTTTTATCTTACTTATTGAACAATCATGACCCGACCAGCCTTTCCGACAGAAGCACTGTTCGTTGCCTACACACGTACCGTGGTTGTTGCAGTTACCAGTACACGAACCTGAAAATAAAAAAAATTGTATATATCATACAAAACCACACAAGAAAGACTCTTTTCACTTCTTCTTTTTTCAAAAAGATGGCGAATGATTCACCAAGAAAGACCCAGTTTAATTAAAGCGAAACAGAGTTATCCAACATTATCAAAACTACAGCTTAAAGGCCCAATTCTCTCATCCCAAACAGTACCAATTCTCCTTACCTTCTTAATTAAGCTGCTCCCACAATTGTCTGAAATTCACCCTCATCCAGACACAATTTCAGTTTATTGCTTCAGGGTGAGTATAGAAAAACTCAACGTGTATAATCAAAACACTTTCAGAACAGTTCATGCTGTGTTATATAAGCTTTGGTACTCTGCATTGTTTGAATTAGCAGTCAATCAAAAAGCTGAGCCAATTGAGAGTTTCTGTTACCCTATTCTGGAGGTGTAGTTTGGGGTGAGAGGATTGGTCCTTTAATCTTACAAATCTTCCATTTTTTCCTGTCACGAGTCTATCATGACGACTTTAGCGATATTAAGTGAATAATAGAAATTGAACATATGGTATCGGTGGTGTCATGTGATATAATGGAGACAGTTATGTAGTACAGTGAATTTCACTGATCAGTCAAATTGGGGTGGTTAGTTGTGCCTTCTATGACGAGGTACATAGATCGAAGCTGGTAGTATTGGAGGCCTATTATATTGCATATCCCGTACTTCCAACTATGGGTACCCCATTGCAGAACCAGTTAAAACCAAAGGGGTACCTGGGAAGTCTCTTAGGCAACTTTTAAAGCAGTGCTATTCAATAATCAGATATGTTGTTGGTGGATACATTTCTAGAGAGAGTAATTATGAAGAAAGATTTTGGAATCTGAACTAGTGAGACGAAAAACCTGGCTTTAGCCCCCTTACCCCCACCCCCCCCCCCTCATACCCCAACACACACAACTTGCTGGTTATTCTTTTTACTGATCGTGGGTGAAAGGATGCTAGGAGACAGTCACACAAATAAGGGAGTACCGGATACGAGACGGGATGCAGGGGGGCACTCCCCTCCCAATTCGTGCAAAAACAGTTGGTCCTTTCGGGAAAACATGATAGCCCAAATGGTGTCATTTCGGACAAAAATTGCTCTTGCCCCCTCAATAAAATTACGCCGTACGCATATCAGTGATACCGGCAGTAAAAATGATTGGTTACCACTGCTGTACATGAATCGGGTACAAGTAAGTTCTTATAGTGATTTCGAGCGAATGTTATAATACTATAAAAATACCTTTCTGGCAGTAAGCACCGCTGAATCCGTCTGGACAAACACAAATGCCAGGACTAAAGCAAATGCCTCCGTTATGACACTTTGGGTTGCACAGAACTGTGAAAAAGGGATTTTCAACAGGTGAGGTTTACAGGTCATTCTTTACACGAAAGTCAAGAGGCATGCCAAACATCACTCAAGTTAGAACCCCGGTCAGACCGATAACGAACAACGATACGATAATGTTTTTTACCATATTAAAAATAGTTAACGTGTTATATCAAGGTAGTCGAACGTTGGCAAAGAATCTAAATACGTGATGTGGTTACCACTACCTGACTACATCAAAATTGTATTAAAAGTTCTGATATGTTACTCTAAACGTTGGAATAAAATTTGGTTTGAAATCCGATGTGTGGTTCTCAAGAAATGAGCAAGTAAACTTTGCATTCCCCACAGGGGAAATTCTACCTCTATGACAAAGTCAACATTACAGACTGAAAAATCACTATGAAGCAAAACATTCCTTGTCAGTGTGAGGTAGTGACATAACCTCTGCTGCCCTGAACTTCCCTTTGCAGGCGCGAATCCAACGGGGGGGGGGGGGGGGTGGGGTTACGGCCTCAGCCCTCCCTTTTTCGCCACATCAACAATACAACATACGGAAAATAAGCAGTGCAACTCCCTCACACCTCGGTTTTCTCTTAGGTCAGCCCCAACCCCCTTTTAGGAATGTCTGGATCCACACCGGCTTTGGAACACAAATCTAGTAAACTTATTTGTGTATATCTCGAGAAATACAAGTTCGATTTCAATGAAAGTTTCACCAAATTGCGTAGCTTGTAATTTTTCTTTCACATATGGAAATAACAATTTTGGTTAAAGGCCAAATTCACTCACCCCGTACAGTTCAAATTTCTCAAACCTACTTACTTAAGCCCCTCCCACAGCTGTCTAAAACTCATCCTCATTCAGGCGCAATCTCCTTTTTTTTTCTTTTTTTTTTTTGCTCCAGGGTGAGTACTGACCGGGGATTAAAGGCAGTCATTCTTCACCCTAAACTACAGTTTCAGTATGCATATGTCAAAATTCTCAATTGGTACAGCTCTTTGATTGGCATCACATTCAAACAATGCATCATAGCTAAATTACACAGCATGGGCACTGAGAGTGTCTTGATTACACATTATGGACTTGTATGTCCACTGGGACAAGCCATGAAGCAATAAACAAGGATTGTGTCTGGATAAAGATGAGATTTAGATAAATGTGGGAGGGGCTAGAAGTAAGTAGGTTGGGAGAATTGGAACTGTTTGGGATGATGAAAATATGCCTTTAACTTGTTGACACAAACGTCCGAGTCCAGTTTGAGGAACTCAAGTTATGCTTGGCCTAATTTCTAATTTGCAAGTTGATAATGTTTGGACAGTTCAGTCCCAAGAGAGAATATATAATTTTCAAGAAAAAGCAGGAACGTTGATGGACAAATTTTGAGTCCTTGCTGTTCTTGTAAGTTGTGCACGTTGTGGCCTACATGAACAAACTAAGGCTAATCATTCAACACATTTGTGGTATAAAAGTGAGTAACCCATGCCCCTCTTGTCGGCGCCAGCCGGAAAACCTATCCTTTGAACTGTAAACGACGATTTTTAGCGGTTCATTGAAAATCAAATAAATTCAATTAGATTGAGTTTTTGACCACTTTTTTCGTTGACGGCTGCTGTCGGCTGTACAAGTGTTCCAGGGACGTTACTTGTGCAGATTGAATCCATAGTGTAGCAACTCGCTGACTTTTACAGAGCAAAATCATGTTTTTCTAGTAGCCTAAATTTGATTCGCGAGTTAAAAAAATCATAGTAAGTTTGTGCTTCGTACCTTGATCACAGAATGGACCATAATAACCATCAGGACACTGGCACACTCCCCAGTTGTCGCATTTGCCTTCATTTTTGCACGGTGGGTGGCAACCTGAAACGTAAAAGACGCGACAGTACTGTGGTTTAAGACGTCACATGATGATGACAGGTGAAGGAGGTCAGCCTGTTACCAACCTACCTGTATTCAAATTAAATTAAACTTGATAAATTAAGCTTTTCACACCTTGGGTGCTTAAATCTAAGTTAAAGAGCAAGCGCAGTCGTCCCAACTTTACTTTGAAACAACAGCTAGATCCCACAATTCTCTTTTCATTACACTTGCAATAGCTTTCATGATATTTCAGGAGTTAAATATTACATATGCAAGGTTAAAACAATAAGTTCCACTCCCGAGTTTCATAATTAAGTAAGTAATGAAAGTTTTATCACGTGACTCTCATCAAGAGCCAATCACAAAATACACGGCAGACTACAATACTTATCCAAATTGGGCGACTGCATTTCCCCTTTAAATGAAAAAAATCGGTAAAATTTAATTTCCCATCCTCTTCCCAAAATTTCTTCATTTAAAAATTATTCATTGTTCACAGGTAAGTTTGATTTATTGAGGAATGGCATTGGTAATTAAAGGTTCCCATGGGAGGTCTTAATGAAACAACTAAACATTGAAGAGGTTCTTACGTTTCCTGCATTCTTTTTCGATTTCAAATAGTAACGTAATATGGTCCGGCCTGCTGACGTCATTGTCGACATCCAGGAAGCTTGGTGTCTGGAACAGTCGCATGGTGACCAAACCGTTCCCACGTCCGGACGTGTCTCCTGAACAAGGGAAGCCGATCTTCAACACTGTATAAAAGGTAATAAATTTGTAATAAATTTGCAATTACATTCTGACAACATAGGACCGTTGATGAGTAAATTGTATGTAAAGTTGAAGGAAAAACAAATAACTTCCTATTACATAAAACAGTAAAAATAAGATATAATGTGTTGTCAGCTTGCTTCAGGTTTAAATTTGCTGTGAAAATGGGACAACTTGCACTGCTCATTTCTCTAGAACCACACATCGGATTTCAATGCAAATTTCAACAGAATGTTCAGAATAAGTACCTCCATATTAAAACTTGATTTGGCCTTAGACAACTTTTTCGAACTGATAGAAGATTTCAAGTTGTCATTGCCATTTTCAATACCTTACGGGTCTGCACACAAAGAAAAATATTGGCACAAAAAACGTTGATGAGCCGCAACTACATGGTAGGCATACAGGAAACGGTGGTGAAAATGTGCCAGCTCTCTCGTGGGTGCATAAGAAAGGTTTCGTGCTATTGGAGGGAGGGGGGGGGGGGTATTTAAAGGGCTAGAGCAGTCGCCCAAACTTATTTTGAAGCAACAGCTTAGTCTCAAAATGGCTTTCTTATTTCTCATCAAAGTATCTTTCATAACATTTTAGGACTTCCATATTACATATTCAAGGTAAACCAAGCAGATACTACTCATAAATTTCACTTTTTAAAAATATAATTTTGAAAAAATAATGGTCACATGACTCTCAAGAACCAATCACGGAACTGGACAGCCTGCACATTACTTCATGTCGGGGTGACTGCTCTTGCCCTTTAAAGGTATATATCGACTGAAGACATCAAGCAACTGATGGTCTGACATGGGGGTTGTTTTTAATTCTCACACAAAAAATTGTTTGTTTTTGGTGTAAGTGAGGAATTATGACGGTTGAGCCATTTAAAGACAGTAGTCGGTATAAAGACACTGCATCCAAGACGTGATATGACCAATGATTGCCTATCACTTGAAAAGTGCCCGGTAAGCCCACTGTCAAATGTTTTGTATATCCATCAGGTGAAAATTAGGTCAGGCTTTACTCGGAGATACACTGTTGATTACTTCAAGCTCACACGTACAGCAACGTAATATTCAAGATGACCAAATAGTGAAATTAAAGGCTCAGTGTCCGTCCCCAGGAAGACCAAATCATTACACGACTCTTTAGCATTATAACCCTACAGTTGTGTTTTAGCGCAACCCTGCCCCACCTCTCCCTCATACAAGTTGATGGCGGGTTTGTGGGGTCTCATGAAGGATATAGGCTATATTCGGGCAGTAAAGGCAGGGAGCTGCGCCCTGGTATAAGCATGCCCATTAGAGTGTGATTTCAGTGTGTACATACTTGATAGGAAAAGTTTACAAATTATGAATGAAAAATTACCATTTACACGTGAAGAGACCATCCCACTAGGTGGTAGATTTAGTATTGGCGCCCTCATTAAAGTGTGATCGGATACTGATAACTCCTCGATGACGTACTTGTACTGCAAAATAAAACCAATCAAGAAAAGACATTAAAACTGACTGCTGTCCGCCATATATACTGCCATCAAGATCATCGCCACGCCGACTTCATCGTCATCGCCCTTTCGGAGGCAAATTGACGTCTAATATGAGTAATGCACCGATTATTAACACCGCATTCGATATTGATATAGGCCTATTTATTAACCATGGTTATTCTAATATCGATACTGGATATTTTTTCTATCTATTTTAGTCCATTTTGAGCCGTGATAATGGATTTTAGTAACTTGAAAAGTCGACGATATATGCAATGGATGGAACTAAGCCCACTGTGATCAGACTTTTAAAATAAAACGATACTGCAATATAATTATCCTTAAGGACCGACGATTTGTCAATAAATGGATGGCATGCTAATTATAGACGGTCATATATGTGAATTAACATTGATTTTTTCTTCAATGTTCCATTTCGGTTTGACACAGGGTGATACAGGCCGATGGTACTATTCAAATTGAGCGACATTGATAACAGATTACACTGGTGATGATACCGGCAGGTACCGTGCGATACCAACTGATAGGACAAACGGAGTCGCCACAGACTTAATTCAAAACACCTGGTAAAATCTCGTGCATTTCCTTCTTTTACTAGGCTCTTCTAGTTCCCTTTCATGATTACCTGCGTAGCAGGCTGTGCGGTATATTCCTTGTTCAGTCATATCCTTAAAAGCTTAGAAAACCACCGTCCACTCCACGGGGCACTTCCATAATAGTTCAGGAGATTAATACACTTTAGCCGGGGTAGATCAAACAGTGACTCCTCGTAAACACTTTTTCTAAAGTCCTCCCGACCCTCTGGTTAAGGGCCGTTCGGCGAAACCAAACTTGAAACTACTTCCAGAAGAAGCTATTACGTCCACTGAAGGGCAACACTTGACCAACCTCACGGCCTTCAGACCATTTACGTCATTGGTCTGTCAGGTATTGTAAGTTCCATTCTCGACTGGATGAGAAGAACAGATATTACACATGATCTTGGCCAAAAGGCCGAGAAGCGACTCCTCTTAAACAATGGCGTAGGAATACTGTAAATGATCCTCAGGAACCAATCACAAGAAAGGATATAGACGAACCCGATCAGCGAAAGTGTTTAGTGACTGTATGCAGCTATTAGGTGGGTCCATCAGCCTTAAATCGTCTTCATTTCTTGTCTACATCAATTTCGGACCCTCATATTCAGTGAAATTGAGGGAATCAAGATACAGGTAAGCAAGGAAATTGAGAGATTGCAGAATCTTTTTTTAAAAGTCCCCTCGACTCTCTGCCGAAGAGCCAAGGGGGCAGACCCCACATATGGCCGAATGAAATCACATCATCACTTGCTGTGCGAATTCGTAGTCCTTACGTTAATCTGATCCAAATGCGGTGACTGTTCCCTTTATTGAAGAGGCCATGTGTTTTGGTCTCAATGTTTCACGAAACACCGGGCATTTAGTCGTTAAGAACATATAGAGGTTGTACACCGACGTTACTGCGCTGCGCGTCTTTCTATTTTTTGACATCCAGGTCCTTCATTGCACAACAATTGTTGCTAAAGTGCGGTCGTGCGAGTGTGTCGGTAACACACGTACTGCGCATGATCAGTTCCATCCACTCTGCCTAATTGACACGCGCTGACGTCACAGGCATACACGCATGTGAAAAGGTGATAGGTGGAGGAGTTGGATCTTTTTATGTTCACCTAATTGAGTAATTTGGATAAAAAGGTCTGCAGTATCCAGTAGTTGTGTTACCAATGAAATCTCACTTTGAGTGATCCAATTTATTTTAAGGTCAGTTTCTATTGAAAAGCATTGACCTTAAATAACCACTTTAAACCTCACATATACGCCGAACCCCAGAAGCTTCCGAGGACGTCGCCTCTGGATCCCACTGGGACTTTGCCTCTGAACCCCACCGAGCCCCTAAGGTGGGCCCTGGACCACACCCGTGAAGCACAGGCGCTTCGTGCTCAGCGACCCCTCTGGCATGCCCCCTGCAAAATCCTTTTGCCACCAATCCCCGATAGAATGAAAAGTCTGGAGATGCAACTGAAGTTACAAAAGTTTCTATTTAATAATTAATGAAGAAATACACATCTAGATCCATGGGCAAAGCCCCTGTTTTGCAGAGTATGGAATTTTGTGTCGCGATATTTCACTCGAATTCTCTCCCTAACAACGTTCACTGCTGGTGAGGCCCAGTTCAAGTTCCACGATTCTGGATCCGGCCCTGTAACAGTAGGGAAAGGAAGGACAACGTCCCGATTCTAAACTTTAGGTGGCTTCCATTATCATTACCTTCTTACATTTCGAAACAACTGAAACACTATTGCCGCTTTTATAGACGAATCCGGACAGCAAGTGATGGTTTAGTTTTAGTCGGTTTTCACTGTGCTCCATTACCTTTAGTCTTTCAATTTCCTTGCTTACTGTACTTGTACCACGGATGGTTGTACACTGAATTTTATCTTGATTCCCTCAATTTCACTATAGATGAGGGTTTGATATTACATTTAGACAATAAATGAAGACGATTCAAGGCTGATGGACCCTACTTATTGCTGCCTACAATCACTATATACACTAGCTCTGCTCAGATTCGTCTAAAATAGCAGTTAGTTTTCTCCTTCGTTGTGTCAAAACAAATATGAAAGGTTTCCGAAACATGTAAACTAGGTACTTGAATATGAACCCTTTAAAACAGAAAACCCCAAAAAGGGGTACCCTCTAACAATTGCGGCGTCAGCATATTTTGATAGGGGGAGCAAAGCATGAGCATGATATCTCCCTGATGAGATCTTCTTTTCTCTTCTCTTCTTTCTTTTTCATATTTTCTTGCAAATATAAGGGACGTTGGCCCCCTGCCCTACTGACGCCAACCCTGCCCGTTCTATAGCTCAATGCTTTTAAATTAACCCCACCCACTGATGGCAATCACTGTTGGCCGCGCCCCTTTCAAGTTCCACAAACGTGGTTCGGTTCCTCTAGTAAAATGGAAAGGAGGGGCGGGCATTCTTAAACTTAATTAAGTCGCGGTCACTCACTACGACGAATTCGGATCGGATTTCGATTCGATCTTTGTGAATTTATTGAAATCTTCTCCATCCCTGCATGGCCGAAATGAGCCCAAAATTGGCCAACCAATGCCAATATATCATTTGAATCGTAGGATCACGAAAATTAAATTTACATTTATTATTTCGAAGGGTCACGACGTCATATTGACGGACAGTTTTTATCGGACTCGTGTCCGATAAGCTATTCTGTCGGTGTGACGTCACGAGATATCCAACTAACGTTTTATTTTCATAACCCTCTTATGCAAATCATATAATTATACTGGTCGGCCAAATGGGTTCTTTCCGACCATGCACAGATGGAGATTTTAATAAAAATTCATTCGTTGTAGTGTGACGCGGCTTAGCCTGTCTCTGCACTGATTTCACTCGATTTTTTTTTTGCCCCCAATGTTATCCTTTACCCTTAGTTTACCCACCCCTAATTTTGACATTTTGAAGCCTCCACTGCTAATTAGCCTACCTATTCAAGACATTACTGCCATAGTCGGGACATTACTGGTCCCCTGTGGACTGGGGGTTGCAGAATATGTCCACGGTATTTCCCGCCTGTGGTAAACTTGCACTTGAACCATACTAGAAAATAAATTTAAACTTCGAACTTTTTATTGACTTGACTGACACTATATAACACATTCGTGTTGGCGTGTCGTTAAATCTCATCTAACTAACTAACTAACTAACTAACTAACTAACTAACTAACTAACTAACTAACCAACTAACCAACTAACCAACTAACCAACTAACCAACTAACCAACTAACCAACTAACCAACTAACCAACTAACCAACTAACCAACTAACCAACTAACCAACTAACCAACTAACTAGACATAACTGATAGCGTTCGGCAGAAACCATGGAAGTAATGCCATACTGAAACACAGATGTACACTAACAGCTTGTCTCCTTCATAACTTTTGTGTCAAAACAAATTTGAAAGGTTTTTCGAAACAGCTGAAGTAGGTACTTGAATGTGTTTGTCGATAACCCTACATCATTATCACTTTCCAGCAGACGGCCCCCGTCAAGATTTACGGTTTAAATTTATTAAACAAGGAAGTTTATGCGTCATATATCAGCACTCATGGAATTATCAGTTAACCTTCCTTGATCCCGTAAAATGATCAGTTTACTGACATCTCTTTCGGTAAAAGTAAAGTGTTATAGAGAGTTTGACAGCCGTCCCAATATTGAAACTAACTCAATTTCGTACAGATTGGTTGTGGATGATTTAGACATGAAAAAGGACTCACTTAACACTAACCAACAAATGGAGTACCTTGATACCAAATCAAATCAGCTCTGTCAAGAACAATAATTTTTCGAACTTGAATAAAACATTTAGTGACTCGAACGACCAATCATGAACTCCCAACGGGGAAACAAGTTCAATTCTCGGTTGCGAACAACACGATGTTTATAGACATGATAGTGGCCCGGCGTCTTGAGTGTGTTGTTTAACTTTGAGTAAGGCTAAGGAAAGACCAGGGAGATGGGTTGATATCGTCCATGGGTAGGGGGCAGGGCGGCGCCACAATGTCAAAATTGGGGAGGGGAATACAAGGGCAAAGGATAATGTTAGGGAAAAAGTTTTGGGCGCAGCACGATACCGTGCCGAAAGTGCTTGTTTCGGGGAGGGGGGGGCCCGAACGCTCGGAGGTTAGCAGATCTCTGGATAAAAAATCAAATCTCTGGAGAGGTATATTACTTATTTTCGGTTTACCTAACTCCTAGCTGACCTAACCTGGGGGCAGGTGAGGACAAGGATAAAATCAGTGTGGCAAAATTCCCACCTTGCCCCCTCGCATGGCTGTCACTGGGTAGGGGGTTCGATCCGAGGTTACAGCGGGTGGAACGGGGGCTGGTGGAAGATTCAAGAATCTTTGAATAGGGGAGAAGGGCTTTCCAAAAGTTTCGCCAACTCTCTCATCTTGGTCTTTTTTTCCGGGTCCAACCGCTCCCCGTACAAATACTACAAGTCGTTACTTCTCAAGGTGGTTGTGAAATCACTGTCTTATCAGTATTGTCTTACAAATATTGTCCAATCAGTATTTTTACATTTATGGTTCATTTGGGTAAGCGGGACGGGACATATGATTGGCGTCACCCACCCCTCCCCTCCACTGGCTACGTCACTGACTGTAACCAAACGGAACAAACAATATAAAGCGTTATTAACAACAAAAAGCCATCAGAGTTTGAAATAGAATATTAAAGTCCCAATTCTCTGGTTTCAAACAGTACCAATTCCCCTAACCTTCTTAATTAAGCCCCTCCCACAATTGTCTGAAATTCACCCTCATCCAGACACAATCTCATTTTATTGATTCAGTGTGAATTTTAGAAAGCTCAATGTGAATAATCAAAACACTATCAGAGCAGTTCATGCTGTGTAATATAAGTTTTGGTATTCTGCATTGTTTGAATTAGCAGTCAATCAAAAAGCCGAGCCAATTTGGAGTTTCTGTTACCCTATACTAGAAGTGTAGTTTGGGGTGAGAGGATTGTCCCTTTAACCTTTTGTTCAAGCTTCCCATTCTACCCTCCTGAACTGATTGTTTAACATTTGGAAGTTCTTTCAGGTTAGGAGGAAAGTCCATTTATGTTCGTTACTGTCGGATAAATATTTCTGAATATTTGTCGGGTAACAATATTCCACACAAGACAATATTCCATGCAAGACTCGAGAGCCCCCACTACACTTTAACCAATCAGGACGTGAAACCTTGATCACGGATAATTTCTTGTTAGTTTTGGGTCAACGTACAAATGTAGTGCAAAGCTAAGATATGAAAAATTGTGGAAACAAACTCAGCCGCTATAATGAATGGATGGCCCTAAGGTTATTGGATGTTTATGTGCACGTCCCTCTAGTTGGCAGATGACATGAACAAAAAGGTGAGGAGGTAAAATAATTACTTGAAATGGACTAGTTTCCTTGTACAGACCCGTTGGACCCATTAGAAGAGAAAACAGGACCAAAACAGACCCATTTAGGCCCATTTGTGAAATACTCAACAAATTATTACTCTTCCAGTTGAGTAGAGTCTTAAAACATTGTCGCATTCGGAAACCATATAACAACCATAAAAAGGCAATGCACTGGGACTTAACAGCACGATATTATCCTGTTCAAATAGCACATATCGACAACCCTTCATTACATTTGCTTCCTTCTAATCCTTTAAACCGGGATTTCTGTCGACAAACATCCCTTCCTCAACCAAAATTATTCTCCTGGCCTGCTTGTACCGTCAATTTAAAATCCAATAATATCAAATCATGTTATTCTAATTCATCCGCCTTAATGCGATAAAGGACGTAGCTCCATTTTGAGTCGGGAAAGTTTGCTCAATCACTGCTCTCTTTGGTATTATTTAAAGTGTACCTTAAGTCTGAAATTTCAAAAATGATATTATATTTCGGTGCATGAAAAATTCATTCAAACAGTCCAATTCCCATCTTCATAGAACATTAATGAGCTAAAACATTGAAATTAATTAGCTCAATTTATACTGGTAGATTGTACAACAATTTGTGATGTCATTGTTGTACTCAAACTACACTCTTTGCATTCCTTTGCTCTTTGTGAAAGCTACTGCAAATTGCGCCACAATGTGATTACAATCTTACAGTAATTGAGTGACATGATTAGGCAAACCCGGCACAACTAAGTTGATATTCACGGAAATATGAAAAGCTCAAGTTCATACAAACATTTTTAATTTCAAAGAGGAACAAAGAAGTTAAGGTGAGATTTACCCGAGAAAATCACCAATTATTTCGCAATGGCCTACTTGGATTTCAGTGAATAAATTTCAACATTTAATATCTTTGCAACGGAATCAGCTATGACAATGGGGCTTGGATAAATAAGATAAATTTTTCAAACTTTAAAATATATATTTTAAAAATGCTAATCTTGAGCTACACTTTAATTAAGTCCATCATAGTTCCGTGGATTATAGCACCTGGCCACACGGTATAACAAGGAATGTTTTGTGGCAGGCATTTAAGGAAACCACACTTCGACACGTCCCAGACATTTATGACAACAAACCTGTCTAAACGATTGCTATACGGTTTCAATTATGGCTTTACTGCTCGCTCGGCTGAAGGATCGTATTATGTTATTTTTTCTATAACGTGTTCGATAGTCAGTTTTCATATGTTTTTGTGTGTCTGTCCGACCCAAACAATGGTCAAATGGTTGACCCAAACTGTTGTCAAAAGTTACCATTTTATGGTCAGATTTGACCATAAATTAGTCTTTTTTTTACCATAGATGTGGTTAAAAGTTTGACCATAGTTTAGTCGATCCATAGTTGACTAAGTCAATGGTCAAATTGATCACAGTCTTTTTAGAGTGTATGCTTTTCAGTGATCCTTTGTCAGCTGGTGGTAGGTCCCTGTTTCTATATTGCAGACATTTCTAAAAATTCGACACTTCACATTATGAATGAACTTCACGTCGAGTTTCGCTGTAATACAAACGTATAACAAGGCAACTGAACAACATTTTTGTAAAACTGTGATTTTGTACTGTTATGGCTACTGTTTAGAAGGCCGTTATACATCATCAATTGGAAAAATAGCTGAAATTTCCTCCGCAACGTAAAAGGGCACCTTAATTAAAGGGGCATATTGAGTTGATATCGATACCTTAATGAGGTTGTTAAATGGTCGCTGTCACATGACAATGATTATAGTTAGCATAATAAGTCAATTTACACATCCAATAGCTACGGAAAAAGTTAAAAGTTTGAGCTTTGTTGTGTCCGGACTTGTAACGGTTTTGTGCAAAATTTAAAAAAAGGGTCTGGTCACCAGGTCACGAATTTTTGAAAACTTATTTAAATCATATTTCATTAAATACTCACTCATGAAACAGTTTTTTGTATGTAGGATATGGGGATTGTCTAAGTTTGACCATTTTTCATTGTTATGAGAAGAAAACTTAACAGCTTTGAAAAGAAATTGTTCAATTTCACGAACCAGCGCAATGGGCCTCTTCAAGGCACGTTTGCCTTAAATTTGTTCTGCGGCTTACATTTACAGGGGAAAAATTAAGAGAGTACAAAAAGAGCAAAAGTGCTGTCAGTATTTTAAAACTAATTGACAGTATGCTTTTTCCGTTTTCTTTTGTACTTTCATTTTCACTCTCACGTACAAACCTTTTTAGTCCATAATCAAGCCCCAAACCTCTCGCATTTACCAGTCACGTGACTGCATGGTTCATACCGGCAAACTTAGTAATTGTATTTTTTAAATTAGTGCATCGGTGCATAATCCTATGGGTGACAGTAACGTCTGTTAACATGGCGATCGCTATTTGACTTAACACTAACAGAAGCTCTCCCTCTACAGCAAGATTACACTGACTATATTCACTCACCCCGGCAGGTGCACGCCATGTCAAATTCAGGAACTGTTCATCCCGTGATAGTTGAAACTTCCGGAAAGGTGAGAGAATTCCTCCTTTTACTCTTGACAACATTGCACTAGGCTGACCATTACTAATCAGGTAGACTGGAATATTCAAACCTTCAAAGAAAGTGACAAAATTATTGGATTCATTAAACCATGGTAAACCAAGATCGGAAACATGCAAAAGTCATGCACCCCAATTAGGATTTAGTGCGCCTCGGTATTCTCATTCATGCGTGACTCCTTTTAAGCACGCGACGACTGTAGGAGGTTACTGAGTAGCTCAATTAGAATAACTGAGATCCTTGCAATTCGGTACTTTCACTGAAGTAGCAAGCCCCGCCCTTTCTTGACTGCCGCTTAGAACGGTAGTGTAGTACGTATATGCGAATCCGGTTACCAAGTGTTTCTGAGATTTGTCGGGTCCATCGTCTCATGTCTTTTGCCTACCTGTGCCATGAATAGTCGTAATCAATTCACAACTTGAACTAAACATGTGATCTTGGACTGTTTTCAGCCATCCCTGGTCTTGCTTATCAAAATAATTACTAAAATTAAGGCTGATGGACCACATCAATTTCTCACCATTGCTGGACTGCCGGATCCATCTATAGCGGTTATGCATGTGACTTAAGCGCGCTTCAATTTAGCATACTTAATGGAACTTATCATGCGCAGTACCTGTGTTTTCGATACGCGCACACAGCAGCACCTTAGTAAAAATTGTTGTACAACCGATGCCTGGATGGCAAAGTAGAAGGACGCGCAACGAAGTGACGTCAGTGCATGACCTCTATAGAGGCTTTACACATGACGTCATAATACTCTCCGGCGGCCATATTGGAGTACATGTAACAACGTAGTAAACCACACGGGACGCGCTTGCTCACTGAATGTGTACACACCGTGCATACCAAAGTGCATACTGTGCAGTGCGTTCGGCACAAAGCCACGTGTATTTGGCTTGATTGTCCTCCAGCATGGCGATTCCGTGACGTAATTGCAAAGCCTCTATAGACGAATCCGATCAGCGCTTGTGTTTAGTGACTGTAAGCAGCCATTAGTGGGGTCTATCAGCCTAAAACCGTCTTCATTTATCGTCTTCATGAATTTCAAATCCTCACATACAGTGAAATTGAGGGAATTAAGATATAATTCAGTGTACAACCATCCGTAAAACAGGTAAGAAAGGAAATTGAAATACTAAAGGCAATGGACCATGTGTCCGACTAAAATCACACCATCACTTGCTCTCTGGATTCGTCCATAGCCATAGCTAAGACGCAGGTGACGGCCGATGTAACACATGTTGATTTTTTGTCATCAGGTAGTGGGCCTAGCTAACCAATCATGGTGTCACGTGAACACATCCTATTTCAAGCCCTAGTTAGACCATGCATATTTGAAATATGTTGCTTGTGTTTGGAACTCTCACATGACAAGTAATGTGAGGTGGTGGGGTGGGGACAGAATGCCAAAAATAACTAAAGAATTTCCAGATAAAATAACGTGACGCGATCATGGTAGTTTTGCATCCATAAAATGAATATAGCCTACGCAGTGGAGGGGTCATGGAAGCACTACCTCGAAGTAGGCCTAGTACTTCCATGGAGGGTTCATCCTCGCGTGTCAGGACAGATGGCTTAATATAACAGCTCTTCGATAGACTCATTACACCGCTGTGAACGTAAAACGTCTCTGTCCTTCAAAATAACGTTGAATGCAAAAGTAAATGACTACTTCTAAAGAAAACGTCTTTAAGGTCATTTAACAGACACTTACCGATGCCGAAATTTCTCATTAGGAAACCTAAGTTATTTCAAACATTCGTTATTCTATGTTATTTTGTGTTACTTTTTCTCGAAAATACAAAAGCCTTTCAAGAGTACCTACTTAAAATGATCAATTTAGCCTGCCAGACATTTGCGATTCTGACATTTCTCAGGATTACTTGCCTTTAAAAGTGGAAAACATGCGTGAGTGAACATGTAAGTAGGTTCTCTTGTAATAATGCGTAAACGATGACAATTGTGGTAAAATGTTGATGAAGCTTTGCGCCATTCCAGATCCGTTTGACAAAATAGTGTTCGTCCTTGAGCAGGCCAATTGATCTAAATCTGCCACAGTTTAGATTTACAACTCAATTGATTTTAACGGCTTGACTCCAGATTAGATACCGTACGTCCAAATTTAGTTATGTCCCAAGACGCCAATTCTCCTGGTACTTTCACTATCCATACACCTAGAAATGTTTTTGAATATATTAAGATTCGCGGAGAAGGGTGGGGAACTATATGGGTATTGAAATTTCCTCTTTATCACTTTTTCGGCAGTGGGCACTGGGGACTGGGGTTTTATTTTCCTTTAAAAGGTGGGACTGTTTCGATGATTACCCAGCAAGAAAATACCATCCATTAATTTAACTAAACAACAAAACCAAAAGGGGTAAATTGATTCAAAAGAGCTAGTAATAAATGAAAATACCAGGGACCATTGCAACTTGAAGACTATACTATACAGTCTTCTTTGTTATTTACAACGGACCTGTCCCAAGACAAAGAATTTTTGATTAAGAAAAACCGCGTGACCAACCCCAATGCATTGTCTTCTTGTGGCGAACGTGTAGAGAATTTTGAAGTGGGTGCTGAACACAATCTTTCAGGCTGGATATATGCGTTCTAGAACACTCGGGAAGTGCCATTTTCGGTCTTCTGATGGGTTTGTAAAGTCGAAAGTTATGTACGCTCCGCAACTGCTGGTGGCGTTCTGCCTGGATAGTCTCGCTAGCACTCACCCCCCCCCCCATATTTTTCCGTTCCTCCGCTCCTAAATACCTACTTAGCAGTTTTTGATAGCAATCAAAAGCGATGGCAATTGCAATGATTGGCGAAAATTGATCGTTCTAGCGGGTCACAAAATGAACTGTATCAGCGGTTGTGAAGGATACGTAGCGGTGAATTACCAGCTAGGTAGTCATAATTTCAAGTTAAGACTCCATATTCACTCTAAAAGAGGTCGAGTGACTCCTTTTGTTTGAAAATTTTCACTCCAAATGTAGGTGGTTGGCTGTGTTAACCCTAAAAGGGTGATTTGTCATTCTAAAGGTTTTACAGAGTAAATAATGTTCAGGAAATAGAGATGGTAGATCATACTGTGCACTCTAAACATAAAAAAGAGTGAAATTTTACTTTCTTGAATGGTGAAAGTTGAAAATTTCACTCCGAAAGAACGGAAATTCACTCGATCAAGAAGAATCATTCTTCTTGGCGTGAATTTCACTCTTTTTGGAGTGAGTTTCAATATTGCTGAAGTGAGTTTCACTATTGTTGGAGTGAATGGATACTCTAATGGAGTGAATTCACCCTTTTCACTCTATTAAAGAGTGACTAAATTCTCTCCTTGTCCCTTTAGAATGTGTACGTGTTAATTGGTACCATCACATATGGAATGGGGCCATTGGTCTTAATTTTTTTTAATACTTACTGTAACATTATCAGTGCGGTGAATGGATGCGAACAATACGACCCCCATCGTAAGTATATCAGGTGCAGATTTTGAATTGAATACAATTATCCAAGTTATAAGTAGACATTAAAAAACATGGTGATGGCTCCTGAAATGGCTGATAAATCACGCCATCATTTGTCTACAGGATTCGACTCACCAACAAAGACAATACCGTGACGTCCGGCAATCAAGCATTGCTCACCTAATACATGCGACTGTTCAGAGTCTAACCATACTTCCAGTCCATATTCTGACTGAGGACCCCCCAGAAACACCGTAGTCCAGACAATGACGAGCGCGCACGAGACAACCAGTCGAGCGTAGAGTCCACGCATCTGTAGAGTTAAGAAAATTAAAATTATTTGAAATTATGAAAGAAAACACCACTATTCAGAGTGGATTATGTTTATCAACAAGCAACAGATGTTCACCGGGATTTAGCTGAAGGGAACATGAAGCTAAATAGGCTATTCCAATTAATGTACCCAATATGCATAAACATGAAGCGTATGACCATGTTTATTCTCGAAACAGATGTATTCCTGTTTTGTTGTATTGCACTGTTATGAAGACCCATAACTTCAAAAGAAAGCAAAAGCAAAAAAGGGCCCCAGCACTGATTGCTGTAATACCTACCAGGGCTGTAGTCTAAAGACTTCAAGTCACGAGTCCGGGCAATTTTCAACTTTTAAGGACTCGAGTCCCTGTACTTTCTCAATGGGAAAAAATCAAACCCTCTGGCCGAGTCCTTCAGAACTTCTGAAATCACGAGTTCGAGTCCGGACTCCACTACAGCACTGCTACCTACCCACATAATTATGTAGGTGACACTACACTGGTGTCTTTAAACCCGATCTAACTAATCTAAGTTTTCCATAACGTAAAATTGGACGCAAATAGTTCGTCCACTGCACTGGCTACCAATCAACTACTTTGAATCCCGGTTTCAGCGTCCAGGTATCTCTGGCGATGTTGCACCGGCTTGCAATACCCTGGGAATTTGCTCTATGTGATTATAGAACCGTTCTACCGGGAACTGGCAGCTCGTAAGTTATTTCTCCTGTCAATGTCACGGTCACTGCAAATGACCAGTTTGGTTCCAACTTTTCAACGACAGACCTGGCAACTTTATGAACATATAATTGACAAATCATGCACCTGGAGTCATGTACATCCGACCACCATATTTGGTACAAATTAAATTTACGAGGGTCACCAATATGAAGCATGACCCTTCGCAATATTAACGAACCTTCGGAATGAGAAACGACAATCATATACCTGGGCTGAAATGGGTTAACCACGCGGAGCGGGCTGTGTTTTCTCAGTTACTCAGCTTCCAAAACCACCGATGTGACTAAACAATCAATATGCCGTACAGCCTGCTACGCATATAAATATAGGCTATGCTCGATCGTATCAGGGAGTTGTTAGAGCTGTAGCAAAACCCTAATAGATCATGAAGGATATTAAAGCGGCTCATTGAGTTCATGAAATTCAACAAATTTTTTTCCATACCTGTATAGTTTTCTTCACATATCAATGACAAATGGTGAAACTTAGACAATTCTCATACCCATATATCCAATAACTGTTTTCAAAAATTCCTGACCAGACACTTTTTCAAATTATGTAAAAAACCGTTTCAAGTCAGGATCCTAGAAAATTCAAAATTTAACGTTTTCTGTAACTTTTGGACTTGAAACTTGACGTGTTGTGCTAACTTTAAGCATTTTTATGTGGTAGTCACCCTTTGAGACTCTGATTAAGTTATCGATATCAACTCAATGAGCCTCTTTCAGCGAAATTGTAAGAAACCCATGGCATTTGGCGGTTGTTTCAAAATAAGTTTGGGGCAATTGATGTTGGCCTTAAAATGACAAATGCAGTCATCATAATTTGAGTTAGTACTGCAAACTGTTTCATGACTGGTTTTAAGGATCATGTGACAAATTTTTTTTCCTAAATTGTAAATTTTACAACTAGTAAATGCTTGAACATGCAATACTGAAGACACAAATCATTATGAAAATAAAGCAAGAGGAAATTGGGAGATTTAGCCGTAGCTTCAAAATCAGCTTGGCGAGACTACCTTGCCCCTTTAAGCTTCAGGTAAGTCAACAAATAGCATACACAGAGTTAGCGGCGTTTAATCCATCCTTGAGCGATTTATGGAATCATACCTTTGTGTTTAAACCAGAAAATTATTCACCATTCATACAAAGAGAGAGTTATTCAAAATACGTTAATAGGAAACAGATGGTAGTAGGAGGTCAATAGTATGGGGCCGATTATTAATAATCTCATGATTGATCCAGGGATTAAATATCGAAAGCCTCCGAGGAGTAGCCCCGAACAAAGACTCCGATTGTAACTTTATAAACGTAACCTTTCAGCCTTTATGATTGACATTTTCTTACTTGCGTGAATAAATGGTTTCATTTCTGCTGAGTGAGGCGTTTTTGTGGCCTTATTACTTTTACAAGAGCAATTATGATATTCAAGTGTTTAGTCAAGAATGTTTATTTGTCAATGCAAGGAGTCAACTTGGACACCTTTACAGTGTACCTCAAGTATAAAATTTGAAAAATAAGATTGAAAAATGGCTTCAAACAGTCAAAATCTTCATAGGGCATGCCTCCTGAGCTAAGATATAAAATGTTAAAGTTCATTCACCTGTTCACTCAATAAAAAATGGTACATTGGACAATAACTTGTGATGTCACTGTTGTACTACTCTAATTAGAGTCTTTACATTTCCTTGTCATTCTGAAAAGTTACTTCACATTGCACTAATATGTGACTCTTGTGGGATGACGTAAATTAATTAAGCTCTCTCTGTACAACATGCTATGCAAGGAAGAAGGAATCAATAATGATCATAACACATGTTTAATTTCAAAGGGATGCTAAGCAGGTAATGTGAGTTGTACAACAAGAGACTATATTGTTTTAGGTGAATACATTTCAACATTAATATTTGAGTAATGGAACAAGCTATGACAATAGGAGATGGATGAATAAGATTTATTTTGGAACTTCTGAACAATTTGTATTTTTGAAAATTCTAAACTTGGGGTTCACTAAAAGATTCGAATCAACTCACTTCGATTTAGCTCATAACAGAGAGACAGCAGAGAAAGTGAGGGGGCATCCCTATGTTCCGACATCTCTATGTTCCGACGTCCCTATGTTTCGACAATAATACCGACAGAGTGTACTTTGGCGCCGACAAAAATATCACTTTGGTACCAACAAAGAAGTACTTTGGTGCCGACAAAAAATGTACTTTGGCATCGACGATGTGTCCTTTGGCGCCGTTTTGTCGGATTGGGCTATAGGCCTATACATCCAATAACACGATGATACCTTGTCAAAGGATGCAAGGGGAAGGCTTTTGGGTTAATGATCCCCCCTTAAAGGCCTTATCTTCTCACCCCAAACTACAATTTGTGGAGTAGTCCAAAGAAATCCTCAATTGGCTCATTTCTTTCATTGACAGCAACTTAAAAAAAGAAAAATTCAGAGTACAGAAGCTCATATTTAACATAGAATGTACCGTATTAAGAATGTTTTGATTTCACATTAGGGTCTTGTATACTCACCCTGGAGCAATAAACTGAGATTGTGTCCCGATTAGGCTGAATTTAAACAGTGGGGGGGGGGGGGGCTAAAGTAAGTAGGTTAGGAGAATTGGTACTGTTTGGGGTGTGAGGATTAGGCCTTTAAACATAAACACAATACTGGAGGATTTAAAAATTCTGCATGATATATGGCATGATTTAAGACGTTGTCGCCATTGAGCCGTTCCGGAACTTCAATGATTCCCATGTCCATGTGATATTTGGACTCATATCATTTTAGCGCCTCTTCTCTTGCAGATCTTTCCATGTTTGTCATATGAGGTCGTTCATCATTCTACCATTATATGATCTGGCAGTGCACCACACCGGTAGTAGCCTTACCCCGCCCCCCCCCTCACCCCCATTAACTAATTGACAAGTCTATAGGAATATAAATTATCTGAGCCGGATAGGGTGTCCCCTGGCATCTCAATAAGTTTCCTTTACATCTGATTTTGGAGTTTCCAATAAAACAAAACGACTATACCTGTATACTGGTGACGGTCTGCCTGCAAAGCGAAGAACAGAGACCACAGTACAGATGGTTTTTTCTTTTATTATAGGCCTATAATACATTTTTTGTCAAAGTCAAAACAAATTTCACTTTCTCACAAGGGTGAGATTTTTAAAGCCGGCTTTTGTTGGTATCGAGCATGTACTGATGTACGCGTGAACAAAAGAAACAAAGTGGTGGGATGTTTATTTGCTAAATACGCTTTTTTAGAGTGTATACACTAAATGACTTTGTAAACGATTTTCACAAGTTTAAGATTATATCTTAACTGAAAGAAGCTGTAAGTTTACAGTATATAGTATGAAAGTAACATTTCACGTTCGACTTCGCCGTGTTATTTGCCTACTGGAACATTTTTACAGGTAATTCGCTTATTCTAACATGTTAGCAGAGTCCGCAACAGATGTAACGCGAACGACGTAGTGTAAAACCATGGGACTTAATCTGTTTTCTTCTCTTCGAAAGTTGGTAGAAGCACTTAAGTTATAGCCCCCTACCTCAGGGTTGGAAACGATTCCCTCTAAAAGTCCTCTCCATCTTAGAAATTCAAATTCGAAACATACCTTGTACGGTCTGGAGTTATCCCCAAGAAAAACATAAAGAGTTAAACAACTGGAAGCTGCTAAACATACTGTCAAAACGACTGCATTGAAGAGAACCTTCAATATGTGTGTCGTAAGCATCTGTCTCTACATGAGTTAATACTAATAGTCGTATATCTGAGCTGGGTAAATAAGCTAGAGGTAGTTAGACCTATAACATTTGTCATTCAATCAGTAATTCCATTGTATTTTAAACGACAAGATAAGATGCTGTGCGACTTTTGTTTACCTAATGTGACAGAGAGAATTTCACGTTTATGTTACATTAATACAACACATTGCAATGTAATAGTATGATACAAAATAGTGTTGAGACCGTCTTGTTTCAGGATTGGCTCTTGAGAGTCAGGTGGCATTCTTTTCCTCCTCAAATTGCGAAATTTACTAGTACTTACTGTCTGGTTTAATCTTGATATGCAACACTGAAGTCGTAAAATATTCTACGCTCTACACTCTAAATAAGGAGAGTATAAGTAAGAAAAAACTGAGAGATTCATCTGTTGCTGCAAAGTAAGTTTGGGGTGAATGCACTTGGCCTTTGAGCCTATAAAATACTATTACAACACTTTGCCGATATATGCAAAATATACAGTTTGTATGAATTATCAGTCATGTAACATAAATATGTAACGTTAAATAATATTTCACAAGAATTGACCTTAGGTAGCATGCTGCTCAGTTTCTTCCTCGAAAAATGTTGACTGACAAATGTAACACCTATAAATCCTTGTTGGAGGCCATAAGTGCAACCATGGATTAGTCAGTAGATGAGATGGGGGTATTAAAGGCCCAGTTCTCTCACCACAAACAGTACCAATTCTCCTAACCTTCTTACATACGCCCCTCCCACAATTGTCTGAAATTCACGCTCATCCAGATACAATCTCAATTTATTGCTTCAAGGTGAGTAAAGCAAAACTCAATTTATATAATTAAAACACTCTCAGTACCGTTCATGCTGTGTAATATAAGCTGTGGTACGCTGCGTTGTTTGAATTAGCTGTCAATCAAAGAGCTGAACCAATTGAGAATTTCGGTACCCCTGTACCAAAATTGTAGTTTGGGGTGAGGGGTTTGGCCCTTTAAGGCAGTTTCTAACCGATTGGTTTAAATCGGTCCGGTCACTGTCATTTCCAGTTCTGGATCCGCGCTGTCTTGTTTTCCCTACTCCATTACTAATGCTGAACAGCAAGTACAATGGCAGTAGGCTCCATTTTAAAGGCACAGTTCTCTCACCCAAACAGTACCAATTCTCCTAACCTTCTTACTTAAGCCCCTCCCGCAATTGTCTGAAATTCATCCTCATCCAGATACAATCTCATTTTATTGCTTCAAGGTGAGTATAAAAACTCAATTCATATAATTGAAACACTCTCAGTACCGTTCATGCTGTGTAATATGGTACTCAAGTTGTTTGAATTAGCTGTCAATCAAAGAGCTGAGCCAATTGAGAATTTCGGTATCCCCGTACCAAAATTATAGTTTGAGGTGAGAGGTTTGGCCCTTTGAAGTCTTGGGTATGACCCGGCCTGTACTCAGTTAAACCCCACACCTCCCGGCTGCAAGTCAGATGCTTTAACCACTTGACCATGCAGTCATGGAGCTTTTAATGACAACTCTATGGTACAACTTTGTATTTACATGTACCCATTTGTTTACCTTCAGAATACCAACATATTGTTGTGCCCCATGAGGAAAATTTCAAATATTTGTCCAATCTACTTTTATCCTTGGTAACGAAGCTCACCGTAACGACCACAGACTACCGTATGAGGACATTAAAAGCCTCGGGTTGTAAAGACAATTTTTTGCTTCAACTGGTAGGAAAAATAGCTAAGTACCCAACCCCTGGCCATTTGAGCACTGTATAAGCCGATTAAAAGTGTGACGGGGATTTCAGCTATAAACGTCATGAGCCAGAAGGTGCCGGAAATAATTATAGGTAATAACGTTTTTGTCATTTTGCAAAACGGTTCAGAGAAATCCGATTAGTGGGATAACGTTAATGTTTGTGGTGCAACTTAACTATGCTCGGAGTGAATACAGAAGCCATGACCACAATAATAGATCAGATGGGCCATTTCGTTCACCCTTGCGAGGCGTACATGCTTTACCAGAGAGTTGCTTTCTATTAGTGAACAGAAACAATACGTGAAGAAGACATGTCTAGTCCCGAAATAGGACACCTTTATGAAAGGTCATTCAGGGAGCTGCCTGGCTCATTGAACTGGTCCTGGGAAGTCTGGAACAAGAAAGAGAAACGGGATCAACGTTTCAAACGTCCACGCTGTTCCCGTCTGCAGGTTTCGATGTTTAACGGCTGAGGACGCATTGAGTACTTTTCTATATAAAAGAAAATTTGGAACCCTGGAAATTGCGGACCTCGTAATCTTCGTCAACCATTAAAATAACCCGGGAAACATACCGAACATTGAGAACAGTGAATTCCGGGAACATCGGGCGGACCTCAAGCTTTTAGCTCCTTCCAACTTAACGACAAAAAAGATCGACTGCATGGCCTCGCAGTCGGGAGGTCTGGAGTTAGAGTCCTGGCCGGGTCATACCGACGACTTTAAACTGGAACCTCCTGCCATTTTGCTTGATGCTCAACATAAACAATGGAGCATAGAAAACAAGCCAGTGAGCCACAAAATAATGAAAACAGCCGGCTCGACTAAAACCAATTGGTTGGAAACTGGACCGTAAAACTCCGTCTAACTTTACAACCAGAAAAATAAAACAGTAACTAGTTTTGTCTGCTTGAGCATGCATGAGACACGTTGGATTGGGGTGGAACAAGCTTGCTTTGACAAATTGACAGCTTAGATAGATAGCCTTCTTATGGGCGTCACAACTAGGTATTAGCAACGGCTATGAGGGCAAGTCTTTACGTACATATAGAGGTTGCCCTTAAACATGGCCGAGATACGCCAAGTTTATGACGTTACGTCACAGAATGACTTGATAAGGATGTTGGAAGTTACTACTTCCACATTACATCGCTTTCTGTTAACATATTTTTTCGAGTTTTACATCCACAGGTGTTTTAAGAAGTTAACATTTTGAATAAACTGTATCCTGGCTTGCATATAAAAGCTTTGTGAATAATTTGAAAACGTATTTGATCACGATTTTTTTAAAATGCAGTTGAATCGTTAATTCTTACTCGTGAAACATATATTTCAATGTGTTCTATTATCTCAACAGCTAAATGCGGACATTCATTATTAAAGATTTTGCAAATTCCTTTGTGATAGCCCTATTTGTCCGATCATCCAAAAGGAACCCTTTGAATACAAAGGGTTCCATTTAAAACCTTTCCGTTATAAATGGGTTTACCTAAAATGAGCCCCAAAGGAGATTTGCAGCTGATAGAGAACAAACGCGTATCACTGAATGTGAGATCAGGGAGGTCCTAACATCTCCCTGGTGAGATATACACAAGCAAATGCAGACATAGGCCTATATATGATTTGCGCACTTAGGCGCCGGATACGAAGGTAGCCTACTATTCATTCATTTCATTCATTTATTAATTTCGTCCGTACAAATATAAACTGAAATATATAACCGGACAGGACACTAGAAAAACAATAGTTTAACGAGCTAGTGCCCATAAAGAGACAATACAACAAAGAATAACAAAAAAGAAAATAAGAGGAAAAAGGAGAACAAAGAAACAACAAAGTCAACACACATGTCAACACATGTCAACACACATGTGGCTTGATGCGAAGATCTGTGACTCAACCGAATACGGTACCACAAGCTCGTTTCATTATTCAGAAGATTTTGATACGATAGCCTAACATGGAGGCATACCCCCTCCCCCACTACCACGTGCTTGGTCTAGCGGTAGAGCACCCGCCTCTCACGCGGAAGGCCCGGGTTCGATTCCCAGGTCGAGTCATACCAAAGACGCTAAAAACGGAACCTACTGCCGTTGTACTTGGTGCTCCGCATAAGCAATGGAGGGAAAACAAGCCAGTGAACCGTAGCTGGAAAAAACCAGAAAGACCGACCGACCGATCGACCGACCGTCCGACTGACTAACTAACTAAAGAACTACATCTTTGAAACGACCTGCCATGTGATCTGTCTTTGCCTTAATTATTAGCATGAGATTCTGTCATGTGTACAGAAAATCATATATATACATAGAATTTGCTCACAACATTTCCTGCAGAGTCAGTGATGACCTCCTTTTCAGCCAGGTCCTAACCCTAAGCCTGGCCGTTCCACTCCAGAGCGAGAGTTTTCGTAAAAATTCCCTGACCCAGAGGTGTTACGAGTCACGCAATTTGGCGGTCTGGTCCTTTAAATGTGACTTACAGTATGTCGACTCGACTTACTGTGTATTATTTTAGAAGGAAAATTAAAATACAATTCCTTGAGTCATTTCCCCTTAGTGACTCGCAACCATGACTACATACACTCTGCATGATACAACTCGGTGACTTGGTGACATATCAGTGCTTTGCCAAAGGATATCTACCAATCAGGACAATTTCTAGTAACACAAGTGTAGGTGACCATTTTCAGTAGGAAAGATGTGGTGCGACGTTTAAAATCAAAAGGACCATTGAATCCCGCAAATATACCGTGCATCTTTTCCCGAAAATAAATCTTCGAGCCCACATTGCGCAGTGGAAGGGGGGGGGGGGGATACAACACCTCTTAAATACCTCGCTTAGCCTAATATTTTAAAGACCATTCCCTTATGTTTAAAATCCCTTTCTCTCAGCAATAAAATGCCATTCAAACCGTTAAAATTAAGAACGCATAGAATTGTGACTTCCAGGAACGTTTATGTACACTGGTGATGTCTCAAAGAGAATATTAAGTTTTTATTCCAGTACCTCGTTTTCCCTTCTAAACTGATTGTTTACCAGAATAAAGAAACATTAAAGAGGTATTTCAGGTTAGAGGAAGCATGAATTTGTGTCTATTTTTGTGTTGGATAAAAATTCCTGAATTTTTGTCGGGTAAAAAAATCCACCAGATGCAAGACTAAGACATGCCGCACTACACACTAGCTGTAACCAATCGAGAGACCGCGATCACGAATAATTTTTGCTTAGGTTTAAATCAATGTGCAAATGTGGGGCAGAAACCATATGAAAATAATCTGTTATTGCCTCTTTAAGTTCGACTGGGCGCTGATGCGCAACATTGAAATGAGGAATGGTGATTCATGCATTGCTTGTTTTGCTTGCTTTGTTTCATAAATAATATACGTCACAGTTTACTTTAAACGCAACAGTTGTGGTCGAAGTCAAACTGTCAAAGGATAAACATCAAACCCTCCAAAACAGATTTTTATTTTTACCGGTGAGGAACAACAAAGAAGAACATAACAGAAATAAAAGCAAACATTTTGAAAAGATGTGCTCCATCAGTCAATACACCTGTCAAATTTCTGAGGTTATTAAGCCAGAAGAGTTGAACCAGACTAAGCGGAGAGACTGAGAGAGCATGAACCGTTTGTAATACACCAACTCCCTGAATACACAAGACAAGTAATTCTAGTAATTACCTTCATTTTGAGTGATGCGGTTTGATAGTTGAAAACACATGAATATTCAAAGCAGCTCCATCTGCCATTGCAACCCACTTTCAGATCAACAAAAAAATCTTTCCATTTTCTCCCAAATCATGACATTTTCTAACAAACTGTATTCTTGTAACGATGACCACTATAAACAAACATAGACGACTTTTCTCCTATTACAGGAATTCAATCATGCAGCCTCATTGAACATAATAGCACACAACAATTCCTCGTGAACTCAAAACCGGGTGCAATGACCGTAGCAACCCGGCGAATCATTCATTCGCCTGCGCGATGCGACCTTCTTTTTTTCAAGATTTAGAGGAAAATTATGCAGAGAAAAGGAAGGAACATGTTGACAAAGTGAGGGAGACTATTAGTCTAAATGGTTTATTGTAAGGCCGCAGAGGTTCTTTGGGGCTGATGTGGGATAATTGGTGAAAATTGAGTTCTTTCAAGTATTATTGTTGTCGCAGCCTTAAAGGTATATTTTCATCATCCCAAACAGTTCAAATTCTCCCAAATTGTAGTTGTGTAATTTAGCTATGATGCATTGCATGCTATGATTTCATCATCCCAAACAGTTCAAATTCTCCCAAATTGTAGTTGTGTAATTTAGCTATGATGCATTGTTTGAATGTGATGCCAATCAAAGAGCTGTACCAATTGAGAGTTTTGATATATGTATACTGAAAGTGTAGTTTAGGGTGACGAATGACTGGCTTTAAAGGCAGTCATTCGTCACCCCAAACTACAGTTTCAGTTTACATATATCACAACTCTCAATTGGTACAGCTCTTTGATTGGCATCACATTCAAACAATGCATCATAGCTAAATTACACAACTACAATTTGGGAGAATTTGAACTGTTTGGGATGATGAAATCATAGCATGCAATGCATCATAGCTAAATTACACAACTACAATTTGGGAGAATTTGAACTGTTTGGGATGATGAAAACATGCCTTTAACGATTGATGAACCAGTGAAGGAAAAACAGGTTTTATGCAAATGAGCTAGGCTCTGTTGGTCCTTATCTCTATTTATTCACAAATTTAACTTTTGTCGACAATGTGCTTTTCCAACTGCTCCAAGGCTTTAAAAGTTCCAGGCCAGGGTCCAGAACACGATCCAAGGTTTTGGCTGTTGGAAAATCATTGTCCCCTTCAGCAACAAGAGCGACGCCCCTGACGCGCACCCCTGTCGACGGAAGATGAGCCAAGTCACCAAAGGATCCTGTCGAATTTCTCATCAATTATAAACTATGAAATCAATTTATTGCTGTCGATGAAATATTTCCTACATCAACTGTATCGTCACTCGCATTTTTTCAGTCACCGAGGAGTTGAATCCATATTTGATGACCGTCATCCCCAGAAAATTCCAATTCTCTCAACCTGTCAACCCATTCAGCTTCTAGTCCCTCCAAAAGTTGTCTATATCTCCGGCGCGATTTAGTTTATTGGTTCAGGACATATCTTGGCATGTGTACGTAGAGAGGTCTTCATGCGTCAGCAGAATACGATCTGTTCTGTGCACACTGTGAAGTGGTAGCTATCGCCCATTTCCCCCAGGAGCTACACCACTGATTTCAAATCAACTGGTTAAAGGTCAAGAGCAATTCCCCAAGCCTATTTTTTTAAACAACGGCTACCAACACAATATTCTTCTTATTTCCCTCCATAGAATCTTTAATAATACTTTATGACTTCAATATTGCAGGTAAGATAAACCAAGAAGGCATTTCAAGTAAATTTCACATTTGAGGAGAAAAACGTTGTCACATGACTTTCAACAGCCAATCCTAAAACAGGACAGTCTTGTAAACTACTTCAAGTTAGTGTGACTGCTCTTGTCCTTTAAATGAGAGAGGTCACCACAATCTCGCGACATGATCCCACAGTGGGAAGCCAAATCCCACTTTGCAGTCGTTATGGTTGTTAATGCGATTTAACGGAAAACTTCAAAAACCTGTTGTCTTTGGACTTGGATTGGTTTAGTCGAGGCAATTGACCGGGCCGGTACAAGATTGCCTTTTCGTCACATTGTTGACATGTGTATACTTCTAATATTAGGGAAATGCATTTCTTTATCTGTAATGTAGGCTAAACCAAACTTGTGATTTTGATGATAATCAATTGACGTGCAAGTATCCTGGTGTCTGGCTTCAAATTTCCAAAAATGCTCTTATAGTAGATGAAACCAAACACTTGTAAAGTCAGTGGCGACGCTACGGAAGGGGGGAGAGGTGCATCCCCCCCCCCGATTTTGTCTTTCTCCCACTTGACCCCCGAAATTAGGTCAATTAGGAGTTGAGTTAGCCAAAAAATATTTTACCTCTCCAGACACATACTGTAAATTTTCATGTAGAGATATGCCTAAACCTCAGAGCTTCCGGGGCACAAAGGAATGGGCTGTCTGGACTCGGTTTCGCACAGTCATGGGGCCCGAAAATTTTTGCCCTCAACAGTATCCTTTGTCCTTAGCCCCCCCCCCCCCCTCATTTTGACGTTCTTGCGCCGCCACTGTGTTGCAACATTTTTGTGTCACCTGGCCCGCGAAGCAGACGATGTTGTTTCGCAGAGCTCATTACTACGAAAACTCAACCAAGGGGTGGCAGCCTAAGTAAAGGGGGGGGGCAGCCACATATGCGCTTCGCAGGCTAGATGTCACCTGGTTTGTGAACTTTCTCGTTAACATCTTACGAACCACTTTTTTTCAGACGTGTTGCATGTGTTAAAGCTAGCTACTCACCAAGTACGACTACTGATGGTAAAAGACGAACCCAACGACAGTCATTGTGCAGTGTTATTGTATGAAGAAAAGAAACCTAAAAAGGTGGTCAGTCGAGTGAAACAGGATCTCCCAACCTTCATGTGAATGACAAAAAGACTCGAAGGATAACAAGAAACCGTTCATCGCGTGGTATGTTATGCAAAATAAAATCTCTAAAGGCGTAAATAGACTCTTTTGCATCTAGAGAACTCGAAGAATTGGAGACTGAAAGCATCTCAGCGAAGATCCCAAATTCAATTAGCATATGCTCTTCGCCTCATTTGCTACCTGAACTGTATGCATGGTTCTGCTAAATAGGTTTTCTACACTTTCAAAACTACAGCGTCTCGAATCAGGCCCATAACCGACCAACATGCCTAGTTGGGCCTCGAATGGGATCTTGCTGGGCTACTTGCTGTGCCCCAGCTGGGATCCATTCGTATTTGTCAGGTGTTCCCACGTTGGGCCCGACTGGGCTAGCCTTTACCATCTGAAACACAACTTAAATCCAGCTGGGTTTCACGGCTGTTGGTGGGATACAGCTGGGAGCTTTCTGTACGCTCCGGGCCAATGATGGTAGTGTTCCGCATAGAAAGTCTTTCGGGCAGGATTACACAGAATCTTATGTTCCCCAAAATGAAATACTATCGTGCGCGTAGAGCTACTACCATGGATGCCGCCACTCCGCTTTGGCCCGTCGTCCGTTTACATTTCCTCCTCCGTGGAAAGAAGAAGAAGCGAAAAAACAGCGACCAGCTCGGGAGGTGTTAGCTTAGTTAAATGAGATTTAACGACACACCCATACTAATGTGTTATACAGTGCTATCTAGATTAAACACTTCAAGTCCACCTCTTTAGTCGCATCTTACTCCTGGTGGGACATACCGTGGACATAATCTACCTCCAACCCACAGGTATAGATCTCTAGCGGAGATCTATGCGCATATGATTCCAATGGTATGAAAGAAGACGCATGATGGCGTACTGGTTGGGTAGAATTTGATGAACTGCCTATTGAGCAACTACAACCCCTAGACCAAATACGAACAGTCAACGACAGTCTACGTAGACTATGATCAAGAGGTTAGAGCACCCGACTTGCAGTCGACAGGTCTAAAGTTCGAGTCCTGTCCGGGTCATGCGGAAAACTTTAAAATGGAACCTACTGCCGGTGTTTGGTGCTAAGCATAAACGATTGAGTAGGAAAAACAAGCCAGTGTGAGTCACAACTGTAAAAAAGGGCCGTGGCAGGTTCGACTTGAACCACACTGGGCTTCAAAATTCCATCTAACTAACGAAAGTCCACGCCAGACGACTCTTTGATTCAAACCTTAAAATTCGGAGATCGTCGAAGACAAGGAGTTTATGCTGAATTCCACTGGCATAGACCTATTTCCAAATAGCAATTACAATGAATTGTGGGATAGAGTTTTGGGTGTACGTCGATTTTCACCACAGTAAAATGTCATTGACAAAAATGACAAACACCAAAACTCTATCCCACAATCCTTTTTAATTGCTATTTGGAAATAGGTCTATAGACAGAAAAAGTATAAATCCGAAGCCCAAAAGAGCCGCTGTAACGAGTAACTCAATGAAACACTTAATTTGCCCCTTTATTGTAAACAGATTTAAATTCTTAACATATTTAACTTGTAAAGGTAGCGTGACATGAAAATGACAAAATTTCCATCAAAATCTATCAAAAATTGACCATTTTACACGACAATTTCTGATTTTCACTTAATCATGAATAAATATGAGCTCAATATGCAAATCTTGTGATGTCATGGGAGGGGCATACCGTATATGGCTATAATGTTATCCTTTGTTTTTACAATCTTCATTTCAAGGACAGTTGTAACATTTGTTTCTCCTGAGGGCTTTATTTTGGAAGTTTATTTTGTGTCCTTAAAAATCGTCAGTATCAATTACCAAAACACAAACTATCTGATGAGTAATTAAGAGAAAATTTATAAAAGGTTAACAAAAGAAATACCAACACTATGCAACACTCCACATCATTATTTCTGCATTAGCAACAAGTTTCTTAAGAATCATTCAGACTTTTAAGAGGTATATCTGGAGAACCGTTAAAGATATTGAAATAATTCCAACGGAGTTTTCCTTAGAACAGTTCACTCAATAACTGCCAAGTAAAGTCAGGTCAATTTGGTGACGTGTCACGCTACCTTTAAATATTAAATGTCTAGCAATCAAGCGTGTTTTAAAAAGGGGAATGTTTAAAGAGGAAATCAGGGTCTGAAAACAGCGAATATTTAAATTTGTTCCAGCATTTCGTTTTTCCTTTTTAACGGATTATATACCAGAGTTAACAGACATTGAAGATTTCTTTCAAGTGAGAAGAAACTTCAATTCTGTTTAATCAGTTAATACTGTTTTTATTACTGTTGGATGTGAATTTCGCAATTTCAACTGTTCGGGTGACAAAATTTCATACATATGCAAGACTAGACAGCTTCATCCATACGATGATCGCACAACGTCAGACCATGATAACAGATCATTTTTTGTTAGTTTCAACTAAATGCATGATTGTGGCAGTCTTGCAAAATCAAACTCTAATTGCCCTTTAAGTATCACTGAAAACAACAACTTATTCAAACCGGTGCCTCTACTGACTAATTTGACTGACTAGATTAAAATGTAGTCGCTTGACTAGTTGGTGGTCACAAACTAGACAGTGGAGTAGTTCGGTGGTCACAAGCTAGTCAGTGAATAGGTCCCGACTAATTAACTGACTAGTTTGTAATCACTGACTAATCCACAGACTAATTTATATTTTAGACAGTCAAATTAGTAAGTTAAGGCACCATCCTTACTAGTTTTTGTTTTTACTGATTAGATACGTGTGTTTAGCATTTAAACATGTTTCAAGTCGCAAACTTCCAAATGTATGTACATAAAGTCATCATAACAGACGTTCATCGGGGGGCCCGTTCCCTTACTTTTTTGGAATGGAGACATTTCCAAAATAAGTTTGGGACGACTGCCTTTGCCCAACTGCCAATCAGTCATTATCAGTATTAGTATTGTAGGCAACGTAACGTGACAGCACGTGCCTATGACTAAAACAGGCACAACAAAACACTGTCAATTGTCTATTTTATTTCTTGAAAATATATTTGTTTTCCCTCTTAACAGCATTTTGTTCCGCTTCATAATCGGGCTGCTAACAGTTTGGGGTCGAGGCGTTTGTCCGATTGTTGAAGTGTAGGAAGGCTTGACGCAATTTTATAGCCGAAAATTTTCGACTTACTCATCAATGCCGGTCAAGCTCTTCGGTGATGAAACAGTGCCGGCCCATTATCTAACTATTTTACTGGTTTAAGTGCTTTTTAAAACGATTTCACAGATAGGATAGGAGGGGATTAGGTCGTATAACGGGATAAAGTCTTTAACAATGTCAACAATTGGATGAAAAGTGCAGTAAGGCCCCGTTGGTGATTCCGCACACGATCTGGTTCACTACAGCAGCACAGTTTGAGAGGAAAGCACTAGCAACACACAGAACACCACCACGACGCACCGTAGTTAAATAGTCCCAGTTGTGTAATAAACTGTCATTCATTCTACGTCCCCATTCGGCCAGACGGTAAACTGTCATTGAACTAAATAGCAGTTTCCTCTTAAGAAGACAAATTGAAATTAACCCAACATTAAAGGGTAAGGGAAGTCGCCCAAAATTATTTTAAAGCAACAGCTTAATCTAACAATTTTCTTCTAATTTCTTTCCAACGTATGTAGTTTTATGATATTTTAGGACCTGCTGCATGTAAACCAAGTAGTTACTCCTTGTTAATTTCATATCTGAGGAGAAAAAATGCTGTCACATGACTCTCAAGGACCAATCATGAAACAGGACAGTTTACTTTTTAAAGTCCTTCCGACCCACTGGCAAAGGGCCGTTCGGCGAAACCAAACTTTCAACTGCTTCCCAAAGAAGCTATACGTGCACTGAAAAAAACACTTGACCAACCTCACGGCCCTCAGACCATTTACGTCATAGGCGTACGAGGCGGGATGAAGGGGTGCACTCGTCCTCACAATTCGGGCAAACAAAATTGGCCCATTCGGGCAAAACATGATAAAGGGTGCCGCTATTCGGGCAAAATTTTCCCTTGCCCTCCCCACAAAATTTCCCCGTTCGCCTCTGATTTACATCATTGTTCTGTCATGTATGGCTTTATTGTAGACTCAGTGGATGAAAAGAACAGATACCTCATATGGTCTTAGCCAAAAGGCTGAGAAGAAATCAGTTGAGTTTACTACACTAGTTCAAGTTGGCATGAACGTATTTCCTCTTTAACAAAAGCAATTGAGTAACGGGGGTTGAAACGCTCATCCAAAAAGCAGACATCCCAATAGGTTTGTTTGGAATGTAAGCATCGTGAGGGAATGTGAATCCTTGTGTGATAAGTTAATAACCAGCTATGTGTAGTTGGTTGGATAGGTTTTTACGCCTCAAATTGAACTCCGTGGCTTAAATTAAAGCGGCAATCGACGTTTGTTTTTATTTTTTTCACAGCTTAAATTCTGTACCACATTTGTACATTGCCTCGAAACTCACAATGTGATCGCTGATCATGGTCTAACGTCGTGTTTGGTTACAGTATATAGTGGAGGCTGTATTGTCTTGCAGCTCTGTGTGGATTTTTTTTTTCAAACAAAATAATATTCAGGAATTTCCATTCAGTTCAACTAATTAAAACAAAAATTACCTCTTCTTATCTGAAAGACTTCTTCAATGTTCCTTTATATGCTGGTAAAAATTCAGTTCAGAAGTGAAAACGAGGTGCTGTTGTAGTTAGTTAAATAAAAGTTTTACGGCCCGGATTCCAAACTATTGGTTCAAGTCGAGCCGGCCACGATCTATTGTCCAGTTTTGGCTCACTGGCTTGTTCACCTCTCTATTGTTTATGCGGAGCATCACACACAGCAGCAGTAGGTTTCATTTTTAGAGTCTTTGGTATGACTCGCCCTGGGAATAGAACCCGGGCCTTTCGTGTGAGAGGCGGATGCTCCTCCCGTTAGACCAAACACGCTGTAACAAAAGGTTATATCCTCTTTCAAACTCTGATTGCCCCTTCGATGAAGGCAGTCAATTCTCAATCCAAACTACAATTTTTGTAGAAGACTACAAAAATTCCCAATTGGTAATAGCTCTTTGATTGACAGCAAATCAACAAAATGCAGAGTACTGTAGCTCATGTTTCACAGCATGTACTGAGGGTGTTCTGACTATACACACTGGGTCTTGTATGTTCATTCTGAAGCAATATTGTGTCTGGATGAGGATGAGTTTCTCGGTAGTTGTAGGGGGGGGGGGCTCAAGTAAGTAGGTAAGGAGAATTTGAACTGTTTGGTCTGAGAGGATATAGACCGTTAAAGAATGTTTGCCTCTGAATGCGTCATAATCATATTCAGTGAATCGGAGATGTTTAGTGTGCACCCATCCATGATGCCGTTAGTAACGAGACTGGAAATATTATTTCCGAAGGTCCCCAAGAATGGCCGACTAAATGATCAAGAAGATCATCTACGGTAGGCCTATAGCTGTTCCACTGAGTTTGCTCATGTGTCAATAGACCAGTTCGAAGTTTCTTCAAGGAGCAGTATTGTGTAAAAGGTCAAAGGGTAACAATTTAACGTGAGTTTACAGCTGAACAGAAAGATCACTTACGCATGCGCAGATATAAACTTCGAACTCGTCTATAAAGTAAGGAATTAATTAATTTCAACACGGGCCTGTACAGTAAGAAGGAAATGGGATTTTCGGATTCTCGCAGGCTTAAAATAAATGAAGTTGTTATTTACTTAGTACATTTAGGCTAAATAATACCAATTTCACCCCTGGACTTTTCCCACCTGTAGCTATATAGCCATCTCGTCCTCAGTCTTTTATCGGTTCCTCATCTGGCCAGGGGTCTGCTTAAAACATCAAATTCAGCTATTCGTATTTTAATATACCAGGGTATACTGGAAATCAGATTAGAGTGACTGCTTTTGACCTTTAAATAAAAACTGGTCGATTCAGACTGTCAAAGCTTTATGCAATTAAAACATTTTCATGAACGATAAATAAACATCATCTCAATTAAGTTAAATAGGAAGTGACATTTACAAAGAGCTAGTCACCGTTCCGCTGTGATTTATAGATCTCTTTATAGCTCACGGTTGCTATTCCTTTCCTCCTTTTATTATCCGTTACAAAAATTGTACCACCAATTTGACGAGGCATCAGCTGGACTTTAAGTTAGGGTTAGATTCCAGATGTGGTTGAGCCCAGCCAGGCTTCAGTTGTTGAAGCAACTTGAAGCTGGGTCCAGCTGGGCTTCACTCTGGGCATCAGCTAGGAGAGACTAGCCCAGTTGGGCCCCATGTGGGAAGACCTGAAAAACACGAATGGGTCCCAGCTGGGGCCTAAGTCGCCCAGCTGGAACCCAGTGGGGGCCCAACTGGGCATGTTGGCTAGGTCACTGGCTCTTGGTGTTAGTGCATTTTTTCATATAAGGCCTATTTAAAATAAAACTTATGACGGTGTGGCGCCGCATTATGGTCCCATATGGGTTTAACCTGGATCATCTGGGTGCTTCGGATTATTACAGGAATTGGACCATGCAGAACTGCCATGAGATGGCTCATATGGTTATCATATTAGAAACACATGAGGAACATTCGGACCAGTACAAATACGTCCCGTATTGGATTCCATATATCTGCATATGAAAGAGATCTAGGCCAATCATCATGATGGACTCTAAGTAAGAGCATCAAGTTTGCAGCTGAGAGGTATGAAATTTGATTCCTGGCCGGGTCTTTCCGAAGACTTTAAAACTTGTACTTTCTACTTATTGTCCTTGGATTATAAGTATACCCAAATGGATTCACCTACCAGGATGTCAGGAAAACAAGCACATGAGCCATAACTGGAAAAGGCCGTGCACGGCCCGTAAAACATCATCTAACTAATTAACTAACCAAAGGTCATGAATTCTACCAGAATTCTTCCAGAATATTTTCGCCCTCCCCTCGACCCAATCTTGTGTAAAGCAAAATATACCGTACCTATTCTGAGACTCAATTCTTCGCCCTGATATATGCCAAAAATTTATTTCCGGGGCTGTGCCACTGAACCCTGGCCAGGGCTTTACCAGACATCCTAAGGCCGGAGCCCTTGACCAGTGGCGCAGCTACTAGGGGGACTTTCCCCCCTGGGAAAAATTGGGAAATTTGATAGAATTAGGGAAATTTGATGAAATAATATGCCCTTTCCCATTTCTCAAAATTTTTGTTAGAATAAGCAATTGTGAGACATTTCT
Organism: Holothuria scabra; assembly: GCA_037179385.1. Lineage (NCBI taxonomy): Eukaryota > Metazoa > Echinodermata > Holothuroidea > Aspidochirotida > Holothuriidae > Holothuria > Holothuria scabra. Next base: position 18,758,262 of record CM074181.1, read on the forward strand.
CATACGTAATTCGTATTTTCCTGCAACAAATTAACCCAGATTTCGTCAGTGTCGCATGAACCGGCCCGACTCGCGTTCCACAGAAATGTTCTCGCCGCGCAGCAGATTGAATGTTCTCTTGTATACGCGCTATAGAGAGGTATTAAGATATGTTCAATTCGTTGTATAGTGTCCCCGAAAACGATCAAGACCATTTCATATGGGCCTAATAGAGACAGTATTTTTTATGTGGTAATTTTCTGATCACTTAGCTTGTTCCTGATTTTGTTCGTATTGCAAACAAAAGTTTAAAATGAAAACAGCATGTTTAGATTCTCTTTACAAGCATGCATGTCTGATTTTTCGAAATTTTCTCTACGCTCCGTGCCAACCAATGGTGGCGCTCCGCTTAGATAATCTTTATGACATCAACGTTTTGTGGCCAAGAAAAACCGCAAATTAAATGCTCCCTTTCGCCTACACCGATCGATGCTTTTTTATGTTGACTCCTAAAACTATGCAAATTTAATGACAAGTCTTACTTCGTAAGGAAGCGTAAATGGCAAAAGAATGCATGTTAAGACACAAAGGATTCAGTTTTATCCTCATGAACCACCACAATTCCACTGTAAACACTGTTCTGAGTCCTGTCAAAGTCGAAAATCTTGCACCATTTTGCATCTAGGCTCCTTGAAAACGCCAAAAAATTTCAAGGGGGAGTGGTATATCCCCTTAGACCCCTCCCCAGGCTGGCGATCACTCAACATACTGCATGCCCCCCACCCCCTTCAGAGAAATCCTGCGTACGCCACTGCGTTGGTACATACAAATAAAACAGATACTGTTGACAAAAATAAATATAAATATATAAAAGTAAATATATTAGGCCTAAGATTTGTTTTTTCCAATTGCACTATGTTATACCTTACGATTAAAATACAGGTAATATTACATAATGGTATGGTTAGGTTGTTATACTTGTAAATTTGCATATTTTATATGAAATACATACACATTGACCGGGAAAAGTTTGGGGAAAATTTCATACCTTTGCCCCCTCTGGAAAATATCCTAGCTACGCCACTGCCCTTGACCCTAACCAGCACTTGCGCTTCACCCTATGCGAGATCTTCCATTTGCCCTCGTTCCCCACTGGTGAAATCCTGGTTTCACCACTACTATCCGCAAAGGAAAAGCCTTTATAACCATCATTACCACTATCAATGCCAAAACCCACTTCATAAAAGTTACCTTTATCGCGTGAAATACCGGCGGTGCCTTCGTTGGTGAACTCAGCAAGAATGCAAGAGGGATTATGAAAGAATACGATAAGCATGACAGTTGTACTTACGGTCTTCCAATTCCCCATTATCCTCTGGTAAATCTTAATTGCACTTAGGTTAGTGATCCTCATATCATCCAAGTTATTGATCTTCCTCAGTCACTTCGGTCGGTCAACCTCTAGTTCGTTGAAATAAAAATAACTTGAAATGAAAACTGTAAAAATCATCCGATGAAGCGAAACATTTTAGAACCAATCCAGAAGGAGGGCTTGACAAGTCATAAGTTCCCCTGAAGAAAACCCGAAAGTCTAATCACTTTGTACAACCAAACGCTCTGCCAGTAGGATAACCATAATATTGGTCACATCACATATGATCTCCGGCAAAAAGAAATTCGTTCAGGCGCTTGCTCTATAATTACCAAATTCTATTCACTCAGTTGTTCCCAACTCTGTGGTAGCCTACTGAAACACGACTAGAACTGTAAATGCTTATCCTTTTCACACCGGTGCGCAACCAAAATAATACAAGGACTCCAGTCAGGTGAGAAATTGTACGTGGAAGAGGGTAGGGTTCATGCACCGAAGGGGTGGGGTTCTCTAACAGTCTACAATACTATGCTATAAATGGTTGCTCATTCTCCGCGAGTTTTAGAGTTCATTCTCCTGGTTAAGCAAGGGAATATGTTGCAGGACTCCCTGATGTAGCTGTTCGAAGCTTACAAATTTAAAACACCGGTTTGTCAATTTAGCACAAATGGGAAAATGACGCCACTGAATCATTGGTATGATAGTTATGGACTCAGGTAATAGCCTATCCCGTCATCCCATATGAGAGTTCCACGACCTCTGAATGAAGATTTCAATACGCCATCAATCGCGAGATATAACCAATCAACAACCTCTGTTCATGAAAGAGGTTTCACATGCAAGCGAGTGCGACGCATACAAATAATATCAGAAGCCTCTTCAACTGGAATTTGTCTGGGTGAGTGCGGTCATTCAGAAATCAGAATGACTCGTACTTTTTTGGGAACAAACTTCAGTGAGTTGCGAGGTAGTAGCTGTTTTATCAATAAACAAACCAGGGATGAGCAAACTTACTTCATCCTTGACAACCCATAGAAATGAATGAAACACGCCAATCCACCTTATCCCACTCTTTGGGGATTTAGTAGGCAAAAAGTTTTGTTTCGTGATTTTCTCTCTTCTATTTTGTGTAAACGGCTGTTTTCTAAAGATATTCTAGTTCTGAAAGTGTTTGTCTCCCTTCTGTTGACTTTATCACCGCCTTCATGATGAAATTCTTTGCATTCATATGTCGAACATTCTTCATCGACACCAGGTGCAAGTTTGTCGATGAGATTTAAATTTAGAAAACGAATGACAAGCCAGATTTACAAGTAACCGGAGCAAATAAAGACAGTCACCCTTTTCTCGTACACTAATTAACATCATGTGCTTGACCGTCAGTTAACACGATGATGTTTGGTAGCATTTATAAGCATTTCCTAGTATTTCAGAACTATTAGACTATTAGGGTAACGTGTTTGGTTATCGAGTGAGTAAATATTGCAGCTACTCGGTATTCTGAGTTTTGGTAAAGATCACGTGAAGTGTGGCCCGTATTATGCGCTTTCAGAGGCCAGTCTAGAATGGAGCCGAACATGGCAAAACCAGTGTGTAACCAGGGAGCTGCCACAGTGTCAGCTGCCTGGATCTACATACCTGCCTGGATGTTAGGATGTGCGATAAAAATGAAGCAACAGAGACGCCGTATATTGGGTGGTAAAACACGTGGCAAAAGCGCCGCGCGTTACGTATAGTTATATAGATATTACAGGCAATTTGATGCGATAACGACTGAAATCCTTGGTGTGTTGTGGATTAAAGGGCAAGAGCAGTCACACCAACTTGAATTAGTGTAGTAGACTGCCCTGTTTCATGATAGGCTATTAAGAGTCATGTGTTAGTTAGTTAGATACGGAAGTTTTACTCCCCAGTTTCCAACCTATTGGCAAGTCGAGCCGGCCACGGCCGTTTTCCAGTTGGTCAAGAGTCATGTGACAATTTTTTTCTTAAGGTGAAATTTACAAGAAGTAACTGATTGTTTTACTTTTTCTATGCAGTATTGAAGTTATACTAAAACATAATGAAATACCATATATTTTGAACAGAAATAAGAGGAAAATTTAGATATCTATCTGTTACTTGAAAATAAGTTTGGGGGCACTCGTTTTGTCCCCCGCGAAAATGTAATTCTGACCAAAAGACCGTATGTATCCGGTGAGCCACTATCACTTGGCCTTAATCCATTTGATAAATGATGCAACACTGATAATTTCAGTCCTTCCCCCGGACATTCCGGCTTCTCAATTTTGCTACTAGAGGACCATTTTCTTCAAGTAAAGTCAACATTGAGAACCTTCCTTACAAAAATCCATAAAAAAGTGTTAATAAAAGTTGCACTTTTTTAATCAGTTTGGAAAGAAAGTGACAAAATTTCTAACTTTAGTCTTGATTATGCCCATATGAACTTGGGAAGCAGATTGATCTTCCATAAAGATTCCAATTTCTTAAATCACCTTTACAAACAAAACCAATTTTCTGCCACGAAATTCCTTCAATATGTAAACTCCAGATTTTCAGGTGTTAAAAGGAAGCCAAACATAGTTTCAGGAATTTTTCGAATATCGTATGAAGGCCTTAGTCTGCAGGATGATACTCAGTACTGTATCCCCAACAAACCCCAAATCGCCGGGCGACCTACTCGAATTTCTCATATGAAGGTCCGATTCTCCAATAAAACCCCAAAGATTTGTCACAAGATTGCAATGCCCTTCTCCAAAATAAGCTTCAGATTTCCAAATAATTGTTTATGTTAAAATTGAAAAAAAATCGGAAAATGATCCAACTTCGGTGGCGACCCTAAATTTTTCAATTTCACCTTTAATACCAAAAACAAAATTTTCTTTCAATAAAATTCAAAAATTTCTTGTTTTCGGGCGAATTTCTAGTTTCGTCTGACAGCCTTAGTTGGTTGGCCTAACCCCAAACGAATTTCAGTCGCCCATATAACCTTTTTTGATTTTGCTGATATGAACAGCAAAACACCTCGATATTTTAAATGGTCTTACGAAAGCGACATTTTTCTAAAAATTTCAAATTTTCTTAAAAAATTCAAGCTCCGGGTTTTTAAACAATTGTTAAAAAGAAAACCGAAAGTTTTTGCGCATAGCCGACCACACCCCATCGGGCTTTTACAGGGGCTTGCAAATGCTGAACCCCTGTCGGGGGGCTTTGTCCCCCTGTCGGGCAAATCCTGGCACCACCCCTGCCATTGAGCTTTATTTCACCTCCATTATCACGATAAAGTAGTATTCTAGGCTGTCAGCGATATGTGCCTATCTCTCTCTCTATTGTGCAATTTGCCATTTTTTTTAATTAGAAATTTTAATGCACACAAAAGCTCAAATAACAATTGCTTCGATTCTTCTTAAAACCTGCAAATGTCATTTTCCTGGTGTCTGAAAGACTACATTTTTTTCATTTCGGAGATGGGGTTGGGGATGATAAAGAGGCTTTAGCGTTTCCAGTATCTTTTTCATTGACAAGGTTCCCCTAAAATTATTAGTAGGCCTTTATTGTGCATTAGACTGATGAAGAATATGTTCACCACCCACTTCAATATTCTTCCCGCCGTCGCCGGTCACCACTTCTTGAAGCGCACCTTACAAATATTGGGGGGGGGGGGGCTAAACATGCCTTTAGCCCCTCCACTTTTTTCATTGGGGTGGATAAGCCCCAAAGCCCTCCGGTTCCGCCGCCACTGTCTCAGAACCCCCCCAAAATAAAGATATATGTATTTCAACATCGCCCCTGATGACAAGTTGACCTAAATATGGGAAATTAGTTCATTTTTCAGGGAATAATTTAGCAATCAAATTTTGCATAGCAGTTCTGAAGATTTTTGAGGTTTTTCACAATTGTTTGTGAAAATGCAAGGTTTATGCACACAAAAAATTGCTACACAGTTTTCCATTTATGTAGCAGCTTGGCCTGTTTGTGTAGCAAATTGCAATGCGATACTGGATAAATTATTTCCTGGTTTTTTTTTTTGCTGAAGAGAGGGAAAGGCTTTTGAAAATTTGAGTTCACCGAAGAAGTTTGTCCATGTAATCACTTTTGCTCAGTCCAAATGTAAGGGTCATTCTTACTAGTTGCAAGGGGAGTAAAACTATATGCTAACTGCATCTGGTGTAAAAGAATTTGAAGTATCCAGTAGTGTCGAGAATCTCTTTTTGTGCAGCTAAAGGCTGGAAACTTTTATAGGAGGTTAGTGGTAGGCCTATATACCTGTAATGCAAGCTAATTGATGAACAAAATACACTATGCCTAGAGCTAGGTTTGTGTATCCTGCACGTTACCCACAACAACTACATGCAGCAGTGAAGTATCAAACTTCTTTATTGGTTACATCTCCCTCTCATTTGCAGTGTTAAGTTTATGTACACCAAAGACAACATAATAGTCATAACACAATTATTCTCTATGCATTTCACTGCGTATATTTGAGTTGCAAGGCATGTTAAATTATATTTCATCAGAAACTCAAGGCATCAAGAAATAAACTAGTGCAGTAATATCAAATCAAAAGTATTGCCAAATAGCTATTATTTTAACACCAAACAGCACCCAGGAGGCTATGGTGCCACTTAGTGCTTTATAAGTAAGCAAAAACGATAAAAAAAAAATAAATAACAGCCAAAAGGTTTGCAAATGGGACAGTCACCCTTGCAAGAATGTTGGCAAGAAATAAGGGCAAGTAAAATACAGCCCTCCACCTTACCCCTCCCCCCCCCTCCAAAGAAAGAAAAAAGCTTGAATACTACACCGTATTGAATATGGCTCCACAGACAACCATGAGGTAATATATTCACCAGACTACAATTATACCTACTTACTTTTTCAATTCATTGAAAAGAATTGTTGAATTGATAATGGGCTAGTACAACATACCTTAAAAAGCTGATGCTGATGCATACTTCTATCATAAACATAGACAATTTTAACCCTGTGAAATTATATTTACTTTGTAACAAAGAATTTGCACAATGAATAAGGAAAGTTCAGGCATAGTCTTTGCATAACCTGAATAATATCAATAGAGAATAACAAAGAGAAAGAAACTTGAAATTAGGAAGAATTACACTCCTAAAAGATTGCTTGAGAAGAACTATTTTTAACACTTTAGTGAAAAAGAGTGGGAACATGTCTCCCAACATCCAAGTGTACTGTAGATGAAAATACTGACATTGCAGTCAAATTGGCCAAGCACTAGTTGTATTTTTTTGAAGGAACAGGGTGGTGGTGTACTTTCAAAATACATCCTTCAAACAAACAAGATGATTACCCTCTGTGCTGTGCTAATTTTAAAAATATAAACACTGATGCATTTTGTTTTCTTTCAAAATTATTTGCAAAGTAATTTTACAATAATATTCCTACATTATTTCTTGGAATATTTGATTTTATACTTGCAAGATATTTTACAGTTTTGCTTTTTTGAATGTCTAATTTGTTACTTTTTCTTATGGCACTAGCAATGTTACATCTTTTTCACTTGTATAGGTTCTGATCGCTCCTACCCAGGCATTAATTCCGCCCACTTACCATAATGTGCGTACATGTGTAGTATTTGGGTTTTAGTGCAATACTAGAAGTGGCATGACCCATCATCTTCAGGAGGTTCATGGACAACATTGTCCGTTTTTAAGGTTGAGCTTGCTCCTATTGGTAGATCAGTGTAGGCTAGGCCCTAATGCTAGCCTAAGTTAGGCCTAATGTTAATACTGATAATGACAGTGACGAGTATACTGTTACACCAGACACACTGCATGCATGGCCTTGACAAGTATTGATGTTGGATCAAACTGATAAACCAAGAAGCATATTCCAGATATGACCTAATGAAGTCGTGGTTCTGAGAATTTATTCTACTTTGGCAGCTACTCTATTCCTTTAATGACTTGTGGTGGCAGTAACAGGATTTATAGGATCAGAAGTCCAGAATGCAAGAGTAATAGATCAGGATTTCTGGCAACTACTAACACCCAAAACTGCCATGATGATTACACATTTTAAATATAAAAGGCACTTCCTCTAATAACCAACATCATAAATGTAACTTGTTCATGTAAAGTGAACTTGTAACACATCTGGACCTATGGTCCAGGTCCATACTCTTTGGTGAAATATTCTGAAGTTTCTTCTCTAGTTATAGAAGGTAAAACCTTAAAGGTAGTGTGACATGAAAATGACAAAATTGGGTATTGGATATTAAAAGCAGTAAAAATGATTAAAATAGCCACAATTTCCAACAAAATCCATCAAAAATTGACCATTTAACAAGGCAATTTCTGATTTGCACTTAATCACAAATAAACACTGTATGAGCTCAGTAGTATGCAAATCTTGTGATGTCATGGGAGGGACATACCATATATGGCTAATGTTATCCTTTGTTTTTACAACCTTCATTTCAAGGATAGTTGTAACATTAGTTTGTCCTGAAGGTTTTATTTTGGAAGATTAAATTGTGTCCTTGGAAATCTTCAGTATCAATTACCAAACCATAAACTATTTGATATATAATTAAGAGATAATTTGTATAGGGTTAACAAAAGAAATGTCAACACTACATAACACTCCACATCATTATTTTTGCATGAGCACCAAATTGAGAACCGTAAAAGATACTGAAATAATAAAAATTTCCTTAGGAAACTTCACTCCACAACTGCCAAGTGAAGTCAGGTCATTGTGCTGACATGTCTCACTACCTTCAAGCACAGGTCACACTACAACTATATCGGATCAGATCAGGCTCCAGACTTTTTTGAGTTTTACTTTAAGTCTCCTCCATCATTGGTCAGGGAGAAACAAAATTTAGATAACCCATAGAAATATATGATTTGTATCACTATGTTATATGAAAAACAAAATTATGTTAATTCCTCTGTGACGTCCCATCCACAAACATCTTTTATCAGATATGCTTATTTCGACATTTGCTGTTTTTCAACAGGTTAACTGCATTTCATTTTCATGGGCCTCTAATACAAATAATATATTTGCTTAACCCTGTACTGTTGTGCTCCAATCGGGGCATATTTGCATGCCTCGGGAGCGGGCGGAAAAGGGGGCGTAGCACATCCCCCATCAGCTTCCGTAGGCTATTACCCCGTGACCTAAAACCATTGTCTCTCTCTTTGTTGTGGCCGAATTTTCGGGTAGCTACTCGCAGTTTCGAGCTCCGCGTGAAACAGTAAAGAAGATGGGTGACAGTCGCGCTCCCCGTACGGGTCCAAAAGGACCCAAACAACGGTAAAGGGTTAAGGTGGCATTTTTGTTGTCATTCCTGACGATCCATGGAGATTTTTATTAAAACTCACAAAACTCAAAATAATAATACAATCTGATTTATCTGTAGTGTGACCTGCACTTTAGAATCCCTTGCTAAACTGTTTGAGATTGATCTAAATTCCTCTCCCACATCGAACTTTGCATTAATATCTTAATGGCACAGCCAGAGTTTGTGCACATTAAAGTGACATAGTTCCATGACTTTTCTGTGACTTTCACAAATTTTGGCTGATATTTCAAGGACTAATCCACAAAACCTGTCAGATTCCCTGTTTCTGTGTTTTATACACAAAATAATTTATCTAAACATTGAAAAAATTGGAACAATGAGTCCACTACTTGAAATTCCCTGACTTTTCTGTGACCTTTGCAAAAAATTCACATTCCCCTGACTTTCCAGGCCTGGACATCAGCTTTCCCTGACTTTCCAGGGGGGCGTTCCACAAAGAGTTACGCACAATCTTAAGTTTGATTCACCATACTTAAGCCAACAGTAAATCATACTTAAGATCGTGCGTAACTCTTTGTGGAACGGGCCCCAGGACCAGAACGAACCATGATGGCCATGATTTTCACAACAAAAAGAATCTAAGAAGTTATTTTGTTTTGGCGGAGGATTTCAAGTTTGAAGTATTATGACATTTAATTAAAACTAAAACTTTTAAGCTGTATTAGTAAAACACATCAATCCATCCAATGAAATACCTGTAAATGGTAAATACTTAAAGGCTCAATTCTCTCTCACCCCAAACAGTACCAATTCTCCTAACCTTCTTACTTAAACCTTCTTACTTAAGCCCCTCCCGCAATTATCTGAAATTCATCCTCCTCCAGACAAAGTCTCAGTTTATTGCTTCAGGGTGAGTATTGAAAGGCTCAGTGTGTATAATCAAAACACTCTCAGTACAGTTCATGCTGTATGATGCAAGCTTTGGCACTTTGCATTGTTTGAATTAGCTGTCAATCAAAGAGCAGAGCCAACTGAGAATTTCAGTACACCCCTACCAAAATTGCAGTTTTGGGTGAGGGAATTGTTCCTTTAAGGGGTACATTTTCCAGACAGAAACATGAACATCAACACCCCTTTTTATGCTGTCACTGTAGTACTGTGTCAGGATGTGCTACAGTGATCTCACAATGATTCATCTGCCCAAGGATGGTACCAAATTTGAAAAATGGATAAAAGCTTACACAAATGATAGCCCCTGAAATCCCATGACACCAATACATGATATCAAACTTTCCTGCATGTATCAAAGGGTCAACTTAAACTTCTTCAAACCCATCATGCATTCATTAGCTTAATTAACAAAAGCTGGAAAATTTTTTAATACCACCAACTTTATGCAATACAGTGCCTAAGGTGGTCTATGTTGTTGCTGACATAGGCCTACATATGGAAGACAAACAACACAAAATATTCAAATGTTGCCCATCAATAAAGGATGAAGAAACAGAAAGTCTGCTAAGACCGTATATAAAAATGAGAAAGCAAGACTGACGGTGTGAAAAGCTTTGTACTGCTAACAATGAAAAAAACATGAATGAGACCAAGGAAGAAAGGTCTATGAGATGCAAACCTTGCAAACCATTTCTTATTATCTGTCTGGTGGATCCCATATCATTTTTCCTTACAGAGACTTTGGTCTTATGACTCCTATCACAATTTCAATCTTGCCAACCATTTGTCTGCCAGCTGTATACAGGATAATCCAAGAAGCTAGTAAAGTCGGCCATATGTGTAGTCCATCTGCCTTAAAACATCCTAATTTTATGGTCTACATGCAATTCTAAACCCTCATATTCAGTTAAATTGGGGGAATCAAAGAGGTATTTGTAGTGATACAGGTGAGCAGAGATTCTGAAAGAATAAAGGTGATGAATCCTAGTTGCAACGGACTAAATCTGAATATCATTTGACTGTTCCAATTCATCCATATGTAATGGTTGGATTTTGCCCATGATGTTCAGAAAGTGAGAGCCTGGTAGTTTTGGGTAAATTTGAGCAAACCAAACTAAAAGCAATGAAATCTCAATGCCTTTTTCAGTGTGTGGTGTAGTAGGCTTCTAAATGTGGCCATTTTCATGGCCTTAATGACTAAAACTCAGAAGTCAATGAACTCTTTATTTCCTTCTTTCCTTCAACCTACACCCTTTAATATGTTAATTTGTTAATGATCTGGGATGATATGACTTCTTCAAATGTTACACTGGCCCCTGAAAGGTTCCTTTGTTCTACAATTAAGCAGGTTGGTTCCTTTCCCTGATATTTTTGCAGAGGTATGTCCAGCGCTATAGATCCAGAAGGAAATTTTTGAACTTATTCTTGTGATGGGCGACTAACTAACCTAATGCTTTTTAGGGTGGGAACGTGGCTAGGATTACAAACTCAATTGTTTGGACACTGACAATGGGGTTGTTGCAAGAGAGAACTTCTTCATCTTGGGGCAGTGTTCTATCATCCTCCCTAAAACTTAGTTAAGAAATTTCCATGTTAAAAGTTCTCCTCTCAACTGGACCTCACCACTCATCAGCTGGCTGCTCCAGCTATGTTTTTGAGTGTTTTGCTGCTCTGAAAAAAATCTTATTTTCTTTAAAACTGTGTGATCCTCTCCAGTCACTAAGGTACCTTTGCTATTATGCTGTATATTCTTGTCCATGTGTCACTGAGAGGCGTGGGCTTGACATTCTATGTTTGGGAGCTAGATGCTGCCACCACAGGGTGCCTAGAGGTGTAACCAATTGAGACGTCTGGTCAGGTCTGTAGACCCCAGAAATCAAGTCATCCCCTGGGCCAAAGGGCAGGTTGTGATTTTAGGGATGTCACCACCAAAGTACCCTGGACTGATGCTACAGGGTTTGGGGAACCATGTGTTTGCAGAATGAGCTGTTTCATGACTGTTTGTATGTTTAATCTGACCTGGAGGTCTGTATTTAAGTAGTGGCTACCTACAGCAAGGATGGAGTAATTTGCATATTGTATTTAATATTAAAGCCATGACTTAACTATATGTCTATGTTTACATATCACATGCATATGTGCTGACAGAATTGTGAGAGAGCCAGAAGCCAGGGCCAAATAATATATTTTTGAGAGCTGTGGTCAACCTCCACCAATTGTTACATGTTTTTTTTTTCATTTAAAAGTATACCTGTTAGGACAAAGTTAACAATCGGCATCCCGCAATCTGAGTACTTGTGAAGAGTAGGTTGAATGTCCTGTATGTACCCAGCTGCTACCAAGTGGTAGGTGCCTGACTAGTACTGTTACATACTTATTTTGGCGCCCAACGTGCAAGGCTACACTGTTGTTAATTAAAATTAAATGCATGATTCAATTAGACTTACAATGTTCTGACATGCTGTGTATTATACTCATTTATATAATATCAAGAGTTCTCTAATTATTTTATGATTGCATCGAGATGTGTGAAACTCATTTTAAGGTTAAGTTGCCATGTTGTTAAGTCTAACTTGGAAGAAATGGTGTCATATCAGTGACTTAAACATTTTACTTTCCATTTACCCTGTAAAGGTGGTGTGGCTGCTGTGGCCAGTGCATAATTGGTGCATTCTTGAGAGTCTGCTACCTAGCTGAAGGTTAATTGAGACTGCAGTAGGTGAGTTAGTTAGTTACATGAGTGAGATTTTATCAGGCATCAACTTGAATTGTGTTTAATATGCAGTTGTGTGTAGTTGATGTGACCACTTAGTGTCCAGAAGGTTGAGAGCACACTATTGCTGTAGGGTCTAAGGAGAGGGAAAGTTTAATTTTAAGTCTTTTTGCTTTATTACAGGTTACTTTAGATGAGATTTAATGACACATCAGCACGAATGTATTATACAGTGTCAGTCAACTCGTTAAAGTTCAAAGTTTAACTTTATTTTCAAGTATGGTTCAAGTTCAAATCTGGTGTCCCTTTAGTTGCTTCTTACAACAGGCAGAAAAACTACAGGAATATTCTATAACCCCCCAGTCCACAGGGGACCAACCATGGAGGGGCTTGCTCTATTTTGTGGTCCCGACAACCCGCCATACAATGATTAATATTGACCTTTGGTGTACATTTTATAGGCAATAGTTGGGAACAAACCACTTGCCACACATGACCTTCTCACCCAACTACTGGTAATTCTAACTTCTTCCATTACCACTAGAAGCTTTCTGTACAATATTACTGAGTTCCATCCTGACTATGCCTTCTGCCAGGAACTGCAGGTCTTGCTGTGAAAGCATCAAAAGTCAGTAGACGATGTACCAAGGCCTGAGGAGTTACTTGCTGCTCAACAGAAGACAGTCATGGAGTGTATACACTGCTGCCATGACAATAGCCACTGATACAGGCAACTACGGACCTACTCCGATAATTCTCCCACCTCCAATGGTGAGTTACCTTTTACAAGTTGGGTCAATCACGCACAGAAAATGCTGGATGAGTCCAACCTGTCTGAAGAGGAAAAATGGGCACATACTGCGGAAAGCCTGTCTCCTCCAGCTTTTAAACTCTGTATAGGAATGAGGCTAAGAACTTGGGAGCTTCAGACAAGGCCACCGATTTGCAAAAACAACTGGGAAAGACTTATGGCAAAGCCTGTGAGGGAGAAAAGGATACCCCCTCCTCAGGTACACTTACCAAAATGAAGATGACAAGCGCTCTGAATACCTGGCAAGGCTTGAGGAGAATTTGAACCAGGCCATTCAGTTTGGTGGGGTTTGTCTGGGTTTTTTTTGACAAATTTGCGAACATTTATTTCACTACTGTGAAAGAGCTAGTAGTATACCCACCCAGTAAGGATGAAGACCGCCTGAGACTCCTAGTGTGTAAGGGGTTGCATCCATAGCAAAGCCCTACTACCCTGCAAATTTGGCAGAGGTGAGGAGCCCCACCTGGGCTAGTTGAATTTTTGAGGGAGGTGCAGGTTTAAGAGTTAGCTGAAGAGGACAATTCACAGCAAAGGGGGAAAAAGGTACACCTAAGAGGGCCCAGGCAAGGGAGGTCTAACAGAAGGCCCCACCTACTCAGCCCCCTCCAGCTAAGTTAACGTCTACTCTAATCACTCCAACCCCTGACATGGCTTCCATCTTGAAAGTGATGGAAGACCAAAGGGCTCTATGGTCCAGCTAAAAAAGTCTATGGGTACCTCCACAGCTCGGGCCCCCACTGATAAGAAAGGGACGCTGTGCTACAAGATACAACTGTGGGGAGAGGGGCCATTTGCTAAGAGATTGTAAGGGCCCTGCAAATATAGAGTTATTGTTATATGACACTTATGCAAAGGTACAATTTGAAGGTATGAGTGGTGTGACATGTATTAGACCTTACTTTCTGTGTGATCCAAAGACAGAAAACAATATGGCTTTTAGAAAGCAGTTGCCACTTAATCTTCCATTTGCTATGACTCTGCACAAAGCTCAACCTTTGACCTTTGACAAAGTATAAGTAGACTGTCAGAAAATGACAGTGCCAGGTCAACTTAGTGTGGCCATTAGACAAGTCAGAAAGAAAAGCTGGCATTCAAGGAATTAATTCTCTTCATCACTGGTACTACTACAGCCACAATTAATCAATGATATTTTTTATTAGTCATTGTCACAGCCTCTGAGTGAAGACTGCAGCTGCTGTGATAAAGGCATATTCCAATGGCATCTCACTGTGTGGGGTGTGGTAAGAAAGACAAATATGTTACCGTATCCTCCAACACAGGACAAGAAGAAACCACCCTCTGCCACCATTGTTACAAGGATTCATAGCATTAAGTTTCTTTGGTCATGGAATGCTAACAGATGAAACACTGCCAAACCTCATGGTGTAAAGTATACCAACAGCATGTTGAGCTTTCAAGAGAGTAACTACAGCTTTATACTTAAGTTTCTCACTGCCAAAGAAGAAATTCAGCAAAAGCAACAAGAATTCATGGCCAGTTCAAGAGATGAAGATTACCAACAAATGAAACATAAATACCCTAGCAGGACTCCTGCTGAAGAGTAGGATAGTCACTTCTTATGACAAGCAGGAAATACTGTGGGCATAGTCTGAAACCCCCAGCCCACAAAGGCGGCAGGGTAGGAGGGGAAAAAGAGACTGCAAGATGAAAACAGAGGCAGAACGTTTGGCAACTTAGGAAGTCTTAAGAGTGTTCCCATATTTAGTGAAGCCAAGAAGACCCAAGCAGACATCAAAGATGAAACCAAGAAGTTAAACACATTCAAATCATCAAGAAAGATATTGTGGAATGTTATGCATTTATCAATTGCAACCCCAACCCCACTAGACCCAGGGATGGTGGGGCTTTGAGCAGGGATTTGACCAAGGATTTCACACTAATTTTCTCCACAAAGGACCAGGACTTGTGCCTGGATTTCACACAACTTGGAAGGCAGGGGAAATTGGGCAGAGCATTTACTCATGGCATGAGCAGGGCCTTACAGCTGGGTAGGGGGACTTGGCTTGGGATATACCCTTGATCAATGCCCCATCTTGCAGGGGCATGGCTGGGCTTTGACCAGGGATTTACAGATTTCAAAAATGAAGTTCTCGGCCATGGACCAACCATCCCCAGGTCTAGAGGGGTTGGGGTTGGATAACTACATTACTGCCCAAGTGGCAGCTTCACAATTTTCCCCAGTAACTAGTAATCACTATTGCCCCAGTGATTCTGCTCTAGGTGATTTAGCAGTTTCACCATGTTGTTCACGACACAGAAAAACTTCAAGTCAGTTTGGTCAAATCATAATACAAGACCCATTTGAAAAGCCTTCATGGGTACAAACACACCCCAGCCATTAAGAGTCTTTAAGAGTCTATGTAATTGCAAATGTGAGAGAGAAATTCGTAAATGGAACAACATGGTTTAGGACTGTTGAAAAAAGTTTTAGAAGGTACACAACTATCTACTTCCAAACAAAAAGTTTGTGGCATCATACATTGCATTTTAAACAACACTTACTTGAACTCTTAATTTTGTAACAGCTTCGCAGTCACAGTCATACTGTGCACACATTCTTTCAAATGCAATTTAAACCAGCGAATTCAAACCTTCTGAAGACATATTGTCATACCATTCAATCTACAGTCTTTTGGTGTTAATACATTGGACTATAAATATGCAAGTGCTGATATATGCAATATAGGAGGACCAGACACATAGCCTGGGGCACTGGGGCACATTCCCCCCCCCCCCAAAAAAAAGAAAAAAATTCAAAGTATGGGTTGAGTTTCATTGCTATGGAAAAATGAACACACACAAACATTTTTAGCAACCTACCAGTACCGCACATATCTTATCATGCAACTATGTCATCTGTCATAACCTTTTTATTTTGCCTCCAACTCGTTCTCACCTGTATCACACATCCACCACCTTCGTTGATGGCGTTGACCAGCTATTTATTCTGAATTTCTGGAAACCAAAACCATCCATAACTACAAAATAATAATTAGTCATCACCTACGGCCCATCCCCATCTACGGACTAAGGTCATCTTAGGAATGTGAGTTCAAGTTACAAGAGATGAATGCGGTTACTGTCTTGAGTGTCATTACTGCTTTGGACTTCTTACGCATTTTCTTGGAGTAGGCCTACAGCATTAATAATCAAATTGTTGTACAATTGTAGCTACTTACATTTACCATACTATACATATTGACCATGCTGGATTATTACAATGCATACATATTCTACTTGGCGTCTGAGGAATTATTTTATTATTGTTCCAATATTATAAGTTATAACAATGTCCAGTCTTTTCAGTTTTGGATTCACCAGCCAGACTAACAAATCAGAAGTGACAGTGAAACAAACAAAGCAGAGGAATTTATTCGCGAGGAACCAGAGCGATTAAAAGCAGGAGGTTTGGAAGAATCATCTGGAACAGTGGAACTGGGTCCACCTGGTGAACCAGTGCTGCCTCTTCACAAAGTGGGAGTTGTGCTAGGGCATTGGATTTAGGATGGAAGGGTTCTGGAACAAAACAACCAGTTCTTGCGTCATTCCCACAAATTAAAGTATGTGGGAAGAACTGATCATTCAACAAAGATTGGTACAACCAGCTCCCTTGGCTGGAATACTCCCATGAGCAATGACGCTGCATTCAATACTCTTGACGGATTTTCCCGTCTGTAATTGGTCACAAAGAATGCAATTTTGCTGAAAATGGGGTGAACCAAAGCAAGAACACTACTGAGAAATTCAGGAAGCACAGCCATAATTAAAGCCACAAGACTTCGTTTTGGAGATGGCAGCATTATCTTCGAAGTCTCACTGAAGGTAGCTTTACTTTCCAAAATTTCCTTACCTTTCCAAAATTTCCCCACACCACTCCCAGGAAGTGAAGGCAAACTTGGTATACCTAACCCAGATATATATCAATTCATCATTTTCCTGGTGAGACAGGAGATAGCACTGAGGGGTGATAATGAGAAATGTGGACTTAGTAACCAGGGTTACTTTCTAGAACTGTGTTTTTTGAGACATTCATGTCAACCCTGCTTTCAGTGATAGAATTAAAGCGATGACTTTCAATGTGACTTATCTCAGCTCCTGAACACAACAGCTGAGATAATTCGGGAACAAATTGCCAAGGAGGTGAATTCAGCAGGATTGGCCATGATTATTGTGGATGAGAGTAAAGACAACTCAAACAAGGAACAGATTACAGATGAGCAGAGGGATATGTCCTGAATGAGAAATTCTTATATTTTCATGAGGCAGATGATCTTAACGCCAAGTCACTTTCCGACCAGATATTGCGAGAAGTCGATAAGCTCAGCTTGCGAAATGTTGACATCATTGGCCATCGCTATGACGGTGCCAGCGTGATGTCTGGTCATGTGAATGGAGTACAGGCACAACTGAAGGAACACTTTCCAAATGCCCAGTATGTCCACTGTCATGCACATGGGCTCAACCTGGTCCTCGTGGACATCTGTAAGAATGTGAGCTCTGCCAGGGAGTTTTTTGTATTGTTGAAAGCATAACAGTGAATTTAATACAGAAAGTCCACCATTTTGCATCTTAGCCCAGATAGGCTTAAATTTTTGCAAAAGGGAGGGGGACACTCCCTAGCCTAGACGGCAATCACTTATCCATTGTGCCCCCCTCAAATGCCGCACAGTGGCTACAGTCCTGAGGAGGACCACAAACTGATAAAACATAGTCAAAATCTGTCCAAAGCTAATTTTATCCTTTTGAGTCAGTGTTACATCAGTGTTCAAGGCCTTTGATATTGCAAGAGAAAGTTAGGTCTAGCAGAAATGGAGAAAAAATCCAGAGAGTTACCTCATAGAATGGATTATCTACCTTAGTGTGTGTTTGTGGAGTGCACTGCAAGATAATGGCAACAGAGAGAGACTGTTTGTGCTGTGAGGGAGTCAAAGAGGACATGTTTGAATCTGTTGCAAGAAGGTACTTTATGCAATACAGAGTTGCATGCTTTTCTGAATTCTTGCCTGCAATGAGCTCCCCTGAGAGCAACAACTGTTTTGATGCATAACATTAAAGAATTCATTAGCTTTTTCACCAGTAAAATGACACAATAAATTGAAAGTGCCTAATAACTTTCCTTTTCATTGTATTTTTGACAATTTTTTTCATTTATTAATTAAAGAATTCACAGCATTTTCAGTAAATAGCTATTATTTCAGAAGTTTGTACTTATCAATCAAAATGGCGTTACCTCAGGGACCAAAGCTTGCTGTAGTTTCATAAAGTATATGAAGGACAAACAGTCAAAATGAGAGACAAAGGTGACAGCATGGAATGAACAAAGTGCGGCTGTTCTTAAAAAAAACATCCTTAGAAGGATCATGCTTGGTCATGCTTCGTACTCCCCAGTTAATGTTGAGTGCCAACATCCACTTCCATTTGTCACTGTGGTATTGTAAAACTGGAAAATTCACCATGACAGGCACCAAAGCTTGCTGTAGTTTCATCCAGTATATGAAGGACAAAGGTGCTGGCATGGTATGACACCAAAGTGGGGCACAAAGAGACATGGGTATTTACAATGAAATGTTAAGGGAAAGACTGCCAAGAATCCGGAGTCCAGGATGTTTTACATGTTAATTTATTGGTCAACAATCTACTCACAAATATTTAGACGGATTAGTGGTCATGCTGTACTCTCCAGTTAATGTTGAGTGCCCTACATTGACCTTCACTTATCACGTTGGTAATATTAGACTGGGAAATTAACCATGACAGGTACAAAAGTTTGCCATAGTTTCATACAGTATAAGGAAAAACAGTCAAAACAAGACAAAGGTGCCAGCAAGGAATGACACAAAGTGTGGCTGTTCTACACAAAAATCTTTAGAATGACTACTGATCATGCTTGGCACTACCCAGTTAATGTTGAGTGCCCAACATCCACTTTCATTTGTCACTTTGGTAATGTTAGATTTGGACATTGACAATGACCGAGATCAAAGCTTGCTGTAGTTTCATACAGTATATGAAGGACAAACCATCAAAACGAGAGACAAAGGTGCCGGCATGGTATGACACAAAGTGTGGCTGTTCTAAAAGAAATGTTTAAAATGAATAGTGATCATGCTTGCTGCTACCCAGTTAATGTTGAGTGCCCATCATCCACTTTCATTTGTCACTTTGGTAATGTTAGATTTGAACATTGACCATGACTAGAATCAAAGCTTGTTGTAGTTTCATACAGCATGAAAGATACATTGACATAACTAGGGAAAAAGGTGTAAATATGTATGAAACGTCTGTTCCTTTTTGTATTGTAGGTACATGACAACATTGGCTAACTATGTATACATAGGCAAATTTACTGCTGAGCCAAGCTGAAGCCAGTATGGTAAGACACTGGACTTGGTCATGTGACTGCTACAGCCATTTCTAAACAAAGGCTATACCTGTTCACTAATAAATACTGCACCTCATCAGCCCTGCTTTGCAAGCTGCTTCAGGCACATACTTCGGCTACTGGAACTCTGGCTAAACAGAAAGGGGATTTCAACAGACATTGCAAAATTAAAAATAAAAACCAACGGAGAAAAAAAAGTCGTGCAAAAAGCTCACTTGATGAAACTTGATGAAAATTCTCCATTCTAACCACTGCTCATGCAAAATATTGAAACTGGCAGAATCAATTACCCAGTGACCCATTTAGGGACTACAAGTGTGGGCACGAATACTTCAAGTATATTGGTGCTGTTTACCAAAGTGACCAGAAGGTAGGATACATCTGCTTTCAATGAGGACACTGAAATAGTAAAGTGCATATTCCACATGTAGACCTTATGCTTCGTCAACAAATATATCCTCTATAAGGAGTGGAACAACACCAATTTTCCAGGGACCTCAAAACCTTTACATCTGACTTTCTGCAGAGAATCAGTGGTGCAGATGATGGAGAGCTGTAGTCCATTTCCAGTTTTCTGAAAGGGACCAGCTGAAAACCTACCTCAATTAGAAGGAAGGCATTTCTTACATCCCATTCAAGTGAGTAGTAAGATGCAAGAAGAGAAATATCAGCAGGAGCTGCATAGTATGCAATCCAGCTGAACTCAAAGGGCAAATGGAATTGGGTCAGAAGAGGACAAAACAACCAGGAAAGGAGTCAATTCATGAATAAGCTCAGTGTCTGGTAGTTTTGTGCATTAATCCTTGCTTTGAACTATATCATACCCATTGAGACTTTATACACAGCTCAGGGGGTGTGCAGCCCATGATTTTCAAACAGAAGATGATGAAGATTAGGTCTAATGTTTGCCATGTGTGTTTTTAAACATTTGTCAGCTTCAAGTACCTTATTTCACATTCAAGAGAATTTTGATGTTCCAAATTAAATATATGATGCAAAAGTTGCAGCAAATTCAGAGAAAGGCAGATCCAGAGACAAAAAAGAGAGATTCAGAAACAAACAGAGAGAGAGGGCACTAGAGTTACTGAAATCTTACCTTCAGCTCTAGCTACTACATTCACTAACTCTAGCTAGAGAACAGAGAAACTAGAGTTTGATGCATATCTAATCTGAAGTAGGAGCATGGGAGAGATTTTCCGACCCGTTTATTTTGAACTTATTGTATTTCACATCACTGACACTGTATTCATAACTGTAGAAAGAGAGACTCAATCATGAAGATTGTTATGAGTCAACAGTCTTACCACTAAAGTGTATGAGAAGGAACCAGATGATTATGAAGTAATTCATGCTGTTCATGATATTTACCTCATTATTGATTTGGATTATATTACATCTAATTGGACTTTTGACAAGTGCCATTGTAATACTGTCTGGTACCAACACATTGTAAATACTGTTCAAATATTTCATTTACTTAGATGCCATGTAGTGGCAGAAGTACAACCTATTCAAGACTTGACTGAGGTCCTGAGAAGTCAGCACCAAACATTCTAATGATGAGCCACCCCATGCTGTAGGCATGATTCCTGAAATCAAGCCCTAGTCTATGACCCATGCATAGGTTGGGTATAAGAGCAAAAATTTGTGAAATGATGCATTAAATGAAAGAGTTTCTCCAACACAAAAGAGGAAAAGACAATTGTAAAAGAATAATCAGAGGAGATAGTGGACGATCCACTTTTGTAAAACATATGATCACCACGACCGATAATGACAGGAGACAGGCAGCTAGAGGGTTGCTTATTTTCAATCGTGGTAACGACACTTGTACTTCCTTGTACTCAGCCTCATTTCAAGCATCTGTTCAACCTTTAACATTAATAGAGTAGGCATGTTTTACACGAGGTTTTGCATTCTATTTCTTGTCACAGACAAGCAGCCTGGAAAAAGGTCGCACAGACTTTTACTTGTTGTAGATCAATTAATTCTACAAACACAACTTTGGGTCATTCATCTCAGGATGAACTGCATCCTGGTCACATGATCCAAGGTAACAACAAATGAGACAAGCAACATCACTCCCATAAAGTGATCTAAAATAACATTATAAGCAGATCACTCCACAGTAACAAGCCTCAACAGGATTTTACATCCTTCATCCATCCTTCATCCATGGATGGATGGCATCCTGGTCACATGATCCAAGTTAACAACAAATGGGACAGGCAACATTAGTCCTGTAAAGGACATGAGGGAAAAGTCTATGAACAGAGAGAAAAACTACCATTTTAGGTGTTTTTTGCATCGCAAGGTTGGTTCATGGGGGTTCTAACCCCCCAAACCACCCGTGGCTATGTCACTGGAGGGCGGACGTTGTAGCGTGGCATATGCAATACATGATGATTTCTGTAAAGTTATTTCAAAAGGTAGATTACCGAGTTAAGTTTATTTATGTTTTCCTTTTCTTTATCACTCATAAAGATTCAACTGCCAACCAACTTCAACTAAATGACTGAATTCTGTTGCTTTTATCTTGGTAGTTAATTACAATAACTTCCGAGACACTTTGTAAGGTGTTGGTTGGAAAAGCTATACTGTTGAAACCAGGAAGGAAATTGGCTTTATCTGTCATTTCTTCTTGTACAGAACTTAAAAGTACAGTAAGCATCCCTTTAACTGAACCTTCAAATTCTTAAGGGAGCCAAAAAGTCCTTTTGTTAACCCACATTTTAAAAGATTTACCATTACCAGGATTTTTACAAAGGGCAACAAGATGTGTGTGCAACATTAGCGAAAATCTTTTCATTAAATGTTGCGGGTAAGAAAATTGAGTATGAAGTTAGGGTGGATGAGATTGCAGCAGAAGGAATCTTGGGAATAGACATACTTGAAGATTACAATTGCTTTATAGATGTCAGAAAGAGGGAAGTAATGTTAAGGGCACCCATGGGTGCTGACTAGAAAAAGACGAGCTTCTCCGGTCCAGAGTCAAGTTAGCTGACAACGTCGCCAGTCTTCTGAGAGTGAGACATTTGAGGTTAGAATAAGTGACCTAGCACTTAGGAAGCTAATGGTGGCTGATCAGGAAATAGAAGAGCACTCCTATTCTAGAGTCAAGCTGGGAGACAATGGGGTGGTGCCTTTTAAAAGTGGAGCAATTGTGAAAAGTTTGTTGGGAAAGAAGTTACAAGGTCCAGTCATTACAAAGATGTTGCTAGAGTTTCCACAGAAACGTTCAAATATATTCATTTCCAGAGCTGTGGTTGATGCTTCAAAAGAAACTATCCCACTGCAAGTATTCAATTTGTCCACCACCCTTGGAAATATCCATCATAACCATGATGCTCCCATTTAGAAACAGCTAGACCCTTCAATGTTAGTCTCATCCCCCAACCAATAACTGCACCATCAGAGTCAACCAAACCCTGCCAACTTCTTCCCCTAAAGACAACCTGGAAGTTAATTCCTATTGATCTGCCCCCATTTAAAATGCCAGACCCATGATTCCTTGTAAGGCCAACGGGGATATCGGACTGTAAGTGCAAAGCTGCCCAAGAACTGCAACGAGAACGGGGATTGGCCAAATCCTGAGGTGAGACCACCCTAGCCAAAACCAACCAACAAACCACTCTCAGTATGGAGGTCAAGTATGGAGAAATGACGGAGGTTGCAACATTACCTGATGGCACCACCTAAAAAGTGACTTACCAGGGACACCGGTTCCCCACCCTGCCAAACAACTGAGGCAGCTAAGAGATGTCTACCTGGCTCTATGTGGCATGGTGAAAGTCCTTGGGCCAGGTCAAACACTGCCACATAGTCACCTGGATTTGCCCACCACCTCGATCCAGTTTGCAGCTGAACCAGCAGGCTCAAAAGAGGATATTCCATGATTACACACAGAATAATGTTATGTCATATCGACATTTACTATTTCTAGTTTTGTGGACTGAATTGCTATTGATATATATATTCATGCAAAATGAGACAAAAGTGTATGTCTTCAACTTCTGAACACATTGTATATAAGGAACTAAACTCTACAGTATTGGATCGAGTACATGTTACTTTAAAATTTGTATGGACTTGTGAAACATTGATCTTAATTTTAATTGGACCTAACCCTGTATTTTGCTATCATCAACTTCCACAATTTTCTACTTTACTCTGTGATTTTGGGATTCGGAGATATTTGCTGAATTTTCTTTGTTTTGAGCTTATCCTATGGAGCAGGAAAAGTTATAGGGACATTTTGGAGGACAATAATGAATTGTTATTTTATTATTCTTGGATAAGAGAGCCAAAATTGTTGGAGCAAATGAATCATATTGAATCTATTTTTGAGCATGGGATTTAATCATGTAGTAATGTGTCTTCCGATTTCACAGCTTTTCAAGCAATAATACTTAACTTAGAGTAGTGGTAGAAAACCATATGTGATTGAAGGTATGAGGAGTAAAACCTATTTTCTTTGCAATTAAAGCAAACAAGACATATTGGTGATTCCTAAATTCTTTCATTAAAACTGCCTTGACCATTTTATTTTGATGATAAGATTCCTCACCAACACAGAAACAAAACGTAGTGTAAAATATCCCTTAGTATTTTTCATTTAAGTGTTTTAGTGATAGACTATGGAACAATTAGCAAGCATTGTCAAGCTTGCATTCTGTGGAAAAATAAATCCCTAAAATGGAAAACAGACCACAAGAAAACCTGCAGTGCTAACTACACAGGATCTGCACCAGCCATGGAACCTGCAGGGATGATCAGGATATTCAACACATCTAAAAATGAGTGCAAGCTGAGGTACACAACCTACATAGGTGATGGTGACAGTAAGTCTTTCTTGGCAGTGAAAGAATCGAAGCCATATGGGAGGGATGAAATAGAGATGTGTTGGTCATGTCCAGAAGAGGATGGGTGCTGGACTGCCAAAACTTAAAGCTGATATGAAAGGAAAGAAGTTGGCGATGGGAAAGGAATTAGAGGAAAGGGGAGATTAACGGACAAGACAATTGACAGTTTCCAGAACTGGTATGGAAGAGCCATATGAAGCAACAAAGGAGACCTAACTGGCATGAGAAACAGCATCTGGGCTACATTCTATCACAGACTGTCAACTGATGCTAACCCACAGCACCATCTCTGCCCAAAAGAGGAGGAGTCAACGTGCAAATACCACAAAGTCCTTCTCAAAAAGGAAAAGTATGAACACAAAAATAGTATCCCTGCAGATGTGATAAAGGCCATCAAACCAATATTTACAAGGCTTTCAAATGATACCATCCTTACTAAATGCCTCAACTGCACCACCCAGAATCCAAACGAGAGCCTCAACAACACGATTTGGGAATGATGTCCAAAAGATACATTTGTTAGGGCCAAGAAGATTCGATGGGATAATGCTGATGCTGTTGCAGTATTTAATGATGGCATGGGCTGCAGGCTACAAGTTCTGAAGGACATAGGTATCAAAGACACCAAGATATCAGAATATGCTCTTATAAAAACTGACAAACAACGTCTCTTGAATGCCCCGGCAAAGGCATCTGAAAAAGGCGCAAAGCGTAGGCAGGCCCTTCGGGAACATTAAAAAGGGATTTGAGGAGGCGCATAAAGACAAAGAAGGGTATACTAACATATCAGGGGGTTACTTGTAATATAAAAAGCCACAAAGGAGGAAATAGTTCAAACTTTTTCTTTGCTAATGATGGGTACAATGACCTTATAATATGTCTTACATTGAATATATACTTCTAACGTCTTTTTCTAAAAATTCTAAAATCTCCCACTTTGACTCACTATTTACAAAATATCTCTAAAAGTAAACAGGCTACAGGTCAAAAACTTTCCGAATATGTAGAGGGTATATATGTTAGCAGCAAAGACCACTTATAACTTCAGGGACCTTAAGATTCTTTCAACTCCTTACAAGCTAATGCCGCATTACGCTACACTAATCTGCTAATTAATGCCATTTACTAAGTAATTATTTAAGCTATCTCCTCACTAGTCATCTAGGTTGTAGATCAGTGGTTATCAAACATGTGTGCAATATTTGAAGTCAATTGCCAATTGTTTGGCTGAGATATCCTGTTAAATCAAGCTTTTCCTTGTATTTCTTTATTTTTCATATGCTAATTAGAATGATGTCATCATGTTAAAAGTCACAATCATTTTGGTGCTATATGATAGCAAAAATCATGAGTTGATGCTTTGTAATGTAGAAATGACGGGTAAAAACTGCTGAATATGATTTAAAGGGTATACGCCACCAGTTATGCATATTGCTAGAAGTTATTGAGCTTGACAGATGAGCCACAGTTTAGGATGAAAAGGGCTTTAGAGCAATTGAAAATACTTCAGTTTAGAAAGTTTTAAGTTGGCAACAGAAAATATCATGTAATGTTACTTTTGTGCAAGTTTCAGTTGAAATTGTGGCACTAGCCTGTAAGTCAAAGTGTGAAGGGGTTCAACATTTCATTCACTGTATGCATTACTTCAGGGGGAACCAACTGCGCTTGAATGCTTCAAAGGTTTTCGACATTTGGTTATCATGAATTAAAATTTTATCAGTGGCACTGCAACCCTATAACCAGCCATTAAAGGCTCGACATTACCCTCATTTTTTGGCAAACAAATATTTCTAGACTTGCAGCAAATTACAATATCATTACAATCTCAACGTTACAGTTACCAAGTTACAGTTAAGTAGAGTCTGTGTTGTACGGCTGATTCTGGTATACGGACACTGCATGGTGTTCCTAATATGACACCACTTGTGTTGGCATCGATATCTCATTTGAGTAGTGGTAGAAAACCATATGTGATTGAAGGTATGAGGAGTAAAACCTATTTTCTTTGCAATTAAAGCAAACAAGACATATTGGTGATTCCTAAATTCTTTCATTAAAACTGCCCTGACCCTTTTATTTTGATGATAAGATTCCTCACCAACACAGAAACAAAACGTAGTGTAAAATATCCCTTAGTATTTTTCATTTAAGTCTTTTAGTGATAGACTATGGAACAATTAGCAGGCATTGTCAAGCTTGCATTCTGTGGAAAAATAAATCCCTAAAATGGAAAACAGACCACAAGAAAACCTGCAGTGCTAACTACACAGGATCTGCACCAGCCATGGAACCTGCAGGGATGATCAGGATATTCAACACATCTAAAAATGAGTGCAAGCTGAGGTACACAACCTACATAGGTGATGGTGACAGTAAGTCTTTCTTGGCAGTGAAAGAATCGAAGCCATATGGGAGGGATGAAATAGAGATGTGTTGGTCATGTCCAGAAGAGGATGGGTGCTGGACTGCCAAAACTTAAAGCCCACATGGAAGGAAAGAAGTTGGCGATGGGAAAGGAATTAGAGGAAAGGGGAGATTAACAGACAAGACAATTGACAGTTTCCACAACTGGTATTGAAGAGCCATATGATGCAACAAAGGAGACCTAACTGGCATGAGAAACAGCATCTGGGCTATTTTCTATCACAGACGGTCAACTGATGCCAACCCACAGCACCATCTCTGCCCAAAAGGGGAGGAGTCATGGTGCAAATACCAAAAAGCCTTTCTCAAAAAGGAAAAGTATGAACACAAAAACAGTATCCCTGCAGATATAATGAAGGTCATCTAACCAATATTTATGAGGCTTACAAATGACACCCTCCTTACTAAATGCCTCAACTGCATCACCCAAAATCCAAATGAGAGCCTCAACAACACGATTTGGGAACAATGTCCAAAAGATACATTTGTTAGGGCCAAGAAGATTCGATGGGATACTGCTGATGCTGTTGCAGTATTTAATGATGGCATGGGCTGAAGGCTACAAGTTCTGAAGGACATAGGTATCAAAGACACCAAGATATCAGAATATGCTCATAAAAAAATAACTGACAAACAACGTCTCTTTAATGCCCGAGCAAAAGCATCTGAAAAAGGCGCGAAGCGTAGGCAGGCCCTTCTTAACACTAAAAATGGACTTGAGGAGGCACATAAAGACAAAGAAGGGTATACTAACATATCAGGGGGTTACTTGTAATATAAAAAGCCACAAATGAGGAAATAGTACAAACTTTTTCTTTGCTAATGATGGGTACAATGACCTTATAATATGTCTTACATTGAATATATACTTTAATGTCTTTTTCTAAAAATTCTAAAATCTCCCACTTTGACTCACTATTTACAAAATATCTCTAAAAGTAAACAGGCTACAGGTCAAAAACTTTCCGAATATGTAGAGGGTATATATGTTAGCAGCACAGACCACCTATAACTTTATGGGACCTTTAGATTCTTTCAACTCCTTACAAGCTAATGCCGCATTACGCTACACAAATCTTGCTAATTAATGCCATTTACTAAGTAATTATTTAAGCTATCTCCTCACTAGTCATCTAGGTTGTAGATCAGTGGTTATCAAACATGTGTGCAATATTTGAAGTCAATTGCCTATTGTTTGGCTGGGATATCCTGTTAAAACAAGCTTTTCTTTGTATTTCTTTATTTTTCATATGCTAATTAGAATGACGTCATCATGTTAAAAGTCACAATCATTTTGGTGCTACATGATAGCAAAAATCATGAGTTGATGCTTTTTATGTAGAAATAACGGGTAAAAACTGCTGAATATGATTTAAAGGGTATACGCCACCAGTTATGCATATTGCTAGAAGTTATTGAGCTTGACAGATGAGCCACAGTTTAGGATGAAAAGAGCTGTAGAGCAATTGAAAATACTTCAGTTTAGAAAGTTTTAAGTTGGCAATAGAAAATATCATGTAATGTTACTTTCGCAAGTTTCAGTTGAAATTGTGGCACTAGCCTGTAAGTTAAAGTGTGAAGTGGTTTAACATTTCATTCACTGTATGCATTACTGCAGGGGGAACCAACTGAGCTTGAATGCTGCAAAGGTTTTTGACATTTGGTTATCATGAATTTAAATTTTATCAGTGGCACTGCAACCCTATAACCAGCCATTAAAGGCTCGACATTACCCTCATTTTTTGGCAAACAAGTATTTCTAGACTTGCAGCAAATTACAATATCATTACAATCTCAACGTTACAGTTACCAAGTTACAGTTACGCAGGGTCTGTGTTGTACGGCTGATTCTGGTATACGGACACTGCATGGTGTTCCTAATATGACACCACTTGTGTTGGCATCGATATCTCATTTGAGTAGTGGTAGAAAACCATATGTGATTGAAGGTATGAGGAGTAAAACCTATTTTCTTTGCAATTAAAGCAAACAAGACATATTGGTGATTCCTAAATTCTTTCATTAAAACTGCCTTGACCCTTTTATTTTGATGATAAGATTCCTCACCAACACAGGAACAAAACGTAGTGTAAAATATCCCTTAGTATTTTTCATATAAGTCTTTTAGTGGTAGACTATGGAACAATTAGCAGGCATTGTCAAGCTTGCATTCTGTGGAAAAATAAATCCCTAAAATGGAAAACAGACCACAAGAAAACCTGCAGTGCTAACTACACAGGATCTGCACCAGCCATGGAACCTGCAGGGATGATCAGGATATTCAACACATCTAAAACTGAGTGCAAGCTGAGGTACACAACCTACATAGGTGATGGTGACAGTAAGTCTTTCTTGGCAGTAAAAGAATCGAAGTCATATGGGAGGGATGAAATAGAGATGTGTTGGTCATGTCCAGAAGAGGATGGGTGCTGGACTGCCAAAACTTAAAGCTGATATGAAAGGAAAGAAGTCGGCAATGGGAAAGGAATTAGAGGAAAGGGGAGATTAAAGGACAAGACAATTGACAGTTTCCAGAACTGGTATGGAAGAGCCATATGAAGCAACAAAGGAGACCTGACTGGCATGAGAAACAGCATTTGGGCTCCATTCTATCACAGAGTGTCAACTGATGCTAACCCACAGCACCATCTCTGCCCAAAAGAGGAGGAGTCAACGTGCAAATACCACAAAGTCCTTCTCAAAAAGGAAACGTATGAACACAAAAATAGTATCCCTGCAGATGTGATAAAGGCCATGAAACCAATATTTACAAGGCTTACAAATGACACCATCCTTACTAAATGCCTCAACTGCATCACCCAGAATCCAAACGAGAGCCTCAACAACACGATTTGGGAATGATGTCCAAAAGAAACATTTGTTAGGGCCAAGAAGATTCGATGGGATAATGCTGATGCTGTTGCAGTATTTAATGATGGCATGGGCTGTAGGCTACAAGTTCTGAAGGACATAGGTATCAAAGACACCAAGATATCAGAATATGCCGTTATAAAAACTGACAAACAACGTCTCTTGAATGCCCCGGCAAAAGCATCTGAAAAAGGCGCAAAGCGTAGGCAGGCCCTTCGGGAACATTAAAAAGGGATTTGAGGAGGCGCATAAAGACAAAGAAGGGTATACTAACATACCAGGGGGTTACTTGTAATATAAAAAGCCACAAAGGAGGAAATAGTTCAAACTTTTTCTTTGCTAATGATGGGTACAATGACCTTATAATATGTCTTACATTGAATATATACTTCTAACGTCTTTTTCTAAAAATTCTAAAATCTCCCACTTTGACTCACTATTTACAAAATATCTCTAAAAGTAAACAGGCTACAGGTCAAAAACTTTCCGAATATGTAGAGGGTATATATGTTAGCAGCAAAGACCACTTATAACTTCAGGGACCTTAAGATTCTTTCAACTCCTTACAAGCTAATGCCGCATTACGCTACACTAATCTGCTAATTAATGCCATTTACTAAGTAATTATTTAAGCTATCTCCTCACTAGTCATCTAGGTTGTAGATCAGTGGTTATCAAACATGTGTGCAATATTTGAAGTCAATTGCCTATTGTTTGGCTGAGATATCCTGTTAAATCAAGCTTTTCTTTGTATTTCTTTATTTTTCATATGCTAATTAGAATGATGTCATCATGTTAAAAGTCACAATCATTTTGGTGCTATATGATAGCAAAAATCATGAGTTGATGCTTTTTAATGTAGAAATAACGGGTAAAAACTGCTGAATATGATTTAAAGGGTATACGCCACCAGTTATGCATATTGCTAGAAGTTATTGAGCTTGACAGATGAGCCACAGTTTAGGATGAAAAGGGCTGTAGAGCAATTGAAAATACTTCAGTTTAGAAAGTTTTAAGTTGGCAACAGAAAATATCATGTAATGTTACTTTTGTGCAAGTTTCAGTTGAAATTGTGGCACTAGCCTGTAAGTCAAAGTGTGAAGGGGTTCAACATTTCATTCACTGTATGCATTACTTCAGGGGGAACCAACTGCGCTTGAATGCTTCAAAGGTTTTCGACATTTGGTTATCATGAATTAAAATTTTTTCAGTGGCACTGCAACCCTATAACCAGCCATTAAAGGCTTGACATTACCCTCATTTTTTGGCAAACAAATATTTCTAGACTTGCAGCAAATTACAATATCATTACAATCTCAACGTTACAGTTACCAAGTTACAGTTAAGTAGAGTCTGTGTTGTACGGCTGATTCTGGTATACGGACACTGCATGGTGTTCCTAATATGACACCACTTGTGTTGGCATCGATATCTCATTTGAGTAGTGGTAGAAAACCATATGTGATTGAAGGTATGAGGAGTAAAACCTATTTTCTTTGCAATTAAAGCAAACAAGACATATTGGTGATTCCTAAATTCTTTCATTAAAACTGCCCTGACCCTTTTATTTTGATGATAAGATTCCTCACCAACACAGAAACAAAACGTAGTGTAAAATATCCCTTAGTATTTTTCATTTAAGTCTTTTAGTGATAGACTATGGAACAATTAGCAGGCATTGTCAAGCTTGCATTCTGTGGAAAAATAAATCCCTAAAATGGAAAACAGACCACAAGAAAACCTGCAGTGCTAACTACACAGGATCTGCACCAGCCATGGAACCTGCAGGGATGATCAGGATATTCAACACATCTAAAAATGAGTGCAAGCTGAGGTACACAACCTACATAGGTGATGGTGACAGTAAGTCTTTCTTGGCAGTGAAAGAATCGAAGCCATATGGGAGGGATGAAATAGAGATGTGTTGGTCATGTCCAGAAGAGGATGGGTGCTGGACTGCCAAAACTTAAAGCCCACATGAAAGGAAAGAAGTTGGCGATGGGAAAGGAATTAGAGGAAAGGGGAGATTAACAGACAAGACAATTGACAGTTTCCACAACTGGTATTGAAGAGCCATATGATGCAACAAAGGAGACCTAACTGGCATGAGAAACAGCATCTGGGCTATTTTCTATCACAGAGTGTCAACTGATGCCAACCCACAGCACCATCTCTGCCCAAAAGGGGAGGAGTCATGGTGCAAATACCAAAAAGCCTTTCTCAAAAAGGAAAAGTATGAACACAAAAACAGTATCCCTGCAGATATAATGAAGGTCATCTAACCAATATTTATGAGGCTTACAAATGACACCCTCCTTACTAAATGCCTCAACTGCATCACCCAGAATCCAAATGAGAGCCTCAACAACACGATTTGGGAACAATGTCCAAAAGATACATTTGTTAGGGCCAAGAAGATTCGATGGGATACTGCTGATGCTGTTGCAGTATTTAATGATGGCATGGGCTGAAGGCTACAAGTTCTGAAGGACATAGGTATCAAAGACACCAAGATATCAGAATATGCTCATAAAAAAATAACTGACAAACAACGTCTCTTTAATGCCCGAGCAAAAGCATCTGAAAAAGGCGCAAAGCGTAGGCAGGCCCTTCTTAACACTAAAAATGGACTTGAGGAGGCACATAAAGACAAAGAAGGGTATACTAACATATCAGGGGTTACTTGTAATATAAAAAGACACAAATGAGGAAATAGTACAAACTTTTTCTTTGCTAATGATGGGTACAATGACCTTATAATATGTCTTACATTGAATATATACTTTAATGTCTTTTTCTAAAAATTCTAAAATCTCCCACTTTGACTCACTATTTACAAAATATCTCTAAAAGTAAACAGGCTACAGGTCAAAAACTTTCCGAATATGTAGAGGGTATATATGTTAGCAGCACAGACCACCTATAACTTTACCGGACCTTTAGATTCTTTCAACTCCTTACAAGCTAATGCCGCATTACGCTACACAAATCTTGCTAATTAATGCCATTTACTAAGTAATTATTTAAGCTATCTCCTCACTAGTCATCTAGGTTGTAGATCAGTGGTTATCAAACATGTGTGCAATATTTGAAGTCAATTGCCTATTGTTTGGCTGGGATATCCTGTTAAAACAAGCTTTTCTTTGTATTTCTTTATTTTTCATATGCTAATTAGAATGACGTCATCATGTTAAAAGTCACAATCATTTTGGTGCTACATGATAGCAAAAATCATGAGTTGATGCTTTTTATGTAGAAATAACGGGTAAAAACTGCTGAATATGATTTAAAGGGTATACGCCACCAGTTATGCATATTGCTAGAAGTTATTGAGCTTGACAGATGAGCCACAGTTTAGGATGAAAAGAGCTGTAGAGCAATTGAAAATACTTCAGTTTAGAAAGTTTTAAGTTGGCAATAGAAAATATCATGTAATGTTACTTTCGTGCAAGTTTCAGTTGAAATTGTGGCACTAGCCTGTAAGTTAAAGTGTGAAGTGGTTTAACATTTCATTCACTGTATGCATTACTGCAGGGGGAACCAACTGAGCTTGAATGCTGCAAAGGTTTTTGACATTTGGTTATCATGAATTTAAATTTTATCAGTGGCACTGCAACCCTATAACCAGCCATTAAAGGCTCGACATTACCCTCATTTTTTGGCAAACAAGTATTTCTAGACTTGCAGCAAATTACAATATCATTACAATCTCAACGTTACAGTTACCAAGTTACAGTTACATAGGGTCTGTGTTGTACGGCTGATTCTGGTATAATGGACACTGCATGGTGTTCCTAATATGACACCACTTGTGTTGGCATCGATATCTCATTTGAGTAGTGGTAGAAAACCATATGTGATTGAAGGTATGAGGAGTAAAACCTATTTTCTTTGCAATTAAAGCAAACAAGACATATTGGTGATTCCTAAATTCTTTCATTAAAACTGCCTTGACCCTTTTATTTTGATGATAAGATTCCTCACCAACACAGGAACAAAACGTAGTGTAAAATATCCCTTAGTATTTTTCATATAAGTCTTTTAGTGGTAGACTATGGAACAATTAGCAGGCATTGTCAAGCTTGCATTCTGTGGAAAAATAAATCCCTAAAATGGAAAACAGACCACAAGAAAACCTGCAGTGCTAACTACACAGGATCTGCACCAGCCATGGAACCTGCAGGGATGATCAGGATATTCAACACATCTAAAAATGAGTGCAAGCTGAGGTACACAACCTACATAGGTGATGGTGACAGTAAGTCTTTCTTGGCAGTAAAAGAATCGAAGTCATATGGGAGGGATGAAATAGAGATGTGTTGGTCATGTCCAGAAGAGGATGGGTGCTGGACTGCCAAAACTTAAAGCTGATATGAAAGGAAAGAAGTCGGCGATGGGAAAGGAATTAGAGGAAAGGGGAGATTAAAGGACAAGACAATTGACAGTTTCCAGAACTGGTATGGAAGAGCCATATGAAGCAACAAAGGAGACCTGACTGGCATGAGAAACAGCATTTGGGCTCCATTCTATCACAGAGTGTCAACTGATGCTAACCCACAGCACCATCTCTGCCCAAAAGAGGAGGAGTCAACGTGCAAATACCACAAAGTCCTTCTCAAAAAGGAAAAGTATGAACACAAAAATAGTATCCCTGCAAATGTGATAAAGGCCATGAAACCAATATTTACAAGGCTTACAAATGACACCATCCTTACTAAATGCCTCAACTGCATCACCCAGAATCCAAACGAGAGCCTCAACAACACGATTTGGGAATGATGTCCAAAAGAAACATTTGTTAGGGCCAAGAAGATTCGATGGGATAATGCTGATGCTGTTGCAGTATTTAATGATGGCATGGGCTGTAGGCTACAAGTTCTGAAGGACATAGGTATCAAAGACACCAAGATATCAGAATATGCTCTTATAAAAACTGACAAACAACGTCTCTTGAATGCCCCGGCAAAGGCATCTGAAAAAGGCGCAAAGCGTAGGCAGGCCCTTCGGGAACATTAAAAAGGGATTTGAGGAGGCACACAAAGACAAAGAAGTGGATACTTACATACCAGGGGGTTACTTGTAATATAAAAAGCCACAAAGGAGGAAATAGTACAAACTTTTTCTTTGCTAATGATGGGTACAATGACCTTATAATATGTCTTACATTGAATATATACTTTTAACGTCTTTTTCTAAAAATTCTAAAATCTCCCACTTTGACTCACTATTTACAAAATATGTCAAAAAGTAAACAGGCTACAGGTCAAAAACTTTCCGAATATGTAGAGGGTATATATGTTAGCAGCAAAGACCACTTATAACTTCAGGGACCTTAAGATTCTTTCAACTCCTAACAAGCTAATGCCGCATTACGCTACACTAATCTGCTAATTAATGCCATTTACTAAGTAATTATTTAAGCTATCTCCTCACTAGTCATCTAGGTTGTAGATCAGTGGTTATCAAACATGTGTGCAATATTTGAAGTCAATTGCCAATTGTTTGGCTGAGATATCCTGTTAAATCAAGCCTTCTTTGTATTTCTTTATTTTTCATATGCTAATTAGAATGATGTCATCATGTTAAAAGTCACAATCATTTTGGTGCTATATGATAGCAAAAATCATGAGTTGATGCTTTTTAATGTAGAAATAACGGGTAAAAACTGCTGAATATGATTTAAAGGGTATACGCCACCAGTTATGCATATTGCTAGAAGTTATTGAGCTTGACAGATGAGCCACAGTTTAGGATGAAAAGGGCTGTAGAGCAATTGAAAATACTTCAGTTTAGAAAGTTTTAAGTTGGCAACAGAAAATATCATGTAATGTTACTTTTGTGCAAGTTCCAGTTGAAATTGTGGCACTAGCCTGTAAGTCAAAGTGTGAAGGGGTTCAACATTTCATTCACTGTATGCATTACTTCAGGGGGAACCAACTGCGCTTGAATGCTTCAAAGGTTTTCGACATTTGGTTATCATGAATTAAAATTTTTTCAGTGGCACTGCAACCCTATAACCAGCCATTAAAGGCTCGACATTACCCTCATTTTTTGGCAAACAAATATTTCTAGACTTGCAGCAAATTACAATATCATTACAATCTCAACGTTACAGTTACCAAGTTACAGTTAAGTAGAGTCTGTGTTGTACGGCTGATTCTGGTATACGGACACTGCATGGTGTTCCTAATATGACACCACTTGTGTTGGCATCGATATCTCATTTGAGTAGTGGTAGAAAACCATATGTGATTGAAGGTATGAGGAGTAAAACCTATTTTCTTTGCAATTAAAGCAAACAAGACATATTGGTGATTCCTAAATTCTTTCATTAAAACTGCCCTGACCCTTTTATTTTGATGATAAGATTCCTCACCAACACAGAAACAAAACGTAGTGTAAAATATCCCTTAGTATTTTTCATTTAAGTCTTTTAGTGATAGACTATGGAACAATTAGCAGGCATTGTCAAGCTTGCATTCTGTGGAAAAATAAATCCCTAAAATGGAAAACAGACCACAAGAAAACCTGCAGTGCTAACTACACAGGATCTGCACCAGCCATGGAACCTGCAGGGATGATCAGGATATTCAACACATCTAAAAATGAGTGCAAGCTGAGGTACACAACCTACATAGGTGATGGTGACAGTAAGTCTTTCTTGGCAGTGAAAGAATCGAAGCCATATGGGAGGGATGAAATAGAGATGTGTTGGTCATGTCCAGAAGAGGATGGGTGCTGGACTGCCAAAACTTAAAGCCCACATGAAAGGAAAGAAGTTGGCGATGGGAAAGGAATTAGAGGAAAGGGGAGATTAACAGACAAGACAATTGACAGTTTCCACAACTGGTATTGAAGAGCCATATGATGCAACAAAGGAGACCTAACTGGCATGAGAAACAGCATCTGGGCTATTTTCTATCACAGACGGCCAACTGATGCCAACCCACAGCACCATCTCTGCCCAAAAGGGGAGGAGTCATGGTGCAAATACCAAAAAGCCTTTCTCAAAAAGGAAAAGTATGAACACAAAAACAGTATCCCTGCAGATATAATGAAGGTCATCTAACCAATATTTATGAGGCTTACAAATGACACCCTCCTTACTAAATGCCTCAACTGCATCACCCAGTATCCAAATGAGAGCCTCAACAACACGATTTGGGAACAATGTCCAAAAGATACATTTGTTAGGGCCAAGAAGATTCGATGGGATACTGCTGATGCTGTTGCAGTATTTAATGATGGCATGGGCTGAAGGCTACAAGTTCTGAAGGACATAGGTATCAAAGACACCAAGATATCAGAATATGCTCATAAAAAAATAACTGACAAACAACGTCTCTTTAATGCCCGAGCAAAAGCATCTGAAAAAGGCGCAAAGCGTAGGCAGGCCCTTCTTAACACTAAAAATGGACTTGAGGAGGCACATAAAGACAAAGAAGGGTATACTAACATATCAGGGGGTTACTTGTAATATAAAAAGCCACAAATGAGGAAATAGTACAAACTTTTTCTTTGCTAATGATGGGTACAATGACCTTATAATATGTCTTACATTGAATATATACTTTAATGTCTTTTTCTAAAAATTCTAAAATCTCCCACTTTGACTCACTATTTACAAAATATCTCTAAAAGTAAACAGGCTACAGGTCAAAAACTTTCCGAATATGTAGAGGGTATATATGTTAGCAGCACAGACCACCTATAACTTTACCGGACCTTTAGATTCTTTCAACTCCTTACAAGCTAATGCCGCATTACGCTACACAAATCTTGCTAATTAATGCCATTTACTAAGTAATTATTTAAGCTATCTCCTCACTAGTCATCTAGGTTGTAGATCAGTGGTTATCAAACATGTGTGCAATATTTGAAGTCAATTGCCTATTGTTTGGCTGGGATATCCTGTTAAAACAAGCTTTTCTTTGTATTTCTTTATTTTTCATATGCTAATTAGAATGACGTCATCATGTTAAAAGTCACAATCATTTTGGTGCTACATGATAGCAAAAATCATGAGTTGATGCTTTTTATGTAGAAATAACGGGTAAAAACTGCTGAATATGATTTAAAGGGTATACGCCACCAGTTATGCATATTGCTAGAAGTTATTGAGCTTGACAGATGAGCCACAGTTTAGGATGAAAAGAGCTGTAGAGCAATTGAAAATACTTCAGTTTAGAAAGTTTTAAGTTGGCAATAGAAAATATCATGTAATGTTACTTTCGTGCAAGTTTCAGTTGAAATTGTGGCACTAGCCTGTAAGTTAAAGTGTGAAGTGGTTTAACATTTCATTCACTGTATGCATTACTGCAGGGGGAACCAACTGAGCTTGAATGCTGCAAAGGTTTTTGACATTTGGTTATCATGAATTTAAATTTTATCAGTGGCACTGCAACCCTATAACCAGCCATTAAAGGCTCGACATTACCCTCATTTTTTGGCAAACAAGTATTTCTAGACTTGCAGCAAATTACAATATCATTACAATCTCAACGTTACAGTTACCAAGTTACAGTTACGCAGGGTCTGTGTTGTACGGCTGATTCTGGTATACGGACACTGCATGGTGTTCCTAATATGACACCACTTGTGTTGGCATCGCTATCTCATTTGAGTAGTGGTAGAAAACCATATGTGATTGAAGGTATGAGGAGTAAAACCTATTTTCTTTGCAATTAAAGCAAACAAGACATATTGGTGATTCCTAAATTCTTTCATTAAAACTGCCCTGACCCTTTTATTTTGATGATAAGATTCCTCACCAACACAGGAACAAAATGTAGTGTAAAATATCCCTTAGTATTTTTCATATAAGTCTTTTAGTGGTAGACTATGGAACAATTAGCAGGCATTGTCAAGCTTGCATTCTGTGGAAAAATAAATCCCTAAAATGGAAAACAGACCACAAGAAAACCTGAAGTGCTAACTACACAGGATCTGCACCAGCCATGGAACCTGCAGGGATGATCAGGATATTCAACACATCTAAAAATGAGTGCAAGCTAAGGTACACAACCTACATAGGTGATGGTGACAGTAAGTCTTTCTTAGCAGTGAAAGAATCGAAGCCATATGGGAGGGATGAAATAGAGATGTGTTGGTCATGTCCAGAAGAGGATGTGTGCTGGACTGCCAAAACTTAAAGCTGATATGAAAGGAAAAAAGTTGGGGATGGGAAAGGAATTAGAGGAAAGGGGAGATTAACGGACAAGACAATTGACAGTTTCCAGAACTGGTATGGAAGAGCCATATGAAGCAACAAAGGAGACCTGACTGGCATGAGAAACAGCATCTGGGCTACATTCTATCACAGAGTGTCAACTGATGCTAACCCACCCAAGTTGATCACAGATAATGGACCTCAGTTTGCAAGTACTGAGTTTGGGCAATTTGCCCGAAACTACAATTTCAGTCATGTGACGTCAAGTCCGTACCACCCACAATCAAATGGGATGGCAGAGAGAAGTGTACAGACCGCCACATCGTTACTACGAAAAGCACTCGACGATAACAATGACCCCTACTTGGCACTTCTTGACTTCCGCAATACACCTCGTGACGACACTTTAGGTTCACCAGCACAGAGACTATTCGGTTGGAGGACAAAGACCTTGATACCTACGTCAAGGAAACTTCTCGAACCGAAAACTATTCAACTGAGACAGGTGACTCAAAGACTGACAAAAGAAAAAGGCAAAAAGTTTACTATGACAGGAATACCAGGAAGTTAAAACAATTAAAGATAGGCGACTCAGTGGAGTACAAACTGACAGAGGGTGGTTTCCCACAATCATTTAGGAGACCACATCATCCCCTAGATCGTACATTGTACAGACACCAGACGGTGCGACGTATACTCGTAATAGAAAACACTTAAGACAAACAAAAGAAACTTTCTTGGAAGAAGATGACTTAGAATCCATTTCACAGGACACCGACCCTGAGACTACTGAAACTAGGCCGACCACAAAACGTAAGAGACAAAGACCGTTTTGGCACAAAGACTATGTAATAACTTAGGTTATCCCCTAAGCCATAAATGAGGTTTTGACTAATAATGTTTCTTAAGATAATGCTCCTTATTGGTACTAACAGTTATTTTTATTTGTTGGTAAAATTGTAAGGTTACTGACCAGTAGTGAATCATTTCAAAGAATTGAGGGTTAAATAAAAGTTGTTCTTTTATCTTCTAAAAAAGGGAGATGAAACATATTGTACTTGTGCTAGTTGCATTTTGCAACAGCCACATTACTTATTCACCTTTGTATACTTCCGGCTGTGCTTGTATGCACTCACGAATCACATTGCAATACCCGGACAGTCTTGTCCAAGCCAGCGACCTGTAAATACAAATACGATCCTTACTTAATAATAAACCCACGTGTCTGTGTCATCTTTACTAAAGTCCCAAGTCATCACACTTCTCAAAAAGGAAAAAGTATGAACACAAAAAAAGTATCCCTGCAGATGTGATAAAGGCCATCAAACCAATATTTACAAGGCTTACAAATGACACCATCCTTACTAAATGCCTCAACTGCATCACCCAGAATCCAAATGAGAGCCTCAACAACATGATTTGGGAACGATGTCCAAAAGATACATTTGTTAGGGCCAAGAAGATTTGATGGGATACTGCTGATGCTGTTGCAGTATTTAATGATGGCATGGGCTGTAGGTTACAAGTCCTGAAGGACCTAGGCATAAAAGACACCAAGATATCAGAATATGCTCTTATAAATACTGACAAACAACGTCTCTTGAATGCCCAAGCAAAGGCATCTGAAAAAGGCGCAAAGCAAAGGCAGGCCCTTCGGGAACATTAAAAAGGGATTTGAGGAGGCACTCAAAGACAAAGAAGGGGATACTTACATACCAGGGGGTTACTTGTAATATAAAAAGCCACAAAGGAGAAAATAGTACAAACTTTTTCTTTGCTAATGATGGGTACAATAACCTTATAATATGTCTTACATTGAATATATACTTTTAACGTCTTTTTTTCAAAATTCCAAAATCTCCCACGTTGACTCGCTATTTACAAAATATCTCCCAAAAGTAAACATGCTACAGGTCTAAAATTTTCAGAATATGTAGAGGAAGATATAGGTAAGCAGCATAGACCACTTATAACTTTATGGGACCTTTAGATTCTTTCAACTCCAAACAAGCTAATGCCGCATTACGCTACACTAATCTTGCTAATTAATGCCATTTACTAAGTAATTATTTCAACTATCTCCTCACTAGTCATCTAGGTTGTAGATCAGTGGTTATCAAACATGTGTGCAATATTTGAAGTCAATTGCCTATGGTTTGGCTGAGATATCCTGTTAAATCAAGCTTTTCTTTGCATTTCTTTATTTTTCATATGCTAATTAGAATGATGTCATCATGTTAAAAGTCACAATCATTTTGGTGCTATATGATAGCAAAAATCATGAGTTGATGCTTTTTATGTAGATATAACAGGTAAAAACTGCTGAATATGATTTAAAGGGTATACGCCACCCGTTATGCATATTGCTGGAAGTTATTGAGCTAGAAGTTATCAAGCTTGACAGATGAGCCACAGTTTAGGATGAAAAGAGCTGTAGAGCAATTGGAAATACTTCAGTTCAGAAGTTTTAAGTTGGCAATAGAAAATATCATGTAATGTTACTTTCATGCAGGTCTCAGTTGAAATAGTGGCACTAGCCTGTTAGTTAAAGTGTGAAGTGGTTTAACATTTCATTCACTGTATGCATTACTGCAGGGGGAACCAACTGAGCTTGAATGCTTCAAAGGTTTTTGACATTTGGTTATCATGAATTTAAATTTTATCAGTGGCACTGCAACCCCATAACCAGCCATTAAAGGCTCGACATTACCCTCATTTTTTGGCAAACAAATATTTCTAGACTTGCAGCAAATTACCATATCATTACAATGTCAACGTTACCATTACCAAGTTACAGTTAAGTAGGGTCTGTGTTGTACGGCTGATTCTGGTATACGGACACTGCACGGTGTTCCTAATATGACACCACTTGTGTTGGCATCGATATCTCATATTTTCAACAATCTTCCTCCTGAGCAAATTCTAAAAAAGTTATTTTCTTTAATGCTTTTGAATGTAAGGAAGATGGAAACAGCTTTGGAAATAGCTTTGTGTGAACTTTGAGGCACAATTTTTCTCGCTTTATTTCAATTTATGTGTCATGGTCACTCACTTTAAATTAACAACTTAACACGGGCAGTCCAATTTCTTTAAGACAAGTCTCATTCTTTCGACCATTGCTCTTTCATTTAGACATCTTCATTCACTATTGGGAAATATCATTATCTGTTTCAATTATCACTCTTTTTAGATTAAATTCATGCAAGCAATACTTTTATTGTAATCTGGATTTCTGAATTTGAATCTTATTTTTTTTAACTCCAACAAGATAAACTTTTGTATTTTTGTGAAGAATATCTAATTTTAAGCACCAATGAGTCCAACTTTCTTATTTTAAAGTAGGATATCATTTTATAGCATAGTGGTAGATAAAGGGATCCGAGCACAAAGCAGGAAGTAGAGTCCCTAGAGGCAAGGACTTGGTTTTTATCAAATAAATATTAATGGATCTCAAAAGGATCCAACAGCTCTCAAGCAGCTAAGAGCAACTGCCAGAGTCAAGGACATAGGTCTTTCTTACAAAACTTTCAACACAGAATTGACTTTGGTATCATGGCTTAGGCCAACAGACACATGCATCCTGAGGGCAATTCAAAGGGTCAGAAAAATAAAATCCAGCAATGGATCATTACCTCTTGACACTGAAGCCTATTGCCCCTGAGCTTTATCCTGTACAACCAGCCACATCCTTCCTGGCATATACAAGCGTCTTTGACATACAAGTTTCTCTATGGGTTTATGCTACGTTCCACTGAGCTTGTGAAGTGGTGAATTAAAAACTTGCAAAAAACTATCCCAGTGCTATAGATAATTCTGAATAGTCAGATGATGGTCTGGTTTTGTCGGCCATAACTGGGGTCCATTAGCTTAAATCTTTCAAAATCTTTCCTTCACTATATAATGGGTGATTTCACACTAAAATACTCATGATTTCCTCTGTTTCACTGAATATGAGGGTTTACAATTGGTTATAGACAATAAGCCTAAGACGATTTACAGCTGAAGGATTCCTTTAATAGCCGCCTTCACTAGCTGCTCAGATTTTCTGTAGTGGATGATGCACTATTCAATAACAGCAGAAATACATAGTCTGTACTTACAGAGTAAATATGAAATTAAACAAATCTGACGAAAAGGCAGTGTTTTGAGTAAAATTCAGCAATCTTGATCATTCATATAAGCATTTGCAAATTTAAAATTCACAAGGGCTGAGCAATATTTTGCAGGCTGAAAAGTTTAGAAGAAAGGTAACTTGATTGTTTAAT
Source organism: Holothuria scabra (assembly GCA_037179385.1). Classification (NCBI taxonomy): domain Eukaryota; kingdom Metazoa; phylum Echinodermata; class Holothuroidea; order Aspidochirotida; family Holothuriidae; genus Holothuria; species Holothuria scabra. The sequence continues at coordinate 18,801,367 of CM074181.1, forward strand.
CACCTTCACTAAATCCCAAGTTTTGACTAAAGTGGAGGACTTCAGGTGATCACAAAATCTCTAGTGAGGGACTCATGTTAACAATGTCACAACCTCAGTGGAACTCATCTCATATCATGTTTATCAAGTTCACAACCTCAATGGAACATGGTACAAATATGAATTCATCATTCTACTTAAAAAGGTTGCACATACATCTCAACAAAGGAAAGCAAAAGACCAGTTCAAAGTTGCTGCATGGATCAGTATTGCACAATAGGTCAAAGGTCAACGGGTAACACTTAAACATGTGTTTACAGCTGATGGCTTAGTGAAAACACATGTAAAATATTGTGCTACACAGCCCCCAGAGCAGTGCTCAGATGTTTTGTGACCAATAGACCTGAACAAAAAGGTCACTTATGCATGCTGAGATATAAGCTTCGAACTTGTCTATTAAATAAACAAAACACATAAATACCATTCATATTTGTCATATTGTAAATACTTTGGAAGCCATATGCTTTTGACACAGCTTTACAACTTCATTAAAGTAGCCAACTTCTTCATTCTTCATGGTTTCCTTTCTTCATCTGTGAGATGAAACGTCATCATCCTTCTCCTAATCTAGGAAGAAGTCTGCACTTTTTAAACACTCAGGTTGTTACATGTAACACAAACAGTCCTTCAGTCAATGCCAGTATACTGAAACTGACAAAACCTGGGCCTGAAAAAACAGAAAAGATGTCATCACAGCTGTTGCTATGGTAACCACTGTTTCCTTATTAAGATATCATACTTTGGGTCAATACACTCAGTATGAGAAAATTTGACTCAGAGAAAACTTCAGTTTTTGGAACTGTACACAGATCAAATGTGAGAAAAAGTTAAACCCTCTTTTTTCATTTTTTCCCTCAAACACCAATGCGCCAATTTGACAAGCCATTGTTTCAAAACCATGTCATAGCAGCTTAGCAAAAACACTGATGGTAACACACAACTATTCTTACATCTTCACAATTTGCAGGGTGCGGATGGACAGTGGAGCCAGACTTATTACCCCTTGAGTCAGCTAACCAGCACCCCATGAACTAAATAAAGTATTCATAGCTAAACATTATCCATTGAATGGTCATGTCACATTATAATACTTCTTTCTCTGCAATATCTGATCTCATTTCAAGCAAAAGACCCTCTGGTATTTCTCGACCTGAATGAGTTTTCGTTGGCACTTACTTCTCCCTAGTACAACCTAGGCTGCGAGGTACAAGTACTACAAACTTCTTGACTCTGTCTCTTTCTGTAGTTTCCAACTTGGCTGTAATCATATGAAACCCTCCAACTGAATTTTTTCCACTCCATTATCCATTTATAAAGAAGCAGACATCAAAATATCAACAAAAGTCTAGCACATTGAAGAAAAACATTCAACTGTGTTTAAACAAAAAAAGCAAAGACACAAGTTGCATGGTAAAACTAGCAACTATACATATATGATAGAAGGAGCTTACATTGAATCATTGTAAATTCAAGTACTTCAGAGATACTCAAAACTTACAAACTTCTGTGACCAAGGTAGCCTCCATGGTTTTTTCATTCTTGGTTACAACCCTTTGTAACCATTATCAAAAGTATATCCCGAACAAACTTCATCATTTATGTAATACATCTGGCCACCTTGAAGCAAGAAACTAAAAACTTTTTAACTTGTCTTGCTTACCTATTAGTAAAGTCTTTAAAAGATCTCACAAATTTTACAGGAATGTCCTTTCTTGTGCTCAGCCAGATTTCAAGCATATCTGGATGCCGTAGGTCTGTCTCTAGCCAGATGAAACCTCCAGGTTTAAGCAGGTGTGGTGCTAATCTGATGATGTCATAGATGACCTGAGCCCCATCAGGGCCCCCAGTCAGGGCAACATTGCTTTCATATCTAATAACAGGGTAAGCAACATGTAATAAAACTCAAAGCTACCTTCAACTTTAAAACAAATTCAAAAAAAGAAAAACCCAAATCAAAATGTAAATCTACTGAGATGACATTTTTAATGCAGATCAAGACTTCAAAAGTTTACTAACAGACACATAACATTTCTCTCAATTGAAAGTTGTGGACATCAGCTCCAAGCGTATAATCAGTTCTAACTGGCCAAGTATACTTTCTCGTGCAATAACTCTATAGAATTACAGGCAATTGGTCACTGACAAACTTAACCATCATCTGCTAGGTATGATACCATTGTTGTGAAAACTAGCAATGATGAAATACCTTTTCTTTTCCTCTTTTTTTTCTTTTCTTTTACTCTTTTTTTTTTTTTTTGGGGGGGGGGGGATAAGGTGAGGTATTAAAGGGCAATGAAGTGCCAGAGACTATAGGCATATGCCTGGTCAAGGTCTGAGACTGAATCTCCCCCTGTGGGCCAGGGGCAGGGCTGGAAAAAATATTAATTTCCCTGCAAGCAAATCAAATTTCCCAGAAAGCAAATCAAAATTTCTCAAATACTGCATTTGTTTACATACAAAAGTAGTCAAATTTCCCTCCAAATGCCAAAATTTCCCTGCAATGACATTCCCAAATTGCCAGTTTTTTCCAGCCATGGCCAGGGGTTGAAGAATATGCCCAAGGTATTCCCTGCCTGTAGTAAGAGGCGACTAAATGGGAGGACTTCAGCAGTATTTGAACAGTATGACACTACATGACCTAAATTCCAGTTGTGGGTTGTGACTCACTGTCTACTTTTCCCTACTCCATTGCTTATGCTGAGCACCAAGCACAACGGAAGTAGGATCCATTTTTAGAATCTTTGGTATGACACGGTCAGGACTCCAAATCCAGACCTCCTGACTACAAGCCAGATGCTCTAACCTTTTGAATATGCAGTCAGCATATGTAAAAAACAAAGACGCAAAGGTGCATAAACTTTACAATGAGGGAGGATAAAGTAGCTACATGAAATCGACTTCAAACATAGTGTATGTCTGAAATGTGAATAACCAATGGCATATCCTTCAAAAGGGGCACAAAGGGGCACTGATATCAATACCTTTACAATGGTGCAGCCACCTGACTTCACTTCCTGAAGTTAATTTTCACATCCAGAAGTTATGCAAAAACTTTAAATGGTTAATGAACAAAATTTGAAAAATATGTGGGGTCAAGATTTCATAAAAAATCATATTGAACTGTCAATGTCTCCGTCATTCATGAAACATCCACTTGTATGTACAATATGGGGGTTGTTGACCATTTGTCATTTGCTCATGGTGAAAAAATAACAAGTTCGCCAAAATTAGTGAATTTCAAGAACCAACTCAATACAGTACTCTGATGGCAGTGCTTATGAAACCTGTAAAATGCAACAGTTGTTATCAAACCTGTAAAATGCAACAGTTGTTGTAAATCCTACTAATACTCTGGTCTCTCCCCTCCTCAATCATTTTGGAGACAATAAAAAAACAGAATTTCAAGTGTTACACAAAAAGCTCTCTTGATTCTACATTGTTACAATCAATGTGATAGAGTAACAATACAGTTTTCCTTATTCTCAATTGTCAGGCCTTGAATTTTGAGATGTGCAAGTGCAATTGCACACCATCACTCACCTCAAATCACTGTGAGGAGTGTGATCTTTTGCACAACTAAATAAAGAATGAGAACTTAGGAAAATGTGTCAATATTTAATGGAAAAGCTTCTCTACCACAATCCACAATTTCTTAAGGAGTGTAATTTAAGCAAACCAGGAAAACTGAAAACTCAAGGCATGAATTGTAATTTGTCATGCTGAACTAGTACCAACATGCATCACACTCAGATTACAAGAAATTGCATTTTACTCTCTTGAGCATCAAGCATACCAGAGAGAAAACACTGTGGTGAAACAATCCTGTGCAATGCTCTCAGGAAAGTTCAAAGTCCTGGGATTCATGGAAAAGCTAGAATTCATTTTCAAAAACTTACTGCAAAATCTCTGGATCCAAATCTTCCAAGTCTTCTTCAAATATGTACGGTGGATTGCTGACAATGGAATCGTATTTTGACTTGATCATCTGTAAGCAGTCTGGAACTTTGTCTTTGAGTCCCTCTTGAAAGACACTTAATCTGTTTTGCACACCATAACTAGATGGCAAAAGAAAATTATTTTGGATAGATTTTAAACTTAAGTAATATGTATAATTTCACTACTTGAGGAATTAATTCTTTGCAAATGAAGCAATAGGATATTCTATGTACATACAGAAAACCATCTAAGAGCCCTTGTTTTGGCTAAAAGCAGGGAAAGTTTTAACCCTTTGTCGTTGTTTGGGTTCTTTTGGACCCAGACGGAGAGAGCCGCTGTCACCCATCTTTACTGTTTCACGCGAAGCTCGAAACTTCAAGTAGCTACCCAAAAATTCGGCCACAACAACCAGAGAGACAATAGTTTAAGGTCACGGGGTCAGTAGCCTACAGAAGCTGATGTGGGGCGTGCTGCATCCGCTTTTCCGCCCACTCCCAAGGCGCGCAAATATGCCCCGATTGGAGCACAATGGCAAAGGGTTAATTAAAAGTATCTGCACCACGGGGCTGTGCACACACACAGAGACAGCAGCATCAGCTTTGTAGTAAACACACTCCACAGGCTTATTTTAAGCCTTTGCCGTTGTTTGGGTCCTTTTGGACCCAGACAGAGAGCGTGCCTGTCACCCATCTTAACTGTTTCATGCAGAGCTTGAAACTGCGAGTAGCTACCCGAACATTCGACCACAACAACCAGTGAGACAATAGTTTAAGGTGACGGGGTCAGTAGCCTACGGAAGCTGATGGGGGTCATGCTACGTCCGCTTCTTCGCCCACTCCCGAGGGGCGCAAATATGACCCGATTGGAGCACAAAGGTAAAGGGTTAACATTACAGCCATATTGAATTCTCATCAAATCAGTTCTTACAAAACACACAAGAGTAAACAGAGACTGACTGAATATACCATTAAGTTACAGAATGCATTATACATCATACAGCAAGGTTGGCTTCGATGGAGCTTTACAGCCCAGTTTCCAACCCATTGGTTCAAGTTGAGCCGGCCACAGACTTTTTTCCTGGCTTGCTTTTCCTACTCCATTGCTTATGCTGAGCATCAAGCACAATGGCAGCAATTCTGTTTTTAAAGTCTTCAGGATGACTCCGCCAACCTCGTGACTACAAGTCTGATGCTATAACTTGACCCTACAGCCACAGGGACCAGGGTAAATCATACTACAGATAATACTTTTACTAGTTGCAGTAACTATAAAAAGTCAAATTATCTCTTTTCGGTTCATGTTCATTTAGGATTGGTCATGAGGGTGCAAAGCTCCCCTTAGAAGGAAGAATCCATATATACAAGAGCAAGTGTTCATTGCTACACCATATAACCAGACAAAGCAAGTTTCTAAGTTTATCGATACATGCTAACCATTTATACCAGAAAATATCAAGCAACATGGTGCCACCTGGCACATATAAAGCTAAACACAAAATATTTAGTACTATATACAGATCAAGATCTCTAGTCATATTTTTGGAAAGAAAAGGTTATGGCCCTAACTCTTAAATGTGCTTTCTTGCTTCATTGAAGACCCTACCTTTAGATGGTTAGTTAACTAGACAGAGTTTTAGGGTCCAGTTTCCAACCTATGGGTTCAAGTCAAGCATGGCCTTTTTTCCAGTTGTGGCTCACTGGCTTGTTTTCCCCCACTCTATTGATTATGGGGAGCATCATACACCATGGTAACATGCCCTAAAACATGTCCACCCAAGTAAACATTGTCTACCCTCTTCAAAATGAATAAAAGTAACAACCCATGAACCCATGTACCCATGAAAACCTTACTAAGTAACTAAAGTAATAGGGATCATTTTTTTCATTTCAACATGTCATTTTTTTGAACTATCAATGATACCTTAACGCATTTTCCTCTGTCAGTTCCACTGCTTCTTTGAGACAATCCAATGCTGTCACTCGGCTCTGTAATGAACAAAGTATAGACAGAAAATAATGGTTTCTTGTAGATCAAGCATAGTTAAATGAGGTTAGCTTGTTCAAATAATAAAATGTTGTAAAAAACAGAAAATTTGGTTTTTAAAATTCAAAACTGTAACACATAGTTTGTTAAACTGAACAACAGAATTGAACAAATTGAAAATGCAGGAAAGAGGAATACTGAACTGATGTCGGTTATTTGATAAAGTTCTTCTTCTATTTTTAGCTTAATTTGTCAAATTTCAGATCCAAGAGTAGTGCAAACAGTTAAGATTTTGAACTTTTCTATACCATGGCTTGTACCAATTGTGTGCATAAAATATAAAAAAGTGCCTGGTCATGAATTTTGTGGAAAACAAATTGAATCATTATCACTCACTCATAAAACATTCATAAGGGATTTTTAAAGTTAAACCACTTGTCATTAGTATGTGAAAAAAACTGCAGGTTTGGAAAAATTTGGTGAATTTCATGACCCAACTAAACATACCCCTTTGAAGGATACTGAGGAGTATGCCTTAGTTCTCTTTTAAAGAGCTGGAATAAAATTAGAAATGCAATGTCTTACCTTTGGAAATGCCCTTAGAATAGAAATTGAAATAGCTCCTGAACCACACCCAATTTCAAGAAACTTCAAATCTTCAGTTGCCCTATAGTGACTTGTAAAAATTTCTACCAAAAGCTGAAAGGTGAAAGTTGAATTGTTTATGTAATTGGTAATTCAAAGCATTTATTGATTACTGAAAATTTATGTTATACATCCAACAATAGGTTGTCAAACTCAATTTGTCTACTTTTGTAACAATATTTACAAAGTCTCCTTTAAGTTATACAGTATGCCATTTATGAGCTGCATTACACCTGCAAGGGCAGGCTAATATTGGCTATGATAAGACCACTTGGATGTACAAGGCAGCCCTCAAAAATAGCCTCGGCATTCAGCAATGCCAAGGTAAATGCCGAAACAAATCAATTCAACATCGGCAATAATTTTTCTGAGGCGACAGATTGCGTGACATTGTAAGGGGACGTAACAGTACAAAAGTTCCACAACACACAACTTGAAATAAGGCCTCAGCTTTGAGAAATGATTTGAAGAGTCATTTTATGATGAAAATTACCTACGTGATCAAAATTTGAGCAACTGTATTCAGTATTATTTCTTTACAAACAACGCATAGTTGCAATTTTTCAGGTTTTAATGGAAATTCTTGATTGAAAAAGTTCACTGCAATCGTTATTTATGGAACTCACCACCTGCTGTCAAGAAGTGATCACTCAACACAATGCTGCATACACATAAATGTGACACAAAGGAAAGAGACCTTTAGATTTAAGAACCAGCCCTTTTATCATTCTGATGCATAATTAAGTGGGAAAAATTCCAAATGGGGCTGTGTTGGTTCTATCAATAGAATTCCAGAGCTTCTTGAAACAAATTAAGTTTACGTTTATGTACAGTACCATGTAAAAATTTGTCAGATTCAATTGCTATTATCCCAGGAACAGAATATGGGTAATGAAAAAAATTTCACCATAATGCTAAAAATATGTTCTTTAACATATCAAAAATCAATTTGGCTCTAGACTGTTCTTTAAGCCTGGATAACTCACCTCAGTGCTAGCTCGTGGTATGAAAACTGGCTGCTTCATCTTCAGAGTCATGTCTCTAAAATCCCATTCACCAATTATGTACTGTAGAGGCACCCTTAGAAAGATCAAACGGACAGTAAAGCAGATCAAAGGTGGCTGCCTCTGTACTGGATGAGTTGAAATTACTTCATAACATTACTATCAAATGACAGTGGGATTCTGATCAATTTACCTCTTCAGTCGCTGCTCACAAAAATTGTCAATCTTCTGTTTCTGTCTTAAACTCACTTCACGCGTCTTTGCTGATGTCCCTAGTTCATAGAACTGAAATGAAGACATAGACCTAACTGGGTGAGCTCAGTGATGATTTGTAAATTATATAAACTGAATAAAAAGAACATACTGTGCATACTCTCTTTCTGTTGGAATATAGGGTAGCAATTTTTTTAATTTAAATTGTGACCCTAGGCCAAAATGACAATCAGGGACGTTGTCTTTGGCAACTGTCTTTCCCCACCTTTTTGGCAGCCCTTGTAGAATCCTTGATTAGTAAGTTAGATGAGGTATTATTGCTAAGCTTCTATCCCAATGGTTTAAATTAAATCAACACGACCAAAGCCTTTTTTCAGTTGTGGTCCACTGGCTTGATTTCTCTATCTGAAGCTTATGCTGCATGAGCTTGAAGCCACGATGGCAGAAGCTTCCATTTTTTAAAGTCTTCCATATGACAAGGCCAGGACTCAAACTCCAGACCTCCTGACTGCAAGTTGGATGCTTTAACCACTTAACCATGCAGTAAGTAGAAACCATAGCAGCCATAATTTGGATGTGTACATTTCACATCTGTGTAGCTGAACTGCCTTCAGCTATGAGTTTGAACAGTATCACCACTGTAGAGTACTAACAAATCTTTTCCAAACAGCAATCTTTTGCACACAGTGGCTGTTTGGAAAAGGGCATACAGAATTGTGACAATCAATCCATTTTCACCAAAAATCACCTTATTCAGGGCTAAATATTGTAAGTACTCTACATAGGCCTATGCTAAATCAAACAAATACACACTGAAACTATTTGGGGCAAATTAACAATCACAATTGGCCCAAGAATCACAGCCCAATGAAGTCAGGCTATTGTGTATTTAAGCAATAATAAACTAATACATCAATTAAAGGTCCATGGCAATCTTTCAAATTTCCATTCAACTAACACTTAGTGTATATTAACCCTTTACCGTTGTTTGGGTCCTTCTGGACCCATGCGGACATCTCGGCTGTCACCCATCTTTCCTGTTTCATGCGGAGCTGCGAGTAGCTACCCGAAAATTCGGCCACAACAGAACGGGAGAGACACTAGTTTAAGGTCACAGGGTCAATGGCCTACGGAAGCCAATGCGGGGCGGGCTAAGTCCGCTTTTCCACCCACTCCCGAGGCGTGCAAATATGCCCCGATCGGAGCACAACAGTAAAGGGTTAACCCCTTTGCTACACTTAGTTTCCCTGCAAAACCATTATTCACCATAGCTATGGTTTTGTTGCAAAACTATTGCACTGCTGCATCCTAGAATACTGTAGCTCCTTATAAACTTATGGTGTGTTACAATCATGATTTGGACACAAAAAGTCTTGAAGAGGAGATGATTTTACATATGTGCACCCTCTTGAGCAAAAGGGAGTGCAAATATGGTGGCCTCCATACAAAAACTTAGTACTGTAATTTGCGGAACCAGCACATACCTACTGTGTACACGTAATATAATATATGGCTCAGTATGGTGGGGTAGCCCCCGTCAGTAGAAAAGAGGTGAAGGATATCAAGAACTACATGAGGTTTTTAGTTCTATTGTTCCAACATTTCCAAAGGACGGCACAATTACAACAAAAGGTCAATTATTTTTCACACATGTGAAAGAGCTGAAAATTATAAGTGATCTACTGTATGATCAATTTATATAATATTGTGATAAATCTGTAGAAGGGTGCACAACACAAACAATGAATTTTTTAACTGACTACTTTAAGTGACTTTTCCACATTTGGGGGGACCTCTAGCCCTAAGGCAGATTTCAAGGCGCTTCAGCATTATGCTTAACCCCTGGTGCTTACAGGTATGTTTAACAAGCATGTACAAGCCCATTTCAGTTGCTAAATCTTGAAAATCTCTGTGAAGGTCCATCTAGGGACTGAAAAGTAAAAAAAATTCTTGTTTTGTTTTCTTCTCTTAAGTGGTCTTAAAGTGTACCTCAAGTCAAAAAATTCAAAAATATATATTAAAAACCATGAAAAATACATTCTTACAGTCCAACTCCCATCTTCATAGGACATTCCTGAGCTGAGATATAAAATGTTGAAGTTTATTCACTCAAATTAAAATGGTACATTGCGCAATAATTTGTGATGTCATTCTTGTACTACTCAAATTACAATCTTTGTATTTCTTTGTTTTTCTGAATCTTACTGCACCTTGTACCAAGGTGTGATAGCACTCTTACTCTTATGAGGTGATGTAATTAATTAAGCCCTCCTTGTGCAACATGCTATGCAAGCAAACAGGATGTGTCCAAGGTCATAAAAACATTTTAAATTTTAAAGGAAAACAAAGCATGTTATGTGAGTTGTACAAGAAGAAAGTCACAAATTATTGTGCAATCGACAAATTTGTTTTAAATGAATAAAATTCAACATTTTATATCTCAGCTCAAGAATGTCATATAAAGATGGGAGTTGAACTCATCAAATTCATTTTTCATGCTCTTCAATATATATTTTTGAATTTTTTGACTTTAGGTACACTTTAATAGGGAGATTTTAGTGGTGAGAGCAAGGGGATGGGGTAGACAAAACTAACCATTTTTTTGTCCAAAACATGAGCAACAATAGCTTCCACAGACAATGCAGCTTCTGGAACATCCTCTTGGCATAACTTCTTTTTCCAATGCTTCATGATAGCTCCAACAGTTGATTCCTTTGATTTAAGGAAATCTTCAGCTTTTTTATCTTCCACTGAGTAGCATCTCATTGAGTGGGCAGGCCAACAACAGTTCCAAAGTAGAAATTTCCTTTGCACAACAACTGGATCTAAGGTACATGTACACTTGGTTGAGAAAGCAACAATGGAACAATGCTTCATTGAGGTTGCTCTTCCAGCCAAGAAGAGGCAACGTTGAACAACTGTGAGCACTGTGAACGGCATTCTTCTAGCTTGTTTATTCCTGAGAAGAATATTTTTTATAAAGTTACCAGAGTACATTACCATTGGCATGTATGTACACATAGGGGAGGGGTTACTGCAGCTTTTCAATGGTGTTGAGTCCCAAGTCGTGAGGATGGATAGTAAACCAGAAAAGCAAGAGTCTGAAAACCAGAATGCAAAAATGCATTGAGGTTTTCAGGCCTTCAGTTTTATAAGTTCCAGGTGTGCTGAAAATCACACTCCCCCAAAAATAAAGGAGTGTAGTTAGTATGCTGTTATAAAAATTAAAATTTAAAAGATTTATATGAGCTCAAAATCTTCATACGTGCAAAAAATCACACTCCTCAGAGTGATTTGAAGTAAGTGATGGTGTACGATCACACTCCCACACCTCAAAATTCAAGGTCTAGGTTTTGATGATGTTCAATTTAAAATATGCCATGATGGCCCACATCTTTTTGGTCAAATGTTACACTAACATATTTCAAAAAATAATTTTGTGTTACCCCAAATGACCTTGGACCTCCAATGATGCACCATAATGCATTCATACAGTATACAAACCCAATTTGAATTTTCTAAAATGAGATATAACAACAAAGCTCCACTTCTTAAAGCTGTTTGGCTTTTGAAGAAACTTTGCTGATGTTCCAGAATTTCAGTAATCATGTTAGAAACTTTGGATCAAAATGAAAGATGGATCTTTATGTAGGCTACTGTATATCTCTTACAGTAATTACATCTAAAATTCATTCAACCAGCAATTACAGAAAATGATCTTTGGATTTCAGGAGTTTTAATGCAATATGTAATGTTAAGTCCTGCACTTATACCTCAATGTGGAAATATCAGGCCACTGAGTCAATTGAGCAGCTACAATGATCGGTTCCCTACTAACAGTTTTCCTTAGGCTAGTAATTTTCTACTGGTTCAAATCAAAGTGATACTAGCCTAGGCTACTAAGGAAAAAATTGCATCCAAGGAACAAATGGCTGGATGCTGTTTGAGGTTCAAATTGCGATGCAACTTCAACTCCAAGTCCAACAGTCTTAGGTTTGCAGTACTGGCCTAGGCCTAAAAATGTTAAAATGGGCCAGTTCAGCTGCTGCCTCTGGGTGTTAGGCCTACCCTAGGCCTTGGTCTTTGCCTGTTAATTAATCGACCTTACAGCTTGTTAGTATAGGCCTAGGAGCTATATGGGTACAATTATAGAATACCCTGTACATCAATAGTATCACCTCATAGCCGGCTACAAGGTCACAGAGTTTGACCTTGATGTGTACGAGCACAACTTATATTGCTCGGTGCAAACTGAATAGAAGCACACTCAAGGGCAAACTATAACACAAGCATGTGCGGGAAAGACTTCTAACGCGCATACATACTGATGTGCATATCGTCTGTTGACACATCTTTTAGAAATGATTACTAAGTCACAAAATACATCGGAAAATTGATTGCAACTGTTACGAGACGACATCAACCAGATTGAATCCTCGGACGAGCGAGTGAAAAGTTCTAGAAAGTGCTAGCATCGGTGTTGTCTCTCGAGCATATTCAATGGGTAACCCCAGAGAACATTCGCACAGTTACGAGAATGTACGATCACCTACTGGAAACTACTGTATGATGTAATGGCCTAATAATAGCCAACTTGTGATTATGGGTTACTGAGCCCAGAACGTTCGCTGTTCGTTTTGTACGAGATCAAACGAGACGTTTCCATTAGAGTGAGTTCCAGACTTTTCTGGAAGAACTACCAGATATATAAAAGGTCATGCAAGCAGTGTGACAGGAGGAGAAGAGAACAGAAGATACACAGATAATACAGAGACCAGACGCCTGCTTCGCCGCTTAACGCTGTAATTGTGTCGCCATTTACCAATCAATAGTCTTCATCCTGCCTTCGCGGAACAGAGTCCTACGCTGTGCTGCTGTACAATCGATGCTGACAACACTACCCCTTGGACAAAGAGTGATACCTTAAGCTGTAAAAGATTGTAAGTAGATTTAAGATTAATTGTTGTAAATTTAAGGAAGTAAGAGGTGAATAATAATTAAGTTGTTGATTTTAATCTCGCTCTTCTGTGGTCTTTCGCTGTTATTGGTTTGAATTGCGACCAAGCCGTAACAGAATTGGTGGCCTAACATCCGGGAAAGAATTATACTAACAGGTGGAAAATTCGAAGAAATTTGACAGACATCAGAAAAATTATTCTACAATTGAGAAAGAAACATTAGCTTTGATACTTGGTCTTCAGCACTTTGATGTTTATTTGGGGACTACTAGTTTCCCTGTTATTGTATATACTGATCATAATCCTCTGACATTTCTGTCTAAGATGAAGAACAAGAATCAGAGATTGATGAGATGGAGTTTATTTCTATAATCATATAATGTAGATATGAGGCACATTAAAGGGAAAGACAATGTTGTGCCTGATGCTTTGTCAAGAACTTAATCTGATGGAGTAGATTAAAAGTCGTACTGTTATTTTGAAATTTTGATGTTGCCTGCAGCACAGTATGTGTTAATGATGTTACTACTCATGTATTATCATATTGTAAGACAAGTTGTATGTCATGATAGCGCCTTCCACTTGATATTGGAATGCATACTGTAATACTATAGTTATTACTATAAGGTAATATTGTAGATATTGTAACCTAAGTTTTGTCCTAGACGTCCAAAACTCTTTCAAGGGGGGGAGTGTTACGAGACGACATCAACCAGATTGAATCCTCGGACGAGCGAGTGAAAAGTTCTAGAAAGTGCTAGCATCGGTGTTGTCTCTCGAGCATATTCAACGGGTAACCCCAGAGAACATTCGCACAGTTACGAGAATGTACGATCACCTACTGGAAACTACTGTATGATGTAATGGCCTAATAATAGCCAACTTGTGATTATGGGTTACTGAGCCCAGAACGTTCGCTGTTCGTTTTGTACGAGATCAAACGAGACGTTTCCATTAGAGTGAGTTATAGTAATACTTATAGTAATAACTATAGTATTACAGTATGCATTCCAATATCAAGTGGAAGGCGCTATCATGACATACAACTTGTCTTACAATATGATAATACATGAGTAGTAACATCATTAACACATACTGTGCTGCAGGCAACATCAAAATTTCAAAATAACAGTACGACTTTTAATCTACTCCATCAGATTAAGTTCTTGACAAAGCATCAGGCACAACATTGTCTTTCCCTTTAATGTGCCTCATATCTACATTATATGATTATAGAAATAAACTCCATCTCATCAATCTCTGATTCTTGTTCTTCATCTTAGACAGAAATGTCAGAGGATTATGATCAGTATATACAATAACAGGGAAACTAGTAGTCCCCAAATAAACATCAAAGTGCTGAAGACCAAGTATCAAAGCTAATGTTTCTTTCTCAATTGTAGAATAATTTTTCTGATGTCTGTCAAATTTCTTCGAATTTTCCACCTGTTAGTATAATTCTTTCCCGGATGTTAGGCCACCAATTCTGTTACGGCAGTGGCAATTAAACCAATAACAGCGAAAGACCACAGAAGAGCGAGATTAAAATCAACAACTTAATTATTATTCACCTCTTACTTCCTTAAATTTACAACAATTAATCTTAAATCTACTTACAATCTTTTACAGCTTAAGGTATCACTCTTTGTCCAAGGGGTAGTGTTGTAGAAAGTGCTAGCATCGGTGTTGTCTCTCGAGCATATTCAACGGGTAACCCCAGAGAACATTCGCACAGTTACGAGAATGTACGATCACCTACTGGAAACTACTGTATGATGTAATGGCCTAATAATAGCCAACTTGTGATTATGGGTTACTGAGCCCAGAACGTTCGCTGTTCGTTTTGTACGAGATCAAACGAGACGTTTCCATTAGAGTGAGTTCCAGACTTTTCTGGAAGAACTACCAGATATATAAAAGGTCATGCAAGCAGTGTGACAGGAGGAGAAGAGAACAGAAGATACACAGATAATACAGAGACCAGACGCCTGCTTCGCCGCTTAACGCTGTAATTGTGTCGCCATTTACCAATCAATAGTCTTCATCCTGCCTTCGCGGAACAGAGTCCTACGCTGTGCTGCTGTACAATCGATGCTGACAACACTACCCCTTGGACAAAGAGTGATACCTTAAGCTGTAAAAGATTGTAAGTAGATTTAAGATTAATTGTTGTAAATTTAAGGAAGTAAGAGGTGAATAATAATTAAGTTGTTGATTTTAATCTCGCTCTTCTGTGGTCTTTCGCTGTTATTGGTTTGAATTGCGACCAAGCCGTAACACAACTCACCACAGACTGGACATGAATTTAATCGCAAACTTGATCACAAGCCAACCTGAGAAGTCTTTCCTAATTGCTATTCAGATAATACTGGCACCATGTAGTATAGTGGCAGGATGAGACCAGTACAAACCATTGGAGACCAATGATCTCATGACTAGATTTGGCATCATTAGAAGACCAAAGCGTAATCGTACATAAGCAACAATTTCAATTGGAAGCACAATAAAACAAAGATATGAATTAATATGAGACTCAACCTGAGTTCCACAATATTGAAAAGCAACTCCCCCACTTCCCTTTTCAATACCCTTGTTTCACTTTGGATCAAATGACATTTTTAGAATCACAAGTCAGTGCAGTGCAAATACAACTGGATCAATACCAGAATAGACAGCAGGGCTAGCTGGCTAGATAGAGAATATGTGAACATGAAATACGTATTCCCACATTAAGTTCATGCATCAATGGCGGCCAGCGCAGCCAAATCATGTTTAAAAGGTCAGCATTGGCACACACTGCAGGCACAAAATATGCATACTGTAGTCTTCTCATGCACACCTAATTGGCTCTAGAGTGCGTGACTAGAATGTTATGTTATGTAATGGCTATATTAAAATATGTGAGGCAATAATTGTGGGGTTGGTCACAAGCCTGTAGGTGAAAACTCACCAATGACAACAATGCATTTGAGTAAAAATAATGCATTGCACATCTGTGAACTTTTCTCGTTTAATGATAGGGATACAGGGATTCCACCAGAAACACAAAAAAAAGGAGGGGATTTATTACTGCTAAACCCCAAGTCCAAATTGATGATGTCCTAGGCTAAGTTATGAATGGGTTCAGGGGGACAAAAGCTTGCTTCAAGGCCCCTGTAAGGTGCAATTTGAAGGTTTTAAAGGCCATTTATTTGTGTAAGTACTAAGTTCAAACATTGTTGCAAAAGAGTTGTCTTTTTAAGTAAGAAACCAAGAAATTGACAATTTTCTAATTTTTATGGAAATGAAAATGGGGGGATTTTATCCACCTTCTTCTGGAAAGGGGGAGGATTTGTCCCCCAGTTACCCCCTCTGACGGAAACCCTGGGATAAGATTTCCGCATAGCCTGTTCACTGAAGCTAGGTTGTGTGGGACTTGGTATTTTGCAAAGAAATTAAAAAATTTTTCATAACGTTTGCATTCTGTTGCTTTCCTGAGATGACATCAATACCCTTTGACTTTCACTCCATATCCACATAGCCACTTCTTAAGAGATATGTAAGACTTAACAATTGCTTAGCGATAGGATTAACATGAGGTCCATTAGTTTCTGCCCATTACTTTCTGCCCCTAACAACCTTGTGGCAGAAAGTAATGTTTGAACTTACATGTGTTCAAAATAACTTTTAATTTTTAATTTCAAATCCAAGTACAAGACAACAATAAAATTTGTGGATAGGTCTTAAACTTTTTCAGCATTGGACAAAATACTGAATTTCTGTAAAGAGATCTATATGTATCTTAGTATAAACTTGTGGTGGGAACTCGTAAGACTCGAGGAATCTTTAGCTACACCGTTACAGCGGGTTAGAATCACAACAAACTTTCTTGCGAGACCGTAGTTTTTATAAAAGTTTCCTGTGGGTGCAATTAGTACAATGTTGGAAGTCAAGCAATGGCTCACTGTGTGCTGCGTATGTACAAAAAATGAAGTACAGTATTACTGAACACGCATGTTTCGTATTGAAGCATGAGGTTGGGATAGAAGGGAGACGGATCCTTCTACCCCAACTTCATGTTTTGTGTTGGTAAAGCAAAGAAAGTGTCCTGTACTATCCTGTACTATACTGCTATTGCGCATGCGATGTACTGAAAAGATGTGAACAAATAGAGTACCGCTTTTGGACCCTTTAAAATTCCTGGTGGACCCCTTAAATTTAATGTTTCAGACTTATAGTTTAAGTGGTTCAAAAACCTTAGCTGGGACCCACTAAATTTGGAGCTCAGTGCTAACCCTGGCCATGATCATTTTTCATCTTAAGTCCTGGTATTGCAATGGCTAGGTTTGTAAGGCAATGTGGCCTAGGACTCTAACTAACGCTAGAGTGGAGTAAAATGAAGTGGACCTAGCATCGAGTCCTGTTCAAGGACTACAAATGTGCTGGGTATTCCATAATTACTCCCCTGCATGTAGTGCATAGCTCTCAAGTTCCGAGAGGCTAGGTGCGGGTCCCAGTGATCTGATCTGTCCATTGGTGGATTGCCGGTTTGGGGGAGGGGTATAAGGGGAGGGGGTTCCCCCCTCCCTCCCCTTTGTGAAAATTTTTGAATTTTAGAAGTGTCTACACGCAAAATGGTCGTACTTTTTTGGCAAATCAGTCAACACAATTTCGCTAGGTTACCCCAAAAAGTTCAGTAACGTTACAATACTGATTTTTTTTGCAGTAACCTTGAAAAATATTGTATTGAGAAATTTGCCAAAATAATATTATGCAGATACTCACAAATGTCTAGTGACCAAAAACTCTCCTAATCACAATATTTAATCGTTATTTTTGAGGTAAATTTCGGTGCAGCACCGGCACACTGTTTGCAAACATCAACTCAGAGTGTCACCGGCAGTTGTACCAAGTTGCAGATGATTTCCAAAATCTTTGTACTTCTCACATGGCATTCTAGCCATGAAAACATATAGGCCTAGGCTAGCCAAGAACCTCAAAAACGGCCACAAGACAGTTAAGAACCTTCGGGAAACTCTAAGACAAGCCCCCACTATAACCCGCAAAGTGGGCATTTATTTTCACTATTGAACCCAGCATTACACCACGTTATTGCACTATTTACGCAATGACATGAAATATATTCCATACCTGCTGCGAAGGTAAGCTGATAACGATGTTGCGACAGCAAACATATTGCTGTACGTACCTAGGCCTATGCACTGTGCAGCGTGAGCAGTTCAATGTGATGTGAGGTACGATTTACTGAATTTGCACTTTGCTTTATTGGTAAGCTGAATTATTTGCTAATTTCCGTGGTCCTCTAACTAAGAATACTTCAGAGATTTGAGATGCTGGTTTTTCAGAGGGCTGGGCGGGTCAGCAGTTTGGGTGTCCAAATGCGGGTCAAACTCGCAAAATGTGGGTCACTTGGGAGGTATGGTAGTGTGTAGCTCGGCCAAACTATATTCTATTCTGGGACATTCGGGCCAAGTCGTCCCCAAACCAACTCGTCCCCGAGTCAAGTCGTCCCCAACCCAAGTGGTCCCCAAACCAAGTCGGCCCCAATATGAGAAATTAGTGAAAAATATTGTTGCATGTTTCTCATGCACCATTCATGATAATGAAATAAGATAGACTAAAAAGGGGGGAGGTGGGACTGGGACACCAAAAGTTTGTTAGGCTTCAGGAAAATTGCAAATGTGAAAAAAGGAAAAGACATAAAAGCCAATGATTTTTGAACATTCAACAGCTGAAATGGAAAATACATCACCATGTCCATGCATCTGATGGCATACTGGCTATGTGGAGGACAGACTATTGACCTGGGAATTGAACTGGCCTGGCCCTTCGTAAGAACAAATTATTATTTGTGAATAATGTGACGAATTAAAAGCAAGAAAAAAATGCAAAATCAGAGGGCATCCAAGGTAACTGCACTGCCTTAAAAATTTTTGCCAAGAGGAGGGGGGGCAGGGATTCTGCCAGAAACACAAAAAAGGGGACATTTATTACTGCTAAACCCCAAGTCCAAATTGATGCTGTCCTAAGCTAAAGTTATGAGTTGGTTCAGGGGGACAAAAGCTTGCTTCAAGGCCCCTGTAAGGTACAATTTGAAGGTTTTAAAGGCCACTAATTTGTGTAAGTTCAAACATTGCTGTAAAAGGGTTGTCTTTTTAAGTAAGAAACCAAGATATTGACAATTTTCTGATTTTTATGGAAATGAAAAGGGGGGATTTCACCCACCTTCTTCTGGACTTTCCCCCCTCTGACAGAAACCCTGACAAGAGGGAGGGGGAAATTACCCTACCCCTAAGATCAAATTTCCCTGAGGGGCACTCGAAAAACCCTTAACACACCTGTATAGGCCCCGAAAATAATATCAAGGAAGGTCCCAGTGGCATGATCAGACTTTTTTATTTGGGGGGAGTGAGGACTGAGGCTGGGGAAAAGCGTTGAGTGTTTGTGCAAGTCACTTCTTGAGATACCAACGTAAATTAAGCCTAAATGATTTTGTTGAACCTGTGTGAGAGATAAAATTGCGCAAATCACTTCTTGACATACCAAAGTCTACACCTGTTGTAGAACCTGTGTAAGACATAGCTCCCAAGTTCAGAGAGGCTATAGATGCTGGTCCAACTGATCTGTCCATTGGTGGATCCCCAGCCTGGGGGAGGGGTATAAGGGGAGGGGTGCCCCCTCCCCTTTTTGAAAATTTTTGAATTTTAGAAGTGTCCACATGCAAAATGGTGACACTTTTTTGGCAAATCAGTCAACAAAGTGTCCTTAGGCCAAAAAAAGTTCAGTACAGTACTATATATTTTGCAGTAACCTAGAAAAATATTGTATGAGAGATTTTCCAAAATAATATTATGCAGATGCTCACAAATGCGCAACGATTAAAACCTCTCCTAATCACAATATTTAACAGTTATATTTGGGGTAAATTTTGTTGCAGTACCGGCACAGTTTTCAAACGTCAACTCTGTGTGACACCTGCGGTCTTTGTATACATCTCTCATGGCATTCTACTGTAGCCATGAAATTATACAGGCCTAGCCAAGAACGTCGAGAACTGTCTGTTGTCAAGATGGTTAAGAATGTTCAGGGACTCTGAAACAAGCCACGCCTATTAGGGATGATTTTTAAGCAATTGAAATTGGTTGTCCAAAGGACAACCAGCTGCAAGAATTTGGTTGTCCTCCCAAAAATTTAATCGTCCTCCACAAAAGACATGTGAAAACAAGAAAGTTGTGCAATGTGCATTTTGTGGTTTCAAGACAATTCTTTTATTTTTATTGCACTGGCTGCTATTTGCATTGCATTATATCTAGCGTGCACTTTATTGAAAATACACATGAAAGGGGAAAACCATAACAGACAGAAACACGAAGACAAAAACCTACTGTATACACAGTGAGAACACCCGCATACAATACACTTAAATGGGCCTAGTCAATGCAGAGCCCCTGCAACTTTCTGTTCAATACACCATTTTCAAGAATCTGGACTGAGTGATAGTAATACCCGAAGTAACAGTTGGGGAATCCCCGAGACGATAGAAGTCTGGCCTCCCTGATCATTGCTGCTCCCCCCGCCCCCCACCCCACATTTTATTCATCACTTACTCAAGGACGGACAAAAGACATTTTTTCTCCTAATATCTTCCCAGCGTTGGGTGGACACAATAATAATGTGATCTTTAGACACCTTATTCGTACATTAGGACATGCAGTTGAACCGTCAAAATATGGTGCATTAATACTAAACTTGAACGGTAGAAACTTATTCCTTTTGAATCAAAATCTGACAATAGAAAGCATGAAGTGTCTATTGAACAAAATGCCTTTTTAAAAGCTTGTTTGTTTCAGCTTTAATAGTGTCTGACCGATTATGCTGTAATCGGTAATACAGTACCCTTTTACCGATTATTTAATTAAACTATCGGCCCGATGCCGATTATTAGAAAGAGGGAAGTCACCGTGACATGTTTGTCTCTAAAGCCCCTTGCATCTTGTATATCGTATTACCCTAACCAGTTCAGGGTGGAAAATATTGGGAATTGTTACGAACGGAATATCTTTTTTGTATAGGCATAATATTTTCACTTCAAAAGTAGAGATACAAATCAACCGTTAATGCAGTTGAATTGTTTGCGGCCGATGTCACATGCCCTTTGATAATTTAGCTCTAAGGCCAACATCGTGCTTTGTTTAGTTTTCATCCCCCAATCATATCGAATATTTGCTGTTGCGTTAATAGCTACTCTCCCGCTTTAATGAACCCCGTGTAGAGCAATCATGATAATCTAGCAATTCTGGGCAGCAAAACAAATGCACCCGATTAACGTATCTTATGGTTCCTTCCGGATATAAATATCCCCGTATATTGTTAGCAGTTTTTGTCCAAAATTTACGTCTACTTTAAAAAGAATGTGCAACTGAAATGCACGTAAGCCCGATCCCCGAAAAATCCACGTATGCAGAGATTTAAGGTGCCTTTTCTAGGTGAATTTAGCACGGGGCTCGCCCGGCTTCGCTAGCCGGCTATATAAACATGACAAGTGCGATCGTCGTAACACAAACTCAACGGGAAAACTTGTCTCCAGACCGAGTATTTTCACACACTAAATCACATAGGCGAAGGCGCGAGTTGTGATTGGCTAGCTACAATCAACGCAATTGAACCAATCACGATGCAAGGGCCAATTTAAATTTTGCAATGGATCCTATGCATATGATGTCACCAAGCAAACCATGATACCTTGTTTGGCGGTAAAAAGGGACACGCACGTAAGTCTAGTGTATGCGTGGGCCAAGAAGTTTGCTGCACGAGACCACGTGCATCACTGTTTTCGTTTGCAATGACGTCGTATGACAACATTGCACAAGTCCTTCTGTGAATAACATTACAGAAGGAATGCTGGGGATGGCTTAATTTATGCAAGATAATAACCACCGAACTTCACAAGATTCTACATGCTAAGTGTACAAAACGTGCACAGATATGTATACAAAGCTTGGGGATTTGAAAAAACGCCAAAACACTGCAGCTAGATGGTCTGTTCTATGTGTTTTGTGCAGAACCGTTTGTACAGCAACTTAATTACGCGGCGCTTTCTACCAGACAGCAAGGAATACACCTTGAATGCAATTCTAATTTAAGGTAATACTACCTGGTTATAGCGAAAAAATATCAAATGGCTGGGGTAAAATTTATACGTTTGTGATTATCAGTGCATCCCGTTTTGGCGGGAAGTTAAAGGATTGAGTTTTTACAGGAATTTTAACTCAACTAAGAGCAACTTTCAAGTTGCAAATAATCGGTGGCAATGATCGGTTGAATGGCGATATTTTACCGCTGCCAATTATTAACCGATAACGGAATAATTGGCCCGATGCTGATTACTTAACAACAAAGACAGGCGAACAGACCTTTCCAAGAACTTTTCGCGCCAGCACGTTGAGCAGAAACCAAGAGAATGTGTATGAGCACGTTCTGTAAAGTTACAGCTGAAACAATGATCGTACACGAGGCTGCTTGTTTGGCGTTGTGCGTACCGTGGTATCCACGGTTGTTTTGTTCTGGTGTGCTTTTCGTGAAGGTACAGATGTGTTTTGATATGCGAGTTCATGAAATGTTAAGATGTTTTGGTTGCATGGGAGTGTTTGTTGTACGCTTTGTTTCTCAATATACATTACCAAAGGTAAAAATTAGTCGTCCAAAGGACAACCTTAGGCGGTTACTTTGGTCGTCCTGCAGAAATTTTGGGCGTCTCGGACGACCGTTAAAATTCATCCCTGCCTATAACGCGCAAAGTGGCTATTTATTTTCGCTGTTGAAAGCAGCGTTAAACAACGTTATTACACTATTTAGGCAGTGACAGGAATATATTCCATACCTGCTGCGAAGGTTAGCCGATAACGATGTTACGATGGCAAGCTCATCATACTTCCCTGTACCTAGGCCTATGCAGCGTGAGCAGTTAAAGGCATGTTCTGGTGGCTTTTCACCTCTGTCTTGTAAGAAAAACAAAAATATTCCACACCATGTCCTTCAAACCCTTTCACAATACCATTTTACTAACTCAAGATCTCACTTTCAAGATTGGTTAGTTTTGTTAAAAAATTCCTCTGCTTTTCAACAAAGCCACAGAAAATTATGTAATGTGGGCACATTGCTTCAAATTCCTTTTGTTTTTCGTTATAATTGAAACTCCTGTTTGTCCTTGAAATTTGATACTGTTGGAATGTTTGAATATCTTTTCCTGTAGATATAGCATTACCCTTTACCATTTGTAGAGCACAACCAACAGTGTTGCTTAATATTGTCTGCAGCGGCAATATAGTTATTAATAAATTGAATGCGATGTCTTATTAATGTGCCACGATGAAATCACAGATTTCCCATGCTGGGTCAAATCCCAAGAAAAAATGGCAAGACTTTAAAAATTTGTATCTCCTGAAAGCTATGCGCTATTGAAATGCAATTTTCACCTTCTGAGCGAGAAAATTTTTCTTCTGTACTTAATTTGAAGTTAACGAATTTTGTTTCCAGAATAGGCCTAGGCTATGCCTTTAAGTTGAATGTGCTGTGAGATAAGATTTACTGAATTTGTAGTCATTGGTTAGCTGAATTATTTGCTGATTTTTGTGGTTTTCTTAAGTAAGAATACTTTGGAGATTTGAAATGCCGGTTTTTCAGAGGGCTGGGTGAGCCAGCGGGTGTGGGTGTCCAAATGCGGGTCAAACCTGCGAAATGTGGGTCACTTGGGAGGTATGGTGAGAGATATGTAATATCAAGCAAGTCACTTTTGCATAATTTACTTAGTGTACAAAATCACATCATTTTCATATTGAGGCCGAGTTGGCTTAGGGCCCTCTTGGTTTGGGGGTGACTTGGCTTGGGGACAAGTTGGTTGGGGACGAGTTGGTTTGGGGACAAATTGGCCTGCTTCAATTCTGGGCTAGCTCAACGTTAGGCCTAGGCTAAACCTTGCCTACACTGCTAGGCCTAGGTCTAGCCTATATTAAATATACTAGTTTCTATTGTAACGCTTCGAACGCCGGTGATTACAGTACTTTTCAAGCGGTCTAACTTAATGTTTCGTTCAAACTAACGTTAGGCCCACCATTACTAGCCTAGGCTAGGCCTAGCCTAGCCTAGGCCTAACACTTTCGCCGAGCCTTACGCTACTTTCGCCGCAAAACACCTAAATTAAAAATAGCATAACATTAAATTATTTCAATTTCCGATTTTCCGTGTCTCAACCACCTTTCCTTGAATATTATTACCGCTTAGAAGTTAGAGTCAGAGGTAACTTCGTCGAATACTGACAATGCATTCACTGTTGTCTACCAAAACTTCCGCCACGGCTCCGAAGTCCGATGGACAGTTCCGCGTGCTTTCATTCGTATGCGATATGGATGTCGCGCCGCGCCGGCCTCGACGTAAATGGTGCACCTACCGTGCCATAAGTCCGACATCGAAATCCGCCGATATGATTCAAATTGGCATATGTCAGTTTCTCGTAATTTAATTGGATAAAATAGGCTAATCTGGAGGAAATCGGCACGTCTTCAACAAAAATTATGACTGTCGTTTTCTCGTCGTCGCATTGGTTGCGACCGCAGCGACGGCCCTCCCTGACCACGGAAATTCCTGGGCAGTTTGATTTTATCCAATCACAGGGCTTAGAAGTATACTTCTAAGACCTGTGATTGGATAAAATCGGCATAAACTGCCCAGGAATTTCACTTCTAAGTCCTTGGATTGGATAAAATCGGCGTAAACTGCCCAGGAATCTCCTTGGTCAGGGCCGTCGCTGCGGTCTCAAGTTTAGGGGGTGTCATGGTATCAAGGGGCTTGATGATTTTCCAACTGAATAAAAGAGCCACCAGGCAAGTTCTATAGTAGTAAAAATACATGAAGTATGACTGCTTGGGGGAATAAGTCTAAGAGTACGGTACTGACGACTCTCTAAATGGAGCATGATCACTGGTTGCCGCGGGAGTACACAGGAATTTTTTTAAGTCACGACCCCCAGACAGCAGGAAATCGGGTATTTGGTATCAGGGACGTCTACACAAGCATTGTCAGCAGCCTGAGGGGTGGAACAAATAAACGTGAAGCAATACAGATAGCTAAATTAAAACATGCAGGGGTTTGTAACTTACTACATACCTGGATTAGAAATTTTCTCACTAAAAGAACTCAAAAGGTCACTCTCGATGGAGTGTCTTCTCCCCCAGTGAGCGTGACTTCAGGAGTCCCACAAGGTACGGTTCTGGGTCCCCTACTCTTCCTAATCTACCTTAATGATATTGCAGAGACTTCTGAAATCCGTCTTTTAGCCGACGACTGTATTTTTTATAGGCAAATTAAAAATGAACATGACACTAGAGAGCTCCAAACAGACGTTGATAAACTCTGTGCATGGGAACAACGCTGGCAGATGAAATTCAATACAAAGAAGTGCTATGCTATGCAAATAACCCATAGAAAGAACGAAATCAAATACTCCTATCAGATGGGCGATTCGATTTTAGAAACAGTTGAAAATCATACTTACTTAGGGCTGGAAATATATAACAAATTAAGTTGGGCGAATCATGTCCATAAGGTGACCTCAAAGGTAAATCAAATCCTTGGCCTGCTTCGCAGGAATCTGCATAGTTGTAACCGTGAGGTAAAAGCAGTGGCATACAAAACCATAGTAAGGCCACGGCTTGAATATAGTGCCTCTGTCTGGGACCCCTAACAGAAAGACTTGAAAAATCAGCTCGAGGGGGTCCAGCGCCGTAGCGCAAGATTCGTCTGCAAAAACTCTAGGCAAAAGGCCAGCGTCACGGACATGATTTCTAGTCTAGGGTGGGAATCACTGGAGCACAGGAGGGCTGCCCAAAGACTGACCCTTATTTATAAGTCTGTCAATAAATTAGTAGCAATTGATACTGATTCTTACCAGTTAGTTCCTTCTAGTGGTGTGTCTACTAGAGCACATGCCTCTAGTTCTTTTGTGAAATTATCCGCCCGCAAAGATTGTTATAAATATTCACTGTTCCCTAGGACTTTTGCTGAATGGAACTGCCTCCCACCCAGTATCAGGGATGCCCCCACTGTGAGTGCTTTTAAGTCGGGGTTAAATTCTGTGAGTCTTGAAGAAATTATTAGTAGAGCCCATTTTAGTAATTAGTACGCTGCTCAGCCTTCTGTGCCTGCATGTTACATCCCGTCTCGCGGAGTTTATGCAGTATTTCACCAGAATCTGGGGTTTGGTGTCATAAATCTTTTGAAGACGGGGAAAACGACTATCTCAGTGGAGCGCCTCCATCATATCAGTTAGCGCGGAGTGTACAGAAAATTGTGAAAAATTGAGATCCCTCAGATAGCTGGAAGTGGCATTTCTCAGGCTTGTGTAAGCCCTCTACCCGTCCTTGTGCAAAAACTTTTAAGGTGTACCGCTTGTGGTAAAACATTGATGTCAACTTTAAATAAAGACGACAAAGCGCCCGTAACTGGGGGTGGGGACTCAAGGGCAAAGCTCATGGAAGCTCAGTTTTATCATATCCCTGCATGAAAAAATTAGTAGGCCTAGTGCTTGGAAAAGTATGTTGTTTACTTTTTCAGGTTACTCAACTGGTAACTCTTAACTTGCGAGGGTTGGGGGGAAAGTGGGCTTCGTCCATAGACCCCCAGGAACGGATGTTTTTGGTTCCGTTTTGCACTGCGCCCAAAAATTTTCCCCAACGATATCCTTTGCCTTCATATTGCCCCCAGTTTCGACATTATGGCACCAATACTGCCAATTTCGTTTAATAGCCCGAAAATACGATGAAATCTCAACAACCGCCGTCGTCCCGACAGCTCAACTTGATTGTGTTGACAGGAAGGGTATGCTCTTCAGTAAATTACTGATATACTGCTGTTAATTGTTCCTAAGAAACACATATCATAACTTTTCAAATTTTTTCAATAATAACTCCACTTCTTCTCTGGAACAATTTCATGAAATTTTCGAATTTCATACAATAACCAGTAGCGTAGCGAGCGGGGGGCAAGGGGGAAGAGTGCCCCCCCCCCCCCACAGAAATTTTGGGGACTTGATGGGCGATGTTGAAAAAATGAAGGAGAGCAAAAAAAAATAATAATAATAATAAAAAAAAAAAGATAAACGGCAAGAGGAGGGAGGGAATCGGGGGCATTTTTTTTTTATAGTTTTCGAGGGGGGGGGGCTCTTAGTCGTTAGGATAAAGTATGCAGTCCCCGACGGCGACTAGTCTCCTCGATGGTTTTCCCTTTTTTTTCGCTCTCAAGGGACAATTTCCCTAATAAGAACCCCAAATTTTCCGCGCGCTTCGCGCGCTGTAGATTCACTCCAGTTTTTTCAATACTTCCATTCCACATATCTAGGGATCATAAGTCCTGCCAATTTACCAAGTAACGGGTAGGTAGAGTACACAGGTTTTGTAGAGATCGTAAATTTCATCCCATATCACAAAGCCTCGTTGCTGTTCTCTTCTGTGTGTCTGCGATAGGTCAGTTGGTGAGCGACTCACGGAGCATAGTTTGGCTATTTTATCGGGTATTCCAGGTGGTTTCGACACAGTGTATGTTTTCCCTGATACGGTCTACAACTCCTACAGTTTTAGTATTTTTCTTTTTGTTCTTAATGATTACATAGGCTATGTTCTTTTTGTAAGCCTTACAAAAATTTTCGCGCGCTTCGCGCGCTTTGCAATTTTACGATTCAGACCCGAAAGAACACTATCAGTGCGCAACTGGGCTTTTAAAATAGTAAGTGATATATGGTGCAAAATGTGCTACAGGCTGCAATGACATGGAATAGTTAGCCTCCTTCCTATCCCCTTCCCACCACCCCCTCGACATAGGGGCTGTCGACTGTTCTGGTCGCTGGCATGGCCCGCCCCTCTGTCGGGAATAATCTGTCGCCTTCCCATAGTCGGTTAAAAGAGTTATTTCTGCGATAAAACCCAAAATGTTAGGTACGCTTTGCACACTCTTCCTCGGTTCCGTTACCTAGAGCTAACAAAGTACAAACCCTTCCCATCTTTTCAAGTTAATTAATAAGTAGAATAAATGGATTAATGTAATGTCGGAAATTTCATTTCATTTCGCTAAACTTAGTTAATAATCTCTTGTGTCAGTCGTGCGGTACCGACTCGAAGAAGGAAGTACAATATAAGTTGTGCCCGATAGGGCCCAAATGCGGGGACAATTGACCTATATAAGCTTTAAATAAGTACAAATTCTTTTTATAGTTCGCACTTACTCCCGCCCAGACCAAAACACAATTCCCTGGGGCCCCATTGACTCGTACAGTAACCCTCTTACAACCACACACTAACTCTCGAGGGAATAAGGAAAACATTGATACAAGATTGAAAATGTCAAACAATTCCAGCTTAGGTGTTCACCAGATCTCTCAATTTTGATGTAAAGTTGCAAAATCTCCTTGGGGAAGGAGGGGAGAACCACGCCCGCTCCCCGTTCCTTCGCTCGGCTCCTCACTTGGGCGCTTCGCTCCCACAAGAAAATGCCGCACCCCAGTGGCGGCGATGAAAAATAAAAAAGTGGGGGCTAAAGGTATGTTCAGCCCCTTAATATTTGTCAAGTGCTCCAATTAAGAAGCGGAGAGAATGTCGAAGTCGGGCTGAACATATTCTTGCTCAGAACACTCGGGAAGTGCCGTTTCCGGCCATCTGAGGGATTTGTAAAGCCAAAAATTTCCTGGTACGCTCCGTGCCAATCGATGGTAGAGCTCCGCTTATAAGCATGTATTAACATGTTTCAAAGACAGAATTTTTTTTTTTTGTTTGCATTAAATGAGAAATTTCAGAAATGAGATCCATATTTCCAGACTGGGAACATGCAGCATAAAACACTCGGGAAGTGCCGTTTCCTGTCATCTGAGGGGTTTCTAAAACCAAAAATTTTCTTGTACGCTCCGCGCCAACTGATGGTGGCGCTCCGCTTAGATAGTCCTGTAGGTCAAGATTGGGGACGATGAGTCGACTTTGCCCCCCCCCCCCCCCACAAGAAAATCCTGGCTACGCCCCTGACAATAACCTTTATTCTCAGGATAAACTTTGTACCCCGAACAATTGCCAGTTACCCAAACATTCTAACTAATTTTGAGCTAGAAAGATAGGTTCTTCAATAAAAACCCCAACCTTTTAACTGCTATTGTTTAACTTGCATAAGCAATATTTGTAGTCTGAAAACATTATGAAAGATACTTTGAAGAAAAGTAAAAAGCAAATTGTAATAATTGCGGTCATATGCGCAGGAAGCGGGGGATGGGGGCGACATCCCCATGTGAAAAATGAATGAGCATGCTTCCGCCCCCCCCCCCCCCACTAGCCGGGTCAGCAAACCCCTTTTTCATTTTTTCCAATTCCAAAGATAGCCACAATTTCCGACGCGCTTCGCGCGCAGCAGGGGAGGCCCCAGGATTTCCCCGACAGGGGGCCAAGCTCCCCAACAGGGGGCCAGCATTTCAAGGCCCCGACAAAGGCTTTGAATTAGTCCCGATGTGGTACAACTAAGTAGATTTTAAGGCGCGCGCAGCACGCGAAAATTTTGGTTTTCTTTTCAACAAATACTTAAAAATCTTGAGTTTTGAAGACAAAATTTAAAATTTGTTGGAAGAAATTTGGCTTTTGTGAGGACCATTAAAATTCGGGATGTTTATTGAAGAATCTGTCCTTCACATGGGCAAAATCAAAAACGTATATAGGCGACAACTGAAAATCTTTTAAGGTTACGCATTTAATCGTATTAGGCCTACGTACTAAGGCTTCAACACTACACTAGAAGTTTGCCGGAAAAGTTTTTCTTTTTTGAACGAAGATTTGAAAATTAGGAGCTTATTTTATTGGAGAAATTCTGGAATTTAATGTAAGAAAATCCGGTTTTTGGCATGGGTATAAAGAAAAATTTGGGGGTTTTATCATGATATGGCTTTCAAGAGCAAAATTAGGTAGTATGTTGGGGTGGTTCAATGGTCTACCAGATGGCAGACCATTGAGCACTGCATGCACATGAACAACCTCTCGTCCGTTTTTGTAAGGAAAATTCGGCATTGTGAGTTTCCTTGCAGAATTATGGTCTTTATATATTATGGTCATATATCAGTTGCTAAACTTTTCCGAGCTCTGGAAATGACAAAATCGGATATCCCATATGTGACAGCACATCATCAAGACACACCGGCAGTTATATTGCTATTTTTGTAAACCGTCTTTCATGGAATTCTTGAAATTTTCTTCCATGAGAGCTCTTGATTTTGAAATATTCTGTACAAAAAGGACAACTTTTGTCTAAAAAGGACAACAAAGTTTGGAAAACTTTTGAAATGTCATTTGAAGGCCTTATAGATAATATAATGTAGCAACAACGGTTCAGTTGTCATGCAATCTAGTTTATTGGGGAAGCAGTTTATAGTTTGGTCTCCCCGAACTGCTTTTTGTCGGAGAGTCGGAAAAACTTTAGCAAAAACAATCATTCTCAGACTTGCAACCAATATATGAAGGAAGTGCAGATTCTTCAGTAATCCCCTAACTCTTTAAATTTCCTTACAGGAAAACCAGGATCCAAAGCTTTGTAATACAAGCTTCATATCTACATACACAGGGGTAAAAGAGGGGAAAAAGATTTCGGCGCGCTTCGCGCGCCGCAATACTTCAATACTCCCCTGATACAGTGCTGTTCACAATTGACAGATATATCGGAAAACCTACCTCGTACTTGCAAGCCCGAGACATGCCATTTCCGGCTGTTTGAGGGGTCGCGTATTTTTCCAATTTTCTGTAGGCTACGCGCCAACTGAAAAGAGTTTTTCAAGCAAAATTTCATATTCCAAAATCAGGCAGGTGGGCTTGCCCCATGGCTCGAAAAGTGAAAAAATCGGTAAACTACAGTGCCGTTTCCCTAAAATTTTCTTTAATATAGCCTTCTAATTTTTAAATGTTTTGTCTAAAAAAGGCAACAAAGTTTCGGGACCTTTTTTAATGTCTCCTTAGACACTCCTTAGATAACGTTAACAACAATGATCTTCAGTCGACATAACAGGGGTGGCGCCAGCGTGGGGCAGGGGGGCCATGGCCCCCCGTCGGGGAACACTGGCCTCCCTGTCGGGGAAGGTCGGTGGTTTCGTCGGAGTGGCCTAAAAAATAAAAAAATAATAAAAAACCCACAATGACTGAAGTTATTGTATGGCGATCTAGAACATATTTTTTGTTTTGTAATTCTATTTTAATACATATCGGAGTCGATTTTAATGTACCTTGTACCTTGATCTATCTCTTCCCCCGTCGGGGAAGGGTGGCAATTTTTCGGGGAGGCCTAAACATGCAAAATCTAAAGGACTGAAGTTACTGGATGGATGGCCATAATTTTTCTTTTTGAACTATTTTTTTCTTTTGTAACGCTATTTTAATGCATATCTGAATCGTTTTTAATCACTTTTTACTAGCTCTTCTATCCCTCATCGTATCTTCAGTCCGTGCGGGCAAGCTCATGTCTGGTACGGGCTACCCACCCCATGTTCTTGAGAAAATCCAATTTCGTCGGGGAGCCTCCATCTTCATACCCACTAAAAAAGATGTGGATCTGTTGTCACTCGGACGACCTCCTTGATCTCGTTTACTAGAAGACTATATTCTTTAAGGAAACTGACAATTCCGAATTTTCCTTACAAAAACGGACGAGAGGTTGTTCATGTGGGTGCAGTACCAAACGGTTTGCCATCTGGCCTGCGGCGACAGCCGAATTCTCACAAAGGTAATGAATATCGGCCATGTCGTTTTTAGCTACACATAATAATAAACAGTTGTGTGAGAAAATCTCCTCAAAAGTCTGACTGAGAATTTATTTGAAGGCACCTTGTAACGTGACATATTTTCAAATACGTTAAGAGTAAAACCATTTATAGTCTGGAGTTCGGGCAGTCACGTTAAAAATTTCATCTATTTAGTGGACCTTGCAATTGAATTCAACGAAGTTTCTTAATATAGTCAAAAACATTATAGTATGTTTTCAACTCCGTTTCATAGTTTTCCCCCGAATAGAGACAAGGCCGTTACATCTAACTGCAGCAGTACCTTTTATCTGGTACTTTTATAATCATTAGCAAGTTGGGGTTTTTTCTCTATTAATTGAAGTGAAACTCTCATTTTGAAGGAAAGCCCAAAATAGAAACTGCTTCACTTCTAGTTACAAGTCTGGGAAATGCCATTCCGGCTATCTTAGGAGTTAGAATTTTTAACAATTTTTCTGTACGCTCCGTGCCAACTGATAGTGGCGCTCCACATAGTGTTTTAGTCGAATAGATAACTGAACAGAACAATGCGTGTTTGTAAGTTATTTTTCATTTCGGGGCAGTATTATGAAGTGAAAATAATTTTATTGCGAAAGAAATCTGAAGAAAGGACTTCTTTAATTCTACATATTAGCCCGGAATATGCCTTTTCCTGCTGTCCGGGGGTTCTCAGTTTTTCAAAAAATTCTGCGCGCTTGACTAAGGTAATCTTTTGGGCAGGATTACATTTTTCTGGACAAAAGGCAATTCTGCCCCTTCCAAACTTACACGCTCCCGTACGCCTATGACAATAAATAAAATATAAAACTTCAAATATATGCGAAGCCAATTTTTTTCCTGGGGAGAATGCTCCAATATGGTCCTAAATCTGCATGATGATATTCAGTAACCTCAACAAAACTACAGATCACCCCTACTTGATTTTCCTCATGAGAACGTCAGATTCCTCCATAAAAACCCCAAACTGTTATAAAATTACAATTTGTTTCCAATATTAGCTTTAGATTATTAAAAGTTAAAAAAAAAGTTAAAAATTATTAAGTTTTTTCCAATTTTGATGGATACTCCTTGCAATAAAAAAGCACAGCCAACTCTGTTAATCACCTGGCATACTACCTAATTTTGCTCCTAAAAGGCATATCACTTAATTTTCAGCTTTCGCCCATATAACGTCTTTAATTTTTACTTACTGAAGGACAGATTTTTCTATAAACACCCAAAATTTTATAATACCAACAAAAGGAAAATTTCATACAAAAGTTTTAATTTTTACTTCAAATAAACTCCGGATTTTTAAGTATTTATTAAAAAGAAAGCCCAAAATTCCCGTGCGCTCCGCGCGCCTCAAATTCTCTCCAGTCACTTTTCACCGGGACATACCGTTGCTTTTGTCGGGGCCTTGAAATTCTGGTCCCCCTGTCGAGGAGCTTGTCCCCCCTGTCGGGTAATTCCTGGCGCCACCCCTGCGACATAATATCTTAGATACAAGCTAATAAGAAACGCAGATTCTTTGATAGCATCCAAAATATTCAAATTCACTAGTAAACCCTGAATCTTAACTATTTTATGCAATAGAAGCTCCGTATTTACGAATGTGTGAAAGGACCCAAATTTTCGTCGCGCTCGCTCGCCGCGAATTACGTTCCTCGCGCAGTAATTGGTGTTCTCACTTTAAAAAAATCAAATTTTATTTAAAAAAAAATTCCTTGCTCGTAGAAGAAGCAAAAAATTTACCTTTTGATCAAAGGGGGAGGGGGACATGGTCCAAAAATGTTCCGCCCCTTCCCACTCTTACATTGCTTTCTACGCCACTGTTTGCGGTTGCTTCTAAATAAGTTTATGGGTACTGCTCTTGAACTTTATGGAAAATTCTGATCATTTTGCATTTTTAATTTTTTTTTGTTAATTTAAACAGGGAGTTGCAGCTCCCTGATTTAAATACTTCATTGCTATGCAGTAAAAAGGTTAAAATATGGACTGATTAAACCTGCTTGCAAGTCCTGGGGAATGTCATTTACGACTGTCTGTAGGTTGCGATTTCCAAAATATTCCGAAGCCCCACGCCGTATGTTGGTGACGCTCCGCTCTGATAGTCTTTCTGGAACAGGTGTAAGAGTGAAACGAAATGCTTCCGTACTCCCGTGCTTTCTCCTGCCGGGCAACGCCATTTCTGACCGTTTGAGTGGTTGCGAGTTTTCCAACTTTTCTGTGAATCCGATCAAAGTGATGGTAGTGCTCCAATTGGATGGTCCTGTTTCCATAATTACAAAATAATAACTTCTTAGCTTCTTCAAGTTAAAAGCCCGTGGAATTGCTGTCCGAGGTGTCGTGATTTTTCAAAATTTTCAACGTTCCCCGCAAACAGAGCGGCACCGCTGAGCGGTGTCGCTCCGTTTGCAAAATCTTTCGGACACTATTACATTTTTATAACTTTTAATACCTGAGACATGTAAATATATATTCAACACCAGAGACATTTTTACTTTTGCACTACGTGACAATTGTAAGAGTCTCATTTGTTTCATGCAGTCATTCCAAGTTAAAAAATAAAAAAAATTCAACAATTCATCATATTTTTCTCATTCGGTAAGTGCCGTTTCTGACCATCTGGAGGGTTTGTAAAGCCAAAACTTTTCTTGCGCGCTCCTCGCCAACCAAATTGTGGCGCTCTGCTTAGATAGTCCTACTAGCGTTTAACCACCTCCCACACCCCCCAATATTTATACTTTTATTTTACACTTTTATATTTATACTTATTTTGTCAACTTGTGGAAAATTTTGTACTGCTGCTACCTAATGGCAAAAGGTAAAATTTTCAAAGGAAGGTGTGAGTGATCCCTGTCCTTATTCCCTTTCCCGGGCAGGCGAAACTTCAATTGACAGATTAAAAATCGTTTTTATCCTGTTAACGAGCCTAGGAACACGTGTAGTAAAAGATGATGAGTTGCAAATAATACTTTTTCGTCACTATTGGGAATTACTATTCATTGATAGAACGAAAATAGCGCATATTCTGCACTGAATCTTGTTTAAAGAGCGAATACAGCATCACTTTGAATTTAAGCCCTTCAAGACGGCAAAAGATCAAGAGCTGTTTGACACAGTGACGTAGAAAGCAATACCAAAATGGGGGGGGGGGGGGGCAGTTTTGGACCATGCATCTCACTCTACCCCATTGACCAAAAGGCTGAATTTTTTTCACATTTTTCTAAGAGCAAGAACAATTTTTTAAAAGAATAAAAAATCTGATTTCTTTTCTTAAGTGTGTAAACTACTCTAGGCCTATTAGGAGCATGAGCGCACCGAAATTTTGGGTCCTTTTACACATTTGTAAATATGGATCTTGTATTGCAAAAGTAGTTTAGATTCAGGGTTTCTTGTAGGCCTAAGGATACTAAAATATGTGGGGGACTATCGAAGGAATTTGCGTTTCCTATTAGCATATATCTGAGATAGCATGTCGACTGAAGATCGTGGTGGTTACATAATGTTATATTAAGAGTGCGGATTGAGGCTTCTCGGCGGCATTCAAAGAGCTCCCGAAATTTTGTTGTTTTATCACTGGCTGCTTTATGAGCGACCACTTACCAGCTTACTGGAATTCAGAGCGGGCGAAGCTGTCCGAAAACTTTGCCTTTTTTAAAACTATAATTACTGATATGGAGCCTTTAGTAGGAAGAAATCGGAATTTTGTGAAGGAAAAATTTGGAAAAACACACTGTATTTGACCGGTGTTTCAAATGGCAAATTTCTGAATTTTTCTCTTTTTTCGAGCCAGGGGGAAATCCCCCTGCCTCATGTAGATACGTCACTGTCCTGCAACACTGAACATTGATAACATTTTCACACTTCAATAACTAAAGGATCCATCTACACCAGTGGTTCTCAAACTTTTTCAACATAACGCCCCCATAAGGCATCCATGACTGATCCAACGCCCCCTCCCACCCAACATGCCATCATATTTATATAAGTCTTTGACTTTGAGCTTTCAATTTCCAGCACCAAAATGACCAGATAAGTTTTATATTGGGTAAATTTTTGTCAGTAGTTGTTAAACCTTTCGGAGAAGACAGTGTGTGTCAACCACTGTGCAACCTCCTTGGTTCCTTTATTGCACGAATGTATGAGAACCTCGAGGGACCCCCTAGTCAATGTCAACGCCCCCTATTGCTTGCAAACTCCTAAGCGTTCCCTTGAAACTTTTCAACCAACAAAGGGGGCGGTTGGGACCACTTTGAAAACCACTGATCTACACGGACTACTCAACTGACAGATATTAAAGGTATCTGTTGATACATATGCAGGATTACGGGCGCACGGGGAAAGCACTTGCCCCTCCCCCCCCTCTCCCCACTTTTTTCCAGAACTTAGATTTTTACGTCTTAGTCTGGATGCTTTTGCTACCAAAATACAAACTGGAACTGACAGAGCTGCGCGAGTGATACTTAATCAATGGTATAATGTTTAAACAGGTCATATACTGCATTGAAAACTAAATAAAAACAATATTCTTCCAATAAATGTCTCAACGCTGTTTTTTCGACATGCTTCGGGTGCACTAGTTTTAAATATGTCAGGATTCGGGGTTACTTCTTCTAGAACACCTCTTCCATTGTCACTGAAACTCATCCCCAGTGCCGGGGTCGTACACTGCTGAAGGTCTACCGTAACTAGTGAAAAGGGGAGGCAGAGAGGCGGTCGTCTTCTGGTCCCCTTCTATGACCAAGTGCTCTCAAGATTTCTGAAAAGACGATGATCTTATTTGACCCCCATCTGGAGCTCCACTCTTTTTCGGCTGAAGTGAAAAGGGCCACCCTTTTTCTAATTTCCATTGATTTCTCAATTGAGATGTCTCAAAAGTCCATTTTTCCCTGCGTGTTCTGCGCGCCCCATCATAGACAAGGGCTGAATTCACATCACATAAAAAGCCCCCTAGCTTTCTGAAAAGAAGATCTGGGGCACCAAGGAGGGAGCCCCTGAAGAACCTCAATATTAAGTAATCCATTCTTCCTCCCCGAACCCCCTGCATTATCGATTCCGGTCGACTTTAATCATACAGAGTAAGGATATAATTGAGAAAGTCAAATTGTGATATTTTCGTTCTGTTAAGTGCCCATCTTATGTAATTTAAAGTTGCAGATAAACTGCATCATTTGAATGCCTACAATTTCGTGAATACCCAGGAGCTTCCGGGGCCCCCTGGACCCCCAACGGGGCTTTGCCCATGGACTCCACCAGGGGCCCTAAGGCGGGCCCCTGGACCTCACGCCGTTAGGCCGTATGTTGCTACATAGTGTTATCTAAGGCCTACGAACTGACACTCTCCGATGGCATCTCAAAGTTTCCCAAACTTTGTTGTCCATTTTAGACAAAATATTTCAAAATCAAGAGCTTGCATTAAAGAAAATTTGAAATTCCATGAAAGACAGTTTCCAAAAATAGCAATATATCTGCCTGTGCTTCTTGATGATGTGTTATCACATATGGTAAATATAAAGTTTACCAAACTAATTTACGAGCGAGAACTAATGCATTCTATGTTGCATTTTGCGGCGCGCGAAGTTTCCCCTTTCTTTTTTGAGATAAGGAAAAATAAAAAAAAAAATGTGTTTTCTGACCCGCCTGGAAGTGGGGGAGGGCGCGGAAGCATGCTTAATCCCCCACATTTTTCACTGGGGCTGTCGCCCCGGCCTCCCGCTTCCTATGCCTATGGTTTGACACATATTTAATACCTCATACCCTAAAGACAAGGTAAAAAGGTGACGATGAAAATTTCCTCTCCCAACCAAACAGGTGGCGGCTCATGGAGGTATATTTGATACGATGATTCCCACTTAAAGGACAAAAGTAGGCGTTCTAAACTTTTATTTTTTTTTAAAGGAGCTTAATCTCACAATTTTCCTCTTTTTTCTCATTGAAATATCTTGTGCAATGTTTCAGGACTTCAATTTTGCACATTCAATGAAAACTAAGCAAGTTCCTTTGTAAATTTCACATTTGAGAAGAAAAATATTGACACGTGACTCCTAAGAGCTAATCATGAAATAGAACAGTCTACAGCTACTACACTGCTCTTGCCCTTTTAAATATTGGACGGGACATGTCCTGCTAGCAATGATCGCGGCCCTTGTAATTGTCGCCTTTTATTTACTCCATTGCCGTAAAATGTTCTTCATTTTATACGGTGAATTTTCACACGAATATATTTGGGGCTTGTCACCCGCATCCAATTCAGAAGAAAAGTTTCTGGTTAAACTGACGCTTTTGAAGGGTTTGCGGGGGAGGAGGTACGGGTATTAGTTATCCTGTCCAAGCATAACCTACTTTAAGGCATTCAAGATCATAAACATGTTTTGTTAAATACTGATACTTTATAAAAGAACCTTATACGTATTTCTTCAGTGTAGTCTTCAGAATATTCCGTAGCCTGCGGAGCGGACAAATCTTTTTCGTTCAGCTCACCGCTACGAACAATCGACGGGCGGCAGCCACGGAGGCACTACGCAGGCTTGCCCAGCTGTTCCTGGTTGTGAGTTGTGGCAGGAACAGAACGAAAACATTCGCATCTTTTCTCCCAGGTGTGCTTAACCTTGATGTAGATCAAAACACCTGAAACTAAAAATTCCTCACCCCTATACGCATGCTTCTTTAAAATTTCGTAACAAATATGTTTGCTTTTTAGTACCAACGGTAGAAAAGGATGTCATGGCCTACAGGGGTGGGTGCTTTCAGTAAAGGCGTTGATTTGAAATTAGCCCCTGTTTAATACCCCTGTTAGTATAGTGAGCTAACGGAACAGGCTTTACGTTGTCAACAATCCAAGTTCACCAAAGGAACGATCAGATTTTCATAGGAAAAAGAGCGGGCAACCTGATTACTTTGGGTATAATTATAATTCCAAAATCCCTGGATAATGTGAGATAATGGGCCAATCGTATAACGAAGGCTTAGGTAGGGGATCCTGCGTAGTATCCAGAAACAAAAAAGGAGAGAGTTTCCAGTTGATTTTAAATGATTGTATTTGATGATTTGGTTCCGCAAAAAGATGATCAAGTTTTAATTAATTCGGCCGGCCTAATATTAATCAATATCTACAGCTCACTCAAGTGCTCCTCGTCTGGAGTCTTATGCACGAGTGTCCAGCTTGCGGGCTCGGTCTTGAGAACCTCGTGCGAGATCTGAACACCTGCAGTCCCCTGATTGGTCAAAAGTTATGACGCACCCACGTAAATAAGTATCATGATATAAATGACCAATGAGGAGGCTGCAAAGGGGGAAATTGGCCACACCTTAAAAATATGGGTTACAGCGTGCACGTGGAACCACGGCAATATGATACGTCACATTCACTGGTAACACGTGACGGGAAACAGGAAGGGCCCTGGGAATCTAGAACAAAAGGAAGGGAGAGTTGCTTGTAAACAACAAGATGGCGTCTACTAAAGGTCATGGAGAGTGCACCCATACTACATAACAATAACTTCCTTGTTTTATATGTCACCATTAAAATATCAAGAAGAAAGCACCCGTCCCCTTCCTAGTTTAAGGCTGCCCCAAATTCCTACAGCAGAAAAAAACAGGGATTAATAGAGTTCCTTTCTTCCCATGGAGCAGGGGTGGCAATGTTGTGTGTGTGGGGGGGGGGGGTAGTTGAGGAAATGACATTAACGAAGACAGCACAAAAGGCATATGCATAGAATGGTACACACGCTTTGAGCAACCCCCACAACCTGTTGACAGCTGGAGCAGAATCCATGAATGCAACCCAGAGAACCAAAATTCACTTACGGCAGGGCTGGATCCTGGGGCAGTGTGTGGTGGTGTCCTTATGTTGGGAATTCCCTGTAATTTGGCAAAACAATGTAGTTTTGGTACTTCCATTTCCAGAATGGTGATCACTAGGGGCCTCCCCCTCCTTCTCCACCCAATCCTCTCTTTACACATTCTTGAATTCAGCCCATTTGTGGTGAGGCCACTACAAAATTATATAAAACAAAAGTATGAACAAAAAGTTTCTTTTAGTAACTGCTTTATTTTGTTGTCTATCTTTTGTGTGTAATCATTCAAAGTGGTCCTTGGTAAAATTAACTGTTCATAATCAGTGTTTCCTCCACTTCAAAAAAGACCACATTGTGTCAAAACTCCAAGAAGTGGCAAAAGTTTTGTGACATTTCAACTTCAACATAACCTCATCTCTTTAACCCTAACCTCATCTTGGGATGAAATATCATGCATGATACACTAGTCCCAAGACATGAATATTACACCTGACAGACCAGAATGTGCGATTTGGTGCACTATGTTGTGCACATCATGTTAATATCAAAAGCAGAGGAACCCCCATTTTCCTTTTACCTGCATTTGCCTAGCTTCTTTCAGGCCCAGTTCCACAATCTATTGCAGAAACAACAGACACACCTTCCAAAAGTTAAAAAAAAAACTACTTTTTTAAGAAATGGACATTTCACCTGGCTACTAAGGTTTCATAAGTGTCAAATTAAGATCAGTTTACATAGCAAATTTACTGAGTGTGTGGTCTTGTTGGTAGAGCATTCACCTCTCACTTGGAAGGTCCAGGCCCACATTTAAGCAATGTTATTGCATGAGTACATGTTGAAATGAATAGAGTCTGCTTTTAAAGACTTCTGGCATATTACACAGTACCTTCTTCAGCTAAGCTGCCTCTTAAACCTTGTGCTAAGCAGAACCATCAAACTAAATTTGCACAACATAATTAAATATACCTTTTTCAAATGGATAGATTCAAAGTTAGTGATCCATCATTTTTTCATTCCTCTTAATTACCAAAAGAAGGGTGAAGTGTGATCATGGCTGGACTAAACTGGATTTCAGCCAATCAGAAGTCACAGGCCTGCATTTAAAATGGATGAGAGATTCAGCAAACAAATTTACCCCTGCATTCCTGGAGAGATATTCATTAGGGCAAAAATATGCCAAATGTTACAAAAAATGTTCCCTTACTCATGTATTACAGGCAGTAGCATAGCCAGGATTGTGTTATTAAGGGGAGGGGGTTGATGCATTACCTGAGGGAAAAGTCTAAGTTGAAAGAGAAAAAAAACCCCACT
The DNA here is from genome assembly GCA_037179385.1 of Holothuria scabra. Classification (NCBI taxonomy): domain Eukaryota; kingdom Metazoa; phylum Echinodermata; class Holothuroidea; order Aspidochirotida; family Holothuriidae; genus Holothuria; species Holothuria scabra. The sequence continues at coordinate 18,842,057 of CM074181.1, forward strand.
ATTTTAGGTGTTTTTTGCATCTCAAGATTGGTTCATGGTGGGGGGGTTGACCCCCCAAACCCCCCAGGGCTATGCAACTGATTAGGGGTATTGGGGACTCCATGGCAATGGCTCCAGGTTAAGTATAAAAGGACTGAAATCCTTCTGGGCTCATTACCTTGTTTTCTAGGGTAAGATTGTTGATCTCAATTGCCCGTCTCTCACCCAGAGGTTACAAGGGAATGTTTGAGATACGTTTTTAACATTCACACTGTTTACCTGCTGCAGACTAGAGGGATGGTCTCTGGGACATGCTATTATTGTGCAGGTGCAATATTTGTTTTTTGAGGCCTATCAGTTTAAAATACTATACAAAAGATATTATTTTTATTTAATAACAGACCTAAACAGCACCCCATATACTCATAAACTCACTTGATTCTAAAACAATTGAAAAGATTACCTGGCTGAAGTAAAATAACAGTTGAACCCTAGCAGGTAAGGAATGATGGCATTGTAAGAGTTTCTTAACTTTATTTATGGAATGATACATTCTTAAAGAAATGCTTCCTCAGCAAGAGCCAAGCATTGTGATCATTAGACTATTGTGCCTCAGTCTTTAGTGACATAGCATATTATATGGGCTAAGCTGAAGATGAGATCCAAAGGCTTCCAAACAAATGACGACTTAAAAATGCAAAATTTCTGTATGGGGGTCCCTGTCCAGGAGTTTTAACTGGCCCCTTGATCTCACAATGCAAGGCCTTTACACCCCCCGTCCCTCAAAAATAATTCCTACATTCATGCCTATACACCTATGTCCATATCATGTTGAAAGGGAGTCACCCTTAAGACTGATGCGTCATGAATATTCACATTACTTGGTGAGATTCACCTTTACTGTGATTTAAATAGTTCAAGTGCTTCTTATGCATATTGTTGTATTGCATTTTGATTGGAAATTGCATCACCTTTCTTCACTGAAAATTCGCTGAGCATTGTTGTTAAATGGCCGAGTGACAATAAGATAACTCTTTTTGTTGTGTGAGGTGAAATGAAGTTACCCTTTAATGATTACAGGGTGAGATAGGGGCAGTGGTGAGGATTGATACCTGCACTGTTTTAAGAGTACCGGCCTGTTTTAACCTTGAACAGTCAGGCTTGGGGCAATTACATCTAAATGTAACCGATTACGATTGCGATTACTTCATATTTTACGATTGCGATTATGATTACAATTACAGCTAAAATTGAAAGTAATTGATTACGATTGTGATAACATTGCAATGTAATCATGATTGCAATCATGATTACATTTTCTTTCCACATAAACAATGAAGTAGGCAAAACAATCCAGTGCCCACAACTGGAAAAAAAGGCCATGCATATTGCCCTAGATAAGCCCGGACAGAACTACAGTAAGTCCTCTCAAAGTAGAGATTATTGAATCCATGCACTTCTCACTTATTTTAAGCCAGAACATTCGAGAAAGAGGGACAATTAAATTTTGTCTTTCCAACTGAAGAACCAAGCACTGAAAAAATTGTTTAGTACTAAACTTTACTTCTTTGTTCAATTCAACTTCAATGTAATCAGAAATGAAACCATGATTGCGATTACTTTGCCATTGTAATTGATTACAATTGCAATCACTTTGCGATTTTCACAAAAGTAATCGATTGCGATTACAACTACTTCAAAATGTGTAATCGATTGCAATTGATTACGATTACCCCAAGTCTGTGAACAGTACTGCTGTGAGCAAATTGCATGGCTTAGCCAGCTTGCTCACAGCTGGAGCTGCTGTCTACAGGGAAGACTGGTATCATCGGAACAATCTCATTGCTGATTGAGGCAGGAAGTTCTGGAAAAACTGCTCTGACCCCAGACAGAGCAAGTTTGCAGACTCTACTACTTGACTCGGAAGGAAGTGGAGTGTAACGGAATGAGTTAATAAAGAGCGCCACCTGCATAAGGGCTAGGCAGGAGCATGGCTACACTTTAAGAACCGTCTGAATTGTACGTTATTTTACGTCTTTAGCCTAATCAGGCCATCACGAAACATGGTGTCAGAAGTGCTTAAATGGTTTTGATGTAGCCAGAAGTTGAAATAAAGGTATCAAATGGATTTGTAAGGCCAGAAATGAGTAAGTAAGGCAATGGGGTACCGTGACGAGTTACACACTGTTGCCTACCAATTAACATGAGAAGGTAGTGCGTACGATGATAACATTAGGCTTTATCGCAATACTAAGTACCGCAGACGGTACTGCAAGCACCACCAGACATTTAGGGTCTGTTGAGAGATCCCCTAGGCCTACATTACACACGATGCAAAGAAATTGTTGTGATGCATTGTTTGTTTGATTTAGACAAAAGGGTAACTACCGCTAGGCCTATGCAATTATATATATTTACATAAAGTGACCGATCATTTTGCTTCCACAATACAGTAGTTGAAGACAAATTCAGTACTGAACATGGCCCAGAATGTATATACAGTACCATTGCCCACCAAGCTGAGCTTGCAAGGGAATCTAAAAAAGAATTGGGATAAGTTCAAGCAGCTATGGGATAGTTACGAAATAGTAACAGGCCTGAATGAAAAGGAAGAAAAAATAAGAGTTGCTACATTCATAACATGTATAGGCTCTGAAACATTAGAGATACACAATGCCCTGCCATATGAAAATGAGGCAGATAGACAAAAACTGTCAAAAATCCTAGAACTATGGGAAAAGTATTGTGTAGGCAAGACAAATGTCATTTTTGAAAGGTACAAGTTTCATAACTGTGACCAGACAGTCTCACAAACATTTGATGAGTATATTGTTAAACTTAGAAATTTAGCCAAGACATGTGACTTTGGACCACTGAAAGAGGAAATGATAAGAGATTGAATTGTATGTGGTATAATTAGCAGAGCTGTCAGAAAAAAGCTGCTGGAAACAGCAGATTTAAACCTAGAGAAGTGTATTAACATTTGTAAAGCTGCTGAAGTGACATCAGCAAGATGAAGGGTATGACAGGAAATGACCCTGAAGATGAGGTTAACTATGCTCAGAAAAAGAGTAACAAGTATGTCTTTATTTTGTGTAATTTTTGTGGGAAAAAAAACACAGAAAAGGTAAAGAATTTTGCCCAGCAAATGGGAAGCAGTGTCAAAACTGCCTGAAAATGAACCATTTTGCTGCTGTGTGTAAACACACACCAAATGAAAATAAAGGTCAGAGAAAGACAAGAAAAAACAAAGAGGTAAAGCAAGTCTCTGAAACAAAAGATCTAAGATACAGCAATACTGACAGTTCAAATTCTGATGCTGAGTCAGTAATGTCGATACTAGAGGGATGACACTAGAGGGTTGTACGGTCAACTCAGTTAGTTCACAGACTCGTTATAAGAGCAAAATTTATTCAGTCATGGAGGTCAAGGGAACTTCATTGAAAATGCAATTAGATTCAGGGGCAACATGTAATGTAATGCCTTTACGATATGTTCCAGAAGGAATCAACGTAATTACTTCTGAGTCTACAGTATCGTTAAAGATGTACAGTCAGGGAGAAATCGCTGTGCGTGGTACCTGTAAAACTCCAGTCAGGAACCCAAAGAATAGAAAGAAATATTCAGTACATTTTGTTGTTGTAGATGCTCAGAATTGTGTTCCATTGCTAGGAGCAAGGGCAATTCAACAAATGGAGTTAATAACAGTAAGGTTTGAGAATATAAGCCTTCCAGAAACAGAAATTAATCAAGTAGAAGAAAGTACCAAACAGGGTATGACAAAAGAAGAAGTTTACTCAGAGTTTGGAGATGTTTTTAAGGGAATAGGTCAAATTTCAGGGACCATACATTTGACTACAGACCCAACTGTATCTCCTGTAGTGGCACCACCTTGCAGAGTGCCAGTGGCCATGAAGCCAAAACTGAAGAAAGAACTAGCTAGGCTTGAAAGGCTGAACATAATAGAAAGGGTTGTTGAGCCTACTGACTGGGTGTCTAATCTGGTAATAATGACCAAGACAAATGGCAAAACCAGAATATGCATAGATCCTAAGCCCTTGAATGAAGCGTTAAAGAGGGAGCATTACCCCCTCCCAGTAATTGAGGATGTTTTACCACAATTATGTGATTTCAAGGTATATAGCAAAGCTGACTTGAAAGAAGGGTTCCTTCAGTGCACCTTAGATGAGGAGTCTTCTCAGCTAACAGCATTTCAGACTCCATGGGGGAGGTACAGATATAAACGAATGCCATTTGGTATAAAACCCGCCCCAGAATTATTTCAGCAGAAAACTTGACCAAAATCTTGAGGGCCTTTCTGGTATACACATAATTGCTGATGATATCTTAATTACAAGGAAAGGTGAAACAGTGCAAGAGGCATATCCAGATCATGACAAGAATCTTAGAGCATTTTTAAAAAGGTGTAGAAAATGTTCAATCAAACTGAACAAGGAGAAATTTAACCTTCATTGTGAGGAAATTAACTTCATAGGTCATACATTAACAGCCAGTGGTCTTAAGGCTGACCCCTATAAGATTGAGGCAATTGTTAAGATGCCAGAACCTAATGATGTTTCAGGTGTCCAGACTTCTATGCTTTGGTTAACATGTTATCCCTCAAGTAGAGAAAGATCTACAGCCTCAGCTAGATTTTGCATTACTTCAGAATGACCAACCTATCACTTATGCGAGTGGATCACTTACTCCAGGTCTCAGAGAAAGATCTACTAGCGTTAGTATTTGGTCTAGAGAGAAATCATGTATACACATATGGACACAAGCTGAAATTGTGGACTGATCATAAACCTCTCATTGCTATTGCTAGGAAACCACTAGTTAATGCACCAAAGAGACTGCAGCGACTTTTGATCCGATTGCTACAGTATGATGTGGAAATCTGCTATAAACCGGGCAAAGAGATGTACCTGGCAGATACTTTGTCCAGAGCTTACATTAACGTTGATAACCAATCAGCAACTGAGAAGGAGACAGAAAGTATTAATATGTTGGAACATTTGCCAGTTTCTAACGCAACATTAGCTGAAATTGTTATATATAAACTTATAGAAGTAACTGTGAAGAAAGCATTGTAAAGCTTGACAATTCTTGTTTTCACCAAGCAAAGTCTGACAAACTTCAGAAATGGAAAGATTTTAATGTTTACGATGAGGTTCCCTTTTCAAGCTAGAAATGTATATCCACTAGGTGGGTGTGTACAATGAAAGAGTCTCCCAGTGGTAACATTCCCAAAGCTCGTCTTGTGGCATGGGGCTTTGAAGACAGAGAGAGAAAAAATGTGCAGTCTGATTCACCAACTTGAGACAAAGAATCACTTAGGATAGTTTTTGCTATTGCAGCACCAAAGCATTGGAAACCTAACTCAATGGATATAAAGACAGTCATCCTCCAAGGATCCCTGTTTACTAGAGATGTATTTATTAAACCACCAAAGGAAGCGGGATTGGTAAACAAAGTTTGGCACTTAAAAAAATGTGTGTATGATTTGACAGAAGCATACAAGAAAGTGAAAGATGTTATGGTTGCCTGTGATGGTAAAATTTCATGTGTTGATCGGGCAATGTTTTACCAGCACAAGAAAGGAGATGGACTGCAGGGAGTTCTTGCAAGCCATGCTGATGATTTTGTTTGGGATGGAAATTTGAATTTCAAACCATCTGTGATTATGTGGATAGCAAATCAGACTAGGCCAGATGTGCTATTTGTTGCAAGTGCACTTTGTTCCTCACTTGAAAATGTATGTGCGTAGCTGACCTCATGGAAACCAATAAAGTAATTTTAAAAAGATACATTCTGATTCAGTCAAGTTGAAGTTTTATCACCTTGGGAATAACAGCTCCCTTAAATTAGTGATATACAGTGATGCCACTTTAGGCAATCTCCCTGATGGTGGAAGTCAGGGAGGGCATTTATCTTTCTTCAAGGTAACAATGGGTGCATTTCATGCCTGGCCTGGAAGTCTCGAAAGATAAGAGGGTTTTTCGAAGCACTGCATCAGCTGAAACTCTCGCAATGGCTGATGCCATTGACACCGGTATCTTTCTTGTGGTACTGCATTCTGAACTAACAGAAGGCACAACACATCCTGCCCTTCTACCAATAATTTGTGTAACAGACAATTATTCTCTGTATGAAGATACTCACTCTACCAATCATGCGCATGACAAACGCCTTCGCATAGAGATGAGTGCAATCAAAGAGCTAATTCAATCTGGCCACAAACCAGACAGAACAAAGCAAAGCTCTCCGAAGGAACAGGGTCAGGAGAGTAGATGAAACGCTTCCAGAATTAGCTCAGGACTTAAAGAGACAGGTAGCTCTGGCATACCCAGAGGCCCAAGCAACAATGCAGGAGGCTCTGGCGAAAGACCACTTGTAGAGGCACTTTCAGACCTTGATACTAGGTGGCGTGTTTTTCAAACTAGGCCACATACATTACAGGAAGCCCCCCACTATTGCTGTGGAAATGGAGACATTTGCCATGGCAGAGCAAAAGAAGGGGGCTAACAGGAAGCTCCTTCATGCAGCCATGGTGAGGTAACCTGTAACAACAGAACAGGGTGTTTAAACAAGCAGCATCCTTGAAGCTATCAAGGAGGGGTTCAAGGAATGGAAATGAGGCAACCAAGCCAGAAGGCAACTTCAAATGGCAAGGGATGAGGGAAGTTTAGTGGGAATTGTTACAAATGTGGCCAACAAGGACATATAGTGAAGAATAGTAATAACCGAGAGTCGCAACCACCTGAGAATAAACTGTCAACCCCAGGGCAGGGAAACAAGAAAATGTCAACTTTGAGGGCCTCAAGTTTTTGGTGGATACAGGGGCTAATATCACTATTTTCGGTCCAGAAGTCTACTTCAAGCTTCCAGAAAACACTAGGCCATAATAACAAAGAGCTCTGGTGGTACCAACATTGGCAGATGGTTCGGAACTGCCATTTACTGGGAGAGCAAAGTTTGACTTAACTGTGCAGGACCATGTTTGTCAACATGAATTCCTGAAGAAGTTTGACTGTCACATCAGAGTAGAAGTGGGAACTCTTAGTATTAAAGCGCAAAAAGTTTTGTATAGAGAAGAAGAAGCTGGGCTGTCATTTTGTTGAGTTGAAATGGCCGAAAATACTGTGCTGTGGTCATGGCAACAGGGATCATAAGAGGAAATCAAAAAGAGCATTGGCTAGCCATGGTGGAGATGTCTGACTATTTCAGAAACAAACACAGTGTGTTAATTGCAAGGGCCCTAGTGGACCCTTATGGTGAAAAAACCCCACACATCTGAAGAACTTCACCGAAGAGCCAAAGACCATATACAAAGAGTCAACTGGAGGAGACTGTGTTCCAGTGAAATATGCCGACAAACAGACATGGAATATAACAGTAAACAACAGTGAAACCGACCATACAAAGAGTAACCCTGGGAAAAGTAACCCTGACACAGGTGAAGTACCTCAGCACCTAATCGACCTATATGACAGGAGTTGTCACCTCCAAAAGGAAGTTGACAGGAAAACAGTGGCTGACTTGCTATGAAGATTCCAGCATGTTTTCTCAAGGTCACCTGCAGAACTAGGGAGATCAACTCTGGTCAAACACAAAATTGAAACTGGTACTACCACCCCGATAAAACAAGCAGCCTGGAGACTCCCATTACACCAATGGGAAGAGAAAAAGAGGTAGACAGAATGCTGGACCACAGAATAATACCTCACTCTTTCAGCCCCTGGGCATCGCCTATTGGTAAGTGGTAGAAATGGACCCCCAGGACCAGAAGAAGATGGCCTTCACCACAGCCAGCGGCTGTATGAGTTCCAAGTTTTGCCCTTTGGCCTGTGCAACACACTGGCAACTTTTGAAAGGCTAATGGAGCAAATTCTGAAGGGTCTTCATTGGCAAACATGCCTACTCTACCTGGCTGTCATACAATTATAGCTGAGGAAACCCACAGGCTAGAGAAAGTATTTACCCGAATGACAGAGACAGGACTAAAACTTAACCCAAAGAAATGTTCCCTATTCCAAAAAGAAATTGCCTAATTGGGGCATAATGCATATAGTCTCAAGTAAAGGAATATCAACAGACCCAGATAAGGTGAAGGACATTAAGGAGTGGCTAACCCCATGGTCTGCAACAGAGGTGCGGAAGTTCCTTAGCCTTTGTACTTACTACCAGAAGTTTGTGAAAGATTTTTGAACAATTGCAAAACCCCTACACCTTTTGACAGAGAAAGACAGCAGTTACTGTTGGTCAGGCAGCTGTGAAGAGGCCTTTAACAAATTGAAGGAGACATTAACAACAGCCTCCATTTTGACCTACCCTAATGAGAGAGACCTGTTTATTATTGATACAGATACCAGCAACTTTGGGATTGGTTGTGTTCTATCCGATGTCCAAGATGGAGTTGAAAGGGTCATTGCCTACTTCAGCCAGACCCTTTCCCAACAAGAAAGGAACTACTGCACTACAAGGAAAGAATTGCTAGCCATTGTAGTATCGGTTAAACACTTGCATCAATACCTTTATGGAAGAAAGTTCCTCATTAGAACTGATCATGGAGCCCTCACATGGTTGATATCTTTCCAGTAGACAGAAGGACAAGTAGCTCGTTGGATGGAGACCCTGAGTTCTCACAACCACGAAATATGACACAGACATGGAAGTCTCCATGGAAATGCAGATGCCCTCTCTAGAAGGCCATGTTCTGATTGTGCCCAGTGTGAGAAAATTGAAATAAAGTACAAATCCTCTGACCCATCCAAGTATTTCTGCTCTCAAATCAACCACTTCCCCAATCCTGAAGCCTGTCAGGCCAATCAGAAGTGGTATGAGTCTCTTGGGAATGAAGATATCCGAACCCAACAGCTTGATGACCCTGATGTAGCACCCTTTCTTAAGAAGAAAGAGGAAGGGCCGAAAGACCACCATGGGAGGAAGTAGCAGGGGAAAACACAGCAATTAAAAACTATTGGACTCAGTGGAAACAACTTGAAACGAAGAATGGCCCCCTGCATCAAAAATTTTGAGTCTGCAGATGAACAAATTTTACTTTTCAACTGGTAATACCAAAGGGTCTACAAAAGAAAATCTTCCAACTGGTCCATTAACACAGGTTGGCAGGACACTTTAATTCCAGGAAAACCACAGAACGACTGAGGGAAAAATTGCACTGGAGTGGCTACCACCGAGATATTGCAAATGGTGCAAGGAGTGAAATTTGTGTGCTGCCAGGAAAGGTCCACAAAAGGGGATCAAGGCTGATTTCAAAAGTATACACCAGGTGCTCCAATGCAGAGATGTGCCATTGACATCATGGGTCTATTACCCAAGACTGACTGAGGTAACCAATACATACTGGTCATAGGTGACTACTTTACTAAGTGAAAGGAAGCATATCCAATGCCAGATCAAGAGGCTAACACTGTGGCTAAGTTGCTGGTTGAATTCATCTGCCGTTACAATATCAAAGAAGAGATTCACACTGACCAAGGGCATCACTTTGAAGCCAAGCTATTTCAAGAACTTTGTAAGCTGTTGGATATCAACAAGAACCGAACAACGCAAAACTACCTCCAGTCAGCAGAATGATTGAACGGTTCAATCGGATCCTAGAGGCTATGTTATCTCTAGTTTTGTCTCCTGACCAGGGAGATTGGGATGAATGGCTTCCCTTTGTAATGGTGAGCTATCAGTCAGCAGTCCATGAATCAACAGGACACTCCCCCTTCGAATTATTCATAGGCAGACATGCAATTTTACTGATGTCATTGATAGCCCCCAGACCAAAAGAGACTTCAACCACTTCACCCTCGGAATTTGTTGCAGAGCTGCAGGACAAACTTGAATGTATTCATGCTTCAGCCAGAGAACACCTCAGCATGACTGACAATTGGAAACAGAAAACATACAAGAGATCAACAAAGTAACATAATTTTACAAAAGGTGAATCTCAACCTGTAGTATGAATATTCATGACATGCAAATTATTACAGGGTAACTTCCTTTTGATATTAAAAGCCGTGGTGAAGAGAAAGATAAACACAAAAGATATGACTTAAAGGTTGTATGACACGAAAATGACAAAATTGGGTATTCAGTGTAAAAAGGATTGAAAATCAAGTAAGAAGCAACAATTCCCATCAAAACACATCAAAAAATGACAATTTTTGGGGGTAATTTCTGATTTGTACTTCATCATTGATAAACATGAGCTCAACATGCGCATGTTGTGATGTCTTGAGAGGGACATGCCATATATGGTTATGTTATCCTTTGTTTATACAGCCTTCATTTCAAGGACAGTTGTAACTTTAGCTTGTTCTGGGGGTTTTATTTTGAAGGTTAAAACTGTGTCCTTGAAATTATCAGTATTAATAACCAAGCCATAAACTGTCTGATGAGTAGGGAAAACAAACCAGAGAGCCACGCCTGGATAAAAGGCCGACTTGAACCAGTAGGTTGGGACTTGGGCCATAAAACTCCATCTAACTAACTACCTAACCGATGAGTTATTTAGAGATAATTTATGTAGGATTAAGAAAACAAATGTCAGCACTGTGCAGCACTCCACATCATTATTTTTGCATAAGCAACAAACGTAAAAGATATTGACATAATTTTTACAGGTTTTTTCCTTAGGGAAGGTCACTCCATAACTGCTAAGTAAAGTCACAGCATAATGCTGACATGTTACACTACCTTTAAAGGTTGGGAACTCCTTCCCCTTGAGTCCACTCTCCACAGAAAACCTAAAGGAAAAGCAATTTATGCAAGGGGTGTCACTCGCATTAAAAGTTTTGAAGACCATCATCAGTCATAATTGTTTAAAATACTGCCATTTGCCTTGAGACTTTACCATCAAAAAACTGACACACTTGGGCAATCACTGCTTATCCCTCCAAACTTCCACACCACACAATGGCACGAAAAGACTTCCAATTTCACATTTATTGACGGAATGTCAAAATTCATACATGCACCATCTTCCAGTGGGACTGTTCTTCCACTTTCAATGCACAACATCCTCTCAATGAAAGGCAACTGCATCTTCCTCTTAAGACTTTCCGTCATCACTCCTGCATCACTTCAAGTCTATCTTTGAGTCCTACATTTCCTGGTATTACTCCATTCATGTAGCAAATTCTTTGACAGCAATTCTGGTGACAATAGAATCCAGCAAGCTGCTCTTTTGCAATTCAACATCATTTATTTTATAAACCTAACAAAGAGAAAATGCAGAAGAATAAAAAGTTTTACCTTTTAACAATTCTTTTACTCGGTGTGGAAAACAACAAAATATGCACTCAGTTTAAATAGTGCAGAAAAAATGTTTATTATCCTGAAAGGGAGTCCAGTTTACCACAATTCATTTTGACCTCATCATGTACTCATGTACAAAAGGATAACTTCTCCTCCCCCCCCCCCCTCTCTCTCTCAAACAAAAACATTTCCTCTGAGTAGCTTCCCAACTTTTCCACCCATAGGTGTGAACATTATTAATAACAGATGATAAGCAAATGTACTGTATCTTTAAGTGTACCTCAAAGCAAAAAGTTCAAAAATAAGTTAAAGAGCATGAAAAGTGAATTCTAACAGCCCAGCTCTCATCTTCACAGGACATTCCTGAGCTGAGACATAAAATGTTGAAGTTAATTCACCTAAAACAAACGTCAACAATGTGCAATAATTTGTAACTTTCTTGTTGTATAACTCAAATTTTCTGCTTTGTTTCCCTTTAAAATTAAAATTGTTTCCATGAACCAAACATTTCCTATTTGCTTGTTTATAGCATGCTGCGCAGGGCTTAATTAATTACATCACTCCATAAGAGTAAGAGTGCTACAGTATCACACCTTGGTACAATGTGTAGTAACTTTCAGAAAAACAAAGTTATACAAAGATTGTTATTTTGAGTAGTACAACAATGATGTCACAAATTATTGCACAATGTACGATTTAAAGGTGAGTGAATAAATTTCAACAATTTACATCTCAGCTCAGGGATGTCCTCTGAAGATGGGAGTTGGACTGGGAGAATTCATTTTCCATGGTCCTTAACATATATTTTAGAATTTTTTGACTTGAGGTACACTTTAAAGGGGCAATCATAATCTGACAGCAAATATCAACCTTTTGACCCAGCACTTGGTTTTATCCTTTTTACATCATTATTTTAAAGAATCAACAGACTTAATGGAAGACTTTAAAGTGAGAAGAAATGTTAAATATGTGTAAATTACAGTTCTGTTGAATGGGAATTTTGTAATATTTTGAGGTAAAAAATTTCCACACAGATGCAGGACTATAAAACAGCCCCATCCTAATGGTGACCAATCACAAAGCCAAATCATGATGACATCATAGTTTATATACTTTAACTCAATGCATGATTGTGGTACAAAGTTTCAGTAGTGGAAAAATTGTAATTGTAATTTTTTAACTCTGATTGTCCCTTAAATGTGAATGATAACACATGCTGTTTTTATCAGATTTTCCCCCTATGCAATAGACTTCCTATATTTGAAACTGGCTAACAATCAAAGAAGCCATGCCACAATGATAAAAACAAACATGCTACAATGTCTAAGGTCTAAGGATACCCATGTATCCTTCAAACCGTTGAGATATAAAACAAACAAATCTTGCAACCACGGCTGGAAAAAACCGAAATTTCCCGGCAATGAAAGAATTATTTCCCGTGTGATTGTAATTATTTACTATCTAAGCGGAGCGCGACCATGGGTTCGCGCGAAGCGTACAGAAAAATTTTTGAAAAATGAAGCCTCTCAGATTGCAGGAAACGGCCCTTCCTGGCCCTGAAAGCCCCTGATGAATGAACGCCGTGGGAGGAAAATTATGTAGCCCATCGGGTTTTTCGATAGCTTTGGACACGATTTTGTTGAGTCCGACCTAATCATGAATTCAAGCACTGGGAATGAAACTTGTTTGTGCATTAACTGCTAATGTAAAGCTTTCAAATTATGTAGATTTCGAACGAAATAAAGTTGAATTCCATTACCGAATCTCTCCTTCCTTCAAAGTTTGTCCTACTCTTCTCTTCTGTCAAACAAACTAATTAACTTTCTAGCCAAGCAACTTGTCCATTGAGCGCCATCGCGTTCAGCTCAGCAACTACTACTGTTGTGTGTATACGTAAAACACTCCTTCACAAACAGCAGCAAGTCACCGCTGCTACTACAGTACTACATCGCTATCACGTTCTTTACTGTGCTGCACAAATGAAAGCAAACAGCCCAAATGTAGCTCTCTCATTGGTCGCCCCGAATAGTCTGACAGAATGGCAATATGTTTGTTTAATACAGCTATGCAATGAGGATGGGACGAACTTTGTCACTGTGTTGTGTAAAATGTGTCCGTTACTCAGGCTTCACAAAGGGGCAAAACATAATCATTCAAGAAATCATTTAGGCCTACGGTACGCATAAAGGCTAGGTCTATATACTTGGCATATTCTTTAACCAAACTTCTCCGCTATTCCCGCTAATGACTACCCGCTCTACTAAACGCTTTTTCTAAAAGTCCCCACAACTGTCAGGCGAAGAGCCACGGGGCGAAAACCAAACGATTACTCCCGGAGGAGTTCTGCTCCCTTAAGGAGCTTAACGTCCCAAATGGACAAGTACGCCCTCCAAAGGGCAAACACTGAGTGGTCCTGCTCTAGACTGGCTGAATAGAACAGAAGCCAGCTCTATTAAACGCTCACGATATTCACCTGCACCATCAAAAAACAATTACACATGTGGCCCGACTACTGATTTTTGAGCACCGATTTGTTGAAACAAAGGAGAATAACACGCCTCTTATTTTTAAGAACAGGGAGATTCCTTCATACTGTGGCTACATGCATTATCACTTCAGATGTACTACACACAGCGAACGTTCAACCACGTGCATTCATTCATCTGTTATAACTCAGTGTAGATTCGTCAGCCAGCTCGGCCGAAGAAAATGTCGCGCATTCTGATTGGTTGTTTTATCAGCACAGACTGTGTACAAAACATGCAGAATATACACAGTGTACGGTACTAATTGACCCACTCATGGCAGCATCACGCTGTTTCTCTTCGTAGTGCTTGGAAGTTGTAGTTTATCCTCGGGATATCCCAATTGAATTTGCTTGTATAAATGAACGAAAAACTTTTAAATATTCTCAGGTAGTTCAAGTTGGGGAGTGCAGAATGTGTTGAAATTTTTAGAATGAAAGCTAACAAGGAGCTTTTATTGACTTATTCTGACAATACGATGATCAGCCCGACACCCATTTTAAAAGTCCTTTGAGCAAATTTCCCGCGAGTGGGTTGGATTTCCCGGCAATGACCTTCCCGTATTGCCGGTTTTTTCCAGCCGTGCTTGCAACTAACACACATGATCAACGTTTTGTTTAAATGAAAATTTGGTGAAATCGTTCTTCCTTAAAGGGGCTCATTGAGATGATATCTATAACTTAATGAGAGTGTTAAAGGGTCACTATCTCATGACAATGCTTATAATTAGCATAATAAGTCAAGTTTCATATCCAATTGTTAAGGGAAAAGCTAAAATTTTGAATTTTGTGGTGTCCTGACTTGCAACGGTTTTGTGCCTATTTTGAAAAAGTGTCTGGTTACGAATTTTTGAAAACCAAATTGAACCTCATATAACTAACTTATACAACAGTTATTAGTGAACACGATATGGGGATTGTCTTAGTTTGACCATTTGTCATTTGTATGTCAAGAAAACTTAACAGGTTTGGAAAAATTTGTTGAACTTCATTAGTGTTTGCACGGGTAACCCGGGTACCCACCCGCCATCATATGACGCGGTCCCAAATCTACTACCCGAATCTTAAAAAAAATGCATGCAAAAAGGATCACTCCATTAAGGCCATTGCCCACGGTAATGGACCAAAATATTTTGCCAATTTGGTAAGCATTCTCCGAGACTGAGAATGAAGAGAGCCCCTAGAAATTATGCGTAAGTTTGAAAGTAATCTGTACTTCGTTTCCGAAGTTGAGATTTTCATCAGCGTGCGGCTCGATCGCACTATCGTCACGTAGTGAGTTACTTCTCACACATCACATGTATATCACTTATACCGTATTTACTCTATTAAACGCCCCGGGGGCGTGAAATTTTCGTTAAGGGGGGCGTTTATTAGAGTCAAATTTACGTGACTTTACTCTAGGCAAGTGCCCCACAACTTGTTTCTTATCTGAGCCCTTCTGATAAACTGCTATGGCATATTTGTCCATTTGGTTGTCAGTTTCACAATGAGCTGTGAGCTCCTCCCCAATGATGGGTAACCAAATTTCCCTATAAATATGGTAGCCACGAACAGCACTCTGAACTTAGCAAGTGTGATCAGCTTTCGCCGACATGTTGATATGTAACGTTACACACAGAAGTGACTTTTTTACGTGCCCGCGACATGCATGCATGCATGCTGTGCACAGTATACAGCCAGGCCTCACGGTACTATCCTGACCGGCCGGCTATACGCACGTACATACGGTAATTGCATAATAGTTACCGTGAGTAGCACCATGCACGTACATATTAGCAGTACGTACACGTTCACAGCATTTCACTGTTAAACAGTTTTCCTGTGTTGAATTTGGATTTTCATGTTAGGCTGTTCGGGTAGGCTAGCAAATATTTGCATTGGCCTTCCTACGGTATGTACAGTACCACTTTCGAACCGCAAACGAAGCAGTATATACAGGTTCGCGGTATGTGATAGCGTGATGGATATCAACAGAAATTAGTTGCAGAAACATGCCTTTTACTTCAGGATATGGGACTTTAGGAGATTTCGTGGCTTCAAGGTAGGACTATTTCATTTTCCTTTTACCATATTGTCTTTGGAATTAACAATTTCACTTTATGCAATGTGACGAAAAAGTTGGGGGGCATTTATTAGAGAGGGGGCGTTTAATAGAGTAAATACGGTAAACTTGCGCGCAAGCAAGCTATCTGACGGCTGATTCAAAATCATATCGTACTGTTTCATGCAGACATAGCAGACATATCACCCCCGCCCAGCTGGTAAAGACAGTGCCCTTAATGTTCAGCATGCTAGGTAAACTGAGCCTTGCATGTATACAATCTTGTAATTAATACGGTATGCCATCTCGAGTAATATCCTCGAATATTTCATAATGGTTAAACGTGTCAGTTTTACGCAAATCAACACTTTGCCGCTATCTATTTAAGTAAAACGACATCAATGTAATAACACCGCAAACATTCACAAAAAAAGTTTTTGAAACAGGCCATTACATATTACGTTATTTTGCCCCGAAATGGCGCTGGCACAGACTACGAAGTTTATGTGTGAAAGCTATGTTACCGTGCCTGGATGTCAACACGAGGCTAGCTACGTAAGAATGTACATACCCCATTAGTGATAATTCTAACGCACATTGTACAGTAGTGTGAGGGAAGTTCACAAACATGACGTCGTTTGTTTACAACTGGTAATTCTGGACGTGCAAGAGAATACCATAATGCTGGGTTCTGATTGGTTGATATTTATAAATCAGTGTTACAACAGGAGAAGCTTCGGGCTCTTAGTATGCTTGCTCCTCAGGTAGGAAAGCGTCACAAAATTCAATATCAAACTGATATAGGCGTTGGGAAGTGCTAATTTTCTTATTTGGCTGTTTTTTTCTGTTGTTTCTTTTACTTGTTATTTTGATTCAAAACAAAACGAGACAATAAAACCTTCTGACAAATCAAATGTTTTTGAACTTGGGAATGTGATCATAACACCTCTCCAATACAACTTTAAATGTTACCATGCATGTCTTTTGGAGTATGCCTTACAAAATGCTCATATCTTTTAGTCACCATAACACCGGGTAACCCAGGTACCCAATGGGTATGGCGATCGGGTACCCGGGTCCTATGTTTTAGTACCCGTGCAAACACTAAACTTCATGAACTAACTCAATGAGTTGCTTTAAACCATCCATAACATAAGGAGGACTATTAAGTGTAGTTTTGTGCAGTGGATTATGTCTACATTGCCTTTGGTATCAAAAGATTTGCATTTTAATCAACCTCAGTGTAGGACTAAAGTCCCTATTTGTATGGATTGGCTAGACACCTAGATTTATGCTCAGTGTTGTTTCCATGTGACTGCACAAAAGCAAAGGAATCAAAGAACACTATGTGCTGAGCTCAATTTGTGTATTCCAGGCTTTGCCCAATGACTACATATGCCAACAAGTTACCAACTTCTCATATAGCAGTGTTAAACAGAATAGAGTAACATGAAGAGAAAAGAAAATTAAAAATGTGACACAATGCACCAAACTGGAAGAAGCAGCAAGATAGTTCACATTGAAAATATATATTATAACATTTATACTTGGGTTTGAAAATACTCAAAATAAAGAGAGGTAATACAATGTACATTACAAAATGAAGATTACCACCACTACCACCTTGTGGACACATGAGCAAATGGCTGTTTTAGCTTGACATTTACAACATAATTTTGAAAGAAATTTTTCACTTGAAGAAGAGATAAGATAATTTTGGCATATTCAAAGGTAATGTAACTTTGCATAATTTAAAACCAAAGCAATCTTCAAACAGTGAAATTATAAAGGGGGTGGGGAAGGGGGGTAGGCTGCATCCCACCCAGTTCCAATGCATCAAATGCAACAAAAATTGAAAATAAAAAACCTGAAGAGCATACAAAACCAGCACACACTGAATATGACTGACACAGGTGATTGCATCAAGTTTCAAATGATACAAGTAATGAAAACTAGATGGTACCTTCTTGATCGTATCTTCCTCAGTGTATCTATGCAGATGTTCCAAAGGAACCACTTCTCCATTGATGTGTTGCATGACCACCTGCATTTTTTGACCATCAAAATCATCAATGGTCACAGCTAACACTGCAGAATCCTCTGGGGACACACCAAATTTTTTCAATGAATCTGTTATCTAAAAGTAATTAAAAAAAAAAAAAATTAAATCATCTGTCACGGTAATACTTTATGTTCTTAAAAAATCAACCCTATTTTCATAATTACACGTATGATTACTGCAGTTCAGGGTAAAAAATCAATTGCTCCAGGGACAAGGGGTTCAAAAAAAATCTGGTTGTCTCTCCAGTTTTTAGGTTGTCCTGCTATAAAATAATAATCATGGCATGCCAAATTCACAGTCTAGTTGAATCATATAGTAGTCAGCGAGTTGCATAAATATTTCATACATCCTGCTACTGTACTGTGAATTTTGGCTCCAAACAAAATCATTTAGTTCCATGAGGCAGGCTGACATAGAGTGTGTAGACAAATAAAATTGTAAGTGGTTGTCCCTTGGAAAACCAGGAGATAAATTCAGTATCAGTTGTTGCAGGCTACAATCACTTGTCTGTTGCTAATGGATACACTACCAAGTTAAAGCCCTGTTTGGCTGTAACATTAATCAGCTATAGAGGCCAAGTGTCATTTTTAGATTTTCTATTTGGTCAACCCAATCATCATGGTGAATGAAACTGAATGGTAAAATATGCATTGCTGCCTTAGACTACTTCAATGGGCAAAAGCCTTAAGACTACGATACTGGGCAAACTACTGATCAAGGTGATGTCAGTTCTTTGATTGACAACAAATTCGAAAGATACAGAGGTGCTCAAATTAGACAACATGCACAGAGTGTTCTTATTACACATTAGGTTCTTCTATATTTACCAAGACATGCTCCAAAGTAAAACTAGGTTGCAGTATGTGTGAATATGGAGGAGAATATATTCATATATAGGGTACAGGAGTTAGATGTTAGTTAGATGAGATTTAACATCATTTAATGTCGAGTTGAAGTGTCAGCCATTCCCATTTAAAGTTCAAAGTAAAATTTTCCAGTATTGTTCAAGTTTGAAAATATTGGTTTCCCAAAAGTCACCTCTTATGACTGGCAGGAAAAATCAGGGGGCATACTCTGCAACCCCAGCCTATAGGCAGTACAGGAGTTAGAATTAACTGAATTGGGAGAATTCAAAATGCCTCGAATAAGAAGATTTTTGAAATGTCCTGTCAAGTAAAACTGCCAACACATAAATTTGCAAATGACTTTGGAGAATGGTACTCACACTATTAGATGGTGACAGATTGAAAACAACTTCTGAGTTGATGTTTCTTGTTTTCAATTTGCCAGTAGTTTTGGCATTGACAGCTTTGTTGGAAGCAACTATAACCTGGAACAAATCACAAATCTGAGGGTATAGAAGAAAATATGGCACTGTAAAGGTTGATCCTTACTGGAGTATAAGCCAGAAGATGATTTGGTTGGTAATGGGCCACGATCTTATTTTTTTTTTTTTGCAAAGAAAGTAGAAAACCTAAAAGCGTAGGCTTATCTCAGCTGAGGCAGTGTTCTAGCCTAATCACTAACCAGTGGGAACAGGGGTCCGTTAGTTTCCGCCCTCACTACTTTCCGCCTGTTACTTTCCGACCTTAAAAATCTTAGGGCGGAAAGTAACGTTTGAACTTAAATGTGTTAAAAATAACTGTTAACTTCAAATTTCAAATCCAAGTACAAGAAAACAATGAAATTTGTGGATAGGCCTAAAAAATTTTCAGTATCCTCATCGAAAAGAATGAATTGTATGACTATTTTTCTAAACGGCAAGTCTAGTCACAGACTCGTATTTTTTACGTATAAGTAGTCCCCTCGTCTTTAGGTAGGCTTATGGTGATTGTGTGAACAATTGTTCACTGCACTGAATACCGTATACCTGTACGTAAGTACTTATTAGTATACTGAAGTCTACAGTGAGAACGTTCCTTGAAGAGACGTCAACATGACAGTAACGGGCGTCGCATTGAATAGTAAAAGACATCGATGAAGTTTGAAACTTTATGGAAAAGTTGATGGAATCTCCATTTGACAAAAGTACCACTGAAATCATATTCCATACCATTACTTTTTGCCTCCCAAAAAGATGTTTTCTACTAAACAACAAAGTAACAAAGTGACTTCTGAGAAAGACCTTGGTGTAGTTATTATGGGAGATTTAAAGTCATCTAGGCAGTGTGCAGCTACTGCTGCAAGGGCAAATAGGGTGCTTGGGTTGATCAGGAGGAATTTTAAGAGTTTTAGTAAAGAAATTGTGCTAAATTTGTATAAGCAGCTGGTTCGACCCCATCTCGACTATGCTGCACAGGCCTGGAGTCCTTTCTTTGAAAAGGACAAATTGCTTTTAGAGCAAGTTCAGAAGAGAGCTACCCGACTCATACCTGAGTAGGGATGCACCGGATATCCTGTCCGGCCAGATTATCCGGCCGGATAGTGAAAAAATATCCGGTTCCGGTTCCGGCCGGATTTAAAAAAAATCCGGCCAGAACCGGATTTTTCTGTAAACTTGGGTAGCATTATGTACATGAGTTTAAACAAACATGAAAACTGCAGTAACTGTCTCAGAATTAATTTAAAGTTCATAAATTATACCTTATCAGTGCATGTTACAGTATATAACATTTGAACACCTTTATTTAGCCCTTAAAAATGACTGAACCAAACAGGCAACAAAGTTATAAAAGTAACTGATTTACATGTACATGTAACAAACATGACTTCAAATTTCTCCAGCTGTGTGAAATAAACTGAATGGATGAAAAGACCTTTCATGCAATTTAAATAAGTCTCCTGCAGTGCACAGTAGTACTGTGCAAAATGGATAATCCATATTACAGTTGTACCTGAGTCACATCATTCAAGGCAGTGTATCAGTTTAATTGCATTGGGTTGTCTACAAATACACACTTGAACACTTCACTTCTTTTCTTTACTTTTTAACACTTACTTGCCCATTAAAGTTGTGTAGTACAAGCAGGAAATGTGTTTCATCTTGAATTTCAGAAGACATTACTCATTACAAATTACAGTTGCCTATGGGGTCAATATTAATGTTTTCTGTCCCTAATAATTCATCACACACACTTAAGTATACACAATACGATTAATGTTCGACCGATCATCTGTTAAGTAATTGACATCTAGCCAATTATTCCGTAATTGGTAAATGATCGGCATTGGTAAATTTCTGCCATTCAACCGATCATTGCCACCAATTATTCACAAACTGGAAAAAAGGGGCTAAATATACTTGAAAAAGAGCTCTTAGTTTCGTTAAAATCCCTGTAAATACTCAATCCATTAACTTCCCGCCAAAATGAGATGCATTGATCATCACAAACGTATAAATTTAACCCCTGCCATGGGAATGATTGTTTGAAATTTTCTGCTATAACCCCTTTGTTTTACCTGAAATTAGATTTAGAATTGCATTCAAGGTGTATTCCTTGCTGTCTCTCAGAAAGCGCTGCATAAGTTTCTGTACAAACTGTTCTGCACAATACGCATAGAACAGACTGGCTTATATAGCCAGCTAGCAAAGTGGGTGAGTTCCATGCTAAATTCACATAGAAACGGCACCACAAATATCTGCCTATGTGGATTATGTGGGGATCTGACTTTCTTGCATTTCATTTAAAGATTCTTTTTAAACAAGACATAAGTTTTGGAAGAGAACTGCTAAAAATATACAGGGATATTTATATCTGAAAGGAACCATAAGATGGAACCATCGGTGGACCACTAAATATGTTATCAAACATACAGTATAATACGTAATGTCAGAATGTGTGACATACAGTATCTCTGCCAAAAAAAATATTAATGATAAATGTGCTCCAGTTTTTTTTATATCATGGCATGTTTAAATACTAGAAATGGTGTATAAAACAATGGTGCTGTGCATAGTTAAAAACCTTAACCCTTGTCTTTTTACAGTACATATGAACTTTCCATTCAGTAATCACTATCCAAGGACTCTCTTTGCCAAGTGTTACTGCATAATTTACAACATAATTTGTACAATTTTTTGAACAAGTGGTGATGTACTCTAGTTCAAAAAGAACAAACTGATATGCAAAACAACTTTCAAGATTCCCTCAGGAGTTTTCTCTACAAATACTCACCTAAGGAGGGAAAATACAAAGAGCTCTTACTTGCCCTGCTTTGCAACAGTTTTGCTGTACTTCTGCATGAACAGTTTTTCATGCCTCCTATCCAGGGTTTCTCTGCTTTTCTGAATTTCACATTATTCATCTGCATTGCAAAAATCCGGTTCCGGCCGGAAAAAATCCGGCCAGATTTCAAGTTGGTTCCGGCAAAATCCGGTTCCGGCCGGATCCAAAATTTTGGTTCCGGTGCATCCCTACCTATACCTGAGGTTAAAAATCTACCTTATTCCCAAAGGCTTAAGCTGCTTGGGCTTACCACTTTGGAGCTGAGAAGGATTAGGGGGGGCATGCTCCAGGTATACAAATTTCTATCTGAAGGGAATCCTTTGTTAGCTTGCAGTTATATTTAAAGGTCCAGAGTAATCCTCGGGTTAGAGGCCATTGCAAAAAGCTTGAAAAGTCTTTTGCTAGACTTGACATTAGGAAGTTCAGTTTCTCTCATAGGGTTGTTAGTGAGTGGAATAGCCTGCCTGAGTGGGTTGTTAACTCCACATCAGTGCACCGTTTTAAGGTTAATATTGACAAGTTTTTCCATGACTGTGGTAGAATCTAATCTTTCTGGGCTCTTTAGGTGTTGGTGGTTTGCTTTGTTTTGGGGGTTTTTTTTTTGGATTACAGGGCATCTTATGGGGCCTTTACAGCCCTCCTTTGCCCTTTAACCTGTTATGTTATGTTATGTTATGTTAGGTTAAATATTAAACTGGGGCGGAAAACACCATTTTTGAGGGGCGGAAAGTAGCGAGGGCGGAAACTAACTGTAACCGTGGGAACACTAACAGTTAACACTTCACGCCTAACGCTAGGTTACATTGGGTTCACTACCATTCTGGATGAAACGAGTGCTGCATCAATCTCTCCTGCCACGATGTGTTTCTTCAATTCGTCGATTTCTTTGACGTCTTTAAACAGTGCAACAGATATAGTTGAGTGTGGAAACATGTCCATAGGGAATGTCTTGATATGATCATCTTTGGACATGGTGGTGATTTGTTTTGCGAACGCTAGCCCACCGTACAATACCGTATTATACTACTATAGAGGCTTTTCACATGACGTCATAATACTCCCCGGCGGCCATGTTGGAGTACATGAAACTGCGTAGTAAACCACACTTTACGCGCTTGCTTGTTGAATGTGTACACACCGTGCATACCAAAGTACACACTGTTCAGTGCGTTCGGCATAAAGCCACGTGTATTTGGCATGATTGTCCTCCAGTATGGCCGTTCCGTGACGTAATTGCAAAGCCTCTATACTAGCATTAATAATATTTCAGAATCAAAGAATCACGTGTGTGAAAAACTGTTGTACTGCGCACCACGACACACGGTACTGTACGTGCTTACAAATGTGTCACATTCCCTTTGCTCTTGGTTTTCCCTGTGCAGGCTCGAGGGAGTACACAGCTGTGTTAAGATTCCTTCCACATATGAGAAGGTGGTGATGATGTGGAATTCACACAAGAAGGTCGCATAAAATTTTACTGGAAGTGCTTTGGCTTTCTCCTCGAAATCTTTGTTATGGTAAATCATATTTGAAACGTGAATTTATATAAACATTTTTGAAGGTCACAAACGTTATTTGCAGATTTACTGGTTAGGCCTATGTATCTGTCGTAATAACTTCGTGGAACCACTTCCTGCAGTAATGTCGATGCTTGTCTGTTTGTAATTCTGTGTTGTAACACTAATAACTTAGGCCTAAAGTTACTACTAATAGCTCTAGCCCTGGACCTAGATTAGCTGTTTGATTGTTCCCAGCCTTTTCTGGAACAATTCTAACTTACATATTCTCTTACACCCATCCCACAGGGGGAAAGTTAAGGTCAAGATCACTACAAGTATTGCAGGAATATGATAATGTTAGCCATTCAACTTCCAAGTTAAGAGTCATTGTCACTATCAAATCTTACAAATCAGAGCCACACGGCAGCCATCTTGGTGCACCTTTTTTGTCCCAGTCTGTGGCTACAATCTACAGAGAGGATGAGCACATAAAACGCTCTGTCCATATAGGCTATAGTATATAACAAGCCCATGATGGCACCCTGACAGCACACTGGGTTTACATGCACTAGACTATATTATTAGGGCATCCCTTACCGTGAATGAATGCTTATTTAGCATTCAAGAAGCATTCATTATGCCTTCTGAATGCATCTTTTAGCATTCAAAGGCTTAAAGTAAGCAGTCAGTTAGTTGAATGCTTATTTTCTTCCTCAAATGAAGTCTTCCTTGCATTCTGAATAAGCCTTCATAATTTCCTTTGAAGTCTACCAAGCCTTCAGTTACTGTTTGAATGCATTCGTTAGTTTTTTAATGTTTTGGAATGCATTCACATATGAATGTGAATGCTAAATTAAGTCTTCAGATGATATGAATGCTTATCAAAGCCTTCAGTTACTTTTTTGCAAAGCATGATATCTTGAATAATGCTTATAAGCATTCAAATGAAAGTATAACATTTACTCATGAATGCTTATTTTAAAACAAGCATTCAATTGCGCAATATATGTAAACTATCAAGACAATGCTAAATAGTTTTTATGTTCTCCAGAATGAAATTTTTGGCAGAAAGTTTCCCAAACTGCAAGGGAATAACTTTGAGTGACAGCTTTTTGTTAAAGCCCACTAATCGGCCTACAATCTGAGTTACTAGCAGGATGAATGATGATTCCAATCAAGGATTCTTCCTCTCACCATAGAGATACGTATGGTATGGAAATTGTCATTATGCTAACTTATGTAGCAGGAGATACTGTATTGTGTGTTCCTATCACAAGGTTTGGCATTTACACGCTGGTGACTTCATGAGACCATTGACCTCCACTCAAAACTCCTCTCAGCTACAGTAGCATAGATAGATAGTAGATAGATGACATTTAACAACCCACCAACATGAATGTGTTAGTGTCAGTTAGTGTCAAGTTTGGTTTCCCTTTATTGCATCTTACAACAGGCAGGAATACCGTGGGCATATTTTACAACCCCCAGCCCACAGGGGGCCTCTCAGCTAGCATGACAGAGATGCACCGTGTCTGTCTTGAGGGGTTATTTAAACAAGCATTTTGAAGTTTTTCTACCTGTAATCAACCCAAGATGACTAACAACAGAAATGTTGTAACCTCCTAATGCTCCCATGTTCTAGGTAAGCCTTAGAATTGGTCATTGTTCATGAGATACACTGTGCTAAGCAAAGCATCACACAAGCTTGCTGTAAAAAGGCCTTGGACTATCCTCGGCTACTGCCCCAGTTAAATCACTGTGATGGACAAACCTCAAAATCAACATTCTTCTGTGGCAACCAGTTAGACTGAATCTACAAGAACAATCTGGATACACTTCACGTATGGTATAAAAGAGGGCCAAGGAACTTGGCACTGAAAAAATTGAGCAGTGCTCACTGAAAATAACAAAGGCCTCGGCTACAGGAGTTTTCAGAATTAGTCAATAATGGCAATCAAGAATTTTTTTATGCGATCTTTAGGACTATTGATCATGGACAAAGCATTTTTATGAAAGACTGTCAACTCTGTGTAACACTTAGGGCTATACTGGAGAAGTGCTTCATCAGTTTGGAATATTTCACAAAGGGAGACCATGAGGCCCATGTGGGAACTTGGACCCAAAATATTTTAACACCTTGAAGGCATCACTCTCTAGGAATGATTATGCCAAACCATCTATACTATGTAAAAGAATCTACTTGAGTAGCATTTTGCAGAATTTCCTAGAAAGGGCCATGAGGCCCACACGGCACCTTGGGTCCGAAATTCAGAAGCAACGTTTATTAACGGATCATTATCAATATTCAAGAATCAATATGACATTTCTGTCAACCATATTACAAGTTAACAAGAAAACTTAATAACTTTGCAATACAGTATTTTACACACTGGACCTGTATCTTGGACCTAGAGCCCCAAATTCTCAAATGGAACCACTCACCAAGTGTTGATCTGAGGTCAACAATCAATATTAGTACCAGAGAGTGCAAGAGTAGACAATTGACCAAATTTAATAAAAAGGGCCATCATGGGCCATGGTCCATAGGGCTCACATGGGACCTTGGAGTAACCTTTTAGACCATAAACTTAACAGATCACTTACACAAGCATCATCATGACAGGCCCTCAAACTCCATGTACCATCAACTGGAGAAAGGGTGAACCATTCGCAATAGTTTATAAAATGGGCCCTAGGCCCCACCTCTGAACTTGTACCCCAAATTCATGGACACCCTGGAAGTATCATTAGTGAAATATCATTATGGCAAAACCTGAACACTGCACAAGAGAATTTGCACAGGGGAAGAAGAATTTTGCAGAATTTCATTAAATGGACCATAGGGCCCACATGGATCCTTAACTGGGACTTGCCAGAATACCATGAACAAATCAGTAATTATCATGCTAGCCTACTCACTACATTCACATGAATAGAATTGGAAGAAAGCTATTTAGTCTTTTTCAATACTTTTAAAATGGACCCTTAGGCCATCCCTCGCCTTAGACCGAAAATTCTATAACACCCTCAACTCAAGGTATCAATAGTCAAGTATCACTATGACAAAACTTGAACATTGCACAGGAGAATTTGCACACATGAAGAAGAATTTTGAAGAATTTTACAAAATGGACCATAGGGCCCATATTGGACCTTAAACTTGGCTACATTTAGCAGAGTACCTATAGTACCATGAACAAATCAGTCATGAAGCATTATCATGGCAGCCTGCCTACTTTTTTAACATGAATGGAAACAAGAAGTGCTAATTAGCCTAAGTTCTTTTTTTTCTTTTGCAATATTTTCCAAAATGAACCCTTGGGTGTAGCCTAGCTAGGGCCTGTATCAGGCATAGCTTAGGCCATGGTCCTAGACCCAAAACTCCTGAACACCCAACATGGCCCACAATCCAAAAAATATTGTGTGAAAGTTTCAAACAAATCTGTGCATGGGATATGGAGATCGCATTACCAGCAATCATAGTTGTGGGATCTTGTGGCCAGCCTAAATCGCCAAAAGATAGGCCTAGCCAAGGCTAGGTAGAGAGCTGGGCCACCACATGTCAATGTCATGATCAAAAGACAAGAAGAAGCCTAAACAGGTAGGTATTTTTGTTGGTATATTCTTCCCTATTTTTAGGCAGGAGGTTCAATACATTTCTCAGTTCATATAATTCAGAACTACAACTTGAATTTTACCTACGTGTACGGCTAAGTCCTTATTACCCCTACGCTATCCTACCGTGTATTGGGCAAGACCTAGGCTAGGCTTAACAAACCATATTAAAACTTAGGCTAGGCCTAACGTTAGTCAACAATTAGAAAAGAGCCGACTGAAACAGCTTGAACTACCGAACGATAACTAAAGAAATGTCAAACAAGCTTGTGGCTTTTTCTAAGTTAGCCTACATGTATTCTGACAATCGATGGAAGCCCATTTTATGCGCAATTCAGTTAAGCTTCAGTCTACGTAGTCACAATCTTACCGAATGGAAATGAAATGAAAACTGTCTTAAGTCCATATCGAACGGCGGTTTGTTTTGGAACAGACTATTTTTGGTATACAGTGACGTCATGAAGTACATAAGGTACGTTTCAACGTGCGTTCTTGCCAGTGCTTCTATAACACACAAGTAATTTCCAAAATTATGCAACAGCAATACACAATTTCGTTTTACTTGGAGGTAAAATAGGATAGCTGTTTACGGAAATTTTGTAATGGAGCTCGTATTTAATCTATTTCAAGGCATGCTTGCCGAATTCTTGCTCCGGTAGCTAAATTGCTCGAAAAGTCAGGAAAGAGATTTCCGGAATTTCCAAAAAAGTGGAACACAACTTCACAACTAACTTCCTACTGTCAAACGTACGGACCCGGATGAATGTACACGGCATTGGCAAAATGCCAAACCGCTCCAAGGCGCGCAATCAAACAGCCACAAATTTCGGCCGTAGCGCGTACATGTACGTGCACCGTGCGTACATAAAACATTACACAGGATGGAGCGCGACCGTCTGGTCAGACGGCTGGACGTAAGTACGCAATCCGGAGTGCTAGTGTGCGAGTTACAGGTTAAATGAACATACATACAAGTATGTATGTTACTGAAGTGCAAGGTAATACGACGTACAGTACAGGTACTTACGGTACGTAAACGCGATGCTTGTAATTGTATCACGATAGACCGAAGCAGTGCAACAAAGTTCTAGGCATACTTTTACTTTTGGTTTTAGGCGTGATTGCCAATTGTGCCGTAGGCAAAGTGATGGCAGAGTCAGGGCATATAGATAATCCTTCAGGTATGGCTGTTGTGAGAACATAAAGGTGATCGGTAAAATAGTTTGAGATTAAATTATTTCCAGTAGACTTGAAAGCTTGTATTGTAACTTTAGCCTAACGTTAGTTACGGAAAGGCCAGCCTACCGTTAAATTGTCCCCTACGTATACAGTGGCAAAACGTTAAAGCGCGGCAAGTTTGATATTCTGACAGTCTGAGTTTTTTAATAATACGTCACTAACTTTAGCTTAGCCGAGGGCCGATAGGTCTATCGTTAGGGCCGATAGGCTTAACGTTAGGCTAGTTTAATGTACCAACGTTAGGCGTAGTTAATTATTCCCATTGACTGATTGAGTTAGGCTACCCTAAGTTAGGCCTAGCCTAGCCTAGTAATTAGCCTACATTAAAAACAACAGTGTCAGTAACTTACAGTAGGTTAGGCTCTGTCGGTGTCAGTATCGCCAGACTGAGTATTAACGTTAGGCCTAGTACTGTTGAGTGTTGAGCTAGGCTAGGTTAACGTTAGCCCTAGCCTAGGCTAATTTAGCCCAAGAATTTAGCAGCACTGGTGAGTGAATGCCATCAGATTGCACTCAGTCTCAGACAGCCTTACAGACTTTAAATTATGACCTACCCTGATGTATAACTACAGTTTAAAAATCAAAATATGATCGTGCATTTTTGTAAGGGTTGGAATGTAACATTAGGCCTAAGCGTAAGGGTAGTCACCAATATTTGACGCCTAAGGAACTTTGGACTAGGCTAGCCTTCAGGCCTAGGCCTATTATTGCAATTTTTTGTTCCAGGTATAGGCCTACATACGCCTAGGGCGCGAAAGATCGTTTTTATTGGGGAAGCATCCGACATAATGGTGACATGCAAACCCCCATCGGCATGGGCCCGCTTAAGGGTCCCTGGTGGGTCCAGGGGCGAAGCCCCTGGAAGCTCAGGAATTTTAGTGATTTGAGAGGTTACAGAATGGTTGAAAATCATATTCAAATTAAGGATTCTAAACTATGAATTTAATTCAGGAGTAAGGTGAGGTAAGGGACGAGAATGGAATGGGAAGTTCCATGGCATTTGATTAAGGAGAAACATACTGTACAGTTTAGGCGTACAGTAACTTTAGGGGGCAATTAAGGCAAAATGTTGAAGCTACTCAAAATTGAACATGTGATTGATAATTTGAGACAGGGCATTTTTAACAGATCCAAAGTGTTTTGGGGCATTTAGGAGTTTATTTAAAAACCCGAGGCAATATGCGTGGTCCAGGGGCCCTGTTGCAGGCCCCTGGAAGCTCTGACATTTTAGGCATTTTAGGGGACCTAATGGAAGCAAAAAGTATCTTTGTATAGATATTACTAATAATCCTTAAAAGGGACATTATTACTGGGGCAAATGTGTGCCATTGGGGCCAATAAGGAGACTGGGGACATGCTCCTCGCTCAGAATGTTTAAAAGGTCCTGACTTGAGAAGAAGAAAGATAATTTGAAAAAGAAAAAAAAAGATAGCTTGCAAAAAGTTTTGTTTTAAGTGTTTGAAGCCTGCAAAAGTAAACTCTCCTACAGGTTAACTTTTCCTTAATGTGGGGGTACAGGGAGCGAAGACCCCGGAAGCTTTGCAACTTCAGCCGAAATGTAATAAAAGCAATTTAAATTTCATTACTTTTGAAACATTTATTCATTCAGTTATTGGGGGGCCATGCCCCCCAAAATTTCATAAAAAAAATATTGGGTGGCCAGGCCCCCTGCCCACCCACCAACCCCCCTCCCTCTCCTTCCCCCAAACGATATGGTTTGATTCGAACTTTTTTTGTTAGATATTATTAAGGCCCACATGTTACTGTAAAAAAATGGGATACTGT
Source organism: Holothuria scabra (assembly GCA_037179385.1). Classification (NCBI taxonomy): domain Eukaryota; kingdom Metazoa; phylum Echinodermata; class Holothuroidea; order Aspidochirotida; family Holothuriidae; genus Holothuria; species Holothuria scabra. Next base: position 18,872,244 of record CM074181.1, read on the forward strand.
CCCAGATCTTGCTGGTTTGCATTTGGGAGCTAGGTTGTTCCATTATTTATAAACAAATAACTTACTTTTCACTGATATTTGTAAGGATAGAAAGACAGCTGTCATTCTCAAAATAATGTTACAAACTTAATTGTTTAATAACTTTTGAAATATAATTAGAAATGAGTTATTTTGACTTTCTTTTTGTACAACTCACATTTTCTGCTTTGAGTTAGGAATGTTTGTATGAACTTGAACACTTCCTGTTTTCTTTGTAGCCCTGTAAAGTCATCCTGTAACAGTTCGATTGCTGTGGCATTTTCACACAAGGTGTAGAAATTTTCAGAAGTACGAAGAAATATTAAGGCTGTAAATTGAGTAAGTACAACTCTACAGTGGCATGATGAATATTGTGCAACCTATCATCGAAAGTGAGTGAATGAACTTTTTTATACCTCAGCCCAGGAATGTCCTCTGAAGATGGGAGCTGGACTGTTTGAATTCATTTGTTTTGGCTCTTTTGTTTTATGCACTGTGAGAGGCTGGTTATAGGCCTACAGTACAGCATTTCTTTAAAGGGCCAATCCCCTCACCCCAAACTACACTTCTTGTGTGGGGTAACAGAAACTCTCAATTGGCTCAGTTTTTTGATTGACTGCTAATTCAAACAATGCAGAGTACCAAAGCTTATTATACAGCATGAACTGTACTAAGAGTGTTTGATTATACTCATTGAGCAATGTAAACTGAGACTGTGTTTGGATGAGGGTGAATTTCAGACAATTGTGGGAAGGGCTTAAGTAAGAAGGTTAGGAGAAGTGGTACTGTTTGGGGTGAGAAAATTGGGCCTTTAAATTTCATACTGTAATTTAGTTATGCATTACAGTGACGGTTGTCATTTGATTGAAGGCCTTCTTTTGAGGATGATATGTGGACCTTATAAAGTAGAAAGTGCAAATCATTCTCCAACTGGTATGGTCAGGGTGTATGTGAAATCACACACTGTAGTCTGGCCTGGTTCTTAGCCTGCAGTTCATTCTTGACTTCAGTTATGGTGCAATTACCTTAACCCAGTAGCAGCTTGTTCAAGGGCCTGTGATCTCTTCAGCCTGGTGTGTAAATAATGCCTTGTAAATGACCTGTGGGGTCGTCAGCCTCCAATTCTGTCGGTCCAAAGAACGTCACATCCTGTGCGAAGAGTCAATCACGTTACGCACTGGAGTGAAACAGTTGTTGTTGCACAGTACAGCAACAGTGCAAACATATAGGCTTATTTTGTTACTGTACCTTGTAAACAAGGTGCAGTCTTTAAACTTGTTGATAATGACCAATATTTATTGAAATGTCCAGCTTTCATGATCAGATTGTCTTACGAGAACTTTTCTGGGTAGGAATTTACTGTTGTCTTTGTGAGATGGCCCGTAAACTCAATGGCCAGTCTCACACAATATATAGGCCTACCTTGATAAAACGGATTTCTTGCTCTCCGTAAGCGAGTGTTTGTGCACAGGTACCCAATATTTTCTAATTTGCCTGACATTATTGATATTCTGAGATTTCTATTCAACCTTGGTCTCAAGAAACTTTGCAAATTAGGCCCACAATCCCTAGCCTGAGGCTCTGGCAATAGCATACGTGTACTGCACTCGCTGCCAGACTGTCCCTGTTTTCACTCCAGCTGAAGTTTTCATGACCCAGGTCACGCAAATCCCCGGATATTGGACCGACAGAATAACTCTCCCCCAACTGAGGATTTGGATTTTCGAAAAGTGTACCTTACATGGCCAGAGTGTAACTACCAGATTTTCTGTGATTTCAATCTCCTCAGCTAGAAGAAGAAAGACAGTAATTGTTATTTTCTCTGCTTGAAAAAAATCAGTACACTCCACATTAGTCGATGGTAATGCTCAGCTAAGGTTGTCCTTTGAACAGGATTGCATGTTTCTGGAATAGAATCAAATCAAATTGACCATCAGCGGCTGTCTCTTAGTTCACCCCCCCCCCCCTTTTGTGAAATGTCTTGATCCACTACTGATATAATTTTGGTAAAAGTTTTACTTGATGTAATCCAACTTTATTTTGAGACTTAGTGTTTAGTCAATAGAAGTACCTCAAGTCAAAAAATTCAAAAATATGTGTTAAACAGCATGAAAAATGAATTCTAACATTTCAACTCCCACAGATTTCTTGGAGCCCAAATATGAAATGTTGAAATTTATTCACTTAAAACAGTCCATCATGCAATAATTTGTGACTTCCTTGTTGTACAACTCACATTACCTGTTTTGTTTACCCTTAAATGTTAAAAATGTTTGTATGACCTTTGAGCACTTCCTGCTTGCTTGCACACCATCACAGATAGGGCTTCATAAATTACATCACCCCATATGAGTAAAAGTGCTATCACACCTTGGGTACAGGGTACAGTAACTTTCAGAGAAACAAAGAAATACAAAGACTGTAATTTAAGTAGTACAACAATGACATCACAAATTATTGTGCAATGTACCATTTTAATTTGAGTGAATTACCTTCAACATTTTGTATCTCGGCTCAAGAATATCCTATGAAGATGGGAGTTGGATGGTTAGAATTCATTTTTCATGCTGTTTAAGATACATTTTTGAATTTTTTGACTTGAGGTACACTTTAAAGGACCAGTCCTCTCACCTCAAACTACAATTCTTGTAGGGGGTAACAGAAATTCTAAATTGGCTCAGCTCATTGATTGACAGCTAATTCAAACAATGCAGACTACCGCAGCTTATATTACACAGCATGAACTGTACTGAGAGTGTTTTGATACATATTGAACTTTTCTACACAATTTCAGACAATTGTGGGAGGGACTTAAGTAAGAAGGTTAGGAGAATTGGTACTGTTTGGGGTGACAGAATTGGGCCTTAAGGACTCCTGTGACACCTCACAAATACTGATAAACCCAGGAGCTTCAGGGGCTTTTCCCCCTTGGCCCCACCGTGGCTTTGTCCCTGAACCGTTTCAGGGGCTCTAAGATGGTCGCCATCTGGTGCCATTTGTGGGAGTGTTCCCTGTAAAATCCTTGTGCCCATTGTCTCTCCGGAATGAGAAGTCTGGCAATGTTGCTGTAAATAATGGAAGAATGAAACAACTTCATTCTATTGTTCCTCAATTTGTTATCATTCTGGAAGAACTTCTGGGGGAGTGCAGCTCTTTCCTTTTGGATGAGGTAGTTTTGTTTTGAATGAGTCCAGTAGTCTGTGTTTGATAAAGTTTTCTAAGTTAACGAGTGCCTTTCTAATTTCATTTCTAATTAATTTGGTAATCTTAAGTTATTCTGAGGTTTGTCATTTTTTTGAATTTCAGACATGATGTGGATCAATGGACCGTGCAGTTTCCTCACCCTGAGAAACAGATGTTGTTAGCTCTTCTGGCATCATGTAGGCTTTTGGTCATTTTTGTGAATCTGGAGTTAAGTTACAGTGTTTTAAAGGGAGAAGTGTTGTTATTTTATTCTAATGCAGCTTGGACATTTACCCCCTTGGTGGATTTTTCTTGCATACAAATAGCGAACACTCAGGATTACTACCAACATGCACAAATTTTTGTACAAATTCTAGCCGATAGCTACCACTTGTGGCCATTTTCCTCATACTGGGTACTTTGGACTTCCAGCTCATTTTCAAAAAGAAGAGATACATGATAAAAATACTTTCATGCTTGATTTTCAAGGATTCTTTTCTGAAGGAATAAAAAGTCCAATGTCATGTTATATCTGTCAGCCAAACCTACCACGCTCATAGTGCCATCATCTTCACAGAGACAGGATCATCAACAGGCTGAAAGAACTGGATGTTTGACCAATCCAAATTCATCAATTTTACATACATGTACAGCTTTGCTGCCATTCACTAGTAAAGGTTTAAAGATAGGGTATATATATTTTTCCAATACAGATTGTTCCATTCATGTGAGAGTAAGATGTTGTGTTCATGTCTTTCTTCAATGTGAGTTATTACATAATTATATGAAATTATATGCACTGCAGTTTTGTTCATTCCAGAAAAAGAAATGTTGCACCTATCCAGTACAATTAAGTGACAAACTCACGGGAACTATTCAGCCTATTGGTTTGATGAAGTGTTAAAAATTGTTCTACTTTTGAACAAGAAATCCTCCAAACTGATAAGGATATAACCAGGACAGAAAGTTGTCGAATGTGGGCAAAGTGAAAGGGGATTTTTTTAGCCATCTGATGCCATGAATTATAATAGCATCAAGTCTCAAGAGCTAATTTTTTTTAATGTATGACTGCATGGTCATTTTTTTGCAAACTGTCAATGCTCAAGGACATGTATGAAGGGTTGATTAATATAAAATGATTTCTCCATGAACATTGACATGCATTAGCGAATGCCAAATCAAGTCTTAGGCAATGCTGAGCAAATACAAAATGAGTACTTAGCGAATGCAAAAGGGATGCTCTTCAAATGCAAAATGAAGGCTTAGGGAATGCAAAAATATAGGCTAAGCGAATGCAAAATGAAAGCTAAACAAAACCAAAACGAATGATTAGTGAATGCAAAATGAAGGCTTAGCGAATGCAAAATGAAGGCTTAGCGAATGCAAAACTAAGGCTTAGCGAATGCAAAATGAAGGCTTAGCGAATGCAAAACTAATGCTTAGTGAATGCAAAATGAAGCCTTAGCGAATGCAAAATGAAGCCTTAGCGAATGCAAAATGAAGCCTTAGCGAATGCAAAACGAATGCTTAGCGAATGCAAAATGAAGGCTTACCGAATGCAAAACGAATGCTTAGCGAATGCAAAACGAATGCTTAGCGAATGCAAAATGAAGGCTTAGGGAAATGCCAAATGAAGGCTTAGCGAATGCAAAATGAAGGCTTACCGAATGCTTAGCGAATGCAAAACGAATGCTTAGCGAATGCAAAACGAATGCTTAGCGAATGCAAAACGAAGGCTTAGCGAATGCAAAACGAAGGCTTAGCGAATGCAAAATGAAGGCTTACCGAATGCAAAATGAAGGCTTAGCGAATGCAAAATGAAGGCTTGACGAATGCATTCATTTTCCTGCATCTGAAGGCTTAATGAAGGCTTAATGAATGCATTCATCCATGGTAAGGGATATCATTTGAGCTTGTGTGGTGAGAAGCGTTCCAATGCAACTTGTGAAGTGGTGAACTGGGGATTTTTGGAGCAGCTCAAGTTCAAAATGGCTGACGTCAGGAAAGACCAAAAACAATCAAGACATCTTTGTATTTGACCCTTCAGCCTACAAAATGATACACGGTGTAGGCTAAGTTGCAAATGTGAACAAGTAAATCATATTCTGAATTCACCTTGAAGATCCACCCTCATCTGGAAATTGACTTCTTCTAGAGGCTGGCTTACAGATAGGAGGCCAAAGGCCCTTAATGTATTCTGCTGCATTTTTTCTTTAAAAGTATTGATGTTGCATGCCTTAACCACTTCTTGCGGTAATTTGTTCCACTGCTTCAAAATCCTATTACAATAATTGTTTCATCTAGTTTCCAATCTGGCATATTTTGGTCAAAGTTTCAGTGAGTTTCCCCTTGTCCTCTCATTTCCAATAACTTCAATTATCCCCTCCAAAGTGAGTGGGGATCCACTAAAAATATATTATGACCTCTGATGAATGTTCGAACTTTGGGGAACTTAGTCAAATAATTATTGCTGTCAATAATTACGGTGATATAATAAATCCCAAAGAAGACGGAGCTCGTGCCTAGTCGTTGAGAAGTCGAGGAGCGAGTACTGAATCCTTTGTTCCTCTCTGCACATGCATTCGAAGGCTCTGGTGAGGCAGATGTAGTCATGGGTGAAACAAAGGGATTCGCTAAAATTTGGCCCATCTCTTTTCCAAGAAATTTTGCTGGGAAAGAGAGGGCGGCGCGCGGCCGTCTTCCAAAGTGGACTTCTGGAAGAAACTGCTACAGCAGTACTTTAAAAAAAAAAAAACAATATGAATAACATAGTAGCCTAATCACATTTTCATGCTTGATGTGTGTTGCAATAACTGTTACTTAATTTATAAATATACATCTATTATAAAATATACAAACTGGCCCCTTGCTTAGGTATTTCCTAAGTAAAAAATGTTTTGTACTTACTTTCATCTCTGTATGTAAGAATCAAATGAGCAAAGAAACGGTAGGTAAAACTTCAGAGGAATTGCTTCTTTACATGTGTTTTTTTTTTTTTCAAAATGAAAATTCATGCCTCACAGTTTAAAACAGAAGACCTTCATATTCTCATTCAGGATGGCTCTTTTAAAGGCCAAATCCTCTCCCTCCAGAAAGTTCCAATTCTTGTTACCTACTTAACTTGAGCCCTTCTACAACTGTCTTTAAACTAATACTCATCCAGACACGATGTCAGTTTATTGCTTCAGGGTGAGAAAAAGACCACAAACTGTCATTAAAACATTCTCAGTGTAGTATATGCTGTTCAACATGAGCTTCGGTAGTCTGTGTTTTTTGAACTAGCTGTCAATCAAAGATCTGTGCCAATAGAGAATTTCTGTGGACTACAAAATTTGTAGTTTGGGGTCAGAGGAATGTACCTCTTTAAAGTATAAGCTCTTGCATGGAATATAAATGGATATTTGTCAATTTGTGACATTTCACTGATTTTTGATTCCTTGCCGTAGGCAGGCAAGGAATCTATGCGATGGTGATGTCGTGTGTATGTGTGTGTGTGTGTGTGTGTGTGTGTGTGTGTGTGTGTGTGTGCGTATGTGACGCTATGGCTTGTAAACACGATATCTCAAGAAGGGTAAGTCCGAGGGATCTCATACTTGGCATGTGGATTGCCCATATTGAGTAGATGATCCCTATTGTTTTTGGTGGACGTCAAAGGTCACTTGGGGTCACGAGAGGTCAAAAGGTCAAAATCTTGTAAACACGATATCTCGAGAATGGTACATGTGACTAAGCTCATATTTGGTGTGTGGGTTGGTCATATTGAGTAGATGATCCCTATCGATTTTCTTGGAGGTCAAAGGTCATTTGGGGTCACGAGAGGTCAATAGGTAAATTCCTTAGAAATTGCTTGTAAACACGGTATCTCAAGAAGGGTAAGTGTGACTAATCTCATATTTGGTGTGTGCATTGGCCATATTGAGTAGATGATCCTTATTGTTTTTGGTGTAGATCAAAGGTCATTTGGGGTCACTAGAGGTCAAAAGGTCAAAACTTCATAAACACGATATCTCGAGAACGGTACATGTGACTATGCTCATATTTGGTGTGTGGGTTGGTCATATTGAGTATATGATCTCTAATGATTTTCTTGGAGGTCAAAGGTCATTTGGGGTCACGAGAGGTCAATAGGTAAATTCCTTAGAAATTGCTTGTAAACACGGTATCTCAAGAAGCGTAAGTGTGACTAATCTCATATTTGGTGTGTGCATTGGCCATATTGAGTAGATGATCCCTATTGTTTTTGGTGGAGATCAAAAGGTCATTTTGGGGTCACGAGAGGTCGAAAGGTCAAAACTTGTAAACACGATATGTCGAGAACGGTACATGTGACTATGCTCATATTTAGTGTGTGGGTTGGTCATATTGAGTAGATGATCTCTAATGATTTTCTTGGAGGTCAAAGGTCATTTGGGGTCACGAGAGGTCAATAGGTAAATTCCTTAGAAATTGCTTGTAAACACGGTATCTCAAGAAGCGTAAGTGTGACTAATCTCATATTTGGTGTGTGCATTGGCCATATTGAGTAGATGATCCCTATTGTTTTTGGTGGAGATCAAAGGTCATTTGGGGTCACGAGAGGTCGAAAGGTCAAAGCCGTAAACACGATATCTCGAGAACGGTACATGTGACTATGCTCATATTTGGTGTGTGGGTTGGTCATATTGAGTAGATGATCTCTAATGATTTTCTTGGAGGTCAAAGGTCATTTGGGGTCACGAGAGGTCAATAGGTAAATTCATAGAAATTGCTTGTAAACACGGTATCTCAAGAAGCGTAAGTGTGACTAATCTCATATTTGGTGTGTGCATTGGCCATATTGAGTAGATGATCCCTATTGTTTTGGTGGAGATCAAAGGTCATTTGGGGTCACGAGAGGTCGAAAGGTCAAAACTTCGTAAACACGATATCTCGAGAACGTACATGTGACTATGCTCATATTTAGTGTGTGGGTTGGTCATATTGAGTAGATGATCCCTATTGTTTTTGGTGGAGGTCAAAGGTCATTTGGGGTCACTAGAGGTCAAAAGGTCAAAACTTCATAAACACGGTATCTCGAGAACGGTACATGTGACTATGCTCATATTTGGTGTGTGGGTTGGTCATATTGAGTAGATGATCTCTAATGATTTTCTTGGAGGTCAAAGGTCATTTGGGGTCACGAGAGGTCAATAGGCAAATTCCTTAAAAATTGCTTGTAAACACGGTATCTCAAGAAGCATAAGTGTGACTAATCTCATATTTGGTGTGTGCATTGGCCATATTGAGTAGATGATCCCTATTGTTTTTGGTGGAGATCAAAGGTCATTTGGGGTCACGAGAGGTCGAAAGGTCAAAACTTCGTAAACACGATATCTCGAGAACGGTACATGTGACTATGCTCATATTTGGTGTGTGGGTTGGTCATATTGAGTAGATGATCCCTATTGTTTTTGGTGGAGGTCAAAGGTCATTTGGGGTCATGAGAGGTCGAAAGGTCAAAACTTCGTAAACACGATATCTCGAGAACGGTACATGTGACTATGCTCATATTTGGTGTGTGGGTTGGTCATATTGAGTAGATGATCCCTATTGTTTTTGGTGGAGGTCAAAGGTCATTTGGGGTCACTAGAGGTCAAAAGGTCAAAACTTCATAAACACGATATCTCGAGAACGGTACATGTGACTATGCTCATATTTGGTGTGTGGGTTGGTCATAGTGAGTAGATGATCTCTAATGATTTTCTTGGAGGTCAAAGGTCATTTGGGGTCACGAGAGGTCAATAGGCAAATTCCTTAAAAATTGCTTGTAAACACGGTATCTCAAGAAGCGTAAGTGTGACTAATCTCATATTTGGTGTGTGCATTGGCCATATTGAGTAGATGATCCCTATTGTTTTTGGTGGAGATCAAAGGTCATTTGGGGTCACGAGAGGTCGAAAGGTCAAAACCGTAAACACGGTATCTCAAGAACAGTACATGTGACTATGCTCATATTTGGTGTGTGGGTTGGTCATATTGAGTAGATGATCCCTATTGTTTTTGGTGGAGGTCAAAGGTCATTTGGGGTCACGAGAGGTCAAAAGGTCAAAACTTCGTAAACACGATATCTCGAGAACGGTACATGTGACTGTGCTCATATTTAGTGTGTGGATTGGTCATATTGAGTAGATGATCCCTATTGATTTTCTGAAGGGTCAAAGTTCATTTTGAGTCAGCATGTTCAAAGCCTGACAAGCTTTCCTGCACAGTCTTTCAAGAAATGTCACTTGTAGGGTCCTGTAACTTGTCCTGTAGATGGCACATAGTGAATACATGGTCCCAGAAGTTTTTGGTGGAGGTCAAATGTCATTTGGGTTCACAGCAGACAAGGGGATCTCAATGTAGGAAGATTGGATGCCTTGCATGTGTACTTTGTGGGCACATTATGGAGCCCTGTTAATTGAAAAACATTGCCAAGCAATGTCAATGTGAAAAAAGGCCTTACATTTCAGCGGCAAGGAATCACTAAGCCTTTTGGCTTTCTGGTTCAAAGTAGTTTACAGTATTAGGGGTGATTGCTTGCTTCTTTTCAGTTGGGAAAAATACATTTTTCTGTAGTGCCCCATGCCTTGTGCCCCAACCCCCCCCCCCCCTTCATACCACATCTGGGGTCAAATTCAATAAACACCAGGAACCTTGTTGACACAATACTGGTGGCCTATTTCAAAGAAAAAATTTTCTTATGTTTTGCAATGTATTATTATTAGAAGATGGTTTCTACCATTTTTAAGTGGAGGGCAAAGGTCATCTTGGGTCACCAGAGGTCAAACCTTGAAGTTAATGTTAAGACCATGTCTCAAAGTATAAACTTGGATGGATTTTACATTGTGTTTGTGTATATTTTTGGTGAGAAAATGGTCCCTATTGGTCCCTGTTGGTTGGTGGAGGTGGAAGGTCATCTGGGGTAACAGAAAATATGTTTTCAAATATGCTAGTAGTGCATTTGACAGAGAATATATACTGTAGGACATCATGACATTATCTGGAATAGAACAGCCTTAAAATCTCAATGCACTTTTGCATTCTGGTTCTTTTGCACTTTGCAATTCTTCGGAAAGAAGACTTCTTGAAAGTTAACAGTATCCTTTTTCTTCTGTATTTTCTTCTTTGTAGAGAACATAAAATCATCCCAGAATGGCTACAAAATTAGTCCAGTGGTTGATGGTTTTTACTCTTTTTACCAGTGTTTGGATTTCTCTTGTATTTAAACTTGTTCCTGTTCAACTAGATGACAAAGTGATGCAAGTTTTATGGCCAGTAAGTTCTTTTATAAAGATGCTTTTGGATTCTCTTTTTTTTTGTATCTGCTCATTTTTTTAATCTAAGTACACTTGTATCCTACCTGTTTCTTCATAACAGCCTGGAGGGGTCGAATTTGATGTTGTCAAAAACATGGTATAAACCAACACAAAATTATCCCATTTAGGTTTACATAAAAAATAGATACTTTCACTATTCTGTCATTTCATTGTGAATTATTTAAAACAGTAAGAAAGTGTAGACAATTTCAACTCCATATCTAAAGGTTGAAAATGTAGCCACATTAAAACCCAGTTTGCAAATAACAGTTGAACATTGACTCACAACAAAAACACAAATAACCATCAAACATTTTGACATACTGTACATCTCATGAAAGGTAATTTTTCAAGAAGTTCTTAATTTAATACTTTTTCTTGGATATTTTGTAATTTGGATTGTATGAGCCCATGCCAAACACAGCTAAGTTAGAGTAGCATTTGAAACATTATTGAGCTTGCCATGTGATCATTTTGTGTAAGTTTACTTTGTATTTGCCCATACTCTAATGCAGGGTTGCAGCTAGACAGAAATATGACAGTAGAATGCAAATTGCATCAATGGCTGTTTGTGTGAAGTACACCGACAAATTTTAACTTCCAGGCATTGTTTCCAAATTTGCCTGATGTGAAAAATTCTTGTTGATTTTCCCCCATTGAGAATTACTGTAGCACAGCTTCAACTTGACTTGAGTCTTTACTTATTTTGAAGCAACAGCTCAATATCACAATTTTCTTTTATTTCTCTCCAAAAAATCTTTCTAAATATGTCATGACTTCAGTATTCAATATGCAAGGTAAACCAAGCACTTACTTCTAGTAAACTTTATATGTGACAAGAAAAAATGTTGTCACAGGATGCTCAATCATGGAATGGGACAGTCTACTACACAACTTCAAGCTGGTATGACTGCTCTTGTCCTTTTTTTTTTTAGTTGATGTGACTCATCACAAAAAGTAGTGACTTGGTTACAGTTATGCACTGTGGCAGGTAGTCATAAATGAGATTAATCACTATCAAAAAGATTGAAATATTTTGCAATTAATTTTGAAGTTTTAACAGGTTGAGCATTTTATTATACAAGTCACATTTTAAATCTTTTTGTATGAATTTTCTTGTTTCAATTCAGCTGCCAATATATCTCCTGGTAGTCTTTGGGGTAAGATACATTTAATACTTATTCTACAATTTTCAGAAATTCGGAAGTATTTTTGTGTGAACTATATAAAAATTTTGTGTTGGAAGTTTTGAATTTAGATCAAGTTCTGTATCATAAGATCAGACAAACCAGTGGTGATTGCAGTATGCATAATTTGATGAACAGGAAGTGTGTGCATGGCTTTTTCAGTGTGGCTAAAAAAATTTAAGCCTGGATTGTTTCAATGTTTCTACCCAGATTAGGAGCTCCCCTGTCACCTAGGGATTAAGAATATACCTCCAGTATTTCCTGCCTGTCATAAAGGTGACTAAAAGGAAGGTCTTGCATTGTATTTGATTTGTATTCGAAACCAACTTTGAAACAGTATTTAAACTTTACCTTTCTTTATGGTTGAGACTATGTAAAACATCTGTGTTGATGTGTCATTAAATCTGATCCAATTAATAGGGTAGTGCAGCATGCTGTCTGACAAGCTGACATCATGCATTTGAAACCTTTTCAGTTTCATGCAAGTTTTAGGTGCTTTCACTTCCCATTTACTACTTAGGATAACAACCTTCCAAATTTTACTTGTCAACACTCTGTACAGAACATGCATTTTAATGGTGTTGTCAATACAGGCAAAATTATTTCAAAAGACAGACTGCATGGTCAAGTGGTTGGTTAGTGCATCTGACTTACAGCCAGGAGGTCTTGAATTTGACTCCTTGCTAGGTCATATCAAAGATTTAAAAAAAGAACCTGCTACCACTGTGCTCGATGCTCAGCATAAACAATGGAGTAGGGAAAAATAGCCAGTGAGCCATAACTGGACAAAAGCCTGTGACCAACCCTACGTAAACCAATCGGTTGGAAACTGAGCCATAAAACCTTATCTAACTAGCTCACCAATTTCAACAGCTATTTGAAAAAGGGGAGATATATACTGTAGATACTGGTACATTACTGTTGATAGTAAATGGTTGTTTAGTTTCAAAATGAAACTACTGAAGGGAAATATATACTTGAAAGGAAATCTTTACATTTTAATAAAAGCAGTTGCCCTTCAGCAGGAAAGCAAGATTTTGTTGGGAGATGAATCGGAAATCATATTCAGGTCATGGACTTCTCAGAAACCAGTCACAAACATGTTTTGCACTCTTTTGGTCAAAGGCTTTCATAGTTTACAGGCCTCGATTTTCTGGAAAATTTATGGTTGTCCTTCTGGCAACCATTTCACTAGTTTTGGTTCTCAACAATGAAATTTGGTTGTCCGAAGCACTTTGCACACAATTACAAAACAGTAATTGTGTTCATGTATTATTGGTCTTGAAGAAAAAGCTAGGACAATCGGACAACCATGAAAATCGGGCCCTGGTTTACTGTACATGTACTTATTAAATGTTGCATAATATCTTTTGACTATAGGCCAAAATGGTTGGTAAATGTGCTTTTCAATGTGGGCTCGGCCAATTCGATTATTTTTGGAATTAGTTACTTGAAGCTCTATTACTCAGGATCCTGCAGGATTTAAGACCCTTGTAATAAGGACATTTAAAGTGACATAAAATTTGACAAAATTGAAAATAACCGAGAGTCAGTTGAGTGCACAGGGGGAACCCTTGTAGAGTCAGTGTTCACCACTGAATTAATCTTTGTTCAGGTACTCTGAAGGTTTGAGATAAGCATTTATCACTGTCTATAGACAAATTCAGCAATGAAATCATGGTGCAAAATTGCTTGGATGAATCAGCCTTGGTTTTTGTAATTAATATTGATTACCAATACTACAGATGATTGAAAACAATCAAAACCCTGTAATAAGCAGATTCAATTTGATGAAATAAATGATAAATGGAATTACAGCTTTGTTGCTATTTGATCTGTTGTAAGGTCAGCACCTACTGAAACTTTGTCTGAATGCAGCACCCTATCTCAAAAAGCTCTAGTCTAAAACATTGCTAGTGTATATATGTTAGCAACTTAGCGGAGAATGAATGAACTAATATCTTACAATTCACGTAAGATCTTACAACTATGGTTTCTTAAGTTGCAAATGTGTATGAAAACATGACCATTTCACTCCTTTTATTTAATGCTTGTAATACAAATTGCTTGTTTCTTTTGTTTGTAGAGTTACTCCTTGGCAACTATAGGATATCGTGTAGCTACATTCAATGACTGTGAAGATGCTGCTGCTTCCCTGAAAGCAGTAAGTATAATCTTAGAGAAGGGTTGGACAAATTTCTACAGTGCTCTCACGTTATGTCACAGTTCGTAAGCCACACCCACACTGCTGGACAAAAATCATCATTAGCTGCTTCTCTGCTAGCTATACTAAATTTGTACTGTACTATATTTTGCCCGTCAAAAGAGGTGGAGCTTATGATGTACTGTAAGTAAAAGCACTCTGTATATGACCCTATTGCTCTTGGTCCTGGGTGTGGTATAAGGGGAAATACTTCCAAATTCTGATCATGTCCTGATCAATTTTTGTCACAGTTCTCAATTCTTAGAGCATCTTGCATTTAGTGCATTCAATCAGTCACTCATCCTTATAAAGAGATTTGCCAGAGACAAAATTCATTCACTTCAAAATATGCAGAAAAATGTCCTTTTTTAGGAGGTGAAAACTGCATCTCAATAGACCAGACTAATTTTCAAATAATGCAACTTTTCTGAGATTTAGCAGTTCATGGGAAATCTGTGATATCATCATGGCACATTAATTTGACATTGCAATGATCCAATTTATTCATAATTTTTTTGGTGCTACAGGGAATATTACCTATTAGGGTAATGCTAGATCCACAGGAAAAGTTATTCAAACATTTCAACCAGGTCAAATTTCAAGGACTAACAGGACATTCAGTTATAAAGAAAAAGCAAATTTTGAGGCAATCTGCTAGCATTACATAAGTTCCTGTGGCTTTGGTGAAAAATACAGGTAACTTTTAACTAAGTAACCAATTTTTAAAGTGAGATATCTTGAGTAAGGAAAAGGTATTGCGATAGGGATTGGAAGACATGAAGTGGAATATTTTTGCCTCTTCAAGACCCATGTGGAGAACCACCAGAACACGCCTTTAACAGGTGTATTTCTCACTCTATCCAAATTCAAGTACCTGGTATTGCTCAACTTGTGTAGGGAGGGACTCTTCACATTCCAAACACCTACGTACATGTTTCTGTCTTGCTGAGCCATAGTTGAATGTTTTCTTAACACAGTGCCTAAAAGTACAACAGCCCTCGCAAATAGGTTGGAAACTGGGCCATGGCTGGCTCGTCTTGAACCAATAGGTTGGAAACTGGGCCTAACTAACTAACAAACTAGCTACAACTGGTTCTAGTTGGTTTTGTCTTAAGTCCATATTAAACCAGCAGGGTTGCTGAAGCTTTGCAACTAGGTTGATCATTTGAACAACCCAATTGAATCATTCCAAATTCTGTAATAAATCAACTGGATTCAACTGGGTTTTCAACTAGGTTTTAATTGGAATCCCATGAGATCCAGTTGACCAGATCCTTCTTGAAATTTTATCCCAGGACCCTGACAGTGGTGATGCTACTGTATGTGTGTAGACACAAACAAAGTTGTGCTGTTGTACCAGGGAGTACCAGGGAAACTAACCTCCCTGGCTGTTCTGTTCAATTGTAATAATACACGTTTCTCTCTGTTTGAACGTTAAGATGATATTTGGAGGGAATCCTTCCCTCCTTCCCCCAACATGGAAAAATAACTCTGACTGCAGCACAGAAGATCTGGCTTCTAAATATTTAGCACTCTTAACTGAGCCCTGGATTCCAAAATTATAGGGCTTTGTGGTTCAGAAGTGAAGGATTTCTGTTCTCAGTTTCATAGGAAATACTGGAAATGTTTTTCATTGCTTTGTGTAAAGAAGGGAAATTAGCAATTTCTTCTGGTAAGCATTGGTAGATCTTGTGATCATTTATGAGGACAGGGTTGGGGATATCTTCCTACTGTTTCTTATTTTAAATATTGTCCACATGCCTCGATTCTACCCATTGACCCATTTCCAAATAGCAATTACAGTGAATTGTGGGATAGAGCTTTGGGTGTACGTCAATTTTCACCACAGTGAAATGCCTTTGACAAAAATGACAAACACCAAAACTCTATCCCACAATCCTTTGTAATTGCTATTTGGAAATAGGTTAATTGGAAATCCAGCTTCAGAAAAACCTTCTGTTTTCCTGTTAGCCTGGGCAGGTTCTCCACTTGGTTAGTTTGTTAAACAGTTTTCTTCCTCTCAAATCGCAATCATGCACTAGAGCTGCCTTTTTGTTTGTCTGTTAGACAACTAATCATGTACAGTTGTCTCAGGTTGCACTTCACAGTCAAGTGGTCAGAGCATCAGACTTGCAGTTGGGAGGTTGGGAGTTCGAGCCCTGGCTGGGTCAAAGGAAAGACTTTTAAAGTCTTTCCTTTGAAGGAAATCGGTACCTTCAGAAGGTACCGCTTTTAGAGCGGTACCTTCTGTCATTGTGCTCGGTGCTCAGCTAAAGCAAAGGAGTAGGGTAAAACAAGCCAGTGAGCCACAACAGGAAAAAAAATGCTGTGGCAGCTTGACTTGAACGAATTGGTTGGAAACTGGGTGGTAAACCTCCATCTAACAAACTAACTAACTCAGGTTGCATTTAGCATGTACATAGCAAAAGGAATTATAAATAAACATGTACAGCTCTATGAGCATGGTGTATTTACAGAAGTGATAAATTTCTGGACTCCAGGTGTTTGCAAGGGAGGCAACAGAGATAAAGTAACAGTGGTATGGAGACAAAAAAAAATGTGTTACCTACTGTATATATCTAATGGCCAAAAGCTAGTCATGCAGTTCTTGTGGGATACAACTTAAGCTAACCGCACATTTCCATGACTTAGCACACCGCAACTCAACTCAATCGTTGGATCTCCAAGAGTCGTGTAATGTGTGCGAGTTTACAACTACCATTGGCAGTTGCAAGACCAGTTTTAAATGGCACCAACTTCAGTTGGGAAAAGTTCTTCCTAACTGAAGTCGATGCAACATAAATCTGGACATAACATTGCCAATCACTGTTGTAGCAAAGATTGAGTTGAGTTGCGGTGTGCAAAGTTGTTTAGTGTGCACCTAGCTTTAGGTACAAAATTTTCAGTACATGTAGTTGTAATGGAAGAAAAGAAAACAGGGAGATAATAGTCATGGAATATCAACGATCACTTCATACTGGTTGGTATGTTCTCCCTCCCCTTTTCAGAATGTTATGACAAAATTGGAAATAGCTATCATTCTTCTGTTCCTTCCAGTTGACACTGTCTGAGGAATGTCAAATTGTAAAGAAATGCAGGTTTCTGTGGCATCTGTTGCTATTTCAGTATGGCGCCTTCTGTTGCATTTAAGCTGTTACAGTGGGTGGCCTCATAATTGAATCTATTCATACACACAAGTCTTTCATGGAATGATCTCGTGAGACTAGTTTCAAGCTGTTTGTGATTTTAGGTCACTTTTGTTTACTGTATGTGTGAAGATGTTTTTTTTTCCAATATTTTAAGAGGAGATTAAAATACACTAACAAAGTCAATCTGTGCACAGAATATACATTGCTCTGTGAAAGAAGTTAACTTTGTTTTCAGTCAAAATTACAAAATTGAGGAAATGTTTGTGGTAATATTAAACAGGAAGTGGCAGGAAGTGAAAATCAGGAGAATTGGTGTAAGCACCAAAATTATGTGCTATTGCTTGGTTAACTCTTAGCCAAACAGTGTAGAGTGAGTGGTTGGTTGTCTCATCTCACATTGTCGAAACGGATGATCTTTTTTTATTTTTTAGGGATATTAGGCAATCAAGGCATGGTATGATATAGCAAATGTTAAAAAAATTTCCTATTCAATTTGAGGAAACATGATCTGGGTCCTTCTCACATAAAAGTACTTCATATTCAATTAGGCCTTTAAATTCAGCAAATGAGTCGGCAAAGTTATGATTGAGATATTGAATAGTTTCAGACGTGTGTGCTTTCATGAATTAAATGATGCTGAAAATAAGGTGTGGCAGTACAGTAAAACGAAAGAATGAAAAAAAGAGAAAAAGCAATAACAAAAGAAAGCGAACAAACTGCTCTGCTCTCTAAAGAAAGGTTGCTCTTATCCTGGAAGAAGTATGTGAGCTTATTTTAATTTGTTTAGCATGCACAAAAGTCATGGAATTTTGTTAAAATTGATGGCAGAAAGTTATTGCAAAGTCTTAGAATTTTGCAAAGAGGAAATAACTTTTATTAAAGGGGAAGTGCAGTCATCCCAACTTGAGTAAGTCTTAGGAGTCTATCCTCTTTCATATCTACTTTACAGTAGTGGTAGGTCTGAAAGCACAAGTTTACAACTGCTACCACTGCTGTGATTCCCTGCCTTGGAAGTCCATAGAGGGGAGTTGAGAAAACCTATTTTTCCTGTTGGTATATTTTCTAGATAAGTATATATATATACAAGTTTTCCTAATGAAAGGGAAAAATTGTCCTATATTTCATATATACTCAATAAAAGTGCCCATGTTATCCTATCCCTACCCTTAGAGGAAGTGGGATAATATATTTTCTGGAGTAAACATATGCTTTTGAATCAAATGCCTAGTGATCATTTTGAGAACAAATCACTTACCACCTAAAGAGTGGGTTGTAAAGCTCTTTTGCCAGGTTTGTATATAATGATCTATGGTTTTTTGTAAAATACAAGACATTTTACTTACCAAGGATGGTGATGTAACCTTTGGTGTATTCCGACCTGACTTTAAAAACGGAATTTACTGCAGTTTTGCATGATTCTGCTCCGTATAAACAAAGGAGTAGAGATAACAGTCCAGTGTACCATAATTGGGAAAAGGACAGTGTGCACCACTGGATTAAATTAGAAGGCTGTGCATTGAGGGGTAAAACCCAATTCAGCCAAACCTAACCTAACCCATTGCATTTTTATTTGCTATTAAGTAGTATACCTTTATATGAATATTTTAAGAGACATCATCCTACCTATCCTTCCAAAAATGCCCTTTAAAATTTTGTCTCTCTGTTGGGAACCCAGTGTTATTCCAAATTTTCATAAAAGCTGACCACCCAGTCTTTTTTTACCCATGAGTATTGACTTAAAAATGTATGAGTGTTTTTAAAAGAGAAAAGTTATGGTTAGTGTAAGTGGGGCTCATCTTCAAATTTGAAAAGGGCACCTACAGTACTTTGGTAAAGAGAAAATGTCTCATGTAGTGATGTTGTTTAATTTCAAGTAGTAAATGAAGTCATTCTTCATGAAATGTGCCCCTGCTAGCCTCGAGGCAGATGGTTCGATGTGAAATTATTTATCCAGTCATTCAATTCTTTTTTTTTTTTTTTTTCAGGAAATTGAAGAAGCCAAAGCAGACCTTACAAGAAAAGGATTTAAATTTTCGTGATGAATGGACCAAATTGATAATTTTCTCATTTTAGACATGTCTTCAGATGCTCCAGACGAGATTTACAGGTGGACGATTGAGAGAAAAGAAAAGGAAACTGCTAGATTGTTGGCAGATGTCAGTAATCAATCGAGTAGCAGATGACTTTGAGCTTCTCATTTTTATTTAGCTCCTATGGAGCTATCAACAGTACTGCAATTGTGTAGGAACTACCGCAGGATTCTATAAGAACTACAGGAAATATGCAATTGTACCCCGGCATGATGTTTGATAATCCTTGCATTTCAAGAAGATTTGACTAGAAACTTCAAACCTTATAAATTATATAAATTTTACCAAATTTTCAGTCTTAGTATAAACAAATCAGTCAGGTGATGGTCTGTTGTATTTGGACATAACTGGGGTCCGTCACCTTTAATATTTCACATTCTTTCCAATTCTTACCTGTATCATGGATGGTGGAACACTGAAAATACCTCTTGATTTTCTCAATTTCATTGAAAATGAGGGTTAAGATTAGTGGCATGTAGACAATAAAAATGAAGACAATTTAAGGCTGATGGACCCACTAATGGACAACTTCACCAGCTGCTCAGATAATTCTATAAATGAATGGTATGCTCTTCTTGTCATTATTCAGATAAAATGAAAAAAAATATTGATTTTGGTTGGTGTATTCTATGGAAGTTAAACTTTGATTACTTGTGAGAGGTGGGGTTGAAATTGGTTATTTCCATAAGCAGAAATGATACATGGTCTTGAGAAAATGATATATTCTTTAAGATTTAAAGGAAATGAGCACAACATTTGAATATAACATGTCATGGTGAAGGTGCTGTCTTTGCAATTTAAGGTTTTACACAATGGTTTTAATGAAGTTTGCACGTAAAAAATTGAGTTCTCTATAGTTATTTTGATGTGGCATCATAAAGCTACTGTATTTGATGAAATATATACATGTTATAGATTGCTGCAGTGCCAACATAGTGCTACTGGAAAAACAGTGCAGCTAGTTTCCCCTCACCTCCCCCCTCCCCCTTTCTCCACACCTTTTCTCCAAAGCAACATTGTTTGTAAACAAATGTTCACATCTCCAAGCCAATGACTGACCCCTACTTGCAGTTTTCTGTAAGTGTGTGTTCCCCCTATCCCTGTGCCCCCTCCCCTTCCCTGCCAATGACTTAGCCTTCACATGCACACATAGCATTAAGGGAGTAAATTACTGACACAAAATTATTTTATCTTCTCTTGTATTGTGTTGTTGTAAGCAGGATTTGACTTCATGTGTTTTTAGTTACTGAGCAGCTTGACACGGGATGGGGGATTGCATGCAGATAACTTAGGTAATTTAGGCAGCTGTGTGAAAGGGCTGGCAGTGAAAAGTTTGGGAAGAAATAGTGCTGAGAAAAGAAAGAGTTTGCCTTAAAATGCAGCATTTGTACAATACGTTAGATTTTCAGCTATCTCCACAAATTGGGAGAGAGGGGATGGCAGATTGACTTTGCAACATCTCTTTACAATGGCACTCTATTTGTTCATATGGCAATGTAAAAAAGATAGGTCACTCTGCTTATGGGGGCAACAAACTCAACCTAGAATATCCCAGGATGCACAAAGTCTAGCTCTGCCACAAATCATAGTGTCCATATTTATGTTAATGCCAGCATTTAAATTTAAATTTGGTTTTCACCTTAAAGCCTTCTGTGATCTTAGATTTTTCTTTTTTGAAATCCTTGAAACTTTGGTTTGCATTTACACAGGGACTGAAAAATGAGTAAACCTGTTTTTGTTGTGAGTAAATTACCTTCATGAATGAGATATGCACTATGCGATTTGAAATTTAAATTTCACCAACATATTTGTCATTCTGTGACACTCACTTGGACAACATTGACAAGTATATAGCATCGCCAATATCTCAAACGTATGAATGTGGACATTGTTAGGTTCAGTGAGCCTTATTCGGCCCCTTAATTCTGTTGACAAGCCTCCCACATAGTAAAGGAAATTGATGCCCACACAGAGCAGGTGTCATTAAGTTGCGATGTTTGGTGTAAAGAATTCACCACTGAGGGAATGATGGATGCATTAGAAATAGGAAATAATACTGCTGTGCTTTTTAGCAGGCCACTGCAAAGTTAAAATAAAAGAAAATACAAATTTCCTCTTTTTTGCCATTGCTGCCAGAGATGATCTGATATTGTCTGTTTTTGACAAAAAAAAAGCATAATAATGTTAATAACTTGCATATTGTTCTGTTGAAAAATGTACACAATATAAAGCAAATGTTTGTACGTATTTTTTTGGTTTTTGTTTTGCATTAGTAGGAGCATGTTACGTTTGCATCAATGATAATAAATCCCTCCTTCCTTATTTTGTCACCTGATATTATCTCTCAGCATGCTACATCACTTCTAGTTTCCTTTCATATTAAAATGTTAATGAGTTAACAAGCTAACTGAAGAAATGCATCAAATAGTGACTGACAGCAGGAATATAATAAGTGAATTTGGATTGTAGAGTGCTTCCCAAACAAGTGGACCCTTGTTTTATGTACTGATAGGCTTATGTTCAGGAGCTCATTGAGTTAATATTGATAACTTAATGAAAGTGTTTAAGGATACTACCACATAAAAAGACTTGTAACTGTAGCATGATTTGTCAAGTTTCATATCCAATAGTTACTGAAAAAGTTAAAATTTTGAATTTTGTGGTGTCCTGACTTGAAACAGTTTTTTGCATAATTTGAAAAAGTGTCTGGTCACAAATATTTGGAAATCGAATTGACCGTGAAGTAGTGACTCATAAACCAGTTATTTGAGTGTAGGGTGTGGGGATTGTCTTAGTCGCATCATTTTTCATTGTATGTGAAGAAAAATTATCAGCTTCAGAAAAATTGGTTGAACTGCATGAACCAAATTAATGAGCTCCTGAAATGGTGGTTATAATAGACTGAGTGACAAGAGCTTTTGAATACCATTTAAAGGCAAAATGCAGTCACCCCAAATTGAATTAGCATAGTAGACTATTTTGTTTTGTAAGTGGTTCTTGAGAATCATGTGACAATATTTTTCTCAGTCAGTTGTGAAATATACAAG
The DNA here is from genome assembly GCA_037179385.1 of Holothuria scabra. NCBI lineage: Eukaryota > Metazoa > Echinodermata > Holothuroidea > Aspidochirotida > Holothuriidae > Holothuria > Holothuria scabra. The sequence continues at coordinate 18,894,437 of CM074181.1, forward strand.
GAGTCACTGCTTGATCTATCCACACTGAATGTAGACAAATCCGATCAGCACTTGTGTTTTGTGAGTGTTGGCAGCCATTAATGGGGTCCATCAGCCTTAAATCCTCTTCATTTATTGTCTACATGAATTTCAAACCCTCATATTCAGAAAAATTGAAGGAATCAATGTATGATGTAGTGAACATCCATTCATGATACAGGTGAGCAAGGAAATTGAAAGACTACAAGGTGATGGACTCCAGTTATGGCTGACTGAAATCGGACCATCACTTGCTGTCCAGATTCATCTATACATTTTTTTTTCTGGAACAGCATGAAGGATTCTTGGAGGAGATACATTTAGAAAATTTGTGACATTAAAACGATGTTTTGTATTAAGTCGGGCGATGCACACTGTTTAACAAGAAATTTCCTTTAACTGGCTAACGATAGCCCTAATTCCTATCCTAATCCCCAACCCTTGCAAAGAATACGGTCGATACAATATAATGGCAACTACCGACGAAGAAATACCTTGTTAAACAGTGCGCATCCACAGATTAAGTCTTGGCAACTGCTTTGCCCTTGAAATCTTGTCAAAGAAGTGGTTTAAGGACTACATCCACAGATTAAGTCTTGTTGCCATGACTTAATCTGTGGATGCGCACAGTCACCATGGTAATATACTTCCATGATTTCATATGATTTCATTCACAAATGAAGTTATTACATGCATTATTGGACCTTACCACGGACTTAAACACACGGACAGAGCATGTAACGTGTACGTCTTATCGAGTACGAGATTGCCGCCACGGACTGAGCAAAAAGGCTCATCAAGATGGCGGCCGTGAAGCTATAATGTGTATGATTTGAAGACGACTCTGTTATATTTACACATAAGTAAAACTTATGGGAAACAATATCATATTCCTGCAATACGTGAAGTGATTTGACCTTACCTGCCATATTTCAAAAATATTTCAACTTTTTTTTGTAAAATCGGGAATTAACTTGAGCAAGTCCAAATTTACACACAATCATAGCAGACAGCCATCCCGGTGCGCACTTTCTCACACATAAGGTAGCGACATTGTACCGTGCAGTATGCTCTGTCCATTATATAGAAGTCCGTGGACCTTACGCATTGGGCGAAGCAAGATTCCTCTCAAGTAGGACCAAGCAGCATGTAGTGTAATTGCCTGGTGGCATATCCCCTTTTCTTTGACAAATTTTGAAAGCTTTGGTGTCCTTATATGCAATCTGGTACCACCTATTCTACCTTTTGAAGTGAGAATCTGTGTTAAAATATTTGTTAAGGGAATGAAGGAATTGACAGCATTGAGAGGGGATATGGCACGAACCACCCCCCCCCCCATATGCCAATGGCAAAGGCAAACAAGACATAGGTCATTGGTGGGGGCTGGAATGTGATTTTGGGCTGTAGCCCACATCTGAACCTATAAAACCAGGTGGGCGGGTCTAACCAAACTTGTCAGAGCAACAGGCATGGTTCCACATAACCACAAAGTATGATTCAAAATACTTCCAATAACTCTTCAATAACTCTTCAAAAACTCTTCAAAAATAAAACATTTTACAAAGAGGATGGAGACACTCCTCCACATATGATCACACCTTGCATCGTCTCTATTTTTAAAGGTACTACCTTCATATTGGTCATTAGGATGCGCCATTACGCACATTGGCCCTCTTTAGAAAGCTAAATTTTTCATTAAGTGGAGGAGAACTCACCAGACCCACTCCGATGTTAATGGACAGAGTTTACTGTCTGACTCTTTCAACTTAGTATTCATGTGCACGCCACTGCAGCAGCTTCCTACTCCTCCTACCAAATGAGGGTGAATGCCAGATTGTTTAAGAATTAAATGACTTCCCTGCCCCCACCCCCGCCTTTCCCACTTCCACTCCTTCATCTGGTTGATCCTGGCAGCACTGCTTTGGTAGGTTTTCAGGTCAGAGACCCATGATATCAGCACCATTGAAAATTAAACACAATTAATGAGTGATCTGGATGGGGTGCAAAAGGCACCCATCCTCTTTAATTGTCCGGGGCCGTAAAACTCCTAACCTAAACTTGTCTCTTTAATTGTCCTTTTGCGTGCTTAAATATTACTTCAAGCTAGTCTCAAATACACAGTCATTTTGCATTGCAGTTCTCTGTCAAATGCATACAAAGTTTTGTAAAGGGGAGGATGTAAGATCCCTTAGAGGCATCTAAGTCTGCGCGATTCATCAAGGTTTTGGACAATGGGGGGGGGGGGGGGCTTCAACCCCCTCGGTTCCGTACGGGCATGATAATTAGTAGTGTGCATGATTCGGTTTAATGAATATCATGTGGTATAAAGAAGGACTGAATTTTCCAGTTGTCATTGACCTAGTGGTGGCGCCGTGATATGTCAGGAGGGAGGATCAAGCTCCCCGACAGATCCTTGTCGCTCCGGGAGAGCAATGGGCAAAAATTTAAAGTCTTGGTTTTTCTCTCTTTTTTAATATTATTTTTTTTATTGAAGTTTATTTGAAAATTACCGGATATCATTCAGTCCTACGGATTATTTTTTAGCGAGCTGAGGAATGAAAATATTCGACATTTGGAAAGTTTTAAACAATCCGTCATGTTTTTAATCACAAAGAGAATTTTTCCAATTCTTTTAAAAATTTGCCCCAAAATCAAAGGCATCATAGTTACGGTAAAATTTTTAATGAAAAATACAACACAAAATGAAACATAGCCACACATTTTGGCAGCCTGTAAAAATCGATATCACTTCATTAACTAGGTTTAGGCGTCATTTTGCCTGAAGTAATAGATTTTTGTTCGGGCGAGCCATGGTAAAGTTGTGGGATGTTTTTCACTGCCAGATTACACAGGCAGACCGGAGGGTGCCCATGTGTATACATAGCCCAAATTTTAGGCCGGGAAAATTAAAGTGGTATATTTCATCTGTCAATTTTCTGCTCGTATTGCAATTTGCTAATGTCTTATTGATGCGAACACTTTATTGAAAACGAAAGTTCAAAGTAACAACTGCTTAGAGTCACTTACAAGCCTGGAAATACCATTCCCGGCTTTCTGAGAGGTCGCGATTTTTCAAATTTTCTGCGCTCTTCGCGCAAACTAATGGTGGCACTCCGCTTAGATTTTCACAAAGATATTATAAACGTAGATACCAAACTCCTATCCCTACACTGTTAGACGCGCTGACTCTTCACGGAGGCTTGATCGGAGCACCCATATTCAATGATTCCTTTTTAATTAAAAGCCAGCATGCTCCTTTCTGAATAGTGCAGACTTCGAATTCTCAGTCGGGCAGAGATTATGTCCTTGTTGAGAATATGAAGCCGGTCAAAAAGCCACCGGCCCTGAGAGAAAGGGTCCCGTACGGCCATAGGTGGTCCCTCATACCCATTCCCCAAGACAGCAGTTACTCAAATTGTCCTTCAATTTCATTAAAACTTTCTGGGTGTAGCTCTTCATGTTTATCCTTGTGGAAAATGGCAAAGAGAACTCATCAGGAAATACAGGAAGGAAGAGGTGCAACAGTTCACACGAAAAATCAGAGGTGGAAGCGAACATATCCGAACCAAGCTCTCTCTCTTTTTTTTTTTCCTTTTCTTCTTTTTATTAAGGAACATGATATATTTATTGTTCATTCGTAATGTCCAAATCTGGCCTGGTGGCTCCTCCATTCACCTGGAAAAATATCCAGCCAGTTGGAATTTTGGACCATGGCAACCTCTCCTTAACATGAGACCCTATCTATAGCCCTGACTAGACTACATCCCCCATGGCGTATCTTCCTGGTGCATGGCTAGGTATCCCCCTCCAGAAGACTCACGCCACTCCTGCATTGGCCTATGCTACTTCTCTAAGTCTTTTGTTACGACTTTAATTAGTAACGAATTTTAGTTGTTTCTCTGCAAGAGGGCCCTAATTACGAAAGCCTATTAGTGCCATGTATATAAACATTTTAATCTGTAATAACAGATTATGAACATGTTAATACAGATTAATAATCTGTTATTTCACAATATTAATATGTAATTACAGAATAATAGTCTGTTTTTAATCCGTAAATCCGGATTAATAATCTGTTATTACAGATTAAAAATACACACATACATGGCACTATTAGGCTTTCGTAACGAACACCTGCATTTGTCCTAATAAGCATTAAATGCTGGTTGGTTGATCAATTGATGGATCGATCGACGGATCAATTAATTGGTGGGTAGGTCGGTTGTAGAAATTTTCCAGAGATGATACATTCCGAAAATCATTAGAAGCAAAACAGTAAAATTAAAAGGCATTTATTGTAGATTGGAGCAAGGATGACGTTATGCAACTGGGGCAAGAGGCCTGTTACCGTCGGGACCGGATGTCCCTCTTCGTCATGAATGTTTTCCACATTTGTCAGGGAGCCTTTAGTAAAATCGTGGGATGGTATATGTAATCACAGCAACCCTCAGGCGCCCGACAATGTTTTTTATTTCCGTCCATTGAAGCTGGGTATCTCGACATGAGGTATTTTTCACACACAATTCTGAGTCGTCTTTGACGTGTTGGGCCGCCTTTATAGAAGAGCGCCATCTTCTCGACGCTCTTCTATTTTGAAGTGAGAGAACTGCGTTTCAACACCGGCATGAAATATGCACAAATTCACGGGAAAACCCATCTGTATGCGTCATGTTCATCTCAAAATCCTTTATTTCATTTCAGATATCAAAGATAAAATCACGGAAATTTCAGTTCCCATTTACATGACAGAAATGTATTTAAATTTCAAAATAAAACGAGGCCCGTGACTCACTCGAAGTACACAGAACAATGCAACCTGGCAAAGAGAACTATATCTGGTTTACTAATATGCCCGTTCCCGAAAACCAAATTTTTACCAAATAAGTGGCAGTGTAATCTATAATACTTAGAAAATGGTGGGATGAATACCCCCCCCCCCACCCCATCAGTGTCTTATTAATTAGGGTAACAATCAAATATTGGTAGTGGAAGGGTGGAAGGCAGAAGGGGCTAACTAAGGCTAAAGTCCTTTTTATGCGTAGCCGGGGATGGGTTCATTGGAATGGCCCCATGAAAGAGGAAAACCTTCCGTCTCAAAGGCCGTTACCTACACCAATATTGCCCGTCATGATCTTGAATAAATAAAAGTCAGTGGGCATCCCGCGAGACCAAAAATTAAAGTGAGAACGGGTCCGAAAAACCGAAAATTCGACAAGGTTCGGGAGACCGAAAATCATGTTGAGGTTAGTATTTTTTTTTTATTTCGATCTCATGAACCTTTACTCCTTTTCGTTTCGGGTCTCGAGGACCGGAAGTGAAACAGGGTTTCGAGGACCGGAGTACGGTCTGACAGACCTGTGGTCTAGCGGACTGCAACAAAAAACCCCTACATAACACGGATGCTACGTGACCTGGAGCCCACGTTTCATCATTCAAACCGGAACAGACACATTTCACGCACTCGCCTAGACGCGAACGCGTACAAATACGTATTCACACTTACACGTTATAACCGGATAATTAATTGGAAACCGCTGTGAAATTTGGAACATGAAAATTGAGTTGTTTAAAGGTCTGGCTAAACTGAATATACTTTTTGGACAGGCGCATCCATCTTTGGCATTGGGGTGGAAATCATCTATTTTCGAATTGATATCTATTGATATCTATGACGAAAAGGCGTTTTTTTTTTCAATTTATCTAATTTAGAGAACTAATACGTGTAGCTACAAATATATTTACATCGCCAACTGTATCTGTGGGAGTTGCGTGTCATATATACATATAGGGAATTGGTTTTGTTTGGATGTGTGATTTTGACGTAAACCATGTGATATTAGACACGATTTTGGGACGATTTTTTGAAAATACCCCCCTTTGTGACGTCACAAAATTTTAATTCATCGTCAAAGATTGTCTAATAATCGGCATTTGGTGATTTTTTTTCACCGAAACATATCATTTCGGAATTATAACTAATCAAACTTGACTAAATTGCATCAATTTAGAAATTTACGGTGAAATAAATGAGTAATAGTTTTGTGTAAAAACTTTTAGATATGCCCCAACCCCGCCGTTTTGCTGGTTTAGCTTCTACATATGTACCCGCAATCATTGCCTTTGTACTCATTAACATACTTGCAAAATTAATACGCTACGTTAGTCAGTGTAATTCTTACACGGTCTTATCGACAAAAGGTATTGGTTTTGACCTTTTGTATTGGTTGGAACTGCTTTCAAATAGGTGAAGCAGGTGGTACATAATTATTGAATGAGTTCAATTTAAACAATTTGAGTTTTGTTACGACTTCATGTAAATCTGATAAAATGTCAAAGGAACAATCTATTGAATAATGAATAAATCAGTAAATCTCTTTCTCTATCTCGCCTGGTTTATTATACACAAACCATTCTTCAGTTCAAATTAATGAAACACTGCATCTTGAAGCTGTAATTATCGGAGGTATACATAAAATATGTCAATCTTTTGTTTATTGTTGCCATAAAACAAAAAGCCGGGACTAGAAAACTAACAGCCAAAATAGGAAATAGCGTTTTCCCACGTATATCAAAGAGCAAGAACACTCGTTCCCAAATAAGTTTTTAAACAATAATCAGGTCCCACAGATTTCTTATTTCGAGGAGTCCAAATATCTTTCAAGGTATGTATAAGGTTTACAACATTGCATATTCAAGGTAAACGATAAGTTACTAATTTTATAATTTAGTGAGGAAAATATTGTCACATGACTATCAAGAGCCAATAACGAAACACGACTGACTTCTACACTAATAATCCAGATTTAGGATACTGCCCTTGCCAAGTTATTTCATCATGCGGTGAACACAAGTTGGTTCCTTCGAAGGGATCCAAACATAGTATGATCGATAAGATATGGAACAAGAGTGTAATCAGTATGAGTTGGGGATTAAATCCCCTTCGAGAAAGCGTTAAAAACAAAGGAATTTCAGAAACGGCAAAAATGTGACTACTCTAAACTTCACCAGGTTTGACTCACAAATCGCATCTGCGGATCCCGAAAACAACCGTTTTCTCTAAAAGAGACCATGACATCCTCCTCTAAGACCCCTCCCTTACGTCACACTTTAAAATTCCCGCTCATGATACAATCCTGACTTCGCGCCTGAAAGGAAAACTATTTATTACAGGTCTGCCGATGCACTCAAGTAAAACACTATAGCAAGCCTTTAATTTTATACTTGATTTATATTGATATTGATGTTCTCCATTCGTGCCAATTTCAGCTTCGAGTCGTTGCCTTTAATGAAAAAGGTTCAAAAAGGGGAATAGACCCAATTTTCTGGAGTCATTAACCAGTTGTAAAATATTAACTAGGTGAATGGGCCGTTAAATAAAACGATATAAGCAAAACTGCCAATCACGATTATGGAGAGGGTAGACACTATTGAACAGGATACAAGTTGGTTACGTGCGGCTTTGTGGAAGGTGAGGATTTATAACTAAGTTTATTAAAGAAACACGCACGCATGATGTGCCCTCTAGTAGCTCCCAGAAAAAATAAAGAAAATGGAAAGTAAATGTAAATAGATAAATAAATAAATAAACAAATAAATAAATAAAAAACTCTCTAAAACACACTCTAAAATCAAAAGAGTGAACTTAGTCACTCTTTGATCGAGTGAAAAGTGTAAATTCACTCCATTAGAGTGATAATTCACTCCAAGAGGAGTGAAGTTTCCTCCAAAAAGAGTGAAGTTCGCTCCAAAAAGAGTGAAATACAACAAAGGAAGAGGGAAAATTCACTCTTCCACGAGTGCCTGCAATGATCGCCCTTTTTTTTTAAGAGCGATCTTTTTTTTTTTTAATCCATCATTTATTGGTTATACCAACATCATCAAAAACAAACAATCAATAAATATTCATACATTTTCACATATGCAATAATGATGTCGAAAAAGTATAGTGATCAATTTGATTGAAGAAGTCATACTAATTAAAGTCAAACCAGCGATCACTGTGGGCACTCCATCAAGAGTGAAACTTCGCTCGTTTTAAGGGAATTTCACTCTTTTGGAGTAAACTTCACTCTTTTTGGAGGGAACTTCACTCCTCTTGGACTGAATTATCACTCTTATGGAGTGAATGTATACTTTTCACTCGATCAAAGAGTGACTAAGTTCACTCTTTTGATTTTAGAGTGCACCTTAAAAGCCGTAAAGGGGGGTTATACAAACCGAGGTCGCTCCGCGGGCTAAAGGGCCTACAGCTAATTCAGACACGTAGTAAAATAATCATTGTTTTTGGGGAAAAGATAAGAAATTATATAAGGAACAATTTTTTCACCAGGGTCTCGGGGTCTCATAGTGTGTCCCACTCATCTCGATCAGGAGATCAAATTCATTCATCTGATCCACCCATCAAAATCAACTTGCACTCATGATCGTACCCTGGAATTTTGATCTAACCACAGGAACAGATAGAATCTCGAGCGAGGATAAAAAAGACAAAACTCAGCGTGTGTGTGAAAGTCCGATGAAACTCCCTGGATGAATCAAGGTAACCCGAGATCAAGGTGAACTGCAATGCAACATCCCCTTTTCTTTGCGAAACACACGGAAAGCGCGGAGCACACCGGGCAGTGTACTCTGTTTCCTCTGTTCCTCAGCTTTCAGATATACGATTAAAGGGGAAGTTTAACCAAAAATTTAATTTTAACATGTAAAAGAAGAACTTAATCTAGTCAGTGTGGTAAAATTTCCATCCAAATCGGACATGTATTTCTCGAGATATAAGCAAATGAAGCTACTAGATTTGTGTTAAAGTGAGTTTGAGGGCAGCAGAGCTTATCACTTCCTCACATTGACAAGGAATGCTTTGTTTCCCTTTGATTTATCAGACTGTTGCGTTAACCTTGACGTTAATAGGAATAGGACCTCCCCATGGTGGCTGTAAAGTTTGAAAAGTTCTCATTCCACTTAGGTAATCACATTTTGATATGATGGGACTGTTTAGGAGCAAATAGGCTGACAAGTTTTAAAGGGCCAATCCTCTCACCCCAAACTACATTTCTCGTATAGGGTAACAGAAACTCTCAATTGGCTCAGCTTTTTGAAAGACTGCTAATTCAAGCAATGCAAAACACCAAAGCTTATAGCATGAACTGTTCTGAGAGTGTTTGAAATACACATTGAGCTTTTCAATACTCACCCTGAAGCAATAAACTGAAATTGTGTCTAGATGAGGGTGAATTTCAGACAATTGTGGGAGGGGCTTCAATAAGAATGTTAGGAGAATTGGTACTGTTTGGGATGAGAAAACTGGGCCTTTAAGTAAAACAAAAGACTGTCCATTAATGTGGGGATAGGATGTCATATGTGCTTGCTTCAAGTTCACTGTTTGTTGAAAATGTGACAGTTTTACTTGCTCATATCTTGAGAACCACACATCGGATTCCAATGCAAATTTCACCAAATGTTTAGAATAAGTACCGCTCTAACATTTCAAAACTTGATATGACCTTAAACCCTTCTTTTAAGCAAAGAATGTGCCCTACAACCTGTTACACAGGTAAAGCGGTGGACTGTACAGTGAAAATAAGTTGTTGAACCATGGAAGTACTACCTCGGAGGGAGTACTTCCATGGTTCAACTGAAGGATTCATTTGGTAATTACCTGGTGACTTGGTTGTTGATCGCTTGACCGAGGCTTTGATTCACCGCCGGGGATCAATTGTGAAAGCAAAACCTAAGCTTAAAGGGCCAAACCTCTCACCCAAACTTCAATTTTGGTACCCGGGTACCGAAATTCTGAATTGGCTCAGCTCTTTGATTGACAACTAATTCAAACAATGCAGAGTGCCAAAGCTTACATTACACAGCATGAACGGTACTGAGAGTGTTTTGATTATATAAATTGAGTTTTTCTATACTCACCCTGAAGCAATAAACTGAGATTGTGTCTGGAGGAGGATGAATTTCAAACAATTGTGGGAGGGGCTTAAAGGCCCAGTTCTCTCACCCCAAACAGTACCAATTCTCCTAACCTTCTTACTTAAGAAGAGCTGAGCCAATTGAGAATTTCGGTACCCCCGTTCCAAAATTGTAGTTTGGGGTGAGAGATTTGGCCCTTTAAGTAAGAAGGTTAGGAGAATTGGTACTGTTTGGGGTGAGAGAACTGGGGCTTTAATCTCGAGGGAAGAATCTGATTGTCCCATAGAAATGTGAAAATGGGCCAAATCTGGATTTCTGTAGACGCATACAACGTTAATATACCTATAGAGAGTTACCTCGCGGAGCAGACTCTTGTTTTCTCTGTTCATCAACTTTCAAAACCAAGATTGAACATGGCATATGCCGTACAGTCTGCTACGTAGAGAAACAGGAGGGATACCTGTAGGTATCGATAGTTAGATGGAGTGTCCAGTTTCCAACCGGTTGGTTCAAGTGTTGTATAAAGTATGTGTGAGGGAAGGGGTTTTCTGAGAAACAAATCGGACCATAGACTGGGGGAGGAGGGGGGAGGGAAACTACCGTCAGGAGGTTCTGCCCAGGCTACTCAATGTAGACACGTCCCCATTAGTTTCTTCACCTCCTGTTCCCCCAACAGCTCCTAAGTTTCAAGCACAAGGAGGGGGTTTACCCCTGGAAGTACAGTACTTCCACTGTATACTTCACTGCTTATCACTGAGCACCGCAACTTTGGATCAGTCCTTAGTCACTATCCCATTTCATTATCAACCCAGTCAGAAAGTCGAGGGCTTCGTAAACTATAGATCTATAAAGAACCCGCATAATTATCATAAAGTTACAGACAAATAAGCCCAGTTTTAATATCAAATTTGGTTACTTTTTTTCAGCTGCACAGTAAGCTTCTTTTTGCCACGTTTCCTCACAAAAGGATTACTGCAAAACGGAACCACTACTTCTATTCACTGTTGTCACCTATTGTGATGACGTCATCATGCCAAACAGCTGTACAGATGACTGATGACGGCCTGACCACACACATATACGGCTACAAGAGAAAAAATACGGAGGTGTATACGGCACATACGCCTAAGTTCAAATGAAACAGTAGGATAATGGGTGCGCCCTATTTTCAAAGTTCCGAACTTCCAACAAAAATTTTAAAATCTGCCACGAAATTTGTACGCTGGTTTTGCTCAAACACTGTCTGTAACATTTAAAACATTCAAAACACATGAATGGTCGCTTTAGTCGTCTTTCGTCTCTTTTTTAGTATATCCCTTTTTTAGCTTCTTCCTTATGTGACATTTTCTGCTTGCTCGGCTGTCTCGTCCTTTCTTTGGGGGTCCCAATGGAAATAAGCTTTTTAAGGCTTTTTGGGCCATCCCTGGTACTTTCCTTTTGTCCTCCTGTTTGTCTCCTCTCATTGTTTTATATTTCCTTCTTTTCTTGTTGTTTTGTTGTTTTATGTCTCTGTACCGAATAAATAAATAAATAAATAAAAAAATCAATCAATAAATCAATCAATCAATCAATCAATCATTCAATCAATCAATCAATCAATCAATCAATCAATCAATCAATCAATCAATCAATCAATCAATCAATCAATCAATCAATCAATCAATCAATCAATCAATCAATCAATCAATCAATCAATCAATCAATCAATCAATCAATCAATCAATGTTTCCCAAACGCAAATAGTCCTATACAAGTTAATGTCGAACTGAAACATGAAACTATATAGGTGATTCTTGAATCGGAACTTGAGTTTTGAAGGAATTGAAAATTTTAAGTAACTATTCATATCAAAAAGTTTCGATCATAAACCTCATAACTGCGTTACAGTGTGTTAGCGCATGGTGTATTGTTCGCTTTTTCGCTTAATGTTGTACTCGGGTTGTGTTTCAAGGTCTGGCTAATTTGGATTTGTGATGTTTGTACTATAACACACCCAGTGAATGTTTTTCTGGCACACCCTTTAATTTTGTCGTAAATCATTATTTAATTGAATTGATGTCTATACTCAAAAATGTGCTTTTAACCCCAAATTTACATAATTTAGAGGATAAATACTTCTAGCCACAAATATATCGAAATGGCTTAAAGCGTTTCTGGTACCTGCATGTCACAGGTAGCAGGAGGAAAAGAGTTGGTTTCAATTGAATCTATAATTTTGTCGTTAATCGCGATTGTGTGACATGAAATAACGCATTATTCTGGGGAAGTTCCCCAAAATTATGACTTCAAGAAATTTTGAAATTATCAAAAATCATGTATTTCGAATGAAAATTGGCGTTTCATGGGCTGCTTCTACTCAGACATATCATTTCGAAGCATAACTGATTAAGCTTAACTTAATTAGAACAATTAAGAAATTTTGGTGTAAAATGAGCAAATGATCGTTTTTGTACAAAACTTTTTAATATGTGTAAAAGATTATTTTAAGGGATTGATTAAGAGAGTGTGAATCTTCTTCCGACAGCACCATTGAACGTGGTTGAAGGCCCTCTCAAATCCTGTCAGGAAGTATCCTGCATTAAAAGGAAAGAACAGTCCCCCAACTTGAAGCAGATCGTGACCTTTTGTATGATTGGCTCCTGAGAGTCATGTGACAATGTCCAATCCTCCTGAAATGTGAAACGTACTAGGATACTGCTTGATTTCCTTTGAATGTGGAATATTGAAGTCCTGAAACGTTATGAAATATGACTTGAAGAGAAGTTGGGAAAATGTGACTGCTGCTTCAAAACAAGTTTGGGGACACTGTCTTGGTCCTTTGCCCTTTAAAGGCCCAGTTCTCTCAAACAGTACTAATTTTCCTAACCTTCTTTCTGAAGCCCCTCCCACAATTGTCTGAAGTTCATCCTCATCCAGACACAATCTAAGTTTATTGCTTCAGGGTGAGTATTAAAAACTCAACTTATATAATCAAAACACGCTCAGTACCGTTCATGCTGAGTAATATAAGCTTTGGCACTCTGCATTGTTTGAATTAGCTGTCAATCAAAGAGTTGAGCCAGTTGAGAATTTTGGTACCCGGGTACCGTAATTGTAGTTTGGGTTGAGAGATTTGGCCCTTTAACAAACGGTACCACATTTCTTCAGTGTGCCAACTTTGTTTTAGGGAACTCCCCGAGAATGATCCCGCATATTGGAAGCATTCAATTGACTACAAGTTATGTCGTTTTTGCGTTTATACATGGGGGTTGGAAACATACATTTCGATTTGGTGGCTTTCCGCTCAAAAAAGTTTTCTTTTTACAACTAATCAACAAGAGGAAAAAAGTGCAAGTAGACACCAAACTCAAATCATAATCAACAAGGAGAAAATTTCTCCCACAATTGTCTGAAATTCATCCTCATCCACACACAATTTCAGTTTACTGCTTCAGTGTGAGTGTAGAAATTAGCTCAATGTTTACAATCAAAACACTCTAACTACAGTTTATGCTGTGTAATATCAGCTTTGGTACTTTCCCAATTTAAAATTGTAACTAGTTGTCTACTATTTTTCGCTATCCTATACAACTGTTATTTCTAGCCAACTGGACTGTGGGTCGTGTGGCTCTAAAGTATGCCTACTGGGTGCTCAAAATCCTGTCATGGGTATTAAGTTATCGAATGTACATGAAAAACTGCGATTTTCAGCTCCTTCGTAAAATCAATCGTTTCTTGGGAGGTAACGACACTTAAATGCATCCGTAAAAAAAGTTTTGATACGTTTATTCTCGTTGCCCGTGTCTACAATAATTGCGTCCATCTCAATGTTGTGAAAGGATAACCGCATACCAGTACCTCACATACCTTGTGTGCAGAATCTAAGTATAGTCCGCATACATGTATGTGGTGGTGGCGGCTTAGTACAACTCAGTGCTGGCACATAGCGTACATGTACACGTACGTACGGAAAAAGTGATATATTTAGTGCATACATGTGCACATCGCCGTTCAATACGTTGCGTCGCGATATAGAAACTGGATTGACCGTATATACTGTGCATCATTGCAGCAAAGTCCAATCGTGATTTCTTGATCTTGCAATTCAGGAAAAAGAGAAGGGACGTTCTTCTTGCTCTAGTTCTAGCGAAGGAATCCGAAGGCAAGATTGGAATATCGTATTGACAGGAATTAAGTGAAAAACTTTGGTAAGCACAAACAAGAATCTTATCTTTTTTTGACGAAGTGGTATCGCAGGTCTCAGGTGCAAGTTACAACCAACGTTACGTTAGTGTTGTAAAGTTTGCTTTGGTTGAAAGAAACTTTTGGCACGGGCCCTTTACGTTACGGTTTACTTTACAAATTTACACTGTGTGAAGTGTGTGTCAGTGTTAAACAGCATGCATAGACTAGAGACCATCCAATGTGGTTTGTAACGGTTTATGCCTGTTGAGTATTGATTATTAGGCCCTTCATCCTTGAAGAGATTCGCCTTGTCAAATTTAGATTTTTTGGCTATGTAATGATACATAATGGATCATGGAGAAAGGGGAGTGAATTTACTAACACTAGCTAAGTCAGGCCCAGCCTAAAGCTTAGATTAAACTTAGGGCATACTAACAAAACACATCACAAGTGTGTTTGAAGAATCCACACCGGAAAATACATTTGCCATTCGCCAAAGAATCACGCCAAGGTGAAGGTGTTTGGAATTATACGCCACACCAATTTTTGCAATTGTATTCCAACTGTTGTAATTTTCCCTGCAACAGCCAGGTATGCCAAATTTGTTGGTGTACATTTCTGTACTCCAAAGATTTTTCTGTGAAAGGCCCTACTTTCCTAGTCACTGAACGTGACCGTATAATCCGCTCCTTGTTGTAGTCACTCCTTACTACGGTCACTGGCCTACATGTACAAAGGTAACAACGTTTTAAGCCAAAACAACAAACCGAGCTCTAATTACGATGGTATGGTTCATAGAACAGATTTGAGTTGATATAATGATTTTGAACAATAGTAAATACCACTTACAGTATACCTTCTGGAATGTTTAATACCAGCGAATTCATAGCAAAAGGCAGGAAAAATGTGGTGCCATCCTTCCCAGTAACATTGACATCTTGATCGTCTGCTACTGTGTTGCATGATGGGAAGGACTTCCGCTCGACAAGCTGTCGAAGACCAATTAGTAAGCACGGCTTGTCCATACTTGTACTTCATATAGTAAGCTCTCTGTACATTTCGAAATTGTACAGTCACTGCGTAGGTTTCCCGTTTCATATGAGATCACATGACAAACACTGACTGCTTCAACTGAAAAATTAATCTGCACAGGCTTAACGTTACTCCCAGAATTATCCAGCCAAAATTTCCATTTTAAAGGTCTTATTTGGTTAACAGACTTGTGTGAAAGGTGAATGTGATGACAAAGATCATCTGTGGGAAGTTTGGTGAGAAAAGGTATCTTTTTTTTGGGGGGACGTGAGGGATGCCTACTCACGTGTGAGTAGGCAAATGAGCTGTGTTTTTGTGTATACCGGGCAAGGGCCCAGAAATGAAGTGTATAGCATAGGAACGTAATGCTGGGTCCTGTTCAAGGGCTATACTTTCCAGGATGGTGAAGAATGACAGTGGGCCATCTCACTCATTGGTTAACCTGTCTCTAGGCTAATTTTGTTACTTGTTAGGCCAATGGTCAGGCCATATTCTAATCTTAACCCAAGGGCAGCTGTTTCTAACATGCATTATACAAATTACAACCCACATGATTGACATTGCTAGGAAAGGGTCAGTTGAGCCTAAATATTTCATATTGTTGATGGTCTATTTTGCCATGGTCATTTATTTCCATTCCATTAGCGTACTTTGACCAAGTATGAAAAGATATGGTTGAGCGTCCCACTTGCTTCAAGTTTCCAATAGCAGTTTATTTTTGAATCCTTCATTTACTCTTTTTAGTTTTTACAGTGGTCTAAACCTTCCAAAGAGAGTTCAAAACTTGACAATTTGTTAAATTTCAAATTTACTCCTGGGCCCTTCATCATTAAACCTAGGCCTAGTCTTACATATATGCAACAGGCTGGGCCGTTGAGAGACAATTTGGAAGTATTTTCCAGCCACTCTGATTACAATTTTTTGTTTATTGTGAAAGTCTTTTTAAGGAGCCTTTATCAGGCCAGGCACAGCAACTTGTAATGAATGGTATACAAATTAATACTAAGTTTTGCCCTGGTTTTGTAATGCCAATGGTTTGATTAATTATTTGTGTGCAATTTCTGTCAACAACCAAAGGGAATACTTTCAATGGAAATGGTTAGTCCAAAGGGTTTCATTTGAAACCTTTTGGGTTCAAAGGGAAGACATCTTGTTGTAATGTTGTCGTTAACGAGATCCACTCATGGATCAGCCACTCAGGTGCACTTCATGTTGCTCGAACATAACCACATGTGGAAAATGTGTTCATTGCAGGAATAGCTTTCAGGTCATTTGTTCAGTCCCTGGACACACTGTATTTAGTTACATGGTGCAGCTTTAAGTTGAAAACAGAGGTTGCGTCTGACGCAGTACAATATGAGTTCAATGAAAGTGCAAAATATTGTAATTGTTGAAGGAGAGAAGGATGTGGTTTAACTGTCCAAAGTTGGTAAATATCCTGCCAAAGATATTTTTTAGGAAACTAAGCTTTGTGGGTTTTGAATTTGAAAGAGATTCTTGAAGGATTTGCATGTGAAAATCTCAAAATAACTTGCACATTTAATGGTAGTATCTAGGCTAAAGTATGTCATTGGACTGGATTTTAAAGTCAGTGACTCGTCCCTTTTACTTTCCCTTTTTCATGAATGGCTTTTGAGAATAACTTCCATTTTGCAAAAATCAGCTATTTGTCATTCACTGCCTTTAGGTCTAAATATTTTCCTTACCAGAATCTTTCTTGAAGTTTAAAGGCAGTCATTCGTCACCCTAAACTACAGTTTCAGTATACAGATATCAAAACTCTCAATTGGTACAGCTCTTTCATGCACGTATGCACGTATACATGTGTTGCAGCCCTGTGAAGCCCTATAGATTATTCCACTTTGGCATAACTTGTCACTGATAGATGATGAATTTTTATGATCAGTAAATAAAATCACATGGAAGAACTAAATGAGGTGACCTTGCCATTCAGTGTTTCAATAGGGCTATCCCTAAAATTTTGTTACAATTCTTGATTTTTAGCAAAGTTGGTATTTAGTTGCTTTAGGGTGAGCATACAAGACCCCAGTGTGTAATCAATACTCAGCACAGTACATGCTGGCTAATATGAGCTATAGTGCTCTGCATTTTTTGAACTTGCTGTCAGTCAAAGGGCTATGTGAATTCAGAATTTGTGTAGACTACAGAAGTAGTCTGGGGTGAGAGGTAATAGCCTTTTAGTTGTATGGACCCTGAAATCCATTGAATTTGGTCTCATCTAGCCGAGTGCCCAGATGTTATTTTCAGAGCTAGGCCTTCAGCTTTTTTTTAAGTTGATTAAGTTTGTATTAATATGTAAGTCGAAGCTTTAGGAGCAGATAAAGTGATACATGGAGCCTCTGAATTGAAGTAAGTTTGTAGCCTATAGCTCTATTTAAGAAGGGATTCTACCTTTTCTCAGACCTCGGCCAAGTTTTGAAATTAGTCTCTTTGGAATGCATGGAGTAATCAAGAGGCTCTTTGATATGGAATCATAAACTCTTAATTGGGGAAATGTTGCCAAATACCATGATATGATGTCAAATTAAAGATGAATCCTTGGGATATATCATACTATTTATAAAATGTCTTCCCTCGCTAAGAGTCCCTCTCTCATGATTGATTTCATAATGACATTTTTGTTAGCAAATATTTTGAAGACCTGAACTTCAAGTGAATTTGCACATTCTTTAAGACTTGAGACAGGTCTTCATACTCCTTTTACAAATTTTCATTAAGTCGGTCAATTATGAGTTACTAAGAGTTTTACATAGTTTGTAGCCTTCTAGTAATCTAGTGTCCGTGTCACCCACAGCTTTTTCAGTTGTTGGGAATTGCACTTGTGCCCAAAATTACTTAAGTTGAGCATTATGGCAATAGGTTCTTCCATTCTGAAAGTTTTTTTCAAAGTCTTTGAAACTCACAGAGGCAGACATGTAGCCAATAAGTAGTTTGAGATATTTTAGCCATCATGAGGGCCAGTAACAACAGCTTAAATCTCCTTCATTTTCATCTTTTTTTTTTTTACTGTATAGTCACACCTATTTTACTAGCAAGCTTACACTTAAACCTGCTTACATGTTAGTATTTTAAGTTGTATGCAGCCCTCCATGGACCATGTAAACAAAAAGCAATACATTACAGATAAGGGCTGATGGTCCCCAGTAATGGCTGGTCCCTGAGGTTAATTGACCATCACCTAGCTTTTAGGATTTTTCTACAATAGAGTGGCACTCTAGAGTAAGAAAGCAGTGCTCAAATTAATGTAACCCCACATCATTTTGGAAGAAAGCAATGAAGCATGTGTGCACATGCAGCAGATTTCAGATTGTGAGTGTAGTCCACTTAGCCTATGTATGTACCTGATTGATTAGAAAATCAGCTGTCACCATTTATTGGCATAACTTCAAATGATACTGTGCATATTTTTCCCCCAGAGAAGGAGCACTTTTGCCCTGTGACATGTATGCAAAAGGTCAATATGCCTTGTATTTTTACCTATGAGTTTCAATGCACACATATTGTACTATCCAGTAAGATATGGAATGAGGCTGGAATTTGGGGCACCTTACCTTCATACCTTGTGGTAATGAAATAACAGGCAAGTGAAAGAAGTGTACATATAATTACCTGCTTACTGCTCAAACAGAATTTTACAAAGCAACTTAAGCTTATTCATCTTAATGGGTTCACAGCCACCATTTTGCTAGTTTTACCAACTACAGTGAAACTTTTTTAATGCCACTTTGACCAAGTTTGCATTGCATTTTCCAAAGTCACATTACCACAATTTACCACCCATACTGTGTAGTACATTACTCAAATGTATGAGAAGTTGATTTTTTGACCTATTGTAGGCTGACCAAATGCTAGTTGGCAGTAATGTTAGTATACAGTGAAGATGTTCTCAGGGGTTTTAGAACCTGTTTTCCTACTGAACAATTTCTCTTTCATTTGGTAAACAAGCAGTTTTCTTATACATCAAGTATCCTTTCCATCAGATAGGTTTAAATCACTCTTTTGGTGAATAAACCTGTTCCAGTGTGTAACTTCTTTGTGCTATTATTTGCTTCAATTGTGTTCACAAGAGTCTCAGAATCACAATGCTACTTCCCTCTTGTGCAGTACAAAAACACTCAAACCACCAGGGGGAACTTTCAGAAGTTGAGGTTATGAAAGAAGCCCCAAGATTCCTTCACATTGTATGCCTTCAATGCTGTGTAGCCTGTTTACATGTGCTATAACTAAAGAAGTTGTTTGGGGTTGCATTTTGCTGTTAAAGGGTATATCAGTCACCTACAGTAAAACCACAACTAACTTTTACAAATTCCTTCTTATTTTACTTCCAAGAACATGTCATGATATTTCGTGACTTGAACATAGAAGATAAACCTCCTAGGTTTCATAATCTAATGACAAAAATACTGTCATGTGACTCTCAGGAGCCAATCATGAAATTTGAGAGACTACACTAATCTGAGTAAGGATGGTTTTCCCCTTTAAGTGATTAACATAAATCACATTCCTTTTGTAAAGAAAGAGTAAGTGACAGTGCAATTGCATGTGGCTTATCTGTTGTTTAATGTTAAATGTATTCTGAGTCCTTCAAGAAAGGGTGCATCATATCCTCCTGCCTGACAACGGAACAAAGAATGTAAAAATGTATCCTTGGTGGCCGGTCACAACTAATACTCAGTACCCAAGACCACTCTCCATTTCTCATTTTTCCCATGCATTTTCCAATAAGGTTTTTTTTGTCATGAAAAACAAAACAATGCAATAAAAAAGAATGATTAGCAAGACTTCTGAAGCATTTCTAGGTGAGTCTGTGTTTTGCAAGAGTCTGTCTTTTTTGCGCATAAATTTGATGGAATTGTGCAAACAGGTAATGAATATTACCTAAATTGTTTAGTCTTTTGCAATGTAAAATTGGTTCGTATCAGGTTGCCAGCTGAAAATTGCTGAATGAATATGCCATTGTTCAACAATAGCTGGGCTTCACCCTCTATACTCAATAATAGGTGTTTTCTCCTCCTTGAATGGGCAAATAAATGTGATTTGGCCAGAACTGCAGATTAAAAACTAAATGTTTCACTACACTGTGAACCCTTTTTCAACAAACACTTGCGAAGCTACTTCATTTGATAGTATGGAACAGTATTTGATCTCTTGACTCCATTGCTTGATTTCTGAGCTTATTACAGTGTATATATATATTTTAATTACTTCCTTTGCAACCTGTAAATCACTTACCTAAGATTACAGACTGCAGTATTGTCTGTATGAGTGATTGTTGTTACATCAAATAAACAGACTGAGAATTTGATATGAGACACAGGCTTTTATAGTGTTCTCTCCACTGGCTTTGAAACAAGTCTGAGAGTGGGGGAGGGGGAGTGTCAGGTGAAGCATAAAAAGGGTTGTGGGGTGGCTGGGATGGGAGTTGAAGGGGAAATAGTCCCTAAAGACTTTTGAAGTAAACTGTCGGTAGTAGGCATTTACAGTAATACTTCGAGACCTTGAGAAGAAGTGAGCGTCAAAATTTAAACGATACTGCTAAGCAGTGGCATATGCAAAGTTTGGAAGGTAGGTGGAACAACCTGTGATTCCCTGACTGGCACAGATTTTGTGACCTTTTTTTTTGATTTGGCTTTTCTGCACTTCAGTTGTTGGCGACAGACTTAAGTCGCCATGCTTGTGCTATCCAAATTTTCTAGGAGTTTCTTTCTTTTTTTTGCTTTGATGACCATTTTTCTGGTGGTTGAGGTTTAAATGCTCGGTGTATCTGTCCAAACTTTTCATTTTCCCCTCAAACAGGTAAATGCCCTGACTGAGTGATTTTCCCTTGACAGACTTCGGAGGTGGGGGGCCTGTGTTCCCCCGGCCCGCCTTTAAACATGCTACTGCTGGTAAGCAAACAAGTCTCTGGAGTGCTATTGTCTGGTTTAGATGCTAGTTTCTTATGTTGGACAAATCAAATACTTCTTTCAGAGGGAGAAAAACAGTAAATGCTGTGTAATGTGAGTTTAATACAGTACTCTGCATTTCCTGAACTATCTGTCGTACAGTACCAAGAGCTTTGCCAGTTGAAAATTACTGTGGACTACAAAGTTGTTCCTTGGAGTGAGAGTTGACTACTTTTGAAGATTGCAAAATACAAAATTTAATGGCATTCTCTGTTTTTTCCATTTCAGCAAATGTTTTCCTTTATTATTATGTTGATTTGCTTTGCTCTTTAACTTAAACCTGCAGGCCTTATTGTTTTATGTTTTGGGTGATTCGTCAGAATTTTGGACTGAAGTGACAGGTCCATACCATCCAAATTGTGATTACGAACCATTCCTGAGGCTATTTTAAAACTTTTAATGGAGCTCCTAACTTCTATGACATTTATAAATCTTAATTGCACTATAGCTTTGACTTCTTTTATAGTATTTTGGATGGAACTAATAATCATTAACAGATGTTGATAGTGCAATTGCATGAATTTTCTCTACTGCATTTTGTATTTTTGAAAGATCTTTGCCATGCCATGAATTTTGAAACCACTTGTGATTTTTTACACACCTGACCTAGATGAAGATCTAGGGAGGAGCTCATGAAAATCTGTTTAAATTTAATTAAACAGCACACCTACCACTCCACTCTCCGGAATAGGACTGTGAACGTGTTGCGATTAATCGCTAAACGATTGCATGTGGAATAAACGTTTAGTACAAAGCTACAAGCGATTAATTGCACAACCTTTTTTTGACAATTTTTTATCCATTTCTATACTCTGATGATCCCTGGATTTTGTTAAATATGGAACATTGTGGGCATATTTAAACCATGTAGGGTTCAAAGTTTCAGAGTAATTTGGTTTTACCATGCAAGTTAACAACTGTTATTATTTCTGCAAAGTTACATTTAGTATCAATCACTGCATACTGAAATTATTTTTTTTTTTGTGATAAGGTAATCGTGATAAATAGCTAAACGATTGCAAATTTTTGAGTTTAGTTAATTTGCTAAATGTTCACAGCCCTACTCCTGAAGAGCATGTTTTGCAGCACACCTGGAAAGTCTAAAACCAAAGGCCTGCTTAAAGGGCCAATCCTCTCACCCCAAACTACACTTCTGGTATAAGGTAACAGAAACTCTCAGTTGGTTCAGCTTTTTGATTGGCTGAGCATCAAACAATTCAGAGTACCAAAGCTTATATTGAACAGCATGAACTGTTCTGAGAGTGTTTTGATTATGATACACAATTGAGCTTTTCTATACTCACCCTGAAGCAATAAACCAAGATTGCATCTGGATGAGGGTAAATTTCAGACAGTTGTGGGAGGGGCTTAATTAAGAAAGTTAGAAGAATTGGTATTTGTTTGGGTCTGGGATGAGAGAATTGGGCCTTTAAGACCTAGGTGCAGGCAGTGAAACTTGCACACATTGGTAGGAAACAGAAATGAATAAAAAATGTCCTATTAGAGGTTTCATTATTTGCTGGTAAACACAAACCCCAGAAGCACTAGCAAGTTTACAGGAAAGTGGATTTATGGTACAGTAATGAGAGAATTTGTTGTATAAAGATCTTTTATTTAATAGATTCATAGAGCTGGAAAGTAGGTAGTTTGGTTGAAATTATTTTCACGTAACAGACCTGTATATGTACTTACTCCTGATTTTGAAGTTCATGGAACTTTTCTTAAAAAACAGCCTCAATGACCATTTAAATCTTAAAATCTTAAATCACATGTTAGTCATTTTGCTGTGTAATTTCTGTTGTGTACTTTTATCACAAATAAACATGAGCTATTGTAACAATACAAATTTTGTGATGACTCTGAGACTGTGGTCTCATGTGCCCCAAGCTAAAGGTAACACCATGTTACCTCATGCACTAGTAACGTGGGAATGCGGGTTAAAGCAGGGTAGTCGTTAAAATTTCAGTCCACCTTAAATTGCAGGGTTAGGTAGTTTTCAACACTGTATTTGTTTTAATCAAGCAAGGTCACAGGTGTATATGGCACTGATGTCAGGTATTTTCTAACATTTAACAGTAATTGGTTTGCGAAATATTTGACCTCATTACTATGGTAGCACTACCCAATCAACAAAATGAGAAGTATGTGAGAGCGAAGACTGAAAAGCTGTTGTAAACACATGGTAACACTGAGTGTCGCACAGTACATGATACCAAGCCTAAAGGGATTGACCATATAACTTTGTGACCTTCATTTCAAGGATTGTTGTAATGTAAATTTTGCCCAATACAGTTTGGTACTTAAATTGTGCACCATACCACTATTAGCATCACCATGGAGCTCCTGTGGTACATTACTCAACAAACCTTTAACTACAGTATCTGTATCTGATGAATAATTGAGAGATAGTTAATAAAGGGTTAACAAAAGGTATGTCAACACTGTCAACACTCCACATCATTATTTTGCAATCCCTTACTCCACAAAAGTTCAAACTTTGAAGAGGTTTTATCTTGAGAATGGTGAAGGATATTGATAGATGTTAAAATCATACTCGTAAAGAGGAAATTACAGCCACCCCAACTTGAAGTAGTGTAGTACTGTAGATGGTCCTGTTTCTTGATTCATTGGCTGTTTAGAATTATGTGACAATATTTCTTCTCAAATTTATTAAGGGTAACTTCTTGGTTTACCTAGAATACGCAATATTTAGTTTAGTTCTGTGAAAATAGTATACTTCGAGCTAGTCTTTTAGATATGGTTTTTAAAGTTTAGTTTCTTACCCACTTTGGGCCTGCAGCAGACTTTTTCTCTGACTTTGTTTTTCCTGCTCAATTGCTTATGCAGAGCACCAAGCATTATAGGCAGTAGTTTCCATCGGTATGGTCTGGCCAGGAGTGGAACTCCAGACCACTGGGTTGCAAGTCAGATGCTGTAACCACCATACCATGCAGTTGGTTCTTTATTTTGAGATTTAGCTATTGTTTCAAGATGAGTCCGTGTCATCTGCTCTTGCCCTTTAACTTTTTGGATGTCTACAATGGATGGATTTGTTAGACTTTTGCTTCAGTTTTCATTAGCATGGCCACAGCATCCCACTTACCATAGTTTTGTATGGTTTGTGCTGAAAGAAGACCAGAGATTAGAGCTGATTCAGAAAGATGTTGAAAGATATTCATGGAAACACCTTGTTACCCCTTCATATAAAAAGTCCGGAGCCAGCACTGTGAGAGGATTGAATGAACAAGTGACGACAGTTTTTTGCTTATCTTGCTGTTGGGTCAAATTTTTTCGTATGGTGAAATAGTAACTATGAATTCTTGCCAGAAGTTACCCAAAATTTTTCAAGAATTAAAGGAAAATGAAAGTCTACAGCCTTTTCAAGGAATCTTCAACAACTTCATACACCTTATTTCCTCAAATTTGATACACAGTCAGTGATGCTGGGAACAGCATGAGAATAACACTTGGAAAAATATAATCTACTTCACTCCTACTTACCTCACCTGTTCCACAAATGGACTGTTCCATTTACCGCGGAATACTATCTGGCAATGTCTTCTGTAGGTGGCGCTATAGCCCAATAGGAACCATCCCCGAACACACCCTTGTTTCATTGCCAGCAGAATGCTTAAGTCACGTTTTGTTAGCTCTCTCGTTTTTTCATCTTTTTGGATTTTCCTTTGGACCTTTTTTGGGTGCAGGAAGTTTTTCGTCATTTCTGGATCGTTTTCAGCGGTTCACCTGACCAGAGTGTTAAGTAAGAGGTTTCCTTTTGGGGTTTTTCAGGGGCCTTTTTCTAGCTACTTTGTTAGCCGTTTTCGTAGCTTAGGCTTCTTGCCTAGCGTGAGTTCGTTAGGCCGCCGGCCTATCGTAGCTCTTTGCGGGTTTAGGCTCCCATTTTCCCCCCTTCGGTTCTGGTAGCCTTGCGGCGGACCGGTTCCGGGTGTTGTTGGTTGTTTTTTTCTCTTCCTGCCCTTTGGTGTTATATTTGTTGTTTTCGTGTTTTAGTGTTACTTTCTTTATCTTGGGACTTAGGACGCGGGTCTTCCCGTTCGTGCTAGACTCGTGTTGTGGGGAGGTTGGTTCTCTCTCCTTGAGGTTTTCTCCCCTCCCCGGCCTGATCGGTAGCCTTTGGCGAACCGTCGCGGCCTTCCCCTTCCGGTAGCCTTGGGGCGCACCGGTTTTTCCCCCCTTAGGGTGTGGTCGTACTGGTGATACGACCGTTGTCTTCTTCTTGCTCCTGTCCGGTCACGGCTCGTTGGTTTTGACTGGACAGGTTTGGCTTTCTTCGGCTCCGAGGGCTTTGTTCTGGAGCCGTAGCTTGCGTTCCTTGGCTTTGTTGTGCTCCCGGCTCCATGGAGCCGGGATGCTTAGTTGCCTTGCTGGCAGCTTTATTCTGGAGCCGAGGTTTTGTGTAGGTTATGTTGTTTGTGTTCCCGGCTCCATGGAGCCGGGATGCTTAGTTGCCTTTGCTGGCAGCTTTGTTCAGAAACCGAGGTTTTGTGTAGGTTAGATTGTTTGTGTTCCCGGCTCCATGGAGCCGGGACGCTTGATTGCCTCCGCTAGCAGTTTGTTTAGAAGCAGAGGCTTTGTGCAGGTTGGGTGTTTTGTTGTGTTGTGCTGTTCGTGTCCTCCCCGGCTCCACGGAGCCGGGGTGTTGTCCGTGTGTTCTTGGCTCCTTGGAGCCGGGATTTTGTCCTTGTGTTCCCTCGGCTCCGTTCCTGCGTTCGGGGCCGAGGAGCGTTGTCGCCCTGGCTCCTGCGTGGAGCGGGGGGTTGTGTGTTCCTGGCTCCAGGGTGGAGCCGGGGGGCTTGTGTGTGGTCTGGCTCTGTGGAGCCGGGACGTCTTCATGCTCCCTGGCTCCGTTTGGAGCCGGGGAGATTCTTTAGGCGGTTCCCTGACTTGGTCCGGGAGCCGCGATGGCAGGTGTTTTCTTTTCTGCTTATATCTTTCAGATATGAACCCGATCTGCGAGTCCTGTCATCAGTTTAAACCTCATCGAGGCTGGGATTGGCACACCAAATGCCCGATGTGCCGCACGTGTTCTAAGCAGAGCCCTTGCGAGGTCTGTGATCAGTGGGATGAAGCCTCCTGGTGTGCGACAGCCAAGCTGTTGAAGTCTAGGAAGATGCGCCTTCTGGAGAAGGCGAGCTCCTGTCCAGAACTGGCGAGTTCTGTTGATCGGGCCGGCTGCGGGGTGTTCCCCCCCGTACATAAGGCCCCCGGCCCCGGATCAAGCCGGTTGCGGGGGTGTATCCTCCTCACATAAGGCTTTGGGCCAGAAGAAGAAGAAGAAACCTTCTAAAGGAAAAACGCCGGTTAAGGGCGGCTCCAAGGCCAAGTCCTCTCGTGATTCGTCGGGTTCCAGTGCACCGGCTCAACCTTCTCAGGTTCCGGCTCCGGCAGCCCCGTCTTCTCCGGCTCCAGCGGATCCATCACTCGATTTTGGGGTTCCCGGCTCCGACGTTTCCTTAGCGGAGGAGAGTCTTATTCACAGTGCCTCTCCGGAGGCCTTGCTGGAAACCCTGGCTCCGGTGGACCCGGAGCTTTCCTCAACTGATCGGGGCCATAGGCGCCCCCACCGGGACCGTTCTCCTTCGTTGGATCCGGAGGCTCCTCCCAGGAAGCAGGCTAGAAGTGCTCCAGAGGACACTGAGTCTATTCTTGCCGGGTTCCTGAAACAACTTTCTCAGGTTCTGTCTCAGGGCTTCATCAAACCCACGGAGCCGGCGACGTCCCTTCCTGGAGCTCCAAGTTCTCCGGCCCCGTCATATGACGGGTCCGATTCTCAGGAGATTGTACAGGATCCGAGCCTTCTTGATGATGCCGGTCCCGCGGGACCACATCCTACAGCGTCTTCCCGCCTTGCGGAACCACAGGACTCGTCCTCGGAAGATGACCTTCCCCTCCTGGGCACCACCATTACACAGGAGGCGTTTAGTAAAGCTGTAGAAGTTATCAGGAAAACATTGGGGTTTCCGGCCCCCGAGGCGCCTCTACCCACGGAGGGGACGAGGCGTTCCAAACTCTCTCACACCAAATCGAAGCACCCCACCATAGCCAGCCTACCAGTTGATTATGAGTGTTTTGAGCGGTTCACCGCCATTGCCGACAAGAAGACTTGGTCCGCCTTTCCGTCTAAGGAAGCCGCCGTCTTCAAGGTTGATGAACCGGATTGGGAGGAATTGTTTAGAGCCCCCCTTATGCCGCAAGCTGCCAAGGATAAGCTGGCTTCAGCCGGGGCCATGGATTCAAAGGGAAAGTTCCTGGCCAAAGACAAGAAGCTTTTGGATTCGGAGCTTGTGAGGATAGATACAGCGGCTAGAATGGGTTTGAAGTTCACTTCTTCCCTCTTGCTCTTAGCGGAAGTCATTAACATGGCGTTCCACCAGCCACAGGACAGAGCCGTATCTAGGGAGGATACGGGCTCCCTCGTCAAGCTTTTGGGCCCAGTCTCACGTTTGGTCTTCGACCAGCTTTCCAGAATCGCCGTCCGTTCCGTCCGACAGAGGAGAGCCTTGGCGCTCGATTGCCTCACCTGGCCTTCAGACTCTATCAGAGAGAAGTTTCAGAAGCTGCCCGTTTCCTCTGCGGACTTGTTTAACAACCAGTTTGAGGCGCTATTGCAGGCAGAGGTGAAAAAAACACAAAGACCTTAAGGACGCCGATTTTAGGCCCAAGCCACGTTTGTCTTCCCGCTCTTCCAGGGATCGTCGTGCTCCGGGGTGGGGCGTGCCCGTGCCCGGCAACCGGTAGACCGTTCTCGCCGTGGTAGCTTTGTAGCACCCTTTCAGGATCGACGGACGCGCCGTGACCCTCCTAGACGTTCACGCCCAGCTAGACCCGTAGAGAGAAGCCAACCGGGGTTCCGTCGTCAGCCGGCTAGAGGAAGGGCCCCAAAGCCCTAGGGGTGCCCACCTCACCGTCTCGTTCCCGGCGGTGGGGGGGGGTATAAGAAAGCTCGCTGGAAAGTGGGACATCCTACGCCCGGACTCATGGGTTTCCCGCACAGTCTCGGAAGGCTACAGGCTGGAGTTCACAGAACCTCCTCCGATAGGGAACCAATTTCTCGTGCAACCCCGATTCCAGCCCAGCGGGACCAGAGGGAAGCCTTGGAAAAAGAACTGTCGGACCTGCTTTCCAAGGAGGCTATCCGTCCGGCCACCGGACAAGAATGGTTGAACCTATTCAGATCCACCTTTTTTTCTAACTCCAAAAAAACCGGATACCTGGCGCCCGATCTTGAACCTCAAGCCCCTGAACAAAGGCTACATCCGCCCGAAACACTTCAGGATGGAAACTCTGGCTTCAATCCTCCCGTCCTCGCCAGGGGATGTGGGCCACCTCCGTAGATCTGAAGGACGCCTACCTTCATGTTCCGATCCACGAGGAACACCAACATTTCCTGTCTTTCCACTACAACGGCGGAGACTACGTCTTCAGAGCCATGCCCTTCGGCCTTTCGACTGCTCCAAGGGTTTTTACAAGACTCACCAGAGCTGTTACCAGTTACCTACGTTGGCGGGAGTGCTAGTCTTCGCGTACTTGGACGACTGGCTAATCGTCGCCAACTCGGAAGCGGCCGCGATGGACCGCACTCGGCTCGTGACACAACTCCTCGGGAGTTTGGGATGGATTATCAACCCCCAGAAATCTTCTCTCGTTCCCTCTCAGTCTCTGGTGTATCTGGGGCAGTTCTAGACTTGGAAGTAGGCAGGATCCTCCCTTCCACCGAAGGCGGGAAGCAGTCGTCAACCTGTGTGCCCATCTCATGGAAAGGCCCATCAGCCCAGTCAACGAGTGGCTTCGTCTTTTAGGCCTCCTAGCCAGCTTAGTAGACGTGGTTCCCCTCTGCCGCCTGAGAATGAGACCTATCCAGCTCTTCTTGCTTCACCAGTTCTCCCCGTCCCAGGACCCTACCTCGAAGCCGATTCGCCGGACGGAGGAAGTGTTACCTCACCTGCTATGGTGGCGGACACGGGCCAATTGGAGCCAGGGAAGACCGTTCCGAGTCATTCGCAAGAGGGAGGTCATGTCGACGGATGCATCCCTGTCCGGGTGGGGAGCCTCCTGGGGATCGTCAACAGTCTCCGGAATTGGTCGCAGGAGGAGTCCCGTCTTCACATCAATGTCCTAGAGATGGAGGCAGTGCACAGAGCGGTTCTTCATTGGGGCGAACGCCTCAAAGGCTCTCTGGTAACTATCCTGTCGGACAACTCCACCACAGTGTCCTACATAAACAGACAAGGGGGGGACAAGATCTCCGACCCTGTGCCTTCGGGCGATCAGCCTGATCCTAGCTGCAGAAAACCTAGATATTCAACCCTTCGGGCCTCTCATCTAGCGGGGAAGGACAACGTGGTCGGAGAGGGCCTCTCCAGGGCTTGGGCCGTGGATCAGAAGGAGTGGTCCCTCTCCAGCGTGGGGGCCGGCCACATCTTCACCCTGTCGACCGCCCTCACGTCGACCTCTTCGCAACCGGGGGACAATGCAAAGCTCGAGGTCTTCTGCACGAGGTTCTTCCATCCACGAGCCTGGGCGATGGACGCTCTCTCTCGACTGGGAAGGCATGTACGCCTACGCCTTCCCCCGTTCAACTTGGTCCATCAAGTGCTAGCGAAAGTCAAGGACTCCAGTCAGACTCGCCTGCTCCTGGTCGCCCCAGCATGGCCAAACCAGCCCTGGTTCCCCCTGCTCCTTCAGCTGTTGGTCGACAACCCCTTCAAGTTTCCGATAAAGACCACCCTGCTCTCGCAACTCAAGGGAAGAGTTCTTCACCCAGACGTGGGTTCCCTCCACCTAGCTGCTTGGCCGATATCAGCGATCCCTTCAAGCGGAAGGCCTTCCCAAGAGGCTACTGACATCGCATCCAGAGCGAGAAGATCCTCCACATTGGCTATTTACAATACCCGTCTCAGAAGGTACAGGTCCTGGGCAGCCACCCGAGGTACCGATCCCTTGGAAGCTCCAGTAGCGGAGGTAGCCGAGTTCCTTACATCCCTCTTCAGGGAAGGGAAACAGGTCAGGACGGTACGCAATTACAGAGCAGCGATAGGTGCCATTCACAAGGGTTTCTCGGACGGGTCCTCTGTGTCGGACAACGCCACTATCCTCCAGCTGATCAAAGGCATGTTTCACATCAGACCTCCGGTCCGTAAGCTGCCGCCTTTCTTGGTCCATCAACCAAGTCCTGGACCTCTTATGTCGTCCTCCTTACGAGGCTGTGGAGGGGCCCTCCTTACCCCCCCTCACTGAAAAGACGCTCTTCCTCGTTGCAGGGGCCTCCGCTAGGAGAAGGAGTGGCCTACATGCACTATCGACGGATGACGGCTTCATCAGGTTTCGCAACGGAGGGGTTCAACTGCTGCCGCACCCCGGGTTTTCTATCAAAGAACCAGTCTCTGTCGTTTGCCCCGGAGCCGGTCTTTATTCCAGCGATTGAGTCCATCTCGTCGATTCCAGAAGATCGGTTGGCCTGTCCCGTCAGGGCCTTAAGAAATATGTTCGCCGAACGAAGCCACTTAGGAAGTCGCCTCAACTATTTATCCTGCCGCAAGATCCATACTCACCGGCTTCCAAGGACACCATCTCTCGTTGGATCCGAGACCTTATCTCTCCGTTTACCTCCCGAGGCGAGAAGGCTAGGGCACATGATCTACGGTCCCACGCCACATCTAAAGCCTGGTTCGCGGGGTCCCACTGGAGGACATCGTCAAAGCAGCGGCCTGGAAGACTCCGTCCACCTTTGTGTCCTGCTACCTAACCAACACCGTCTCCGCAGAAGCTAACTTCGCCTCAGCTGTGCTAGCTTCTACGTCACGTACATCATCGCAGTCTCCAGCTCCGTCCGGCCCTCCGACCTCACGGTGCTAGTCTGGTCGTCCATTTGTGGAACAGGTGAGGTAAGGAGGAGTGAAGTAGATTCAACAAAACTTACCTGTGGTTTGTGAATCTACGAGCCCTAGTTCCCTGGCCTATCGCGGCGCTCCCGTCACCCCACTCGGAGCTGGGAGGTATGAGAGGGGGAACTTGTCTAGTTGTGTCACCGTCATACTAAGACACTAACACTAACCTCCGGACGACTCACTGGATCCTCGTCTTGCTGGACGCCCATGCCTTCGTCGTATAGTTAAGGTAAGCCGGTTCTCCGGTCACCGTTTCCTTTCCTTTTTTTAAAAAGATAAGTAATTTAAGGGAAAGGGCAGTGTGAGTCGTGTCTCTCGCTTGTTGGTTCCTCATTACTAACCCTTGTGCCACTTGCTCTCCGTCAGCTCCTCCTCTCGTGCCTCTCCTCTCCTTGGCGCATGAAACAAGGGTGTGTTCGGGGATGGTTCCTATTGGGCTATAGCGCCACCTACAGAAGACATTGCCAGATAGTATTCCGCGGTAAATGGAACAGTCCATTTGTGGAACAGGTGAGGTAAGTAGGGTTCGTAGATTCACAAACCACAGGTAAGTTTTGTAGATTTTAACAGGGTTAAGTGTGATGTTTTTGAACAGTTTGTGCTCAGGCTCTGATGTGCCCTAAATGTTGAGATCATGTAACCCCTCAAATCTCTTTTGGTTCCAATCACTGGAGGGGTACCATGTATGTAAATAATACAGGACATGAAGCAGCCGAAAAGTATGTTAGAATTAGTATTGTTACTTGTTGATCAGAAAACTCATTGTTTGAAATAATATCTTGAAAATGTCAAGCAACTGGTTGGAAATTGGAATAATCACTAGGAATAGCTAGGAAAAGAATTCTTTAATCGTAACCCAGGTTGGCATCTGGAAAAATGGTACATTTATGCAGCAGTTAGGGGAAGTGTGGCTCCATAAAGTTGGCTATGGACATAAGCTACCATAAAGAAGTTAAACTTTGGTCCACAAAGTGTTTTGCAAAGGATATCAGAGTTTGGACCTAAGCCATGGAAATGACAAGTTTACAGATTGATGGATGTGTGCTGGGAGTTAACCAGAAATCAGACCATTCTATGTATGTGTATGCTCATGCTTCATAGTAACTTTACTATCTAGTTAGGTTAGAACATAACAAAGTGACTGCATGATTTACTGGGAACAGTTGAACCCAGAAAGTGTTGCCTAAAAATGTCATAAAATTCTGTAGTGCTGAGCCATTGTTATTTTTACACCATGAATAATCGACATGAAAAACTTGGTAAAAATACTCTGTAACAATTTTTTTCCAAGTTATTTAGTCAATTTTTCTGAACTCATTCTTGATATTGACAATGTAAGATAGACAAAGGGATTGGACAACATCATGGGGAGTTCTCAAGCATGGCAGTAGGGTAACTACTTACATTACTGGTTTATATATTTACGTTTCTAAGCTCTAGTGATCTTTCTCTTCAAAAGTAGCATAATTGTGGCCACTAAGTTTGTTTTTGCCAGTCACACATTCCAAAATGATGCTTTCTCTCTCCTTTGCCATCCTGATAAGGCTAAACAGAATGACCATACAAATGTTTTAAAATAAAGAGTGCAATTACTTCCTGTTGGCCAGTCACAAGACCAGGACATTTTGTGAAAGTGAATTGGAAGGAAAGAGACAAATAGTGGCATCATTGGTTTCAGTTGATTGTTATCAATTGTGGTTTGTTGAATTGTTCAGGGTAAACTGAGCTACAAGGAGGTCACAAAGAGGTACACAACACATAAATACTTCATTTTTTTGTCTTATAAGCACTATTTGTGAAATAGAAATCATAGGCCTCTGCTGGGTCAACCTTCTGAGCAAATATAATTCAGTAAAGAGCAGCTTATTTGCATGTATACCAGTATCCAGATCATGCAGCAGACTGAGAGTGTAATTTAATGCCTGATTTTGAAAAAATGGGTAACTTTGGATCTTCAAAAGTGTCATAACAAAAACATAAATCAAATTTGTGAGTAGTTTTAGTATTTGCCTGCAAAATCAGATTATGAAAGCTATCTTTGTTTTGTACTATAGTACACATGTTCAATATGAGATTTTTTACTAAATATGCTTTTATTGTAAAAAGTGCAGGCTGGTCCCTGGGTACTAGTACAGTTATTGTGATTAGGGAACTTTTCCCATCTATCAAAATATCAAAGTGTGTTACCAAGATAGCAGCAAAAAAAAGTTTCAGTGTTGCTGGTATCAGAGGCATAAACTTTTATGGGTTTGTATCTTATCAGAAAATCGGGAAATGAATTTTATTTGGTTTCTCTGGAACATTTGGGTTTATAGTTTCACAACCATGAACATTTTCATAGTATCACGCTCTATATATTTTTACTATCATGTTTGATCATCTGATATAACATTGTCCTGTACATTTCAATTCGTTATAAAATCTTTTGAGATCTTTCATTTGTGGTGGTTCCCGTGGCAACCGGAAAGTGAGGGTAGCAGCAGCTTTTAAAAGCCCCCAGGTGGGCATTCTTGCATCTGGTTTTGTATGGAAAGGAGAAGGACTGCATACAATAAAGTTTAGTGTAAAGTATTACTGTGAGGGTTTTGCTTTTTCTGATTCCAAAAAATTATGTGTCTGAACAGAGGGGATGGGGGAGGGTGGAGTGGATTAACTGGCTTTGCCTTGCTTTGTAGTATTCAGTCTGTGTATGTAATTCTTATTGTCTCTTCACATTTGGTAATTAAATTATCAAAATGTGTCAAAGGTGTGGTGTTTTTAGTACCAAAGGAGTAAACAGTACTTACTGGAAGAAACCACTTCTGTGTTAGCCACTTTTTGGGGGATTGTAAAGCAGTCATCTGTCAGTAGGGTTCCAGTGGCTTGGAAAAGGCATGTAAAAGTCATGTAACTTTATTTTCATTTTCCAGGCTTGCAAAAGTCATGGAATACTGTAAAAATAACAGAGGTCATCGAAAAGTCATGAAATTCAACCCAGATCAGTGCTTTATTTTTACAAGTAAAATAAATTTTTCATGATTGTCACACCATTCAAGTTGTATCCAATGTTGGATAGAATTTGATCATGAGATAGTCATGTTATGGTCATGAAATAGTCATGGAAGTCATGAAATTTTATTTTTCTTTAGGTCCAGGAACCCTGTGTCAGGCAAATGAATGTCTTGAAAAGCTGGTATTATTATAATTTGGTAAATTTTGTACACACACCAGTCACCTATTGTACAATTTGGTATAGAGTTCATTTATATTTCTTCTAAATCTGTATATGCAAATGGAAACTTGAAAAAAATGTACTAACCTATCCATTTTCATTACTTGTAGATACTTCCTGTAGTTTAAGTAGGGACTGTTCAAAGTTTGCACTCCTGTGGTTTCCTAGGGCTAGACTCCCATATAAAAATAATCCCACATTTTTTTGGCTTTTGAGTCATTTAAATACATTAATTTCCAGACCACAGAAAATTGGTTTTTCTGAATAGGCTATATTAAATATTGTATTCAACCCACACATACCATGATATAAGGCTGCAGAGGAGACAGATCCCTCCATTGTATTAGATGGTATTCTATGGATCAGTTATTTTGGCATTGATTGAGCTTTTTTGTTACCCCTGGGTATCATTTCAGTTGAGATATTGTTTCCCATTACCCCAAGGTGTTCTTTTCATTAATCTCCTTCCAATGCATTCAGCTATCATCTACTGCTTCAGGAGTTGAGGTTTCTACTGTCAGTGCTAAATTGTGTGAAATGAAACTTGAAACCCCTCGTTGTAGACTGAAAAAGGCTTTTTTGATTCATTTATTTAACAACTTATTTGAGAGTGTGTTTGAGGAAACCACAATAATTTTTTGGTGTACATGTTTTTATTGGAAGAATTGTCTGTCTGTAACCAGGGAGTATATTCATCACAAGTACTTTAAAATGATGTCAAAAATCCGATAGTATCTTCCAGATTTTAACCTAGAGTTTACTCAGAACTGGGACCAGCAGTCATTCGTCACCCCAAACTACAGTTTCAGTATACATATATCAAAACTCTCAATTAGTACAGCTCTTTGATTGGCATCACATTCAAACAATGCATCATAGCTAAATTAAACAGCATGGGCACTGAGAGTGTCTTGATTACACATTATGGACTTGTATGGCCACTGGGACAAGCCATGAAGCAATAAACTAGGATTGTGTCTGAATAAAGATGAGTTTAAGATAAATGTGGGAGGGGCTAGAAGTAAGTAGGTTGGGAGAATTGGAACTGTTTGGGATGATGAAAATATGCCTTTAACCTAGAGTTTACTCAGGACTGGGACCAGTTTCTCAAAAGAGTTCTGCACAATCTTAAGTTTGATTCCTGTTACCTAAGTCAACAATAAATTGTACTTAAAGGGACAATCCTCTCACCCCAAACTACACTTCAAGTATAGGGTAACAGAAACCCTCAATTGCTCAGCTTTTTGATTGACTACTAATTCAAACAATGCAGAGATCCAAAGCTTATATTTCACAGCATGAACTGTTCTGAGGAGCATTTTGATAATACACCTTGAGCTTTCTATACTCAGACAATTGTGGGAGGGGCTTAATTAAGGAGGTTGGGAGAATTGGTACTATTAGGGATGAGAAAATTGGGCCTTAAAGAACCAATCCTCTTACCCCAAACTGCAATTTTGGTAGGGGTGTACTGAAATTCTCAGTTGGCTCAGCTCTTTGATTGACAGCTAATTCAAACAATGCAAAGTGCCAAAGCTTGCATTATACAGCATGAACTGTACCGAGAGTATTTTGATTATACATTGAGCCTTTTTGTACTCACCCTGAAGCAATAAACAGAGACTGTCTGGATGAGGATGAATTTCAGATAGTGGTGGGAGGGGCTTTTAGTAAGAAGGTTAGGAGAATTGGTACTGTTTGGGGTGAGAGAACTGAGCCTTTAAAGGGCCAAACCTCTCACCCCAAACTACAATTTTGGTACCCAGGTACCGGAATTCTCAATTGGCTGAGCTCTTTGATTGACAGTTAATTCAAACAATGCAGAGTGCCAAAGTTTATATTACACTGCATGAATGGTACTAGGAGTGTTTTCATTACATAAATTGAGTTTTTCTATACTCACCCTGAAGCAATCAACTGAGATTGTGTCTGGATGAGGATGAATTTCAGACAATTTTGGGAGGGGCTTCAGTAAGAAGGTTAGGAGAATTGGTACTGTTTTGGGTGAGAGAACTGGGCCTTCAAGGTTGTGTGTAACTTTTTATGGCATGGGCCCTGAAGTGGGTTCACCTCTGCTACAGTGAGCCACTTCAGAGTAGTCCTTTTAGTCTTAAAGGGCCAAACCTCTCATCCAAACTACTATTTTGGTATGGGTGTACCAAAATTCTCAATAGGCTCAGCTCTTTGATTGACAGCTAATTCAAACAATGCAGAGTACCCAAGCTATAAATATTACACAGCATGAACGGTACTAATGCTTTGATTGAGTTTTTCTATACTCACCTTGAAGCAATAAACTGAGATTATATCTGGATGAGGATGAATTTCAGACAATTGTGGGAGAGGCTTAAGAAAGAGGGTTAGGAGAATTGGTACTGTTTGGGTGAGAGAACTGGGCCTTTAAAGGTCAAAGGTTATAAGGTTCCATCCTTTCAGAGATGCAATGAGCTGCTATAGCGACTAGCACACAGTGCACAGACCTAAACATAGCTTCTTGGGGTCATATTTTGAAGGGGTATACATACTGTAGTGTGCAATCATAGCTGTATCCACAATGCAAAGTCTCTGAACTGGCTTATTGTCTGTTTCCTGTTTATCAGTCTACACCTGGGTTCATGATGGAGGGCTGAGGGCCATTTGATAAGAGTACCAGGAAGCCAGTCAAATCTGTCGAAATCCTCGAGTCATGAATGGGCCCATGGGAATCAGAAATGTTTTGAAGATGTTTTTGCTCATACCAGGGTTCTTCCATTGTCAGTACTTAAAAGCTGACTGCTCAAAATGAATTGAAAATTGGGACCCATTTATGAAAAAACACCAATGAGCCTCCTTTTATCTCTTCATAATCCAAGGTAGGGATAAACACACATGTATTAGATGGTTTGTCGTACATGTTGAAGGAAGCTATTGGACGGAGAACTTAGTTGTGTAATTGACAGAACTGAACATATTTTGTTGCATCAGTTAAATACAAATATAATTATTGTTCACCCATGTATACCTAAAACACATTGAAAAGATGCTGTAGATATCTTATAAATTTCTTGGATTTTTCTTCATTTTAAAGAAAGTCTCTTCTGCCCTTTGTTACTTTGTATTTATTTATGCATAACCATGTTTTCTGCAGTAACCATCATGAAAAAAAAGAAAAAAAACCCAAATAAACAAAAAACAATACAAGATCCCCTGCCTATGGAGGGAAGACCATGGAACCAAACCAGTCTGTCTGCTGTTTTGCCCTCTCTGTGTAATCATGTTTTCCACTTTGCCTCCTTAAACCTTCACAAAGGTACATTGCCCCTACCCTTTTAGAGAGCACCATAGGACCCAACCCATCTTCCATTTTGCCTTCACACAAGTTTGTTTTTGACTTTGCCTCATAGAACCTCCACAAGATCCTCTAGCTATTGGGAGACCACAATAAAACCTAACCCATCTTTTATTTTGCTTTCTCTGTGTAAGCATCCTTTTGGCTCTGCCTCCTAAAACCTTTACAAAAGAATTTATCCTTCTTGGACTCCATATCTTATAGATGCAGGTTTGGTCTGCAGTCCATGTGCAGATAGTGTTTTCTGGGAAATAAGCTAATAAAGGATGGAGGGAGACATCATTATAGGTATATATCCTGTAGACTGAAGTTTAAAGATATCAATAGATATTAGCTATACTGTAGCTACTACAGTATTAGGAATCAAACAAGAGGACAGCTTTGATTTGTTGTGATCCATATACTATTGTAAAAGATGTGACACAGCATATCTAGGAGGTCACGTTGACCTACACTCGAAAAACTAGCCTGCAGAGCAGACTCTGTAGTAGCCGAAAGATGGCGCTCTCTCAAAATCATAATACAGGTCTCTAAACAGTATAATATTCAGTCTGCAAACCTTCGTCCAGTTTCCATTTACAGGAATCCTGCATTTTTAGGGACAAATAAGTAAACATGAGATGGTCACGTGGTGCACGAAACAAGTAAGAATACTGTATTTTCGTGCATACAAATGATAAAACAAACGGCGAACAACCTAATTAGCTTTTGTACATGGAAAATGTGTACCAGGCCGTACGTTCAATGAACATATATTACCTATTACGCAAGATATAATTCTGTATTTTAATTTTTGTCATGACGTCACTTTTGGTGGTCGTAAATGAGATTTGCTAGAAAGTTGGCAGGCTATTGTATACCGTATGTATGCCATGTAACTTAGTTGGAAACGTCAACTGCTCTGCATTGAAGCCATTGAGAGACTCGTATAGTACTACCTATAGCAGCGAAAGTAAGACTTTTTATTTTTGAATGCAACTGTTTTAGTTGATGTGCAAACACAATAGCTAGCTAACAGCAGGCTATCTAAAAACAAGAGTGAACTTAAAAGGGCAATAACAATCATCTCAAGGTAAAGTAGTGTAGACTATCCAGTTTCATGATTGGCTGTTGGGAGTCATGTGACAATATTTTTTGTCTTCAAATTTGAACTTTACTGAAAATAACTGATTGGCTTACCTTGAATATGCAATAGTAAAGTCATAAAATGAAATGAAAGTAACTTTGAAGAGAAATAAGATGGAAATTGTGTTCTTTTTTTTTCATCAATATAAGTTTGGGGAATTGCTCTTTACCTTTAACTTACAGTATTCTCTAATAAAGTAAAAAGTGTAAGTTCACTCCGTTAGAATTTTTTATTCAGTCCTAGAAGAAAATCCACTCTTTTTAGAGTGGATAATGTGCTGATAAAATGCTATTGTTTTCAGCAATTGTGTGTGTTCTTGTTTTTGTAAAATGAAGGACCGATGTAATATCAACTCTGTAAGCGGCATGGGCTACTGCATGATTTGAACGGGACCAAATGTTGCCTTCTTGTGAATATTCACTAACATTCATCCAGTCTCAAGGCCACATATTTCTCTGAATATCCAATGAATCTGTTTGGTGTTCACCTGAGCAGACTTGGTGGGGATATGATTGAACAAGGAATATGCCCTCCAGTCTGCTATTCAGGCAACCTGTCGCAGTGTGTATCATCTTAGCTACATAGTAATTTGTTGTCCTATTTTCTGAGATGACAGTGTTGGCAAACTAGTATGTCTACTCAACTGTGGTGTACAATTTTGAAGACAAATGCATTGCACTATTGAAAATTGTCAAAGAAGCCAAGGGAATTATGGAAGAATTAAATTACTATGACTTTAGAAAAAACAGAAGTGACCATCAATCCACCATTTGACGACCACCAGCGACTGTTTAAAAGCAATGGTTATTGAAGAACACTTTCAAACTGTACTAGGGGAATTAGTCCATATGTTAGTTTCTTTGCTGGCAGTACTTCTATCAGAATAAAAAATAATAGCATGCAGTACATTGCTTCCAGGTGCATGGTAATGATACCATGACAATTATTAATTGTACCAATGTTATTGTTGCAATGTGTAGTGTTCATTCATTCATTTCATTTTCAAACAGCTAATTGTGTATTGTGTATTAATTTTGTGGAACACTCACAGATGTTGCAGTATGCTGAATGTTACAAGTCCTGCATGTCGGGTGTAAAAAGAAAAAAAAAAATGCAAAATTTGAGGAAGAAGAGAACAAACAATTTCAAAGAAAACAAAGTGGGCAAAAATTCAATTGTGTGATTGCCGATGTTTTGTTGTAAACCCTTGCTACTGTAATCATATCCATTAGCAATATAATTTGCAACATAATTTATACATTCTATAAACATTCTATCTTGTGTTGAAAGAAAGGACAAACAAAGCTAAAACATTTTGCTGAAGCCTTCATCTTTCATAAGTATGGTAGATTCATGGTAATGAATTGTTTGTTGAATTCTGGCAACTTTGAAAAGATTGTGACACAAAACTTCATAGTCTATAAGGTCTTTGTCAAAATCTTTTCAAAGTTGCCAATATTCAGTGCTCAAACAATTCATTAAAATGAATCTACCATACTTTTGTGTTGATGTGAAATGTCATTTGGGTTTATAAAGGATGGTAAAATAAATGCCCCCCAAGATACTGCTTCAAAGGGAACCTACACTTAAACATCCCTTATTCTCTTCCAAACAAATGTATGACTATATTAGCAGTACAGCAACATTACTGCTCTGGATGAATATGGTGGATGGTATTTCAAAAGTTGACGTTATGTATCTCATTTGCATATTCACAGAAACTGTTAAAACATGATGACCATGGGATAACTTTACAACCCACCATTTATTTCTGCCTGTAATTCCTTACTGTGGGAAAGTTGTCAACATTTTGTTGCTTTTTCCAACTATGACATTTTCAAGTTGTATTTTAATGATTTCTTTCAGAGTGCATTAAATCTATTGGCTTATCTCTCAAATCAACTTATCGAGCAAGGTCAGATATGTTTAAGTAACTTTTCATAATTCTGAGAGACTAATGTGTAGGCCTATAATTTTGAATGTACAGTACAGTTAAATTTTGTCTGAGCTTTGTGACTGGAATTCCATCCTAGATGTGTGCTCATAAAAGGACAATGAAAAATTTAGTAGCCTAACTTTTGTAGGTAACCCTACCCTACCTTTCTTATTACAGAAAAAAAGACAGACAGTTAATGATCATTTCTATCATTTAACATGTTACATATTTTCCGGTATTGCCATGGTAAATAAGTTAATAGTTGAAATGATTTTATGTTTATGTATTCTCTTTAAAAAGTGTTAAATAATTATGATTTAGTTTTGTGCAGGAACAATTGTTGAAAACATACAAATGCCATTCTGTTTTTGTCTCATCTGACATCAAAAGATTAAAAAGTTGAATAATTAAAACTAGATTTCCATCTTTAATTGTAGATTCTATATAAAATAACACTGCAGCAACAGTCATTCAGTCATAGACCAGAAATCGTTTATATTCATCAGCATGGTGTAGTAGCCTATGAACTTACATTAAGTTTAAATGTTGAGCAAGGAGTTCTAGTTATACAGTGCTTCCAATGTAAGATAGCCTATATTCATCTCCCTTGGTGTTAAGGAAGTTGATATTCTCCATACCTGCAGTTTGAAGTGTTTGGCAAATATTTCACTGTGAAACAGTATCTGTCATCACACTACATGCAGTTACAGAGCTAAGCACTATAAGTTTGTCATATGCTGTGTGTGCTTGCAGAGGTGCCTAGTTTTGATCTTTGTATACTTTCAAGTACATTCCACATCCTTGTTTCAGGCCGTCCAGCATTATGTCATCTTTGAGGGCTCTTCAAGCAAGTTCTTGCCTGCCTTCCAGGTGCACCAACTGCTCAGCTCTGTTAAGTCAATACTTGAAAAAGTCAAGGTGCTTTAGGAAACTAAACAGTATCCGAATCAGAAAATGAGTAAATCCCTGTCAGGAATTTGGGGTTTGCACAGTGAATCCTTGAGGAGATTGTGACTGCTGACATGTTTGCCCTGGAAATGTTTGGTGATTGTTCTAAGCTGTGATATTCAAACTAAGTGCAATTCATGGATTTGAATGGCTGTTTATTTTTGACACATCAACCAAACTCTAGACTGAAATCAGTTTTTGTACTAGCAAAGTCCCATGTCTTTTCCCCAAAATGTGTGTCTTTAAAAACTTTTTTTTAATTCTTGTCTCATTTTTTTGAGGCAGTTGAAAGTAATATTTTGAATTTTAACTTGCACATTTTATCCACAATTACAGTAAATTACTAAAAACTATACATTAAAGTGTGGTTAGTTTTTGTTCCACATT
The DNA here is from genome assembly GCA_037179385.1 of Holothuria scabra. Lineage (NCBI taxonomy): Eukaryota > Metazoa > Echinodermata > Holothuroidea > Aspidochirotida > Holothuriidae > Holothuria > Holothuria scabra. The sequence continues at coordinate 18,936,373 of CM074181.1, forward strand.
TTCCTGCTGATTTCATTATAAATGTAAAAATTTCATCCCCACATTGTCAATTCTGTGGTACTCAGATCTTTTTTACTTCACATAAATTGTAAATTGATTAGAGCCAAACCTACTGTAGTATGGAAGCAAATGTTTAGATAGGTGATAATTAAGCAGTCTTGACATTCATGTGAAACCTGTCTTCCAAGGTTAATGAGCCTGTGTTTATTTTTACATCAGAAATGAAGCATGTTTTCTAAAAATACCCTGGATCTGTGGACAGTGTTGTTAGTGCTTATTTTATCACAACCATGAAGTACACAGGATGCCAGTCCCCGGTTGACAAATATTGTTTCTTTGCTGAACAAATGCTATGATCATTACTTCTCTTTTAAGTCACTGTTAAGGATGGTTCACACTGCCACCATTTTCAACTGTTAGCCATATATCCTATCCAAATTTTACTAAATCAGATCACTAGTTTCTTGTTCAGACTTTGTTCTAGTTGTTCTAGTAACATATGGTCATTTATAGATCACTGGTAGGAATATGCCCAGCAATAAATTGTTCTGCTATCATGATATAACTTTAATGGTTCATTTGGGTAGGCCTATTTGTTTGAAAACCACAATCCTTTTTTTTCTTGTATACATACTCAATAAAAATTGGCCTCAATGTTACATTTCGAAAATCAAAATAAGTAGTATCCATTTTAAACTTTTGTTGTCCTTTGACACAAAGCTCACCAGTTAGCAATATTTTCACTCTTTTCCAACTGGAGATGATGGAGATTGAAGGTTAACACTCAAAAAAAAAATTGGACAATATAATTATAGCATATACTGTAGTGTGATCCTCACTTTATGATGTCAATCTTACGAGTGCAATCTGTGTTTTTATCTTTTCAAATGAAATCAGAGGGGATACCTTGCCTCTTTTTTTTTTTTGCTCCTAAATGCACCACTTTCTTTATGATTAACCTTTTTTGTCATTGGAACGGTCGATGCTTAAATTAATTTTTTCAAGTACTGGATGTAGCATGAACCTTGCATAGCCATAGTTTTTGTCAAATTGCACATTACCTTTTTTTTAAAATCATTAACAAGTTGACACTGACATATTTTCATCTCCTGACCCCCCTGTTTGAGCCCTTTTAAATTCTCCGCAAGGCCATATCGCTCATTCCCTTCAAGTTCCTGTCCATTTGACTATTAGCTATGTGCAGCTTGTAAACCCAGATGCAGCCCAGGCTAGCATTATAGTAGCTTACGGTCTTGTGTTTAAAGTGTTAGGGAGCGAATTAGCCATGATTGATTGCTACAAGCATTTACAGCATGTAAATTCTACCTGCAATTATGGGTGATGACACATAGGGAACCTTATCCTTACAAGATCAAAGAAATGGGAAGGACATACAAACTACTAACTGTACAACTGGATCAAACGCCCAATGTACTCGGAAAAAACCATGTTGCAATTGAGGCGAAATATTTTATCCAGTGTTAGATAATCAATGCAGTAGGAATTTAAAAATGTCAAAAATTGTCCTTGAGCAAGTCTGTGGTTAAGTTACATACCGTAAAAAGGGGAGAATTTTTTGTGAGATTTTTTATCGAAGAGCATTTTTGAAAGACAGATAAATAATTCATTGCTTGCAGGCTACTATCATTTGTTGAGTTGAAGATTTAGTTTTGTTCCAGATTTGGATTTAATTCATCCCCACTTCTCCAGTTTTGAGCATTGAACCATTCAATCATGTTGAGACATGAATTCCACATCATATTTTGTTGCAAGGCCAGAGTGAAAATACTAATCCCTATCATGTTTTGGTTGTTTAAACATGCATGAAATAATGCATATACAGCACTGCTCTCACCTATGTAGCCTAGTCCCTGATGAGAATACTAAAATTATTCTATTGATGCAAAAATGTCAATGGCAAGATGTGATGTCCAGGTTTACGGTTATTTGGGACATCCTTTTGCAGACTCCATAGTTTAAAATAACATACTGTATTATGGGGGGGAGGGGGGGGGGACGTCATTGTTCTATGACGTAACAGGCAAATCAAGATAACTTATAATAAGGCTACACAGGTAGAATTTTCAACCTACATTGCCCCTTCTTACTTCCTATGTGCACCTGACACCTTGAGTCAGGTGCACTTAGGTGCACTTAAGTGGAAGAAGACATTAGGAGGCAGCTGTCTGGGTGAGGGCAGTCTCCATCTCCACCATGCCCCTTTTTTAGGGCAGGTAGAACAGGGTGTGGCACCAGCATTAGTCTGACAGGGTAGCAGGGTTGACAGGGAAAGGGGGTGGGGAAATAACCTGTAGCCTAAGGAAACATGATTAGCCGCTTAGGAAGGAACATGTTTTGGTGCTTGAACAAGGGAAAGATTGAAAGTATGGGTTTTACCAAGGGTGAAATGTCCTCTTGTACAAGAGAGTTTGAGAAGAATTTAAGTTTCTATTTACCTACATCTCTCTCTTAAATCAAGGTAAATGCAGAAGCTTTGGTATATTCAGGGTTGACCCATTTTCACTATGGATCTGCAGTAACCAATGTACTGTATGGTTGCACTCTCCTTGCATCTGAGTGTGTACTATATACTCTATGTACTTTACTATACAGTATAGATTACAGCTTGAGATGGCTAAAAGGGTAAATATGTACATAAGTTACTCACATGGGCAAAGTGCATGTTTACCCATAATATGGGAGTGTTGGTACCTGTCATTCAAATGAATTGCAGATTAAGAAAGGTTGTGTGTGCTTTACCTCTGCTTTTATGAGAGAGCAAGTGCCGCTATTAATTTGCTTAAAAAAAATCAAAAACATTTTAACCAAGGGTAGTTTTCTTTGTTTTAAACATTTTATTATAATAGTATCATATGGACAAGTGTCTGAAAGGGAAATACTGTATTTGTTTTACAAGGAAATTTCATCCTTTTAAAACCAATATTTATTGGCAACCAGGGTTAAAAAATTAAAAGTAAGGCAGTATGGTAGGCTTCTTTGCAAGAAATATGTTTCCCTCAGATAGAAATTCAGGTGTTTGTTGCTCAGGGATAATTTGTTCACCCAAACTTCCAACATTTCAAAAGGTGCAACTCACATAACTCTTCTTGGGCATAAAATTTTGAGGGGATAGAGCTATTGCTGGGGTTTATTTTTGAGACCAAATGTTTGATATTAAATGATGTAGAGCTTCTTACTTTTAATGCTCTGTTGGAGCATTTTAAATGCAATATTTCCCTCTAAAGATTTGAGGTTCTGTCTTCAACAGATTTTGAAAATAATCACTGTTTTGCAATGCTTAAAATCTTTCAGTGTTGCCATTTCAACAAAATTTTTGGTCGTAATGGAAGCTAACTTGTTTATTTCTCATACCAGTAGAAATGACTTTCATTGCTTTGTTCTCCCCAATCAGGAAATTAGTCAGACAAGTTGTTTTTTGAATAACAGATCTATAGTATATTATTTCTATTGCATTTTTTCCCAGGATTGATCTAGAAACTTAGTTGCAAAGAAAAGATGTTCATTTCCATAAACTACGTAATTGCCATCCAAGGTCACAGGGTGTGTTAAATAGCACTGTTTTATGCATGTGGCATTAGTGTGGATTTGTGTCATTTTTGGCATGATCAAAGTGATGATGATATCTTGAGAAAAAAGATTTGCAGAGAAATCTCTTTCAATTCTTTTCGTTCATGCATAATGCATACATCTGCTTTTTTCATTATAATTCATTTCAAGTTCACCTCTCAAAGAAATACCTGCAAATATGTACAGCTCTACTTAAGTAACTGAGCAGGCTTTAAGTTCGGAACGAGTTCAGCCAAATTCCCCTTTGGTTCAAAGGTTCATTAAATTCTTGCTTTGTTGGCACTTAATATACACACTGTATTCATTGGAGCATCAGTATCAAAACTTCTGGGATTGGTTTGTAGGGTCGTGGCAGCGTAACGATCTTTACGTTTTATTTTTTTTTTGCAAAACATGTGGAATACTAGTTACTGAATTTTCTTTCATATGTGGTCATTGATGTGGAAATCATGTGACATCCCATGTGATGAGTCATTCTTTGCTGGTGGCTCACTGTACTTTAATATTATTTGTGACAGTAAAGCCAAGTTTTATTATTGAACTTGAAGGACAAACTTGGGGGATGCTTCCTTTTGTAAAAACTTATTCAATATGTATTAAAGGAATGTACTCTGCTTGAATGACCTTTACAGGAAGAAGGAATTCCCAGGTAACAATCTAAGTAAGTGATCTCAGAAATTTTCTGCACGCTGGATATTTCTTGCATTGTATTGTGAATTAATTAATTAGTGATATCAGATATAAGAATGACACAGTCCATGTAAATGTGGTTAGTAGGATGCATTCATTGAAAATATCACAGAGTACAAGGTTGTACCAAGGTAGGTACACTAGTTAGGTAGGGGAGCGATTCTGCAGGGGAATTGTTGGAACAAGCACATGTCTGCCACTGATTGTTGGAACAGACAGGTGTTTGCCAGTGCAATACTCTTTAGTCTATTTCAGTTCGAAGATCAGTTTGAAGAGAGTTTTCATAGAAACAATGAAGATATGCAAATTGGATCATAGCATTATGCATTCTCTGATGTCATTCAGAGAACCTTCTTGAATAAACCTCACCCCACATGTGCAAATTATTTTATCTGCTGTGATTGTGAACTGTTGATGTACTGTACTGGACAGTACCACATCCCTGTAGAAAGTTTCGGGTAAGATCATAATTATGCTTAAACCTAGACCTTATTCTACCTCAGATATTTTGTGATGCATGAAAATAGGGCACAGAATTCAAACAGCCGGTGAAGATAGGATTAAATTGCACAAATTTTGAAACTGTGTGCATAACTAAAGTGATAGTGTATTTGCACTTTGGAAGAGGCGGACCATTTCTCTTTCATTTGGCAATCAGTCCGTAACTAATGACACATAAATCATTATGTGGAAAGTTGGAAACCCATTGAAGGTGAAAGTTTCTTTTTGTTTGAAAGCAAAAAGAGAATATTTTAAGTCTAACTGCTTACCCTTGTCCTGCAGCTGCTATTTATTGTACCAGTATGAAATGCACTTTTGTGGCCTTAATCCTGCTAGACAGACTATAAAGCTTTTTAATTGAGTTTTGTTTCAGTATTCCATTTCATCTCATGCGCACGGTCTGTGAATATGCATTCATTACCCAGCATGACTAATTGATCCGTCAGTCTGCCAATTAAGAATTATGCTCAAAACTTGGCAATTAGAACACCACACAAAAGGATATTGATTTTTGGTTAATTGTATTATTCGCCAAGGTTGACCAAGGGATGGGAAGAGGATAAGAAGTCTTAAGTATCAGTGGATAATACTGTACTGTACCATAATCAAAATGGGAGGGAAAATATAATGCTGTATGTTGACCCCTGTACAGTATGTATTTCCTTAAATTCAGAGGTCGCTAAATAAAAGGGCAAACAATGAAATGAAGCACACTTGCGATGTAGACATTACGTATGAATGTGCATGTATATTGTTTTTTTTTCTGGTAGACTCTGCCCTGTATTAGCTTTGCTTTTTTTCAAATCTTCCACACTTTCCTGGTACAATTATTGTTTCTATGCAATTTGCCTAAGGGTCATGAAGTGAAAATAAACAAAACGAAATGAAACAATGTAATGTGTAGACTGATCTAAAGGACTGATGTAGTTACCTGATTGAATGAAATTTTATGGCTCAGTTTCTAAAGAATAGGGTAAAAGCGGCTCGAGTTGGTTCTTGAAATTTGACAAATTTATCCAAACCTGTAAAGTTCTTTTCATAAAACAATGACAAATCATCAAACTTACACAATCCCCATATGCTACATACAAAGAACTGTTTAGTGAGAGAGTACTTAACAGTTCAATTCAGTTTTCAAAATTTGTGACCATGTTTTTCAAATTATGCACAAAAACGTTACAAGTCTGGACACAACAAATCTCAAAATTCAAAATTTTTCCGAAACTATTGGATATGAAAATGGACTTATTATACTAACTACAAGCATTTTTATGTGGTAGTGACCTTTTAAAACTCTCATTAAGGTACCGATATCAACTTCAATGGGGCCCCTTAAAGCTTGGCTGGCTATATGGCCTTTTTTCCATCTGTAACCCACTAGCTTGTTTTTCCAACTCCATTGCTTGTGCTAAGCAGCCAGCACTAAGCACAATGGCAAGTAGGTTTGACTTTTTAAGTGTTTGGTATATGACCTGGCCAGAATTTGAACTCCAAATCTCTTTACTGCAAGTCAGATGCTCTATACATTATGACCATGCAGTCGGTCTGATCTATGTATGGGTCTGCTGTAGGCTTCTAACCAAATCAGATGTCTTCATTTTTGTTCTCTGATGTCACAGCAATTAGCACAATTTCTGTTACAAAGAACTGTTGGAATTCTGATATATGATGTTGTAAGGTTTGTGACCAAAAGAAAATGCTTTAAACACAACATGAAACAGATAACAAAATACCATCCTATAATACTGGGTGCTGCACCCAGTTTGAATTTACTTTTTTAAAGGCATATTTTCATCATCCCAAACAGTTTCAATTCTCCCAACCAACTTACTTCTAGCCTCTCCCACATTTATCTAAAACTCATCTTTATCCAGACACAATCCTTGTTTATTGCTCCATGGCTTGCATGGGCGTCCGCAGAAAAAAAGTCAGGGGGGGGGGGGGGAAATTTCTAGGGAGGGGCAAAACCTCCACATCACCATGAATTGACACAAAGCATACGAAAATTTCAGCCCAAAATGCCTCCCAGATCGCCGGAAATGGCATTTCTAAAGCCTATTTTTCACATAGAAACTTGGAAAACACGTTTTGTTCGGGTTTTTGCTTAGATTTTTATACGTTTTTTCAAATTTTCAAATTTTTGATTTTCCAGGGGGGAGGGGAGGGGCAAGTGCCCCCCTTGCCCATACCTGCGGACGCCCATGATGGCTTGTTCCAGTGGCCATACAAGTCCATAATGTGTAATCAAGACACTCTCAGTGCCCATGCTGTGTAATTTAGCTATGATGCATTGTTTGAATGTGATGCCAATCAGAGAGCTGTACCAATTGAGAGTTTTGATATATGCATACTGAAACTGTAGTTTAGGGTGACGAATGACTGCCTTTTAAGTCAGCACCCAGTTTGAAACTGTAACCACCCAGTTTGAATCCCACTGCCCAGTTTGAATTTCATCATACTCATGCTCTTATCATAGGCTACACTGCTTTTTATCAATATCAGACACATGAACATTCAAATGAATGATTGTACTTATACTGGAAAATACCAAAAAATTAGGCAGCTGACCACACACAAAGTTGTTTAGATCTTTAGATATGGCCAACATCATGTGAAAAGTGAAAACAATGCAATGTCAATCAACACCCACCCTCTTTGGCATTTTTCCTGGCTGGAACCCTGATAATGCCATTGATATACACACCTGATCAATTTTATAACTGAATCCTTTCTGTATAGGGAATCACTCAAATCAGTCCATTTTATGTTGCTTTGAAAGTACTGTCCATGTTTCAGCCAACATTTTACAGGTTTAAAAAGTTTAAATCTGAGGGTACAGTAATATGATACCTGCACAGTAGGCCAATTTTATTACTATGCATAAAACACTTCCATGTAAACAAGTTATTGTTTGCTATAAAGAGACCTGTATATTCCTTTTTGTCAATGTTATTTTTGCCCAATGTTTATTTAATCTAAATTTACTCAAGGAAGCAATTTAGTAATCAATAACTTGATAAGGCAGTGATTTGTGAATCATTTCTCTGTTTAAGTGTGGAAGCCTACTCCATGTTATTTTAACCCAGATTTGGGATTTAAACATAACATTGGTCTGTTTCATGGACATTACACATCTCTGTATTAATGCTTTGGCCTGTTTGGGAGAATGATACCAATGGGATTTCTCCAGACGGCATTAAGTCTTAATCTAGTGGCACATGTGTAGGGTATTATGTGGTCTCTAAGTCAAAACTTACTTTGTAAGGGTGCATTTACACTTGATCCGGATCTGATCGCCTGCGAGGGGTCTGATCCACTGCTCGAGATCAAATTTGTAGTGTAAATGCAGATCAGATCCGGATCTGATCTCCCGATTTTGATCCTTAGGTAAGGGGGGAGAATCAGACCTCTCACAGGCGATCAAATCTGTAGTGTAAATGCTCGCTGGATTAACGGTGAGGTAAGGTACAGTGTGCATGGTACATGTACAGGGTTCATCTTTGTTTATACTTTGGTTCGCACGCGCATGTGCCTGTATTTCTCAATTCATTTGGAGCGACTTCCGCTTATAGCACAGAGGAGGATCAGTGTACGAGACAAGTGTAAATGCACCAGGATCAAGCCATACACGTAATTCAATAGGCTGATAACATCGGGCAATCAGATGCGGATCAAGTGTAAATGCACCCTAAGTGTCGGTGGGAGTCAGGTACAGTAGAACTTTAGGACTAGATTTCACTGCACCCCAACATAAAAGTGTTACAAAGCCTAGTCTCAGCAATATACATAAAAAAAAGTTCAAAGTCAGTTCATGTTCATTTTCAAATATTGTTCAAACCTTTTCAAGACCAACCCTCAGTCACCTTTTTTTGACGCTGGTGTAATACTGAAGGCATCTACAATCCCCAGCCTGAAGGGGTATGTCAATTGTAAGGTAAGGGCATGTACATTTCTGTGTGGTAGGGAGGGGACATGAAATGAATGGAATAGTTAGTTTAGTTAGATAGGCTTTAATGACACACCAACACAAATGTGTTATATAGTGTCACCATGAATGACGTCGTATTATTTAATGTAACATAATTAGTAATATATTAAGTTTACCTTTTGTACATGAGATAGATGCTGAGTGTGAAATTGTTCATGTTGTGATTGTCATTTTGGAATCTTATGCTGGCTGCAAGAAAAGTTCATTGAATGCATCTGTGTGGAAAGGAAATTGTGTCTTCAATTATAATGGGACAAAAGTACAGAACAATTGAAGAGCAGGGCTGGGAAAAGAGTTTCTTTCCTAGGAAGGGAGCTGGAGTTATTTCTCAGGAAGCAAATTAAATTTCCCACAATTTTCCATGTATTTTCATGTTTAGAAAAGGGAAATTTTCTTCTAGTTGCCAAAATTTTTCTTCCACATGCCCAAATTTCCTGGGAAGAAGTAGCGGCCCCTGTGGAGGGGAGATGGAGATGAGGAGTCAGGGAGATGAGGATGTATAGCGGGGTGGGAGAAGATGGCTATTCAGGAGTGGGAGAAAAAGCTTTACAGGTAATCACTAATGATTGGGTGGAAGAAATTTTTCCAGTCATGTTAGAACTCCACCCCATAGTTACTTTCGGCAGGAAGTTGCTTGTGATGCCAGAAAAATAAGAAATGTGTCAAAAAGGAAAAAATTGGATGATGCTTTGTCATTAATTGAAGTGTTAATGAAGTGTGTATTAAATGTAGACCCAAATAGGTGCATTACACTGGGACCAGAACAGCAAAACTAGATAAATATTGTGCAGTACATATCAAGTAGGTGAAGGTACTTTTAAGACACAGTGCAGCTTACATGCCTTTGTGAAAATTAACCTACCAACAGTACCCATTATGCTTCCTATTTGTGAATTCCCCCCAGTTGGCTGGGGGTTGTAGAGTATGCCCACAGTGTTTCCTGCCTACGGCAAGAGACGGCTTGAATCGTTTCTGAAACACTCACTGATGCTTTATAACACATTCGTGTTGGATTGTCTTTTAAATCTCATTTTAACTATTAACTAACTAATTAACTAACTATTTTAACTCTGTGAATTATTTACAGTGCATTTTGCTGCCAGCATTTTACACCTTTTTTGTTTTGCTTCATCATTTTATCCCTTGGTACAGACTCATGATATTTCACCTTAAAAAATCCCTCATTTTGAATTACTGATGATGCTGTATATCCTCTACAGTCAGATATCATTCGTCTCCTTCCTTTGGTTGGACGAATTGTGACGGTTGATCTGCATAGCAAAGCATGTTTAATAAGAAAGTCCTGCATGTGTCAATATAGTATAAAGAACTGTTTTGATGTAACTCAAGTGTAGTTTGGCTTGTGAAATATCCTACTAGCAGAATTAAGGAAGTCATATTTCGTTAAACAGTTTCCTGGATTTGAGATCATAGGGGTAAACTCTACAATGATATCTTAAAAATTCATTTTTTTCATTTTTTTCTTCTGATACAAGTGCAGAGAAATGAATTGAAATGAGAAGGCCCTATGAGATCATTGCCCTGTTTTCTGTTTGCTCCAGCTTTTGATAAAAAAGGGAGGAAAAATCTTGACAACATGAGAACTTCCATGTCGGTGTTCTCTTCAAAGTATGAAATGTAATTCTTATTGGCTAGCTCACCTACATATGTCCCCAGCCTGCTGATTTATAATTGTGCCAAACATGACTCATTGACCATTGTGAATTGTAAGGATAATGTTAACCCTGGGGGAATTGAAGGATGCATAGAATGGGGGACAGATGGGGGGGATTGCTTGATCCGTTTGCTCTTTTCAACCTCATCCAAGAGACATCGCCACAAACTAAATTTGTTCAGATGTGGAACAAACGCCTTGGTACATCTCCAGCCTTGATTAATGATGAACCTCATGGGGCTCAAATCTTTTGTCTAAGTCTATAGCTGCAGATGCGTGAAATGTAGTAACTATATGTGATGAATGTTTATAAATGAGATTCAAATTTGACTGAAAATGAAGGTGGAACAAAATTGATATCAAAATTAGGAGGAGGTATTCTGATCTGTTGCCTGAAGGGGTTCATTAAAAGTCAAAGCCCAAGGGTATATAACATGCTGACAGATGGACTTCATCTGCATTACATTAGAAATCATAAAAAATGTTATAGGTCTGGTGAAACTTCTCTATGTTTCTGAAGTAAGGTTTATTGATAGTCTTGTCTACTTAGACGGATGAAATCCTTCCACACATTGCATTTAATCAATCTGATGGCAGAATTATTATTGTAGGGGTATAATAAGAATTCTTGGGAACATTTTGAACTATAAATGGAAATTTGAATAATTTGTTTGAAATGTGTAAAGGGGGGATTGCCTAACAGCATTTTGTGATAAGATAACTCATATTAGATGATATTGTACAGGCACACACCAAATTTCTAGTTTCAGTGTGAGGGTATTTATGGACATTCTGCAGGTACTCTCTAATTTCACAGCACACTCATGGTGAAATGGACTGTCCTGTCCATCACAGCTTTTCTGGGACTAGCCTGAAATGTTGCAGTAAATGTACTGTTGCAATTGTTTTCCATTCACACACATTCTGTAAGGGAAAGGTTGCACCATTTTGAATATAAACCCCTTTAAGAATCCAAACTGTTCAAAACGAGGTGCTTTTGGATACTCCATGTCTTTGTCCCCGCCCCAAGGATATTATTTCATAAACTTTAACTGACACCTGGCACTCATGCTAGAGCTACTCCAATCCTTGAACATATACAGTAAAAGTCCAACTGAAAGATCAACTTATTTTAGAAGCTATATTATGTATGCAGTATAGCTTGTAAGGAGAGTTTAGTATAGGCTTATAACGGCAAGGAGACTTTTCCTTTACAATGGTGAGCCTCCCTGATGCAGCAGTTAGAACCTCCTTTGGCTAGTGTATTATGTATTTCCACTTTATAAAGAGACAAACTTAATCTGGCCTCAAATGTGCAGCTTATGCCGTGTAAATTTGCCTAATAAATCTCTTAACAGATCTAAATGTCAGTTTCCCCAACTGTTATGATCTGTGTGTGGGGTGAGTGCGGTCTCCACTAACTTTCTGCTTTCTGTGGTTTATGTCTTTAAGAATTCAGCTACCGTGATACTTTGTCTCATCTGTGTGGAATTTATAGGGCGTATTGTAGTGAAATAAATGAAATTGAAGTTTATCGGTATAAAAAGTAGCATTTATTAAAGGGGTTCCATCGCAGTAGCGTTTGGTAGCATTGGTGAATAGGAAATTTAAAGGTCCTATTCAATTGCGCCCAGGTTAATTGTAACTCTTTGGTGGGTAATTGATCTCCTCAAAATGTTTGTAAAGAATCGACAGTAGGAGAAAAAAACATGATTGGCTGCTAATTTCAGTAGCAAGTCTTTACATTCCCACATATGGAACAGAATGTCTTCTTGTTTTAAGTCATTTGTTTGGAAAATAAAATTTCGATTTTCACTGAAAAGTGGGAATACAAGCAATCTTCTTATAGTACACACACAAACAAAAAAAACTTTTGTAGACAAAAGATGACAACATGGCAATGAATATTGAAACTTAGAAGGTTGCAAGCAGTGGCACCAAGTTTGATAAAAGCATCAACTAAATCTTACAAATTTTACCATTTCTTCTGATATTTTATCTTTCATGTCCCAGAGCAGAAATATTGCATGCTTTTAAAGGTTACAAATGAGTTGTAATGTATGACCAAAACCTTTGTCACATGATCTAAAACTTCCTTCACATGACCAGAAACTTCTGTAGGATATGTGATATAGTGTCCTCAGTGCTTCAAATCTGGATGACAAGCTCTATAAATTCTCTAGTCCAGACATAATCTTTCTATAGCTCTAAACCTGACACCTTCTGTAAACTGTCCAGTGTAGGTCATTGCCCATGCAAGGATGTATTGCTACAGTTTTTGCCTGGAGTCAAGGCTGCCTTGTGTCCAGTCAGTCACTATTTACCCTTGCTCTTAATTATCTATCCAGGCATGTTAAATGAGTCATTAATTGATCTTTTAATGGGTAGACCCAGTTTCATCTCAAATTAAATCTATTCATGCCCTTTGGTTAATTTTCTTGTACTTGACAACCAGGTTGGGGAGTTTTGTGAGCCTTGCTGGGAGCCATTGTACAGTAGTTCGATAATACAGATAGAAGGTGTGGAAAGGTGGTGACTGAGGAATTAGTGTGACCATGGAAGTACTTCCATGGTGTGACTGGCAGACACCAACTTGCCTTGTGAAGGAAAAAAAATGATAAGGACAGGGTTATGCAGTTTGCATTTTGTATTTCCCTACAGAAATTCTGTTTTGATACAGTACTGAGTTGTTATTGCAAAGCTTACATGTCTTTCTTCCAGAAGACCTCACATCCTCACAGATTTTTAGTTAATAGGTACATCAATATCTCTGAACCCATTTCATAGGAGACATAAAATCAAATGCAATATTTTTTCTAGTGTTTGCACGGGTAACCCGGGTACCCGGGTACCCGCCCGCCATCGTATTACCCGGTTCCAAATCTACTACCCGAATCTTAAAAAAAAATGCATGCAAAAAGGATCATCCCATTTACGCCATTGCCCACGGTAATGGACTAAAATAGTTTGCCAATTTGGGAAACATTCTGCGAGACTGAGAAGGAAGAGAGCCCTAGAAATTATGTGTAAGTTTGATAGTTGTCTGTACTCCGTTTCTGAAGTTGAAATTTTTATCAGCGTGTGGCCCCGTCGCGCTATCGTCACATAATGGGAAACTTTTCACACATCACATGTATATCGCTTATAAACTTACTCGCAAGCAAGCTATCTGACGGCTGATTCAAAATCACATCGTACTGTTTCACGCAGACATAGCAAGACATACTGTATCACCCCCGCCCAGCTCGCAAAGACAGTGCCCCGTAACGTTCAGCATGCTAGGTAAACTGAGCCTTGCATGTATATACGATCTTATTACGGTATCAATACGGTACGCCACCTCGAGTATATTTCTTAATGGTTAAAGGTGTCAGTTTTATGCAAATCAACACTTTGCTGCTATCTGCAAAGTAAAACGACATCAATGTAATAAGACCGTAAACATTCACAAAATTTTTTTTTAAAACAGGCCAGTATATATTACGTTATTTTGCCCCAAAATGGCGCTCGAGCAGACTACGAAGTTTATGTGTGCAAGTTATGTTACCGTGCCTGGATGTCGACACGAGGCTAGCTACGTAAGAACGTACATACCCCATTTGCGATAATTCCAACACACATTGCAAAGCAGTATGAGGCAAGTTCACAAACATGACGTCGTTTGTTTACAATCAGTAATTTTTGACGTGCAAGAGAATACCATAATACAGGGCTCTGATTAGTTGATATTTTTAAATCAGTGGTTTAAAAGGAGAAGCTTTGAGCTCTTACTATGCTGGCTTTTCGAGTAGGAAAGCGTCCCAAAATTCAATATCAAATTGATATAGGCCTTGGGAAGTATAATTTTCTTATTTGACTGTTTTCTGTTACGTTTTTTTTTTACTTGTCATTTTGATCTAAAACAAAACGAGACGATTAAACCTTCTAACAAATCAAATGTTTTTGAACTTGGGAACTGTGATCGCTATACCTATCCAATACAGATGTTAATGTTACCATGCATGTCTTATGGAGTATGCCTTACAAAATGCTCATATCTTTTAGTCACCGTAACACCGGGTAACCTGGGTACCCGAAGGGTATGGCGATCGGGTACCCGGGTCCTAATTTTTAGTACCCGTGCAAACACTAATTTTTTCTAGGAATAATTAAAGTTTTCTAGTGAAATCAAAGTTATTGAAGTCTTTTATAGCAAGATGTGATATGAATGAAGTCCTGTAAAACTTCTGCACCTTCCCATATTTTCCAGCTTCTCACACTCCCCACTTCTTCTCCCCAAAAGTTTAAAGGAAAGCTAGTCACTTTAAAATCAGAAATGAGTGTTGACTTATTGGCCTCATCCTCTCACCCCAAACAGTTCCAATTCTCCTAACCAACTTACTTACTTAAGCCCCTTCCACCACTGTCTAAAATTTATCCTCACCGAGACACACTATCAGTTTATTATTGCTTAAGGGTGGGTATACAAGACCCCAGTGTCATTGTGAGATCAAAACACTACCAGTACGAAACATGATGTGTAATATGAGCTTTGGTACTCTGCACCTGAACAAGCTGTCAATTAAAGAGACGGGCCAATTGAGAATTTGTGTTTACAACTACAAAAATTGTAGTTCGAGTTCAGAGGATTACCCCTTAATATGCCAATTACCAGGATGTTTCATTATGTTACACCTCAAGTGTTGTAATTTGATGCATTTTTATACCACCCAGTTCAAGAATTTTTTGCAGTATAGTATGTATACTTGTATACTTTGAACCAATCAATAAAAGGAAAGGTTTACAATAACTATAATTGATAATTAAAAGAAGCAAAATAAAAAAAAATCAATCTTTTTGGACCTCAGATCGGACGAGATAACCCGCTGAATTTAAGCATATCACTAAGCGGAGGAAAAGAAACTAACAAGGATTCCCCTAGTAGCGGCGAGCGAAGGGGGAAAAGCCCAGCGCTGAATCCCCGTGCCGACGTCGGTGCGAGGGAACTGTAGCGTAAGGAAACTGAATTCCGTGATTCCTTTGTTAAAACAGTTAAGTATTGACAATGGAAAGTTTGTCTATATTTGTCTGTAAGATGATCTTACAGTACCTTCAAAGGGCGAGAGTGGGAGGCACTTTTACATACATGTGAGTAGGCATACCAAGGGTACTATATGTCACACTAGCTTTCTGGAAACTCCATTTGCTATTTTGAATGTCATGATGACCTACCCATTAAATAATATATAACCAGCTCTTTCCGTTTCCATAGTTTCAAACTAATTGTTGATCACATCGAACACCCTTTAGCAAGATGACAAATATATTATTGCTTTGTGCTTCCCCTTAATAATATAGGAAAAGAGGAAACATGAAATTTATTTTGCATGAAGGATGATGAAGGTATTGTTGAAAGATTTTCGTCTGAAAGATTCGAAAGAAAATAAGCCTTGCATCCCTAAGTGTATGACTTAAACCTGACATAATTCACTGACACGGTTGAGGGAATGTCTTGTTGTTTAGATGAAGTCTGTGATCGCGGTCTTTCCTTCCATAAGAGGAGAAGTGAAGTCAAGCATGACACGAATGGCTGCAAACAAAGAAAAAAAGTCTTTTTGGAGAATAGCATACAGACAATAAAAACCCTTGCAAAGTTGGGTGGATTTGTCAGTGTTTAGACTGCATACTTTAAGTTAATTCTCAAAAGAATTGATTATTAATGAATGTTTTTAAGAACCTTGGCTGAGATCAATGTATACGGAATGATATTTATTGCTCAAGTGCTGGGTTCATTTTAAACACTCCCATATGTTTAGCTGCTGGCAGCTTGCTCCTGGAAAAGAGCCCTGAAATTCAGTGAGAAGTACAAGCAAAATCATCTCTTACACCTATGGGAGACTAATTCAAAGTTTGTGTAGACTGCGCAGGCACTCATGACCTTTCTGTTTAGGTGATCTGGTAGCAAAGCATCTGTGCGCTTTTCTGCATGGCCATGCATAGCTTACAGTGTTTCGTGTGTTTATGTCCTGGCATCAGCTGTAAACACACATAAAATGTGTTATCCTTTTACCTTTGACCTATTGTGCAATCCTGCTCCTTGAAGAAACTTTGAAATGGTCAATAATGACTATTCAAACTTTCTGGTACAGTTGAAAAGAATCGTCTAAATACAGCAAGTGCAAATAATGAGTTTTATCCATGAGCCTTCAACGTCAAAGAAAATAGGTTAAGGAAATGAGCGCTACATAATCAGAATTAATTGAAAACCAACCTAGCTCATTCATGGTGCTTTATGAAAGAGCTCATTTTATAATGTGTAATTTTCCCCTGAAAATACAGCTTGAAATGTGAGACGACTCTAGAAGCACTTATGAGGCCATTGTAAACATGATTCAGAGGAGAAAGCTGTCTTAGAACGACTTGAAGCCAAGAATAGAATCGGGGCTCTTCCTTGTCATCTGTCGGTTGATAAAATAAGCTGAAGTTTTCATAATTGTGTGGCTACCCTATCTAGATGGAGCCGTGTTTAATCAGGGAAGTAACCTAGACATACTTTAACATGGTAATGATAAAGATGTAATTATTGACAAGTGGACTGCCTCAATGTGGGGAGGGGAAGGGGTAATGAGTACTTTATCGTAATATACATGTTTTTGTGGAGCTTTTGTTGATTGCAGACTTTTGCAGTGATATAAATTTGTAGATGATGGCAGCAGATATCATCTTTCAAACTTGTTTCAACATCAATGAGAACTAGAACTGCATTTGCTTGTAAACACGCAGAATTGTAGAGCATGTTAGACATGTCTGTGCAGTTTAGTACAGTATGTCAGTCTTAATTTGAACTTTAGGAGTTACTCATCGATGGTGGGAAGAGGGGCTGTTGTTTCGTTTTGAGTCACTCCTCTCAGGCTCAACCTACGTAATTTCTTGATAGTACAAGGCTGGACCAGTTGTCTCCCAGCTCCCTGGCTGGATGCAAAAAGAAATGAAAGAAGAATAAATGTCCAGTGATGTTAATCTGGACCTTCTATGCTACTAATAGAATACAAGTAGTCAGTCACTAGCTTTATTTTGAAGCAACTTTGCTAACACTGAAGCAAGTGCTGGGTAGCCTACTTAGCGATACGACACGCTCTGTCGTGTTGTTTACTCCTGGTTAAACTGATTTTTATTGGTTCTCTCCTCCTCTTTCACTTTGCTTTATATAATGACACCTTCTGGTTGCATCGCTGCATGCATATGACAACTTTCTCTTGGAAGGCTGAATAACTGTTGACCCTGTGTATTGTAACTTACTGTTTCATTAATTCCCAATGTCACATGCTGTCAAAAAATTCGGGCCAGACTACTGTTAAAATAGCTTCTGCTTTTACCACTGAAAAAAAAGCATGAGAGAACTACAGCACAAGTTGCTTAATCCAATACAGTGAAGCCACTTCGCTCCGTACAGGGGAATTGGCAATTTTCCGCTCTATGATGATACTGCACATGACCCCCTAATACTGTTAAACGATAGTGGACGTAATGGCGCCGTGTTGCCCAATTTGGAAGCAGCGATTGATTCTCCAGGCTTGTTACCTCAGTGGGAAAAGGCCTAACATTATTTCATTGTGTTTTCTGGAAATTTATCGGCAAAGCACTTTTATGAAATTAACTCCTTAAATCGTTCTTGTAGTTATAGTATTTGCTTTTTGGAAGTAGATTTTTGTTTTAAGATGGCCACAGATTGCACTTACTGCTATTGTTAAAGGGTAGAGCATGGATGTTTGTACGAACTAAGTTACGGTATGCGCAGGAAATGAGTTTTGAGCCATAACATGCTTAACAAAAGAAATTGTCAGTCAGCCAGTAAATGCCAATATTGTAGTGAGGCACACTTTTAATAACAAAAGATGTATAAACCAGTGATCCATTCAAGTATCATAGCTTCAAGAAACCTGTTTCATTACATGCCACTATGGAAAAAGATTTCGTGCCAAATATTTTTCCTTCCTGTTAGATCCACTCATACTAGGCACAAGTTTAGGGGCTCAGTTCTTTGGTGTGGCCCTGGATAGACATGATACCTTCATACTATAGGAATAGAGGCCGTGCTTAAAACATGATGTAGTAAACAATGGGGGATCTCCTCAACAGGTGTGATTATGTTAACATATTTTAAAATATTGTTCCTGTTGTGAAAATGCTGGAAATGGCTCATGAATGCAATTAACTTCCATCATTCTGCACAACTGTATTCATGAGTGGAAAATGTATTTTATTCAATCCAAGAAATGATGTTGAACTTGTAGTGGAGACTGTGAATTAGACACGAAGTACCGTAACTTCAGCTATTCCCTGTCTGCTACAGTACCAAGCTTGCTGATTTGTCAGCTCAAGTTGCTTTTGAAATTCCCAGCTCACCACTCCTCTGCACCAGTTCTCCATGTCAATTGATCTCTCAAGTTGTTGTAAAAGTCCAGTTAAAGACATCTTGGTAATTAGGGAGGGAAACCTACAGGTGTACAGTGATTTATGGTTTCAAGTGTCAGTATATATACTAAGAATGTGGTAAAACTGAGAAAATATGTGTCTGGAACACTGTACATAATATCAATGACTACTTGTGTCAAATCAAATAAGTTTCTGATATGTATGGATGAAAAAGTATTATAAAAACATTTTAATGAATTTAATGTACTTTTATCTTATAACCAATTAATACAGCTCATACAGGAGTAAGGAAACACTGTAGCTGATCACATAGGAAGGATGAATGGAACATATAATTATTTTGAATCCTATAAACGCTGGCTTTATGCCACTTGATTTGTTAATTAATGTATTAACCAATCTTAAGTACTGTACTTGCTAGTGCTATCAGAAGCTTTGTTCAAGAGGTGATGTATATTTTCATTGCCAGCAAGATTTATTGTACACAAGTATGAACTGCTTTGCAATAAAGCCTATGCAATCAACAGAGAGCAATGTACTAATTTGCAGTAGATGTTTTGGAACTATGCAAATACAAAACATGTTTGATCAGCAGCTGAAAAAATTTGTAACCATGAAAGCTTTATTTCCCATTTAATTATGTTATAGGTTTTCAAGTTCACCAGTGTGCCAAATTTTACCTTTTAAAAAGTACAGTGATTAAAAATACTTAACTGCCAACTAAAAATGGCAGTGTGTGTAAACATGCTCAATATTCATTGCAGCAAATACTGTAGCAAACTGTACTACTGTAGGGAGATATTTCTCAAAACTCCTTCAGAAAGTCGTGACTGGTCCTTCTGTTCGTCAAGGCCATTGTGCCAGTAGGACTCACTGTCGAGAGATATCAAGTTACACAGTTGAGTGTATGCAAATGAGGGGTACCTCAGACGGTGCATGTCCTCAAATATACACAGCAGACAAGACATGAGGTACGGAAGGAAACCAGATGAATAATAACTTTGATCTAAAATTGTCTTAAATTGGTTTAACATGACCCTGAATAATTTAATGGCTGGGTCTTCAGCTTTCAGTGAAGCAACTCTAAGTGTATGGCATCACTGTAGACACGAATAACTTAACCCTTTACTGTTGTGCTCCAATCGGGGCATATTTTTGTGCCTCTGGAGTGGGGGGAAAAGTGGACGTAGTACGCCCCACATAAGCTTCAGTAGGCTATTGACCCTGTGACCTTAAACTATTGTCCCTCTCGTTGTTGTGGCCGAATTTTCGGGTAGCTTCTCGCAGTTTCAAGCTCCACGCAAAGCAGTAAAGATGGGTGACAGCCGCACTCCTTGCCTGGGTCCAAAAGGACCCAAACAATGGTAATGGGTTAAAATAAGCCTGTGGAGTGTGTTTACTGCAAAGCTCATGCCGCTGTCTCTGCATGTGTGCACAGCCCTGTGGTGCAGATACTTTAGATTCAACCTTTACCATTGTGCTCCAATTGGGGCATATTTGCGCGCCTTGGGAGTGGGTGGAAAAGCGGACATAGCACGCCCCGCATCAGCGTCTGTAGGCTACTGACCCTGTGACCTTAAACTATTGTCTGTCTCGTTGTTGTGGCCGAATTTTCGGGTAGCTACTCCCAGTTTCGAGCTCTGTGTGAAGTAGTAAAGATGGGTGACAGCCGTGCTCCTTGCCCGGGTCCAAAAGGACCCAAACAATGGCAATATGGGTTAATATTTTTGCAGTCTGATATCTGCCCCCCTACATTCATGTAACTTGGGGACAGCTGCATGCAACCCCTCTCAAGAAGTTGCAGCTCACATTATGATGTCACAGCTGAGGTTATAGTACTCACTTCGCAGACATATACTTACCCTTTGTTACAGTACATCCTAGGCAGCATGTGAAGCAACAATTAGTGCAAAACAACTGTAGAAAGGTACTGTGAGTATGTAATCACTTGTGAATATCCACATCAGTCAGGTGGGGGGAGTATCTCATCAGCTGTACGCTGGTGATGGCTAAGCTTCTCGGTGAGTGTTAACACACCAATAAATCTTGCAGTGCTGGCTTCTCAAATGCCAAAGTGTGGAATTGTGGCTATAAAGTGTCTACACCTCAATCAGGGAATCTGTGCACCTTTGACTCTTGACCAGATGACATTGAGCAATATAGGCCTCTTTCATTGAGGTCCTGCATGACATGGTAGAGACACTTATACTGTGGTCTCACATACCCCACGCTAGAGGTAACACCGTGTTACAGTACCTTGTGCTCGAGAACGTGGAAATGCTGGTTAATGTGGGGTCGGTGTTTAAATTTTGATCCACCTCAAAATGCAGGGTTAAGCTATTTTAAACACCGTGTTTGTTTTCATCAAGCAAGGTCACAGGTGTTTATGGCACTGATGTCAGGTATTTTCTAATATTCTACAGTAATTGGTTTTTGAAATATTTGACCTCGTTACTATGGTACCACTAGCCAATCAATGAAACATGGGGTACGTGAGAACACAGACTGGAAAACACGGAGTTAACCTGCAGTTTTGCCTGATTGTAAACACGAGGTAACACGGAATGTCGTGGGGTACATGAGACCAAGCCTATAATCTCACACTCTCTGCCTGTGTTGATGTTGGCACAACGGGCGGAAATGGAATAAAGGTTTTGAAACCATGAGTGATCGAAGTGGCCTAAAAGTTTGTGTGATCTAGTCAGCGAAGGGGGACTCTAAATTGGTTTTCTTGTTTTAAAAAAAGCAGAGAATTCTAGGTGTTAAATACAGGTTGGGTTCATACTGTACTTTCTAAATCACTGGACTTAAAATAAAAATTTGAAAATGGAATAATGGAAAAAGCATATT
The DNA here is from genome assembly GCA_037179385.1 of Holothuria scabra. Taxonomy (NCBI): domain Eukaryota; kingdom Metazoa; phylum Echinodermata; class Holothuroidea; order Aspidochirotida; family Holothuriidae; genus Holothuria; species Holothuria scabra. The sequence continues at coordinate 18,958,080 of CM074181.1, forward strand.
TAATTATCTGAATTTATAGGTAGCATCTGTAGAAAATGGCCTTGTTTCTTTTTCAAACAGGAAAGGTAAAATGCCACCCACTCCTAAATTTTTTTTTGTTTTTGTCTGGTCTAAGCCCTCTCTCTTCACTGAACTCTGAGAAAATCAGTAATGTAACATCACAGTGAATGTAGATTTAAAACTTCAATGAGATGCTGTTCATGGAAATTAAATCAATTCATTTACCTTTACTTTGTATTACTATGTGTAGCAAAGAAGTTAGATCTGTAATCTGTGCCCGCAGCTCTATTTTGCATTCTACAATAGAATACTTACAGGTGTGTTAACTTCATGAATAAACATGAGGTAAAGCCAAATGATGGTGGATATGGCAAGAATTCAAAGCACACATTTTTAAAGATGCTTTTGCCATCCTGGAAGTTTTTGCCTCATCATTTTCAAGGACACTGACCACAGAGTGCATGCGGTAATTTGAGAAGTGTGCACATTCAGAAATCAATGATGTCGTGTAGCTCTTAAAAGAGGAACATCTTTGCCATGAAGTGGGCAAGTGTAAGCCCACACACTATTTGTCCTGCAAATAAAGCGTGTCACTGTGAAAACAGAAGAAATGAACAGCCCTAGATTTTGAAGTATTTGACATGATAAACCTTCCCATGTTGCATTTGTCAATGTGATGTTTTTCCTCCTCCTTGTATGCCTAAGTTCAAGTGAACCTTAAGTCTGTGTAGTATATTTTTCAAGCAGCTACAAAGTGGCTGTGACTTTTTTCCAGATATGAAAGAATTGAGTGATTGATGCATTGTACCTTACTATGTGCCCTCTTGCTAAGCTGTCAAATCTTCTAGCAGCACCTGGGGACTTTGGCAACCATTTTGTAAATGTATCAGTCACCAGGTGAATAGAGCTACATAATTAATACTTATGACTGGGATTACCCTCTCTCCCCACCCTGGGGGTGATCCCAGCACAAAGCAGATCCGTTTGAAGCAGTATGTGACCTAGATTTCATGCATTGGGAAATGTTCTCCTACAGATATTGTTGTCCCAATTTTGTCAGGAAAGGTTTGCATCCACCACATTGGTACCAGTCATACTTATTATAAACTTGCGTTGAGAAATTAATTGACTCGGGCACAGTTATAAGTGAAATTGCTACCAGGACAGGTAACAGCTTTTGACATATGTGTAATGTTCAGTATGTACATGTGGCAGAGTGACACACATTGAGAGACAGAGAGAGCGCTGGAAAGAAGGAGAGCTGGTTGACGTATGATGGGAATCTCAGGCGCATTAGAAAAGCTTTGATGATTCATCTATGCAAACAAATTTCTTCTCTCTTTTGCAAATTAAGGTTCATCTCTGGGATTCTTGAAGCATGTGACAGTTTGAAGGATTCAGGCAAGAAATGTTCAGAATGGGTGTAATGTCAATATAGTGCACTTCATAACGCTTTGCAATGTTTACTAAAAGCTTGTTGTAGAAACACTATTTTCAAAACATATTATTTCCTTTTTCATTGCAGATTTTGGATATTGTCATTTTGTAGGGATTGGAGGCAGAGATAAGAGGGTAAGTAAAGAATGTGGACTGAAAATATTTATTAATTTGCCATTGTAGCAACAAGGTGGTGGGCTCTGTTCAAAACCTGTTCAAACCCTAATATACAGTGAAATTGTGAAAATCAAGAAGCATTTGAGTGTACAACCATCAGTTGTACTGTTAGAAAAGAAGTTGAAAGATTAAAAGGTGACAGATCCCGTTAATGGCCGACAAAAACAAGACCATCATTTGCTGTTGGAATTTGTATGAGGGAGACCAAATATTAGGTGGTTGTTATCTGTTACAATATTTATGGCAAGAGAAGTGGGCCTATTTTTGTGGGTTTCTGTAAGCTATTACTGCTCCTGCTAATTACCTTTTGTATGACTATTGGACAGTCCATTTACTGCAGAATGATCAGTGGCGATGAAATCCTTGACTGGTGGCACTATGCCACTTCCTATAGCTCTTGATAGTGTATGCAAATACACTATGTCTGTATCTATGTACAATATAGAGCTGTATATACTTTTCAGATATTCATCCCTTGCTAAATCTTTAGTACATGTCACCGACACACTGCACCTACTAAGGTATTTGTAACACTGTGCCCTCATGTTGTCCAGATCCATGTATATATAGTTCTTCCTCATTACTCTTCCTCTGCAAAAGCTGCCTCACAGTTTTATTGAGTCCACAATTTAAGACATTCTGAGCTACATTATTTTGTCTTGGTTTTTGCCCTTAGTAAACATTTTCATGTTCTTTTTGTATTGTCCCATTTTCTGTGTTTTTGACCTATTCTACTCTCCTCATAAAGTCTCATTTTAGGTTTTTTTTTTGGGGGGGGGGGGAGGGGGGGGTGGGTCTAAAAATTTTATGCTTCCCTCCCTAGAAGTCAATTTTAAAGTTTAGTGGTGGAAGCTGATATTTAAAGGGCAAGAGCAGTCACCCCAACTTAAAGTAGTGTAGTAGACTGTCTTGTTTCATGATTGGCTCTTGAGAGTCATGTGTCAACGTTTTTCCTCTTCAAATGTGGAATTTTTTAGAAGTGACTGCTTGGTTTGATATGCAATACTGAAGTTAAAAAATATGATGGAAGGTAATGAATGGAAGTGGAATAAGATGACAGTTTTAATATTTGGTTGTTGCTGGCACTACAGTAAATAAGTTTGGGCTGACTGCGCTTGCCCTTTAAATGATATGATAATGACAGTAAAGTGAGTTAGATGTAATCAGGGGGCACACTTTTGTGAATGGTAGCTAGTATCTTGATCTATCAAGCTAATATGTTCTTTTGATTGTATTTAAAACTATTTGTTTTTAAAACCAGATTTTTTTAGGTTATGCAAAAGAGTTAGGTGAAGGCCTGTTCTAAGTCAGACAACAATCTTGGACAAAACTTGTTGGAACACCCCTGTCATCCCTGCTTTACCTACACAATGTTGGGGATAAAAAGGCCAATTCTGGGTGCACCAATTTTGTTAGGTTTCAACATTGTACAGGGGTGAAGGGGGGCAGGGGGGGGGGGAGAAGACTTAAATTGTGTATGGAGGATGGAACAATGGATTTCTAAATTGTGCATGTTGTTACACATGACATAATGATGGAAGGTGTTTCAACAGTTATCCAAGATTGTAGGTAATGAAGGCTGATGAAATACTGTCGTTCCTGGAGAGGTGGGATTTTCCAGCAGTGGGGGTGAGATACATATATTTTAACTAATATAGTATAATATTTTACATAAGGGGGTTGGGGGTGAGGAGAAACCTTTACAGTGGGTGAAACATTCATCCCCCATGGGTGACATCCACAATTTTTAGGATGTAAAAAGAATTCATCGCCAGTGTTTCTTTACCAGAATTTTCACAATACAGTAGTTCCAACTGACTGCATGGATAATTTTGGCAATAATTAGTTAAGAAAACTCATTTCCAGAGTTTAAAATAAAAATTAAATAATTGTGGACACTGTGATGCTACCAAGGGTGAAGCTTCTTTGTTTCCATACTTTTTTCTTTTTTTCATTTTATACTCTGAATGTTAATTTGACTACCATGGCAGTTATGCTGTGACTGATGTGCCCATTCACAAAATTTTGTATACTACCCTGACCATTCTTCACAGGTATGCAGTCATGTGTGTGAGGAGGCATATGATAAGAATAGTACACTCTATGTCTATAGGCTCCGTATACGGTCATGCATGGTCTGACGATATTTCTGCACTATTGCTGACTTAATTTCAGGGTGTGATTTATCAGAGATGCTTGGTTGCATGCAAAGACCTTATCTTGACGTCATTTTCCCGTACCTCGCATCTCATGAGAAGAGAATTCTCATGGAGCAAGTGTTTGAAGGAAATAGGTCAGTTGTTGGTTTTATCAGGTTGTAACCTTTTAATCAAGATCCTCAGTTTGGAGAAAAACGAATAACACTATTAATAATGTAACAGTGACGTGCATTTTTGGTGAGAATGGGAATTGGTTTTTTATCCCGAGTTGAAATGGAAACAAGCAGATGCACTTGTTGGCCAAATTTTACTTTGTTTTCTTATAAACAAATCTGTCAAATGCAGGTTCCACTGGTACTACAAAATAAGGTATGAAAGTCTGAATATTTACATTTCAGCCTTAGGAAAGTTGTGCAAAATTTTTAAGGAACCCATGGGAGCTTTGGATACGCTATGAAATTCAAATTTCAAATTACGGCCTTTTCCTAAGCTGAATCTAGAATGGTTAGCCTTCAGTTCCATCAAGCAACAATTATATTCTACTATGTTGAATTTTAATTGTTAATAAATTATTTACAGTATAGGTTTAATACTGTTGTTCATATTTAGTAAAAAGTGCAGTTTTCTTCCCTAGCTGTGTGGATAGGGCGAATCTGCGTCCAAGCAAAATTTGTATCGGGTAGCACCCGGACAAGAAAAGTGCTCCCCAAACAAAATGTTGATCCACCCAGACTGTCAATTTGAAACCTTCCAACTTTACAAATAGTCATAATCCCAGTGTGAACATGAATTCATTTATCATAATCATGCAGAAAGATTCCTTAGTCTATTTCTCTCCTCACCTATCTCCTATCATCTATTGTATACCATTTATACCCATACTTACTGTCTGGCAAACTAATAACACCGTACCAACCCTACCAAAATGGAGAAGGAAGATAGAGGGTGTACAGCACCCTTAGCTAGTAGGGTTGGTACGGTGTTATTAGTTTGCCAGACGGTAAGTATGGGTATAAATGGTATACAATAGGTGAGAGGAGTAAGGTATCATCCCTCATAGACTTCCTAACCAGGGAGTTATGAGAATTATCAGAGATAATATTGTAGCAAATACTTTCCAAAGAGAGACACCCTTTTTCTTAAGAACACTTGCCGAGGCAGTGATCACTGCTACATGTAAGCTTTAACCTATGGAGCTCCCAGATAAAATTTCAACCAGTGGACAACACAGGACAGGGTTTCCACCAGAAAGAGGAGGGGAAAGGAGATTGATTTCTGCTAAACCCCAAGTCCAAATTGATGCTGTCCAGGGTTTAAGTTTGAGTGGGTTCAGGGGGACAAAAGCTTGCTTCAGGGCCCCAGTGTGATTCCATTGTGGGATATAATCTAGGGTTTGGATGGCTGTTAAAAACTTTTCACCCCCTTCCAATCCACCAACCAGATCTATACCTTTATATCAGCAGTTCAGATACTGCTCCAGGGAGTCAAACTACCTGCTGTACACTTAGTATTATACTTTAAGCGAAAGGAAGTCATAATTCTGACTTTCTACTGTAAATGTTGTGGAGGGGGCCTTGAGTTTTGGATTTTCCAGGTATGCTGCAAATCTCTCTTAGAAAATTGAGGAGTACTGTGGTACTGTAGATATGTTGTTTTATTAAACTTAAATAGGTTTATATTAGCTCTAAATCTTCATCTAGATGTGCAAAAATTCACACTCCTCACAGAGATTTGAGGTGAGCAATGCTGTGGCATCACACTCACACCCCTCAAAATTTAAGGCCTGTTGGAGACTAAAAGGTTTCCTCTGTTTTAATGGTAAAACATGTATCCATTTAGATCAAACTTGTAAGTTTTATAAAACAGCTGTTTGGGAGGAATTTCTTTTTTTAACAAATGCTTGAAAAACGGAATGATTTACCATTGTTGGTATGCATTACAAACTTTGAAACATAAACATTTTATGACAGTCAAACAGATGCATATCCAGTGAAATATGAAAGTGAATTATGGGCTGGTTGCTAGCAGGAAGTACCCATAATGAGCTTGGGAGGACTGTTTTGTAATTCGTTGATTTATATAAACTAGAGCGGGTAGCTTTTTATGGTGTAGGCTCTTGTCCCTTTATGACGGAAAGGGAAAATGAATTTTGAGGGAAAGTGTTATAAAATGTAAAAACACTCTGGAAAGTGGAAGAATATATTGAAAAGAAGAGGAAGAATGAAAACAAAAAAGTGAAATAAGGCAGAAAAAATGAGAAAGGACGTCTCGATTTTTTGTTCTATAAAGAGCTGAGAGATGAACCGTTTGTATTCAGTTTGCATTATTTATCAGTCAAATTTTTTTATGCAAACTGTACAAGAGTTGATTTGTCAGTGTCCAAAAGAAGAGAAGTGTTGGGTTCAATCAAGTCTAATTTTGAAAGTTGAACTAAACCAGAGTTTGGTTGGATAAAGTATGAAATTTTGGAAGCCTTACTTGCTCCCTTTGTAGCATGGGGGGGGGGGGCAGGCTTCTGACCTAGGACTAAATTTTTGGTTAAAAAAATTTGCTCTGAACGAAGAAAAAATCACCCAGAGAAACCACCAAAAACGAACCTTCAATACTGCATCTTGACAAATTTGTAACATTTTGTGTGTGTGTGTGTATGCATGTAGAAAAGGCAAAAAGTTTCCAAAACGTGATTGAACACTTCTCCCCTTAGACCCTCACACATATTGGCCAAACTACCTAAATGAAACTGTCCCTACCCCTCTTAAAGTATTCTGACTGTGGGCCTTCTCCCAGCTAACCCATTTCTAGCCCCTTTCCATACTGATACAAATAAGGCAGCATGCTGGCCTTCTTTTCAAGAAATAAGTTTCCCTCAGAGAGAAATTCAGTTGTTTATTGCTCAAGAATAATTTATTCACCCAAACTTTACACATTTTAAAAGATGCAACTTTCATAACTCTTCTTGCATATAATATTTTGAGGGGGTGAAGCTATTGCTGAGGTTTATTTTTGAGACTGATTGATTTAAAAATGGCTGGAGCTGTTTACTTTTAATGCTGCAGTATGTTGGAGCATAAACACAGTATTTCACTTTAAGGGGAGAGTCATTTATCTATTGGCAGTATGGGCATTTGGACACAAGAAGAGAGAAAGGGACTTGAAATGACTCTTCCCTTACAAACTATGTGTATCTTGGATAAGTGTTTATCTTAAACTATGTTGGAATTACTCCTTCCTGAACAGCTGTTGGTATTTTTAAAAAAACTTTGTATAACTTGGATGATGATTGTCTAGCTATCTTTAATTGGGTTAAAGAAGTTTTCCCCTCCTGAGGAGTTGTGTATGGAGGAAAAGAAAGTTATAGTAGCCACTGACTCAAACGAAACTAGGAGATGTTAGCATTTTTTAACTGGTTTACAATTTTTAGACCTTTTAGTAATAATATTTATCAGTTAAACTTGATCAAATTAACATGATCAACACAGGAACAATGCAAATATAGTAACTGTAGGTTGATGACTATATAAGTTTCATCATGGAGGATGAACCTTGTCTCATATAAAAATTGTATCATTTGCTTGTTCATGTTGCTGCCTGGCCTAACTAGTCACACTTGTAGGAACATTTGTGCACCTTGATGAAATATTTTGGTTACCTTTGAGAAATTTTTGGTGCATTTGCGCCCAAGTTTGGCTGCACTTTATTGAATTTTTTATTCTACATCTTCATGCTTATCTTTCTCTATCTGTTTACCTTCTTGCTGTTTTTCATGCATTCCTATTTCAAGCCCGGGGGGAATAGTGTCATTCTAAATCCCTTGAATAATGTCTGAAAGAAGATTGCCCAGTTTTCAAACTTAATGTGTTTTTTTTTATGAAGATCATAAAAATGTGCATATTTTGGAATAAATGAATCTGTTGAAGTTTGAGGGAACACATCAGGAATAACTGAGTTTGAAAATAAAACTATTCTCATTACCTGCATCCCATGGTGGGATGAGTTCTCATTCAATATTGTAATAAGGTACTGACATTGCCTGCTGCTCAGCCAGTAGACACACACCAGGGAAGGCTCAGTTGACAATGATGAGGTTACCATTGGAAACATTACACTTGCCAAGTGGGCTCCCTGTGACGAATGGGATGGGAGTTCGTGGCTAAATTGGCTCATCATGCAGAGTGCTTGGAGCTGGCCAGATAAAATCTGGTGGATGAACATAGTTGATAACAAAGGAAATGCTACCATGGTAATGTCATCAAGGACTGTGTCTATATAGCTGGTAATCAGGTTATTAAAGTTGCTCGATACATTGGCTGGAGTTATAACAAATTCTTGACATTCTCCAGGAACAGTTTTGGGAAGTATCGGGTTGTTTACAATACGCAGTATGTTGTCTGCATAGTTGACTGAGTCACAAGGATAAGGTGGGAAACTTCCTCTGTTGTGCTGCTGCTATGTTGATTGATGCACCTGTGTTATGGATAGCACAGTGGGTCTATGTCATCATTGCTTTCTTGGATTTTTTCCATGCTCATAGCCAGACAAGGCCGTGTTGGGGGGGGGGGGAGGGGGAAAAATCTTTCAGGGGGATTTGTCAGGGGGAGAGATATGTGTATATGTTTTAAGTCAATGACAAACTTCAAAAACTTTAAAGGGGAAAAAAGTTTTGAATGGGGGGTTTGCTGCCCAGGCCCCTCTTGGCTGCAGGCCTGATTTTTTTCTTTTTGGTCATGTAGGATTTTGCCAAGCGTAGCTGAGTTCTGTAAGGGCTAAAGCAATCATCCTAGAGACCCAGGCATATTTTGAAGGCAACCTTTCCCTCTTGTGATAGAAACCCTGACTCAAGTGCTATTTACAGAGTTATCTTGCCTTCCAACATTTCATTTTAGAGCCAGTTGACATTTTTCCCCCAGTAGTAGTTACAGTACAAAGGAACCTGGATTAGAATTTTGGTATGGGTTTTTTTGTCAATTGCATTTTCTGTGAACAAAAATGATTATCAAACTATCCTATCATAGTTTATAAAAGATATTTGTTTGGAAATGGATGCATGTTCATGTATTGTGGTATCAATACAAATTGCATGTCCCCTTGCTTTCATCTTAATATTGTTTTAATGTTTAATTTGTAAGCTTGTTATCCTTTTTCTCAATAATGGCAAAGTAAGGCAATAAGTAAGTCAAGTCATTTTTGTCATAAAATACTTCACCTCACAGCCTACACTAAATTACATTTTTGCTGAATTTCTTAAACTGTGAATGCTAAGAAAATTCATATTTGGCATGTTTCAACCAAATGGGATGTCAAATTTTGTTTTTTTACCTCTCTAAAGAGTGAGAATCCCTGTCTAACAAGATTGAAACCTAGATAAGTAATTGAAGCTATGTGTATAATGTAAAAGTAAAGAGATGCGTGTACAGTACATTACTTCTGTCATGATAACATCAAAGTCGGTTCTGTATAGTATCTTCATGTATGTGTGTAGATTCCTTTTAGTTTTAAAGGGCAAGAGCAGTCACCCCAACTTCAAGTAGTGTAGTAGACTGTCTTGTTTCATGATTAGCTCTTGAGAGTCTTGTGACAATATTTTTTATCCTCAAATGTGAAATTTTGTAGAAGTAACTGCTTGGTTTAATGCAATATTGAAGTCCTGAAATATTATGGAACAGAAATAAGAAGGAAATTTTGAAATTTCGCCATTGCTTCAATATGAGTTTGGGCTGACTGCTCTTGCCAGTTAATGTCAAGAACTTTATAGCAGTATATTCACAGTAACATGTATTTCCTGTGAGCTTAACAAGAAAGAAACCATTGCCCATGTCTACCTGTAAAATTCAGAGAGAATATGTTTTTGTAGTAAACGGTAAATATCAGCATACAATTTGGGACCAATTTGGTAATTGGAAAATTATGATTAAACATATTTAAAGAATAAAAGGGATAACTTTATATTTTATAAGGCTGGGTTACCAAATACAGTACTGAATTTTACAAAGTTTGATTTTGCATACTTACTGGCTTTAGCCCATGTCCCCATATAGTCTCACTATATCATTGTGCTGGAATTTTATTACTCAAAACTGGGCACCCTGCAGTGTACAGTAAATACATTTGGACTAAAAGTGTGTGTACTATATTCACACACAACAAGCAGCCATATTGGCATATTGGTAAGCTTTAACATGCCTCTGGCAAAGTTTAATTGGCAGGACATTGACCTACACTGCTTTGAGTTCCATAACTTGGACAGTGACACACCTCTTACCCACCCAAGGACACAGTTGGTTATACACTGTATTCTCTCCCACAGTTGCTGTCATTGTTGGGTCTTGACTCAGTTTTCCAGGGGGAAGGGTGTCGGGGGAGCTTAAGGTATGTCATACAAAGTGCTGATACAGTATCTGTGATATCATAAGACTAGAGAATGCGGTTCAGGGTCACAATAATGTGTGACTCAGATACACTTGATTTTTGTGCTAGTGGCATCCTTCTTGTTCATAGAGGTCATTTCCAGGAGCAGCTCAACAATTGAATGGATTTAATACCAATTCTCAGTATTCTGAGGACCACTTTCTCTCTGGTTGAAGTCTTGCATATTTTTACTCTCCTTTGTTCAGCAACAATAATCCTTTGACCTTTGTCACTCCCATATTTATGGTTGGTGTGCATAGTTAAATTGCCAGGGGCGATACATTCTGCAGATATGATAACTCTTGAGCTCTGTTTACAGAGTGGTACAATGTTAGTCATCTATACCTTAACTGTGTCTCCTGTACTCTCTGGCGGTCAGAAATATGGGCCCTGTTCTTTGTGTTCAAAGTGCGGTATTGTTATCTTTTTTTTTTTTCATTTTCCTTCAGGTAGTAACATTTAATTTGACATTCCACGTAAGAAAATGTGAATTACAGACCAATTTAGTGTCAGTGATATTGGCCTTGAACACTCTAGAAGGGCATTCAATTTGGTTAGTGAGATGGGATTTAACGACACACGTCACCAACACAAATGTGTTATATAGTGTCAGTCAAGTCAATTAAAAGTTCAGTTTATATTTATTTGCAAGTATGGTTCAAGTTAGAAGTTTGGTTTCCCTTTATTTGCCTCTTACCACAGGCAGGAAATACCACGGGCATATTCTACAATCCCCAGCCCACAGGTTGCTAGAAGGACACTGAAGGACAAATTCTTAATAATTGAAGAAAAGTGGAATACAAACAATATGACAGCTCTCCTCAAGTTGCAGGGTTTCCGTCAAAGGGGGAAAGGGGGAGGGGGATTTGTCTCCCCATTCCAGAAGAAGATGGGGAAAATCCCCCCCCCTCCCTTTTCATTTCCATAAAAATTAGAAAATTGTCAATATCTTGGTTTCTTACTTAAAAAGATGACACCTTTGCAGCAGTGTTTGAACTTACACAAATAAATGGCCTTTAAAACCTTCAAATTGCACCTTACAAGGACCTTGAAGCAAGCTTTTGTCCCCCTGAACCCACTCATAACTTTAGCCTAGGACAGCATCAATTTGGACTTGGTGTTTAAAAGTAATAAATCTCCCCCTTTTTTGTGTTTCTGGCGGAATCCCTGAGTTGGTATTATTGTCTTCTAACTTGAACACCTAATTCAAATAATTGGATTTAGTACACTTCATACCTTGGAGCTGCTTAGGACCAATTTTATGAAGTACAAAATTTCATTTCAGTGGGATACTTGATATTATTCTGTATTCAGTTTGTAACAAATAACAAAAAATCAAGATGGGGAGCCCAGAAGAGATGAAAGTGGAGTTGGATATATTGACCAACCACATATTAAAAACATTCAACATTTGGTATTTGATACCCTTTGGGAGTTGATAAGACTGGGCTGGATCTAGTGTATATTGAACAATTATATGGCTAAGTACATGGTATAGATGTTGATTTTTTTTTTTTTTTTTTTTTTTGGGGGGGGGGAGGTATATTGAACAATTATATGGCTAAGTACATGGTACAGATGTTGATTTTTTTTTTTTGGGGGGGGGGAGGGGTGGGAGGGATTTGCCACATTGATATAGCTAGTCTTTCTAAAACTCAAAATATTAAAGTGGCTCATTTAGTTGGTCTATGAAATTCAACAAATTTTTCCAAACCTGTTAAGTTTTCTTCATATACCAATGTCAAATGGTAAATGACAAGTGGTCAAACTTACACAATCCCCCTATCCTACTTACAAATAACTGTTTTATGCATGAGCACTCAAAGGCTCAATTTGGTTTTCAAAAATCCAGACACCTTTTCCAATTATGTACAAAACCATTACAAGTCAAGATACCACAAAATTGAAAAGTTTTAACATTTTCCATAACTATGGAGAGACACTTGACTTATTATGCTAAGTGCAAGCATTATCATGTGATAGTGTCCCTTTAACATTTACTGTCATTAAGTTATTGATATTAGCTCAATGAACCCCTTTAAGGGAGAAATTTTTGTTCCCCAGCTCTTACATGAGGCCATGAAATAGCTCATTGAGAATGGGGTACATATAATGTCACATGCCAGAATCATAATTGCTTCAGCTCTGCTATCAATTTGCCTGTCCCAGGGTAAAGATCTTAAAATGGGAATAATGGTCTTAAAGAGGATTTAGATTATTCTAAAAGTGCATTTGATAATCTCTAATAGCAGATTTTATGGTCCTGTGCACCATTCAATATCCATTTAAATAAGAGCTTCCCATCTTCCCTTTCCATTGAGGACAAGTTTGTTTTTCTTGGTGATTTCTTTGAGCGTTTGTTGTATACACAAACTGAGAAGGTAGTATTAAATAGTTTCCTTGTCATTAATAGTAAGGTAGGAATATAAATGGACTGGCCTTGAATGTGTTTGTAAATAATGGACAAGTGCGGTAGGTGATTCCGGATGTTAACCAATAGGAAACTGAAAGCCATGTCGCAATGTATCCCCTGATGGAATATTTCCTGCTTGCGTGCACCTCCAGACTCAAACGGTATCAAGTTCTTTGTTCCCACGATTTAATAATTTGTGGCTTAAGTACAGATTTCCTTAAATTGTTTTTCATAAGTGATCTTCGATATGCGACATCAATTTTCCGATCACAAGTCATTCTAAAGGTTTTAAGTTCATGGAAGATGTGCTTTGTGCCAAATACACATTTAGGAAGTTCACCTTGAAGGTTTATGTAGCTATTCATTACTCAGATTCAAAGTTGATACTTCATAAATGTAGGTGGCAGGGCAGGCACTAAAAACTCTACTTCTAGTCCCCACTTTTCTCAGATTAAAAATTTCTTTCTGTTCACTTTATGAAACTTTTCCAACTTTTATTGTTGGGGAGGAGGATGTGCCCTTGGAATATTATTTTCAAATTAACTCGCAAATAATTTAACTTGGCATTTAAGGGACATTTATTTGTAGATGTGTGGTGATAAACTGAAAAATTCAATTCAAATGACCTTGGAAATGGCAGTGTGGATGGCTTTGAGTGGGGATGTTTTTTTTTTTTTTTGCCCCTAGTCTTTCTGGTGCATTTTGTGCCAACTAATGGTGGCACTCCATTGGAAATGTCTGAGTGGGCTAACTGTGTGGTCAAGTGGTTAGAGCATCTGTCTTGCAGCTGCGAGTTCTGGGGTTCAACTCCTGGCTGGGTAATACCGAAGACTTAAATAATGGAATCTACTTCTGCTACGTGTTAGGTGGTCACCATAATTGCAATGGAACATGGAAGTATCACCCTATACTGTACTTCCATGCATGAAGTACGGGAAACAAGCCAGTAGCGACAAGTGGAAGAAAGGCTGTGCCCGGCCTGATTTAAACCTGTCAGTTAGAACTGAGCCCCAGAACCCCATCTAACTAACTATATTAAAAATGTCCTGTAGCAGAAAAATTAGCAACATGTGGCCCCCAGTCATTAGACCTGGTGGTGTCTCTGACTGTAATTTGTTGTTTTGGCTTCTTTCACCATTAGTGTAGTGCATCTTACTATTGTAGATTTACTGTACTGTTGAAAGAATGTACACTCTTTTAACTCAATAGAAAATAATGCCTAGAGAGTATTTCCCCTCCCTTCCCCCTCTCCCCTCAACTTTATCTTTTTCTCTAATTCATAAAGTTGAAAAAAGGAGAGAAGCACATGTCATGTGCATTGCCCTATCAAAGCTCCCTCTTTCATGTTCAAGTTTACTTCTCTCAAAGCTGTGTTCATATACTCCTGTGAGTGGGTTGTCCTGCTGTGAAACTGTAACTATATAACCAATTGAAAAAGTCTTCATCAGTGATTACTATAATTGTTTGAATTCGGGTAAATTTAAGAGTTGTTAGTGAAGAAGTACAAAGGTGTCTCAAAATGTATACAAGGAAATGTGATAGCCTTTTTTTTAAACAAACAGTATATATTTTACAGAATATATGTGTTTTGCAGAATGTAACTGAAAGAGCCACAACTTCACCTAGTAACTAGTGCTCTCCTTTCATTGTGTTTGGTAGCCTCACAACTATGAATTCTTCCTTCATTAGAGAAAATTGCACTTTCATTACTCAGTTAAGTCAAAAGGGTTGAATAATGGCCACAACCATTGCTTAAGATTCATTCAAATATGAACCTACCTATATTAACTAGTCAGCATACGATCTCATCTTTCAAATCAGCATGCAATCTTTCTTAATGTACTATTTTATTAATTGTGGTATACTTCTGTGTTCCATTGATCTGATACTTTATTAATTCTATTTCATAGCCCTGCTTTCAAACAAATTGCCTCAAAAAGTTCACTTGACCACATGGATGGTTTCAAATGAAACACCAAAACTGGTCTTCGAAAGAGACAAAACCTTTTCAAAACCCAGAGGTTTTACTTTTCATGCTGCTTTTGTTTCGTTTTTGTTTGCACTGTCGTATTTAATTGCATGTTCACTGACTTCAGGTGGTGGTAGTGTTTTACTTCTCTATTGTACCCCTCTCCCTGCCTTGGGTCTATTTACTCTCGTTCGCTGTATCCCTCAAGTGCGGTTTGGTCTCATTTTGGAGCATGGACTTCCTGCATCTCACCATTGTAACTGTTGACTGTCTATGATCTGAGATCAATAACGTATTGATTTTCCCTTACCATTTAGAGATTATAGGAGGCAAAAATCCTCGTGCCAAGGTCATAGCATCTTTTACACTTTTTAACGCTCTGTTTAATAATGCCAAAGTAGCATAATATACTGTAAAGACAAAAAGACGTCAAAAAGTGGAAACGGTATGTTGGATAGAAGTAGCTCAGCAAAGGCCCAAAAATGACGTTCAAGAAATAGGCTGCTCTTTTTGCCAAAGTTTTACTGAAATTGAGTGAACGTATCCTAAGGCAGTTGCACAGGTAAGTGAGCCTCATGTACAGAGGGGCTACACTGATTCTGATCTCGCAACTGTGAATCATTCATTGGAAGAGGGGATTAGGTCAAGGTAGTGGCAGTGAAAAGGAGGAAATTGTTGGAAAGTGACCACAGGCATTTTGTTTAAAGGGAGGGAATAAGGAAGCATTCATAAACTGCAAACATTAAATCTGGGACATATAAATTATTCTAATCTCTGTTGACAGCTGCAAAAGTTTTTTCTTATTTTGGGGCTTATTTATCAAAATTATTAAGTCTGTAAGAGTTAAGCAGCCAGTACCTGTATGATGTCAAGGGCAGTTTGGTAGTTGTCTTGGTCTGTGTTTAAGTAAATTTGAAATAAACAGGTAGAGTTGAAAATTTCTTTAGGAGCTTTGTTTACGGTTGGAGGACTTGCTTTAGTCAGATGTATTAAGTTCTGAAATTAGAATGTAGTGTAAAGTGTGGGAAGTACACTGTAATTTCTCTGGTTTACTTCATGGGAAATAGCATTTTTAGGTTGTACTTCATGGGAAATAGCATTTTTAGGTTGTGAATCTATTTAAGAATTAAAAGAATCATGCATTATAAATGTTTAATAGGTTCTGACCAAGTAGTAGAGGCACATTTCATACTTGCTGAGGCAAGGAAAGGAGTAAAAGAATACAAATGAAAAGGTGCAAAAAAGACACTGTAGGAAAAAATTTATAATATAAACAATAACAGCTGTTAAAATGTTCATTGCCTTAGCATTGCTCACCTTTTTTAATGCACATATCTTCTCTCCTTATCTCCTATTTACATTATGTAACCCTAAGTAAGTGTGATGATCCTTTAGCAAGTCAGCCTCATGATGGGATGGACATGGGAAGATCCTACACCCCCCCTCACCTAATTCTTACCTATGCCACATGCAAGGATTACCACAGGAAAAAAAGAGTTACATAATTTAAATAGGAGGTAAATATCCCAGTTTTTAGATCCCCAGACCAGGGAGTTTTGGAGGTTACAAAGTGTAAATTGGAGGATGATTGGGGTTGTAGATCCTCAAACCAGGTAGTTTTTTGGGAATACAAAGTGTAAATTGGAGGATAGTATTGGGGATCTTCAAACCAGGGAGTTTTCGGAAATTTTTCTTTTTTGTGAAGATTCAGTCGTTAAAAGTGTACATAGAGCAATGCCTTTTTCCAGTAATCATATTTTAAGCCTTTTTTTGTCAGTGCACATGACGTAAACTTATTTGTTAAAACTAGTAAAGATTGTAAGAAAATTGATGAAACACTTAAAATTTTGGACAAGAAAGAATAATTTCAAACAGGTAAAGTACTAAAAATACTTACATACTGTATTGAACTTATTATGTATTTGAATACTTTCTGATGAAATTGCATAAGAATGTCGCTATTGAAAAGTACCAAATACCAAAAACCACGGCAATTTTGTGAAATAATCTAAAGGGTTGGTCAATTGAACAACATTATTCCAAAAGGAATGCTTTAGGCTGCGTTATGTAATTTTTTTTTTGCCATGTCCAATGAAGTGATATTCTTTTTATATTCAGCTTATATTGTACCTTTATCGATTCCATTTGGTCTACAACAGTAGCTCTCTCACATTATGTTAGAGGAGGCTAGTATGTAAGTGTTACTTTAGCCAGCTTTACAAGGATGCATGCGCTCTTGAGATATTTACACAGGTTTATTGTAAGAAGAGTACTTGAAATACTATTGACCTGTTTAGAGAGGTGATTTAAGTGACTCACCTTCTCCTTTTGCTTCAAAGGACTTTCTCTCGTATTTTCAACTTCAAAAATAACTCAAATGGAAATGCGGAAAAGTGGTGTGGCATAAAGTATTGACATCAGTAGAAATATCATTATTATGGTGTCTGTAGAACTGTTGACAATTTGATTTGAACAGTTGTTGCAGGATCACATTAAGGGGAAAAGATTGGAACCAATTGGAGAACTTGTGAGATTGAAGCCAATTTTCCTGGATGCCTGTAAAAAGGTTGATTGTGAACATTGGAGGTATAAATCGAACAGTTATATAAAATATTTAAAAAAGAAAAATTAGCTGTGAAAATTTGAAATGGGGGAAGTATGTATGTGGCCCATACAAATGAGATAGCAGATGGGGTGGGGTAGAGATGGGGGCAGGATAGTGGTGACAGTGGGGTAGAGGTGAGGATGGCAATCAGGGGAATTTGTTTGCTCAAAGGGAACCCATCCTTAGTTCCCTTCCCATCCAGACAGGCAGGTAAATAACACTTGCAGGAAATGGACCTCTAATTTAATTAACTACTGATGTTTGGTAGAGGTTGTGTGCCAGTTTTTTGAGTTTACTTTGGCATTGATAAGACAGACTGTGTGGTCAAGTGGTTAGAGCATCCTTCTTGCAGTTGGGAGGTTGGGAGTTTGAGTCTTGGTCAGGCCATACGAACAGTAAGTCTTTGAACATGGAACCTATCCTGCCATTGTGCTTGGCACTCAGCATAGGCAATGGAGTAGGGAAAGCAGGCCAGTGAGCTACAACTGAAGAAAAAGGCTGTGGACTGCTGGACTTCAACAATTGGTTAGAAAAGGGGCTGTGAAACTCTGTCTAACTTTGGCATTGATGCATTATTATAATAAGTTTTTGTAAGGAGCTGTGTAACCCTTTGTGGTCAAGGTCGACCTATGTACTGTAATGTTAGATATAATGAATGTTGTATAGTTTCTTTTGAGTCCTTATTTGATTCAAGGTCCTCCCTTTGCAGTGTTTCCACAAAGGTGTAAAAGGGGGATTTGTCCTTCCTTTCCAAAAGTTTCCAAAAGAAGGTGGGTAAAATCCCCCCTCCCCCCTCCACTTCATTCCATTTAAAAAATTGCCAACATCTTGATTTAACAAAAAGAAACCACTTTTTCAGCAATGTTTGAAGTTACATTTAATTAATGGCCTTTAAAAACCCTTCAAATTGCACCTTACAGGGACCTTGAAGCAAGATTTTGTCCCTCTGAACCCACTTATAACTTTGGCCTAGGACAGTATTAATTTAAACTTGGGGTTTAGCAGTAAAAAATTCTTCATTTTGCCTGTTCCTGGTGGAATCTCTTCCTTCATTTGCCTCGTATTACAGGCAGGAAATAATTGGAGTGTATTCTAAAACCCCAAGGCTACAAGAGCTCATTGCATGATAACCCTTTATAGACTTACTGTGGTGGGAGAGGGAACAGATACTGTACCCTAACACTGCCAGGATGATGACCATCATTTTGCGATAGGGAGGGGGGCAGGGCAAACTTGATATTTTTTAGACATGAATGCTAAAAAATTGTATGCTGAAGTGTTCAGTTTTTATATATGTAGGTGTATGCTTCTGAGTATTGAACAGGAAAGAAGGTGGTTATAGCCTGTAAAGTCATGGTTTCAAGGCTCAGTTCTCTCACTCCAAACAGTAGCAATTTTTCATAACCTTCTTCCTTAAGCCCCTTCCACAATTGTATGAAATTCATCCTCATCCAGATACAATCTCAGTTTATTGCTTCAAGGTGAGTGAGTATAGAAAAAACTCAATTTATATAATCAAAACACTCTCAGTACCATTCATGCTGTGTAACATAAGCTTTGGTACTCTGCATTGTTTGAATTTGCTGTCAATCAAAGAGCTGAGCCAATCGAGAATTTTGGTACCCGTACTAAAATTGTAGTTTGGGGTGAGAGGTTTGGCCCTTTAAAATTGCAAATGTGCTTTATTTACTGAGCTAAGATTTCACCAATGTCTTATGCTGGACTTGCATGGCCTTGATTGCTCTGCCCGCTGGCACAAATTGAATGTGTTTGTTCATGTCAAAAATTTTGGTCTATGGTTTGAAAGAGGAAGTGGCATGTGGTTTACAGAAGTGTTGATTGTATGTACAATCATTCTTTATTGGCAATTATGTGTATAGTTAAAAATAATTTGCAGCTACACTGTTTATGATTGTGATGGACAATGAGGTCACTTCGTTGTGATGATATATTATTGTTTATGATTGTGACCGACAATGAGGTCACTTCTTTGTGATGATTTTTGCAATCTGTCTGAAACATTCATGTCTTAGTTTATGAGAAGCATTAAGAAATTGAAGGGGCTCAGTGTCACCGGAACTAATCCCTAATACTCTCTTGTTCTTATTCAATATTGGGTCAATACTGTTGTAGTACTACTTTGTATTTGAAAGGTAACTTTCACGAATTAACGAAAGGTGTTATCTTGGCAGTCAATATAAACTGTCACAAACTCCTTACTCGAAATTCCAAAATTTGCACTTCTGTCTACTGTACATAAGGAGGGTAGTATCTAGATCTTTCCAATCCCCATCTCCTGTTTACATTGTTAGGAGGCAGTGCTTACTGTGTAACAGAAGTGTAGCTTAAATCTTACCTGGTTCAAAATTGTGAAAGAAGGATTTGAACATTCATGGGTAGGTCAGTAGGTTGAGATACGCCTGAGGGATGGAACTTGTCAAGTTAAAAAAGTCAGATTTTTCATTTCTTTCTTTTTAGGTGTGAGGGAGTTAGGGGAGGGACTGGTTGCTGCTTTGGGTTATCAAATTTGGGTGATATTCTCTAGCCATAAACAGTAGTAGTGTTATATCATGGAAGTACTATAGCTCCGATGGCCAGTGCAATTCGAAGTAACACACAATGTCATATGTACAGTATACAACCAAATTTGTTATTCTGGCTCTTATTTAAGAAGGGGTTGAATATCTTTCTACCTTTCTCCAGGCCTGAACTTGAGAAAATAAACTCCATGTGTGATATTGTACATGTTCACTTTCAATGGAGTCTTGAATTTTCTTACAGAAAAACAGAAAATCAGTAGAAAAAGCTGCATATATAAAAGTACCCAGTGAAAAACGTGAATGTTTATCCTCCTTGGAGAATCTCGTTGAAGGACATTTCCACTTCTGTTTCTTGCAGTATTCACAAGAGTGTGTCTAGGATTACAGTAATATTGTACGTTACTATCATGCCATCTTCATTACCAGCGATCCCAAATCACTCCTCTGTTTATACTAACTTTGCAGTTTGCAATCAGGAACAATTGTTAACTATAATATTAAGTTCGGGCTGCTTTACACATTTCAAGAGCCTGTGTGCATATTTAACCTATTTTAAAAGTAATTAAAACTAGAAATGTTTGATTCCCTCCAGGACTACTAGGACATAAATATTACCAGTGTGTTTGAATCATCAGTTCTTTAAAATACGAGAGGAAGTGAAAAATATTAATTCGCAGCACACTTTCCTATTTTTTGCCGGATCTAGTTTGAAGATATTGAGGTGTACAATAAATTTGTTGCATTTTTTTAAAGTATTCTGTCAAATATTGCATATCGTTTTTATGGTTGAATGTAACAGACAACGTTACTTCTCTTTTATCTCACGATTTGTCATGCTTCTTCATAAAAATCAGTTTTGAATTTCAAAGCTTTAAAATATAGATCCAAAAAATATGACTCACTATCACATATTCTCCAAGTCTGATTTTACAGAAGGCTTACTTCTAGTGTGTACAGTTTAATAATTTGCTGTAGAAGATGTCCTTCAGATTTGACAAAAGAAGGCAAAATATGAACATATTGAAAAATGAGATTGGAAGTAAAATTTAGATCAAAACAAATCAAGATTATATTCTACAGGTGAAATAACACTTGAGCCATATTTTATTGTTAGCCAGGGCTGTACTACTTTACTTGTAATAAATTTTTTAAAGTTAAGACCTTGAAATTTTTTGCAACCCAGGAAAGGTAATAAAAGAGATGACAGAATTAACTAATGCAAAGGGAAGTAGGCCTAATAAGTCTTGTGTAGGCTAGGCTTACTTTAATCATGTATTAAACTGACGTAGGTATGCTTATTTCATGTATTTTTTGTCAAATTTACATAATTTTGCCCGTTTGAATTATTGGTTAACCTTTCTAGGTTTGCAAATAGGTGTTGAAGGTAAACCAGATATTTGAAAAGGGAGAAATGCAGAAGGTGAGGCAGGAGGGGGATAGTTTGGACAGCTCCCCCATGCCAAAATGAGGGGAAACAGAGGAAGGAGAAAGAGAGAAGTAAAGTAAAAAAATAAGACTATTTTGTAATTTTTGTGTTTTGTAAACATTATAAATACTTATATTGTTTGAGGAGTGGTTCCTGTACAAAGGAGTAAAGCTAGCCCCCTACACTTACATGACTAAATTTGCACACCGCAATTCAACTGGATCGTCAGATCTCCAACAGTTGTGTAAGGTTCATGAGTTTATGACTGAGTTTGGCAGTTGCAAGACCAGTTTTAATTTGGGCTGACTTCAGCCAGGAAGAACCAACATGTTGGTTTTTCCCGACTGAAGTCAGTGCGACTTTAAACTGGTGTTAACGTTGCTAATCACAGCTGTAGCGACGATTGAGTTCAGTTTTGTTGTGCAAATCGTGTAGTGTGCAGCTAGCTTAAGTGTGCCCATGCATCATTTATGTTGTAATGTGTAGCAGATAGGTGGAAAGATTAATCAAGGTAACATTGCTGACACTTTGGAGAATTCCTGGTACAGCTTGCTTCAATTTAAGAAAATCCAATTAATCTCTTTAAAAGAGGTTTGCCTACCAAGTGACAACTGGCATACTTTATCTTGTGTTTCCGCATTTTAAATCTGTTGAATTTCATATCCCATGACCAAGCGTAGAATCCTTTAACACTCCTCTGTTTCATTAGGTGTAAGCTCATTAAGCACTTGCTTAGTCGTAATGTTGATAATTGATTTCAAAATTAAATTAATGAAAATTTTTTAGAATTGGTTAAGTGGATTGGCAGCTGAGCCCCTTTTTCCTGTACTTGCATTTCAATGTCTTCCATGTTAATTGCATTTTATGGAACAAAAAAAAAAGGTTGAGGCGCTGCCCCATAGTGTCATTTTCACTACCAAAAGCTGTTTACCTGTGTGTGAAGGAATCAACAGGGAAGGGTTGAGTATTTGATGAACTGCTAAAACTTGAGCAGGTACAATGTTGCATATTTTAATAAGAGTCATCATGGCTTGGAATAATTATACATCATGATGAGCTGTGAGGATGATTGATTCAAGAGAAGCAGGGCTGCAACAGATATATTGCTATTTTGTCATATTTTGGGGTGAATAGGGCTTCTCTTATTTCCAAGTTATTTTAGTCCGGAAACGTTTCGTAGGCTGCACAAACTTGCATTGAAAAATGGTGGTACGGTGTTGATGCACCTCCCACACCTGTGTATAGTACCCCATTCCACATATTGCACTATTTTGCACTCAATCGTTGCAGTGTAATGAGAAGTAAACACTCAATCATTGCAATGTAGTGCAAAGTAAACACTCAGCCAACAAATGTATAGAGGGATTGAATGCTTGTTTACAGTATGGTGTTATTTAAAGGCAGTCAATTCTCACTCAAACCTACAATTTTTGTAGTAGTCTGCAGAAGTTATCAATTGGCCTACCTCTTTGATTGATAGAATAAAAATCATACTGAGTACTGTAGTTCTTATTATATACACATAATTTAATTACTACACTTAGAGTGTTCTTATTGTATACTCACCCCTGTAGCAATGGACTAAGATAGTGTCTGGATGAAGATGATGAGTTCCAGACAGTTGTGGGAGGGTCTTAAGTATAAGAACTTTAGAGAATCAGAGAACTATTTGGGGTAGGGAAGATTCTGCCTCTAACTTTTGCCAGTGTTGTAGTGTGAGTAAGGGACCATGAGTACAAGCAGGTGGTATGGGTACAAGCTTAGTCCTGAGTACTGTTATGGGTAGGGGTAGAAGGTCATGAGTACAGGTACAGGTACGGGGTCATGCGTACGGGAAGGGGTGTGAGTACCAGCTCATGAGTACGGGTTCGGGTACGGGTACCTGGTCGTGAGTATGGGTACAGTACCAGGTGGAAGAAAAATCATGAGTATGGGTTCTAAAAACTGACATGCTGTCACTACCTTCAACATCTCTTGTTCACAGAAGCTTAGTACAAGAAATGGAGTGGGAAAACCTAACCAGTGCCCCACAACTGCAAAGAGCTGTAGGCAGCATAAGAATAAACCAGGAGTTCAGAATATATTTTGGTCCACACTTCTCAGAATTTGAGGCAATAAAGGGCCAAACCTCTCACCCCAAACTACAGTTTTTGGTACCAGGATACAGAAATTCTCACTTGGCTCAGCTTTTTGATTGACAGCTAATTCAGACAATGCAGAGTACCAAAGCTTATATTACACAGCATGAACAATACTGAGGGTGTTTTGATTATATAAATTGAGTTTTTCTATACTAACATTGAAGCAATGAACTGAGATTGTATCTGGATGAGGATGAATTTCAGACAATTGTTGGAGGGGCTAAATGGCCCAGTTGTCTCAACCCAAACAGCACCAATTCTCCTAACCTTCTTACTTAAGCCCCTCCCACAATTGTCTGAAATTCATCCTCATCCAGATACAATCTCAGTTTATTGCTTCAAGGTGAGTAAAGAAAAAATTTATATTTTCAAAACACTCTCAGTACCGTTCATGCTGTGTAATATAAAGTTTGGTACTCTGCATTGTTTGAATAAGCTGTCAATCAAAGGGCTAAGCCAATTGAGAATTTCGGTACCCCCGTAACAAAACTGTAGTTTGGGGTGAGAGGTTTGGCCCTCTAAGTAAGAAGGTTAGGAGAATTGGTACTGTTTGGGGTGAGAGAACTGGGCCTTTCAGCTTGAAAAAAACCAATTTAGGCCAACCCCATGATTTCGTTGCTAAGGTATTGATATGACGTGAAAGTAAAATGCTTACCCAAACAGTTTGTACATAAATAGAGACTGTTAGAGAGTGTCTTTAGCAGCCACCACTCTGAAGTCAGGTGAATTTATATAATGTTACCCTTTCAAGGTTAAAAACATATTTTAATGGAGACTGACAAATACCCAAGTTAACTTTGTAGGCATATTGGCTCAGTCATTAGGCATATTGGCTCAGTCATTATACATGTTGCTATCACAAGAGGAAATTGATTTTAAAACTTGCGTGTACATGAAAAATTACCTGTGAGTATATGCAGTAGCAAGCTTCAAACCTTTCAAGTAATTATTGATACACTTCCATTATATTAGATACCATCAACTTGTACACATATCACTTTTTAGAGCCTAAACAACGCAGCGCACTAAAATTGCAAATTCTCCTTTGTTTTTCTGTTCCAGTTGGGTAGCAGTGCTGAAGGAAAACTATCCACAAGTTTTGAGTATGGGATGTTTTGCTGGTCATTTTTTGCAAGGCTTTATACAAACCAGGGTATATGTATAAAATTTTTAGATGGGTTGGCTAAGTTTGTTACCAGTCAGGCCAAGGTTGCTTTGATTAGAGCCATAAATTACATCCTATCGTCACCTGGGTATCATTGTTTGACGGCTGTCTGGGTGATGAGAGCTGGATAGCCAAACACAATGACCTTCAAGCTCCCTATGTGCACCATTCATTCTTCTCCCATAGGAAGGTTCATGGACACATATGTTAAAATTTGATATTTTCAGTAATAAAAAATTGAAAGCTTCAGGGTGTTGTTAGACTATAACAGCTTCATTTCAGAGGGAGACAAAAAAGATATGGCAGGACTACATGGTAGTGGAATAAATGTCATACTTTGGGAAGGACAGAAAAATAGGAAGATTTTGGTGTTTTTGAGATGATTGTGTGTGGTCCATGCAATTCACTGTAGAAAGGCAGATATAAACTAGAGCTGGCAGCTCCCTGACTAGAGCAAGTCAAAGGATAGAGTTACAATAGTTAGCAACTTCTTGCTTTACGCATGGAATTGTGTGAGGGGTAACTACAGCAACTCACATACCATAGTTAAGGAAGCAACTCCTTTTTATGGAGCAAATAACAAGTAAATTACAATACCTTAAGGACTTGCCACAGTGTGTTCATTCTGCATCTTTTTGAAAGGGCCAAACCTCTCACCCCAAACAACAATTTTGGTATCCGGGTACCGAAATTCTCAATTGTCTCAGCTCTTTGATTGACAGCTAATTCAAACAATGCAGAGTGCCAAAGCTTATATTACACAGCATGAACGGTACTGAGAGTGTTTTGATTATATAAATTGAGTTTTTCTCTACTCACCTTGAAGCAATAAACTTAGATTGTGTCTGGATGAGGATGAATTTCAGATAATTGTGGGAGGGGCTTCATGTAAGAAGGTTAGGAGAATTGGTACTGTATGGGGTGAGAGAACTGGGCCTTTAAGTCCTTGTTGGTTGGAACATGTCAGCTTTAAACATGGATGAGGATGCTTCCAATTTAGGCAATGAACTGCCAGAGGGTTTTGACTTTAGTAAGGTCTAGAGTTGGTTTTGCAGCTAAGTTTATAGCCCATTGGTTCATTTGGACTGGGCCACTGCTTTTCCCAGGTGTGGCTCCATTGCTTTTGCTGAGCACCAAGCACAATGGCAGTAGGTTCAATTTCTGAAGTTTTCCTTAATACAACCCTCAAAGAGTCAAACTCCCAATTAACCTTGCTGTAAGTCAGATGCTTTAACCTTTAGCTAGAGTTACCATAGCAATACCTTGCTTTGTTCATTTCTTGGAACTGCTATTTGTGTGTTGTTTGTAATAACTGTAAATTCACATGATTGAGCATGTAGTATCCTACCTTCATAGAAAAAAATAGTGTTGAGCTAATAACAGGTAAGTCAAAGTGAATATTGGCCTGATACTGATACCGATAACAGAAGTAAGAAAAATCTTTCCTAATCGCAACATGTTTTGTTACCATTGAAAAATTATAATTTTAACACTTCTGCACCTGAAACTTATTTTGAACTAAGTCTGCATGTTTCCGTGACTTTGTCTCCGTCAAAAATTGTCTGTGTTTCTGATGAAGTGTTTAAAGCAAAATCAATCACGATGTATTTGATGTAAAACATGTGCCAGCTAAGAAAACCCCTTTCGTAATAAGCACATTTTGTTACCTACAGCTGGACTGTAAACTTTTTTTTGTGCGCCGGGAACGTGAAAAAGAAACGGAAAACATGCGCTGATGGGAAAACCCAGCAAACCAAAACATGTACAGTATGCTGTGCCGCAAGTACAGTATGCCACAAGTATAGGTATGTGTATGTACTATGCAGTGAAAATCCCTTAGCTATGCTACGAAAAAAACTTGAGTGCGGAATACGAACCGCCTTTATGTACAGTACAGCGTACCACAGGCGTTCTTAGCATATATGTACACAATACAGTGTAGAGAATGTTGATGTATATGGATTATACTGCTGAGAACATGACGGCTGTAGAATAGATAATGATAAGACCCTGTTACTCCCTTGCACAACGCTGATAGTTCACTTGTAACGATACTTCATCAGATCGTACATTTTGTCTCAGGCATTGATCTCTTGAGTTAGCTCTTTCAAATCCAACGTTCACGATCGTAAACATTGAGCATGCCACTCTGATATACTGCAGACTGTTGGAAATCCCCATTGAGTTACTGTTACTGCATGTGGCGAAATTCACACAGTAAAAATCCATTGAGATTTATTGCAGGATTCAGAGGAACTGGACCTGCGTAAACGGACAACGGACTTGTATAACAAATTGACTGTAGACTGCACAGTGCATGCACTCTGCTACAGATGGACACAGCAAGCAAGCAAGCACTCTGTACATTGTTTGCTACGAACTGCTTCTAAACTGAAAAACATCGGGATTGCGGCAAATATTAATTTAAAGACTATGAACTGCGGGCTTGCGGCATAGTAGAGCTAGTTTGTGTACGTTCAATGCAATGAATTTCTTGAATATGTTACGTTCAACACAATGCTCTGTATTTTATTTAAGTGTGTAGTAAGTACTTTTAGCTCTTTACTGTTAAAATGATGAAATGCTTGTTATCGGTTGCCATTATCGGAGACGACTTTCATTTGTGCCAGTATGGATATCTTACCGATGATGCCATTATCGGCTGATACCGATAATACTTATTGGTTATCTTTTCAACACTAGATAAAAAGGCACGTGTGAGTATAGGCTTAATTGCTTTTGCAAGAGGGGAAGGGTTGGATGTGGGAAGCCATGGCAGAGGGGGAGCAAAATGCAGGGATGAAGAGGGACATACATAATTGCCTCTCTGGGATTCTTGTCAAAAGCAAAGCATCAGGCAATTAAGAGTGAAATAAACTGACCCCATTACCCCACTAGCCCACTTCGTTAGAGAAGTCAGAAGGCAGTATAGTTGGGGAAAACACAACCACGGCACAATTGCTGCTTCACATGAACTGTAGATGCTGTGACTGCACAGGAAGTTTTTTAGACAAAGCAGCATTTCTCAAAGCAGGCAATAAAGTTCTCAATGTAGGTTCGTGTGATACACAGGGATTCTTCCAGGAACACCAAAGAAAGGGGATTGGATATGACACTGCTAAACCCCAAGTCTGTATTGCTGATGTCCTAGGCCTGAGTTATAAGTGGATCCAGGGGGACAAAAACTTGTGTCAAGACCCCTGTTAAGTGTAATTTGAAGAACTGGCCAGCCCTCCTTTGGCAAACCTGCCATGAAGAACGGAAAATCCAGCTAAGGGGAGTGTCCAGAATTTTGTTTAGGCATATCCAGAAATTTTCAATAGAGGATGGTGCAGGTTTTGATTGATGCTCTTGTGGGGGAGTGGTGGAGAGACTGGGGTTATGTTTTTCATTTAGGAAACTTTTCAAAGTGTGGAAAGATATAAGTGGTGTATCTACATTGCCCTGCAACTTACCTCCTATTCACCTTGGTAATCCCCACATACTGACAACTAACCCTGGTAAACTACTGTACCTAACAAGAGAGAGGGCACAAAAAGAAAGGCAAAGGTGCAAGTGGCGTATTTGACACATCGTTGAAACTTTTTCACGTTATAGGCTGATGTATGACTTCCGGTTATGTAAGCCTTTTCCAAGCAGAGGGGTGCCACTGCCCTCCACCTGGATTTGTCACTGTTGTTGAATGTAATCCAAAATGTACTAAAAGTTATTCAGTGTTCATTGTCATACTTACAAAGGAATTGGTTAAACCAATTGATAAAGAGGTGGCTGTGTTCTAATTTCGAGCTTAGGACCTATAGCAGGAACTCTTGCACATTTCTTTTTCACTCTGTCAAAGTGGGATCATTTGTAAGATATTGTAGAATAAAAGATCAACAAATGAATTTCTAGAAGGTTGCAGACTTCAAGTTCCAGACTTGAAAAGTATAAATGTCATCAACCAGGGAGGTATATATTGACAGGGAACATGGCACAGCTGTGGACCTGCCTGTCTATCATCCTTCATCCTTTGATTGCCAACCCTACTCTTCTCTGCAATCATACTCTGCATTTGAAATAAAAATACTTTTCAAAAAGTTTCTTATTAAGTCAAGATTTTTTTTTATTTTTTATTTCTGTGTCTTGTGTTACCCCTGGACAATTTCCGATGACATATACGGTGGCAGGGGGAGATATTCATTTACCTCTTAGCTGAGTTTTTCATTGAAACTGAAGGATTGAGATGTTCCCTGGGAAACTGACAAGAACTATTCATCTTCTTTGGTGTCAGCCTCATTTTGTGGAGATGGTCATCATGTCAAGTTTACAGCCTCCGTCACAGTCAGGAGAGGTTTCACAGATCTGGAGAATATAAGCTCTGGCCTTGAAGGCAATAAATGCAATGGAATGGTTGGTTTGTTAGATTTAATGAAAAGATCTGGCGATTATCGTTAATCAAAAATTAAATGGCCTGCATGATTATTCAGTCTTGAAGCACCTAGACAAAAAGTGCTAATACACTTTGTAACTTCTTGGTGAAGAATTTAGGTTCAGGTATTATGTGGATGGGTGTGCTGCTAGCTATGACAGTGCCATTTGTGTGTGAGGAGAGTGTTTTATATAAATTTGGTTCATATGACACCTACAGTCTGATGAAAGGAAGGTTAGGAAATGGAAATGAATTTTTTACATGAGAGATAAGAGAAGAGGTCTGCTGTTAGTGAGAGACAGTGGGCGGAGCCTCGGGAGGGTTGAAAACAGTTGGGAAATTGGGAGGTTCCTTCAAGGGAAATTTGGCCAATTGGAGGGAAATTGAAGCAGTAGAAGGGAAATTTCCCTTTTTGAATATACAAACTCCAAAAACAAAACTGTGGAAAGTTTTGGCCTAATTTCTTCCTGGGAAATAAACTTTTTGTTAGCCCTGGGTTGGGGAGGTGAAAGGTAGAGGAAGATAGATGGGGTATATTCTGACCTTACCTATTACACAATGGAATGGTCCTATTTACTGTCAAATAAAAATTTGGCATTGTTTGGAAGAGATGGAGACAGGTATGTTTCACAGGTATACGGAACCCTGATAATGCTCCTACCGGTATGTACCCTATTGCTGCTGTAATTGCACAGTCCATCTACTGTGGAATGATCATTGTCAATGGTGTTTTTTGTTTCTGGTGGTGCGGTAATTATTTTTTATCCTGACCTGCTTCAATGCCCTCGTTTCATTGCTTGCATGTGCTTTTATTTCCCAAACAAACTGAACGAAAACAACTGGGTAATTTATTGGATTATTGGTCATAGTTGATCAGTTTTACAAAAATATCGTGAAACGTACATGAAATAGAAATGGAAAAATTGTGGGATTCATCTGTTGTTTCAAAAGCAGTTTGAGGGACTACAGTACAGACTTCAAACTCATCATGGTGTGCGGTATACAGATAAAAATCAGTTGGCATGGAAATCAGTCTGATTATTCAGTGAGACTACAGCTCTGCTGTAGTTACATTTAATGTAAAGCTCTACAATATTTGAGATAGAGAGGAGTTGTTTTTGTCTGCAGCAAGGCTTATAAAATGAGTAAAATTACTGCATTTAATCTAACACACATCAAAGGTTTGATGTTTCACATCAAACAGACTAGTAGTGTTCGAGAAATTATTCCAAACAAGAAGAGTGAGAATTCATCATAAAAGTTCAGTAATCATAGATTGGAAAAAGCTTTCTGGTATGAAGCTTCCCACCCTTTGCCAGAAAATATTTAACAAATTTGGATGATTTATGTGGCATATCTATCATACATTGCTGAGTATTAAAAAGTGAGGTATGCTTTATGCAGACATGCAAGTACTTCAGTGTTCAGACAAAAACATTAATTTGTTGTCAAGTTTTTGTCTTTGGAATTTCATTTTGGGTGATTTATCTTCGTCAAAACGTCATACATTTTTGAGTAAATTCGTGATGTTCGGATGCATCATGCTGAATTCATTAATAAACAATAGTAATCAGATTAAGTACATATAAGAGGGATGATTGGAATCAGTCAAGGAAGCCTACAAGTGTTACCCCAGGGTAGGGTCGGCAGCACCGTGGCATGTAAGACATGAAAAATTTGATTTGATGTGACACAGTGTTTGCTAACATACCTCCTTACATTTTGACATGATAGATTGATGTAGAAAAGCTATTTATTATTCCAAAATTTAATTTAGTGTGTTCATTTGAAGACTATGTGTATCTCAGATATGAAACTCCCAGGGCTTAAATAACAAATTAATAATGAGAACGTGAATATGTCTGCATCCAAGTAGTAGTTTGTTGAAACGTCATGAAATCGGAGGTGGCAGACCCGAACCATTAATTTCAAGGTCGGGTAGTTTGGTTATATCCTTCTTTTAATAACATGCAACTGCGCGACTGTTCCCATCTGATCAGCTCACGTCACCAGCGTCAGGACAGTTGAGACTCGTGTTACAGTCTGTCAAAATTTCCTCGGTGCCCTTGATGTGGAACTGGGGATATTGTACCCCACAGAGCAGACTCTGTTTTTTCAGCTTCCAAAACCAAAGACTGAACAAGGAGTGTGTGGTACAGCCAGCAATGCAGGCAAGCAATAGCAGTGCCACCTTGGCAGACAGAGCCTCAGGTTGTTTGGCAGACAGGCAGACATTGGGACAGGACGTCTCGAGATACTTTTTAATTTTGGGAGTCTCCTGTTGAAAATCTGTGAATGAATGAAATTCCCACAGGAGTTTTGGTGTCTTAGTCAGATTTCTGGATGCATTAAAAGCAGTTTAAATATGTCTTGCATCCATCCAGTCACTGCCTGCCACAATTTATTATGTATCATTGTTTTATTTATGTATTTAATGAAAGGTTGATTTCGTAGTGGATTACAGATTTAATTTTAGCTCTGATCGTCCAAAAGTGGAAAAGGCAATCAAGGCCAGAGGGTCAGTTTAATTGGAAAGGGGCACAAGAGGATCGGCCAGTTTTGAAGAACGGCATATGATGGCACACATGTAAATTATGACCTTCTATGGATATATTTATTTATAGCTCTGGACAGATAAGGTTTGTTAGCACGTATCCTGGGAGTATTGGTGTTACCCTATGTTTACAAAAGGACATAAAACCTCAGGCTAATACTGTGTTTTCCAGGTGTGTTCTCATGTACCTCGAGTTTGGTTGATTTGGTAGTGCTATACCATAGCAATGAGGTCAAATATTTCACATGTACCAACTACTATTAAATGTTAGAAAAATCGGTCATTAGCTCCATGAACACCTTTGACCATGCCTAATTAAAGCAAACATGGTGTCTAAAACCATAGAACCCTGCCTTTGGTGGTAGATCGAAATTTAAACACCTACCTGGCAGTAGCCTGTATTCCCACATTACATTCACACATAACACGGTGTTACCTAGCTCGAACGGGGGGTATGTGAGACCTTGCTAACAGGGTCATAAATAGGTAATCTAGTAAATGTTAGTGTTAAGCTGTGGTCCACATCTTACAGAATTCGGATATGGTCCGGATCTGAGTTGCGGGTTGCATCTTAATTGATAAAAAAAAAATTTGTCAACATGTAAATACATGTTTTTGTATTGCAGGATTGTGATAATTGAACATGTCACACTAACAGACAGGTTTTTATACCGGACCATTTGTCTGATAAAAATTGTCTGTTGGTGTAATGTCACAAAAAAGTCAGTAAAGATTTTAAGTTTCATAGACATCAGATGCAAATCATAAACTTACACTGGTTGGTAAATTTTTGTCTTTCTCCGATTAGAGGTGGAGCAAATTTTGATAAAAGGTAAAAAAAATGTGATTACAATCAGATCCAAATAGCTGGTTGTAGTGTGGCTGTGGCTTAAGTTTTAAACTGCTTTGACTCATTTTTAATGTATTGTACACCTTAGTTAAGATCACTCAGAGTTTCTTTCGACTCCACCATAGGCTCTTCAGTGGTGCGCCGCCAAAGCCTACCCTCATGTAATCCTCACCCTGCTTTTGATCTAATCCTTTTCAGTTTTTGCAGGGGTAAACACAGTTTTTAAATCTCAAAAATGTAATCCAAATTATTTGAAGGGAGTCATGACACATATAAGTTAGAATGTAGTTGTACAGTTATCTGTCTTTACATATTTGAATCATACGATGCTATATAAATTGTTACTTTCATGAGATACTTGACCCTTGTATCACTAATGCTTCTATTTCTGAGATAGTGCATCAGCTATCTTTCAACAATTCCTTCATTTTTTAACCCATACACTTCAAAACTCCATATATATATAGGTTTCTCTGCTTGTGATTTTTACCTACATCACCCCTCTTCTACCTCATAAATATAGGTTTCTATGCTATTGATTTTAAACTGCAAGTGTGAGCTGCTTAAGGTGAAAAGGCAAAGGCAGTGTGTCTGTTTTGATCTGCCTTACCTCCTATTTACTAATGTTTTTCCCTTATTGCCTAACAATACCCATCTGGCAGACACTTAGCACAGCTGGTGACACCCTAGTCCTAGCCCCTCTCACGCTCTTGCTCTTTCGACAAGGAAGGTGGAGGTTATTTGAGATGGGAAGGGGAGGTTGTATCTGAGCTGGGAAATGGGAGAGGTTGTATTTAGCCAGGTGGGGTTATATTTGAGCAGGGAAGGGTTATACTGCCTTCAGTAATCTTCAGTGTTAAGTTTCAAAACAACATATTTCATTGGTTAGCTCGTCATGAAAATTTAATTCCAAAAATTGGCCATTTAAAAGATTGCAAAAAATCCAAGAAGTTAAACATGTCAATAATTTTCTTCCTTTGTGTTATGGTCATGAATGAACCTACAAACATTGAATCACTTGTATATGACGACAGATTTGCACATGACTTCAAGATGAATGCAATAAGACTCATTTGCACATGTATGTGTGTGAATTATTCCAATATTCAGAACTGGAAATTCATGTTCAAATTGATGTCTGACAATAGAAACAAAAACTGAATTGTAGAGTTGGTTGGGCACCTAAATGTGAAGTTGTAATTGACAACCATGTATGTAGACAACTTCCACATTTGTGGTCTCATCCAACTTATTACAAACTATACTTCAAAGCTGTACTTATGAGGGACTGGGTAGGGGAATTACGTTTAAAAGAGCAGTCTGCTTAAAATTTTCTCTTAAAAGAAAATTTTTTCACTAACTTCTTCTTACTGTATTTCTCTTTCAATTAGAACCTCTTTTTATTGTTTATGACTTAAGTATTTCATATTCAAGGTAAAGCATTGAGTACTCATCATAAACTGCCACAATTTGAATTTAGAGTGAAAAATGTTGTCACATGATGATTCTCAAGAGCCAATCATGAAACAGAGTAGACTTTTAGACTAATTCAAATTGGAATGACTGCATTTCACCTTAATTTAAGTTATGTTTCAAAGATCAGGAAGTCTATCGGCTCATTGAGGACCGCTGTCCTCAATGAGCTTTAAAGAGGCTCATTGAGTTGATATCGATAACGTAATGAGAGTCTCAAAGGGTCACTACCACATTACAATGCATATAGTTAGCATAACAAGCCAAGTTTCAAGTCCAAAAGTCACAGAAAATGTTAAAATTTGAATTTTCTGGTGTCCTGACTTGTAACGGTTTTGTACATAATTTGAAAAAGTGTCTGGTCACGAATTTTTGAAAACGAACTTGAACCGTTAATTACTCACTCATAAAACATTTATTCGTACGTATAGGGTATGGGGATTGTCTAAGTTTGACCATTTGTCATTGGTTTATGAAGAAAACTTAATAGGTTTGGGAAATTTGTTGAATTTCATGAACCAACTCAATGAGCCGCTTTAAAATTCATTGATGTTCAAGTACGTCTATAGTGTACTTTTGCATTGAATACTCCTTGAATGTCGATGAATGACTGAAAGTAACTTTGTACTGGTACCATGGCATTTTTAAACCCTCAAAAGTGCAAATTTTACTGTACAGTCACTCCATTTCAAAATCTAAAAAATGTATAAAAAAAAATCACTAACTATGACTGCCATCACATTTACATTCACCATGTGTGGCTCTAAAATTTGTGTTCATTTTATATTGCACAATTTTTTGTAAGGTTATGTTCAATTTCATTTCATTATTCACTTTTGTACAAATTTGTTCAAGGGAGATTTATGTGCATTACCTCCCATGTAACCATTGTAATCCCTCTTGGTTTGGGGAAATTTGTATGAAAGGACCATGTGTCAAGGAAATTAATGTACTTTTTTTGCTTCTGGAGACAAATCTTGAAAATTGGAGATGTGGAAATATTGTGTTTAAATTATACAAACATGGTATGCTAAGTGAACAGTTTTAATCAAACTGTTCACTCCGGACAATAGACTCCAGGAACAGTTTTATCTCCTCAAAATATTATCCATAGTGATAAAAATTGCATCCCTTGAATTTTTGCAAGTTTGGATCAAGAGATTTTTCTTGAGCAAAAAATAACAAACTTTTTGTCTGTGAGAACCTTTTTGATTCCTTGCCGAAGGCAGGCAAGGAATCTATGCGATGGTGATGTCCTGTGTTTGTGTGTGTATGTGTGTTTGTGACGCTCCTTGTAATCAGGATGTCTTGAGATAGGAATGACTGACACTTTTCATATTTGGTATATAGATTTGCCATGGTGAGAGGAAGAATCCTTTTGTTTTTGGTGGAGGTCAAAGGTCATTTGAGGTCACCAGAGATCAAAGACCGAAAACCTTGTAATCGCAATATCTTGAGATAGGAATGATCGACACTTTTCATATTTGGCATATAGATTTGCCATGTTGAAAGGAAGAACCTTATTGTTTTTGGTCGCGTTCAAAGGTCATTTGAGGTCACCAGAGATCAAAGAGGGTCCGAAACCTTGTAATCGCGATATCTTGAGTTAGGAATGACCGACACTTTTCATATTTGGTATATAGATTTGCCATGTTGAGAGGTAGAACCCTTTTGTTTTTGGTAGATGTCAAAGGTCATTTGAGGTCACTGTTTTCAGTGGTGTATGAGGACAACAATTAAAGCACCCCTTTTCGGCAAGGAATCATTACGCCTTTTGGCTTTCTGGTTCTTGAAAAGAATCCTGCCATACTGCATACTTTAAATTTTTCATCATTTTGTACTTGTGAATATTAGGTCTGTTTCACTCCTCCTTATCTCCTATTTACATGTATTTCCCTAATTGCCAAACGATACCCATCTGGGAGACACTTAGCACAGGGGGCGCCCTAGCCCATCTAACTATCTCTCCTGTTCATTCCTCCTATTGCCCCCTTGGACCAGTGTGAATATTAGTTTTACAAGTATGAAAGTTTTTCAAACATATCCCTTTCAATTATATTTGTTAATATGGTTCACTTGGCTGGCTTTTGTGCAGTTGATAAATTACTGTCCTGTCCTCATGTCCAGATCATATGGTATCTCTTTACATAACGAACACTTAAAACATGCAAGAATTTTGTACAGTGATTGTAAATGAGTCATTTTCCACTTGGGAATATCCAATTACGCTCGCTACCAGCTGTATCAGATTTGATTCATATCAAGCAATGTTGGCTGTTTCTTGATACCCCTTGGTGTTAAATCGTTGGACTTTTATGTACGCTTTAAAGCATATTCCGGTGGCTTTTCATTGGGATCATGTAAGAAAGACATCTATTCCCATACCATGTCCTCCAAATTGTATTACAATACCCTTTTCTTAACTCGAAGATATGTTACTTAAAGGGGCTCATTGAGTTACTATTGATAACTTAATGAGAGTGCTAAATGGTCACTACAACATGACAGTACGGTTATAATTAGCATAAGTCAAATTTCATACCCAATAGCTATGGAAAGAGTTAAAATTTTTAATTTTGTGATGTCCTGACTTGTAAGGGTTTTGTGTATAATTTGAAAAATGTCTGGTTATGAATTTTTGAAAACTGAATTGAACTGTTAAATACTCACTCATAAGACAGTTATTTGTATGTAGGATATGGGGATGGTCTTAGTTTGACCATTTGTCATTGGTATGTGAAGAATACTGAATAGGTTTGGAAAAATGTCTTGACTTTCAAGAACCAACTCAATGAGCCACTTTAAAAGATTGGTTTAATATTTTGGTTGAAAAATAACCTCCACTTTTCAACAAAGTCACAGAAAGTTATGTAATATGGCCACATTGATTTGGATTCGTTTTGTTTTTCTTTATAATTAAATGTCCTGTTCATCCTGAAATTTGCACTTCAAAGAGAATGAATAAATTTCAACATTAAATATCTCAACAATGGAACCAGCTGTGATGTTGGAAGTTTGATCGCAAAGATTCATTTTGCAAAGTCTATAAAATATGTACAAAATTCCAGACTTGAGGTTCTCTTCAAGTATCTTTGTTATATATGCTTTACCCTTTCTCTCACCTGAGGTATTATTTCATTCCTCTGAAAGGGCAAAAAGATGTGTTTAAAGGGCCAAACCTCTCATCCCAAACTACAATTTTGGAACCCGGGTACCTAAATTCTCAATTGGCTCAGCTCTTTGATTGACAGCTAATTCAAACAATGCAGAGTGCCAAAGCTTACATTACACAGCATGAACGGTACTGAGGGTGTTTTGATAATATAAATTGAGTATTTCTATACTCACCCTGAAGCAATAAACGGAGATTGTGTCTTGATGAGGAAGAATTTCAGACAATTGTGGGATGGGCTTCAGTAAGAAGGTTAGGAGAATTGGTACTGTTTGGGGTGAGAGAAATGGGCCTTTAATAAAGTCTCTCTGCATTCAGTGAGCTCTTTAGTCAGATTTGGGCATATACTGCTTAACGGGAAAACTGTATCATCCTAATTTGAACTACGTGTTGTGTAATAGTCTATTTCATGATTGGCTCTTAAGAGTCATATAATAATAGTTTTCTCTGTTAATTGAGAAATTTATGATACCTCATTGCTTCACCGTGGAAGTGAAATATTATGATCCAAACCATAACAAAATGAAAGATACTTGGATGACAATGTAATGAGAACCAATTGTTGTTTCAAAACACTGTAAGTTGGATGTGATGTTCTTTCACTTCAACAGCACTGGAACTATTAGATGCTTTGTTTCCTTTAACTATGTCGACAAGGCTATTAGCTGAGGTTACTCTAGCAGAAATATAATTTTTTGTGTATTTTTATTTCTTTAGCTAATTAATATTCCTGAATTAGTGGTTAAAAAAATTAAGAAAGACAATATTTATATTCTTTAAATTTGGTTTATTAGTTAGGCGAGATTTGACGGCACACCAAGACAAATGTGTTCTATAGTGTCAGTCAACTCAATAAAAAGTTCAAAGTTCAAATTTATTTTAAAGTACTTTTAAAGTTCACGTTTAGTTTCCTTTTAGTTGCCTCTGGGACATACCGTGGGCATATTCTTCAACCTCAGCCCACAGGGGCATTTCTATTCTTTAAAAGAAGGTACAGTGTGAACCCAGATGTACCGGAGAAAAAGACAGTAATCCAAAGACTCAAAAGCTCCCAAGATTCAAA
Organism: Holothuria scabra; assembly: GCA_037179385.1. Lineage (NCBI taxonomy): Eukaryota > Metazoa > Echinodermata > Holothuroidea > Aspidochirotida > Holothuriidae > Holothuria > Holothuria scabra. The sequence continues at coordinate 18,996,037 of CM074181.1, forward strand.
GCAATTGCTCTAAAGACTAATAAGACTGATTCTCAAGAAAAACAGGCAGATATAGAGTTTATGAATGCTATATAACAATTCTACAATCCTGGACAAAAATACTTGGGACAGTCCCCCGCTCCCCCTTTCATTGTTGAAATTCTTTAAATTTTGGTTTGGGCAACATTGAAATAGGGGGGAGGGGAATTTGGAAGACCAGCAAAAGTATTTGGTAGATTTGGCTACATTTGTGCCAAATTGTCCCATCATTTCTGTCCAGGATTGTAGGTCAGGTAGGAAGTACAAAGTAATGCAATTAAGATAAAGCAAGGATAGATAGTCACTTTTGAATTTCACAACCATTTAGGTGGGGGATGGGGATACTAGCTGGCACCATCCTGTTGTCAACAAATGACAAGTACAGAGTGACAGCTTTCTTTTTTGATAATTTAGCAATTGGACCAATGTTGGGTATTAGTTCGTGGAAGAAGTCCCTTCAGTCTTAAAGGGGAACTCTATCTAATGTGAAGTGGAGAAAGCAGTTCTCTCATCTCCCCAGCTTGACCATTTGAAAAGTCTGCTAAATCATGTGTCATTATGTTTATTGCTGAATTGTTATTCCTTTAATATTTCCTTCTGGGAGGTTTGTAGTTTTAGTTCTGGCTAGGTTGTACTAAAGACTTAAAAAATGGAACTTACTGCCATTGTGCCTGGTACTTAGCATTAGCAATGGAGTAGAGGAAACAAGGCAGTGAGCCTCAACTGAGTAAAAGTCTGTGGCTGACCAGACCTAACCCGATTGGTTGAAAAGTGAGTCTAAAACCTCATCTCACTAACTCATTAGTTCCTTTCTTCTAATAATTCTGTAGCCCTCACCTATGCAAAATAAGTACCCGACAGAAGTAGCACAGCTGAAGAGGGCACCCTCTCTGGGAAATCCCCATTTCTTTGTCCTAGCTTCTTCTTTTTCCAAGTCTTCAGGGACCGTTTACAATTTTCTCTTTGGTTCATGTAGATATAGCTCTACAAGTTTTGAGGATTTAGTCGTTATAAATTATGCTAGGTTGCCTTAGCTGCACTGTCCTGTGTGGGGTATCTTGCAGGAGTTTAACATCAAAAAGCGCTTAGTTTCAAATATTTATCTAACCTTAAAAATATCCGAGAGGCGTTTAATCTTTCTTTAGCTACATTCCTAGTCCTCAGCCTTCATGAGTGCATCAACTCTACTTTTGGTCATGATACAGCAGTATAAAAAAAAAACACATCCTAAAGCACTTACAAATAGCAATGTAAAATACAAGCTTCAGTTCTTTGATTAGATTTTACCATTGAACCTGTGGGATGAGATCTTGTATTCACATTCAAAGCCTTAGCAAAGATCGTACTTTTCGTGAAATCAGCCAACATCAATCCAGTTTGTCCTTCTCATGTTCTTCAAAGAAATAACTTCCATTCACATGACAGTTATCACGTTATGGCTACCTAAATATCCTTTATTCAAATTTGAAAGCAAATTCTTTTCAATTTTCTGTCCCAAGTTTTTTTTTTCCACCCTTGTGACACTGTAATTTATTTTTTTCACTTCTGAAATTGACAAGGTTAGTCTCAGAGAATCCTGGTAGCAATTTCTGTTGTGTTTAGAAATTCTTCTTGTCTGCACTTACTGTTGGAAAGCTGGTTGCTATGGTAACTATTCGTTAAAGGAACTAAACTGTTGCAAAATCATCCCATACAGCTGCATCAAAAGGATGACACACTGTCAATGATTGTTAAATGCTCACAATCATTCATGCTACCAACCCTGGAGATTTGCATCCCCCTAGTTGCCTTTCTGTGTTAGTTTGCCTTTGGCTGACAGGAATTAGGAAAATTACTTGGCTATTCATCCCATAATGCAGCTGTTAGGTAGCATGGTGAAAAGAGAGGCTGCTGAAGTGTAGTTGTAGGTGAAGAAAGCAGGTCAAACTAGGAAAATGGGCAGTATCCTCTACTTTAGAGGAAGGGTATGCTGGCAAACACATACATGTGAACACACATCATGAATGATGTTGTGGTAATTAGTGGAGACTGGAAGAGGGGGTAGAGAAACTAGTCTTACCAAGAGAAAGAAGAAAGGATGGAAGGGGATAATGGGAAGGGAGAGGATGGCCTTTACCATCATCATCTCAGCATCTCAGTCTTCTGTCATAACTCCAAAATGCCAAAGAGCCATCACGCAGTGATGCACTCCAAGGTGCTTACATTGAGATATGTTTTATGAAATTTGTCATTTTAGGTCTTGCTTGTTGAGTTTTTCTTCCTGGATCTTCAATTCTGAAACTATATGTATCCTCTAGTCTTCTAACAGCTGAAATAGAAGTAATACTTATGAGATAAACATAGTTTATATGAACATAAATACGATAATATACCAGTGAGTTTTATTTATCATTTCAAGCCAGCTTGGTTTCTCTTCCATGCTTTGAGTGTCCAGAACTGCTTGATAATATTCTTCTAATTGGCATATTGGAGAACAGGAAACATCACATGGTTGGGATGAGGATAAATATAGGTGCCCAAATTAAATGCTCTTCATCAATCTGCCAAATTTATGTCATTCTTATGGCAGTTACACTGTGCCCTCAACATTTGCTACCCTCAGTTATTATACCTCAGTTTATACAGTACATCTGTTCATACAGTACGGTACATCTAAGTCTAAATTACATTAATCTTATGCACTGAGTGTGCTTCATGCTGTAATTGAGACACTTCATCCCTGTTGTCTTCGGTGGAGATAGTGGCCTAGAGTGCCTAGAGTGGCCTGTACATGTTTTACAATTGTTATTCCTTAAAGAGGACAATCAGTGTATCCCCTTATAACATGTTCCTGTGTGCTTGTGAATTCTCAGGAAAACCCTCTCTGTTGTAAAAACTTGTTCACCATAAAAACAAAATGTTCTTTCTCTTTATCAGCTGTAAACATTTTACCAGAGCCTTTTCATATTTCATCTCTCTTACAGCCATAGAAATGTTGTTAGAATTGTATGATCCCTGGTTGAAAAATAACACTAAGCTCCAAATAGCCTAACAAAATGTCTTTTCTTACCCTGGGGGCTGTTTTATCATTACACATCTCTGGTTTCGTCAATGACCAACCAAGTAGGTAGAAAAATACCTGACCTTTAAGTGGGCAGGTTCTCTTTCGCTCCTCAAAAGGTATTTTCCTAAATAATTTTGGTTTCCCATAAATAATTGTGTTTTAGAGAAAAGCTAATGTACTCAGGGAGCAATTTCAGAGCTGTCCGAGGCCGTTTCTTCAAAGATATTTTTACACAGTCTGTCATCTTTACAAAGGGTAACACGAGGTGAGGCATGAGTCATATATTGGGTTCTACCTTGCTTGAAAGTCATGGCCCGTGTTCAGTTTTTGCTATTAATGCCAATGAAAGGTGATTATGATTCTCTTTTATGGAAATATGGAACGAAGGGGTGATTTTTTCCGTCATGGGTTTGAATTATTGATGATTGATACTAATGGAATACACCCTTGAAGGAAAATGGCTTTGGTATATCTGTGCATTCATGTACCATTGTATAATTTTTAAATCTTCTTAGGTTTAATTGGTACGTTAGAGAGGCTCGGGCAGGTGGATTGAAAGTGAAACCAGCAGACCCTGCAGTTATAGCTTCACTTAGGTAGAAATCCATGAATCAAAATTTGTATTTTACCAATCAATTTTGGGAAAGAGAAATAGGTCTATGTCATTCATATCTGCTGCATGCATTTCTTTAAAACCAAAGAAAGAATTATGAAGTCATACTCCATTGGACAGGAAAGGATGAGAGGACTCACTTACATCTGGAAGATTAAAGTTATTTCATTTGTAGAAAATGTTTGCAGAGGATTTTTAAATTTTACTGAGCAGTGAAGCTTTAGGTGTTCTAAAAAATTACTCATACTTGAAATAGAAATGGGTAGGGGGCCAAGGGATTTGTGGTTTGGTAAATATATGTACAAAAGGAAATGATTGAATTGGTCAATATTGTGGAAATTGCTGTGGTAGACTGAGAAGTGGATTGGGAGGGGGAGGGGTTGAGGACCGGGGAAGGAGGAAGCTTGAAAAGATCATGGAGAGAAAAGGACTGTTAAAAACAAAATCTTTGGGTGTTGCTTTTTATGTGATAATTATACCTTGTATAGTATTTTTTGTTAGAAATAATTGGGCCAAACTTTTTTCATTTTAAATTCACATGTAGGATGGGTTTCAGCAAGAAAGAACAAAATATTCTTACAGCTGGGAAGGACCAGTCTCATAGCTAAATATTAATGACATGCTTAAAGGGAAAGAACAGTCGCCCTAACTTAGAGTGGTGTACAGTAATAGACTGTCCTGTTTCATGATTGACTGAACATTGAAAGTCATGTGACATTTTTTTCTCTTCTAGTTTGAAATTTACTAGAAATAACAGCTTGAATCACCTTGAATATGCAATATTGAAGTCCTAAAATTTGATGAAAGATATTTTGAAGAGAAGTAAGAAGAAAATTGTGATATTTAGTTGTTGCCTCAACATAAGTTTAGGGGTCTGCTCCTGGCCTTTAACTCTGTTGTGGAACCTTGAATCCACCCTTCCCTTGACATTGTTTACAATTGAATTGATTGCTGGTGTGCTGATGTACAGAACCAGGTATTGTGTCAAAGTCACTAACAGTATTGCAGCCAGTGTTTGATTATGAACAGACACTTAAATATTTCATACAGTCTTGTGGTGAATGACTCACATGCCTGACTGGGTGAGGATTAAAAATTCAGATGGCACTTGACAGTTTATAGAGGACACAACTAATTTGTCTCATTTAATCGCAAATTTTCAGTAGATTTCAGGTGGGTTATACTCAATGGTCTCTTAAGAAGCATCGACTGCCAGAAGAGTGAGAATAGTTAAGGTCTCATGAAGATTTAAGGTGTAGAATATAACTGTTTATATTGAAGGATGGAACAAATAATATAGTAACGGTCACCAGTGTTAAAGTGAGTCTACTTACGACTTGTTCTTGGAATTGTAAAAGACAACTGTAATTGGACTGTAATAGACAACCTCGGGAAATGCTCTGAGGCAATGCATCTTGGGAATGTGTCCTAAATGAAGTTGTACCTCAACCTTTGTGGCAGTTGTTTGCTTTATGAAACATCTAGAATTTGCAAAGTTACTTCCAATACAGCAGTGCCGGTGCAGGAATGGTACATTTTGTTGAGCAGGTTCACAGGTGAAATGGTTGTGATGGTACATTGTTGTGGCCCAGCTAGAATTACTAAATTTTGTAACTTGTGTATTTTAACACAGAAAGTAAGTAGGTTGACTGAAGTCAAGACAATTTGTTAATTGATAAATAGTGGTATAATGCAAGAGAGTTAATCTAGTACTGTAGGTTACAGATATACCAATCTGTTGAAGAATTAAAAGCGGTCATTCATCAACCAAGACTACTACTTTTGGAGTAGACTTCAGAAATTCTCAATTGACACAGCTCTTTAATTGACAGCAAATGCAGTGTTCTGTACAGAGACATCCCTATGTTCTGACATCTCTATGCTCTGACAATAATGTAAGCCTTTGGTAAGGACACAGTGTACTTTGGTGCCAACAAAACAAAACTTTGGCGCTGATAAAAATGTACTTTCTTGCCCACAAGGTGTACTTGGCACCGTTTTGTCTGAACATAGAGATATCGGAACATGCAGATTTTGGAACATAGGGATGTCGAAACGTTTCGAAACATGAAGATATTGGAACATAGAGATTTACGTAGCTCGTTACTAGGAGGTTTTAGAAATTGAAGAGCTAGTACTATACTGAGAATGTTGTGATCATGAAAGTTTTAGACTAATATTTCCATGTTCCCATAACCCATTGGGGTTTTTATAGTCACCCTGAAGCAATAAAGTTTGATTTTTTCTGGATATAAGGTCGAGTTTTAGACAATTGTGTGGATGGACTAAATTAGGTAGAGTAGGAGAAGTGGAACTGTCTGGGTTGAGAGGATTTGGCCTTTAAGTTTTGAGAATTTAATGCTTGTAAACTTGTAAACTTCTTTTCCTTTATTGAATTAGTAAATATTCTGTCACAATTAATACATTCCAGTTGGCTGATTTTAGTGCATACCTGTGTAATTGCTAGGAATGAATTAATTAATCACCCTTGCATAAATTTGACAGGAATTTGTACAGGAAGGCATTCAGTTGTATATATTTATTCTCTCCATCGCTGGTCTGATGTAAAAGAGCAGGAGCCATCAGGTTGACGTTCTTTCCCTGTAGGTTGTGATGTACACTTAATCAGGGGTTAAATATTAAATGAGGACATAGGTTCTTGATTCCTAGTATGATAAAGAACAGGTGTCCAGTCACAGAGTTGTTTGATCCCATCAAGGCAGAAAGAGAAACTTGGGGCAGATACTAATGAGCTTAACAGACCAGCAGATAATGGTATTACACACGTGTTCATTTCTGCTCATGCATGCTATGTAGTGACTTTGCCTGTGTGTGGATGGATATTCATGGGTGTGAAGAAAATAGAATAGCTCTTACATTGTTCAACAGCTGTAGCTGTAAATATTCAATATAAAACATAGCCTAGTTAAGCTTGCATGCCATTTGATAGATATGTGTTATTGTAAAGGTGGCTTCCATGGTATTCTTGGCAGGACATCTGGCATACTGAATTCTCTTCTTGAATTTGACTATCTAGAATTCCTTGGTGTTACGAAAGGTTATTTTCAATGGCTGCATTGTGTGCATATCTCTGTATTTGGTTTACTTTGTTGCAATTTTTTGTCAGCAAGAGGCACCGTCCACGAAATCCCCCCACCCTTAACTCCCCTTCTGCAAGTAAACTTTTTGGCAGATGTTACACAAATTATTTAGCCTACACCAAAAAAGCAGTTCTACAGTCTTAGACATAAAACTGGCATACTTAAAAATCTCCCATTACATGTGATATGAATGTGGATCTTTCATAAAATCAGTTTTAAACACTTAATGTGAGCAAGTCTGTGTTATTTTGCTCTGATGATTTTGATGAACTGTTCATGAACAGGCAAAAAGTAGAACTACTTAACTTGGAAGTTACCTCTGAGGAATAGGAAGCAAAGTCTGATCACATTGACCTGAGTAGGCCTTTATTCAAGAACTATTCAAGAGCTTCCAACAGGATATAACAACTACTACTGTTGGGGGTACCTGGTTTCCCAGGTAACAACAATATTACCACCAGCAGGTATTTCCCTGGGTTACTTTTCTCTTGCAAAAATAGTGCACCTAATCGCCACTTAACTGTTTTTGATATTGTGGAATTTTTTCCTCCATGCTGGTAGGATTTTATTAATTTTACTTCTATGGAAAGCATCTTATCTTTTTCAACTTGTCGATTAAAAAAATTTGTTTTGATAAATCACTCAGTTCCATTTGTGAGTTAGACACAAACCAAAGGATTCAACAGAAGTTAGTTTTTAGTACACATTTTTTTGACTTATTTTTTGGTTTCGATGATAAGAGAAACCTATGCATTCATGATGGCGTATGTGTGAATGTATGTATGTGTGTGTGTGTATAGGTTGTGTGTGTGTGTGTAGGTGTGTGTGTGTTTGTGATACTGCTCGTTAACACGATATCTCAAGAAGGAAAACTCCGACAGTTCTCAAACTTGGAACACAGATGCCCCTTATTGAGAGGAAGAACCCTATTGTTTTTGGTGGAGATCAGATGTCACGGGGGGTCAAACTCTGAAAAACTCGTTAACGCAATATCTCAAGTTAGGAAGCTTGGATGAAGTTCATACTAGGTATGTTGATGCATTATGGTTGGAAGAAGAACCCTATCGTTTTTGGTGGAGGTCAAAGGTCATGGGGGTCGCAATGGGTCAAACTCTGAAAACCTTGTTAACGCAATATTATCTCAAGTTAGGAAACTTGGATAAACGTCATACTTGGTATGAAAATGCGTTATGGTTAGAAGAATAACCTTGTTGTTTTTGGTGGAAGTCAAAGGTCACGGGGGGTCGCGGGGGGGTCAAACTCTGAAAACTTCGTTAACGCAATATCTCAAGTTAGGAACCTTGGATAAAGTTCATACTTGGTATGTAGATGCATTATGGTTGGAAGAAGAACCCTATCGTTTTTGGTGGAGGTCAAAGGTTGCGGGGGGTTGCAAGGGGTCAAACTCTGAAAACTTCGTTAACGCAACATCTCAAGTTAGGAAGCTTGGATGAAGTTCATACTAGGTATGTTGATGCATTATGGTTGGCAGAAGAACCCTATTGTTTTTGGTGGAGGTCAAAGGTCATGGGGGGTCGCAGTGGGTCAAACTCTGAAAACCTTGTTTATGCAATATCTCAAGTTAGGAAACTTGGGTAAACGTCACACTTGGTATGAAAATGCGTCATGGTTAGAAGAATAACCTTGTTGCTTTTGGTGGAAGTCAAAGGTCACGGGGGGTTGCGGGGGGTCAAACTCTGAAAACTTTGTTAACGCAATATCTTAAGTTAGGAACCTTGGATAAAGTTCATACATGGTATGTAGTTGCATTATAGTTGGAAGAAGAACCCTCTTGTTCTAAAAGTCCCCCCCCCCCGACTCTCTGGTGAGGAGAGCCGTGGATGATTACACTTTTGGTCCTTATGTGGGTGGGGAGTCTGGTTTCATTGCCCCTTTTAAACACCAGATAATGCTTTTTTAACCTCATCCTGAAACAATTAACTGAGATTGTGTCTGGATGAGGATGAATTTCAGACAATTGTTGGAGAAGCTTAAGATAGAAGGTTAGGAGAAAAAGTAGATGAGGATAAAGGACAGTAAAGGCCCTGGGCCTAATGGGATCCATCCAGTCAATACTGGAAAGTATGTATGTTAGGCTGAATATCTTTGACATGCAGTTGTGACCAGTTAAAACTGCTTTAAAATTTCAATGGCTCAAAATCAAACTTTCCAGTATGGCATAGAGCCATTTTACATTGTGCTTGGTGCTCAGCATAAATAATGGAGTAGGAAAAGAAGCCAGTGAGTCACAACTAGGAAAAAAGCTGTGTCCAGTTCCACCTGAACCAATTAGTCGGAAACTGGGCCATAAAACTTTATCTTACATACATTTACATGATGCAGCATTCAATGGCATTGTCAACACCCATACAGACCATTACAGTGTAACAGCACTGACTTTCAAGTTTGAAAGCCTATCAGGAACCTTATGATGTTACAGTCTTTTTTGGTTTCGATGAAAAGAGAAACCTATGCATTCATGATGGCGTGTGTGTGTATGTATGTGTGTATGTGCGTGTGTATGTGTGTGTGTTTGTGACACTTTGCTTGTTTACACGATATCTTGAGAAGGGAAGATCCGACAGTTTTCAAACTTGGTACACAGATACCCCATACTGAGAGGAAGAACCCTATTTATTTTGGTTGAGGTCAAGGTCATCTGGGGTCACAGGGGGTCAAAAACCAAAATCCTTGTTTACACAATATCTCAAGACAGGAAACTTGGATTAATTTCAAACTTGATATGTTGATGTGTTATGATGTCAGGAAGAACCCTATTGATTTTGGTGAAGGTCAAAGGTCATTTGGGGTCACCTGGCGTCAAACCCCGAAATCCTTGTTTACATGATATCTCATGGTAGAAAACTTGGATTAATGTCAAATTTGATATGTTGATGCATAAGGATGTCAGGAAGAACCCTATTGATTTTGGTGGAGGTCAAAGGTCATTTGGGGTCACATGGGATCAAACCCTGAAATCCTTGTTTACACAATATCTCATGGTAGGAAACTTGGATCAATTTCATACTTGATATGTTGATGCGTTATGATGTAAGGAAGGACCCTATTGATTTTGGTGGAGGTCAAAGGTCATTTGGGGTCACATGGGGTCAAACCCTGAAATCCTTGTTTACATGATATCTCATGGTAGGAAACTTGGATCAATTCCATACTTGATATGTTGATGCGTTAGGATGTCAAGAAGAACCCTATCGATTTTGGTGGAGGTCAAAGGTCATTTGGGGTCACATGGGGTCAAAACCTGAAATCCCTGTTTACACGATATCTCATGGTAGGAAACTTGGATCAATTTCAAATTTGATATGTTGATACGTTATGATGTAAGGAAGAACCCTATTGATTTTGGTGGAGGTCAAAGGTCATTTGGGGTCACATGGGGTCAAACCCTGAAATCCTTGTTTACATGATATCTCATGGTAAAAAACTTGGATCAATTTCATACTTAAAATGTTGATGCATTATGATGTAAGATAGAACCCAATATATTTTCGTGAAGGTCAAAGGTCATTTGGGGTCACATGGGGTCAAAACCTGAAATCCTTGTTTACGTGATACATTATGGTAGGAAACTTGGATTCATATCAATCTTGATAGGCTGATGCGTTATGATGTAAGGAAGAACCCAATTTATTTTCCTGAAGGTCAAAGGTCATTTGGGGTCACATGGGGTCAAAACCTGAAATCCTTGTTAACATGATACATTATGGTAGGAAACTTGGATTCATTTCAATCTTGATAGGCTGATGCGTTATGATATAAGAAGGGAACCCTATTTATTTTCCTGGAGGTCAAAGGTCATTTGGGGTCACATGGGGTCACACCCAGAAATCCTGGTTTACACTATATCTCAAGGTAGGAAACTTTGATTCACTTCAAACTTGATATGTTGATGCGTTATGATGTAAGAAATAACCCAATAAATTTTGGTGGAGGTCAAAGGTCATTTGGGGTCACATGGGGTCAAACTCCGAACTTCTTGTTTACACTGTATCTCAAGGTAGGAAGCTTGGATTGATTTCAGACTTGATATGTTGATGCGTTATCATGGGAAGAAGAACCCTATTGATTTTGGTAGAGGTCAAAGGTCATTTGGGGTCATAGGGGTCAAACTCAGAAAAGCTTGTTAAGGATAGCTCAAGGTATGAAAGGTGGATGGATTTCAAAATTAGTATGTAAATGAATTATGGTGAGAAGATGGTCTGTATAAGGTTATTTTTTGTGGAGGTGAAAGGACATCTGGGGGCTGTTCCACAAAGAGTTATGCACAATCTTAAGTTGATTCACCATACTTAAGCCAACAGTAAATCAAACTTAAGATCGTGCGTAACTCTTTGTGGAACTGGCCCAAGGGGTCATGATCAGTCAAACTTTGAAAAACTTGTCAAAATGGGATATCTCAAGGTAGGAAACTTGGATGGATTTCCCAATTAGTATGTGGATGTGTTATGGTGAATTGAAAGTACTGTACCTGTTGTTTTTGGTGGAGGTCAATGGTCATCTGGTATCACCTGGCATCAAACTCTGAAAACCTTGTTTGCAGAATATCTTAAGGCACAGTACGAAAGAAAAACCAATCACTTACAGGTGGAGACAAAGGCTATTTTGGGTCACCAGTTGTTACAAGAAATGTAGCATTTTATTGAAAAGAGCATGTATGTATCATCGAAACCTCAATGCATTTTTGCATTCTGGTTCTTCAATACTGTCACCCCCAATTTGGATTATTACAGTGTAACTATCCTACAATATCCCATAAGGGGAGAGTTATTTAACTCTCCAATATGGACAGCTGGGCAAAGGAAGTACATAAGTGACGTGGCAATAACTGCCAGTTAGATAAATGAGTCTGACCTAAATGGCTCTGAAAAGTCATGTGGCAGTAGTCTATTTCGGTCCCCACCTATGGCACGCCAAAAGGCTCACCAAATATGATGATGTTCAAAAAATACACGTTCATGTACTGATTTCACACGTTCATGTACCAAAAATATATGATGATGTACTAACTTCATGTGATCATGACGTAAATTTACACCATCATGTACTAAAACCATAAGTTCATCATGTTAAATGTTACATTGTACATGTAAAATCACACATTGTACATCTTAAAACACACGTTGTACATCTTAAAACACACGTTGTACACATAAAAACATAAGATCATCATGTTATTATTGTCTCTTCCGCATGCCATACAGAGTGAGCCTTTCGGCGTACCAGAAGTCCGCCAAAAGGCTCACCGAATTTGATGTAGTAAAAGTACACGTTCATGTACTAACTGCTTACGATCATGTACAGATTTCATACGATCATGTACTAAATGTCAGTACATGATCGTAAGAAATCAGTACATGATCATATGAAATCAGTACATGTACGTGTGAAATCAGTACATGATCGTGAGCAGTTAGTACACGAACGTGTATTTTTAGAACATCATCATATTTGGTGAGCCTTTTGGCGTGCCATACTCACCTACAGTACCTGGTATCACCCTATGTATACCATTTATGCCCATAGCCTACTTACTGCCTGGCAATATTTTTCTCACTAAGTTGTGAAATTGACATGGTGGTCACTGCTTGAGTTACCCTGTTTATGCAATATTCAAATCGCAGACATTTGCTTACCCCTTGCTACATTTAATTTGCATTGTTCGCACTTCGTGGGCTGCCCAGGATAGTTCTGGAATTGTGTCCCCCATGTCTCTGGCATCTTGGAATTTTGTGAAATATGCTTGGAGGACTAATAGGAGTAAAATGTGACATTTAGATGTTGTGCTGATGACTGCTTTTGCTGCATTTAAACTTGTAAGCTAATTCAGATTATATTTTTGGTGTGGCCTTCCCAATTGAACATTCATAAATTCATTTGGTACAGGATTACAAACCTGTCAACTCTCCCGGTTGTGTGGAGTTACTTGAGGTTCTATGGTTTCATGTGCTATTCTACTGGTTTACTATTTCATTTGTGATATTCCTAAAAATGACCAGGGCATTTAATATATATATAGGCTAAGTCTTTATCCTTTTGATGGATTGTTTACACTTTCAACTGATGCACAGTATTTTACCATTTTTATGACATAATACAGGCCATTATATTGGTTGGTTGGTTGGTTAGTTAGATGGAGTTTTACAACCCAGTTTCCAACCTATTGATCCAAGTCGAGCTAGCCACGGCCTTTTCTCCAGTTGTGGCTCACTGGCGTGTTTTCCCTACTCCATGGCTGGATCATGCGGAGCATCACACACAACGGCTCTTTGGTATGACCTGACCTGGGAATAGAACCTGGACCTTCCTTGTGATAGGGGGATGCTCTTACCGTTAGACCAAACATGGGGCCATGATATTGGGAGATTTATTAAGTTGCATGCAACTCTGTTCACCACATGCTGTAAACTTGACACAGATGACAACATAGGTGGAAATACAGAAACTCGTATCTTTCAGTCTGTGCAATCATTGCATTATCTGGTTACATGTTCCAACGTATGTGCTGTTATTTGTATTTTTTTAGTTGAAAATTACCAACCTCCTGGTTTCTCTCTCAATCTCCCTATTTCTTAGTTCTGCAAAATTAAAATCTCCCTAGTGTGAAGGTAGACAGCTAGGTGACAAGTCTGGGATGAATTTATTAATGTACATCGCCCCTCTCTTACCTCCTGTCTACAGGTGTAACCCTCACTTACCTGTAATACGGTCCTGGCAAGTCTTGATCACACAGTAGGGAAGGCCGGCCTCCTATAGAGGGCGGCCTACAGCTTCCTCTCCCACTTGCCAGTCAGAGAAACTTTGACGTGTAATTTGGTTCTGGTCAGGATTTCTCTCAAAAGTATGGTTTTTCCCGGTTTCTGGATCTGGTTTTTGAGAGAACTCCTTAGAAGTCTGTTTGCAACAATCTACAGTGGGTTTGGATGAGTATAGTTTTTCTTTGGTGTATTTTTCGGGTCTCTTTAGGATTCCCGCCTTTCTGTTTGTTTTCACGTTTTTCTCATATTGCTTTAGCATGGGTACCGGTTCCGCGAAATTTTCTGGAGTTTGGTTAGGCTCGGGTTTTCGGGACCAGGTTGGTTTTTGCGGACGAGGTTCGTCCCCCTTCCCTTCCCTTCCCCATGTCTTCCTGGGGTTTTTAGAAGCTCTTTGTTAGTTATGGGAGGTTTGTTCCCTTTGGGTTTATGCCTTTAGGGGTTTTGCCGTCGTGGTTTGGCGACCTTTTTGTTTGGCCTAGGTCTAGGCTGCTTCCTGCATTCCTTCCTTTGTAGTATTACTTTTGCTGTGTGTTCTATAGCTATTGTGAGGAGCCACCCGGTTCTCGGGTGAGTCCGTTGGATTAGCCTTTCGCCCTTTGTCTCGCGGTGTGAGCCCTTTGTTAGGTGACAGAGCAAGACTGCGTGCTGTGGGGTTGCTCTGGTATTCAGGTTATGCATTGATTGTTTTTCTCTTCTCAGGTTTTTCCCGTGTCGAAGGACCGGGATTTTTTTGTCACAACCTGTTTTGTACTTTTATCTTTTCAGATATGAGGAACAAGTGTGGTACTTGCAAAAGCCAAACGAAAGGCGGACCAAGCCGCCTCTGGACAGGGGAAGAAGCCACAATGGCTTCCCTCGAGGGTATATTGCAACCAATGGCATTTGTGCCGGGCAATGAGGCCTCCGTACAGGTTACGGATTAAACGTACCAGCCCTCCTCCAGCCACTCATCGGAATTGTTACCCGTTCTGGTCCCAGTCGAAGTGGCTGCCAAAAGTGGAAAACGGAAAACAGAAAAGGAGAAGGCTAAAGCCAAACAAAAGGTGGACCAAGCCTCTAGACAGGGGAAGAAAGCCACAATGGCTTCCCCCGAGGGTATATTGCAACCAATGGCATTTGTGCCGGACAATAAGGCCTCCGTACAGGTTACGGATTAAACGTGCCAACCCTCCTCCGGCCACTCATCGGGGTCTTTACCCGTTCTGGTTCCACCTTCAGCAACCACGATCTTGGGGACAGCGCCTTCGGCCTGGAAGCCCCCACTTCCTTGACAGCTGCTACATCCACAACTCCAACTATGACAACATTCCAGCCTTCCCAGACCGTCCCGAGTACCCAAGGCTCGGCAATGGAAGACTCTGGGCCCCGTTCAGAGGGTCAGTACATTACGGCCTATCTGGTAGACCCATCCCTACCAGGCCCATCAGGACTTTCCTCAAGATCCATTTTTCCCCGCTCTGTGGAGTCATCACGAAGGGTAATACCATTTCGGATTCAGAATCCCAATCCAGGGATTTTTCAGGCCTTCAGGAGACGGAGGTCAGAGAAGATATTTTGGGGAAGGGGGGTTGCTCCAAGGCGAGGAACCCCATAAGGGTAAAAAGAAGTGACATAGGAGACATTCTTCTTCCTCATCTTCATCCTCCCGGTCTTGTTCCTCCAGTCGAGGGAAGCGCAAACGCCATGGTTGTCCTGATAGTTCTCAGGCACTATCCCAGATTCTGTCTCTTCTGACTAACTTGACCAAGGGTTCGGCGAGTATGGCCGGTCCTCCTGCCATGGGTAACGATAACGTTCCAGCTGCAGCTGCGGCTACCCCGGCCCCGGCTACTTTTCCGAGTTCTAGTGTGGAGGATAATCCGGAATCAGACCAGGAAAGGGTTTTTCCAGTGGAATTTTTACCCTCTGTGGATGTTGGGTATTCCCACGTGGACTCTAATGTTTCGGGCTCCGAGGATGAGCCGTTATTTGGTACTGACATCCCGCAGGATATTTTTGAGACAGCAGTGAACATTTTGCGCCGGCAATAAGGGTTTCCGGCAGATACAGGTATCGAGGTCTCGTCAAAATCTAGGTTGACCCTCAGTAGACCTTCTTCCTCAGGAAAAGCCTCCATGCCAGTGGATGCGGAGTGTGAGGATCGATCTAAGGCCGCGGCGGCAGCCAAGAAGTGGACTGCGTTTCCCAAGAAGCAAAGCATGGCCTTTAGGGTCGAGGAAAAGGCTTGGGAGGACTTGTTCAGGGCTCCCATGGTACCGCAGGCAGCCGAAGACTACCTACGTTCAGTGGGGGCAGCGGACTCTGCAGGGAAGTTGAAGTCATTTTCCTCCAGGAGAATCCTGAAGTCTTTCCAACAGGTTGACACGGCTTCCAGAGTTGGCATGGAGTATTCCTCAGCTCTCCTTCTCATTGGGGAAGTACTTTTGAAATCTTTTTGCCAGTCAGGGCCTTCAGAAGTCTCAAGGAAGGCCACAGCCACCCTTGCGAGTTTGGTGGGGCCCATTTCGAGGCGAGTATACTATCAGTTCGCCAGAGTATTGGTAAAGACTATCCTGGAGGAGAGAGAATTGGTCCTAGAGGCAATGCGCCTCCCAGGAAGAGATATCAAAAGAAGGTTTATGGATCTTCCGATCTCGGGAGAAGATATCTTCGGGGGGCAGTTCGATGCCCATCTCCAAGAGGAGGTGAAGCTGAAGAAAGACCTGATCAAGGCCAACTTGAGTGGTTCTCGGTCGTATCCCTCTAACTGCTGTAGGTACACCTCCATCCCTCAGAGACATCAGGGTTCAGGGCCAACGTCAAGAAGGCCTCCGTTCCAGGGATCCCGCCAGCTGAGACAAAGTCAGAGGAGTTCGTTTCCCTCCAGAGGCACTCCCCGGCGAGCCTCCACAACCGGCAGAGGTCGGGGCCTGGCGAGGCCCTAGGGATGCCCACCCCACCGTACAGCTACGGACGGTGGGGGGGAGACTTCTTATGTTCCGCAACAATTGGAACAAGATCCACCCGGATCTATGGGTGAGCAAGGTAGTACAGGTGGGGTACCGCATAGAATTTACCAACCCCCCTCCAAGGAGAGGTCTGCTACGTACAACCCCTGTGCCGAACCAGAGAGAGAAGAGGTTAGCCTTAGAGAAGGAGATTCAGGACCTCCAGGTAATTGGAGCCGTTTACGTGGTTCCAGCCGAGGAAGTTCACGGGTTGTACCGATCAAGTTTCTTCCTGACGACAAGTGGGTAGGCTACGCCTTCAACGCGATGCCATTCAGCTTGGCCATGGCTCCAAGAGTATTTACAAGAGTCACCAGGTGCGTCCTTGCCTTCTTGCGACGAAACGGCGCCATGGTTTTTGCCTGCATAGACGATTGGCTGGTGCTAGCCGAATCCGAAAGCCAGGTTGCTGCAGTCGCGTCATTTGTGATCCGGACACTACAGGAACTAGGTTGGGTGATCAACTGGGAAAAATCGTCTCTCTCCCCCTGTCAGACGATCACCTACTTGGGGGCTCTCCTAGATTTCACAACCCGTCTGGCATACCAGACAGAGGAACGGGTCCAGTCGTTGGTTTCGGTGGCGAATCAAATCCTGTCGAGAAGGTCAGTTCAGGCCAGGGTGTGGCTGCGTTTGTTGGGTCTGATGGCCAGCCTAGTGGAAGTACTCCCCTTTTGCAGGATGAGGTTGAGACCCGTCCAGTTTCACACACTAAACCACTTCCGTCCAGACTCCTATCTAATGACCAAGCTAATCCCAGCTGCAGAAAGCATTCGGCCGTTCATAGCCTGGTGGTCCATCGGCGACAACTTGCTCCAAGGGAGACTGTTTCGACAAGTAAGACCGCAGACGTCAATTACGACTGATGCCTCCCTCTTCGGATGGGGAGCCATGTGGGGCTCAAGTTCAATAGCAGGAAAGTGGTCCGACACAGAGAAGTCCCTCCATATCAATCTGCTGGAGCTGCTGGCGTTTGCAAAGGCCATTCATTCATGGGCCAAGGACCTGAAAGGGGTCCACCTCACCGTTCTCTCGGACAACTCCACAGTAGTAGCTTACATAAACCACCAGGGAGGCACCAAGTCACTACGCCTGTGTCAGGAAACATGGAACCTACTCCTACTCTGCCAGGAAGCTGACATCTGCCTCAGGGGGAGTCATCTCGAGGGGAAATACAACTTACAGGCAGACGCTCTTTCGAGGGGATCGTGGACAGAGAACGAATGGGAACTGGATCAACCATAGGCCAACCTAATTTTTCATTTGTTCGGTCGACCATATGTGGATCTATTCTTCCACCCCTGGGCGTGGAAAGTGGACGCCCTGTTTTTTGAATGGTGCAGTCTCATGATGTACGCATTCCACCGTGGAGCCTAGTTCACACAGTCCTCCTGAAGCTAGAGAGGTCATCAGGGGAGTTGCTGCTGGTAGCCCCGTACTAGCCGAACCAGCCGTGGTTCCCGCTCATCCTGAGGCTGTACGTCGACCTTCTGTTTCCCTTCCCTCAGGACAGCCGACTCCTGACTCAGAAGAACGGCCAGATTCACCATCGTCATCTGGGGGACATAAAGTTGACAGCGTGGAAATTGTCACCAGACGCTTACAGGAGAAGGGCATTTCTGAGAGAGCTGCTGACCTTGCAGCAGGGGCTAGAAGAGGATCCACCTCTAAAACTTACAACTCCAGATTGGAGAAGTTCTCACAGTGGGCAGCTGCTAACTCTTGCTGTCCCGTGGAAGCGACACTAGACCAGGTGTGTTCTTTCCTTGTGCCCCTCTTCGATGAGGGGAAGCAGATCTCCGCAATCAAGAACTACTGTTCAGCAATTGCGGCGATCCATGCTGGGTTTGAGGATTCATCGGCTTCATCGCCCCTTCATGGAGTATCAATGATGTGCTACCGACATTGGCGATTAGACCTTACGAGCCTATCCAGGATGCACCGCTCGACGCACTCACGAAGAAGACGCTGTTCCTGGTTGCAGCCGCCTCGGCCAGACGTAGGAGCGAGATTCATGCCCTGTCTACAAAACGTGGTTTCATCAGATTCTCCCCGCAAGGGGTACTCCTCCTCCCAGATCTGGACTTCCTGCCGAAAAATCAGACAATGTCCTTCACACCGAAACCGATTTTCCTGCCATCAATCTCTACCACATATTCCATCCGCGAAGATCGCTTTGTTTGTCCTGTAGGAGCGCTGAAGTGGTATTTACGGACAACTTCATCCCTACGGTCGTCGGAAGCACTCTTCCTCTTGCCAAAGGCTCCTTACTCGCCTGCCTCCAGGGACACTATCTCCAGATGGATCGTCTCCCTGATCCTGCCTCGTGCTCTTTCGGGTGAAGACGTCAGGGCTCACGATCTCAGGGCACATGCCTCGTCCTCGGCGTGGTTCCAGGGCATTCCTCTCCAGCAAATTATGGATGCGGCCTCGTGGAAGACACCGTCGTCCTTCGTGTCCTCATACCTAACAGACGTGATGTCAACAGAGGGAGATTTTGCCAGGGCAGTTCTCCAGGGTTCCAGCGCTCGGAGACCAGGCCTCCCACCTCAGTCACGGTGCTAATCTCGTTACATCTGTAGATAGGAGGTAAGAGAGGGGCGATGTAGATTCCCCAAAACTCCCTGATTTGTGAATCTACGAGCCCAGATACTTACCTCCTATCTTCATACCCGCCTCCCGACCCCGCGGATGTTGGACAGATCCGAACGCTGGCCTCTCTGACCCTGTCAATGTTGTGTGCACCTCACCAGTTAACACAAACACTATTGCAGGGGGTCAGCTAGCCGGTATTGAAGACAGAGAGGTTTACCAATCCGGCGTTCTGGCCTTAATTGACAGATTTATCAGGTGAGAAAGGTCTCTGACCATCTCCTTTTTACTGAGTGTCTTCCTATGTTTTTGTGTTATATGTATTGTAGTATTAATGCTAACTTCTCACTGTGACACTTGGTAGATGTCCGTCATAGGGGGTCAAAGTTTTGGGTCTGTCTGACTTGCAAGCGGAGAGGAAGCTGTAGGCCGCCCTCTATAGGAGGCCGGCCTTCCGTACTGTGTGATCAAGACTTGCCAGGACGCTATTACAGGTAAGTGAGGGTTACAACTGTAGATAGGAGGTAAGTATCGGGGCTCGTAGATTCACAAACCAGGGAGTTTTGGGGATTTAAAGGTGTGTAGCCAGGGTTGTGTCATGGAGGGGGTTTTGGTGTCATGAGGAGGGGATGATAGTGGGGGCACAACATGAGGGGAAAGTTTCAGGATAGAGAGAAAAAGGAGCTATTATAGGTGTTTTTTGCATTGCAAGGTTGGGTCATGGGGGTTCCAATCCCCCTCCCCTTGGCTATGCCACTGATTGTTTATAATAAATTCACAAATCAAGCCTTGTGCAATAGCTGTTCGGTTGATAACCATTTGTGATTTTTGTCTTCTTTCCAGGTGTTGGTTTCAAGAGAACAATGGTCTGCAAAGTAAGCTGAGACAAACCGACAGAAAGCCATGGTCCAACTCCAAGTACACCACTACTGAAATTGTAAGCTAAGTCCTAAACATGGAGGTCTTGCCAGTCATAAAGATGCTCTCACCATCTGCAATTGTGGCCGTTGCTATGGTCTTGCTTGTACAGCAACCTAGCAGCTCAAATTCTTACCCAACTTTTGAGGTCCCCAGCAGTAACGTAGATATTTCCCAAGAGTTGTATAACTTGGTTGTGGAACCTACATCTGGTGCCCTTTTTGTGGGTGCTCTAAATAGATTATATAAATTACCACCAGATTTAAATGAAGAAGTTAGTATAGAATTAGAGACTGGACCAAGACCAGACAATCAGGAGTGCCCGGTCCCTCCCAGAAAATGTGATAAAGTACGAGAAGACATGGATAACATAAACAAAATTCTTGTTTTAGATGATGATAGACTTATATCCTGTGGTAGCATCTACCAAGGCACCTGCCAGGTGCGTAGTCTAGAAAACCTTGTCATGTTGGCGAACAGCACCTCGCAGGAGATAGCTCCAAACACTATTAATGGCACTGTAGTGGCATTTGTCACTCCATCCTCCACTCAGGAAGAAAAAGTATTGTTCGTGGGTTCGTCAAAAGGAGTTTGGCAAGATTTTGATGGGGTTGCTACTATATCAAGCCGTGAGTTGCCAAGAAATCTTAGCCAGAAAAACCTCCTCGAAATTGTTAATAGTGAAGAGGGCATAGGCACTATCTCCAAACTTAAGTTTCCACAAGAAGATCCAGCCAGATCCTCCACGGTATTCACCATTGACTACATTCATGGATTTTCTCTCGATCATTTCAGTTATTTTATAGCCAATCAGCCTGAACAGTCAGTGACCACAGTTGTCCCTGAAAATTACACAAAGATCGTGCAGATTTGCCAGAATGAAAGAAATTATTTCTCATATATAGAATTGCCTTTAAACTGTAAAAACCCTGAGACAGGAGAAAAGTACAATTTAGCACAGGCGGCTCATGTGACACACATTGGCTCTAGTTCGGGCTGGGATGGCTTTGAAGATGCTGAAGAGGTTCTTTTTGTTACATTTTCCAAAGCAAGGCCAGATTCCATGGAACCATCAGAGGAATCAGCTGTCTGCATGTATCCCATCAGACTGATAAAGAAAATGTTCTTTGATCGCAGGATTGCTTGTTTGGAAGGCCAGACAGAAAATACACAAATAATGTGGTGGGAACCTCAGGATTGCCAAAACTCAAAGCGCTTGGTGAGTAACGCAAAGTTCTTACTGTTTTTGTGGTGGTCATTGAAATGTTTTCTTGATTTGTAGATGGTTTTACTCAGCCAGGGTAAATGCCTCTGTGAAGCAGATTGGAGTAAACTGCCCAAGCCTTGTGTAAAACCCTCCAGAACATAGGTGTCAATCTGGTCAGGGTTGGGGCTGGGCGAAGGGGGGCAGGGGAATGTCCCACATATTGTGGAAATGTTCCCATTGACTTAGGATTTTTACACAAACTTAACTTTTGACAGAAGTGGTTATGTCCCTCCCCATAGTTTTGTAAAAAGTGATGCTACAGTACTATCCCTGAACCCTTCTTGGAAATGGGCCTGTAATGATTCTTAGCCATTTTCTGTGGAACTAATTGCAGATGTTTTCTAGGTTTACTAGTCTATTTGGCTCCTCACCTACCTCCTATCACCCTATGTATACCATTTATACCTATACTTACCGTCTGGCAACCTTTGACACTGTGGATATCCTACCAGTAGAGGGTACATAACACCCTAGGCTAGTCTAGTCCAGGAGGCATTTAAAATCCTGGATTGCTTTATCTTTGGTGTACATTTCAAAGTTACTCTTTTATCAGTTTCACCTTTTCAGACAGTTGGAGGGGATTGTCTTGAGAAATAAATTACAGAAATTGGATGTTTTATCTTTTTTAATTTTTTTTCAACAGGTTGACAGTATGCGGGCACAAGGGACAGGATACTGTCATGATTTTGACTTTATATGGCCAATGGGAGGCAATGTTGGCTATGATGCTAATGCCATATACATGGACTCTTCAGGAATCACTGCTTTAACTGCTACCCAACATAACAACTACACAGTGATATTTCTTGGGAATAGTAATGGCCGTTTGAAAAAGGTAAGTTTTCTCAAGTTTTGGAATACTGAATCCGTTAATACCCATATTGTCCTTAGTCATTCATATAACCATCAGGATGTATGGTGCAGACATGTATGATATGGTGCCTGCGTGGCATCCATCCTTTGTAAAGTTCATCCAAATTATACTTGTTTGGGAGTGGAAAAAATGCTTATTTCAAAGGAAGTGAGTAAAATTACTTCCCTGGAAGAAAGTAAAATTCCCTACCACTCTCCTTTAGTGTCATGATGTGACAGAAAGGGGGAATTATTTTCCAATTGCCAAAAATTCCCTTCAGATGTGCAAATTTCTGGGGAAGGAGCCTTGCAGCTTCCCAATTGTTTCCATCCATGGTTGATGGCTTAGACTTTTGGTATGACAAATGAGGAATAATTAGTTGGGTGGGTAGTATAATGAGGTAAGTTCTCAGGGATCTGCATTGCCCCTCCTCATTTCCTATTTACAATATGTAACCCTTTTGTTTTGGGGATTTAGTAGATGCAATAAAATGTGGGAATTTTGGGGAGTTATTCCATTTAAACCTTTGTTACATCATGTGGACATGGTGCCATATTCTTTTGAATTGTCCAGTATAGGAGTAGGGTTCTGATCTATATCGCCCCTTCTTACCTCCTGTCTACAACTCCAAGGGCTGCCAGCCTTTCCAAATATGCCTTTTTGGTTTTTCAGTCCTTTTATGATGTGGGTCCCAGTCATCTGAAATGTGCAAATTTAAGCTTCAGTGATGGTGTTTTTGTATCTACATCTGTCTTCTACTTAGCCTCCTATTCACCGATGTGATCCCCACTTACCCCAGCTAACCCTGGTAAAGCCCCAGTAATGGAATGAGTTTCCTTACTTTGTTAGGGTCAGTTTCCTAGCTTATTGTGTAAGAGAAGAAATAATGCAAATTTGCCTGTGCTTTCCATGACGGTACTGTACATGTAGGCCTTAGGCTATAGCGATTCGTGCATAATTTTTTCACATTTTTTTGTTCTTCAGACTCTGTATACTTTCAATAATAATGACAGTGATGAAATATGTTGTGTAGTGAAGAAATTTGCTATGTAAAAGAAAACCATGATGTGTTTTTTTTTTTTTTTTTTTAAATTCTCTTAATCTGGGAAAATATATTTGTGGTTATCCTTCAATAGCAAGAGGATAAATGTTTGGATTAATTGTTGTATCTGGTGTGTTGATAGCTTCTACTTCATTCTGCCCTTCTAAGCAGTTATAGTCAGTCAGTCAGTCAGTCAGTCAGTCAGTCAGTCAGTCAGTCAGTCAGTCAGTCAGTCAGTCAGTCAGTCAGTCAGTCAGTCAGTCAGTCAGTCAGTCAGTCAGTCAGTCAGTCAGTCAGTCAGTCAGTCAGTCAGTCAGTCAGTCAGTCAGTCAGTCAGTCAGTCAGTCAGTCAGTCAGTCAGTCAGTCAGTCAGTCAGTCAGTCAGTCAGTCAGTCAGTCAGTCAGTCAGTCAGTCAGTCAGTCAGTCAGTCAGTCAGTCAGTCAGTCAGTCAGTCAGTCGGTCAGTCAGTCAGTCAGTCAGTCGGTCAGTCAGTCAGTCAGTCAGTCAGGTCAGTCAGTCAGTCAGTCGGTCAGTCAGTCAGTCAGTCAGTCAGTCAGTCAGTCAGTCAGTCGGTCAGTCAGTCAGTCAGTCGGTCAGTCAGTCAGTCAGTCAGTCAGTCAGTCAGTCAGTCAGTCAGTCAGTCAGTCAGTCAGTCAGTCAGTCAGTCAGTCAGTCAGTCAGGTCAGTCAGTCAGTCAGTCAGTCAGTCAGTCAGTCAGTCAGTCAGTCAGTCAGTCAGTCAGTCAGTCAGTCAGTCAGTCAGTCAGTCAGTCAGTCAGTCAGTCAGTCAGTCAGTCAGTCAGTCAGTCAGTCAGTCAGTCAGTCAGTCAGTCAGTCAGTCAGTCGGTCAGTCAGTCGGTCAGTCAGTCAGTCAGTCAGTCAGTCAGTCAGTCAGTCAGTCAGTCAGTCAGTCAGTCAGTCAGTCAGTCAGTCAGTCAGTCAGTCAGTCAGTCAGTCAGTCAGTCAGTCAGTCGGTCGGTCAGTCAGTCAGTCAGTCAGTCGGTCAGTCAGTCAGTCAGTCAGTCAGTCAGTCAGTCAGTCAGTCAGTCAGTCGGTCAGTCAGTCAGTCAGTCAGTCAGTCAGTCAGTCAGTCAGTCAGTCAGTCAGTCAGTCAGTCAGTCAGTCAGTCAGTCAGTCAGTCAGTCAGTCAGTCAGTCAGTCAGTCAGTCAGTCAGTCAGTCAGTCAGTCAGTCAGTCAGTCAGTCAGTCAGTCAGTCAGTCAGTCAGTCAGTCAGTCAGTCAGTCAGTCAGTCAGTCAGTCAGTCAGTCAGTCAGTCAGTCAGTCAGTCAGTCAGTCAGTCAGTCAGTCAGTCAGTCAGTCAGTCAGTCAGTCAGTCAGTCAGTCAGTCAGTCAGTCAGTCAGTCATTAGATGAAGTTTTATGGCTGCAGTTCCAGTTTCCAACCTATTGGGTCAAGTTGAGCATGGCCACAGCCTTTTTTCCCAATTGCGGCCCACTGCCTTTTTTGGGCCATTAGTATGGTGTACTTAGCCACACACTGTACAAATAGAAAGAACTGCACAAAAATGTATGTGTAGATTTTTGCCACCATTCTTGTTATTGTAGGCATAATACTATAGCTACCTGCTATTGTTTTGTTTATGAAAATTTGACCTTTCTCAAGTTGCTTAGTGCAAAAGGTTTTGGGAGGAACTTGTTTTATTTTTGAAATAATGTTACCTGTGTTTTAGGTCAATGCCTTTAATTGTATGAAAGGAATGTGATCGTTTTTGAAGTATGAAAGGTTTTTCATCAAATGGTGAACCACTTAAATAACAGCTTAGTTGAGACCATCTTGGTGTGACTATTTACTTTGTTATATCTAACATTACTGTATCTGTTAATTGTGCATTTCTAAGATACAGAATTGTTTCCTTTTGAAAAAATTGCAATATTTTCCTGTAAAATTTGAATATTTGCCATGGGTACTTGCTGACATTGAGTTTGCCTTCCTGCAGTTTTGGTCCTATCTATGGACATGAGTATGCTAAGAAGCTAGGCTACAAAATTGTTGTGCTATTTGTCATATTTTAGTCAACTATATTGTTTTCCTTAGAACAGTTTACCAAGGCTCTCCTATTTCCCTAAGTTCCTGTCACATCTCAAGTATTTTTGACACCTCCAGAATGATTCCGACAGACTGGCCATTGACATGTCTCAGAACTGTCAAAAATACCCTCCCTGCCTTCCAGCAGCCCTGTCTAAGAGACCCCCTGTGGACAGATGTCAGAGGTAGTAAAGCAGACAGCATGTCAACCTGACTAAAGCTTGGTGTAGGGAAGTCCTGTCTTCACAAGTAAAAAAAGTGCAATTTGGAATGTTCCTTAAATGAACAGGTACTATAGCCAAATCCATATGCGCTGATATTCCTCTGAAAGCATCAGTCACCCTTGTCCACTGATGTGATCCTACAGTAATAACATTGTCCTCACATGACCTTGCCAATTCTGCTTTGACAATTCTCATTACAGTGGTAACTACCTTGCCAACTCACCTGAACTACTTCATTTTACACATTGGAACAAATAACTCATAATCTTCTTGAATAAGAAGCCAACATAATTCCAAACTGCATGACAAATTTTCCAGAGCATATTATTTGAAAAGGAAAAACAGATCCCTTGGTATGGCAGGAAAGGGCCCCTACCTATTAACGATGGCATATGGTGCTATAGTATAGCCTACATGTCATTGTATGACACACAGGCCTACTATACTTATGGGGAAGAAAAACTTCTTGAAATCAGCATGGGAAATGCTCAGAAGAGCTTTCATAAGCCCCATAAGTGCATGCAAAGCATTAAATAGGATCTGCAGTGGTTGGTAAGTCAGGGGTCAGGAGGGAAAAATTTTCATCAAAAAATGAGGGACAAAATAGGGCAGTATCTCTTGGAAGGCTGAATCTGGCAGTCTTTATTTTACAGAGCAGTATTGGTTCCTACCTTTAGATTTATAATCATATATGGTAGAATTCCTTGTCATGCTTTTCTTTGAACTTGAAGTTAGTTGCATATAGCTGAAATTTATTTTGGATTTAAATTTAATCAAAGAAGTAGGTCAAGGCCACAGTGTTCCTTTGCTACTTAATTGATTCTACACCACCCACATTTTTTGCTGAAAAGGAAGGTTGTCTTCTTAATTCTGTAATGTTGGGTTGTGGGATAACTTTTTAAAGCGCAACATTGCATGAGCTGAAAAATATCAGCCTTTGAATAAGGATGGGAGCAAATGATAATCAACATTTTCTTCTTTACTATGTGCAAAATGATTCCCAGGAGAAGTCATACCAAAGACTTTAAAAATGGAACCTACTGCCATTGTGTATGATGCCCCCCATAAACGAAGGAGCAGGGAAAACAGGCTAGTGAGCCACAACTGGACAAAAGGGGATGGCCGGCTCAATTTGAACCAATAGGGTGGAAACAGGGCTGTAAAACTCCATCTAACTAAATAACTAACTACTATGTGCAAAGAGATAACTTACCCCACTTATGCCAGATGCCATTAATTACTTCCAAATACCCAAATTTCCTGTGAAAGAGCCCTCCCCCAGCTTCCTAACTTTCTCAAAGCATTTCTGCATTCAGAGGTGGGCATTTGTTCATTTTTTTGAGGGGGGGTGGCATTTCCTCACTTCTCCCCCCCCCAAAAAAAAAATTAATGTGTGAAAAATCAAACAATTGGCAATTCCTCAAATATTGAGGAAGGGGCCATTTCTACCTTTGTTGTCCCTTATGAGATCACCACCCATGAGATCACCATCCATTGGATCACCACCCATTAGATCACCATCCATGGGATCACCACCCATGAGGTCACCACCAATGGGATCACCATCCATGGATGGGATCACCACCTATGGATGGGATCACCACCTATGGGATCACTGTCCATGGCTGTATTTTAATTTCGGTTGATGACATAGTTAAAAAATGTTGTCAAATCTGAAGAATATTAAAGTCGAGAAATATCATCAGTGTGCTGACATTGCTGTTTTTAAAGTTCGGTTTGTATGGTATATTAAACAACATTTACCCCTATTTACACATGTTATCCCAACTTACTGTACCCACAACTAACCCTGGTAAACTAATTGCGCATTGCAGATAGGGTGCCTAAATTGCTCTGCCATCCATTCAGTGTCTGTGGTATGATGATCTGTGGTAGATTGTAATTTAGGTCAATGCATGACAGCTTTGGTTAAAACTAAGCATCGTAATGTAATGGTGGTTTACAGTATGATATGCTGTTGGCCTGGTAAAATGGTGAACACGGATTAGGAACCTCCTGAGGAACATGGTAAAGTCATGAAAGAGATTGAGGAAGTGGTTTGGTGGTTAGATGGGTGGTAATAAGAGAAATGATACCAAATGTTTCACTAATAAAATCATACAAAATGGAAATTAGAATTAATGAAAACAGTTAAAAATGTCTGTGAATACATGAAGATAACACTTTTAGAGACACACAACCCATTAATGAGAAAATGCAGTCTCCGCAATTGAACTAGCATGTACCCAGCATTGTTTTTCAAGAAATGCTCTTTTCAATCATGTGACTATTTTTTTTCTTGTTTCTTAGCCTGGGGAATATATCCTTGGTTTACTCAGGGATGTTACATTGACCTTTTGATTGTAATATTTTCAAAACATCATCAGAGTTAGACTACTTGATGGCAAATATTAGCAAATTAAGTTTTAATCGTCTGTGGGAAAGCAATGATGTAGCCTACCAAGATTCAATTGCTTCTTTTGCCAAGGAGAATAGCTTTCAAAAATTGTTGATAACTTGATCTATGTGAAGGTGTCCGTACATCAGTCACAGAAAGTACCATGTTTGATGGTGCTAGAAGTCATTTGCATAGGAACAGTTAGGGAAGGGTGATCAACAAAGATGAGAGAGAAATGGGAATATAGGCCTATGGGAGAGGGATGAAGAAGAAGGATGAATGAGTGGACTTAAAAATTTGGTTACAGAAATTGAGTAGCATTTTGAAAAATTGATTAGCATGTGGTATTTTGAATAGTTCAGTTCTAAGCTCATGACTTCCAACAAAGCAAAGGTGAAGGGAAAAAATAAGAGGTGGGAAATTTTGGGGGCATACTTGTAAGAGTAGATGAGATAGAATTGGTTTCAACAACCACATTGCTGCCACCGTGCCATAGAGTCATGTCTCTGAAGGATAGCCAGATAAATCGCTTTTGAAGTCAAGCCTCTTTGTCTAGGTTGTTGATGACACATGTATGTGGTGTTTTGTTGCAAAGCTCTAGGTTTCCTTCCCATTTACCTTCAAAGACCCCTAACCTAGAATAGCCAACATCTGTGTAAACAAATGTTCTAAATTCCCTAAATCCTCCCAGAGAATTTCAGAGAGTTCCCTTGTGAGATGAAAGTCAAGTGCTGTGACTATTCAAGGAGAGTCAGTCTAGTAATTGGGTTTTTTTTCCAGTGTGGCAATGGAACACTGATCAGTTTAATCTCCTGCATAACTGTACATTGGTGGTACAGTCATGTTTAATGGATTAATTCATTCTAGAGATGTGTGTTGCTTGCTTTTTTCAGCAAATTTTCTACCTCTGTTCAAGTTTGCTATTGGTTATAATTTTCCCAAGTACCTCTTGACTAGCTAAAGGTGTGAATGACATGTTGACTCCTTTCCTGTGGTCAAGGTTTATGCCGTTAGAAACAGTAGCCCTAGGTTTTTAAGGTGCCTGTTTCTTGACAACAATCCTTTCATATAGACAGTAGTTTTGTTGATACTACAACATGGACCTCAATTTGAGAAAAAGTATTGTTTAGGTTAAGTATATTAAGCAGGGAGATGTAGCATGTGCTGTAGGCATGTGAACATTCCCAAGTGACTAAAATTTACTTGTTCAGCCAGCTGGTTTGTAGTGATTATTGCTGAGGGGAATAAGTGCAAAATCAGGTATCAGGTTGTCCATCAGGAACTTGTCTGACTGGAATTTTTTCTTATTTATGGGTATTATCCTTTTTAAAGGCATAATCCTCTCGCTCCAAACTACATTTGCTGTAGAAGTAAACAAAAATTTTCCGTTGGCACAGCTCTTTGACTGACAGTTATTTCAAAATATGCGCAGTACTGTTGCTCACATTATACAACATGCATTAGGAGTGTTTTGATTTCACATTTGTGTCTTATAGGCTATACTCACCCTGAAGCAATAAATTGATACTGTGTCTGAATGAGGGTGAGTTTCAAACAGTTGTAGGAGGGCCTTAACTAAGTACAGTAGGTTAAGAGATTTGGAAGTGTTTGGGATGAGAGGATTAGGCCTTTAATCATTTCAGCAGCCAAGCAGTGAAGAAGTATACTACATCCCTCCCAGCCGTCAGATCGTACTGTACCTAAAGACTGCTGATACACAGCCTTTGGGTAGGGGACATTCAGTGGTGGTTCAAGAAGCTAGTTAAGCAGTGATTATGGAGCATCATCAGATCACTGGTTAAAGAGAGAAACAATTGTTGCCAATGTTCATCCTTGATAAGTATGTTTTGGGTCCTGAATGAACCATACGCCATTTTGACAATCAAATAATTAACTTAACTAGAGCTATCTGAATTCTGTGGAAGCAGGCTGTTGTTTAAAATAAATTTGAGGCAACTGCAAATGCTCTTTTAGGATTGGTGAAGAAGAGTTCAAATTCATTACAACATGAAACCAACTGTTTTATGATTGTAATATGAAGATCAAGTGCAGCACTTCTCTAATCTGATATATCACTGGCGATCTGTTTGTTGTTACAACTCTATCGTTTTATTTGATGGAGCTCTTCAGACTTCCTGGCTGCATAATAAAATCATGTTCTTATACATCTTGTTATGGTGGCTCTTTCACAGTTACATTATATATTTTCATATGGGGTAGTGTATAGGCCAAAAGTCTGCCCCTTTAGAATTTTGGCATTCTTCAGGCAAATGTGCCCTTTGAAGCACTGATTCTCTACTGGTGATACTCGACAAGGTTTGGATCTAGGTTATCATTAATAGGTTAGTACTTGAAATTTTACAGCTCACAACCCCTTGCCAGTAAGGATGTCATGTAAAAAGTCATGGCTCATTTAGGACTGTGACTAATTGGGCACTGGGAATCTGAAGTAGGAAATGTTGAAGTAAATCACATCGGGAATAGCCCTAACTTATATCGCCCAATACTAAACAAGTTAATCCATTCCAGTGTTTACAATTCTTTAAAATCAAGAAAAAATGTGATCGCACCAAAGAGTCCAAGTGTTGGAGTGACTGTAAACAATATGTGTGGATATGGAGTAAACAACCAGAGCTTGAAAAATTCTATGTGCTGGGTGCCCAGGGCTCCTTGCTTCAATGTGTGGCCTTCCACAATTCATAACATAACTCAGGATACGATGGGCAACTTCTTGTAAAAAAATTTTCAAATACTGAAAATCCTGGTTTACCCCCAGAGATAGGACTCTTCAGTGGTACATGTATTTGAGTAAAGGCTTTTCCATGAAATGTACATAGGGCAAGCATAACTTGTTACAACCCTAAATTCTGACACCCCTACATTTGGAAACCTCTTTATTTCATTGAATCCATTATGTTCCAATAAATTTGGTTGGAATATTACTTCGGACAGCCATTTCTGGGACACCTATGTTGCGACGACTCTTATCATACTGTGGGTAAGGGGTATCTTTGAAAACCACAATAAGGCGGAACAAAGGAGAATGACCCTTTTTGAGTCAAAACATTTTGGTGTCAGAATATAGAGCAGTTATTGCCTAACCATTGCACTTCTCCTTTTGTGACAGGATTGCCTCAGTCTGATAATGTGTTAGGTAGATGGGAGTAAACAACACACCAACACAATTCTGTTATATTGTGTCAGTCAACTTAATAAAAAAGTTCACAGTTCAAATTTATTTCCAAGTATGGTTCAAGTTTAAATGTGGTTTCTCTTTAGTAGCCTCTTATCACAGGCTAGAAATACCACAGGGATATTCTACAACCCATGTCCCATGGGGTGCTAATTGTGGAGGGGCTTGCTGGGTTTTGTGGTGCTGACAACCAGCCAGTCATAAGATGAGTAGTAATGGCCTTTTGTGTGCAATATAGGCTATAGTCAGAAACAAAGTACTTACCACGCATAACCTCCTCACCCTACTTGGATGCAGTTTAACATCATACCTAGGACCCGTCTGATAATTTGAGATGTATAATATTAAATTTTGGTAGTAGCAGTATGGTAAAATAACAGAAAAGAGAAGGTGTTGGACCCGTACTTGTACCTTGTGGGCATGGGGGGGGGGGATGTAGAATATACCCTATGGTACATCCCACCTGTCTAAAGAAGTTCTTTCACTGCCTTAGTCTATTTGAAACCAAACTTGATTGTTTAGGATAATTGTAACTGTATTTAACAGTTCACTTTTTTATCTAGTTGACTCTGTGCACATATTTGTGTCATCTATCTAACACTCAAGGCCTTAAAGGCCCAGTTCTCTCACCCCAAACAGTACCAATTCTCCTAACCTTCTTGCTGATGTCCCTCCCACAATTGTCTAAAATTCTCAGTTTATTCCGTTTATTGCTTCAAGGTGAGTATAGAAAAACTCAATTTATATGATGAAAACACTCTCAGTACCGTTCATGCTGCATGATATAAGCTGGTACTCTGCATTGTTTGAATTAGCTGTCAATCAAAGAGCTGGGCCAATTGGGAATTTTGGTACCCCGTACCAAAATTGTAGTTTGGGGTGAGAGGTTTGGCCCTTTAAAATCCAACTATCACAAACTATTGCAATTTTTATTCTATAAACAGTGGTTCATAATTATGGTACTGCAATGTTCTGTTGTACCTGTGTAGTACTGCAATGTTCTGTTGTACCTGTGTAATACTGCAATGTTCTGCTGTACCTGTGTAGTACTGCAATGTTCTGTTGTACCTGTGTACAGCTGTTATTTAAATGTAACACATCCCCTTCAATAAAGGTGGTACATGGTCTTCCTTATCATTTTATAAGCCTGTGAACTTCAAAATAAGTGTCAGTCAGAAGATTAACTGCTCATTTAAGCTGCGTGAGTTGCATCAGATCCCACCTTTGGCTCAAGGACACAAATTTGCCAAATCAGCAAACTCTACCACAGTAATAATAACGAAAGATAATATTTTGGGGCCATCTCCTTAAAACTGGAATCTAGTTCCAAATCTGACAAGATAAAGTGCCGTAAGGCGGAAACAGGTGTGTGAAACATCATGGCATAGATGACAATAAAAGGGGAGGCTAATAAGGAAAATAGTGATAACTTGGGGCAAGTCCTTCACCGAGCAATGGTGGTCAACAGAAAGAAATCAATGGGACTTTCCTGGCAGAGAATACTTGCTCCTGAAATTTGTTGAAGAGTGTATTGATTTTCAAAGATAGCACCATGTGATGATATAAAGTGACACATATTCAAACATTTCTGGAGGAAAATTTGAAGGAATTGGAGTAAATTTAGTATCAGATGTTTGAAAAGAGTGCATTTCTCCCTGTCACTTGATGTCAATTTGAGTTAGAAGTGTGATCTCATTTTTTGCAAGTGCTTATGAGTGGTACAAAAATATCCATGCATAAGGCCAAGTGTGAAAAGAAAAAAAATTGGTCCTGCACATGTAGGCCTACAATACCTACATGTAGAACTGACTTGGCATGCACAGGATGGGCATACTAGCTGTAGTCTATATGCTTGGCAATAATGTGAATATATCACAAACCTGAAACGATCATGATGATGAAGGTTGATATTCTGCTCAAAAAATATATAGAACCTAATATATTTTGTCTTAACTTTCAAATCTCCAAACTCCAAACTAAAACTATAGCATATAATTTTCAGAAATGAAAATTAAAAAAAAAGAAGGAAAATTGATGGAATGGCAAAAAATGCAGTTGGATAAGATCAACTGTTTTTTTTTTTTTTTTTTTTACTGTTGTACCTTGTATAACATGTGGGTCACACTGCAGCGATGACAAATCAAATTACAATCCAGTTTTTGGAGAGTGGTAGTTAAAATTTCTCTGGTTGGAAAGCAGCAAAAATTTATCATCCTTTGTAAATATGTGATTTGATTAGCAGGATTACAAAAATCAAATCTTTACCAACTACTCAGTAATATCACATCACTTTTATGAGATCACTTTTCTCAGACCATGTGAATCTGATACAAGTTGTTTGATGGTGTGACATCATGAAATCATTTGAACTCTTTTCTTTTTTGTGGTAGTCCTGTGATATAAATCACATATTTACACAGTTGGTAAATTTTGGGGATCTTCCACTTATTGTTTTGGGATAATTACTGACAATGTCAGATATAAAAGTAGTCTTTGCTTTGGTGTACAAAATTTGGTTGTGCCTATGCTGTTTCTTACAGAAATTCATTTCACTACTAACAGCCTTGAAAAGTATCAAGTTTATACCTTAGAGTCTAGAAAGTCTCTTTGATTATAACTTTTTTATCACTTCTGTGTCCCATACTTTTACAGCTCAGAGTTGAGTCAGAAAGCTTAGCAAGTTTGTATGAAGAAAAAACAGTAGACGATGGCAGCCCTGTTGTGAGGGAGGGACTGAAGTTCAGCACAGATGAAGAGTTCTTGTATGTTATGACTCAACGAAAGGTAAACACGTTTATTGATCTTAGTTCAGAATGCTCCATTGTAAAGACGTTTATGACCCTGTCATGGAATATAGAAGAATCATAAATGCGCCATAAAGTTATCGGATTACAGGTGTGTAGGTAAACACATCCTGATTAATAACCTAAAAATTAGCTCATGAATTATCACATAACTGCCATGTTGGCATTGCTAGGCCATTGCAGTTTTTGTTCGAGATGCGTGCAACCAGTGGTATGAATCTTGGCTGCTATAGAAACAGAGATACAACTCTGTAAAGCAGACATTAATTTATTGGAATTTTCTTTGCTATAGTTACACAGTCACTTGTTACTTTTAGAGATGATAAAAGGCATTAAATGCTATGCCTGTTAGACTGAGCCCATTTCACCATAGCTGCTTACACTATTCAGAGAGCTACCCTGTGTATATGCTGCTCATCCAGAGACACCTTCAATGCGGCTGGGGCACATGCATTGCACAGACAAAGGTTGCATCCCTAAAGACATCTTGTAAGGAGAGTTTGGAGTGGGATCCTGTCATGTTGGCTGACCACAACTTCGTTAAAGGTATCTGCAAGTGAGATTGCAACACCTCCCTCTTTCAACTGCGTCACTTGCATGAGAGACTGCCACTCCAGAGTGGGATTCTACTGCCATTCAAGACCTTATTCTATGACTTCGCACTTCTTTATTATGCCCCGAGACGAAAGACTGCCAGTGATGACGATGATACTGCTAGTGATGCAATACCTTGCTCTATTTTGCTTGGTGCCCATCTTTTTCCATCAGCAATTCCTATCTGGCAGTTTAGTTTCTTTTAATATAGAGGATCCCCATTGTCATGCTTTGTATGGCTGCTTTCTCTCTTTGTACCTGCCTGAAATGTGACACTGCACCACTAGAGTGTAGATTCTCCTTTGGAGCTACATATGATTATTTGGTATACTACTGAATCTTTTGATTGTAGCTTCATATTGGTATGTAGATGTAGACTATTCAGTATGGTTAAGAAGGGAACCCTTTTGTTTTTTGGGAGGTCAAAGTTCATCTGGTCACCATTCATCAAAAATTAAAATTTTTCCCAAAAACGCCCAACATCATCATCTAGGGTCACCATGTAAGAAGTATGTTCCTCAAGTATTTTGGAGCAAAAAGTGACTAAGCCATTGGACTTTCTGGTTGGGTTTTACCTTGATATCCTTGAAATTGCCAGTCTTTCTTTTTTCACTTACCCACTCTCTTAACAGCCTATGCATCATTTATACCAATACAAACCATCTGGCAAATATAACACAATGGTAACGCTGCCAGTTGCCTTACACCCTGTAGCTTCCCAATCCATCTTGCTTGTGCAAAGACATATTTTTCAGTCTGGTGAATTTTTCAGATTCTTTGAACAATTTCCCATTTGTAGTTTGGGACCACCTTAGAAGAATTTTGGCACCATCATGGCAGACCTGCTACCTTTGGCTACAAGCATCTTCTTACAGATTGTTTCCTCTAAGGTTTAAGGATGTTTTGCACAGTGGTTAGGCTTTGGCTAAAGATTCCCATGCCTTGAAAGTGCCAGTTGATATGGGTTTGACACAAACTGATATTGTGATCAACTGAAGGAATTGACAGCTCTTTTCTTTTGATCTGATGAGCCATTTATCCTAGCATATTGGCAGCTCTTTTTTTTTGACCTGATGTGTCATTTATCCTAGCATTTTGAACAAACTTCAGAGGCATGGCAGCCATGAGTGCTGCTTACAATTATGGCAAGCCCTGGTTCTTGACAAAAGATCACCTCATTATACCTTGATGCTTTTATTTCATTCTGAGCAGACATGTCAGTAATTGTAGCATGGCCTTCATATTGACAGATACTAGGTACAAGAAAATTTAAATTTCCTCTCTTAAAATAAGGTGGCCACATCAAAATGAGGTTGATAACCCTGGAGAGGATTCTTTTTTTGTCAAAATAGCCAGCCAGTTTCATCTTAAGACTAATTAATTCATTTCCTTTTCCTTCAAACCCATGAAAAGCAGACTGCATGTCAAGTGATAGCCTACGTAACATGAAAAATGTCACTTTGAAGTTAATGATAAATGCACCTGAAAATGCTCAACCCTTTAATAGTTATTTTTGTTATTCAGAGCTAATTTTCCAAAGGTGTTGGTAGCACTTTTCTTCCATACTGGCCCAGACGTTGCAAGCAGATTCCTCATTTTCCAAGTCTTTCTTCTAATGGTTTGCTTGTATTTTTTCAAGATCATCTTAATTCAGTATGTGATATAGCATGTGTAAAAGCTATTTCAGACAAAGTATTATGCAAGTTAACACGTCTTAGAGGCTCATTGTGTTGTCTCAACTTCAAATGGAAACATGAGCTGATATTTTTTCATTCTGGTAAATAAGTTCCCTGTGAAAGTTTAAACAAAGTTAACATGTTATGTGGTTTTGATTGTATCAACAGAATCTATAGAGGCTGACACAATAAATACAAATTATGTTGATGAATATTCATGTAGAACATAAGAAACAACTTCATTTTCAAATATAAAGCTTAATCTGAAGGCACTTTCAATCTGGTTGTTAAAGTGACATGAAATATGACCAACTTTTGGTTATTTCCTTACAACACTTCTCCATTGAAAGGGTAAACAGTTTGAATGAATTTGACCTATTTTGGCTTGTCACCAACTCATCCTTTCAACTGACTAACTAAGTTATGAAATTGCCATCTAGGTAGATCACATGACCGAAATCTTTCAGTTGGCAAATAAAGCAGAAAAAGTCAACAGTGTGAAACACCATTTGACATTTTGACATTTAATGGCTGCAGTTCATGACCACTTTTTTTTTTTCAAGATAGGCTTGCATTGCTGGTCCTGCTCATCAAATTGTTGGTTAGGTGAAGTTTTGTACCCAATTCCTATAAAACAAATTGGTTTTAGTTGGACCATCAGCCACAGCCTTTTTTTTCCTGTTGTGGCTCACTGGGTTGTGGCTCACTCGTTTGTTTTCCCCTACTCCATTGCTTATGCTGAGCACCAAGCGTAATAGCAGTAGGTTCCATTTTAAAATTTTTTGGTGTGACCCAGCCAAGACTCAAACTTCAGACCTCCTGGCTACAAGACTGTATGCTGCTCTAACCACTTGACCATGTCATTCAAATTGTCAGATTGTGGGCCCCTTCTGCCATCTTGGTTGTCGTGCTACATTGCATTACATACATCACCCATATTTCCTGTTTGGTATTGTGTTTTAATAGTGCACACAACTGCTATAAATAGTATTGCTAATAAAAATATGTAAACTGTTGCCATTGACTATACGCTTGCTTCCAATGATACAATCTAGAGATACACATTAAGGTAAAATGCTTTGAATAAATATCAAAAAAAGAGAAGGATAATTTTACCAAAACATTCCAATTCAAATGGTGAGGTTAACAAGAAAAAAAAACAAAAGTCTGAAGGTAAATACAAGTTTCTTGCTTCTTCTTTGGAATACGGCTATTTTGTCTCTTATGTGTGTAGTTAGTTAGCTAGATGGGATTAAACAACACACCAAGAACATGTTACGTCATGTCAACCAGACAAAAAGGCAAAGTTAAAATATGGTTTCAAATATGGTTGAAGTTAAATTTTGGTTTCAAATACAGTACAGTGCAAGTCTTTCCCTTTAGTCGCCTCTCATCACAGGGAGGAAGTAGCATGGGCATATCTTACAACCCCATACCACAGGGAGATGTAAGTGTATATGTATTAAAGGAATATATGAAAAATCTATAGATTTCTGTAAACGTCTTGCTTGAGCATCCAGTAGAAAAAAAAATTTCAGGCAAACTTCTTGCAAAAGTCATTGAAGTTAGCTGAACTTCAATTGAGCATTTTGTCAAAAAGGTTTTTTTTTTTTTTTTCATACTGTAGAGAAGAGGCTGCCTTTACTTGGCATGGTTCAATGAACAAGTTGAATATGTTACCAATTACAATGATAATTGGTTTACACAGTAAACTTTGTCATTTTTGAAAAAAGAGGCATTTGGGTGTTGAGCTTGTCAGCTTTTCAAGTTTAATTTTATAGGTTAACTATGTCATGGGGCTGACTTAGGGGATGCTGAGCCATAGCCATGGTCCCTAGACTGTTAGGTTAAGTAGCTTTCATACTCCACTGGTTTCCCATTTAAGACGTAGTGTTGTGTCTTCTTATGAAACTGCGAAAATAATTCCCATTTTATTAAGAAAGCAAGTCCCCAATATCATACTGTTTCAAGTATTATGCTGAATTTGAATTTAAATTGGATTTTGTCAGTTCTTTTGGTCCCATGGTGTAAAAAAGATCACAGGTTATAAATGTGGAGGTAATTTAACATTCTCTTTAAGATCCCAAAGTAATTTTGAAAGAACTAGTGAACAACTCACATAGAGCTTGTCTTACTTTCTAACAATATACCCAGTTTCACATCAATAAGGTCATGCTTTATAATATCCAACCAATTAGGAGCACTCTTACATTTTTAGAATGATATTGAGCAGTTTTTGCCTGGTTATTAATAACATGCAGGTCATGTTGTTGTGAACAGGGAACCTGTTACTCTTGCTATACTCCCTGTTACATGTATGAAACTGGCACTAGTACCACTTCTTGATTTTTTATTGGTTTCTTTTGAAGGGCAATATTGAATTTTTGTTTTGCAGAGAAAAAAAACATTTTTTGAACCAATATCCACAGACACCCAAAGAAAGAATATTAAAATATAGCAGTGCAATTAAGTCATCTTTTTTCAAGAAATAAATTTCTCACAGCTACTGTATAGAAATAAGTTTCTTGATGCTCAAGAATAATTGGCTCACTCATTCTCAAATATTTAAATGATACAACTTCCATAGCTCTTGTAGTACTTACTCAACTGATATGAAGAGATGAAGTCCTTGTACTGGCATTTATCAGAGAGAGAATGGTTTAATTAAGATTAAAGCTATTTTCCTGGTTTGCCATGTTGGTGAATTTTAAAATGTAATATCTCCCTTTAAATTCTTTAAGGCCCAATTTTCACACCCCAATCAGCTCCAATTCTCCTAGCCTTCTTAATACTTACTGTAAGCTGTTCCCAGATTTTTTTTTAAAATTCATCCTCTTCCATGCAGATGCAATTTCAGTTAATTGCTTCAGGGTGACTATAAAAGAGCAATGCGTTTAAATCAAAACATTTTCAGTTCAATTCATGCAGTGGAATATAAGCTTTGCTCCTCTGCATTGTTTGAACTACAGTAGTTGCCGATCAAAGAACTGAGCCAATAGAGAATTTCTGTAGACTGCTGCAATAATTGTAGTTTGGGGTGAAAGGACAGGCCCTTTAACATGTGTACACCTCACTATGGTATCATGTCAAATTTTACAAAGCTTCAGCTTCCACAGCCAAGCTGTAGCAGTTGCAGCCATGTATTGATTCTTTCCTAACTATAATAGCAGTCCAGCTTTTTCATATAACTTGTGTTTAAAAGCATGACTGGGACAGCCACAGCCTGGCTTAGGCAGCTGCAGCATGGCTAAGGCATCTACAGCTTACAGTTTTAACATGATTTCACATTTTCTAATGGCTGCCTTCTTGAAGTGCTAGCTTAGAGTTGGGGCAACTCCCTGCTATGACTATTAGTTCTTCCCACGGGGTAAGTGTAACTATTTACATGCAAATCTCATGGGGGAAGCTTAGAAGCTTGACTCCGTACTCACTTCGC
The DNA here is from genome assembly GCA_037179385.1 of Holothuria scabra. Lineage (NCBI taxonomy): Eukaryota > Metazoa > Echinodermata > Holothuroidea > Aspidochirotida > Holothuriidae > Holothuria > Holothuria scabra. Next base: position 19,035,619 of record CM074181.1, read on the forward strand.
AGACATAAACTTACCCCTTGCTACATGTAGTTTGCATTATTCCTGGTCCATGCACATTCTGGAATAGTTAAAGGGCAGGTGCAGTCATCCCAACTTGAAGCAGTGTAGTAGTTTTATGATTGGCTGTTGAGGGTCATGTGAAAATATTTTTACTCCTCAAGTGTGAAATTTACTGGCAGTTACTGCTTGGTTTACCTTTCTTATGTTATATTGAAGTAATAAAATATTATGAAAGATTCTTCGAACAGAAATGAAACAAGAATTGTGATATTTAGCTGTTCAAAATAAGTTTGGGGGGACTGCTCTTGGCCTTTAAAGCATTGTACTTCTGACTCTGTGTTGGAAGACAAAGGCTTTGTGGTTCGTTCATTCATTGTCAGTATTGTCATGCTATTGTTTCCCTGATGTATGCACATGCCTTCATCTTTTTAATTTACACCAATCAAAGAGCAATCAATCATCAGTTGAGAAATTTGTTCCCTGATAGCAAAAATACAGTTTGAAATGGTGAGTGTCCGCTTTTAAATGTAAGGACATGATATCCAGATAAATCACAGGAAAGCAATGCTTGAAATAATGGATGACATCAGTAGGTATGGCCTTGAGTAATATGGCTGTGGTGACCCTCATCATTGTCCTGCCATATAACTAAGACCTATTAATGGCTGTGGTGACCCTAGAAATTTCCTTTGATATGAATAACATAGACCTGCAGTATAGCCAAATTGTTCACTTGTTGCAGTGCCGTTTTCAAACTTTTTTCAAACCCTGGGAAAATAAAGATGGAAATCTCTTTACAAGGTTCATTGAAAAGTCGTTGATCGAGTTCTGTGGATGGAAGAAAGTGCACGAAACCTGAATAAACATTGCGGATGTAATTTCAGGTGTGACTGTTTTCGAAAGGATGATGTGCCATGTTTGTATGTAGGAACAAAATTAACTATATGATCTCTGCATCAATATAAAGTTCTTTAAGTTTACATTTTATCTTTTTTTGTCAATGTAAAGTACTAGTGGGATATCATACACTGTTTACAAGCATAGAAAAATCCAGGGCTGTCTTATTCTAGTGATCGGTAAGAATGAAATTCTCTGGAAGACCCTACTGATTTGGACCATGGCCATTGGTTTGTGGAGAATGTTTACGAAGGAGGATTTTTTCCAAAAAGTATCCCTAGACTGCAGAAAAGGGCCCTTAATTCCTATGCCCCATTTCATCCCCAAATTGCACCCCATAGCTTGGGGAAAGAAGATTCTTAGTTCGGGAGGAAGCTCAGCATTTGTGGTTTCACCTTCACACCCATCTGCTATGCCAATAGCAGAAGAGGTTAATTAGGGCATTGCATGCAGCGTTTATTTGACAGATTTAGCTTATAGCTCCCCTGTCAACAATATTCTGAAACCTAGTTGTAATTGCGATGTGTGTGCAGCAATGTCTCATTGGATGTTAATGAATGGGTGTTCAGGTGTTCCTTCTCAAGCTTTTATCCTTTCCAGTATTCCCAAATTTGAAAAGTGTTTGTTCCAAGGCTATACAAACCCCCCTCTAATCTTTTTAGATTATTGTGCAGACTTCCTATAACCAACTCCTACTCTTACATAAGAGAAAAAACCTGCCATAGTCCCAATGTCAGTTCCTGCCATTCCAAACCCACTGTTCTCAACAGTAGCTTCAAAGTTAATACTCTTCACCCTTCTTAGCCTCCAGTGGCATCTTAAACCTCACTAAGGCTTACCCCTAATAGCAGCTTCTGGATAGGCTAGGTCTGCGGGTGTCAGATTGAGTGAATTGGCACCTAGATCATGCAGGGATTTTAAAGTCAATCTCTTGCTTTGCATTGTGGGTTTCCTGTTATAGCTTCATGACTCCCAGGAAACATATTATTGATTCCACAGACACTCTCCAGAGATAAAATGCTCTGACTAATTGAAAAGGATTCTTGGCCACAAGAGAGAAGGCTAATGGAAAATAATGCTGATCCCCTCCTAATAAAATTCTTTCCTCCAATTAGCCACAAGTCTATAGTAACATATCTCACTCTTAACTTTCCCTGGAGATTAAGCCGGCAATATTTTAGGTATGGCTAAGGGACAGCCTTTTCATATGGATCCATATAATAGTCTTTTATCTTACCTTACAAGCTACTGCGCTCCTTTTCAGAAACCTTCCTGTGGCATTTACATTTAATAATATGGTAGAGCAGTAGTCCTAAGTAGATCTGGATCAGGTAAACTGTGCAGATTATAGCAGTATTGATCTGTATACAGTTCACATGGGGTCATGACCAATGTCTGTGGTTTGCCTTTATTGTTTGGGTCTCCCAGCAAGTGTTCCAGTACAGATTAACTCCTCCACCTGGAAATAAACCCAGAAGTTATTTCAGGAATGTTGCAACCCAAAACTGTTTCACTTTGAAAATACTAACTCAAGTTTGCAATGTTGAGTACAAAATGCAAACTGAGGTGCAATTTAAGGTTTGTGGTTAACCATGGTTTATGTGTAGGGTACCTATGAAAGCAATGAACCTGGAAAATTGTTTGGTGTCTAGTCTTGTGTAATGTATGGTGCCCATTCTTGATCCTTCAAAGGGCAGGAGCAGTCATCCCAAATTGAAGAAGTATAGTAGACTGTCCAGTTTCATGATTGGCTGTTGGGAGTCATGTGACAGTCTTTTTTCTCTTCAGATGTGAAATTTACCAGAAATAACTGCATGGTTTACCTTGAATATGCAATAGTAAAGTCATAAAATGTAATGAAAGATACTTTGAAGAGAAATAAGATGAAAATTGTATTATTTAGCTTTTTCTTCAAAATAAGTTTGGGGGGATCTGTAAAGACTTGGACTCATGTACCTTGCGAGTCTGTTCTGGGGGCCGTTCCACAAAGAGTTACGAACAATCTTAAGTTTGATTTACCATACTTAAGCCAACAGTAAATCATACTTAAGATCGTGCGGAACTCTTTGTGGAACGGGCCCCTGGTCCTTTCCTACCTCCTATCGCCTTAAATATACCATTTATACCTATTTATAATTATACTCTAGGTATAAATGGAATACATCGGATAATAGGAGGTAGGTATAGTGTCCCTCACAGACTCCTAAACCATGGAGTTTGGGGAATTCTTGGTGTTACCCCATGCTTACAATAACACAAAACTGTAGGTTAGTCCCTTGGTTTCCGGTCTGTCTTCTTACATTTACCCAGAGTTTGGTTGATTGGGTATAGTGCTACCATAGTAACGCTGTAAAATGTTAGAAAATGAGGGTCATCAGTACCATAAACATCTGTGGCGCCTTGCTTGATTAAAACAAACATGGTGTTTCAAGCGATGTTGTGAGTTTACAAAAAGGAAAAACATTAAATCATACTTCTTCCTATGTTTCTCTTTATCCATGAAATTGCAGCGAGTGCAACCATGTCTTGAAGAATACAAATCGAAACCGCAAACTGATAGTTGTAGTGTCTGGAACTAACCTAAACAGCTTAAATCGCTAAATTTTTGAAGGCCCTTTTTCAAAAACAGCCCTTATTATAGACCGTTAAATAACTAACCTGGTGTTGAATATGCAATAGTATCGAGGTGCCACATGGTTATAAACATTCCATACCACTCAGACTCAGCTATTCTCACTGTGCAGCAAGAGCTCCATAACACTAACTTACTTGTGTACTCTCAAAATTGCTTTCCTTCACTACTAAAAATGTCACCACTTTCCACTCTTTGGTACTTACTGCTAACACTCTTCTAGCCTTCGTGTAGCCACTAACCCGTTTCTCGTACTATGTCGTTTACGTGAACTCATATTCACACAATCATTGTGAGAAAGTACGACGGCAGGCATGGTACAGTGTGTACATACAGGGAGTTGTGTATAAACGACCACACACTAAAGCTAGTCTTGTTCACTTGTGTTCGTTGTGCCAACTCGATCAGCTGTGTACACCTTCGTTCTGATTGGTCTGTTCAACAGATGGCCCATGAGAGTTTGAAAAATGTTTGTGTGGAGCACATTTTCTAATTCCTCAAGTTTAGATGTTCTTGCCATGAGAATTTGAAGGCTGATGAAGGATTTTTCAGCATAGACCTTACTTTTTCTCATTTATTGTTCAAATTGTCGTCTCAGACGAGTGACTTAAATTTTAAACTAAAATTTTTAATATATTTTCCTTTTTGCAATCTCACGGCATCCCTTTAAAACTGCAGGGTCCTGAGATGTGAGGTAGATCCAGATTTAAGCACTGACCCAAGTTAACCTGCACTCTCACCTGAGTGCGAGGTAACACGATGTCCAGCTTGTCCGGGGAAGGGGGGGGGTATGTGATACCATAGTCTCAAGGAACTTGTCAGAGCCTGTTTGTCACATAATTGCTAGGAGTGATTAATAAGTTGCAATGCTACCTTAAAGGGCAAGAGCAGTCACCCCAACTTGAAGTAGGGTAGTACTTGTCTTGTTTCATGATTGTCTTGTCTTTTATGGTCTTGTTTCATGATTGGCTGTTGAGTCATGTGACCAAAAAATTTCTCTTCAAATGTGAAAATTACTTGAAGTTATTGCCTGTTTTAAATTAAGTATGCAAAATTGAAGTTAATGTATGATAAAGGATACTTTGGAGAGAAATAAGGGGAAACTTGTGAGATTAAGGTGTTGCTTCAAAATAGCATTCAGAGGACTGCTCTTGACCTTTAAGGGTGAGAGGTGGGGTGGCCCTGTAGGGTCAGAAACTTCCTCCTTTCAGTACTTCATATTGTTATGTTGCTATGTTCTCAGGACTGTTTGTGTATACACATGCAGCATGTTCTCTTACCCTTGAACCTGTTTACCTGGAACATCTATAAACTGCCGTAACCTTCCTATATGGCTAACGATAGGAGCATCCGCCTCTCATGCGGAAGGCCCGTGTTCGCTTCCCAGGTCAAGTCATACCAAAGACTCTAAAAATGGAACCTACTGCCTTTGTGCGCGATGCTCCGCATGAGCAATGGAGTAGGGAAAGCAAGCCAGTGAGTCACAACTGGAAAAAAGGCAGTGGCCGGCTCGACTTGAACCAGTAGGTTGGAAACTGGGCCGTAAAACTCCATCTAACTAACTAACTATATGGCTGAGGATATTCCTGTTGGTGTGTTGTTAAACCCCATCTAACTAAAATACCCTAACACACAGTAACCCTTTAACCCTAGTATCAAAATATAGATCATGCATATGGACTTGTGAAAGTATAGCCAGTTTCAGGAGAATGATACATGATTGACCATCCTTTAAACAGAGCAGTCATTCACCCTTCATGCTATTGTCATTGAAACATTAGGGATATAACTTAAATTCTACAAAAATTCAGCTACAGGCTGAGCTTTTCATATTACCAGAGCTATAAACTTAATTGTTGAGTTCTATACCTTTAGGGCTCAAGTATATTTAACTATTCTTCAGAGCAATTGGATTTAGCTCCATGGAAGATTATAATTATAATTATTATTATAAGTATTGCAATTAGCCATGTATTTATCTGTAGTAATTACAAGCAGCTATATCAGTTCTGAATTGCACAAACTTGTATAAGTACAGGCCCGTATCCTTTTGTTCATTTTTAGCATAATATCTACTGCAATTAATTACCAGTCGAGTCCTAAATTAGACAGCAATTAGACCTATGATCATTTCAGTGCTCAAATAGGCTGTTGTTTCATTGAAAGTAGCACATTTCTACTGTTTCACATGTCAACTTATGATGAAGGGATTTGCTGTAGATTGCTACTTAGGTTTTTTCTTTTTTAATTTGTTCATTTAAATGTAAATTTGTATGCTCAACAAAGAATTGCACAAAAATTCAATCCTTGTAGCCTGTATAGTCTATTCCTGCAGTTACTTAGATGAGATTTTACAGAGCAGTTTCTAGTTTATAACTAATTGGTTTATGTTGGGTTTGCTACAGTCTTTTGCCAGCTGTGGCTCACTGGCTTGTTTTCCCTACTCCACTGCATATGCTGAGCACCAAACACAATTGATAGTCTTCAATATGACATGGCCAGGGCTCAAACTCTTTACCTTGAGATCATCAGAACCACCCAATATACCCAAATTCTCTAAAATAGTTAGGAAGGGATGGTTCCTTTCAAATAGTTAGAAAGGAAAATGCCTCCCCCCTTAAAGGCCCAGTTCTCTCACCCCAAACAGTACCAATTCTCCTAACCTTACTTAAGCCCCTCCAACAATTGTCTGAAAATCATCCTTATATCCAGTCACAATCTCAGTTTATTACTTCAGGGTGATTATAGAAACACTTATTTGTATAACCAAAACACTCTCAGTACAGTTCATACTGTGTAATATAAGCTTTGGTAATCTGAATTGTTGAATTAACAGTAAAGCAAAAAGCTGGGCCAATGGAGAGTTTCTGTACCCCCACACAAGAAGTGTAGTTTGGGGTGATAGGATTGGCCCTTTAATCCAGAATCATTCACCTATCGCTAAATACTAGTCATTCTCTCTTGCAATTATCTGCAAGTTTCGGCTCAGTAGAGGATTGATTGGGTGGGTGGCAGAAAGTTGGTTCAAACATATTCTTGGAAGGAGATTTCTTTTAGTGAATATCAATAAAATTATGGAGTCATTTAAGGAGCACTAGGCTAGAGTTCACAAAAATGTTGAGAAATGATTGTGGAACCCCATACAGATGTCTATCAGAGTTTAGTATACCTAGCTTTGTATGTAACTGTTCTTCTTATTCTAGCAAATTAAATGTAAATTACTAAAGCATGGAGTCTATTAGGATGAGGTACTCAGCAAAGATTGTAGCTGAAGGATGTAGATTTGCAGTGAAATACAGGTAAGTGTCACAGTGTGAACCCAGAGATCTGTGCTTGATGCAGAACATATGTCGCAAAATGCTTGCATTTGAATTCTACTTATCAGCAAATTTTTGACCTCAGTGGAAACTTCATTCTTAAGTCTATGTGCCATTTGGAAATATAAGGGTAAAATGCAGTTAATCCAACTTGAATGAGTGTAGTAGGCCAGCCTAGGCTATTTTATGAATGTGTTTTGAGAATCGTGAGAAACTATGTTTTGAATTTCCTTTCTTAAATTATTTGAAATTTCCTAGGAGTAACTTGGCCTACCTTGAATATGGCAGTAAAAAGGCCCTGAAAAAGCTTTCTCCAAAAAGATATCTGAAAGAAAATTGCGAGGGCTAACTGGATTTTTTTTTCTCCAAAGTTTGGAGTGACAGCTTTTCCCCCTTTTAATTACACTTTTGCTACAGAAAAAGGTCCATCTCGCCAATCCCAAACTATATGTATATTTCATATACAAAGTAGGTATGAACTATGAACTAGTCCTTCAAAATACTATTTTTATTTATGGAGACCGCCATATTTAAAATTATTTTATGGAGACTGCCATATATGTGTGTTAGCTGTAGGCTGCATATGTAACAGTATCTCCTCTTCAAGCCTATCCCATGTCCAAAACACGATTACACCCCATATTATAAGGAGCTATATTTCAGGATGCAGCAGTGTAGTGGTTTTACGTCAAAACCGTACACATGTATGGCAATGGGAAAACGGGGTTTTGCAGTGAAACCTTGGGTATTTAAGGGGTTAAAACTACAGCATGTCTTAACCCTTTGCCAGCTAAGCACGTACATTTACGTGTTCTAAATATTTCCACAGTCCGCTTAGCACGTACATTTACATGCCTGTGCGACTCATTTTTGGAAGGCTCAGCCCTTCAGGAAAGTACCACAAAAACCGTCAATTTACTTACCATATGAAAGCTAACAAGGTAAGCTCGCAAATGGTGGCACTATTACACAAAATTTCACTGTATAGGGTAAATGTCAGCACCCACAAAAATGATTGCCGAAGTTCAAAGATCAGTAAAATTTCCTGGAGACTCAGAAGATGAAGAGGGAGATGAAAGTGAGGATGTGTGTTATTTGTCAGATATATTCCTGGAAGATTTGGAGTAAGTTGAAGATCAACTTACAGATAATCACACCAGTTTCAAAATCTGCTGACTATTTGCACCAGTGTTCGCGCTAAGCCGCGCGATTGCGGGATTCCCGCAACAGAATCAATATTCCCGCAAGAAAAATATTTGTCTGCGGGAAATTCCCGCATCGTTTTTCTTGCATAAGCGATAGGGTTATAATCAAAGCAGAACTTATTTACTTGTCCGTTATACGAATAAAAATTCTGAAAATCGATGGGTCACCGTTTGCATAAATGTTTGTGTAAAACGGAGCTCTACACAGTTACTACAGGTATGCATGTACTAGCGCTACCTATAGTGTAGGGCTGTAGGCCTAGCATATGATCACGCAACAGTGGCAGCTAGCTCTGTGAAGTGTGTGTACTGAAACTAATCGCTCTGTGTGCAAACATCGGTCGTGTTTTAGACTGTTGTGAAGTGTGAAATGGCCTCCAAGTCAAAGTTGGATTATTTTTCAAACCGCTACAGAGTAGTGATAATAACGTAAATAGTAATACTACTACTTCTAGTAAGTTAGGTCTAATACTACTTCTACAGTAGTAATACATTCCTAGTACTGGGCCTAGTGTTAAGAAGAAACAAGAAAGGAGAAATATTCTGCGCCACATGCAAAGAAGCCAGGCCAACTGATACATCTAGGCCTAACTTTGTTGCAATCTTTTTTACTCTAAACGTTAGGCCTATCAGTTATTGGCGTTAAAGAATGTACTTCATTAATCTCTTTATTGGTAAATGCAGATTGCAGAATTGACTTAACATCTCAGAACTTAAAGAATCTTCCCCCCCCCCCCTAAAAATGAAAATCCCCCCCCTAAATTTTTCAGAAGGGGAGAATTTCCCCCCCAAATTTCAAGTCCCAGCGGTAACACTGATTTGCACTAACATTAAGCCTAGCATTATAGTACTACTACACTCCAGCATAAAGACCCAACAACAACGTCATATGGAAATTGCTTCAGCGCCAAGCATACACGCACACAATATGGCATTAGCTGGAACAGGGTTAAGAGCAGTTGTAGTAATAACAATGTACAGTAGCTATGCTGTCAATTCAGACTTCACATCTGTTATGTATATATAAGTTCAATACCTCCATTTAAGAAAAAACATGAGTCCTTTTAACAATTATTATGGGCTATATTAAAAAGTGCATCCTTTCCGAAGAAGGTGTGTAGAAACTTCAAAAGAGTATGATAGCTAGGAAAAGCAGAAAGTTTTTAGATTCGATTTCTTAATTCCATGAAATGCTCCACACTTTTGGCGTCAAATTCAAGATCAGAACAGATGGCTATGCGTTAATGTACTGAGTGCGGTGATTTACACCATTGAGCTAAACATGAAGGGGAAATTGAAATTGCCGGGATATGTACACTCAAGTGCATTTTATGAGTATTATTGTCTCTTTACATGTAATTTTTATTGCTCAGAGCTATAGATAGTAATTATGAAAGCCTGCCTTTATAATCAGATGAGTCTGTGGAAATGGTGAATAGCATGTTAAAGGGAAATATTGCATTTGTTTTACAATGAAAATTCATCCATTTAAAACCAATATCTATTGGCAAAGAGTGATCAGTATTTACAAATAAGGCAGTATGGTAGCCTTCTTTTCAAGAAATAAGATTCCCTCAGAGAGAAATTCAGTTGGTTTGTTGCTGAAGAGTAATTTGTTCACCCAAAATTTGAACATTTCAAAAGATGACCCATCCATTACTCTTCTTGTGCAAAATATTTTGAGGAAATGAAGCTTTTGATGAGGTTTATTGTTGAGACTGAATGATTTGAAGAAGACTAGAGCTATTTACTTTTAATGCTATGTTGGAGCATTTTAAATGCAATATTTCCATATAAGTTTTCAGTTGGTTTGAGAAAATGTGAGCACAGAGTGTTGCCTGTGTCACCGTGTACCGTTTAAATGATGTCTGAAGTCTGTTAATGATTGTATTGTACTTTTAAAGAGCCTTTTAACTAGAAGTCTGTCTGATAAGTTACCTTAATTATGGCAAAAGCAGCACCTGAGCTTTGAAATAAAATGATCCAATTTTGCACTTGAGTTATTTGTTGCAACAAGTTCCTTGACAGGATAGTGACAAGTAATGCAAATAGTGTTTGTTTTTCCCGGTATAAAGTTCCAGTTCTGCTGGTTTTAATAAAGGGCACAGTCTCACAGACTTATTTAAAATCAACAGAGTTAAGCCTCACCACAAATTGCATCCTAATACCCTTAAAAATATTTTCATGATATGTCAAGACATACTATAGATATTACATCTGTGTGGAGGGGTAGTACAAGCAGTGACTTCTTCAAGTCTTCTTGTAAATTTAACAGTAGAGTGAAACAAATATTGTCACATGACTCACATGATTCATTCATAAAATTGGATATCCCACTATAGTAATCCAACTTGGGATCAATGCATTTTTCCTTTAAGTTTATCTACATATTATTAATCAATGAATTTTTGTAATTCGACTTTTCAGTCAACTTCCAAGTGGGTTTCTGAAGTATATTAGAGTTCCATTAGTGACAAATACTAATTTCATTTGAAGGATATTCCATTTATTCTTAGTCCCTATTTATGTTTTTGTTTGGCTAGCCTCTCGTAATCACAAATTGTATGTGCAGTTAGTGATAATTACAAATAAGTGATCAAAGGATTCCCTAACTAGGAATCAATTTTTGGTTATGGTATTCAATTAATTGTTAAAAGCTACATCTTCCCTCTCCTTACCTCCCATGAACTTTTGTAACCATCAGTTACCTGTATTACATCCTGACCGTATGTTTTGTCTAACGCTAAAGCATCTGCCTCTCATGCGGAAGACCTGAGTTCGATTTCAAAGTCGAGTCATACCAGAGACTCTTATAATGGAACCCACTGCCTTTGTGTGTGAACCACAACCGGAAAAAAGGCTGAGACCGGCTCGACTTGAACCAATAGATTGGAAACTGGTTCGCAAAACTCCATCGAACTAACTAATGACATCCTGGCAAGTCTTGATTCCACAGTAAGAGAGGCCAATCTCTGGGAGAGAGCAACCTCCAGCATTCTCTTCTCATATGTGCCTCATCTGTGCATTAATATGTATTTTGGTCCAATGCCGATTTTCACTCCTTTCTGCTAGCTCTCCTCCAGTTAGGATTATTTTTTTATGGAATTAGGCTCTTTAGTTACTTGAAACACAGGTACTGTACAGGTTAGTGAGTTTTGTATCTTCAATAATATCCTGCAAGCAGTGTAAATGCACCTGCTTTTACAAACCATGATATTAACATGTAAAGGTTTCCAAGTACTGTACTGCTGTTTTATATGGTCAAACAGTATGTCAATTCTTATTTCAATTTGTCACATAAGTTTGTGGAATTAGCCATGTATATTTGTATACCTTTCATTTTCCAACAAAACAAAATATTTAGGTGTTTTGCTTGCAATAGCTAATTAACATTAACCATCAGTTATTTGTTGCCCAAACGGTAGGATTTGCCAAGTAATCGTGCCATCTTTTGTGAAAACAACATGATCTTAATGCGTATCCCCTTTATCAAATCGGAAAATCTTAGATGTGAATCTGAGCGATGCGATGAGCTTTTGGATTTGCTTTTCATTTTAAGAATGAGCTGAAGTTGGATTGGCTGCAATTTGATATTACAGTAAAAGCAACAAGAGTGAAGTATTTTACTACGGTACCATCTTGATAATACATTAGTGGCAGCAGCAGTTGAAGACTAACCACACGGTGTGAGAAATTTGATGGGAGTCTCTAGGATAAACTAAATGTAGACTGCAGCATTTTAAAAACACCATAAAATTTGCCAGGAAATGAACTTAAGTGAATTTTATTGTTGCCATATTTTCTGATGATTTTCAAGTGTTTTAGAAGGTCATGGTTAGGTGGGTATGATATACAACAAGGTGCTGATCAGACTCTCCAAAAGTCAGCATATGGCGAATATTTGGAACTGCTTGGTACAAATCATTAGAAATTGTAGTTGGTTGTGGAAATGTGGATTAACTATAGAAGGGAGTGATTCTCAAACTTTTTCTAATGTTTTATCTTTTGGAGATAACATCCCAACTCCTCAGATGGCAATCTGTTAAAAATATCTGATGAACTTGGCACCATTAGAAATATTAGAGATATTTTTCCACACAGTCCCCCTCCCCCTCCCCCCCGGGAAAACGTCTTGAACTTTATACTCCTTTTTTCTCCACCTCTACTGGGGACTCCGACTGTGACACCCCCTCCTTTTAGACCCCCAGGCTGTCAAAAATCCTACTTTAATATGCCCCCCCCCATTCTTAGTCTTGCTACAGACCTGCTCAGGAGAAACCATATATTGTAAAACATAATATTTACAGACCCAGTCACGGAAGTTTGATTGTGGTGGTTATACTAATTTAGATGTGATGCAATAAAGTACATTTACCCCAAGGATAAAATTAACCAAAGTTCATTATTTTGACTGGTTTAATCAAAGCCAGATTGAACCAGTAAATGTAGTAATTATCATTACTAGGATACTGCTGGTATAAATACCGCTTTTTACCTTTACAGAATGATTTACATATAAATCTTCTAAATATTATTTACTTGGGTAGAAGAAGTTGGGAAGCTGGGAGGCTCCTCCCCAGGAAGTGTGGGGATCTGGATGGGAATTTCGGCAGTAGAAGAGTCTTAAGTTTGCTTCATGCATATCTGCATTTGTGACCTTTCTGTTCATATCAACAGATAAAAAGCATCTGAGTGCTGTGTTGGCCACGCAGAGCATACTGTTTTACACATGTTTATACATCCCGCCATCAGCTTAAACACGCATAAAAATGTTACCCTTTGACTTTTGACATATTGAGCAAAAGTGCTTCTTGAAAAAAATTGGAACTGGTGGATTGGAGGGAAATTTCCCTTTTCTGTACCTGGAAATAAAGGGAGAATTTGTGAGACAGTTTTCTTACTTCCTGGGAAAAAATTACACTCCCTTCTTGGGAAATGAACATTTTTCTCGCCCTGATTTTTTTCTCCTGTTCAACTGACAAGAGATTAAATCCTACTAAAAAAAAGTCCTGCTTAAAGTTTTTACACAACTCTCCCTTCAACAGATGTGAGCAACTTGCTGTATAGGGATGGTGGAAACTAATTTCCAAGTTATAATTGCTTTGACTCGATAGTGCAAGTACAATCCAAAAGCTCTGTGTATTTGTTGGCTTATACATCTGTACTGCATTTCCCCTAGGCTCAGAAACAAAAGTCGTTTCCATTTTAAGATGTTACCGTTAATGCTATTTCCTTGATTTATCTTCTTCTACCATATGGTGCTAGGGACACGTGACATTTTGCTTCTTATGAGGGATCACTTCTCCATCTTCTAATACATTTATTTGTGTGATTACATTATTAAAGCAGAGGATGACATTAATGCATGCTAAAAAAAAAAACCCAGAAAAAGTAGTCGTTTGAAAATATTATTGATGAATGTTATTAAGTGGATGAGACATTTATTGATTACATGCATATTTCAGGAATTGGTAATTATCAGATAATGTATTGCTCATTGCTTAGGGTAAATTTCATTATAAGCAACCCTGGGACTTTGAGCCAATGGCCTCTCTAAGATTGTGTGGAATGCAGATATGTTAGGCAAATGACAGACATGAATGGATTTACAAATAGTTGTAAGTTACTGGTTAGGTATCGTGTAATTTATGTAAATGGCATTTTACAGTCCCCAGAAGATTGCACACGAAAAGCCTACCCCATAATTCTTGTGATCGCTAGATTTTCAGATCCAAGGGTATTGCATGTTCTGCTGATGCCAGTGTTTACGTTTGAATGAATCCCATGGCATGTGGAACCATCTTCCCCTCACCCCTTCCCTTCCCTGTTTGGCAATATGACTTCACCTTTATGTGGCATTGCCATCATATAGTGGTTATTGGCTGTCCACTTGATAAACCCCAAGTTTATGTATTCCTTCATCACATGCATATAGTTTGGTCATTTCCAAAAATGAATATATTTCCATCAGTTAAAAGTGCAATGCATACAGAAATACACAAGTGGAAACAAAGAGTAATGATGAAGTACTTTTGAAATGTTATAACATGGATTGCTAAAATATGACTGGTATAGGAGTTATCATAAGCCAAGATTTTGAAGCCAAGTCAATTTAAATCAGCTATATGTTGGATGGAATGAACAAAACTGTATGAAAACAAACTAACTTTGCAATATACTGGTTAGAAATGTCAGATATGACAGTTATGTTTGTTGCAGTATGTTTTATTACTGCGACAAGCTGTGCAGAGATAAAACACTGCAAACACTTCATTAGTCTTTTACAGTGTACATTTATGTTTATTGACTGCCAATAGTGGTTAATGAGAAAAGAAATGTTTGTTTGCCCTGAAGAGAGTGAAGTTCTTTCCCAGGGAAGCAGTAAAATTTTCCATAATCCTCCCCAAATTTTCTATGTGTCATAAAAGGAAGCTAATACTTTTCCTCCATACAATGCCCAAGAATAGCTCGGGGCTCGGGAGGCAGCCAGCCAAATTTGAGTGTCTGGTAAATGTCTGATCTGGGAATAGCACCTCACCCTACCCAATGGCATCTGCGCCATTTTCAACCTTTAATTTCTCATTTTTACCTCAGTTTACTTTGCAGAGTTAATTTGGGGCTAGTTTCAAGTTTCATAAGGCATATTTGTGGTGGGTGAGATGAGGTGTGTTTTTCTTGAGTGCTGGGTGTCACCACCCAGCACCATCCACTGTAGCTACATCCCTACCAAAGAAGATAAACACAATTCAAAGTAAATTCAGTACAACATTTAAGAAGAGAGGAAATTGAACTTTCTCAAATTTAAATAATTAAAAAAATTGAATTTCCAAATTTCCGGAGATTTCCTAAAATTGTACTCTAAGAAATTCCAAAGAGCGCCTAGATTTCCTAAATTTTATATAGAGTGGAAGCTCTTGATGACATCATATGGATTAGCACTATTGGTCTATAAAATCATCTGTAATTTATCCCATGTAATGCTGAAGTTTCGTCATTTTGGCATGGTATCTTTCATCTTCATGCATCTGCTATAAAATCAGCATCCATGCCCAGGATTGCATAACCTATATTTTTGCTAATGAAAAGTTCACAAGAGAGAGCAAGGCAGAGAGAAAGAGTAAGAAAGAGAAAATACGTTATTAAAGGATCAGCAGAAGGAATGAAATACATGTTCCCTGGTGACGACATCAAGTATTTATGAATTATTCATTAGCAAAGCCCTGTAATGCTTTTCCCCTTCAAGTGTTGCATATTTGATAGTTCTAGCAGTAGTAATTTTGACATTGTAATGATTTCATCATTCCTTACGGGTTTTCACAAAAGTTAATTTCACACAATTTGATGCATGCTTTTTAACAAGATGCTAAAGGCTTCATTTTTACCAATCAGCTTCCTTAATAAACTAATCCTACATTTCTTTATTTTGCTCCAGAGGATGTGACAATTTTCTAGAGGGAAAATGACAATGATAGATCTTGTGTAGTCACTTATTTTTATATAGCATATTGGAAATAATGTAAAATTTATTTTTTTTTCTCCATTTTCAAAGAGATATAACATTTTTAAAAGCAATTTTTCCTGCCAAGAGTTTATTTTGAAACTTGCTATGTTGCAGGATGTGTGGAGCAGTCATTATTCTATCGTTTTCCGTTAATTTTTATCGCATGTTGGCATACCTGGGAATAAGGTTTGATGGTAGTGGCAAAGCAATATATTGCTTTTAAGAGTGGAAATCAATCATATAATTATAGTGAATGGATCACAGACTTACATACATGGACCAAGCATGTAACATATACGTCTTATCAGTAGATGGTCGCCACCAGCTGGGACAAAAAAGGGGCACCAAGATGGCCACTGGGAAGCTAAAAATCGTCCGATTTCACAATGAATCTGTAACATTTTAAACAAAAGTTTAACTTGAATGGGAAAGAATATCATATTCCTGCAACTCATGTCGTGTAGTGATTTTGACCTTCTTGCAAAAAATGGAAATATACTTGAGCAAGTCCAAACTTTAACAGAAAACCATGCAAACGGCCATCTTGGTGTGCTTTTCTTCACACGTACAGTAGCGACAATGTACCGTGCAGTATGCTCTGTCCATGTATAAGAAGTCCGTGGAATGGATAAACTATCACATGTTATCCCATGACAAAGAATTGGTCAGTTGAAGTAGCAGTTTGTTAAAACATAAATTAGACCTGCAAAAGGCATTCAATTGAGTTCAGCTGTGTTTTACTGTCTTTGTGCATTTAAACTCAACGGGAGAAATATGAGAGCAGGTGATTCCATTTTTACTCCAATCCAAACTTTTTATGTTATAATATAAAAATTGAACATTAAAGTGTCTCATTGAATTGGTAAATGAAATTGAGCAAATTTTTCAAAAGCTGTTCAGTTTTCTCCACACATACCAGTCAAACTTGGACAAACCCCATATGCTACATACAAATAACTGTTGACCCTGTCTTTGGACTAATGTTAAGAGCATCTGTCTTTCATGTGGAAGGCCCAGGTTTGATTCCCAGGTTGAGTTGTACCAAAGACTCTAAAAGTGGAACCTTTTGCAGTTTTGCGTGATGCTCCGCATAAGCAATGGAGTAGGGAAAGCAAGCCAGTGAGCCACATCTGGAAAAAAGGCTGTGGCGGGCTCGACTTGAACCAATAGGTTGGAAACAGGGCCATAGAACTCCATCTAATTACAAATAGCTTTTTATGAATGAGTACATAATGGCTTAATTAAGTTTTAGAAATTACTGTATGACCAGACCCTTTTTTCAAATTGGTCAAGACAGCAAAAAATTTTAACTTTTACAGAAACTATTGGCTATAAAACTTAAGTACTCATGCTATTATAAACATTATCATATGGTACTGACCTTAAAAAATATCATTGAATTATAGATATCAACTCAATGAGCCCCTTTAATGACACTTTTTAGTCTGCACAGTAAAGCTACAATTTTGCAAGACTCTGGCTAGCCTTAGAGTGAATAGACACACAAGGATGATGTATTTTTGTACAAAAGTAAAGTTATATTTCTAGAAAAATTATTTTCAAAAACTGTGGAGTTTGCCCCCATGAGAAGGCTGTACATGGTGCCATCTCCATGGGAATGTATAGATTTCGAGAATTCAGAAATTTTGCATTCTGCTCAAGGTTTATTGCCCAACCTAGTATCCTCCTTCCCCTATTAAAGAGGGAGTTAAACAAAAATTTAAATTTTTTATGTCAAAGAGGAGTCAAGTGTGCACTGTGTGGTGGAACTTATATTCAAATTGGACAAGTATTCTTGAAACATCAGTAAATGAAGTCATTAGATTTGTGTTCCCAAAGTGAGTTTGAGTGCAGCAGAGGTTATATCACATTCCACTCATGCAATCACTGATAATATGTGATTGCTGTTGAGGAGGAAATTGATTGTAAATTTTAAAGAGAAGCAAAAGACTGCCCAACATATGTGCTTGCTGTTAGTTCACTTTTTGGTGAAAGTGTGACAACTTTACCTGCCCATATCTTGACAACCCCACATCAGATTTCAATGTGAATTTCACCGAAACGCTCAAATAAAAACCCCACAAAGCTCACACATAGTTATCAAAACTTGATGTGCCCTTAAACCATGATGCTAGGTTTTGACTATGTCACTATAAGTATGTACTTATACAAGTCTGGTCATGGGTAACGCTTCTGAGATCTGATCTTAGAGGGTCTTGTACTGGTATTCTTGGTCATGACAACAGTCTATGATGTACAGTAATTTAATTCTGTTCGTAAATAGGCCGTAATGGCATTTAATTATGGCATAGATGTACAGTAGGTCTGATGAATTTGGGGTATACATTCATGCAATTCAGCAACAGTTTTCAGCAATGCAGTGGCCCTAGCCTGTGTAAGTTACACCTGCCCCATGTGAATTCAAATATCACTGTTCTACTGCTAAATCTACCAGTGTCATTCATTTTTATCATCAAAATTCTTTTGCAATTATTGCAGGTGACATTTCAAATTGAAACAATTGAAACTTTAATGACATGGAGAGAGTGGATGTCTTAGTAAATAACTTGGTTAGAAGGAACAAGTGGATCAACCTTTAGTCTCAACACTGGTAAAATGCCCCTTATATTGTAGAGTTAGTGTTCTATTTATCTTTTTTTTTGGGGGGGGGGGGGCAAGTTCCTAGGTATTCTAGTTGTGGTTTTTAGCACTAGTAGAATTTCTTCATGGATACATCCAGGCCAATTTAATGAGAAAACTTGTATCTTTATCAAGAAACTTAAACTTTTCCACAACATGGTGGGCCTCTTTACAGGTTATTAAATATATCACAACCTATGGTGCCATTTCCATACAGAAGCTGAACTTTGCACGAAGTTGTGTTGAAGTAACATGTGTTTAATTTAGTGACAAATTACTGTTTTTTTTTGTTTTAATGTGATTAATTAAATTTCACTGGAAAAGTTGTCACAATGAAAGCTGAAAAAGGTTTGAGTTTGGACTTCTGGTTATATGAGAAAATTGACCTTAAATATAAAGTAGACCTTTGCTGAAGAAACTTCCCTCAATCATTATAAGTTTCAATTTTAAGAGGTTCAGTAGGAAAAATTTGAAGAGAAAAATTCTGGATAATTTCGTGATAAGATTCCTTGTTTTGTGAGTTCAGTGCTCCCCTCTTTTGGTGTAGATGTCTTTGATTGAATGGCATATTTTTGGCTTGAAGTTAGATGTTTTGATAGCAGCCTATAGTGGACACTAGGTTACAAATAATGTAAGCCATAGAACTGCGATTTCCATCTAGATGACAGAGCCTTCCAGAGCTCAAAGAAGGCCGGCGACCAAAGAAATTAATGAAAGGCACTGTCAAAAAATACATTAATCATTCTTTTGCATTTACTAGCTAACATTGAATTTACTTTTTGTAAATGACATGAAACATATGTAACATTCATGACCTTCAAGTTTACAAAAGTACATTAATAGCAAATATGCTCTGTTCGTTGTCTTCATTCTAGAGTTACAACAATTCTAAGAAGAAAGTTGTCAAGAATGCTTGGTCTAGAATAATGAATATTGAAGAATCCACCTTGGCTATTCTTCAGCATATGTTTTACATGCCCAGGATAATTTTAAGGAGCATTGGGGGTCCCAGGCTTGTTTTAAGTTTCGATCCCAGGAGTATGGTTATTTGTATAAAATACTCTTCATTAGCTTGTTAAACAGGCACTCTCATATATGGAAAGGTCATGTTTAATAGCACTTTATTTTTATATATTTAGTTTTAAATTTGAGGTTGAACTCATTTAAATCTTTCTGCTTATATTTATAAATTTATTGGGTTCAGAGTAGTGGTGTGCATATATCTGAATCTTAGAAGAATGTTTTAAGGCCACACCAAATTTTGGTATGGTGGAAGGGATACTTATTCTTTGCATTTGGGTGAAATTTGCATTGAAATCCAATGTGTGGTTTTCAAGATAAGTATTGGACACATTTTCAATTTGAAGCAGGCACATATGACATCACATCCTCACATTAACTCATTAATGGACAGTCTTTGTTTTTCTTCAGACTTTAAAGGGAAGTATTGTGTTTGTTTTACAAGCAAATTTCATCCTTTTTAAACCAATATTTATTGACACAGTCACAGCGTGATAAATGATTAAATATAATGTAGTATGGTGGTCATCTTTTCAAAAAATAAGTTCCCCTCATATTGAAATTCAGTTATTTATTGCCCAAGATTAATTTGTCCACCCAGACTTTCAACATTTCAAATGATGAAACTTTTAAAGCTCTTCTTGCTTGTAATATTTTGAGGAGATGAAGCTTTTGCTGGGCTGATGGTTGAAAATGAATGGATTGATATCTTGAGCTATTTTCTTTGAACTCTATGAACTCTATGTTGGAACATATTTTAAATGCAGTATTTCCCTTTTCAAACCAGTTCCCTCCTAAACAGTCCAATATTATCAGAATGTGGTGGCATAAGTGGCATGAGAATTTTACAAACTTTGCATTACCCTCAGGGAGATATTCTTATTAACCTCAAGGTCACCACAACAGCAAGAAAAAAACAAAAAAAACAGAAAAAAAAAACAACAATTACCAAAAAAAAAACAACAATTACCAAAAAAAAAAGAAAGGAGAAACAATGTTGTCAATGTTAAGAAGTGATATGACCTCTGCTGGCCTCAAACTCACTTTAGAACTCAAATCTAGTGACTTCATTTACTGATATAATCTTGAGAGATACATGTTCGGTTTGAATGAAAGTTTCACCACACTGTGTAGATTTGGTTCCTGTTTCAGATATGAAAATTAAATGTTTGCCTAAACTTCCCCTTTAATACTGAAGAAATGCTATGAAGTACCAAGTCAGCAAGCTTGACTTTACAAGGCCGAAAATTAACATTTAATCTACGAGGTATTTAGCTAACTCTATGACATTTATGACAATTCTGGTTTTTCACAAATTTAATGTTTTTGTATTCAGTAGCAAAGTGTTGCTGAAACAATACAACTTTCCATTGGATAGGTTTAATGTGGAACTGCGTGCTAAGGACCAGATTGGAGCAAACAGCTTCAAGCCACCAAACCAGGCCACAAAAGTTTGTTTTTTTTTGTGTAACAATTTATGGGAAAGTTGATTTTCTACACTATAAATATCAAATACGAATTGTCTTGTGATATTCACCGGCACCATTTATGTCAGCCTCTGCACCATTGACATCAACCTCAACACCATTGACATCAACCTCAACACCATTGATATCAACCTTAACACCATTGATATCAACCTCATCACCATTGATATCAACCTCAACACCATCGATATCAACCTCATCATCATTGACATCAACCTCATCATCATTGATATCAACCTCATCACCATTGATATCAACCTCAACACCATTGATATCAACCTCAACACCATTGATATCAACCTCAACACCATTGATATCAACCTCAACACCATTGATATCAACCTCAACACCATTGACATCAGCCTCAACACCATTGACATCAACCTCATCACCATTGATATCAACCTAGATGCCATTGATATCAACCTCATCACCATTGATATCAACCTCAACACCATTGACATCAACCGCAACACCATTGACATCAACCTCATCACCATTGATATCAACCTTAATGCCATTGATATCAACCTCAACACCATCGATATCAACCTCATCACCATTGATATCAACCTCATCACCATTGATATCAACCTCAACACCATTGATATCAACCTCATCACCATTGATATCAACCTCATCACCATCGGAATCAACCTCATCAGCATTGATATCAACCTTAACACCATTGACATCAACCTCAACACCATTGACATCAACCTCATCACCATTGATATCAACCTCATCACCATCGATATCAACCTCATCAGCATTGATATCAACCTTAACACCATTGACATCAACCTCAACACCATTGACATCAACCTCATCACCATTGATATCAAGTCAACATGCCCCTTTAAATTTGAAGAAGCCACATTTTTTGCCAGTAACTGTTTATTCCTATTTTCAATTGTGATATGATGTTGATCAGCCATGGTGGATATGAAATGAGTACCACTCAGTCCTTTTAAGTTTATGGCAAACAGTTGGACCGAGTTCTCAATTTATGAAAGGTGTTGTTTGTCAAACTTCAAAATTAAAAGAGAAATTAGTGGTAAGGAAGAGCTGGGCACAAGTACAGTACTTTTTTAACAAAAAGAGTCAGTTTCATCAGAATTAGGCACTTGTGATCTGGTTTTTAATAGCGTGTCTTGTTAGCCACTGTGTATCAAAGCAGCAAAAAATCTATCAATAAATTCAGTTTATGTGTTTACAGGCAAGTTTGGGCTGTCTCCTAGCAGCTTAGTAGTAAAAGATAAGGGTTCCCTAGATATTCATGGTGTGTAGATACAGAAATATGCAGGCATACCATGCCAACATAACTGGGCTGGATTACCGTGTAGGCTAGAAGTGAATTCATGGAAATATTTTTTGTACACAAGCCTAATTAAAAAACAAAAGCTGCTATTGAAAGCAAAACTGTACAATATCAAAACTTCTAAGAGGCAGTAAGGCAACTTTCAAGCCAGATGAAATGAGACACATCCTTTGGAAAAAGTTGGACAGTTCTTTATCTGACTTTTCCAATCGCTTTATCCTCTATGTTATCTCAAGGTTGATTGGTTATTAGCAAAAACATTTTTTGAATCATTCATGGTAAGTTAGAGGATCTCTTTGTCAGAAGTATGTGTTTTCATCAAGAGAGACAAATTATACTGGTATGTTCTTGAGCGGTTTTTAAATGCAAAATGAAAAAAAGAGGCTCATAGGCCTGGTTGAAGTTGGTTCAGTGACATGTGATATGAGTCTGAGTTCCTTTTTCAGCTATATATTAACTGCTAAAGTACTAAAACTGCAGTATGTATTTGGTACCGTCAAGTTTAATGTGCTTTCCTTTTGTTCCTTGACTGTTTTTAACTTCAAGGCCACTAGCTGTTGGTGACTGTTTCAACTGAAACTTCCCTCTGTAGTAGTATTTCTTTGTTCTGATGTCTTGATCTTTATTCTGTTAAGAGTCTAAGTGAAGGTGCAGTGTGAAGATAAGGAAGGGTTAGGCTAAGGATATTCAATGCTGTGTTTATGTGCTGAAGCATCCAGAGTTCAGACGGACGTGCAGGCCAGCGCAAGTTTATGAAACGTGGAGGTGCAAGTTTATGAACTATACAGACTATATACAGGACTTAAATGGCAAGAGCAATTGGCCCAAATTATTTTGAAGCAACTGTATAGCTAAAGCTAACAGTTTTCTTTGTCATAATATTTTTAGGACTTCATTACTATATATTAAGGTAAACCAAGCAGTCACTCCTTGTAATTTTCACATGTGAGGAGAAAAAATATTGTTTCGTTTCTCTGGAGCCAATCATAGAACAGGACGGTCTACTACAATACTGCAAGTAGGCTACTTCCCCTTTAAAATTGACATCGATTCAATGAAAACATGTTCCAAGGAAAGAATACATTTTTGGACTTAAAAAGTGACATCTCCCTCCCTCTTTGTTAACTTGACCAAGACAAAAGCAATATCCAACTGAAACATAAATTTTTCTTTTGGGATATTATCCCTTTTATCATAATGACATGCCCATCAGAAAGTATAACTGAATTCCTATGCTGAACATGTAGCCCAACACTCTAAGCCTCATTACTATACAAGGCAATTGATCAATAACATGTAAGGTTTTGTAATTCAGTAATTTAAGAAAATGGTGGAGTGGGGCTTGAATGACAAATCTTTCCATGCATTACCCTACTTTACTGCAATAGGAAACTACAACCTCGAGGAAAATGGGGTCAAAATTCCACTGAAATACTACCTATATATACAGAGAAAGATTGGTTTCCTTCTTAACCCTGAAAGAAGATGCTGATTTTGAAGGAAACACTCTTACCTATTAATTTATTTATATGTTACCCTTCATATTTCTTTCTGTACAAGAATGTGAAACAGCTCACTTGACATTTTTTTTTCATATCTGGAGGCAACAGTCCAAAGAATCGAATAAATAGCCTGATTCTCACTAGGAGTTCCACAAGGATAATAGGTTTAGGAAACACTTTTGTATCATCAACCTGAAGAAGACACAAATTTTATATGAGCAGGAGGCGGGGGGAATAAAATGAATGATATACCATGCTGCAGTATTTAGATTGGACAAATGTAAATCTATTTCCCAGCCTGATGCAAGTAAAAATTTAGCGCATGTACCTCTAACATGATTTCATGTACACAACTGAGATTTCTCTCCCCACTGTCCAAATTTTCCTCCAAGTATTAATATTCCCCTCAGTAGCATAACTTTGGTTTAGGCCTAGGGTGCTACAGGGGCAAGAACTCATGAGTCAGGTGCAATACTTCTTTAATTCCCTCTATAGCTATATTGCAAACACAGTATCACATTGGGTGCATGCTGATTGGTTTACATGGAATATGCCTAAAATGTTATGCAAGATATATCTGAAGCGATTAAAAGAAGAAAATTGTGAGATTTGGCTGTTGCTTGGACATAAATTTGGACGACTGCTCTCACCCTTTAATACAGTGTCTATGCCAGACTCACATCTCCTGCACCACAGTATGCAACCTCTTTGATCATTGAGTTGGGGAAGTCCATAAGATGTGTTTTGGCTTTAAACTAATCGTTCAAAGTCCATTTTCAACTTCATTCTAACATCAGCAAACTAGGTGCAATTATATTTGAGACCTCTGGCTGAAGTCATGTCAGTTTGAGTCGTGCATCACCAGAATTGTTTTCTTACAGCTAAGTTGGTCCAAAGTTGGACAGTCCTCCAGTCATTAATGCAGGTCCTCAGCCCAACCAAATGGACCAAAGGTGAAAATCCACCAGCAAAATATGCCAATAGGATTGTTCTCTTGTCTTGTACTTGGTATGGAGGCCTTTTGATCAGATTTGATTAGTTGTGATCTCCTTAGGAAAATATCCATGCAATTACCATTAGTACTGTTTTGACATGGCCTGCTTTTGCATTATTTTCAAAAGTTTGAAAGGGTCAATCTTCTTCACCCCTCTAATTTTCTCACTATTAAACTTGTAATCCCACCTACCCGCAGCCAGACCCTGGTAAACAAATAGCACAAGTTGGGCCCAGTGGTTTTTGTGTCAACCAGGTTGTGGACCAGAGAGGCTGCACACCAAGTGAGGGCTTCATCCATTTCCATGTTGCTGTTGTTTGTCAGGGTCTAGTTGCCTGTAATTGGGCTTAAAGTGTAATAGGAATGTATCTGGGCTTGCATTCCACCCAGGGGAAATCCTCATGCATGATATCTTCATGTGGGCTATTCTTTACACAGTGGATGTTGGTTACTTTACAAATTTTCGTGTTCCCTGGGTAATCTGGTCTTTTGCCAAAATTGTACATAAAATTAAATTTTTAGCAGTGTGCTATGTATGAGTGGCTCATAGATTCAATTTTTGAAAGACCTAGCTCCCTTATATTTGGTAGCTCTGGTCTAAAATAATGAGTTACAAATCTTGTTATAAACCACACAAGCAGTTGACCTTTGGCGTGTAATAACTTCCATATTTGTTGCTTGGTAAGAAATACCAGTTTCCTAATCTTTCATTTCCTAAGCTTGCAGTTCCACTGATACCCCCTGTAAAAAATTGTCCTGCCTACTACCTGATACGGTTGGATACCAGCCATCCGGAATTGGCCTGATCTCAGTTACGCCAGCTGTAATAGCAAATCCCAAAGACTTCCTCTATTAAAGAAGAAGATTGCATCTCCTTATTGGAAAAGTATCATTTTGAGTCATTCTACTTTGGGGATTAGGATTGTGTGGGAATTGCTTTGTAGATGGGGATTAGACAACGATTGCCTGCAATTCCCATTATGTCTTAAAAATTTGAAACAATTAAAGATGACATGTGATAGTCTTCCATTTCACAAAATTTAGTTTTCTCATTGTTATGTGTTCCTTCTTGACTGAGTGACAAGAGTAGAGTGCTTGACCCATTTTCAGCATTTTATGTCAGTATCAGCAGAAATTCTTGACATTGGTGCTGTAGGCAGTATCATATTCATTTGAGTGTTATTCACTTGCTGTATAACATCAGATCTACCAAATAAATATTATAAGTTGGAATTTTCTTTTCAAGTCTTTATTTACAAGTGAAAGGGGAAACACAGTCATCTCAACTTCAAGAAGGGTATTAGGCTGTCCTGTTTCATGGTTAGCTCTTTAGGGTCATCTCACAATATTTTTTCTCCTAATTTGTAAAATTTTCTAGGAGTAAATACTCGGTGTATCTTAATTGCATATGCGGTAAGTCCTAGAATATTATGAAAGGTACTTTACAGAGAACTAAGAAAAGTATAGACTATTTTTGAACCAGCTATTACAAAGACTTTTGGGGTAGTGTTTTGGTTAGCATCATTTTTGGCCATGGTGAAATGAAATTTGACAGAACTGATGCACAACAAAAATTTATCCCAGGATACTTTGTAGTTGCTATTTGGAGAAAAATCTGTGGCGAGATTTACCTGTTGCCTTGAAATAAGTTTGGGGTGGCATTCTCTCTTAGCCTAATCAAATCTTAAGTCCTAAAATTTCCCTTCTGGTTCTGTGTGTGAATGCTAGTGTCATTTAGCTAAAACATATTGAAAAGGATCCTTCACCTCTCACCTGCTGTGAAGAATTATATTATTGGTAGGATTGGCATCCCAGGAGTTCACAGCAACTCTATCTCCTCTCTCTGAACTGCAGGAAGTGTTTTGGTGGAACAGTCTACTGTACAAAGTGCAAGACATTCACTTGATTGGTTTAGGGAAGAGCCGACTCAGTTTTGCTAGACATTTTAAAGAACACCGTCTCGCTACTTTCGCAGAAAATAACATTTTATTGAGTAAATATGCTCCCTTCATTCTCTCCTCCTCAATCCCTTCCTGGATTTTGTATTTATGATGTAGACTGTGAATGTCAACACTTACCACCTTGCCGTGCTCACATCCCTCACTCCATGCAATTCTTGTTGTTAATCTTGCTCACTCCCTTTTTGGAGTAACAGTATAAAGACTTGTGCATTTCTTGGGTAAATCCCTACTCCCCCCCCCCCCCCCCCCCAGCATGAAAGGTTGGTCCTTCCACTTTAAAGTATGCTGCAGGTAGCCACATGGACAGATGAAAGAAAAATGAAAACCTTGATGAGAGACAATGAACCAAAATTTATTTCTTCAAACAGAGGGCAAGAGATTAACTGCATAATTATTCTTTAGTCATTAGGGGTCCCCTGTTCCTTTTATTTGTAGAACCAGATCAAAATGGTTTTGAACTTTTAATTACCATAGCTGTTTTGATCAATTCTATATAATTAGTAATCCCATAACTTGCATCCTGGCAGACAATGAAAAAGTGAATTTGGCAAACATGACAGGTCACCTGGGGCTTAGAAAGTCTGCCTCAACCTCCTGAGGTCAAAGCTTTCAAGTTCAGTGTACCTCAAAACCTAGGATAAATTATGAGGGTATTGACACTTAACCACAATTTGCAAATCACCCAAATCCTGGTTTCTAAGGAATTACCCAAACATCCAGGTCTGCACAGTTATTAAAATGGTAAATAACCTACCTTTAGCCCAGGAAAGTGCAGATTGATGGTCTTTGATCTCACCCATAGCAGAGATCAATTGAATCCACAGGGTATTACCCTGTGTTAGGCTCTGCCTCAAGCTGATAATTTGTCAATATTCTAGCGGTTTTTATGTCCTGATCATGAAGCCTTTTCTCTTTGGCTCCTTGAACTCATGACAAAATCTGGTTGCAAACAATGAACATCAGAGTTTGAAATGTTCTCCGTTGGGAATCAAGATGGATTAAATTAATAGGATGGATTCAAGGTGTTTATTGGTAATGAACATTTTGTAAATACGAGATGTGAAGCGTAGAAAAAAAGTAGGGCAATTTTATAATGTGCAAGTTAAAGGTTTATTTGCATATCTAGTATTGCACTGTTACAGCTTAAAGGTTATTGTACTATACAAGAATGGGTTGTGACTGCTCGTCTTCACCGTGGCTCTTGATATGAAAACTTTTCAATTCATTTGAGGTGCTTGCATATACTGTATGTGAGCCATATACACTTATGTGAGTGTATATTTTCAAAGCAACATGTATGCCTATTAAGGCCTTGATAAAGACTTTATACATGTGCACATTCACATAATATTTTAATTATAGTATCCCAGATACAATACAAATGATTGGATGTGTATCTGATGCTCATTGCAATGTGCATCTCCAGCAATATCTGTATGAATGACTTTTTCCACTTTCCTTTATTCCAATAAAACTTTCCCATTTCACATGAGTTGACCAAACCTTTTTCCGGCAAGGGAAGTGGGGGGGGGGATAATATTTAGTATGTAGATTTGGATCCAACAGGACTGTTCAAAATTTTCAGAGAGGTGCGCATGGTCACAAGGAAAGAAAAGATGGATTTTCTAGTCTATTAGTGTTCCCGCAGCACCAAACCACTCATACCCCGGCCTCTACAAGTATATTTTCTTTCTTTTACTTTGATTTTTTTCTTTTGCCCAAATTAATAACCGGAGAATTTGTCCCTGATTGAAATAGATTGGGCCTTATGACTTACTTACAACCATGAACACATGACCACATAAAAGAAGAAATTCACATCGCAAACATGTTGTTCGGGGCGAAGTAGGGACGCTGTGCTAGAACTTCTCCGAGTAGCGCTCGGTGCGCAGGTAATATGCAATTTAGATGTAGCAAGGGGTAAGTATATAGTGGCTCATGAATACACCCACTGGGAAGGTTGGGGGATATCATGATTCCTGGCAGTTTAACATGGCCAAAGGTCATCTTTCTCCCCCCCTCCCCCCCGTAATCACTGCCAGTTTACATTTGCCTGTCTGCCCACAGCTGTACTATTTTACCCTTTACTAGCTAGCACAGCTATTGACCCGTTTGCTACGGAAGGGGGTCCATCCCGCCATACTCAACTATATGTACTTTATTATGTGTACACAGTAGGTGTGTGGCCGTTCCACTAAATATTATGTTTTGGCATGGATGCTGCCATTTTTGCCCTCACTACATCCCAAGATGATGCATATGTGTTAAATGTCTCCTCTTCAAGCCCATTTCATGTCCAAAACACAATTACACACCATAGATAATATGCTATGCCAGAATGCAGCTGAGTGCCATGGTTATGTGGCGAAACCATGTATATATTGTCATGGTAAATTATGGTTTGGCAGCAAAACCATGTGTGGCAAAGGGGTTAAATCGGTCACTACAATTACCATCAGCTTTTTAAAGCTGCTCATGGCAAGGGTCCCCTGGACCCCACCCTTGGTTGCACAATGGTCATGCCTCTCTTATATTTTGTTTTTTGGTAGAACAATGTTTGAAACCATGTTCCAATATGGACATTGTGGTCTTGGAAGTATTACCAACTGCTTCTGGATTCTCAGAATTGGGCTTCCAACCACACAAATTAAATTGTGCCAAAAATAATTGTCCCTTGCATCAATTACTAGTTTTGCACCTGTTGATAGTAATGCTATGAATTGCCTCCTTGGTTAAGTAAAGTATGATCACATGTAAATCAGTCTTTGTACTTTGAGATAGACTTGATCCATGACAGAAGATATAGGAATGAATTTTTAATTTGTGTTGGATTTAAAATTATGATGCTAACACAACAGTGTCAGACCCAAACGGGGGAGTGACAACAGGGTTGCCCCTTCCATGTTGGTCCTAATTTGTGCATAAACATGCTTCAGAATGTGTTACATACAGTATGACCTGAAGTTCCTCTGGGATGGCAAATAATTAAAACTTGTGCTCACTCTATTGAAACTTTGTGGATATGCCCCTGCCCAGGACAGAATTCCAGGGTGTGAATGGGTAGGAAGTGGCAACCTTCGTGCTTCTTAAAGGAGATTTGGTATATCTGGAGTGTCTTTATATTTAGGAATTATCTCTGTTTTTTTTTTTTTTTCAGATAACAAAAATCCCAGTTGCAGAGTGTGACCAGTACACAGATTGTGAGCAGTGCCTGAATGTTGCCAATGGTATTGGGGATCCGTACTGTGGTTGGTGCTCACTGCAACCAAGGTAAGAAACTACATTACAAATTTCAACAATGTCTGCCAATAGACCAGACAAAGTTTCTTCATGTGGCAGTATTGTGCAAGAGGTAACACTGTTAGGTGTATTTACAGCTGATGGCCGGATGTACACACTGGTAAAACAGTGTGATCTGTACGATGGACACAGGGCTGCTCGGACGTTTTGTTACCTGTTGACCGGAACAAAAAGGTCATGCACGCATTTGCAGGTATTTACTCCGAACTCATGGGGGAGGGGGAAGTATCCTCCTTAGAATGCCCATACGCCTAGGCTGTCAAATCTCCTACTCTGACATTCCCACATATTGGTTACTCTCACAGTACACTTCCCTCATCCCCTTCCTGGCCATCTAAGTTCCAGCAACCATTGTGTTGTTGAGAGCTCTATGACATATGATAGAGCAGATACTTTTGCCGTGTATGCATTGCATAATGCTCTGGCATGATTTATATTCTTTTCTAAATGCTAGATTGTTGTTGCTAAGGGTGGGATAGGAGTTTCATATAACACAAGTATCACTGGTTGATTTGCTGGTTTAAATTGCCTTATCAGGGAAAGTGGAAGCACTCCATAGAGACATGTTGTGGCATTTGATTTGGAGAGCCCACAGAGAGAAATCGAACCCCCACTGTTTACATTTATGATCTGCAAAGTTATTGAACTGTGAATTTGAAGAGAAGGCTTCACCTTTATATTGAAGTTAAGCTTTTTTATAGAATTTATGGCAACGTGACTGTCTTTTTGACACCGCTAGTATCTATATGAAGATGAAGATGATGCCAAGCAATGATAATCAACTTGTTTGTGTCACAAAATGTCCCTCTCCTGGAATGATCAGATCACAAAAGGGGAAATTATTGTTTGCAATGGGAGCTCAAAACTTGAGGATTTCCTGGGCTCATGATATGTTGCTTATCAGATATGATATGAAAGGATGCAATATCAAAATGACTTGAGATGAAATTATTCCCCATCTGATCTATCAAATTTATCAGCTTTTGTAGGATTGGAAGGAATGTGATGTACATCTATGGTAATGAAGGGAACCATCACCAAACTGTATGGGTGGTGGGAAAAGAAAATGAAAAATATTTAGGAAGCTTTGTTAACTTTGTGTTTGTTTTTGTGTCTTTAGAAAGATTGGGTGATTCAAATGGTAATTACATATTCATGGCTAGCCAAATTTGAGTGCTGAGTAATTGTCTCATCTGCTGCAAGAGCCTCACCCTAACCCCTAATAGCATCTGCACCATTTTTCAGCCATTAGTTTTTCATTTTTACTGCATTTTAGTTTAAAGGGGGGGGGGGGAGAATTAGTAGATAGTTTAAGGTCTCATTAGGTAGATTTCTGGTGGGTGGGAGAGTAAGTGCTGGGTGGAAAGATCAAGTTCTGGTTGCTGCTGCTCAGCACCACGTACTGCAGCTACAAACCTGAACATGTTGTATAGTTATTGCAACTTACATTTCTTATATTGTCTAGAACCTATTGAAGAACTGAGTTTTTTTTGCTTTTGAATAAAGAATAGTCCCTTAGCTTAGTTCACTGAAAGGAGCTTTGCTATTTTAAAATAAACAGTGTGTCAATGTTTAGGCAGAAGAAGCTGTTAGCTTTCATGGAGAATTGCATCTGCCTCCATTGTTCAATCTACACCTTTCCTGTGTCCAGGGTAATTATCTTCTCTTTTCGTACAATTACACAAGGTCTCCTGTTTCCTTTTAATGTATCAGAAAGTCTGTAATCTTAAAGGGGAAATACAGTCACCCAACTTCAAGCAGTGTAGGTAGTACACTATCCTGTTTCGTAATTGGCTTCTTAGAGACATGTGACGGTTTTTTTCTCATATATGCAAAATTTATGAGGAGTTACTGCTTGCTTTACCATGACCCTATGTAATATGGAAGCATTAAAATATTATGAAAGATACTTTGAAGAGAAACAAGAAATCTACATTGTCCCTCATTAGCTCCTATTAAAGTATGGAACCTCTACTAACCTGCAGTAAGTCAACAAGGAGAAAATTGTGAGATTTATAGTTGTCGCTTCGGAATAAATTTTGGAGGACTTCACTTGCCCTTTAAGGTTTCATCACAGGTAGAGCACCTGTTTATAAATAAGATGGTCAATATGCTTTTTGTGTTTGGTCAAAGTTTAGTACTTCCTCTAATGGACATTGTCCAGGTTCACTCTGTAAACAATATGCAGCTGGAGAGAAAGGGAACAGGTCATTCCTCAAGGTGTGTGTAGTATCATTCATTTGCTAGAGTTTCCAGTAGAAACAATGTATCCACCTAATTGAATGTTGTCCAAATTATTTGAATAATTTATGTTCAGGGCAGTTTACTGTGAGCTTTGATAATCTCCAGTAGTATCTAGATCAGGTTCCCTCATGGCATTTTTTTCTAAACTAAATGAGACATTTGATTCTAACTTCGATTGGTTGTAGTCAACTTGTGCAATAAATTTTACTTCTCCGTTGGAATATTCATGACCAGTAGAGAGAGTTTGCCAAAAATGATATCTTCCCAGTCTTTTCCCACATTAAGTCAGATATGGAAGGTTGAGAAAAAATACATTGCAGCTTTGTGATTAGATTTGGGTCAGGTAGCAATTAAGGTGAGGGCATTGCCATCAATCATCTGAAGAATCCAGGGTTTCAAGTGCTGCATGCAAACTGCATGCAAACTATGCAACCTGTGTTTTTGCTCAAAATAGGGTAAGCAGACCTCTACCTGGAAATATGTTAGCAACATTCACCCACTTTCAGTCAAGGTTCATATGTGCCTTCATGTATTGAATTTGCCTAAATCTATTGGTAAATGTCATATAAAGTAGTAATTCATTCATTCTAGCATTTGCAAATAAAAGACTTGACAATAATTCTGGCAGAGGTTAGAGAATTCAAGGTTCAGGTGTCTATTGTCAGGTAACAGTGACTAGAATATTTGCATGAGGAAATTTCAACCATTAGGTAGAAAATTTTAGCTTTCTTAGTCTCCTTATCACTTTGAATGTATCTGTGTCTTGCTTTCATTTGCAAGCATCCTGACCCGAGAAATTTATCACTTAACTGCAGATACAACATGCTCATTGAATTGTAAGAATTAAACACTTTTTTCTATGTACAGGCTTAGTGCATCCTGAGACAATTCTGTTTAGGTTAGTTTAAATAGGAGTTTTACTACCCAGTTTCCAAACAATTGGTTCAAGCTGAGCCAGCTATGGCCTTTCTTCCAGTTGTCACTGACTGGCTTGTTTTCCTTACTACATGTTGCTTATGCTGATCACCAAGCACAATGGCAGTGGGTTTTCTTCGGTATGACCCGCCATGACTCAAACCCCAACCTCCTGACTGCAACTCTGATGCTCTAACCACATGACCATGCAGTCTGTCTGAGACAACTGTGTCTGATTGGTTATATAATAGGAAAAAGGTAGGCAGCTGAAAGGTAAAGTGCAGTCCCCCTAAACTTATTTTGAAGAAAAAGCTTAACACAATTTTCATCTTGTTTCTCATCAAAGTATCTTTCATTTCATTTTATGACTTAACTATTGCATATTCAAGGTAAACCAAGCAGTTATTTCTGGTAAATTTCATATTTGAAGAGAAAAAACATTGTCACGAGACTCCTAACAGCCAATAAGGAAACATAACAGTCTACTACACTTCTTCAATTTTGGATGACTGCTCCTGCCCTTTAAAGCAGCTTATGCTGTAATTTTTACGTTTCCATTGTTCATCAAATGTATGGGCTGTACTCCATACAAATGTAAAAAGCTTTAAAAACTAACATACTTTAGTCTTTTCTCCGAAAATGAGCAAAAGTTCGAAAAAATTCGAAAAGATTTCACCTTTTTCCAAACGCTATTCTGCCTTATAATCTTGCCCTAGCTCCGCCCAATGAATTTGATGCATATTCAGAAGGTCATTTTGAGAAGGAGTCAAGCAAAACGTAAACAAAACAGACAGTGAAATTTCGCTCAATTGATACATACGTTATTTAAACGGCCTTAACGTGTCCAATTTGCACATCGCATCGAACCAGCTGCGCAATTCGTTCGTTTCATTTGTGAACCCAGATTCAGTGACAAATTCCTACTCACTCGTTTCGGCTCCATCGTTCAGTTTTTAATTTTGTCTCTGGTTGTGCTGTTTGAATCCGTCCCAAGTTTCAAGATAATGTTCATTTTCTCTTTGATTTGATGCTGTGGCTTGACATTCAAAAACAATCTTTGGGTAACATACGTGTGAAACTAACTGTCATTCTGTGTTGGGCCCGAACGGTTGTGAAAGGACTCCTGTAATGCATGTACACAACATGTGTGATATATTGGCAATACGTACATCGTTGTGTCAAAGGGTAGGCATAATTTTACGTCATTCATTTCTTGCATTGTGATTGGTCAAATTGAGATAAGAGCCCGTTGTCTTTGCATAAGAGTTTAGCCGAAAAAAGTAGATGAAGTTTTTTTCTATTGTAATTAGCACTCTAATTAATGAAATTTCACCAGAAAAAAACCTGGCGTGAAAGATTTCTATCGGGTTGGTATCAAATGGAAGAGCAAGATTGAAGATTAAGGATGAAGGTTATTTTTTTTCCATCAAACAGCACAAGCTGCTTTAAGTGCATGATTGGGATGTGAGGGAAAGTGAACTGTACAGTGAGTGAACTAACCAAGTGGAAAATCTGCCCTGGCAGACACAAATTGGAAGCTACTGATTTCAAATGGGGGAAAACATAGTATGATATTTAAAATATGCTGTAACCTGATAAATGAATACTTATCTTTGATAAAACCTTGACCAGTGGTGTGTTTAAGTGGATCAAGGCAATGACTTTTGAAGAAATGAAACACAGTAGCCAAGAGGGTGAGGGCTCCATTCGTTGTGGGTCAAAAATTATGGTGTATTTTTCATTTAAGAGCAGTCTGTGGTTTTTACATCTGAACTGGCTATCCAAGATAAACCAAATTTATTGCAAATTGTTGAGTTGGTTATAACCACTTATTGCAAAATTTTAATTCATGCATCAGATAGGTTTTCCTTTATTGCCCTAAAAAAAAAAAACTTGTGAATTCCTAAATTAATTGTTAATATTAAGGTTATACAGAGTTATCAAAAAGACACTTGAACAGCATCTAGACGTTTGTCCCAACTTAACTCAGACCGCATGTTTGATCTAAAGGTAAGAACATCCACCTCTCACACGAAAGGCCGGGTTCTATTCCCAGGTCGAGTCATACCAAAGACTCTAAACATGGAACCTACTGCCATTGTGTGTGATGCCCCCCATAAGCAATGGAGTATGAAAAAGCAAGCCAGGGAACCACAACCGGAAAAAAGGCTGTGGCCTGCTCGACTTGAACCAATAGGTTGGAAACTGGGCCTTGACACTCCAACTGTCTAACGAACTAACCCAACCTTACTTTGGAATGCTAGTGAAATATAGTATATCCTTCCACAAGTCTTGCAAGTATATTTTCATAATGTCCATAGGTATTGCAATTATGGTTTAACAAAGGAAGTTACTCAACAACAAAATATTGTATTAGAAGTATAATTTCACATGATCAGTTTCTAATGCATGAGCTAAGCAGTGCCAGGCGACTGTGATTCTGCAAATTAAGATCAATGTATTTGCCCTGTAAGTGGTTTGAGCCGTCCCAATTCAGCACATCGTCTGCAAAAGGTGTTCCTGAATGTCTCAAAAAACAGGAAACGTTGGTACACATGAGGAGCTGATTCTGAAAATCTCTAGACAATTAGTTAAAATAAATTAGGTATTATATTGACTTTGTATGAGGAACTGTAAACTTGATCTTTAGTTTTGATTGGTGTATCTTCAGGAAATTGGTTGTTTCACAACAGCAGACATATTGCATCAAATATTTCTATTTTTTTTTTAGTTTAAATACATCTTTGGTCATTTCAAATTTTAGAGCTGTGACTTAGATATATAGAGGAAATTGGGGAATTCCATAGGCTTTCAGAAAAATTTTCAAAAGATTAAAACAAATTAAAGGAAGTGAGTTGGCTCTAGAAATTGAAAAAAATATCTCAAGGAATCTTTATAGTACCCATTGTGGGAAATGTAACTTTACTTGTGCAAATCATTATTTGTTTCTGTACATCATGTTATCAAACCACATCTATTTCACTGTTGCCTGCAAATGAGGAAGTGGTCCAGGTTTGGCCAGTTTTCAAAACCATCGTTGATCCTGTTACAACTTTCATTCTTTTCATTTGAAATTAG
Organism: Holothuria scabra; assembly: GCA_037179385.1. Taxonomy (NCBI): domain Eukaryota; kingdom Metazoa; phylum Echinodermata; class Holothuroidea; order Aspidochirotida; family Holothuriidae; genus Holothuria; species Holothuria scabra. The sequence continues at coordinate 19,071,633 of CM074181.1, forward strand.
AAATGAAATCTATTGTTGATCCTTTAAAGTGGCTCATTTAGTTGACTCATGAATTCAACAGTTTTTTACAAACCTGTTAAATTTTCTTCACACACTAATGACAAAGGGTCCAACTAAGACAACCTCTATATCCTTCTTGCAAATAACTGTTTTAGGAGTAAGTATTCAACCGCTCCATTTGATTTTCAAAAATGTGTGCCCAGACACTTTTTCAGATTATGCACATAACCGTTACAAGTCAGGGCACCACAAAATTAAAAATTTTAACTTTTACAGTAACTATTGGATATGAAACTTGACTCTTAATGCTAACTGTAAGCTTTGTCAAGTGGTAGAGACCCTTTGCCACTCTCATTAAGTTATTGATATCAACTTCCTGAGTGGCTTTAACTTAACACTTTCAAAATACTGTCTTCACTTGAGCTTTGTTTTTAAGACCTCTCATTTTTCCATTAAAAGTGAGGTTAATAGGAAAACAAAGATGATAGATTTTTTAAGTCTGTTTACCCAATTTGAAATTAGAACATATCTTGGAAGTGGAGCAAATATGTCACTGACTTCAGTGGCGTATTTCTTAGTATAGTTCTGTTGCATATAAATGCACTTCCAGTATTTCTAACCTTAAAGTGAACTTGTAGAAAATGAAGGGTTGTGTTTCAAATTAACACATCAAAGCAAATTAATGAACTAGATTTTATCCAAAAAGTACAAATAGCTTTTGGTCTGTTTTCCTCAGCTGTATTTACAAGATAATCCTTTAATTCCGTAGGAATATAAGCAGATTCGACAAAATTTTTTGTAGTACTTCAATATTACCCCTGTTTGATTGGTATTCAATATTTAATGCAAGAATTTTTCTATGTAAGTTTTTTCATAGGAAGGGTGGTCTGTTCTGTAGTCCTTAACCTAGTTTAAACAAATCCAAAGGTCGACCTGGATGAAGATTATGCGTGAATTAAGGAGCAATATTGCTCGTATTCCAGAAAATGCTGTGAACTAATCCTGTGGGATTTAGCGGGTAGTTCCTTCCTCTATTAGACTTTTGATAATTCAGCAAGATTGTGTTTCATGTTAGCAACAAAAGATTTTGGAAACCTCATATTTTGCTGTGGAGGTTGTATTTCCATGGTTCACTGTGGAAAGATGAGGCTGTTCAGCTATGACTAAATCTTAGAAAAATATAGGCTTGCATTTGATGGAGGGAGAAGAGAGTTTGGACAAAAGTATTTGCATGAATTTTATGGACTCTTTGTACCTTGTATTTCTAATACCCTTCTAAGTTTGGAAATTTTGCTCAACAGTAACTAGACCACAGAATTTTGGGTGTACCAGTACAGTTTCAAAAAATATTTGGGGGGGGGGGGGCGGAAGAACACCCAAAATCAGATGAAGCTTTTTTCTGAGCATATTCATGTCTTCATCCCTCCTTCTAGCTTGTACAAAATTTGGTATGTAGAGGGTGGGGACCTAGTTAAAATTTAGTAGGAAGGACCAAAGTCTCTTGAAATGATGCTGGTGTCACCGTTGGAGCCAAACATCTCCAAAAATTGTAATGTGTTTTCCTGATAAATACAGTAAAAACTTGGAGTGAGTTGAGAATAGGGGAAATCAATTGATCCAGTGACACCTTTAGTAGACATCCATTTTCAATTAAGATCCCCTCAAAAATGAAGTGATTCCTAAAAAAGTGTAATACTACTAGTAGTGTCAAATAAGACATACATTTTGGCAATGTAAAACAGGAAAAAAAAAAAAAGAGAACAAGAAATGGCTTAGGGAAGAAGTTACACTTTTTGTACATTTGTAAAAAAATGACAAATTTCCTCTTCATTGAGGAAATTTCCATCCAATTTCAAAAGGATCTTTCCAGATGCCCCATTATCTGACCTATGGTACAAAACTTTTGTTATGTGCATCGAAAGAACTACTTCTCATTTGAGAAGCGCCCATTATCTCATGAAGATCGAAAGGGTTTCCATGGTGATACACATTTGCTGGGGAATGGAAGATGTTTGCATTAAGTAGACAAGTAACATGAGTACATACAAGCCCTTTTTTAAGAAACGACATGCAATAAATTAGGCCATTTTACACATGAAGTCCTTAAGGTATTTTTTATTAGTTTCTGAAAGAAAACAAATTTCAGGTGATGTGTGTACCACTAAAATGCAATCACCAATCACTGTAGGATGTAATCTTTTAAAATGAGTACGAATTTTAGCCAAGGGGAGATCACCATGGTCCTATGAAAAACCCAGTGTTTTTTTAATTTCTTTCAAGTCCAGATGTTACGCATGCTAAATTTATTGATAAAATGTAAACAATGAATGTATCAATGCATCTAAAAATTGTTTCACTGCAGAGGATCTTGGCAGATGTGAAGGAATATTTTGGTGCCAGTTTTATAGGATCTCATATAAAAGAAAATAATTTTTCATTGCACCTTCTTCAAACCCCATACATATAGCTTGTTCATAACTACAGATAAGCCTGTTTGAAGATGGATTACCTTTTTCAAAAAAAAGACTTACAGTTGCTTCAAGTTTACAAAATATTACGTTATTCTGGCAGATAACTTCCAAAATCTTTTTTTATTCTTTAATATTGAAGTAATCAATTTGACCCCAAAACTTTACACCAGTAAAACATTGAATAATTTTCATTTGAGGTTGAGCACAAAGGTTGCAGCTTTAAAAGTGTCTGCATATTTTATTCGCATGGCCGGTGAACATTAATCTGGCTGTATGGCACCTCAGATTTCCCACAATGCTATGTGTTACTGTGGTTTGAATAAATTTTCTATAAAAAGTCATAACTTCTGAATGCTTCATGCTATTGAGATGTATTTCCCCAATAAAATGAAAAAGATGGCATGGGTTTTTCAGCTCTTGAAATTTGTCACCAGATTAAAACATTTTTATGTATGCCGTCCATTCCGATTCAAGGAAGGGACATATGTACACCTCCAATGTAATACCAAGTGGAAACTATGCTGTTAAAGTCACCATCTTGTAGTACAAATGCTTTTTGGCTGTAACCCGCTCGTTAGTCATCACACGGCATGGTTTCCCGTTTCTCTCCTGGCTATTTACTCGTACGTGTGGCATCTCTGACGGCATACAAAGAGAACAAGTCAATCCTCACGATTGTAACTTGAATCTTGTTTTTGCAAATATTGTTCATTCTACAAATTACATTGTAACACAATACTCCTAAAAAGGAAACATGGTAACGGGTTTTTTCATGCCTCTTGACAGAAATAAACCTCTTATCTCACTATCAATGCCACAGGTGAATCGTCTGCTCTGACAAATATTGCAATGGTGGAAGAATTGAGAGATTAAAGAAAACTATCGAAAAAATTAGGATCCCCAAAATACTAAATTCATGTCATGAACACTAATGGAGATAGATTTCTGCTTGACTAGGGTTTGTGACTGGAATGGTATAAGACAAGGCTAGAAAAAAGAAATGGGACTTCATGCTTGGAGGAAATTGCTCGCTAGTCGAAGGTCTTGCTTTTTCAAAGCGTTAGGGCATACAGAGAGGGACATAAGTTTAATTTATCAGGATTGGAAGCATAAAGATGTCATATCATTTATGTTTTGTGCCTTCAGAAAGAAAAATACATAATGTATTGTACTGGAGATGGATTGCCTCTTCTAACGGCTAGTAGATTACTTATTGTCGCCTGCGTAAGATGTGATTGTGATTGCAGAGTGCAGTAAGGTAGGCATTGTACTAATGGATTCAGAAACATTGTTGGATATTAGGGAAGTGGTACACTGCAAGAGCATTCAGATACCTTGCAATTGAAGAGGAAATATGAAAGATTAAGAACCATGCTTGCACAACTTAACCAAAAGTCCGTGGATGCTGATTTGGTTCTCAAATATCTCTGGGTTTTGTGAAACCAAGTTGAAGCTATAAACACAAACTGCTGGTCCACTGTATCAAGCTTCCTTTCCTTCTGTACTCTCCCAGTAATTTTCAGCAGTTTCATGGATGCAATGAAGCTGTTTGGAAGTATAATTACAATAAGGTTTTAAATTATTGCAAGCCAAAGTGGATATAGTTTCTGTATTTATCATAATTTCTTAAATATTGAAAACCTTTGCCCTGGTGACTTACTGTACAATAAAGGCAACTTTTACAACTTTCTCGTTATTGGCAAATCTTTGAAAATAACTTTTAGCACTAAATCAACATGTACAGTATTTTAAACCAAACTTTATAATCATTGGTGGGAGAGGACAGAGTGGTGGAGGGAAAGCCATTGTGTGATGGGGCAAGCAGAAATGAGACCACTTGAATGGAGTGCCACCATCCATGGTTGGTGCATACGTAATACACAGAGGAAATATGGGCTAAAAATGCCTTTCATATTGCCAGGAATGGCAATTATGGTTTCTTTTCATCAACTAAAATCCATATAGTTTCATGGGGTGCTTGTAAAGTTTTTTCTTTGAAACATTTTGCCCAATAAATTTTTTTCCTTTAAATTTCATTTTCAGGGGACAATTTGGGAGAGGGGCAATGCATTTGACCGATGGGCTCCTGCCCTGCTCCCCTACCCCTCAGGTAACATCACATCACTTGTGTGTCTGATTCAAGAGTAAGTCCATACAAAGTATATGCCTAATGTGCATATCAACCGGGATAAAGGCATTTGAAGCGATGAAGCTTATCAACCGGTAGGTCTGGAGTTCGATTCCTGGCCGGGTTAAAGTAAGGTGGGTTTTTCATCCAAGAGCAATCTACGGTTTTCCCATTAACTGGCCTTTCAAAAAATAGCAAATTTGATCCAAATTGTTGAACTGGTTGCCACCCGATGTGAAGTTATAATTCATAAGCCAACTTGGCTGTTGTTCGTGGTCGTTAAGCGTCGTAAAACAACTGCCCTTCAAGGCCTGATTATTAATGGCTACATAGCAGAATGTAAGGCATGCGCTTTGTGCAGTTATGCATTTTTTTTTTTCGAATATTCATAGAATTACGACCCTGAGATGGGGTGAAGATAGTGAACATTCAAAACAGTAAAACATCTGTTGTGATATATAAATGATGCAGTAGCTGTGCATCCTGTGTTGGTAACCCTCAGCATCTAGGTAGTTTATACAAATTACTAATGACCAAATGTCTATGGTAAACAGTCTAGGCTTCTGCAGTTTTACGACTCATTACCATTGCATACACTCATACACATGAATTAGCATAAGTAATTACAGATTACATGAAAGTTTCAATCTAATTCCAACTTGACACTTGAACCAAACGCCTTTTCTCTTGCATGAATGGTGTTTGGCAAGTCTTAGAGTGGCTGTTGAAACATCAGCCCCCTGTTTTGGTGGTTTCACGTACAGGCTTCGATAAATTCATTTCTTATTGCTTGTCCATCGGGCTAGGGATTCCCAAAGTCTACTTGTCCGCATGAATATGCACTGAGTCCATATCCAATTATCTAGTACTAGCCATTGAATTCCTGTGTGAAGAAGACTTCTGTGCTGCTTGCCCAGCAGGCTATAATATTGAGCAGTTCACTTGTCCGAGTAATTTTTTTACTTGTCTCGGACTGTCGGGCGGGGGATTTGTCGAAGCCTGTTCACGTACCCTGCGCTCAAGTAGTCTGGGAACATGGGGGTGGTTGTTTAAATTTTGATCCACCTCAAATCGTAGGGTTATACGGTTGTAAACACCATGTTTGTTTTAATCAAGCAAGGTCACAGTTGTTTATGGCACTGATGATAGTTGTTTTCTAACTTTATACAGTAACTGGTATGTGAAATATATGACCTCATTGTACTACGGTAGCACTACGTAATGAACAAAATGTGGGGTACATGAGAACACAGACTGGAAAAGATAGGGTTAACCTGTGGTTTTGCCTTATTGCAAACATGATGTAACACTGGAGTATCGCCTGGTACGTGAGATAAAGCCTTCAGAAGGGTGAAAGAATGCTCGTGCCCTTTCATTGGCCAATCAGAAGAGAGGAAGTTACTGAAAAGGGAACTATTACCTTCCATGTATCCAGGCATTCTTCTGCCACATTTATCCCAATTTGGTACGGAACATCTTCACCTGGCAACCCTTGCAGCTACTGTCATAATTATTATTATGGTCATATTATCATCATACAGTGACGACTCCACCATTCTTCTGCACAGAAACAGACATATTTCATCAGCTAGTACACCTGTTAAAACTGCGTCCTCAGGGAAAGTGAAAGAGACAGTTTTATTGGAAACTAACAGTACATAGCAGGCTTTTTTGTTCACATTTTAAATGCTGTGCATTGTATTAGACAAACCTCAATCTGTTAGTACTAGGGTCTTTGTTTGGCAGTGTGTGTGTACATGCCTATTCTCAAAGAAAATGAGGAAAATTCCTCAAGGAAATGGTTTTTTAAGTCTCCTTTTTTATGTTAAAATACCTTTTTGTTGCAAGTTCAATATTGCTAGAGGTTTGCAGCACAGGTGTCTGGAGAGAGATTTTTAGCTCAAAACGCTTTCAGTTTTGTTAATCCAATACCTTGAGGGGACAGGTATGCTTCACGATGCATTACTCGTGTACGTTTATGCAATAGTTTCAGTTTCAACTTAGGGCTGGATTGTTTTGATGGTCTTTGTTTATATATCAGCCTTTCTTGCAAAGTTTAGGCTTCATTTAACAAAATCAATGCATGCTCTTCTTCTTCAAAGGGCTTTCGGAGTCACTGTGTCCATAATCCCACTTGAATGCATATACTGCAGGTCCATCTTTAGTTTCTGAAGTCTGCCGACTGATCCGAAATCCAATAAAATGGTGCGCTATTAATGAGAAAGTCAAAAATGTATGGGCATTGAAGTGAATGAGTTTTCTTTTTTGATAAAGATTGTTGATTTTTCGGTATGGATGGGATCTTCAATAGGTGTAGGAAAGGGGAGGGGAGCTGTTGAAAGGTGGGGGCAGGGCACTGTAAAAAAGTCAAAAACACATATTTCATTCAAAATAGTGCTTCTGAAAAATGTGTTACACAAATAGAAGACCTTTAGTAGTGTATGATAAAAAAGTCTGTGTTACTTAAGGTGTTTTTTTTTTGGGTGTAAATATTAAGGTAGTATTGGGGAATTAGCAATGTTTTCATCCCCCTCCTCCACACCTCCACATGCGCTTTTTAACTTATTGTACATGGAATACTCTTGTCTTATATAGTTTTTTCATATTAAAAAGTAGTGCCAAAGTCGACAAAGAGTTTCTTTTGAAATAATTTGTTTCCTGATTTCATTAGGTGAGGTAATTATTGCTGCCACAAACAAACTGTTTGACCTGAAGCCAGATTTCTGACCATTTGAAGTTAATTTATCAGTGAAAAATTTAAATGTGGTGTACAAGCAGAGACCACATCCTTATCAAGCAGTTACTCAGTTATCTTCCAGACAACACAAGTTCTCATTGGGCACAGTTAATGTACAAGTGTATTTTGCCAAATGTTCTTGTTGGGGACAAGGTTTGCCACAAGTACAAGGAAATGTAATGGAGGACCAAGTGGTAATTGACCCACAAGCACCCTCATCAATTGTCCTAAATTGTTGTTTTTATGCCATTGCAATTGACTAATTTGTTGCAATGTTTGTGTCTGTTATCTCTATAATTGCGCTATTTTAGTGGTGTTTGGTGTAAATGTCTCTGATATTTGTCAAATCTGGATACATCGTGAGGACTTTTACTGGAAATGTGCTTTCATAGCTGGCACCATTTGTTGTCTGCCAGTGTGAGGTACCAATTATGCATTCTTCAAGGTGACCTCATCTTTGCTATCAATACAGTTTCACAAATGGTTTATTAAGGGGGGACTGTTTTGGTTTTACAAAGGACATTTGATAAGATTGGGTGAGCTATGAGACTCCAGATTTGGGACTGGTGGTTTGAAGCCATGACTTCTTTTACTGTGAATTTTAACTTAGATCAAAAACATGCACAAAGTCTCTTTTTTTTTCCCTTTAAAGTAGGTCCTGTTTATTTTGACTTGCAAAGTATAGGTGTAAATTTTAAGTCTTATTCTTTGTTTGAGCTGTTTGAGCATAACAGTTGTTCCATGACTTCGTGACCCTTCAAGGTCTCATTGAAGGAATTTTTAATTGGGATCCAGGTGTTTGAGAATGTATTTGAAGGACCAATCCTCTCACCCCCAAACAACAATTCTTGTAGGGGTTTACCAAAATTCTCAATTGGCTTAGCTCTTTGATTGACAGCTAATTCAAACAATTGCAGCTTATATTACACAGCATGAACTGTACTAAGAGTGTTTTATTATACACATTGAGCATTTTGATACTCACCCTGAAGCCATTAACTGAGAGTCTATGTTGCTCCTCCTTACCTCCTATTTACATATGTATTTCCCCTAATTGCCTAACAATACCCATCTGGCAGACTCTTAGAACTGAGATTGTGTCTGAATGAGAACGAATTTTGTACAATTGTGGGAGGGGCTTTAGTATGAAGGTTTGGAGAATTGGTTATGTTTGGGGTGAGAGAATTGGGCCGTGAAGCCTCAAACTCTCTCCGATCTTTCTTCCCCTTCCCACTGCTTAAACACAAGAAGAAATAAATTGATGCTAGACTATCAATTGTGGAACTAGGAATTTTGGTCAGAGGGCCAGAATAGATTCCAGGGGCATGTTAAAGCAGGCTGTTAAAAATGTAAAAGAGGCACCAACAGACAATTTTGGTCTGTCATGGGGAGGTCACACCCCTTCCAATGACCATATGAACACTCTGCCACTTGCTATTATATAAAAGGATCACTCATGACTGCTGGAAGGAAAACTGGATTTTGCAGACAGGATGGCTGAGGATTCCATCACATAATTACTTTCATTTCCTAATTTTGTAACTGGACTGCTTAACAGACAAGGAGGTTCTTGACCCTTGAGAATAAACATCACAATCTTCCCCAACAGGCACAACATCTTGAGATCACAAACTTCCCCAATAAAGCAAGACATCTTGGCCAGTTTCCAACTTTTGCGATGGAAAACATTCCATCTGTGTTTCTTTTATGCAATATCCTGCTTTGTCCTGCATCTTAAAAGCAGTACCCATATAAAACATGTGCCATTCATTAATTATTCAAACTATACATTGCTAGGAAAGAAGAAATATTCATAATGTATTAATAGTGGTGAGAGAAGTGCAGGCTGTGTTGTAATCTTTGCCGCTCTCAGTAGTGTTGCCTGAAGAATAGTTGAGAAGAGAATGGTATAGTCAAAACATTACATTTCTCATTACATAAGCTAGCATAATTTGAACTTATTTTGAAACGATGCTTTTCCTACCTTGTCCCCATCTTCCCCCACCCCCTCAGAAATGAACCTTGCTTCCCCGACCTTTCCTTCCATGCCATTTCTGAGAAGCCACTTTAATGGAGCATTTGACCAAATGAAAACTAAACTCAAACTTAAGTTTACAGGTTTCCTCCATTTTAGGTAGAACTGAATATTAAACTCCCCTCCCCAATTGTCTTACTGCATGATCAAATTCCTGAATGCCTAATGCTTATGAACATCTGCCCTAGTTTTTTTTTCCCCCAGTCCCTGACTTCATGTGCCATTGACCAACTTATTTTATTTTCAACATTAAATATCAGAAGGATTCTGTTCCCTTTTGTATTAACCCCTTCCCCAGAGATGCAAATATACCATCATTGATTGAACTTGCACTATTATAATACTTAGATGTGTACTTTAACTGAAATTGTCAACACCACATACAGACAGCGGAATCACTTGGGAACTCCCAAACAAACTTCTAGTATTTGTTTTGAGCCTCTCATCCATATGAGCGTTCCTTCGTTCCTATCGGGAATGCCATATTTTCATCTTCTCGAGCTTTGCTTGTCTTTGAAAGGAGCCATATGTGTACCTGAATGGGGATTCGATCACCCACAGTTCCGTAATGTCATCACCGTTTGGTTTATTCAGCTGATATCATTCCTGAAAGATCTCTGACTTGGGGAGACCAAAGTCACTCTGCATGACATCATCCACATCTTCATTCCGTGTTTCTCAACGACATGTGCCTGTTTACATTGTAAACATGAGTCCCAACTGATTGTGTTCTTTTTCAGTTCACAATGGCCTAGTGAGGGTGGGAGTGTATGTGTGAAATGAGATTCCCTCTGACTTTGTCACTTTCAAAACAGGTTTATGCTTCCATTGGGATGAAGAAAGTTTGGAAGATTTCCTGGAGGGATTCAATGTAGAAGTCTTAATAAAGGAATTATACCACTTACTCCAGCTTCTGTATGAGAGGGGATACAACAGTTTGGCCATGGAGTCTTGTAATATTTGACTGCAGGCTATGGAAGTGGTTGCATTTTATGGCAAAGGATGGCATATGCCCCTTAGGTTTGGTCGAATTACCCAATTTTGGAGGAATGTTTTACACTCATCACAAAATGTAGAGGGAGGGAGGGAGATGAATATGTCATTTTGAGATTTGCTGATATTGTTTGGCTTTTCAGATTTTAGGATTATTATCTGTTGACTTAAAAGAAACTTTCAGTTATGCTCCTCATCCTCAATGAAGTTAGTTAGATGAGGTTTAAGGGCTTAGTTTCCTATCAATTAGTTTAAATCAGACCAACTATGGCTTTTTTTCCAGATGTTGCAAACTGGCTTTTTCCCCCTACTCAATTGCTTTTGCTCACCACCAAGTACAATGGCAGTAGCCTAGTTTCTGTTTTTAAAATCATCTTCAAGAAGGACCGAAATGAAACACTTTTTGCCTTGTTAGTAGTCCTGACATATTAACATTTTTGCACAATGTAAATGTTTCTATCTTGTTTATGGTATAATTTAAGAAGCCATAACCCTATTTAGTGTCTTGACAGCTTTCAACCTTGACAGTCGAAATATGTTAGTTCATTATATCCAATGTAAATTAGCAGTATCATGAAAGAAAGACTGTCACAGCTTACTAATCCATGCTGTCACTTTCTGTTACACTAATTATAGTAATTTTTAATTAGTTGCAACTAGTACTGGCAACTTTTCATGTCATATTAGTATCTAGTTGCAAGGGGTTGCGGATTTATTAGCAGAAGGTCAGAATGAAAGGTGAGCAGTTTGCTCCCAGTTTGTAATTTGCAGGCCTGGAAAAATCTCCATGTCCCAAGAAGGGAATGTAGTTTGTTGCAATCATATCTATATTTCCTGTATCCAAAAATGGGAAATTCCCTTCCAATTGCCCAAGTTTCCCTCATTATGCTCACTTTACTTGGGAAGGAGACATATTCTGACCCTTTCGTAATTTTCATGGTTTATCATCATAGTAGAAAAGCACATGGCACAGTCTGCACTTTTGAAAACTTTCTAGTACCATTTTGTTGTCATGGAAGGAAAAATATAGTTACACCAATTTGGATAAGTATAGTAACTATGTTATTCCTCCTCAAACTGTCCAGTTTACCAGGATCTACATCTACCTCTACTTACCTCCATTGTAATCCCCACTAACCCACAACTAATAGACACTTCAGGTCGGCCTTCACTGCCATACAGAATGGTCTCACTTTAAGCACGAACTCATGTGTTTTCTAAAAGAGGAAAGTTGTTGAGAGACCTCCTTCATGTATGCTAGTTCTAGTAGCTCCTTTTTGGCTATTGAGGTCCTTCTAACTCTTCTTAAAGGGGAAGTTTAAGCAAAAATTTAATTTTCATATGTGAAAGAGGAAACAAATCTACACACTGTGGTGAAAGTTCCATTCAAATCGGACACATATTTCTCGAGATATCAGGAAGTGAAGTGAGTAGATTTGTGTTCAAAAGTGAGTTTGAGGGCAGCAGAGCTTATAACACTTCCTCACATTGACAAGGAAAGCTTTGTTTCCCTTTGTTTTATCAGACTGTTGTGTTGACCTTGAAGTTAATAGGAGTATGACCCCCCTGTGAGCAATGCAATTTGGTAAAAATTCTCGTGCCACTTATGCAATCACATTTTAATAAAATGGGATTGTTGAGGAGAAAATCCAGTCTTAAGTTTAAAGAAAAACAAAAGACTGACCATTAATGTGGGGATAAGATGTCATATGTGCTTGCCTAAAGTTCACTTTTTGTTGAAAATGTGAAAACTTTATGTGTTCATATCTTGAGAACAACACATTGGATTTCAATGCAAATTTCACCAAAATGCTCAGAATAAGTACTCCTCTAACATACCAAATCACGTTGTGACCTTAAACCCATCTTTTAACCTCTGCAAGTACCTCCACAGAGAGGAATTAGAAGAAAATTGAGTGCTTCTTAGATGTTGTTCCCAAAATAAGTTTGGGATGGCTGTTCTTGCCCTTTAAGATTTTCAAGGACATACCTTCCATCTTTGGTAAACCTTCAACCTTCAGAGTACTTCTTCCATTTGCAGTCGAAGTTCCAAATCTCTGGTTCATGCACTTATATGTTCAGACCATTCTTATTTTCAATTTTAGTGCACCATTTTGCCCTTCCAATGGTCTCCCAACACTTTTGCATTCATCTAATCAGGTTAGGAGTAGAGAGTTCACAACGACGTAACTGATGGCGATTTTTGTCTGCAATTATTTCCAGTCTTTCCCCATTGATACCTCTTAAAAGCAGTGTTTTAATGTTTCCTGGTTTTTGTAATGGCAGTCTCTTCCTCAGATGACTGTTTGTTGTGGATGTATAGATGACAAAGACATGTGACCTTGGCGTCAGTTCCTCTTGTGGCTGCAGAAAAGGGCAATTCTTGGGAGATGCGGAGCATCTTTATCCATAAATCGAATTAGAAGATCCCTGGGAATTGCGAGAGGAATTGTGAAGTATCAAAATTCTTGCCAATTACTCCACTTGCTTAATTTAATCATTGTGGGTCGGGTAGGCAGTGTTAATTTGTGTGAAGTGGAATTGTATCAGCTTGTGCGTGTCTAAATTGAGAAAACAAGTATCAACCATTTTAAATGGTAAGTTATAGTCGTTGGGTAATGTTTTCATAGGTGGCCGCTTGCAGCAGAGAGTGTTCAATCAGCAAGCCTAGCAGGAGTTACCTTTGTGAGAGGCAGGTTCATTTTGATGCAAACATCAGGATAAATAAAATTACATGTTGGTCTTTTTGAAATGGAAGACAGAGACATATAGTACTTTGGTCAAAAGGGGAACTTTGAAAAGGAATCATATTGGTAATTGTTCTTATAAATACAAAAGTCTTTTCACATCAGTTTGTTTAATATGGAATCATGTTGAGGATGACTATAAGTTCCAAATTTTTTATAAAGAAGACCGATGTACTCATAAATTTTTAAGTTTCTGATGCTTTTTGTTGTTATTAATTTTTTTTCTTCATGTGGCCTTTCGTCTTCCTGATACAGACTAGGGTTAATGCAAATAATTAAGATGTGCCTATTGTTAATATCATTGTTATTGATTGATCACCATACTGGTCTCAGAACACGTTTCGACTCAGCAAATTAATGAAAGAGGTTCTTAATGAAATCTCTTTTCAAGAACTCATCAAAAGGATGGAATGAAATCCCTTTTTACGGAACAAATGGTTTAAAAAGCATTAGATTCTGAGACAGGAAACTAAATATTGGTGAGATTAAAGGAGGTGGTAGTCACAAAAATTTTCAGTTAATTCAAATGTACTTTTATGGGTCACAGAATTATCAACATAACAACTTTCTGTTAGTAATATTTAAATGAAACTTGAAAGGAGGGAATTTGCACTGGAAGGGAACAAACCAGAAAACTTGAAAGCAAAAATGGGATTTATGTAACACTAAAACATGATTGGTTACTAATTCCCTGGGCACAAGTAGGTGTATTAAAAGGGACAACACTGTGCTTTGATACTTTAACAAGGTGCACTCTATTTTTATACCTGCTCTTTATGTACACTTCAAAAATGATCCTCGTCTTGCTTATCAGGGAGGTGACAGTGTTAAAAAGGACTTCTGCATAAGCCACTCCCTCCTCTGTGCCATCAACTTCTACATTGTTTGTACCATTGTTAGTTTAAGGAGTAATCTACTTTGCCCCTCCTTACCTCCTATTTACACTTTGTTGTCCCCACTTACCTGCAGTAAGTTCCCGGCAAGAGTTTAATAGCACAGTGGCTCTAGGTTACCTCCAGAAGAGAAAGCTTGCCAGGAACTTACTGCAGGTAAGTGGGGATTACAAAGTGTAAATTAGAGGTAAAAATCAGGGTTCGTAGATTCCCAAACCAGGGAGTTTGGGGAAATTGATGTTAATTGAATAAAATAATCTAGTCTTATATTAAACCAGTCAGTTTGTTAAACGTTAGTGTCTTATCAAACTCCCTATGTGAAGCTATACACATCATTGAACCCTTTTTCCCTGTTGGGTCCATGGTTAAAGTCATCATCAGCCAGTTATGTTGTGCAGTTGTCTTATTGCCTATGATAGTCATTAGAAGTACCTGCACTCATACATACTCAAATGTTTATTAAGTAGGTGCTTAAAAGCTACTTGAAAATTGAATTACCTGGTGTATAATGTATCGTGTGCATTGCATTTTCTTTCTTTGGAGTGGCTGGCTTCTCATAAAAATAACTTACATGATGTTAAAAGAGAGTGATGTGGGTGTGTTTTTGTGCTGTAGCTATAAACAATACTCAGCATGTGTTAGCAGTAATGTGGCTAGGGTTTTTGAGCCATGCAGCATGTTGTGCGATTGTTTACTTTGGTGAGGTGTCTAAGGAGAGGAGACTCCCTAGCTTTGGAAATTTCCAAAATTTTGGTGTCCTTAAATGCAATCTGTTCCATGTATGTTGGTACCTTTTGAACTAAAATTTGTGTTATAATAAATATGAATGCCCCATAGTTTAGGAGTTGAGGAGTGAAGGGGGGCATATCTCACTAACTATACCACTGAATTAGATACTTGTTGGCATTACATATCTCTGCAATCACTCCTGAGGGAGCTTCTTTTTTTTTTTTTCGGAGGAAAGCACTTAAATTTCGCCATGTCTCTCCATATATTTTCATGTATAGTACAGGAGGGAAAAATCCCTTCCAATTAACAAAATCTAGATGCATAGATTTCCCTGGAATTAGCTTCCCAGCCTCCCAACTTTTTCCCTCCATTTCTGCATTATTGCAGGAAGAGTGAATTAACTTGTGATCAGGTAGTTGAGGGGATGAGGAAGGTCCACAGTTTGAAGGTAGAGAACAGTGTTGTAAGGGGGCTTGGGAAGGAGAATGGGGTCTGGTGTGGGGAACATATTAGAAGTATTGAAAGCCTTGTTTCTTTATTTCTACACATGGTAAAGAATTGCTGTTGTAGATTTTTACACATACACATTGTACACACATAGTGCGTAATGAAATTGCGTAGACTACCATCTCGATAAAAGCTTAAAATGGTAAAGGTTTCAAAGGGTAAATTTGCATTGCTTGCTGTTAAAGGCAATAAAAAGACACAGCAAGGGAACATCTTTCTTTACGACATTGCTTCTTAATAAATCTCATTTCCCCATCGTTGGTTGATTTCCAGATGTAATGCACTCTATTTTGGGTTTTTACAACAGCCTTGTCGTAACCAATTTCAGGAGCAATTGGCTCTAAGTATTTGCTTTGTGCCAAACTGGGTCGGACAGTTAATAGTTATTCACAGGATGCGTGCAGCAGTTCCTTTCAGGTAATAACGTGACCTTAAGGGAATAGCTGACTGCAGTTGACTGGATGTGACTCGAAAGTTTTCTAAATTAATGTCGGTTTCTTGAAGAGCTGTATGTTTCTCTGCCCCAAGAAATGAATGCATACTTGTTTAATTCTGCAACTGCTAGGAAACAATGACTCAATAAGGAATAAAGAAAAAAGTATATGCAACTTTTTTGACTAGACATGGGAGATGTTCTTGTCTATATATATACTGTAAACTTTAAAATCAATTTCACTTAAACATCTTGGGTATATTGCTGAGTTATTTAGCACATACATAACACAGCATAATTACTTGTCACTTCATTGTGATTCACTGTGATTAAATTTTAATATTTTACTTCATTCTCTTCAGCCTCAAGGGTACCTCTAGGTCCCCTCCAGGTGTGCAAAAAAGAAGCATGAATCATGCGATGGTAAAATATTACCTTTGTTCTGTTCATAGTACCATCGATTGTTCGAGTTTTCTTTGAAAATCAATCTCTAGCGAAATTAATTGAGGGCAATCTTTATGTGCTATTTATAGATGAAATGACTGCCATGTAATGGCAAAATTGTGATAGTCCTCAACCGTGTCTTTCTCCTCATATCTTATAATTTGGTCGGCAGCTCCTTTGGAAGTTCATTACCTATTCAGACAAAAGTGGGGGAAGAAAAAAGTTTTGCCTTTATTACAAATTAAGTTAAAATTAACTTTTATTTTATGGTTGAAGAAAAGTTTGGTTGTCCTTTATGAATTCTTACATTATCATTTCTTGTCATACTTTGTCAGTAGAGAAGAACTACAGTATGTATGCATTGGTGGCAGTCTTTAGCCTGTATGTGCGTGTATAGGTATGTGTGTGACAGTGTGTGTGTGTGAGTACATATGTCAGGGATGCTCAGCACTGCATGGTATGGGCAGCAGGATTACAAAATTTAAACTCCATACTCATAGACAAGGAATCTTTATCATCAAAACTTAATCTTGGCAAAATCAGGAGTGAGTTTGTAATATGGGGAGAAGATGATGCATCATAATTAGGAAAATCAAAGACAATGGGCAGTTTCTCATTAATTAGAACGAGGGCATCCTCCATTTCTCACCAGGATGCACTGCCTATGAAACTTTGTAACACTTAGTAGGGATTTCCATATGTTAAACTCTGAATGTACTAGTATGAAGTGAAATCAATGAAAAGCCTGTATGTAATTGCTTTTTTAGTTCTAACATTACAACTTTAAACATGTATCCAGTAATAGGAAGTTTACATCCAGAATAAAGTGAGACAAGCTTCAATGTAAAGATGGGAAAGGAAGATAAATCCAAGATGACTCAATATTCACAGTAGATGGTTGCATGACCAGTATTAAATAAAAATTCTTTTTCTTTCCACATGAATATAATTATAAATGAGTGGATTTTTTGTCAAGTGTCCTCATCCATTTGGTGCTAATAGAAGTCATGACATGGCTCTGCTTCTTAAGATTTGAACAAAAAAAAAGCGGCCCATGTGATCAAAGATGGTGTGGGGTGTAACCAACTTTGTTACTTTATCTGTGCTCTCAAGTGGTACTTGCTTTGAATGCATTCACAATGCTTAAAAAGCAATTGCTAATTGGCACATATTTGACTGGCCTCCTAGCTGACCCCAAATACTGCAAACTTTTAATGTATTTTGGTATATCCGGAACTTTCAATCAATTAGTCAGATGTGAAAGCTGACTTTATCAAGTGTGCATGTCATGTGCTTCATTTCCTCCAAAAGTTACATCTTGTCCAATGTACTTTTATTATTGTTACTATTGAAACAGTCCTTGTTTATCCATATACATTTATTTTTCATTTCTGTGGAAAAATATTTAATTGCTCCATCGATGTACTTAATACCCCTTGCTGCAGTAAATCTAATAAGCATTGTTATATTTAGTTGACTGTTAAGGGTTGATCTGTGTTTTGCAAAGCACTTATTTTCTGGAATAGAAAGAAGAAAGGAAGTGTGATGCATCGGGTGTGCCAGGTTTTATATTTTATTTTGCCACTGGTTGAAATGACAAGCTTGCCACCAGGAGAGTAAAATGTAGTAAATTTTAGTCAACTTCAGTTGGAGGATGAAGAAGTTTTCATGGTAACGAACCACTTGATATGAAGCTAGATACGAAGCTAAAATGCATCCAAGAGATGGTTATCAAACAAGAAAGAGGTGGACCCATCCTTCAAAATTTAAAATTTTAAATTGCAGAATAGGCTAAGTGCTATTCAGAATAAATTGGCCTCACGCCTTGACTCAAGACTCCTGTGATGGATATGTTTGCGTCTCCTGACGGATGTCTCGCAGTAGAAGAGTAAGGTTACTGCATAATATGGCAGGATGTGCCTTTCTTTCAAATTCTTTCATATTTCAAGTTGTCTGTTACACATTTATCTATTTTAAACAGAGAGAGAGGTTAATTTTACCAGGCGGCTCATTTTGAGATGCATCAAGGTGTCATTATTTTGAAATCAGTAGCTGTTTCATCATGAAAAATGGATTTTGTTACAACCTCCGTGTTCCATTATCGTGCACTCGATCATACAAATAGATCGTGTTGATAGAGAGGGGCTGAAAGTATTTCTGAATTAAAAAGGAGATCGATCACTTGTAAATAATGAATGAGATCATGAAAGTCAATGTAAGCATGGACAAAGTCGGCAGATTAAAGAAGGGAGGCGAGGTTAGAGGAGGGTCATAAGATGCTTTTGTTGTCATAACTAAATGATATTTTAAGACTTCACATGAATGGCAGCTGTTATAAGGGGATCATGAGATTGGAAGATGTTAAAATGTCGGAAACTTAATTAGTCTTATTGTTTGACTCTTGTCAAATCTTGAGGCCTTGAGGATTTGGTGGTGAGGTGTGAATTTGGGGAAATTACAGGTAGAAATGACTCAATAATTTCAGTTTGCATTACCTTTTGGAAGGGTTAAAGAAGTGAAGCAAAATGAATGGCTTGTAACAACATCACATAATAGTGGAATAATTCTACATTGCCTGAGGAAATTCACAGCTACTTCAGATCATATCTTGCCCAACTGTCTTTGGATGGTGTACTGGTTTTGCAGTATGTGTGTAATGGTGTGCAGGACTGTTCTGTTTAGAAGTTGATGTTATGGTGTAGCCTTGGTACAGCTTCTGAAATTCATTGGCTTGTTTTTTTTGGGGGGGGACGGGGGGGGGGGGTAAAGAAGATTGAAAGTGGTACGAATCTGAATGTATCAACTTTAAAGGATTTTTTAAGCTCATGTAAATGCCTTCCTAGGGATTCACCGTTTTACACTTAACTTCAAAGAATTCCCAAAATATTAATCAGTCACGGCTATCTTAGAATGGAACAGTTTCCCAACTAACATTTCATTTTTACCTGGGGAACTAAAGTTTGCACAAAAATGGAAAATTTGAAGGTGAAATACAGACACCCTAACTTGAATGAGTGCAGTAGACTGTCCTGTTTCATGGTTGGCTCTTGAGAGTCATGTGACCATATTTGTCCTCCTCACCTGTGAAATTCACTAGGAGTAACAAACTGCTTGGGTTGCCTTAAATGTTCCTGTTCAATATTGAAGTCCTAAACTGTTATAAAAGATACTTTGAAGATAAACTAGAAAAAGGAAAATGTTAGATTTTAGCTGTAGCTTCAAAATTAGTTGCGGGTGAGTGCTCGGCTGAGTGCTGGTTACCCTTTAAGATTTTTTTATGAGTACCAATATCAATGTATCCTTGCTAAAGGCAAATGAAAGTCAAGTGATATCAGTTAGGGGTTCTCTAGCAACTCCTTGCCTAAAAAGAACTTTGACCACTCATCACATAGGATTGACCTTTCGATGTCTCTTTTGCCTAATTCAACTATGCTTATAGTGCACAAAAGGTGGAGAACAGGAAATTAATACAGATGTATTTATTAATCAACCTTGGTCAGTGAAGGGTCAAGTTGAGTGGACGGAAAAGTGCAACAAGTCATTCAGTATAAGTATCTGAAAGATTGTTTTGTAAAATATAACTAAAACACTAGAACAGCATAAAACATAAGGTTTGGTAGTTTAATTCCTCACTGTCCAGTGTCCATCATGTTGAACTTTTGGATACCTTTATTTATTCATAAGATCTTTCTTGCCCTACTGTTTTTTTTTTTCCCTTTTAACAGAAATTTGAACCAGTGATTTGTTAATTCTTTAGTCTTAGTGTAGTTTTTAGTTGCGGTGCCTGCCTTGCAGGCAGCACCGCAACTAATGCAGTTACTATCGCGATGTCAATTTCTGACTTTTCCGGCACTTTATTTCTATCTCCTTCTAGATGCTTTGTGGTATCGAAATACGGTTTAGTGCAATTTGTAGGGATGGTACTTCTCTTTCGTGTTTTTAAATTTTGGTGTAAATATGATTTTCGTGAGAGTGTAAAATTGGGGGTTTTTTCACGTAAAATTTGGAAACGTGTTCTATTTTTAGTAACAATCTTGCGGAAAAACCAGGTCCGTGTGTACTCTGGAGAATAATATGTTGTTTAATTTAACACAGCGCCATCAATTTGGTTGTTTTTTTAATTCATCGTGAATTTTGAGTATTTATATGAGGATTTCTTTGTAGAGATTTTTTCTTTTCAAGTGACATGGTCGGGGTTGCTGTGGAGTAAAAAGTTTAATAGTCTAGAGGAGTTTTGTTCACTGTTTTTTCATAAAGTAAGTTTCTGTTGGAGGGAAACATTGTTATTGGTAGGTAAATATTATTTTTTTGTATGAGATGGCTCGTATTAATATTTGTGTTATATCAAGGTGTCTGGTTATGGTAAATTTGTTATTTTAAAGTTTAAAATTATGTGGAGAATATAACAATGCCCAAGGAGGGCCGTTCAAAGATTTTTTTTTTTTTGTAGAAAGGAAAGGTTGGCAACAAAGAAAAAGAAAGTATGGGGGTGAATTTCAAGATAAAAGTTATGAAAGGGAGAAAAATGATGATGTTAGAGTTGGGATCAAACAAAAAAAAGGCTCTAGTGGATATGAAAAAAGTCAGAGGTGTGATGATGGGGAAAGTAGGGAACATGACGATCGTGATGTATTATTTAAACCATCCGAAAGATCTACATGTACATTTTATTTTTTCGTTGTTGTGGGTGGTAATTGTTTCTTTTTTTTTTTTGGTGTTTGGCATTATTGGTTACAGGGAAGATGATCATCTTTATTTAAGACAAGTCATTGTAAGTTCATTATGTACCCCTCCACATATTTACACCACGAGTTGCCATTGCTCAGAAGCTCCACTAAAGAAGAATGCTTAAAAAACCAAATTCAGAGGGAATGTTCTTGGGGATATATATACATTTAGGGAGAAGAGCACATCATAAGATGAAGAAGTGTTAACATGAACACATAGTTTAATGTAAAGAGTAGTCACGGTAGGGTTTTAACATGTTCATTCATATCTCGTTTTATATTTGTATGTGATGAGAGCAACCATTTTTTATTACGCTGGGCGGTGATCTGTTTGAGATATTGGGAAGAGGTCTGCATGAATGAAGGTTTTGCACAATCATTCAGGGACTGCTTTGGGTCTTCAGTTGGGGGAGAAGCCCTTTAGAACCAACTGATTTGGTCTTTTTAAAGGCCATGGATAGTTCATCTCTTGTCAAAAATGTGTTGACTTTGAAATGGTTATTTAAAATTTTGAGGGGGCCATATGACAGTTTGGCTTTCCTCTTTTTACTTGAGGAAGAAAAGACATCCCTTGCCTTCTCCGGGATTTACGTCACTGTAAAACAATTAAAAATGATTGCCTTATCATTTTTTTTTATATTTATGTTCAACGAACGTAAACATTAAATTTGGATCGTTTGTAGAGGGTTTAGATTGTTAGCTTACACAACGAAGTTTTGAACAGGTACGAGAAAATTCGCAATTGTAAATTTTTAGCCAGGTGGTTCATTTTAAGTAAATGGTAAAAGTAGCAAGCCACTTATTTATAAGCTAGTTATGCTCTTTTGTGTTATGTCACTGGCTGTGGTGTTATCAGCGAAACGTTTATTTTACATGAAGTCCGTTTTTTCTTTGAAAGTGATTTGTTGAGCTATTGCATATGAGTGGTTGGAATGATGAAATTTGTCTTTTACGGAGTTTTTTACTGGACAGTGAAGTCTTATTCATAGACCTGGCTTTCTTATTGCTTTTACATATTTTAGGTTATCGATTGATCAGTTGCGAGTCGTGGCCATACATAAACTTGCTATATTATTATTTTTATTAGAAAAAGAAATGCATGGAAATTATTAAAACAATTTTTATATAGTGCAATGGCAACAGTTTTGTTCCGTAGTAAGAAGTCACTGTCAGAAAGGCGACAACAAGTTCTTCATATAGAGTGTAGGAAGAAGCGAGACTGTTTATGATGTGATGACAGACGAATCGCCGCTAATAGTTATAAACTAGGGACATCGATATTTTTGGTTTTCGGGTTTCATGAAGGGACGTATAGATGTTGCAATTTATCTTTTATGATTTGTAAGTGATTGATTCGGTTCTCTGATTTGTGGAGGTCAACGTCGTTCAAGTGTCTATACATTACTGAACTAAGAAGTTACTGGCGAAGGGTTAGTAGTAAGGTATGTGCGCGGGATTAATATAAATTGGAGAAACAGCCACAATAGACCTAAGGCTAGAGTGAAATATCATCATATTAACATTTATGTTGAGAGAATATAGATGTAAGTAACGCTGACAAAGGAATTTTTACTTTG
Source organism: Holothuria scabra (assembly GCA_037179385.1). Classification (NCBI taxonomy): domain Eukaryota; kingdom Metazoa; phylum Echinodermata; class Holothuroidea; order Aspidochirotida; family Holothuriidae; genus Holothuria; species Holothuria scabra. The sequence goes on from CM074181.1 coordinate 19,094,054, forward strand.
CTGTTTTATATTATTTTATTTTATTTCATCATTTGTAAAGATTATGGTAAATCTGAGATATCGACATTTCTTTTGATTCTAGATTAACTTGTTATTACATGTTACTTACAACAATTTTTTATTACGAAAGCTGAGGAAGTAAACTTGGTGCGGAGCGTACAGAACTTTTTAAAAACCATTAATCTTTATAAATTCTTTATGTTCAACATTGGAAATTTTTCCTTTTGTTCATTAACAAAATTCCATCTTCAAGCAAGTGACTACAACGTTACTGTCATGTATATACAGACTCATTATCGTTTCCAACATTACGTCATAACAGTGTACTCCACCTGTATTCACTAAACAGCTAAACAAATGGCATGTTTTTTCCTTATTAACTGCACTACTTAAAATACAATTTTGACTAACGTCTGTTTGGTCGAATGGTCTGTCTTGAGCCTTTGGCGCTTTACCATCTTTTATCAGAAACCCTCATGCTGTACAAGGAGTTACTAAGGAGGCGGGGCATTAGGGATACCTTATGAATGTACAAGCAACAGCTTGTAAAGGGCGTTGAAATGTTATCTGATGTGACGTTTTGCTCTTTCTACAGTTCTAAATCAACTGTTGTATCATCTTTTCCTGATTTACTGTCAACTATGAGTTCAAAATGAGCAAACCTCATTATACCGGCAATCGAGTATTTCTTTGGTGTGTTACACGTTCCACCTCAACCACATTTCTAAAGTGAATGAACAATGTTCCTGGATTACAAGTGTGGAACTGAACTTAGCTGCTATTGGGCAAAACACAATACAAGTATTTTGGAATGGTATTTTTGTCCCCCTAAAATAGTCACCTTTAAAGTACAAGACGACTTGGTTTGTCGGCACCGCAACTCGTCTAGACGTTCGTCTTGTTAGTGTAGCTCAGTGAACAGAGGAACAGGTTCCAGAGACCGGACTTTGACATCTATATCCCCAGTCCTTACCTCCTAGTTACACTTTGTAATCCCCCTTACCACCAGCATGGAGTTTGGGAATTTTGTCACCATGGCAACAAAACTATTGACATGATTGCCTTTTTTTGCTCCTTTCACATCCTTCATGAATATGTGCATCATTGTGACTACCTGCACAAAAACTGCCTGGCAAAAAGAAATTATGTGATAAGATTTGTTGAACTATTAACTATATAGAGGGCAGTATTTCTGTATATTTCAATATTTATACCATGTGCTGACTTTTCCCTTGTTGGTACAGGGAAAGGGAGAGGCTGAGTAATATTTCTTTGAGAGTGGCCTTTCTTTAGTGATCTCCATTTTGAGGGCAAGAACAACATGAATTGCCATTTTAGTTTTTAGGTAAATTACATGTTTGCATTAACAAGTAGTGACACATATTTTCATATTTGTATTGCATTTGAGCAAACCTTGATGGCAAACTGTGTTCCCCAAAATAATAAAAAAAATTTAATGCAAAAATTCCTCCTAACCATGTATGAATAAATGTTTACTTAACATGTGGGTGATTACTCATCATGTGGGACATTCCAAGGAACATTAATCCCATTTTTGTATTTGAGTCATAACAAGTTCATATTATGTTGCAATAACGTGGGAGCTGTATTCGCAGTCGCTTGATTGTTCGTGCATCACTTCAGTTTAAAAGTATAATATAAAGCATTTGAACAGGGTGAAGGTGAGGCTAGAAAATATAAGTAGGTAGTCCTTAAATACTGAAAATTTAGTCAATTAATTCAGTTTAAGGACAGAATTTGAAGATAATTATAAATAATAATGATATTGTCAATAGATAATGAAATTGAGGTTAAATTTACTGCACAATTTAATATAGGAAACATGGAGATCATTTCAGCTCTATGTTGTATTCAGAGGAACCATGAACCTACTTATCTGTAAAAAAATATGTCCATGACAAAATTCCATAATTAATTCAAAGACATGTGGGTAGGAGTGTAAATAACTCCTTGAGCACTGGAGACCTACTGCAGTGTGTAGAATGTATTTCAGTGGTTTTTGTGAGTAAATTACAAACTGCAGGCATAGAAAGAGAATTGTAAATAGTATAAAGTGCCAGATTTCATCCACATTTGTCAGGATATGCAATAAGTCAATTGTTAATGTTTAAGCGTGTAAGTGCATCTGAAGAAGTTGTTGCAGTTGGCCTTTGACCTTGAATCTGATGACGTACCCATGGTTAGTCAAAGTCAAAATCTTTTCCTTTTTGGTTGAGATGTACATAATCACTCTGAACATTTCCGACTTACACTTAGGCGTACGAGGCAGGAGTGCAGGGGGGGGGGCACTCGCCCTCCCAATTTGGGCAGAAGTAGTTGGTCTTTTTGGGCAAACATGATAAAAGGCGCTGTTATTTGGGCAAAAATTGCTCTTGCCCCTTCCCACAAAAATGGCCCCAGTATGCCTATGAACTTGCAGCCAGGAGATCTGGATCTGGTTAGAGCATTAGACTTGCAGTTGGGAGTTTAAGAGTTTGAGTCCTGGCTGGGTCATAAACTGAAGACTTAAAAACCAGAACCTGCTGCCATTGTGATTGGTGGGCAGCATGAACAATGGAGTAGGGAAAACAAGTCAGTGAGCCGCAACTGGAAAAAAAAGGCTATGGCCGGCTCGACTTATACCAATTTGTTAGAAACTGAGCCTTAAAGCCTTATCTAACTAACTCTCTTGAGTTGTTGAAACAATTTTTTTCTCTCAGATTTTTTTTAACTTGGCATAGCTACATAAGGACAATGTTACTTGACCTTTATGTAGTGATTTCATGACAATATGAAAGGCAGCTGGTTCCTCACTTTTTCATTTAGAAGATCTCGTAGAAGTGCCATACATAGCACGAAAGCTCTCATTTTGGCAAATAAATGGATGGTCTCTCTTCCTTTTGCAAACATCCTTGGTTTGCTTCCATTCATCTGTTAAGGTGACAGTAGATCCTTCAACAAATTGAAATCTCCCATCTCTGAAAACACGAGTGGATAAAAGCTCCGAGAGTGGAAAAGATAAACCGTGTGAAATTTTGTAGTTTCCTTGATGCCTTTAATTAGGTTGTGTTGGCTTTTAAATCTGCCAAGACCCATGAGGTAGAAAATAAAATGAAAACTGAAAGCTCTGAGTTTTAGAAGCATCTTGGGACAGAGACCTTCAACCTTCAGGAATCAAAGTCTCTTAAAGCTTGATGCTACACATGAACGGTGGATTGTTCTTCATTTAACTGTTTCTTTGAAGAATTCCTTCTTTAGCCTTGGATATTCATAATTATTTGATTTTATTTACCCAACAATTTTTCTGTAGAGTTCACTTAAGCTTATCAAGAGCACCTACGGATGATTGGTTAAGTCATTATCGTAGTTACAGTTGTTGGTTCAAAGCTCATGTGTTCTAATTGATAGTTTTGGGGGTAGTAAATGCCACGCTTGTGTGACTTCTGGTTATTATTTAGGTTTAGGGAATGTTCATTTGGATTTAATCTTGTCAATATGGTATTTATGATTGTTGGAGCAGCTGAGCAGTCCATTGGTATGGTTGGTGATTTCAGTTAAAGTTTATGAAATAAAGCGATGGTTGACCCATCACTAGTAAGACACAGTTTTCATTCAATTTTTTCCGTATTATTGTGTTATTGCAGTGATAGGAGGTAGCAGTATTTTGTCTGTTGTTTCGTGAGTTAAATGCACTTTGGTAAACAGAAGTGTATTTAGATCATTTAAGTCAAACAGTACTTGTCTTCAGTTACGTGATACACAGGAGACAAGTATGGTGGAAGGATTGGAGGGGGTGTAATTGTGACAGAAATAAGGTGTACCATAAGAGTGTAAATTATGATTCTTTAATATGCAAAAATCTTAACCATTACCCTCTTTGGTCAGAGAATTGATATGGGGAATGCTCTTTTGGAAGAAATTTAACAAGGATATCATTAAAAGATTTTGATCATGGTGAAGGGTTGGAAGTTGCAAGATAAACAACACAAACATTTTGAGTTTGCTTTGATAAACCTTAAATCTGCTTTATTCATGAGGTCTAAAATACCGTATAAATGTCAAATTTTGATGAGATGATTCACCCAGCATCCCCCTTCTCCTACTCAACACCATGAAAGCCTCTGTAACTTGGCTAGGCCTATTGATTTCAAGTAGTAGCATTGTTTAGATTTAATTTTTACTGCATCATCTAATGATAATAAAGTTATATCTGTCATTTAAAGTGTTAGCTTGTACAAAGGATAGGAATACTAAGTTTTCTGCAGTCCTCCTGACCCTCTGGCAAAGGGCAGTTTGGCAAAACCAAACTTGGAACTGCTTTCCGAAGAAGGTATTACTGTGCGTCCACTGAAGGACATATTGCAACACTTAACAACCAACTCACAGCCTTAAAACCATATACATCATTGGTCTGTTATGTATGACTCCATTCTAGAGTGGCTGAAAAGAACAGATACTACACTTGATCTTAGCCAAAAGACCGAGAAAGAATACTGGCACAATTGAGCAGAGTAAAACGCTTTCCTACTTTAAGCTACAGTAACGTTAGGCCCATTAAAGCATGAAGTCTATTTCACTCCTCACCTCCCTCCTATCATCTATTGTATACCATTTATACCCATACTTACCGTCTGGCAAACTAATAACACCGTACCAACCCTACTAGCTGAGGGCTGGGTAACGTTAGGCCCGAAGCATGAATTATTCAACATGAAACTCACAAATTAAATCTTTTTGGAAAAATCTGAAACATTCTTTGCAGTATACATTTATCCCTTTAATGAGCACACAGCATTACTGTCCACCAAAATATATTCTATTGGTATTAAACTGGGACATATGTTATGGAAATATTACATTCGTTGCAGACCTGAAGGAATGTTTTGAACATCATTTATTATAGACCAAAGGGTGACAAATTGTTAAGTGTAATGTTGGCGTATTAAAGCTGCAGTTAACAATCATTTTGATGAAAAAGTTGCTCTCCATACTCTCCATGTCTCCTCACTGAATTAGAACATGGGTAACTGGCCAATCACAAGCCAGCATTCTCAAAAAGTATTTAAAAATGATTGTTAGTAAAAATTAATAACAGTCTTATGTGTTTGAAAGACTTTAAAAAATGGGACCTCTTTCAAATCCCTTCAGATAAGGAACAAAAATTGGCAATGGAAAACTATCTGACCAATAAACTCTAGCATAAGGTTTAAATGTAGGTTTCCATCAATTCCCAATCAATTTTTAGTTCATGCCTAAGAAGTTGCAGGGCATATTCCATCTGCTGAAGATAGAAAAAAAGGAAGTCAAGCAAACCTAAGTTAAATCGACTGATAAAAGTGCAAAGAAAAAGAAAATGAAGTAATTATTGGAATGGTTCCCCCTTAAAAGATTGACCAAATTTTATCCTTCTATAGCTTCAGATTGATTGGGGTCAGGTTGAGGTAGAGTTTTTCCTCATGCCTGCTTGGCGGATGTGTCTTACTCCTGTGCACCTTCATTTAATGCAGTGCATGGTGGAGGTTCTATACATTAAAAAGCTAAGAGTACATATTTAAAACCTGCCATGAAGGTAAAGTTCCCTCCAGCTATGTCCAGGGTCTCAATGAATTAGTTGCCAATTTAAACTGAATGAGGGACAGTCTTTAAAATTTCATTTGTTGATGGACTGAAGTTTTTTAAGTGTCCATCAGAATTAAGGTGACATGTACTTTTAACTTTTACCTTGGAGCACTTTGCCTGTTGTTACCTTCATAACTTGTTGCACTTACTGTATGCTGGTCAATAATTGTGATAAAGTTTGACGAGATTCAGTGACCTACCAACATGAGTGTGTTATGTAGTGTCAACCAGATAAAAAGGTAGCGGGTTAAGTGTGGTTTCAAACATGGTAGTAAGACTAAAAGTTTAAAATTCCTAAAACAGCGCTAACAGGTTAGTCAAATTCCTAATAGTGCAAACACAGTGCAAGTCCTTCCCTTTAGTCACCTCTTGTGACAAGCAGAAAACACCATGGGCATATGCTTTTACCTCTGGCCCAGGAGGTCAATAAATGTGAGAAAAAGGGTAATTTGTGGGGGGCAGTGTAGGGCTCCTTGCACAGTAACTGTTGACAACAATTCAAGCTTGCAGCTTAAAGGTAAAGAGCAGTCCCCCCAAACTTATTTTGAAGGAAAAGCTGGATAACACAATTTTCCTCTTATTTCACTTCAATGTGTCTTTCATTACAAATTATGGCTGTAGTACTATTGCATATTCAAGGTAAACCAAGCAGTTATTTCTAGTAAATTTCACATTTGAAGACAAAAAATGGTGTCACATGACTCCCAACAGCCAATCATGAAACTGGACAGTATATTACACTTCTTCAATTTGGGATGACTGCTCTTAATTGCCTTTAAACAAGGTACTGAAAGGGGTGAAAGCACTTTTAGAAGGCAAAATATCTTCTAGGGGGATTGTGACTGGGGAAAGAGACTTCCTTAACTTGCATCACATCCTGAATGGTAACTTTCATATATCTAGGGGTAGCAGTTTACCCCTTCCCCTAGCCTTTCTTGCTACAGGTTTGCAGCAAGCATACTTGCCACATAGGCAAAGCTGTCCAGGCTGAATCATGTTTTCACTGTAATGATTCTTTAACACAGACTGACATGTTTATTTGAAGTCCTTCATGGTCACATTTTCTTCAAGCTAGTCCAAACATGCCTGCAGTGCAACAATGAAGCTATGCATAAAACCTACCACTGTCAAAGCTGATATTCTGTGATGACAAAAAAAAAAATTACTTGTTTAACTGAGGGTTTCCAGCTTCATGCATAACTAACCTGACATTTGCTGGTATATTTATTTTCCCCCAAATCTGTTTATCCTTCTTGTGTGATCTTCCACAAAATTTCACCTTTTATGCTTGGTTAAAGAGTAAAGTGATATTTGAAATGATCAGAAAGGTAGGTCAGAAAAGTTTTTACCTGGAGGGTAGGATCAGTCATGAAGTAGTGCTTATAGGTTGTTGATAAACTTGATATACCTTCTGCTTCCTGAAACCTGCCATCTTCAAAATGTTGAAAAGTTTGCATCAAAATGTTCTGTTTATGTCCCTCAGACTGACACCTGCAAGTGTGTATGTGAGGAAGGAAATGTTACATGAAAGTTGATACTTAATTCATAGTCATGCATTGTCAGGAATAAAATTATAATGTAGGTTTTACAGACAGAGTGGTAGGGTGATGACTTGTGAAGTACTATGACCGGGACTACAGGGGTGGTTTATACACAGTTGGTACATACTTTAGCTACTGGTTATAATGCTGAGCATTTTAAAGGGCAAATATTCTCATCCCTAGATGAGTTTAATGATCCCAACTCAATCACTTTGAGGTTGGGAGTTGGAGTTCTTGCCAGCTAGGTCATACCAAAGACTTAAAAAATGGAACCTACTGCCATTGAGCTTAGTGCTCAGACTAAGCAGTGCAGGAGGGAAAACAGAAAACAAGCCAGTGAGCCACAACTGGAAAAAAGAGTGGTGGCTGGCATGGCTTGAACCAATTGGTTGGAAACTTGGCCAACAAACTCCATCTACATAACTCACTTCACAACTGTGTTAACCTCATGTTTGGTGAAGTATAACACAACTGCTTCTCACCTGAGAGACCATCATCTGCTTTTCACTTGAGAGACCTGGATCCAATCTCCAGATCAGGTCCCCATACAGTTCCAAGTCATACTAAAGACTTCAAAAGTGGAACATACTTTCATTGTGCATGATGCTCTGCATAAGCAAAGGAGTGTGAAAAACAATCTAGTGCCCCACATAACAACTGGAAGGGTAGAAACTTTGGGGAAATCAACAAATTTTAGAAAATCTGCTCTTAATTTGCCATGCAAATATCTCCCAAGATGTAGAATGTTAATGTTAAGCTAAAGCAAGGGCCAGGTTACTCTGCCTGGCTCCAAACAATGTACCACATTTAAAAATAATTTTTTTTTTTCACTGTCAGTTGAAGTTTTTGTTTTCATAGTTGTGTAATACCAAGTTTTCCAGCAGGACTCTTTTTACATGAGTCTTAATGATTGCAGTGTCAGAATTGATCAATACAAACCATTTTAAAATAAGTCTGAGATTCGCAAAAGTCATTTAATATTGTTGCACTCTGTAAAACCTAGCCGTGCCTCTATTACACCATTTACTATGTAGGTCAAGTACCCTTGCAGTTGAATGGAGGATTCTTTGAGCTGATTCTTTAGCCATAGAACTGAGGTTGAGTGCTGAAGTAGTTCTTGAAGTGTAATTTCTGTTACAGTAGGTAAAGTATAGGGTCAAGGAGTTGAGTTAAAAGTGTCTGAACAAGAATAACTGTTGACAAAAGCAGCAATATTTGTTGGATAGCATTGAGTTTTTATGTAAAGCGGTACTGCTACTGGACAACAGGAATATTGTAGTCATGCAGCAGTGATATGATTTCCTACTTTTTTCTGTGCTTTGTACTTGCTATTTACGGTTTTGATAGGAACATGCCTCTGTTTACTTCCGATCTTTCAATTTACCCCTCCTCTACCCTTATTTACCCCTCCTCCACCCTTACCCCTCTATCGATATTTACCCCTACATCATCTGTCTATACACTAAAAACATGTAAATTTATATCACTCCTCCCTCATCTCCACATATGAATCCTAACCTGCAATAATGCTCTAGTGAACCAGAAGTACAAAGTTAAAGGGTGCCTTCCAAGAGAGGGCAGCAACCTTTGCAATTTGTCCATGATCTCAGGCCTAGTTCTAGCAGAAATGTTTCCATCATCTAGCATGCGGTCAGTAGTGGTGTTTTTGTTAACAAGTGTACAACTTGTAATTGGAGGATTAGGGATTTGACTCCCCCCTTTTGTTATGTTGTGACCTTGGAATACGATGCTCATACAGTACCTCAAGTGCCTCTCTTTACCCAGGTGTTAATTGGGTTCCTAGCCTTTTGGCCTCAGAATATCAAAATTAGGGGGGGGACCAGGCTAAGGGCAAAAGAAAATGTTGGGGCAAATTTTGAGGGCCCAGTACAAAACCAAGCCCAAAGTACACTCTCCTTGTGGTCCAGGGCACGAAGCACCCAGAAGCTGTACCTAGTCTATTGTGTTATGATTGGTTGTGCGTTTAAACTGCTGCCCTGGTAGGGGTATAGGTGCATGAAAAAATGCAGGTGCATTAAAAATGCAAATATCACTATCCAGGAAATGTGCAAAAAGGTGAACAACATTGAAAGCAAGAGTCACTGAAATTTGAGAGAAGTCCTACAGGGCATTGTTTAAAGTAAACTGTATGGTTGTTTGCAAATATAGGAGACTGATTGTAACCAAAATAAGAATGGACCTTGGCAGGGACTCTGAAGGGAAAACAAAAATAAAGGTTATTTTAAGATGAAGAGAGAAATAGAAACTGAAAAGAAAAAAGAAAGGATCATTTCACCAGCAGCCTCTTTTAGATGTATTATTTTCTCATTTCCTTTGAAAGATGACATGAGGACCGATATGTCCTATTTGCGTCATATTTCAGCTCCTTTTTCCCGGATACACGAGACGGTTTCTTCCCCCATGCAATTTTAAAGCAATTGGGAGGCCTAGAGCTCAAAGGTCTATGGATTTGTTATTGAAAGAATGTCTCCATCAATGAACAAGATGAGAGGGGAGAAAAGGGGGGACAATGAGAAAAGACAGCTTTCTTCGTATTGATTGGTCAGTTTGAAATGTGACGCTGATTGATGTGCAATGAGGACAAGCCCACATTATAGGCAAGGCTTATTGCTCATTTGAGAGTAATTTTGTGTCTTGATGCAGTAATAATAATGGCAAGAAACTGAAAAATGGGCACTGTTTGCTGTTGAATGTTTTCGTTAACTCCTCGTTAAGAGCTTTTGAAGTCTTTGAGTTTTAACTTGACTTTTAAAAGGCTTTTAGGGACACCAAGACGTATTTCTTGATTGATAGTGGCCATTTGAAGTGTTATAAATTAAGCAGATCGCATCTCTCTCCGAAGACTGTAGTAATTGAAAGAGACGGATGTGTCTGAGGGTCCCTCGTTCTCTGATTGATGTGAGAAATATTAGGAAACAATAAAATTGAAGAGAATTTTATGACAGGAAATCTTGTCGGTGTCGTGGGTGCAAACCTTCTCCTAATTGTAAGAGTACGTCTTCTAGTTAGATGAATTAAATGCTAGTTGTCAAGGGGTAAATATAAGCAATATTGAAATTATGGTTAAGGAGACCCTCAAAACATTTAGTAAAATTGTCAACAAGAACATAAACTAAAACCGGCTCTCTGTTTGATCAGTCAACTTTCACTCCTTGCTTATTTGTATTTATTCAGGTGCCAATTTTTCATCATTTTCCAGTATTCTCACAAATGTTTCAACTACAGTACTCTAAAGTTCTTGACATATGAAACAGTACTATCAGTGGTTTGTAGGATTTTATGAGCAAAGGTCACATGGCGTCACAATTTCTAAATTGCACATCTCTGTGTGTTCCCTAATTTTCCGTGGGGGTGTGGGCCTTGGAGACAGTGAGACACCACTTTCTTTTGAGGGTATACAGCTCCTTCCCCCCCGTGTCCTGATACTGAGAAATGCCAGTGATATGGCATTTCTCTGACATTCTACACTTTCATTGGAGCATAATGTCACAAGCAGTAATGACAACACTTACCATTTTAGTGGAGTGGATGTACAGCACAACATGCATGTCCAACTGGTGCAACATCTACAGTCTACATCTGTTGGTGTTAGGAACTTGTAATACTGTTAATGTGGGCCTGTTGTTACCTCTATTAGTACCAGTGGGTACATTTTCCATTTTATGACATCATATGCTCAGGTGCTCAGCATTTGGTACCTTAAATGTAGAAATTAATGTTTTTTTAAAATTTACACCAATTAAGCCATTTTAAAGTCAGATAACTGAAGCATCTGTGATGTAGGTTTTGGGAGGATGGAAGGTGGGGAAAGGAAAGGGGATTTAGGTGGTGGTGGGATGGAAGGAGGAGGATGGGGAACAGGTACGGGGGGTGGGAACTCCTTGGGAGGCAACAAAATATGTGTTTCTGCATGCATAAAAAATGGTTAGGATGTTGTGACATGCATGATTGACTTGCTGTTACACAAATATTTCAAACTAACCTGGGTCATACCATTTGATGGTAGTGATTTTGAATGCTTCCACATGAGTTCATAAATAAGTATAGCCACACCCACTTTCAGGAAAAAACAATTGTCAGCATTTCAGTCGTCAGCTGCTTCATGTATGCGTGTATCCACGTATGCTATGGGTACTGACTCTCAAAAGCGGCAGGACTTGTGCCATCAGTAAAAGCACCATATACATACAGGTTTGTTTAAGTGGGCCCCTTGTGGTAAGGGGTCAAGGACACCAACAGCCCATTACTACCAATAGTGAAGAATGATACCTGACATATTAGGTCATTCATTTCATAGAAGACTGATTAAGTTAGTCCTTTTCCATGAAATCTGTTGCTTTTTCCCTTATACCTAAGGCATCCGCATTTCGCAAACAAGTCTCCCCTGGTAGATCCCTGGACCATGCATTATTTACTAAATATTCGTTAAAATGATTGATGTTATGCCATATTTAGTCTCTAAGCATATCCTGGCTATAAACCCACGATGGGCTAGCAGGTAATTTCCGCATTAGTTATCCATCAAACACATCTCCTCTGCGCATTTTCTATCATATGCCATCTTGTTCAATCAAGTATGGGCTCTAGCCTCTTCTGTGTCAAATTCGCTCCATTCATGCATAATAGCCGTGGGGCTCAGAACAACATAAAAGCTGAGTATGTATCGATGTGGAGGGAGGGGGTGCTGAACAAATTAAGCTTTTTAGAAGGCATCAATTCTCAAGCATGGTTCATGGCAAAATGGCTGATGCAGATTGGAGAGACTCCCAAGTAGCAATATAGGAGTGAAAAGGGGGTCAATGTTCTTTTTGATACTTGTTGTGAATTTATGTGACAAAAGGTCGAAGAGAGTTAAGTAGAGCTTTGAGAAATGAAAAGTGCAATTGATAGGGGACTAGTTGGGGTGTTGGCAATGTACTGAAGGATAAGGTCATTTCACTTGGAGTACCAAGTGAGGCTTTAGTAGCTGAGTAAAGGAGGAAGCATCATTGTAAAAATTTTAAGAACTGGCAAGAATTTTGGATGGCACCATTTTTTTTTTTGCAAAAAGCAAAGAAAAATTCTGTATTTGATTATTTATCTGTCTCCTTTTTTTCATTTTTTCTCAAAGGGAGGGGGAGAAGGTTTTGTTCCCCTCTTTAAAGAATGTGAAGGAGCATTTTGCTTTTCTTGTTTCTTTTGTGAATAAAAACCTTCAAGGCGGGGATGGGCATCACTGTACGGCCACACCGAGTGCTTGATATTTTTGCCCAGCTGCCCAGACGTTTTGTTTATTTTCACTTCCATAACACTTTAGCAATTTGCATATAGAAACAAATTACCACAGGAAAGTGTGGAAATCTGAAAAAGCAAAGCTTATACAGAAGGCAGATCTACCAGAAAAAAAAAAGTTAGATTAGGTCTATACAAAAAGGATAGATAGGAAGATATTAAGAAGAAAGAAGAACAAGAGAGAAAATAGGAGGAAAGAATTGAAAGCACATTTTCAGGATACACCTGAATATCAAATAGAGAGTATGACTGGCCTTAGTCTAATAATCAAGTATAAAGAAGGTCTTCATATGTCTGACAAATGTTTTCAAAGAGGTTATTTTCTTAATACTGGGGTCAAGTCTATTCCACAGTAAAGCTCCGGATGTTCTGACAGACCTTCTATTTTTTTCTATAGGAGAGTAATCAATATGAAGTGATGATGATTGTCTAGTAAAATGATCATGGCCATAAGGATTTTCTTTAAAGAAATTGTCAAAGATTGATGCAAGAATACCACAAAAATATTTAAAGACAAAAGTAGTAAGCTGAAAGTGTATCAAAGACAGGCAAAATTTGTAGATTAGTAAACAAAGGTGCAGTATGATTAAGATAACTAGAACCAGATATGAGGTGTATTGGTTTCGTTTGCAACAAATTAATCTGTTCAGGTATTTAAAATGCGTATTATCCCAAAGAATATTACAATAAGATTATTGAGGATAAACCAGCATGTAGTACAATGGCTTCAAGATATTCTTAGGAACAGAAAATTGAATTTTATGAAAAATACCAACAATTTTAGCTACCTTAGAGCAAATATTATCAGCATGGGCTTTCCACTTTAAACAACCCCAGATAAACACCTGTCTGTTCCCCCCTCCCCCATCCTATAAATCTGCCCAGAATGTACTCCCTATAAAGTAAAATGAGAAAAAAAATGAAAATTTAAGGTCTGAAAAATGTAGGGAATGCATGGATCAGATCAAACAATTGCCTAGCACACAAATGTAGCTAGCTACATCCCTGCTCAAAGGCTCAGTTCTCCAACTCTAGGTAGTACCAATTCTCCTGACCTTCTTACTTAAGCCTCTCCCACAGTTGTCTGACATTCATCTGCATCCAGACACAACCAGTTAATTGCTTCAGTGTGAGTACTAGAAAAGCTCAATGTGTATAATCAAAACACTCTTAGAACAGTTCATGCGGTGTACTATAAGCTTTTCTACTCCGCTTTGTTTGAATTAGCTGTCAATCAAAAGGCTGAGCCAATTGAGAATTCTGTAAATCTCTGCAAGAATTGCAGTTTGGGGTGAGAGGGTTGGCCCTTTATGGGTTCTGTGAGGTTTGACTTTTTTCATATTGTTTTTCTTATCTCAAATGCTCATAACCATTAATAAGGCTTTCCAATCATCTGTCTTTGCATCAGGTGTGGCCCTTTACCACAATTTCAGTTTTTTTCCCCTCCCACAAACACACACCTTCTTCTATCCTTTATCCTCCTTTCAACCACTTGTTTGAAATTGTATGCAGAATTTAAGGCAAAAATCGAATCCCGAAGACTTAAAATGGCATTTCAGTAGAAGTATATCCTCAACGGTCAACCCTCCACCAGTTTCGAATCCTTCTTTCCCCTTCCCCAAGTTTCTTGTTTGAAATCTTCTGCAGAAAAAAAAGCAGGAGTGCATTTTGCATAATTTTGAACAGCTTTGAAGTAGAAGTATTTTGATCCTAGAGAATTAAGATTGAACTAGACTTCTTATGATCAAAGCTAGATTAGTTTAATATCATGGCAGAAGTCCCAGACTAATTAAACCATCCATAATTTAGTATGACTGGCTAGCACTGTCTAATGTAGTTATTTTACTCCATTAACATCAACAACTAATGTGGATTTTCTTCCTTGGGTGCTGTTAACACCGTTTGATGGAACTTCACACCAGTTTCACATTTTACTATGGATAGTTGTAATGTTTTAGAAAAGGATTCTTTAAAAGAGTCTGGTGTTACTGCACTTTGAAAAAATGTTCAGCAGGATGAATGTCATGTCTTAAAGGGGCTCATTGAGTTCACATCGATAACTTCGTAAAAGTGTTTAAAGCGGCTCATTGAGTTGAAGGGTCACTACCACATAACAATGCTTACAATTAGTATAACAAGTCAAGTTTCAAGTCCAAAAGTCACAGAAATCGTTAAAATTTTGAATTTTCTAGTGTCCTGACTTGTAACAGTTTTGTAAATAATTTGAAAAAGTGTCTGGTCACGAATTTTTGAAAACCAACTTGAATCGTTAATTACTCAATCATAAAACAGTTATTTGTATGTAGGGTATGGGGATTGTCTAACATTGACCATTTGTCGTTGGTATGTGAAGAAAACTTAACAGGTTTGGAAAAATTTGTTGAATTATATGCACCAACTCAGTGTGCCTCTTTAAGAGCCACTACACCACATAAAAATGCTTTTAATTAGCATGATTTGTCAGGTTTCATACCCAGTAGTTATGGAAAAAAATTAAAATTTTGACTTTTGTGGTGTCCTGACTTAATTGTAACAGTTTTGTGCATAGTTCGAAAAAGCGTCTGGTCACAAATTTTTGAACATCAAATTGATCGGCCATTCAGCATCAACTCATAAAACAGTTAATGTATGTATGGGTATATAGAGATGTCTAAGTTTAACCATTTGTCATTTGTTTATGAAGAAAACACAACAGCCTTGGAAAAAAATTGTTGAACCTATTATGCTCCTATACTTACCTCCCTTGTTACTACCATTGGAGAGTCCATCTACTGCGGAATGATCACTGGCAATGAAGTCTTGACTGGTGGTTCTATGCCACGTCCCATAGCCACATAGTCTGACTAGCCCTTGTTTCATCGCCAGTGGAATGTTTAACATTGTTATTTGCTTAGCTCTGATAGGTGAGGTAATTAAGTAGGGCTAATAGGTTTCCAAAACAGGTAGGTTTGGGTAAATTTCATGAACCAAATCAATGAGCTGCTTTAAAGGGTCAATCCTCTCATCCCGAACAACAATTTTTGTAGGGGTTTACCAAAATTCTCAGTTTGCTCAGCTCTTTGATTGACAGCTAATTCAAACAATACAGAGTACCAAAGCTTATATTCACAGCATGAACTGTACTGAGAGTGTTTTGATTTAATACACATTAAGCTTTCTATACTTACCCTGAAGCAATAAACTAAGATTGTGTCTGGATGAGGATGAATTTCAGACAATTGTGGGAGGGGCTTAAGTAAGAAAGTGAGGAGAATTTGTACTGTTTGGGATGAAAGATTTTGTCGTTTAAAAGAGAGTTTTAAAAGAGAGTTTAAAAGAGAGATCCATGTAGGAATATTTTTTCATTCTATGAAAGGGGAAGATGAAGATCGCTTGGTTTGCTTGGATTACCTGTCGGGCAACCATCTCAATTTGTTTGGTTGTCCAAAAGGGAATTTGGTTGTCCGAAACATTTGTTGCACAATAAGTGTGTCATGTACAGTATAATTGGTTATCAATAATGAAAAGATGTGTTGCTTGGGAGACAAAAACACTGAAGTCTGAAATATGGTATGATGGAAAAAGAGATAAAGTTGATAAGTTAACAGTTTGCTCTTCCATCAGAAAAAAAGCAAACCGCTTTTCAATTCTTACTGAGAAAAAATGGTTGTCTATTGGACAATCACCTTTAACTTGTGGTTGTCCGTAAGATATTTTGCTTGTCTTGGACAAGTGGACAACCACAAATATCGAGCCCTGCATTATATATGAATGAAAATAAGAGGTTAATAATGAATATGGATTGAAACCACCTGAACAGAGAAAGTTTTGAAATGATATATAAACACAAGTACCAAATGCCTGGAAAATGGTCAATAGCTAAAAATCACAAGAGTACTGCTCAATTACAGTACTGTGTATAACCTGTCTGCATTTTGCTAGTTGTAAAAGTTCATTGAAGATATACTACAGCATGGTGATATGCTCCGCAGCATTCCATTAAAATGCTAAATAGCATAGGTAGGGAAGATTTATAAATACAGGTAAGGCAGATGTACTTGAAAATGAGTTTTAAACATATTGCTCCAAAAATGTACTCGTTGTTCACACATTCCATTGCTTTAGGGGAAAATCAATAGCACTCTAAGTGACCATGGCCTTCTCATGGCTAGTCTCGCCTTCTCTATTGATTGACTCTGAGTGGGAATCGTTCTTACGATCAGTACTAGACTATTTCTCATTTTCTATAGAGGGAGTAAGTTAAGTTTGATGCCACCATCCCGTTATTGACTGCCCTTGGAAGGAAAGTGATCATCTTCTCCCTTGAATTCCTTCATTTACTGTTAAATACTTGTCTATTTTATATCCTTGTAAACATGTTATACGTAGAACAAAATTACTTTTGATTGAAGGGCAATTGAATTTAACATAGTGTAAGGTACTATTCAAAAATGATTCCTAGCCTTTCAATTGTTTGCCAACATTTTTGTTACTTTTTGTCTCTAGGAGGATAACTACTTGTTTTACCTTTTTTTGTAATGGCTATTGACCCTTTTACAAACAGCAGTTTCAAACTATTGTGGGATTGGGTTTTTGTACATGTTGCTTTTGTCAATGACAGGTAACTATGGAAAAAGATAACTTCATATATACTTGTTAGGCAAATATCAGGATACTGGATTTGCAGAGCTGATTTTCCATTGCAATTTTCAAATTTGCTGACATATACTTACCCCTACCTACATCTAAATCGCATTACTTTTGCATGGTGTGGTACTTGGAGTAGTTTTAGCACAGCCTCCTTAGGTCGCCCCGATTGATGAGTAGATCATTCTCATCACTCTTTTGTGCAATTTGCTGCACACGGAGGTTTACTGAGTGCCGGAATCTCTGCCCTTTGTGAGTGATAACACGGGGGATGTGGTATGAGAAACTACCCTTGAGTAGCATGTGATTCACAAGTAATATGCAATTTAGATGTAGAAAGGGGGCAATTCACTTTTGAATACACCCACCATGAAGGTGTGAGGGAGTCTAAAGGTCAAAAGTTAATGGCATATCAAATAATGGAAAAAGTGGGTGAATCTTTAAATTAAATCTACACTATAAAGCTACTTAAAAATTTTTTAAAGGGAATGTGCCATCCCCTCATTTTAACTCAAAGGTGTAATGGTCTATCCTGTTTCATAACAATTTTTTGACTCACTCAGTTGTGAAATTTAGTTGGACCTTGTTCTTTTTGAATAACTAGGCAATATATCATGAAAGATACTTGAAATTGAATTAGGGAGAAATTTAAGCAATATTGTTCAAAAAATGTTGGGGGAGATGTACCCTTTAAAGGGTGTTTGAAAAAGTCTGGATAAGATTTTCCTTCTTCATTTGTGCCCTACATTCGACTTCTCCATTTTGTTTTTTCTTGTTTCCGTTCTCCAAGTTAATGAGTTCAAAATGCTGCTCTACGCATGAATGTGGCAAAGAATTCACTTAGCTGTGTTTTTAGGAGTTAGTGCTGTTGAGAGTTGCCATAAGCCACTGTAAAATTGTTGTGATATATTCATGGGATGGGGGCTTGTGGGAATCTCAAGTCTATGGTTGACACTCTGGTGCCAGCTTCACTCTTGTCAGTTTTCTGGAATTTTCTTAAGTATTGTCTTGGGTTTGCTGAAGTATATGATGTATTTTCTCGTTATTTGCTCCAGGGGTGGTAAATAATATAAACAGTTATGCAGAGTTGCCAACACAGCACACCATTGCTTGTGAATTATTAAGCATCTTTGCAAACCTTCGGTTTTCTTTATTTTCCATTCTCAAACAATGTTAAAACTTATACTTGTCAGGATGTGTGTGTTAAGTGTGCTAGACTACCTGACTGCTTTTCACTCTTTGGGAGTAATGAATGCAAAGTTAGAGCGGTTTATGATGTGTTTTGCTTTAAAATGTATGAGATGCTGTCAAAGAAAATGGTTGTTTCTTGCGAAAAAATGTAATGTAATGGAATGAAATGTACTTGAATTGAATTTGCTTAACTTGAATTTGCGTAACACTTAAGATGGAGATAATCCCATGGTTAATGGCTATTTGGGGAGGGGGGGGAATGGATCAGAGGGTCGATGGTGGCTTGCTTTGGTTTGAGGTGTTGGACTGAGTTCGCTCTGTTGTGGAATAGAGTATACTTCATCGTGAAGTACAGGTGTAATCTTGTGAGGACACATCTTGGTCTATCACACAAACCAAAATTGCATTTTAATGGACACTCTATATAGGCTTTGACTAATCCTCCACCCAACAGCTCCATGCAAGACAAAACATCATTCAGGAAAGAGACATTGCAGAGAGAGGGGGAGGGGATGATGAAACCATATGCTTCTTTTCCTTTGTGCATTTAAGCTGAAGTAATCACCCTAGTTTCAACATTTTACTGAAGGCATTTTATTCTGGTCAAGTTTTAAATATCTGTAGTATTCACTTATGGATGAATACCCTATATTTTTCTTGAAGTTTAAGATTTTTAGCGATGCCTATCAAAAGTCAAGGAATTTTCATTGCCAGCATCAAAATGACATGAAGAATAATTTCCTTCAAATTGAAAGCTGGAGGTTAATATGTTCATATTACACACAACCATTTGGCAGTGGCACTCTCAAAGGGGCACAGTATGATTGGGGCACAATTCAGTATGATGTACTTCCTGTAGACTTAGTCAATTACAAATCAGGCCTGCATCTGGGAGGGGGGGGGGATGGCATGGAAGCATATGCTGGGGTGTTAGCATGGAGGCATGTGTGCATGTGCCCCAAATTTTTACAATTAAAATATTTTTACTAAAGGATAAACAACTGTTACCCAAATAAACCACCAAATTTTCCCTTAGACCTTCTCTGGGCCAGTTGCTCACCCACCCCCCCCCCCCCACCAAAATTTGTTCTGGGTACAAACCTGTAGCCATTATTCCAGTAGTAAGTCATAAAATGTTCAACTTTTACAAAACTCTCACTGCTGTTTACCTGAGGGAAGTGATATAGCAAAATTATTTTTTAGATTTTCTCTGCTTGTAATTTGGACTTCTATAAACCATAACAGGCAGACAGGTCAGTGACATTATTTGAGATTTTGAAGGAATAACAGATATAGTGCTATACGTTCTGACTAGGATTATGTCTTGTGCTTGCCCCTCACTAAAGTACACCTTTTGGTGCCAATATTTTAACTGTTTTGTTATGCAAATGCTCCCCCATACCAGCGGTTGTTTTTCAATTTATAATTTTAAAATTAGGCGAGTTTCACAAATCGTCCTAGTCACCTGTAAATACTGCTTTCATCAGTTCCTTTCTTTACAACATAAAAATTGAGAAAATGATCAGGTTGCCTTTAAATTATTGATTTAAAATCTGTTGTTTAAACCAGAGGGACGTTGTTTCCGAATAAATGAATTATTGACCATTAATATTTATGAGGTTAATATTTATCCTGGTGAGATTGAATATATATTAAACCACAGTTGAATGAAGTTCACTGAGTGACAGCATGGTCATATAAGAAGTGCCTCCTTGCAACAGTTTGTTTTGGGATAATTTCTTTTAGATAATCAGCGAGGTTGGGGGCAGTACTTAAGTCCATGCCAGAAAAAGTACAGTATAAAAGAGGTTTTTGAAGGTTTGTTAGTGTGATCACTTAACATCACTCTCCTCAAATCACAATCTATTATCATCCTCATCAAATGTAGATGAGTTGTACACATATAAGTTTATTTTTTTGTCATGACTAAAATTTTTCAAATGTGAATTTCTGATTGTAACCATTGCAAGAAGATAAATTATTTTACAATCCCCAATGATTTCTCTTAAAATAAAATGACAGAAAGAAAAAAGATTATGGGAAGGTTCGGACATCTTTCAATGCTTACATTTAAAAAAAAGTTGAAACACTTTCTTTTTGATCATCATTTAGATTTAGAAGTCAGCAATTCTTTGTTGCCCCTCCTTATACCCTGTGTGTATAATACAAACCTTACTCATGGTAATTCCCTAAGAAAATAATTACTGATCAGTAAAAGTGAGCCCTCTAAATTGGGGTGTTTGTTTCTCTCAGGGTCAGTTATCGTTAGTTTTTCTGCATGAATGCTTGAACAGTGTTTCTTCTAGTTGGCATTAGCTTGAACTAAACTTTGTTGCCCCGTTTACAAAGAAGGTTATATTTGGGACTTCAGAGCTCCTAGGCAGTCCAATGAACTTGCTGACTTGCTTAACTTTAAGCCATGCACTCCCTGTCTCTGTTAATGCTATCACTGAAGAGAAGAGAAGTTGGCTACTTTTCGGGAAGGTGGAGGAGGGGGAAAGGGGAGGTGTTGTTTTATTTAAGATGAAGTCAAAGTCAGCCTTGTAGATTGATTAATAATGAGATTCATAATGCTGTGACTAATGGAACAAACCTAGCAGCCAAAAGCAGATATTTAGTGGCTGCTGAAATAGTAGCATTCCTGTCATCTTCAAAATCGTGAAAGTGGGACTTGTTTCCCTCTTGGAATATTGTAAGCTTTGTTCTTTGTCACTTCTATTCCCCATATCAGGTGAATTATAACGGTTGACTCATGAGATGCTTACGGCACATAGTCTTACGTAGCAAGCATTTCCTTTACACATTCATCAGTCAATATCTGTAGGTTCACATCCACAACTTTCACCGTTTCAATACTTTTTGTGGATCCATTTGTGTTGTTTCCTTTGCTTCAGGTTGTTGTTTTAATGATGTGATTGGCCGTTCTTCATTCTCAATCACAACAATCAAATTTTTGTTTGGATACAGCCTGTGAAATGTATGACAAAAAGTAAAAGACTGAATATGAGCTGAAGTTGTGGTTCTTAAATGTTGGATATGCTTAATTGCTTTCCTGACAATGTCTGTCACCAGCAGTTTTTTCTCGTAGTCTGTAACATATTGCACCTTGCATCTCTGTCATCAATTAGGAATTGTCATGGTTTAGAATAAGACACCAAGCTGCCAACAGTACTGATTTTTGAGGAACAGTTCTGCTTTTTTCTCACCAAAATTTTCTGTGTTTCAATTTTCCAGTGTCATGTTCTGATTTTCAACGCAAATGGAATCATGATCATACACATATAATGTTGTCATTTGTTTCCTGAAATCATAGAATTTTTCTGGGACTCTTGAAGAAAATGCTGGTTATCATGTACAGTAAATGTGTGCTTGTTAAAGAATACAATCAGTTCAGGTTCTCAAAGTTATTGTGGGTTTTGGAATCTGACTATGTATGGCATGGAACTGAGGGCTCAAAGGTTGCCCAGACATGCAGTAGTTTAACTCAAAATCCATTGCTTTGTCCACTGGACCCACCAGGGCCCCTCACAGAGGCCCCTGGACCCCAGTCTTTTGGAGTTTGGTACTAGCATGCAAATGGGTGGCGTTCCTTGTTTTTCATTGTGCCATGTTATCAGTACTGAAGTCATGCATTCTTTTGTTTGGCATGAACTGGATCTCCATTCCACATAGGCTTTTGCAAAATTGAAATAGAGTTTTCTGACCATCAGCTTTGTGAAATCATGTACAGTAAGAGAAGGCTTATGCAACCCATTATTTACCTCTCCCTCAACCTCCCCCCCCCCAAAAAAAAAAAAAAATAATCCTTAATTTTCCCATTGTATTTGATATGCTTGGCAAACTTACTCCAAGGGGTCCCCAGTTACTGTACATTGTCTTAGATTAGAGTGTTTCTTTTACAGGGAGTAAAATGAACTTGAAGTTTAAATTCAGCAATCTTCTACATATGGGTCACTCTTTGCCCCTCTTACTGCATGTTTTGTTGTTTCTCTTAAAATTGTTTTAACAAAGTAACAGTTAGTAGCTTTCCATCATGGTGACTTTGTCTTACTTTATTTGTGGATCTCCAATATCAGCGATTCTGTGGAATATTTCGGGTCTCTGATTTTAATGCATCCTTGACAAAAAGTAGGACGAGATACTCGGTTTCAAATGTAGTAAAATCGTTCCTGTAGGTTTCTTCTGAAATTCCATTCTGGACAGTACTTGAGCTGCTTGATGTAAAATGACAATGACTTCTGCTAAATCTTTTCTTACCTTTCTTTTGCATTCTGTCGGTTCCAAGTTACATAGGGCTGAGTGGAGAACATAACGTAACATGAATTTGTTTGTAGTTTGTAAACAGCGGCGCGATCAGCTATGTCAGAACAGATTGGAGCTTTAATAGCCGATGTAGGGAGTGTTTGGGGTACCCCAGGGGTGGATTTTGCAGAATACTACAGAGGATCAATGAAATTCCATCAT
This sequence comes from Holothuria scabra, assembly GCA_037179385.1. Taxonomy (NCBI): domain Eukaryota; kingdom Metazoa; phylum Echinodermata; class Holothuroidea; order Aspidochirotida; family Holothuriidae; genus Holothuria; species Holothuria scabra. Next base: position 19,116,787 of record CM074181.1, read on the forward strand.
TTTCTGTAGCAGTTTACTTGACAGGTGCCAAACAGCTCACTTGAAATAGCTTAAAGTGTCTGACAAAGCTTGATTGATGAAGTAAGGGGAAACTTTTTGTTTTAATATAGAAATGAAGGATGTAGAATCCAGCATTTGCTCTTTGTATAATATTTCTGTTTTGGTCTCTAGTTACAGCCCATCATGTGCACCTTAGAATGCACTTTAATGACTCGTAAGTGGCTTAGCATACTCGGCTGGCTTTTTGTTGATGTGTTCAGGCTATTTTCTATATGAATAGTAGGAAGTAAGATAGCACATGTTGCCAACTTGGCGGATGATTGAATCAAAGTTTTTAAGAAGAACATGGTTTTCTCCTCAAAGTCATGCAGTTCACTGACATGTGATGGCTGGCTTTCACATTTATCGCTGATTGAAACAGAAAATTTAGCGATATGTACATTTTATTGCTTGAATAAATTTTGTTCCATTAATTGATTAAATGTTGCATGTTTCAGTCATTAAGTTACCATCAGATTGTTTTTCAAGATGTTTTAAGCCAGATGAAGATGTGGGCAGGGTGCGAGAGTACAGTTCATCATATGGTCATGAAAAACAAAGGATTATACAGTACTTAAAGTCAATTCTCCTCTACGAATTTGTTTTTAAACTTTTCTGAGTTTTTTCTCCTGGAAGCTCTGATTGTGCTGTAAAAGTCATTTTGTGGGCATTAGTGTTCAGTGATTCATTTGTCACTTGCAAATCTCTCAGATGGAACAGTAAAAGCAACATAATGCCTCAAAGAGAGTCCGTAATTATTTTCTGTGGGGTGCTGTGGAGAAAAACAGGTCGGAGTCACATCATGTGGGTGGCAGTTTAGTTGAATTTACATCGCATAGTTTACATTTTTCTGCACATTGTCTATTACAAGGCTATCCTAATTATTTCCCAGGAAGGGAGTAAAATTTCCTTTAAATATTTTTGTATAACTGTGGACAAAAAGGGTATAGTTTACTCCACTTGCTAAAACTTCCTTCCACTTCCCAAATATCCCCTAAAAGGAATCTCCCTGCAGTATTCAGAGGGTTCAATTTTCCCAGGGTTCTATGTTCCCAGGGTTCAATGTTCCAATGCTTGTAATTTTGAGCCTTTTGGGCATGGGATATTTCTGGGAACATGGAACCCTAGAAATAATGAACCTTGCATCATCTCTGACCATTGAAGTAATATGAAAACGGGGAACATTCAATCTTGTGAAAAAAGAGCATTGCATAATGAAAGCCTTTCAAAAATTCAAACATGATCACCATAGTGTGGAAATGGCATCTGAATTTGAGAAATTTTTCATCAGTAGTAAGTATACAGTAGGTTGTTAAAGGGCCAATCCTCTCACCCCAAACTACATTTTTTGTAGTAGTCCACAGAAATTCTTAATTGGAAAAGCTCTTTGATTGATAGCTAATACTGAGAGTGTTTTGATTACACATGGGGGTCTCATCTGCTCAACCTGAAGCTATGGACTGGTATTATGTCTAGATGAGGATGAATGTTAGACAGTTTTAGGAGGGACTTAAATAAGTAGGTAAGGAGAATTGGAGCTGTTTTGGGGTGAGAGGATTAGGTCTTTAATATACCAGCATATCTTATGAAATAGAAGATTCTGTTTATGGTCCTTAGAAGTGATGCATCGTTAGTGCTTGCAAAAGAGGCACCTCATTCGTGCTTTAAGGGGGTTCCTTACTTAAACTGAAATTTTTCCTCATGAGCAATTCTAAATATGAAACACACCTCAGATTGCCTGATGGTGGAAGGCAATAAACTTGAAGGGCTTGTGATAGATATTTAATTTGTTCATATTGCTGAAATTAGGTCTTCATGATCAAAAATTTGTGCTTAAAGGGACAATGCAATCATCCCAATTTGAATTATTCTAATGGTCTTCCCTTATTCATGAATGGCTAATGGAAATTATGTGGCAACATTCTCCTCACTATATTGTTTTTTGTGGAGTAACTCATTGCTTAAATTACCTTGAATATGCATTATTAAAGTCCTAAGATACAAAGAATGGTGCTTGGAGCCTGGGGGAGAAATATGAAGAAATTAATGAGGGTTGGCCATCATTTCAAAATGAGTTTAACCTCAATTTTGCATCTTAGCATTCTTTCATTATGTTGCCCTTTAACTTTTTTTTAACCTTTGTATAAACTCTTTAGGTGTCTCAGTAGCTATGTTGAGACCATTGCACTAGTTTATAAGGTAGGACTGCCTTTGTTTGTTTCCCATAGTTCATTGTGATAATTACCCATTAGAGCCTGTCCTGGTCCAGCAAATTATCTGTTTCACGATCAATAGATCCTGAGTGGCTACAGGAATATCATAAAGACATTGATTCATGAGTGCCTTGCGGCAGGTAGAAATATGGATTGTGCCTTTCCTGCGTTGATTGCCAAGGAACTGCATTTGGTCATTGAACCAGATTTTAGTGTGATTGTCACGGGGAGGAAGGAAGACTGGGATCTGCAAACGAGTCTCTTGTGGTCGTGACAGGGAAACACTCTTCTCAGTCTTCAACCATCATCAAGTGGTGTGCTTTGCATGCTGATGAATTATTGGAACATTTTTATCAGATGAGTAAATTATTGATGGTATGCTATATAGGGTTGATCAGCTTCTGTTTACAATAGATGCCCTAGACAGGAAAATGCTACCTGGAAAAAATGCCAGTAAAGAGTAATGACACTAATGTATATTTAAAATTACAGAATTAAGGAATGTCTGCTTGGTTTACAGGAAATTTTAGTTGTTACTATGTATTGGTTTTGTTTTTTTATAGTTTGAAAGCTAGTTTCATCAATTCCTTAGAAGTGTGATGTATGTGGTATGGCTGCTTTTTTTTTTCAAATTTCCTTCACTGGGAGATTTCCCTTTAAATGTTTTAAGTCTGTCTTTGTGTGTACCCCTTGTTCCCTCATTCTTCATCTACTTTCGTCACCGCAACTTAGAATGAAGTGATCAACAAATTTGAAACCTTATGTCCAGGGGCCATAACTTTCTCTTGAAAATCTTACTCATTTGTGGGCTATCTATATGTTTCTATGATTGCAGGCTGTTGACTTATTTGTTTTTCTCCCAAACAAAATTCTCTCGGCCGGAACATAATGAAAGCATCATACATGTGTCCTCATATACATGACAGATCGAAGACTGATGTATTGTGATGTACTGTTTGTTTCTATAGAAATGACAGTTGGGTTAGTCTTACAAGGAGACACTCTGGAGTGCATTTGTTAAAGCGGTACGTAGAGCTGGTTTGTGAAATTCGCCAAGTTTTTCCACAATCTTTAGTTTTCGTCACATACTTATCATAAACAGTCAACTTAGTCTCAGGGAAATCCCATATTCTACATAAAAATAAATGATTTGTAAGGGAGGGAGATACTAACGTTCCAAAGCAGATATCGCAAATTTTTAAAATACATTTTGTTGTATCATGCACAACTGTTACAAGTCAGGATGTTAAAAATTCAAAATTGTATGTTTTTGCAAAACTATTGGATGTGAAACTTAACTTGTTATACTAATTATAACACATTAATAGGTGGTAGGATACATACTCCAACACAGCAGGAAGGTTAACAATATCAACTCAATGTGCCTCTCTAAGCTGCATGGTTAAGTGGTTAGATCGTCCAACTTGCAGTCGATAGGTCTGGAGTTTTAAGTACTGGACGGGTCCTATGGAAGACTTAAAAAATGAAACCTACTGCCATTGTGCTATATGCTCAGCATAAGCAATGGCATAAGCAATGGAGTAGGGAAAACAGTTATCCAGTAAGCCAAATTTGGAAAAAAAAGGCCGTGGCTGGCCAGACTGGGACCAATTGGTTAGAAACTGAGCTGTACCGTTGATGTCTTGGATTCAGTGTGGTCTAAATTAGGCAAGACCAAATCTGGTCAAGTGCATGCGATGTACATGTGTAAATCAGGCCTTGAATATTGAGGCATGCGTGTGTGATGGCACATCATCACTCGTCTCAAATCAGTATGAGGAGTGTGATTTTTTTGTACACCTAAAAAAATGACACCCAGGTAAATGCATCACAGTCTTATTAAATAATGCACCTACAATACCAAACTGCTCAATTTCTGGAGGAGTGTGATTTGTAACACACCTGGAAAATCTAAAACTCAATGCCTCGTGTATGTATATTTGTATATTAACTTAAAGATTCGTCCTCTTTTGACTAACTTTTTCGTACCTTAATGGGCAAGAGCCCTACTTGAAGTGTAGTAGACTGTCCTGTTCCATGATTGGCTCTTAAGAGTCATGTGACAACAATTGTTCTTGTCACATATGAAATTAACAAGAAAAACTGCTTGGTTTATCTTGAATATGCAATATTGAAATTGTAAAATATTATGAAAGGTACCCTGAAGAGAAATAAAAAAAAATGTGATACTTAAGTGTTGCATCAAAATTAAATTTAGGGGACTGCTCTTGAACTTAAATGAGGAAAATTTCAAAGAAAATTTGAGTTGAGAATTTGAAGGATAAGTAGTTAAAGACCTTGATCACTTAACACACTTTTGAGGGAAAATGCACCAGTGCTTATACTTGTGAAAATAAATTGCCTCTTCAATACAGTATTTCAATTACCCCCAAATATTTCCAGTTTAGTCACAGTTATCATCTTAATAATTGTCACTGTCATTTTTTAATATAATAAATTATTGTATGCTGTTCGAGATTCTCCATTCTAGTTTGATTTTGAAGATATGTTTGTGTGTCGGTACAAGTGTATTATGGGAAAGCTGAATAATCATCTGGCCAAATTGAAATTTTTTCTGTTTGAGATGGAGCAGTTTTTAGCAGCCTGTGTCAGCTGCATGACATCAGGTGCTAGGCAAAGATAAAATGTGTGCCTCTTATCTTGTGAGAGAACAGATCAGGAATTCACATCAATGTCAACATATTGGTGAGAAACCTACGTGCTTGTGCATAAATCCCATTCATTTCATGAAATTATTAAAATTCTTGAATAATTATTGTCTGGAACATGACAGAAGGAGATGCTTTTTAGGTTTTTGAGAATTTTATGAGGTGTAATCTTCAGGGTGGCGTGATGAACGTAGTGGCTTTGAATACAGAAATTTGATGAGAAGGTATATTGTTGTATTTGACAAATGATAAGGTCAAGCTGCACAGTATAGACGATTACTCTGGAAGAACAGGGAAGCTTAATAGCCATGCAGTGTCTCTTGGATAGGTTTGTCTCCTTTGATGTCTTGGGAGAAGCTTATCTTCAAAGGAAATAATGGCTGTGATTGTTCTGAATGTGTAAGACTTCAGGTAGTAGGAGATGTGTATGACTGGAATGTTTGGAAGTTAATGTTTGTTTTGAGCATCTTCATAGCCAGAGGGGGGGCAGGGGACCATGCACACCCCCAGTCTAATTTCAAAAAAGTTATGTAATAGAACCCAAAAATATAATTCAAGTAGTGATGCTAAATGTTGCTTTGGAATGAAACTGAAGGTATTTGAAGATTCAATCATTTCTCAAAGGGGAGGGGTGCAGGGAGTGGACACTCCTCTCTTAGGACACCTCACAAGTGCATTGTTTGAATCTAGCTTGTCATATTAAGGATTTACTCCAGATACCCTGGCCTTTTTCCTACTTTAGCAAATTAGGCTTTCTGTGAAAGTTACTCATTTAGTTGAGAATTAAGACTGAAGCCCTGTTGAGCTGACCAGGTGGCTATATAGCTGCCTTTTTCATTTTAGTTTAGATGCAGAGTTGCAACTTATGGAATTGATGATGCTTGACTATAAAATATTGCAGTTCATGCATTGTAGATGTTGAGGGCCATACAAAAAACTAGGTCAGTCCTACAGATCAAACAGTCAATTGTTAACATTAAGTTGTCTGTTAAAATCATAGTCATAGTTACTCTGCCCAAGTATTGCCATTGTCTGCAAAATCATAGCTGTAGGCAAGGGGTGTGGGGCCAAGGGAAGTTTTTTGTACCCTCATCCCTGGAAAAGTTGCTTCTCCTTTTATTACCTTGTCTAGCTGTGGACCTGAGTAATAAAAAATTGTAGAAAATATAGTGTGTGTTGTAAAAATTAGATCATATTCTGTAAAGAACATTGCAAATTTGTGATCACCAAGCCTGCCAGGGACTTACTGTGGATAAGTAGGAATAACATGTATGTAAAAAGGAGGTAAGTACAAGGGCTTGTAGATCCCCAGAAAGTTTTGGGGAAACATCACTTACTGGTTGAGAAATTTGTGATAACCTTCATGCTTCTTTCTACTGTATATACCACTTTGTACACACCACCTCTCCCTAGAAAAATGGCCATTGGCATCGCTTGAGAAGAAAGGCTGTGGGCTCAGCTGGGTTAAACCAGAAGGATATACGATGATACATAAAAGCCTATCTAACCTAAGGGAGCATAGCCTTTTCTGGTCCCCAGCAGTTGGCAGACAAGGGAACAATAGCCACTTGTAAAGTGTGCAACGGTTGTAGTTGAGTCCAGACTCTGACTATTGATTTCAGAATAATACTTGAAGGACTAGGCTGGTGAGGTTGATGTTTAAGAAAGTACAAAGACTCTGGTCCGAGTCCTGACTCAAGTCTGTGAAAGTTGGAAATTGCCCGACTCAGGACTCAGACTCTCCAGAAAACTGCTGACTGCTGGGGACTTGAAAAGGCTGTACTCCCTAACCTAACCAACTGTCTTTACTCTAAATCTGTTTTCCTCTCTCCACCTTTTCCAGGTGGAGTGATATGTACTTAAGTTGCTGTTATTTCATGTGTATGTGTGACTGAATACATAAGTGGCTCAAAAATTCATCCTTTCTTTCTGTCGCTGTTTTTTACCGAATTGTCACAGAGGAAATTCCTTCTCTTTGCCTCACTTGAATTGATTTAATTATTCAGCTGATGAAGTGTCTAATTGGTTATAATCTGTATGCTAATTCAAGGTTGTAGGCATGTAACATATGGTTCTTCCTGGTATATGGAAAACTTTCCCTTTTGTCTTGGTGAGGGGAATTTTCTTCTCACAGGTGAAATAATTTTAACGTTTGGCATTAATGCTGGTGTATTAAGACAATAGTTGCTGGAGCGGCAGTTCCTTTTACATTCGGCTTAATTTTCTGGGAAGAAGGATGGAGTGTGATAACAAGTGGAATGTTCTTGTCACTAGGTCATGAACTAAGAAGAGTGACAACAGTGACCCTGATATGAGGCGGTACAGATGTAGATTATACGGAGTGTCCTCTATCAGAGGTCGCCTGGACCCATTGTACTATTAGAAGCATGGACTATAGCTAGAAAGATCCATGCCTGGGACGCAAATCATTTCAATGATTAAGGGTGTAGAAAAATTTGAGCGAGTTGAAAATTCCTGATTCAGAGATTTGTTGGTTAAATTTGTAGCTGATAGATTTATGGTAAACAGTGGAAATTTTTGAGGATCGGAGGGGCTTCATTTTAATGTGAGAATGGGTTGGCACAAACCAGTGCAGGTCTTAACCACTCTTCACTGACCCTCACCGCTACATCCTTGATTAGAAACTTATCAGGGTGCTGAAACACCAATATCAGAGAGTGGTAGTGGCCTTAATAAGTTACGATTGCATACAAGCCAAGAAAGGGCCAGGGCGTAACCCCTCCCCCTCCTTCCCACTTGAAAATTTCAAGTTGCATTGATCCTAGATAGTTTTACACATTTTTTCCCCTTTGGAAACCATCTCATCCCCCTTCTGTACTTTGGCTGGCAGTGGTCTTCAGAAATGTCTATTTTTATAAACATAGACATGTGATTCTTATGAATGAGTTAAACAAATGCATCACCAATTCTTTATGTTCATCGACTGTGTCAGCATTCAAGTCCATGAAGAAAGGAGTTGTTTGCTAATTGGCCCTTTCTTATCACAGAAACTTGCCTTCCTCTTTTACAACACCCTTCGGTTTCATTGGAGGAATGGCTTCATTTTCAGTTTTATAGAGAATTATGTTGGGATAGACCTCGAGGTTTAGCACTCCAAGATATTTTCATAAAAACAGCGATGACTGTCACTGTGTGATCTGTGAGGTATGATGTTTATTAGAAAAATCAACGTTCACGTCACTCTCTCATGAAGTCGGGATGCATCACAAAAGGCATATTGCTCGTCACTTTTGTTTGTATGACAGTGAAAGAATAGTTTAATATGCAGCTTAGCTATAAGCGTGAACGTCATATGCAAGAGAGCTATGAGCTTATGCTAACAATTATTTGTCAGAGTTGTTAAACAAGATCAGTGTCTGCTTTGAATTTTATTTGGAAAATCTTCCTGCAGGGCAGACACATGTCTCTTTATCTGTTGTAGCGTGGTGTTGATTTTGGCATTGATCAATGTTTCTTTGAAAGAAGTTTCAAAAGAATTGGCTCATTTTTTGGTCATTGCAAGTAAAATCCAAAAATGAGATACTTGTATGAAATTTGATATTCCAATCTTTTGAAGCAAGATGTGATGAATGAAACAGGTTTCTAAGCCAGACACAGTTACTCTTTTTTATTAAAATGGGTGGAGGGTCTTTCTTTTTATTTTTGTCCTCATCAGTGTGAAAGTTTTGAAGAATATTGGCTAAAAATTTGGGAGTGTGTTTAAAAATGGCATAGGGGTTTTGCTTTGAAAGAAAGAAGGAAATCATTCAATTTGGTATTCACTTTTGATGGTGCTTCTTGCAGATGCACACCATTGTTTTTGGTGACTCAAGACAATTGGAAGAAAAAATAATCTTGAAAATTAATCAATAGAGGAAAGTGAATTTCCAGATCTGTTAATTAAGCCAAGAAATTTGTCAGTGAAATGCAATGTAATCAAAATTGCATTTTAAAAAAGAATTAGATTTATATTCCTGCATAAAAGGCAGAAAGACAGCAACATGTATTTTTGTCAATGTCTCAAAAGTTCTTTAAAAGAGATCCCTTTGAGTTGATATCAATAACTAAATGAGAGTGTTAAAGGGTCACTGCCATGTGACAATTTTTATAGTTAGCATAATGAGTCAAGTTTCATAGTCATACCTAGTAGTTACAGAAAAGTTAGAATTGAGATCTTTGTGGTGTCCTTGACTAATTTTAACAGTTTTTTGCATTATTTGAAAAAGTGTCTGGTCACAAATTTTTGAAAAACGAATTGAAACTTGGAGTACTCACTCATAAAATATATTTGTATGAAGGATGTGGAGATTGTCTATGTGTAGCCATTTGTCATTGGTATGTGAAGAAAACAAAACAGGATTGTAAAAAAAAATTGTTGATTTCTGTAAGTCATCTCCATGAGGTGCTTCAAATTGTAACATATTTTGACCAATCATGATTTGAGAAACATACTGCATTTTGTGACATTGCCCATTGACTGGATTTATTGATTTCAAAATATGTTGAAACTCTTTTGGCATAAGAAGGTGAAAGCAGCATCTATTAAGAATGAAGATATTAAGTTTGAAACATACTTTTGTTTTCTTAAAGATGCAGTGCATGATGGGATATCTAATGTCATGGTGGCACATTGGTTAAACATAGGGCTATAATTGTTCCTTTTGAAGTTATGATGTTGACAATATTTTATGAGGTGTCTGATTGTCCTTTCTGCTTAGTTCTACCTACTGTATGGCAGTTTTGTGCAAGATCTACTTTTCGAAAGATTCAAATATATTGCAACAGCATCAAGAATGAAACATTGAATTATAAAGAACAAAAGAGAAGTAAAACAGATCTTGAGGCAATGTGCTCAACTTTACATTGTTTAACCTTGAGGGGGACTGCGGGTTTTTTCTTGACATAAGAAACTAGTATTTAAAATGAGATTCTTAAATTAGAAATGGAGCTATTGCCAGAGGGGCTTAGGAACATGTGCAGAGTTTTTTCATCTTTTTCACATGGGGCCTTAAATTGTGAAACTCCACCAGCAAATGCTTTCTGTAAAATGTCAAGATTTTCTTTTTTCCACATAGAATCTTTATCCGAGCTGTGGTGATCCCTTTCATAATTTTTTTTTTTTTTTTTTTGCTGTTCGTTATTGCATTTTTTTTTTTCCTTAAGAGGAAATAAATGTTAAAACAGGTCTTTGTTAAAAGAGAACATCCATTCTTCAGAGTAATGTATTTGTAATTTGGATAAAACACAAAATCCCCTTGGGGTTCTGCATCAGCATTGTAAACTTTCCTTGAAAGAATAAGTGCCATTATCCATGGGGTTTTAAGTGATTTGCTAATGAATTTCCTGTCTTTCGGTCTCCAGAAGTGAAAACATCCATTATTCCATTTTGACAATTAGATGCCAGAGTATAATGTTTCATATCATATAAACAAATCAAACTTAAATGAAATTAATTTATAAAAGATGATTTAAGTTAATACATGAACCTTGGTAAAGTAAAATTCTAATGACTACCTTAAGATCTGCTTCTGCTTCCTTTTTTTGACTTCTATAGAATAAGTTACTATGAATGGCAAGAACTAATTGCATTTAATTGGACACTGATTACAAATATTACTGGTATTAATATGTAGATCACATCCAATCAGCTTTCAGTACATAAATTTGAAATGCTTTCAGAGTTTTGCAGGATGTAGTTTCCAATGTCAAAACTCTTCATGTATGTAACATTTCAGGTAATTTTTTGCCTTGGTGAATGAAAAACCAGGTGGCATATTTTACTATTATGGTGGTATTTTTCATATTTTTATGTAATGTTACACAGTTTCCTCAAAAAAGAAAAAAAAAATGGGAAGAGAGAGAGACTTATAAATCAACCTATTCATTGCTATACATTGATCAATTAAACCATTTATGGTTATGTCACTGGTCCGCAATGGTTGTCATAGAGCTTGCATGCAGAGGAACATTTACATGCATGTTAGGTTTCACATGTGCAGCGATCTCGCGATTGCATGTAGGTTGTAAATGAGCGAGAATCTGTTTCATTGTGACAGAAATCATCTTATCAATTTTCTTGTCAAGCAGTTGTAGCACCATTTATTCATAATCATGAATGAGTATATTGTTAACTGCCAAAACACAGGATTTTTTCCTTTGTGTATTGTACCAGTGCCAACAATTGCACCTCCATGCACCTGGGTTGCATTACAAGAAAGAAGGATACTATCAGGCCCATAGCCATGCAGATCAGACACTGGTTGACTTGGTGCAGTCACTGCAGTGTAGCACCACCATGGGATCAAAGTCATTAGGGAAGACATGTCACAGGGGCATGGTGTTTGTTCAGAAAAGTATTTCAATCTGTTAGCGAGTGCTGCTGCCTGCCGCACTCCCCACTGCACTGCCTCCTTGTCTTGACAATACAAGTCTCAATGCCTTGAAATAAACTTTTTCCCTGCTCCCGGAGGGCTGCAGCCCCCAGACCCTGCCTTATGTGCCTATATGGGATCATGCAAAGTGTTTCGAAAATCTGGGCCCAAATTGTCTTCCAGAACAGTGGAAATAGCATGTATTACAGTCCAAATGCAAAGCCGATGGAGTGCTAGGAGCCCCCTCCCTTCAATTTATTTTTAGCATTTTGTTATGGTGTCACTATAGTACTCCTCCTGACATGCATTATAAAACCCAAGTTGTGCCATTTCTAGCCACCTGAGAGGCATTTGCAAAAAGTTTCCTAGTATGCCTTTGGCATACACCCATGGTAGCACCATGCCTATTGCTATTGTGTCACAGCTTTGGCCCTGTCCTTCACACCTGGCCACTTCCCAGTCTTAGGCCTTATTATGCCATATAAATTACAGCAGGTACAAGTAAAGGAAACAATAGCATATATCAAAATCTTGCTTAAATATAAGGACTGACAGTTTTCCCCTTCTCCATTTCCAAATGGCTAAGTGCTATGAAACTGGTGTATTTATCACAAAAATGTAGCTCAACATACAAGATTCATAGAAAAAAGGGTGTATTTACCCTTGATGGGTATCTGATCACCTGATGTTATCAGCGTATCAAATTACGTGTATGGCTTGATCCTGGTGAATTTACACTTGTCTTGTACTCTGATCCGCCTCTGTGCTTCAGGGGAAGTGGCTCCAAATGATTTGCGAAATACAAGCACACGCCGGTGTGCATTGTTCAAATTTATTTAAGCAAAAAATTAGAAAGCACACACACATGTGAACATCTGTCAGTTTATCTCCAGACAGGAAGTGGATAAAAGGTCACCATTGATCTCAGGTTACCTTAGATCTGCAGGGCAGTGTTTACACTACAAATTTAATCGCCTGTGTGGGGTCTGATCCTCTATCCCCTTTTACTAGGATCAAAAGGGAGATCAAATTTGATCTTGAGCAGTAGATCAGACTTCGGCAGGCAGTCAGATCCAGATGTACAGTAGTAAAAGCATCCAAAAAGAAGAATGAAAAAGGACATTGACTCGTAGTGACAAGCATTTCTACCAGAGAGTTAATGTTACATTTTAAAAATTCATGATTCAAATGCCTCTTGTTATCAGGAAGAGGCATATCCTCTGTGGAGGTACTTTTTGTGCTGTGGGCATTCTCAATTACTACGGAAGTATCCCTCTGCTTTGCACTAGCCATAATAGATGTCACGTTGTTTTACTGGAAAAGAAATATAACACCTTCAAAGGTCCATAGGGCCCAGATGTGTTTAAGTGATCTTTTCTTTTTTGGTACATCACTGGTCCCATTGGGGGTTTCTCTGGTGATGGTTTCAATGGTAAATGGCCTCTCAAACCTCTAAAGATTATTTTGTTCTTACATATCACTTGAATAATAAAATTGGATCAGACATCCTTTAAAGGTATATAACAATGAAGTTTTAAATTGCGATTATAGATATGAAGGAAGACAACACATAGTTCTACATGTTCATCTTTTAGCTGAAACATTTCATATGGATTAAAGAATTGGAATTTATCAATATAAACACTCTCGTAATGTAGAGATTTAAAATAAGTCTAAAAGAGTTAAAATAAATCTGTTTGTTTGGAATTACTGACCAATCAAACTTCATATTGGACATGAAAGTTGTGCCTGGTTTGAAAAAGTTTTTAGTTCTTGTGTAGTCTTGAGGTCATTGTTTGTCCCAAGTAATGTTGCTGTGGTTATTGGAATTGTCACAAGGTAGAGATTATCATTTTTAAAATAAAATGCAGGCAAAACTTACGCACCATCAGTTTTCAGCACTTAGCTCAACTATACTTTGGCATCCCTTTGTCCTCAAATAATTTTGCTGGAATAATATTGTCTTCTAATTTAATGGTATGTGTGATATAAATAGAACATGCGTTACTGCCTGTCCTGTCTGGCTGTAGCAATTGCAACCATTGATGAATTTGCTTCCCAACCTCTTTTTTGCCCCCTGTGGTCTGAGGGTTGTAGAAAATGCCCATGGTATTTCCCCGGCTGTTAGAAAAGATGACTAAAGGGAAACCTAACTTAAACTTGAAGGTTATTTGGGAATAGATTTGAACTTTGGACTTTTTTATCAAGTTGACTGACACTAAACACATCCGTGTTGGTGTGTCTTTAAATCTCATCTAACTATAAACCCACCCTTTTTTTTTTTTGGCAGTTCTAGCAGAAACTTTTTTTGGTTATGTGATCCAGTTCAGAGGCTGGTGTATCATTGGAGAAAATCAATTTTAATGTCATCATGATGTTCACCCTAAATCTGAGAATGAAGCATATATTGATGAGATGTTTACACACTGCAAACAGAACATTCAAATTTTAATATTTTCCCAATCAGGGCTAGCAATGGAACATAGGATTATGACAAAGACCAGAATCTTGAATAGATATCAGTGATGATGGAAAGCCTTGTATAGTTGGATGATTTTGGTCTTACACTAACCTAGCTATGATTCATTGGGAGTTTAATAGACCTGGCAATTCTAATTAAGTCTGTCTCCAAGTACCTAATACGTAAGCGCACTTTGTATGTTGCCATCAGGCAATTTTTTTCTTTTTTCCCCATCATATGAATATATGGAATTTAGATTACTTCTGTTATATAGCTTCGATAGCTTCTTTGTTGCTACAAAAGAAAGAAAAATCCATTATTTTATGTTTGTCTTTGTCGTCTTGCAATTTAGCGACTAGGTGCACTTTACAGGTAAGATTGATTGCGCTTTAATATTTTGTAACGTTTCCTTCTAGTTCGTATTATGTGAGTCACATACATTGCTTCTGGTGGTGCAAATTAGGTACAGAAATCACCATATAAATGCAGATGTCTCAGAGAGTAACAGTAAGTTACAGTATATGGCCTACAAGATTTGAAAAAAAAAGAACTTTTGAGTTTGCAATTTGCACTTTTCATCTTAGGTCACTCATAGCTCAGCTGGTCATCTAACCCAACTCATTCTTGAACAAAAGTACTAAAACGAGGGTTCTGCTAGTATAAACAGTTCAGGCTTTTACATTGTGGCTGTGGTACACATGTACTATCGTGCACTCTTCAAACCCTTGTGTTCCTCTTTTACTTTTAACTAATGCACATGCAGGGACTTAAATACTTTTATTATTCCTTCCCCCCCCCCCCAAAAAAAAAAGAAAAAGTCCATCTGTTTGCTTTTTTTTGTCTGTGTTTAGATTGGAATGTTTCCATTTAGTAATGGTGGCCTTAACTAAACCACTTTACCAAATTAACTGTTCCCTTTTTCTTAGAGACTTCTGTTCCCTTTTGTTGAGACCTAGCTAAGACAACTTGAGCAGAACAGTGCTACTTTTTGTCGTGTACTTCTCTGTCTTCATCGTGGTCATTCGGTTTTTGCTCGTATAGCTAGGGTTGAGAAGGCGTTCCCAGGTGAAGTTCTTAGAACATCTCTCTCTGACACTGGATTCTTTGGGGAATGTCTGTCTTCTCAAAGATACTGTGCCCCTTATATTAGCATTAGTTTCGTTAGGAAGGCTTCTGGTGAAGCATTTGTCATGCACTACTGAAAACAGCTCTTTTTATTCCATGTTTATCAGGTTTCTCCTATAAATTCCTGATGCGATACTAAACTGGGTGTTTGGTGGGAAAAGCTAGAAGTTGCATATTTTCAAATGAAAGTCGCAGTTGTCAATGAGTTTAATGATGAGGCAATGAAGGTTAATCCCCCCATATTATCAAGTATTGCTTGTTTAGGGAGAGAGGCTGATGGAGAAGATTCAGTTACAGAAATTTGGGGATTCATGATCGAGCTATGCAGCTCTTTTGGGAAAGATTTTAATGTAAAATAACTCTTCTTACACTTGATATGTCCTAGGTTTTCATCGAGAGGTGCTGAGATAAAGGTGGAGGTATATCTAAAATGTGTCAGTAGAATAAAAGCTTTTCTTTAAGAATTGTTGGATGTGTATTAAACTGGACCTTTGAAGCATCTGTCATTTGCATGTTAAAGGGAGAGTATGAATTCTTACTTGATTTCAGAGCAGCTTAATTCTCACATGCAGGAGTAAGTCAGCCATCTCATACTGTAGGGCAACCCTTGCATATGTATGTTCAGGCTTGTCAATTACAGTATGACATGGCGGTGATTGCCCTATATTCTGACGCCCCTAATTTCTGACAATCTCTATATTAATCTACAATCAAGTTGTCAGCACATAGGGGTGTTGGAACTAAGCCTCTGTGGGACATAATGGATTTGTGGGAATATAGGAGTGTCAGAATACAGGGCTTTGATCGAGATGGCAATTGCTAACCTCCAAGCTGTAATGTCACTGAAGACTCATGCTACTAGAATTGAAAAGGACATTTCAGCCAATATATTACCCAAGGAAATGACCTTTTCTGGGGTAAAGCTTATCCTTGTTGTTGCAACAGTTAATATATACCCTTAAATAAACTGGCCTGCTCTATGGAGCACTTTGAAGGGAACAAACCCTTCTGATCCAACTTCATTGATCTCAAGATACCTTAACAGGAAGTTCTCTGATAGGTTCTAGATTAAGAGTGGTCAACTAGTCTAGAGATGGCTAACACTTGCTACTTGTTTCTAGTGTTGTGATACATAGTCAGCCCCTTTTAGAAATGAGTAACCAGATATCCCATTTTATGAACGGCATTTAAGATTCATGTGGCAAATTGTTGAACTTATTAAAGTTAAATAATGTAGCCAATTTAGGAATAGTCTCATTTACATGTAAGCCAGCTCCACTCAAAATATTTTACCCCAATCTTTTTCTGACTTTTTTATAACCATTTACAACTGGTGCCCATATTTACAGATATAATACACGTAATCCTCAGCTTCTTATACATTCTGTGGGTAGCACATAACTCACTCTAACTCAAGCCTATACAGCACCTTGCCATCTGTGGAATACTCTACCCAAGTGTATTATTGACAGTCCAACCCTCAAATGTTTAAAGGGCAGGAGCAGTCATCCCAAATTGAATCAGTATAGTAGACTGTCCAGTTTCATGATTGGCTGTTGGGAGTCATGTGACAATGTTTTTTCTCTTCAAATGTGAAATTTACCAGAAATAACTGCTTGGTTTAATTTGAGTATGCACCAGTAAAGTCATAAAAATGAAAGATACTTTGAAGAAAAATAAGATGAAAATTGTGCTATTTAGCTTTTTCTTTAAAGTAAGTTTGGGGGACTGCTCTTTACCTTAGAACTTAGGTAAACTGTATGCTGAGTACCTATTGATATTCTACCTTCATGAAACCTGCCTTGCTCTTCCTTGCTACCATTTCTGTTGTCATGTTGTTGATGTCCTATTGTTTCAGAGCAGACTCATACAGAAACTTCCATATTATTAGACAGAATTGATTGTGGTGTGTTGGGGGGAGGGGGGGAGGGTGGGTGGGTTGGTGTTAAGAGTGGGGGAAGTGAAGTATCTTGTTAAGTTTTTGTTTCTTGTGTGTCCCTTGAGGTAGCAGAGCATTTTGCCAAGCCGGTGAGAGTTTTTTTGCTTCCTTGACATCATTATGGACTAAGTTATACTTTATTGAAATAAATTATTATATATTACATATTGTACACTGATGTGAAAAACAAATAAATGAAATTAAATGCAGTTCAATTTTTTTTTCTTTTTTTTGCTGAATTGTGAAATTCATGTAGTGTATAGTTCTACCTTAATAATGGGAAATTTACATTGTGCTATGCGGAAAGTACTTCCTGGGGAAATACAAATATATTTGCAAGATTTCACTTTTGTTTCAAAATATGTTTGACTTGACTGTTTATACCTTTATAAAGATGATTGCTGAGGCTTTTAATGGGGGATGTTGGCTTGAGGATTTCTCCAATTTTTCAAACCCACAATTATTCCCTTCACATACCGACGACAATTGGTCATACCTGGACCGTCCCATGAACCACATGGGAAGCATTAACACAAATAAATGTTTCATCAGTGAGAAATTCATGATTCAGTTCAGTTTATAAAAATCGGTGACCAGACACTTTTTCAAATTATTCACAAAAATTTTAGAAGCTTTTTTTAGAAAAAAGTTAAAAGTTATTACTTTTTGCATGACTATTGATTGTAACACTTGACTTATTGTTTGATACTAATTATGAGCATTGCCATGTGATAGCTCCCTCAACACCACAATTAGAATATATCATTTTAATATGCATCTTTAAGGAGGAATACAAAGATTGTATGAGTTCTGGTATAAAAGAAAAAAAGTTAAGTTTGCATAATTTGTAATGAGGAACTAAATCAAGTTTGCGTTGAACCGCAACAAAACAGGCATGAGGTATTATAGGAGTAATCTTTACAAAGGTCATAATATCAGTCATCGAGATAGTCATCAACTCAGCGGACTGTTTCTCTGGCAATTTTGTCTCCCTTCACACCTCCTCAAACTCATTAGTTACAGATAATAGGTTTCATTTAGAACAGCCCAAACCCTTTTCACACTCTTAGACCCAAGCCCTTTTGGTACTGGGAAGAAATATGATATGCAGATCCGACTGATAAGCACATAGGATTAGTCAGCAGTTCCTCTCCGCATCAAGTTTTAAAATTGTCAGCAATTGCCTTTTTGTCATCTTTTCTTTTTATTTGCTCACTTTCATCAAGTATGACTGTCTCTGGCATTAAAAGGTCCAATTAAGTACTTTGGCACAAAACTTTCATCAGAGGAAGCTCGGATGGAGGTAGTAATTTCCTGTGAAAGTTACTTGCCTCGTGGCGTGATTTTTTTTTTTTTTCCATTCAATTGCTGTCAGAGAAATTTGTGCCTTCCTAACATGTTGTATTATAGTCTACCGAATTCTTCTTTTGTTCATCTCCTTTGTAATAGTTAATTACAGGTTGATGGATGTCGCAGCTTCGTTAGGGATAATTTTTTTCTATTACTGTATTTTTGGCTTTGTTTCTTACTTTCAAAGTGATTTTTTTTCTAAAACTAAAAAACAGAAAGCTGTAGAAGACAAAAGCAATTTCAATTTGAAGGGATTATTAGCTTGCCTGATTGAAATGAAAACCGAAGATGGAATTTATTTTACGCGACAGATAACTCACATTGCTGTTCAGGATGGTTTAATTACTTTTTCCATCTGCTGTAATTTTGCTGTTAGGCAAAGAGATAATATTTTGTCATTATTACCCAGTTATTTTAAAGGTTCTCTGCTTCCCTGGAAGAAATTAGAGACGCATTTTATATTTACAATATAGATGCCTGTGATTAGTACACAATTTACACACAAGTATAAAAGACTTTTTCAAAACTTGCCTCATAAGCCACGCATCATCTGAGGTAAAATGTTAAAAAATTAAAGTCTTAAAATTTTTAATGACCACATTCCAGTGCATCAAATCTTCAAATGTAAATGACATTCATTTGTAGCAGCTTAAATGAAAATTATAGCATTACCCATAAAAATGTTTTATTTCTAGAGTGAATTGGAAAATTAATTTACCTCATTAATTTTGCAGTATATGTTTTTTCGAATGAGCGTAGTATGCACCTGGGGAGCTGCAGTTTCTCTCTGCTGTAGTAACCCTTTTACAGCCACTAGGATAGCATTAGGGTGTAGGGGGACAAAAGCTGGCTTCAAGACCTCTGTATTAGGTATTTGCAATTTGAAGGGTTTTAAAGGGGATTTCACCCACCTTCTTCTGGAAATGGGGGGTGAAACAAATCCCCCTTACAAGTTACCCCCCTCTCACAGAAACACTGGGCATCCTGAAATTGTTCCCTTTCATTGCCACATACTATAAGGTAAAATTAAAAAGCACTTTCAACCTCTTGGCTGGAAAAGGGTGAGGCTGCAGTAGTTGAAACTGGCTGTGAAAGGGTTGGAGGAACCTAAAGAGAAATAATTTGTGAGAAGTTTTTGTAATAAATTTAAGATCATTTTTCCCTGAGTAAGGGCCTATGTATAATTGAACACATTTTCAATTTTTGTAATTATGATTACATGACAATAATTTCATAAGCATTTCTTTTTGTCATTGTTTTTTACAGATGTACAAGAAGAACAGAATCGGAGTGTACTGGTGCTGAGAGTACGAGTTCCCTCCGTTGGGTTCAGAGTCATGATGGCTGCCCTAATATTACCAAGGTGACTCCTCCAAACACTCCCAGCACTGAAGTTCAAGAGGTGTGTTCAAAAATAATTCAGTTTTAATTCGTTCTCTATTTTGTGGGAGATTTCCTCCCTCAAAAAAAGAAAAATAGAGGGGGGGGGGGTGAGTGAAGGGGTGGGAATATTCCCCTGACTATCTCTGCAGTATTGTTTGGTGAATATAAATGGAGACATGCTTTCTGAAAGTACGGTAGGGTGTACCTTTCTAATGAGCTTGTATAATGAGCAATATGTGATACATGATATTAAACTACAACATTGTGTGTATAACACCACTCAACACTACGTACCATAGAAATAAATGGAGATTGGTGATTGAAAGATTATATATTAAGTAAATGAAAAACATATTCAGTTTTAGTTGTTTGAAAGTACTTTAAATTTTGGAAACAGAACTTAACTTTCAGAAAATGGAATTGGCTGCTTTTGAAAAATTGAGAACATGAAAAATCAGATTTTACAAAGTGAACTTCACTGTTTTAGAAAGTTGGAAACAATTGCCTCACTCTTTTTCAGAAGTCATGTCTCAGGTGGCCCATTCATTCGTAATTATCTCCATGACTTTACAGCAGCTGGCATATCTATGTTCTCTAAGCCCATGAGATTGATCTACTTAAATGCATTCTGGTGGTGTTTCACAAGGATTTCATGTGGAAAATTGTTAAGAGTCTTATCTATGAGAACTGTATTCCTGGAGTCATGGTGTAGAGTCATGTAACCCATATTCCACACTCAATTATCCCCATGACTGTATAGCAGCTGACATGGTTATTTTCTTTACAGGCTCATGAATGCTGCTCTGTGAAGAAGACAAATGCCAGTAGATTTTGGTTACAAGAATCTCATAAGACCAAAAAAAATGTATTCCAATTCATGTTCTCCAAACCCTGCAGCCATTACTTTATTCCTTTTTCATCATATTTTAAAGATTATTTTTGTCAAAAACTGCCTCCAGTGCTCTTCAAGGTTATAGATTGTAATGTAATATGGGCATTGCCTTAGATTCCTTGTATGTTTCTTAATGTTTTAATGTCCTGTTTGTCCTTGAAATTTGATAATGTTGGAATGTTAGAATATCTCTGCATACAGATCAAACATTAAACTACACCATACTTAGAATATATAGAAAACAAGGTTTTACAATATTCCCCACGGCCATCAATATCATAAAGAACTACATACTATGTCTAATCAATGTTTTGCAATGTCACCACAGCTTCCCATAATGCACCGCATCACCACCAAAAAAGGTTTTGTTACTTTGCAAATATTGCATTACATTGGAATATGGTTTTCACTGTCTAAAACAGAAAAATTTTCTGCATTTTTTAAAGATATTGTAGTTATCTGGCAAATCTGTAGTATGTAGAACATTACTGTTCATTGAGGAAGTTTTTACTAGTGCTATAACAGAACTTTCCACCATATACTGCATGCAGGCTTTCATGGAACTAGGTCCCAGTGAAGCTGGTCTTTAAGATTCTTTTGACCAGCTTAAACAGTCCCTGATAACCTACTTTTTTCTCAGTGTTTTAACTTTTCTTTTCTCTTTTTCGAATTATGTAAATTGCATTGAGCAATTCAAGCATTGATGGTTATTTTTGGATTCTGTGTTATAAAAAGACTTATGTTGCACTGACCTTCAAAACAGTCAAATCTACAGTATGCATTTGTGGTCTTTGGACCTCATCATGCATAATAAGCTCTAGGAGAGATATGAGCTCTGTTTTGTTCTGGGAAATTCAAGTTTGTTACATTTTGTTAATTTGTCAATGAAATCTTGGCGTTCGTAAATATAAACCACATCAATTTACATAATCAAAGATTTGATGACATTTACAGTCTTGGATATAAAACCTACCTTTAGTAGTTAGTAAAGTATCATGAATAATAAAATTGCTCATGTAATGGAACCGCAAAAGAAGCCCTCGAGCTCTTTTTTGTTAAGTGCATTCCATTCTGCTATGTTTCGTGCTATTGGCTGCTTCAGATACATTTTATTTCCAATTTTATAGAAGTTCAATAGTATTTATGAAGCAGTTATATTCAAAACCTTTATCAGCACTTGATTCATTGTTGGTAAATCTTGCTTTGATTTCAAATGAAAGTACAGTTTTGGTTTTCATCCTGTATCAAAGAGAAGTATTGTGGTTATCTTACAAAAATGATTCATTATCTTAATGACCAATACATATTACCACAGAATATATATACATGATTCAAAGTAATGCAGAATGGTAGGCATCCTCTGCAAAAATGAACATCTTACTGATAGAAATTCAGAATTATATGTCCACCCAGACTAAAACTGCAAATGGTGCAACCTCCATAGTCCTTCTATTGCCTAATATTTTGCAGCTCTTGAGTTTTAGATTTTCCGTTTGTGCAACAAGTCACACTCCTCAGGAAATTAAGGAGTGTGGTAGGTGTGCTGTATATCAAACTTTCCATTGGTTAATATCAGGTCCTTGTCCTCATCTAAGTGTGCAAAAACTCGCACTCCTCGTAGAGATATGAGGTGAGTGATAGTGTACAATCGCACATGGTCGCCTCAAAATTCAAGGCCTCATTTTTGGGGAATTAGACTCTTGTTGGAGTTTATTGTTGAGACAGAAGGTTTGATAATGACTTTTGAATTGAGCTATTTCCTTCGCATGCCATGTTTGTGCATAAAAATGCATTGTTTCCCTTAAATGTGTACCTCAAGTCTGAAATATCATATATTAGAAAGCTTAAGGATTGAGTTTAAATGGTCCAAAGCTTAAGGATTGAGTTTAAATGGTCCAACCCCTATTTTCACAGGACATTCTGATGCTGAGGTATAATATGTTAATGGTTATTCCCACAATAGAAATGGTAGATTGTGCAACTTTTGGCCCCCTTGTACTTCTTGGCTACAGGCCTGGTTGTTATGGTAGTTAAAGGGACAATCCTCTCACCCCAAACTACACTTCTAGTATAGGGTAACAGAAACTCTCAATTGGCTCAGCTTTTTGATTGACTACTAATTCAAGCAATGCAGAGTACCAAAACTTGTATTACACAGCATGAACTGTTCTGATAGCATTTTGATTTTACACATTGAGCTTTCTATATTCACCCTGAAGCAATAAAATGAGATTGTGTCTGGAGGAGGCTGAATTTCAGACAGTTGTGGGAGGGACTTAATTAAGAAGGTTGGGAGAATTGGTACTGTTTGGGATGAGAAAATTGGGCCTTTCAATAAATGAGTCTTCATGTCAGCTAGATAGATAGGTAATATTTATCTGTCAAGTTCAAATGTAGTTTGGGCTCCACTCTTTAATCAGGCAGGGAATACCATAGGCACATTCTGCAACCTTCAGCACATGGCCATGAGGGTGCTGGGTGGTCTCCATTTATCAATCCCAACTACAGTAATACATCATCATCTATTCTCTCTCTCCATACTTTGTATTTACATGAGCAACCCTCACCTGCAGAAGAATTGGATGGGAACTTTTAAGTAACTCAGACCTAATTTTATGGTCACACACATTACCCTGTGCAGGCAGTTTTCATTAACTTGTCAAAGAATTTTCTGTTTCTTTATATTTGCAGAACTTGGCCTGGAATTTGCACAGCATTTTCACAGTCAAAATTGAATTCTGTCATACTCTGTCTGCATTTCGATAGCATTTTCCAGTTTTTTTTTGTATTCCAAAACCCTGTTCTTTGAGTGTGTATGATTTTTTTCTTTTGGTGAGGGGGGGGGAGGAGGGGGGAATGACAAACAGGAGAAATATATTGTGTGAGCTACACAGCATCATTGCTGTTGTAGCATTACTGATGCAACCTAAATTGAAGGCAGATGGGGTTAGATTAGGTTAGGTTAGATTGAGCTTTATGGCCCAGTTCCCAATCAATTGGTTTAAGTGGAGCTGACGAAAGCCTTTTTTCTGGTTGAGGCTCTCTGGCTTGTTTTCCTGACTCCATTGCTTATGCTGAGCACCAAGCACAATGGGAGGTATGAAGATTGGGAGTGTCATCTGTGGACAGAGATATGGAAAACCTATAAAGCCTTGTGTTGTTCTGGGTTAGGGCCTTATCCCACTGTGCCACTTATTTTGCTGGGATTCAGTTGTGGGCAGTTATTTCTTACATATGAAATGAGTTGAGAACAGTGGGGGGGGGCACAACCTGTGATTTACTCAACTGGAACCAACTTTGATGACCCTCTTCTTTTTTTTTTTTGCTTTTCTGCTCTTCAGTTCTTGGCAACCGACTCACGACAGCATACTTGTGCTGTTGTGTGGTTAAGGTTTGAATGCTCAGTGTGTCTCTTCAAACTTTTCCTCTTCCTCGAACCTGTAAATCCCCCGACTGAGTGATTTCCTCCCGACTGATTCAGAGGTTGGTGGGCCTGTGCTCCCCCGGCCCCTCTCCCCCTTCCTTTAAACCCCCTCTCTTTAAACACACTACTGGTTGGGAAGTAGCCTAAAAAGACATTTTCGCTGCAAGCATAAGAGCCCTAGCTGCTGGATCTTCCATTTGAAAAAAGGAATGAAGTTTTACGTAATAATACATTGCGCAGATGATTTGCAGATGGTTGTGATGATTTACTGGTAATTTGTTGCTTTTTTTTTTAGATCTTACTTGATGTCCAGAACCTTCCCATACCAGAAGAAAATGGAAGTTTGACTTATGAGTGTGTGTTTGGGGAATTCACTCCTACAGAGGCAACTGTGGAATATGGCTTAGCCAATGACATAGCAAAAGTAAGATGCAGTACCCCAAGGGATGTTGTGACTAGTGAAGGTGAGATGTGAAATATCTTTTAATGATGAACAGTAACTTTAATGTAATGCTTACGTAATATCCAATGATGTATCAAAAGTGACATATATACACCCAGGGATGTTGTGACCAGTGAAGGTGAAATATGTTTCCTAACCTTTAAAAGGAAATATTGCGTTTGTTTTGCAAGGAAATTTCATCCCTTTAAAACCAACATTTATCGGCAAAGAGTGATAAATAATTACAAATGAGGCAGTATGGTAGCCTTCTTTTCAAGGAATAAGTTTCCTGCAGACAGAAACCCAGTTGTTTGTTGCTCAAGAATGATTTGTTAACCCCAACTTTTAACATTTCAAAAGATGCACCTCCCATAATACTTCATGCGAATAATATTTTAAGGAGATGAAGCTATTGCTGAGGTTTATTGTTGAGACTGAATGATTTGAAAATAACTAGAGCTTTTTACTAAAGATGTATACCCCATCAAAGTTGGGACAAATGAAGGTGAGATACTACAATGACTGTGTTATAAGCTAAAATTTCGTGAGATGCTATGTAACAACCAGTGACATATCAAGTGAGTACACCATGGTATGTTGAGACCAATGAAGGTAAGCTGTTACAATAACTTTACTGTAATGAATATGTTACTCATATGTAATGTTTTATGTAATAACCATATAAGAAATTGCACTGTGTCCATGTTTCCAGTCCATGTTAGATGTTATATTACAACTTCTTCATTTCTTCCATTGCCTGCAATTACAATTTGACAAGTTGAGTGTAATAAAAAATGAAATCTACCAGCTTTGTTGAACCATTTTCTCACAACCCTCTGTTTCAACTGGTCCTGTGGTGTGGAGTTGAAAGCAGTTGCTCTTAATGTGATTACAGCAGTTTAGCCACTGGGAGACTCTCATGCTCTCATGATTCCTTGCCGAAGGCAGGCAAGGAATCTATGCGATGGTGATGTCGTGTGTGTGTATGTGTGTGTGTGTGTGTGTGTGTGTATGTGTGTGTGTGACGCCTGCTTGTAAACACGATATCTCAAGAACGGTAACCCCCAGGGATCTCAAACTTGGCATGTAGATTGTCCACATTGAGTAGATGGTCCCTATTTTTTTTGGTAGAGGTCAAATGTCATTTGGGGTCACCAGAGGTCAAAACGTAAATACCTTGGAAATTGCTTGTAAACACGATATCTCCAGAAGGAAAAATGTGAGCAATCTCATACTTACCTTGCTGATTGTCCATATTGAGTAGATGGTCCCTATTGTTTTTGATGGAGGTCAAAGGTCATTTGGGGTCACCAGAAGGAAAAAGGTCAAAACCTTGTAAACACTGTATCTCAAGAAGGGTAAATGTGAGGGATCTCATACATAGCAGGTGGATTGCCCATATTAAGTAGATGATCACTATTATTTTTGGTGGAGGTCAAAGGTCATTTGGGGTCATCAGAGATGAAAAGCTCAAAAACTTGTAAACACCATATGTCAAGAAAGGTAACTGCCAGGAATCTCATATTTACTAAGTGGATTGTCCATATTGAGTAGATGACCCCTATTGTTTTTATTGGATGTCAAAGGTCATTTGGGGTCATCAGAGTTCAAAACATCTAAACCTTGCAAACACTATATCTCAAAAGAGTATATAACTGTTGAAGTTAATATCCATGAGCGGTTAGGTTGAAAGGGTAAGAATAATTTGGCATGTGTAATGTAATAGGCATAGGGTATATAATTTTTTGGAACAGTTTATTAACTTCACTATGTAAATTCTTTAGTGAGGTAATTTTGAAATTTGCATTTGTAAAGTACTGAAGCAAACTCATAGGAAGGTCTAAGGTGCACAAAAAGGCACATCACATGGTGGTTACTGTACAGTATGTTGATTCTGGCATGAAATTGTGCCCTGTTATTACATTAAGTTCCAAGTATTAATACATGAAAAAGTGGGCAGAGCAAAATATAAAATCTTAAAAGGCAAAATCTGTTCATCAGGCTGGCATACATGCTTGAATGCTCATGGGTATGCTGATTTTGCAGCCACAAGTAAATAGATTTTCATGAAACTGATGTGGAACATGTGAGTTTAAACAGTCTGTATAAGGGTCATTTAGGGACATAGTCTGAAAATATTAGAAGATGCTTCTGTGCACACTAAGTAGATGACTGATATGGAACTTCATAAGTATAAACTTTGAACAGAGAGTACTCTGTGGGATGCACAAGAATCTCTTTTATAACATACCTACATTGCTTTTTCAATAACCTTAAAGAAAACCTGAAGAAAACATTAAATTTAGTGGCAAAAAGTGCTAATATTTGACAAACCTTGTGCCTACTGTCCTCATGAGGACATGTGCATGCAAGCATGCATTAATTGGAAGTGGGAATTGATTAATTAGATATACCACAGTTAATTAGTTTTACAAAAAAGAACCTAATTTACACTGATCATTTGGTATCAAATACCCTTCAGCGCACATGAACTGTCATTGCCTAATAGAGTGAATCAAATTGTGACTGACCCATTCTTTGCCATTTGGTCACAGTTATCTCGCCCAATTTTTCACAGTTGACTGCCAGTTATCACCACAGTGTCTTGAAGGATTACCTCATACAAACATACAGCTCAATTGACTTAAGCTTTTTACTGTATAAGTGGTGTTAATTGACTTATAAACCCTCTGAAGAAAGCTTATTTTTATCTCAGTACATAACCATGACAGCCCATTGTTTGTATATACTCCTATTTCCTGCCATTCCCTGCAGGCATTTAGTTCTCTATTTGTGGTCAAAATGTCAGACCTTCATGAAAGTCACACCTCTGCTAAATCCAGCATAAAATAACTGTCCACATTATCTTGTCTCATCTGACCACAAATAAAAGTTGTTTGCCTCTCCATTGTCTGGAGATGGAGAAGTTCATGTACACTGATCAAGTTTCTAAACTGAAAGTCATCTAAGAAATACTGTAGATTGACACCCTTCAGAAATTAGTGTCCTTTACATAGAAGCTGGTGGAATTGAACAAATAGTGTGTTTGTATAAGGAATTTTGTTGAACAAAACTTTAAACATCAGTGTCTGTCTAGATTGGTGTTTCTGCTTTACAGTTTCAATATGCTCTACAGTGATTATTTGTCACTTAGTTTCATTCTAGAATTTGTTTTAAATTTTTGATAGCATAAAATGTATCAGCATACTACTTGCCTCATCTCTGCTTATATCTGGATAACCACACCAAAAAAGTAACCCCTGTGTGAAGGATTATATAGTTATGTCAAATATCAGCATCGAGTGGGAATTCTTGTCTCACATTTCATTTTTATCCATGTCACTATCCCCCCCCCCCCCCAAAAAAAAATGTACCATAAAGCATAATGCATAGAACCATTGCTTCAAGATTACCCTTTATGACACTTTTCAAAAGTATTAAGATTTTATTTTGCATTGCTGCTGTCATTTAAAAGTAGTTCAGGTAATAATAGCAAGCATAATGTTGTATACTGTGTATCAAACAAGGAAAACTTGTACTGTATGTTATGCTGTACCTACAGTATAAGTAGACAAAAGGCGAATTAAAAGTCTTGTTAAATTATGGATTAATAGGGATATCTGCTTTTGTTAATTTGCAAAGGATACCATAGACAATGGGTGGGGCATTTCCCCCATAAAGCAAAAATTGCCATCAGTAATAGCCAAGGTTACACATCTCTGCTCAGATGTCTCTTTAGGCTTGGTCTCACATACCCCACAACACCCAGTGTTAACTCGTGTTTACAATCAGACAAAACCACAGGCTTACCCCGTGTTTTCCAGTCTGTGTTCTCACGTACCCAGTGTTTCGTTGATTGGACAGTGTTACCATAGTAACGAGGCCAAATATTTCATACACCGATTACAGCAAAATGTAAGAAAATACCTGTCATCAGTGCGATAAATACCTGTGACCTTGCTTGATTAAAACGAACACGATGTTTAAAACTGCTTAACCCTGCGATTTGAGGTGGATCGAAATTTAAACACCGACCCTGCGTTAACCCGCGTTCCCACGTTACACGAGCGTGAGGTAATACAGTGTTACCTCGAGCGCAGGGTATGTGAGAACACAGTATTTGATCCAATGCTTGTAGGAGAGTGTGTCGATGAGGGCTTGTTTAAACACTAACCTCAATGCAGACTTTTTTTAACATAGAGGCATCGGAACATAGAGACTTCAGAATGGAGAGCTGTCCCCATTGACCAAACTTTTGTAAAAATGGTTTCAAAATACCGCTTTATCAAGTAATGAGACAGTTTTCTGGAATATGAAAGCTGTGTGAGAAATTCCTCTTGTGTGTGGAGATCAAAGGTTTGAGGTGACAGTTAGATCAAACTTTGTAGACATAATATTTTTAGGGGGTAACTGTGAGGGATCTCATACCTTGGTGGTAGTACTTCCATACTCATTCTGTACTAAGCTTAATTTTGAATTACTCGTGTTGATGGACGTGTTGGTAAGGTGATCACTATTGTTTTTAAGGGGTCGAAAGGTCATTTTGGGTCACATGAGGTCAAAAAGTTTTGACCTTACTAGTATTATATCTCAATTAAGTAGGATAATTGTATGGGATCTCATGCATGTCATGTTTGTTTCCATGTTTGCTATGATATATCATACGGCAAGGAATCACTAAGCCTATTGGCTTTCTAGTTTTTTAATTTGTGAGATTTTTCCATGAACATTGTGACAAATCTTTTGCATGTAAACCTTCATAATCACAGCAAAGTGATGCAGAAAGCAGCTTATCGTCAAATCCTCCTTTTTGTTTATTTTATCCAAACAAGATCAGAAATGTTACCCCATGTTTAATTGAAAGAAGAACCATGTCTGTGAATTTATGAAGTATTTTTATGATTTTATCAGGGTGATTTGTTGTGGGAAAGATTTAAAACACTGGTTCCTCATTGTTTAAAGGGAAATGCACCGCAATTTCAAATTTACTTTCAAACCTAGGTTTAATCTTCTAAATTTCTTTTCATATTTTCCGTAACAATTTTTTTCATTACAAAAATGGAAATATCTGTACAATTTTGTAGATTTGATACATGAATTGAACAATTTAGCTACAAAAGCACTGTCAAATGACTTATAAAAAAATCATTTATTAATTTGAATGTATAAAGAGACGATTCAAATTAAGGTGACTGCACTCTCCCTTTAAATATGAACATGTGTCTCCCCCTTATTGGGTTATTCATTTGATCAAATTATTTATTTATCTGATGTCAGTGTAAGATGAAAGTTGATGTGAATCACATTCACTGCAAGAGCTTTATCAAGATCCATCTAGATAATTTGTTTTGTAAAAAATTAATTTGTAGAGATATGTTTTCTTCTTGATTAATTTTGCTTCTGAAACGGAAAGAGTTTCAGATTGATAAAATATATTGCACATCCACTCACCCTATATATGACAGATAAACGGAAGAAAAGGGAAGAAGTTAAAGATGGGTGGGATAAATTTTCAAAGCACATCTCTCTCGCAAAAGATAAAAGCAAAATTCATTCATTCCTACTGTAGTCATAATTCTTAACTTTTATTGGTCTATCATATAGTCAGGTGACCATGGATTATCCCAAGATAAGCTCATGATAATGGACAACTGTTGTGCATGACAATCTGCTCAAAGCAATTGTTGGCATAGAGAAAATTAGCCAGTGTCCTACAACCAGGGTTGCCTGATGTCACCCTGCCTGGCGGCACCGGGCGGTGCTACCTGGCTCTCAAAATCTCCACCTGGTACTCGCCATCAAATATCATCATCACCGCCTGGCAGAAATTTATTAACCTAACTGAATAAAATTCCTAGATTTTTTGGGGGATTGAGTGATAATTCCTCATTTTTTGTAAGCACTCTCCAATCTGCAAAAAGTGTTCAAAGGGGAAGTGGGACAGTGACTCACCTTAGACCCACTCCCTCAGGACGGTGACCACAAATTACCTGGTGACCACAAATGGTCTGGTGACAACCCTGCCCTGCTTACAAGTGATAAAAAAACTGCTAGGTCATAAGTTGAGTCATTAAACTTAACAACCCAAATCCAACCCAACCCTGTGTTTATGATATCATATTGTGTTAAGGTTGTCCTAGAGGACAACAAACAGCTTTTTTTATCTCGCTTTTTATCTCTTTGTATATATCAGTAGCAGCTGTTTGCCATCCCTTAATTTGAATAAACTATGAATACTAAAAGCTACTCCCCCTCTAACTATTAAAATGGTTCACTTTTGAAAATGCAATCAACATTAACCCTCTCCACAAGAAAGCTAATGTTCTTAGAGATACAATTTTGCATGAGTGGTTAAAATGTAGAAGGTAGTTGTACTTCGATGTTGCTCTGTCATTCCCCAGAGGCAGAGGATGTAGGCAAGGAATAGATGAATCACAATTTCTTTTGCTTGTTTGAAAAAGTTTGCAAAAACAAAAACTAAACCAGGTGTGGTCTGAATTTATTCACATACATTAACATTCTTTCCTTGCTGTCTTAATGCCTAGTGGACCCTGTGGGGATTTCCTTTTACTGGTTCTGGGTAGCAAAGCCCCCTTGATGATTGAGATGACACTTAACAGAACCAAAATGACTGCATCATGTGGACAAAATGTTAAAAAGAAATATTGTGTTTTTTTAAAAGACAGGAAAAATTTATCCTTTACATACTTAATTTATTCACACTTAGTAATAAAATAAGGCACTATAGTAGCCTTTTTTTCAAAAACTTATTTCCCACAAATAGATATTCAGTCACGTGTTACTCAGATGATTTATTTGTCCTCCCGAACGTTCAAGTTTCAAATGATGCAAAGTACATAACTTTTCCAGTGCATAATATTTTTAGGAAAGGAAGCTGTTGCGGGGTTTATTTTTAGGTCTCATTGGCTTTGACAGTGAAATGAACTATTTTCTTTGTGTCCTATGTTGGAGAAGATTGACACAATATTTCTCTTTCAAACTATCTGAAGGTACATTTATGGATGTATATGATTATCTCAAAACAGTCTACATAAGTGGAAAAAGTTGGGAAGCTGAGAGGCTCCTTCCCAGGAAATTTGGCCTTCTGGAGAGAAATCTAGGCAATTGGAAGGAAGTTTCCCTTTTCTGTACATGAAAATATAAGAACCCTGCGAAATCTTGCTCCCTTACAGGGAAATAATTTTACTCCCTTCCTGGGAAATTAACTTCTTTCCGGCCCAGACAGTTAAGGAAGATTGTCAGGGAAGCCTTCCTTGTTAATTTAGAAAAGAATATTTCATTTTCTTTGTTTATGGGAACTATTGGTTTAAACGTGAACAGAAGATGTCTTGTAATTGAAGTGTGTGACATACAATATACTTTATGCTGAAGACTGTTGTGGCTATTCATAGGTGTAGAAATTCACCCACTCCGCCAACTAGCCTTTCTTCCAGAAGTTCAAAGGGGGAGGACTTACTTCTGCCAAATGTCAAGTCCAATCCAAGTTGGTGCTGCCCTTGGCCAAACTGACAAGTGAAATTCAGGCTGACAAAAACTTGCTTCAAGGCCATTACAGGTTTCAGTGTGCAAACTGAAATGTTTTAGAGACTGTTTATTTACTCAAGTTCAAACAATGCTGCAAAATTGTCCTCTATTTACATAACAAATAAAGATGTTGACATTTGTTGATTTAGCAAAACTGTAGACTGGAGCAATGTAGATCTTGCCAATATGGCTTACCATAATGAGAGCTGCGAAACTGGGTTCTGTATGATTTGTGAAAATACTCCGTTGTTATTCCTTAAAATTTTACATAAGTTACAAAGTTGTACTTTTCAGATTCGTTTGTTCATTGTGTTCCAATTTATATGATTGAAAACATAATCAGGGCATGTAACTTTGAATCCCTCCTGTGTATTTTACTTATTATATGGTGCTCATATGTTTGGAACAATAAAATGAATACATTTTTTCCTGCAGTTGTTTTAATTCCCAGGGCTCTGGGTTCACAGATGCAACAGTCTTGTAATGTTTTACATATTGCTATCAGATTACACATCACACATTTCTTAAGGAGTACTTCAGCTTTCAGCTTATTATTCAAAGAATGCTTGAAAGGTGAAAACAGTTATGCAAGTAGCTGAGTAGTTCTTATCTGCAGCAGAGTTAATGAAAAGAGCAAAACAATTCCATCAGCTATTACAAATGAGGTTAAGCAGTTAGACTTAATGGTTTGCCTGGAAGAAAAATCTAAAGGTTAAAGCAAGTAACATTGCTCAAACACCAGAGGGACAGTTTGTTTTGCGTAGCTTTTATATAAGCAAACAAGTGTGTTTTGCACAGCTTTTATGTAAGCAAAGGAGGTGTTTTTTTTTTGGTATGTCTTTTCTTTAAGGAGAGGGGGTGGGGGGTTGATGGGAGTGCTGTAATATCTCAAAGCTGCTTGCATGAGGTATTAAAAGTTTAAATTTATTTTCATTGAGTGTTGTTTTAATGTATCAGGAAGGGTAGGGTTTTCTTTTGTATAGACAAATCCAGACAGATTGTGATGGTCTGATTTTATTCGGCCATTACTGGGGTCCATCACCGTTTAATCTTTAAATTTCCTTCCTTACCTGTTCCATGGATGGTTGTACACTGAAGTGAATCTTGGTCTTCTCAACATCCCTGCATATGAGGATTTGAAATTCACGTAGACAATAAATGAAGACGATTAAAGGTTGATGGAGCCCACTAATGGCTACCTACAGTCACCAAAAACAAGTGCTAATCGCATTCATCTATAACAGGGTTGTCCAACCTACGGCCCGCGGGCCACAATCCGGCCCGCGAAAAGATTCCGTCCCGCCCATCAGAAATAATCTATATTGCAAAATTATTCAATAAGCAGATTAATTGATGACTACTTTAGGCTTCGCTGTCCGCTATGGCATGCTTACTTTTGAATGAAATAATTCATTTCAAATGTCTGCTACATGTAGCTACATTGGAGTATGTCCACAGGGGTGGATTGAGAATGATTCAGGAGGGAAAAAAAAACTTTGTCCGCATATTCTGCCTGACACCATCAATTTTTGCTAAAATTTACTTATTTGTTCAATCAAAAACGAAAATGAATCAGTGTTCCCTACGTGCAATGATTGCATTTTGTTGCCTTGGGCGTCGGGAAAAATTGAAAAAAAAAAAAAAACGAGTATAGAATGCGGCCCCTCGTCCATCATAACCATTACATGTGGCCCACCGCTGTGAAAGGTTGGACAACCCTGATCTATAACATATCACACAACCTACGCTTTATATTTTTATCCTCCATTCACATCTTCAGAAAAAAAGGAAGGAAGCCATTTCAAAATACCAAAATGGTTACATGACATGCAAAGGAATATTGCGTAACTGGTTTCCCCCTCCCCCTTTCTGTTCCCTTGTCTGTGACATGCTAAGTTGATATCATCAATCTTTATTGATTCTACAGCATCCTTGGAAGTTGAATTGGGACTTAGAAGTACTACCACAGGGTTTATAATCGTCAGTGAACCCTTTAACTTCTTCGAATGCAATCGATTCAATGCCTGCATTGATTGTGTTGAGAATGACTTCAATTGTTCATGGTGTATATTTGAAAATAGTTGCTTTCAGTCAACTTCCACATGTACTGAGGGAGGTATAGTCAGCAGTATGTCGGTGAGTAGTATGTTTGGAGTGTGCATAAATTGCATATCTAAAATTGGATGGAGAAAAATTTTGTTCTACATATTTATATTTGTATTGGCCATTCTAAAGCTAGGGGTCCTCAATCCTAACTTTCAAAATTCAAGTTAAAGCAAAACTTGTTATTCGTTACTAACCTTTAAATTGTAAAATCATTCATAAATATTAACCACCTTATAATCTTATTTTACTAATGAAGATGGGATTTGGAACTTGTGTCTATATTAAGCCATAGAGAACAGTCATTTTACATGTTAAATGCAAATTTTGCAATTTTGAAAATGTTGAATTTGATTAAAGAATCATGTGATGAGAACCTTGAGTGAGACTAATTTTATTAAGGTTTCAAGTTCAAGGTGTTCATATACCTATGGGTCAGGCTGATTTACATGATGAAACTTTCCATCTTTCTTTTTGATACATTCTCCTTCTCTGCCTAATTTCATCTTATGGCCTGCCATTTTGCTTGGGGTTCAGCATAACCAGTGGAGTAGGGAAAACAAGTCACTGAGCCAACAACTGGAAAAAAGGCTGTGGCAGGGTCTACTTGAACCAATTGGTTTGAAACTGGGCGGTAAAACTCTACCTTATGGCCTCAGGGAGGAAATGAAGCACATTACATTACACTTGGTAAAGTCAGATAGATCACACAGCTGATTAATTGACATTAAGAGGTGTTTTAAAATAAACAAAAAGTTACATAACATTTGAGGTTAGCTAACAGGCCAGTCAAGCATCTCCATTCAGTTGTCTAATCACCCCAGTTTAAGGTAGCCAGCTTACATGAAGTATCTCCCCTAAAAAGATCATGAGGGGAAACCTCCCATAGCTGTGCAAAAGACCCAAGTCTAACCACAATCTATAGAGCAATAACACCTCTTCCATACTAAACACTACTTACCTTCAGAGTAAATAGACCAGTGTACTGCCTGCTAGAAGATGCCCATTGTTGAAAATCACTCTTGCATGACAGACTATCTGAATGCTGAATTGCCTCGATTACTTCCTACAGTTGAAGAGCCACAGAATCTTTTATGAGCAAGAGCAGTTAGGAAACAACAAAATTAACAGAGCATTCAAGCAAAGAATCCTCCCTTCCCTTTCATGCCTTTCATGTCCGGATAGTGGCTGTTAAAGGTGTTTCACAGCATGACTGGGAAAAGTAGAATTTTTAATTTAGACTGGCAGTGAAGAAAACTAAGACAAGTGAGCATAAGTTGTAAAATTTCAGATTTAGAGCACTGACTACATGGTCAGGTGGTTAGAGCATCTGATTTGCAGGTTGGACGTCTGAGGATCTATTTCGCCCCTACTTGCCTCCCCTGTTGCTACTATTGGACAGCCCCGTATACCGTGGAATAAATCTGGCAATGAAGAAACCCTCTAGGTGGCGCCCTAACTACTTGCTAACCAGTTTGCTGTAAGTCGCCCTTGCTTCATTGCATGCAGAATGACTGTGCAGCCATTCTGACTCCTGGCCAGGTTTAAAGATGAAACCTCCTTCCATTGTGCTTAGCAATCATCATTAGCAACAGAGAAGGGAATACAAGCCATTGAGCCACAACTGGGAGAAAGGCCGTGGCTGGCCAGACTTACACCATTTGGTGAGAAATTGTGTGATAAAACTCCATGTAACCAACTATAGCACCCACAGATAATGAATACCTTTAGTGTTATCAAGTTCTAATAGCATTCTATTACAGTTAAACAGCATGAGAAATGCACACACAGGACTTTTGAGACTCTGACTGCAGCAAATCACAGTTTATTATTGGTGGTGATTTGCTGTGGTCAATACAACAAGCGAGCTGGGGAGTGGCACTCATTTGGGACTATTGTGATACTTTGGGCAAACACTCTTCTAACTATTCATTGTAAAAATTCATTATTTGTTGGAAAACGACAGAGTACAGTTCCTAAGTTTTCGTTGAGAATGTATTACTTTTAATAGCTAACATCCCTGGATAAAATTCAGCTATTTCCCATAAGACATAAATACTTCATAGAAATGACACAAAGCCCAGAGGAGCTACCTTTATCTAGATTACATGACTTTAAAATTGAAATAGAGGGCGCTCTATGGGTAGAGACAGGCTTTGTTAAGTTGTGCTTAACAATGACACTCCAATAGAAGAATAAGGTACAATATGTAATCAACAGTATAAAGTTTGAAAAAAATGTTTTAGGGTGAACATCATTTGTTGTGAAGAAAAGATTGGAATGAAGCTTTACTCTGATTAACACCAGTCATATTGTCTTTGCAGAACCAGGATAGCACACTCAGCGGACAAGGTTTCTGTCCCCAAATCAGTGCAGATAATCCAAAGATTCTAATTC
Source organism: Holothuria scabra (assembly GCA_037179385.1). Lineage (NCBI taxonomy): Eukaryota > Metazoa > Echinodermata > Holothuroidea > Aspidochirotida > Holothuriidae > Holothuria > Holothuria scabra. The sequence continues at coordinate 19,153,140 of CM074181.1, forward strand.
CAGCAGGAGTAACAAGGGCGATAACCCTCAAAGCTCTCAACCTGCCCGAGCTGGAGGTAAGAGTGATAATTAAGTGGGATGACTTTCTAGTCATCTGGCAAAAGTGAATTGTATACTTGCCTTAGAATTGTGGTCACATTTGTTGTCATTGGCAACATGTTATAGAACGCAAAGGCATCGGATGTTTCCTGTCGTAGAAGCCTGTGCTAAACATTCTGCTGTGCACGTCAACAAATTTGCAAGATGTTTTCTCCAAGTTGGGGGGAGGGGGAGGGGGTACCTTTGAATGCATCCTTGATAGCATGTTTTGGAACTTAGGGGTAGCAAACCTGCTCTGTCATGGAGGCCTGTTCTGGACTTCCCTGCTGCACAGGGAAGGGGGGGTCCTCTGAATGCATCATTGACAACATGTTTTAGAACTTGGGGGTAATGGACTTGGCCTGCCATATAGTTGCGTGCTGGACATTCTGTTGTGTATGTCAACACATTTACAAGATATTTTAACCAGGGGGGAGTTTCCTTGCATGCATCATTGACATTATGTTCTAGAACTGAAGGTAACATCTACCCTGTCATCTGCAATAGAGGCCTGTGATGGACTTCCTGCTGTAAATGCCAGCACGTACTGCATATTTGAAAGATCTGTTGCTTGGTGAAGGGTTGAATCCTTTGAATGTGTCAGCCTTAAACCTCATCCCCATCTCCACCACCAGCACCCCCCCCCCCCACCCATCCTTTGTCTTAATCAATAAAGTTTAATATATATCGGAAGTTATCAGACCATTTTATATGCACTGTAGCAAATTTTGTGAACCTGTTCTTATCCTTCCTTCCTTCAAAGTAAATGTTTGCTTTACTGAAAATGCTATATGAAGCAGCAAGTGGTTATTTTGTGATAAAAAACCATTTAAGCTAGTGTTATACATGACAACTTCCAGTTGAAGAATATAAAAACAAGTACAGTTTTTGTTTCACCTTAAGGTGAAAGCACTACCAGGACAATTAACTTGAGGTGAGATTTAAAAGCACTTTGGCACAAGAGGTGTCTTTTTGGGTTAAACTTAAGAACCCCCTGAGTATTTTAGTGACTGTCTGGCCTCTAAGGTGACGCTTCCATTATTCATCAAATTAGGTATAGAATTTATTGGGACTATCACCTAATTCAAATGGTTACTGTTTGCCAGCGCCAATCCCCATTATAAGCGAATTTGGAATTAACAGGTTTATAGCCAAAAATCATTTCTTTTATGAGGGCAAAAATGGGAAGAATGTAATCCAATGCACTGTTACCACTAGGGAGTCTATCCCAAGGGAGGTTAGTTTTTAGTGTGGCGACTGCTAGAAGCCAAAGTAATGTGAAGTTGTTTCTTTTGTATCACGGACAATGTTTTAAAGGTTTGAATTATTTATAAGTTAATGGACTTAAAGTAAAATGGAAATATTATTCTTGACAGTGAAGTCTGTTTTGGGTGTTCAGATTTCTTTCACATGTACAAGACATTGTTTTAGGATACATAGTGACTGGGGTAATTTACATTTTAAGATGTTAAAAATTTTTGTACAGAATTCGAAAGATTTTAATTATCTGGAGCCTGGTTTGGTTTGTGACGCAGTTGCTTTATGACTCTGTTATGGTAAACTTTTGTGTCAGTTTAAATTGGGATGGGTCAGGTTTAGGTTACATAGGGTTGTGAGCTTCCAACTTATAACCTTCTGGTTTAAAAGAAGAGTTAAAGGTCAGAACAGGATTTGGAAAGTTAGAGATGTCCTTATTCTAAGCATTTTGGTGAAATTTGCATTGAAATCCTCAGTGTGGTTCTCATGATATGAGCAGTAAAAGTTTTCACATTTTCATCAAAGTGTGAACTTGAAGCAACTTGCATAGGACGTCCTATCACTACATTAGTGCGCAATCTTGTTTCTTTTCTTTAAACTTTTTTAAGTCCTTTAAGTGGCATGAGAATCTTTACTAATATTGTATCCCCTGCAGGGAGGTCCTATTTCAATTAACTTCAAGGTCAATGCAACATTCTGATAAAACAAAGGGAATGAAGCATTCCTTGTCAATGTGAGGAAATGATGTAAGCTCTGCTGCTCTCAAACTGACTTTGGAACACAAATCTACTGACTTTATTTGCTGATTTCATGAGAAGTGCATGTCCATTTTGAATGGAACTTTCACCACACTGTGTAGATATGGTTCCTCTTCCATATATGAAAATAAAATTGTTGCGTAAACTTCCCCTTTAATGTAATGGTGTTCACAGTCTCATTTGCTGTTGTGGGGTACCATACTGGATTGTTATGCCCACTCCAATGCTCATTCGACCATGTGTTTTGTTTAACAGTAAGAGCATCTGCCTCTCACACAGAAGGCTTGGGTTCTATTCCCAGGTTGAGTCATACCAAAGACTCCAAAAATGGAACCTATTGCCATTGTGTGTTATGATCTGCATATAGCAATGGAGTAGGGAAAACAAGCCAGTGAGCCACAACTGGAAAAAAAGGCTGTGGCTGACTTGACTTAAACCAGTAGGTTGGAAACTGGGCCTTAAAACTCTATCTAACCAACTAACTAAATCTATTGCTCATTTGGAGCATCTCACACAATGGCAGTAGGTTAGATTTTGTAAAGTCTTCCCTATGACTAGGGCCTGGGCATCGAAACCCTGGACAAGTGCATGGGAAGTCAAAGCCACAAGCAATGTTGAACCATTATTTTTATGCACGGTTGCACTAGGGAGTGATGACTCACCTAATCTGCAGGGAGGAAGAGTTGAAACTGGCTATTCCCTTGGACATCCTCTACTCCCCCAGGTTGAGGAGAGACAGACCTATGGCATAATTCTTTGTTTATGTGTTGCATTAGTGTACGGAAGTTGGTCGATTTAGTCCAGTATTAGTATTAGCGCAGCCCTGCTAGAGGTTACTAGTGTTAGATGCATTGAGTGCATGCAGTGCATGCACCCACGCGATCAATGTGGCCATTGGCAAACTATCCCACAGGGAGTAGGTTACATGCAAACAGCCTATTTCTTGGGAGACCGCTTCTGTAATTCAAAGCCATCCTGCAGGCAGTGTTGTTCACTTCCGTCCAAGGATGTTACCCTGTCTGAGAATGTAACATTCAAGTCTCTATGTGGGCTCACCTTGCAATGTAAGAGAAACCCAGTGAGAGATGGATGCTCATACAATCAGTCTTTAAAGGCATATTTTTGTCATCCCAAACAGTTCCAATTCTCCCAACCTACTTACTTCTAGCCCCTCCCACATTTATCTTAAACTCATCTTTATCCAGACACAATCCTAGTTTATTGCTTGATGGCTTGTCCCAGGGGCCATACAAGTCAATAATGTGTAATCAAGACACTCTCAGTGCCCATGCTGTGTAATTTAGCTATGATGCATTGTTTGAATGTGATGCCAATCAAAGAGCTGTACGAATTGAGAGTTTTGATATATGCGTACTGAAACTGTAGTTTAGGGTGAGGAATGACTGCCTTTAAATGAGCTTGGCAACCTCAAAAATGTGGGCAATGCACAGTCCATTTGATTCAGCCTGTGATAAAGTTGAAAAATCCAAAGTTGTAAAGTAGTTACCGTGTGTCTTATATTTGATGTGAATGTTACATTAATACAGAATGCTCTTCTTTTAATTCCACACATTCCACACTAAACCAGGAGCTGATGTGATGTGTGAAAAATTTGTTTGGCACACAAATAGTTTTCTCAACAGCAAATTTAAGTGGTTCTCGATGACAAAAAGGTTTCCAACTTGTTCAAATGTACTTCTGATCTCTGATTGGTCACTTCACAAATGTCTGCTCTGATACAAATTATAAAGGAGCCTTTAATTGTAATATGTGATTGAGGAACATAAGAGAGAAAGCTAGATGTGATTTATTTGTTTTAGATGTGAACACCTGCCTCTCCATTCTTAGGAACAGCTGTGCAAATGAAAAGACAGTATGCAGACAATACAAGAACATGATCAATACATCATTATAACAAAAAAAAAAATGCTGCTACAAAGTTTTGAATTTACAATGATTAAATTTGAAGAATCTTTTTCTTATGTTCTGCTTGTTGGAAACCTCCAGGAAAAGTATTTCTGCTGTATCTTCTCTTCTCATGTTAGAAGCCTAATCTTCTCAATGCAAACTCAATTGGCACAGCTCTTTGAATGACAGCTATTAAAAAAAAAAAAAGCAGAGCACTGTAGCTCATACAGCACAGCATGTACTGTGCTTGGGTGTTGTAATCACAACGTGAGTCTTATATACTCACACTGAAGCAGTAAAATGAGATTGTGTCTGGATGAGGATAGGTTTTGGACAGTTTTGGGAGGGGCTAATATATGCAGGTTAGGAGAATTAGAAGTGAGATGAGAGGATTAGGCCTTTAAATAGCTATCAAAGAGTAATCTCACACATTTTTCAATGTAGTTGTTTTCAAGGTATAATCACATAGAGGAATACAAGCAGCTAGTGAAGTCAGCTCATTAGTGGGATCTGTCAGCCGTAAATGATGTCAACTTTTATTGTCAGTATGCAATCTCCACCCTCATATTCAGTGAAATTGAGGGATTCATGAAGTTTGTTAGTGTGCAGTCATCTATAACACAGTTAGAGGAAGAATATGAAAGATGAAAGCTGATAGACTATAGTTGACTGTTGAGGTCTGTGTGTGATACCATTAGCAGGAACTGAGAAATACCACTCTTCCAAAATCTAGAGATGGTGTTTAAGCAATTTAAACAGTGCCCCTGTAGAAGTTGGCCTTTGTACCTATTGTTATCCATTTTATTGTGTGCTTCCTGTGGAAAAGATGTCCTGCTGGGCAGGCTTTTTAAAGCATTCTAAAGTGCAGGCATGCCGGTATTTGTATTTGCACAAAGTGTGAGTATTTTGATACAACCCCAGAATATATAAGGGTTATCCGGGATAATAGAGTATTATTCAGCAAAGTTGTCAGCCCCTTTTGTGTCACCTTGGACGGTGTCAAATTCTGAATAAACAGTCTTTCAGGTGATTCACACCAGCTCTGCAGGGATAAATGCTTCCATGCATGACACTTAAAATTGTCCTTTTATTTCATTCTTAAGTTGTTTGCTACAACTTAACTGACATTCAAACTGTTTTTAAAGGGAGATAGGGAAACCTTGGGTCTGTTTTTTCTTTTCTACTTCATTCCAGGAGTTATGGAATGGAAGCAGCTGGTCGTAGTTTATTAAGTAATATTATACTATGTACCCACTCTTGTCTGTGAACAGGCCTAAGGGAGCCTGAGATGTGCACCACCTTCAATTGGCACAGTGGAAAGTGTGCAGAAAATTTTGAAAAAAAAAAAAAAAACGCAAACCCCTTGGACAGCTGGAAATAGCATTTCCCAGGGGTTGATATGATATTTTTAATTGAGGTACATGAAAATTAGTGCCTTTTCTTGTAAAAGAAAAATCAAATTTAAAAAACTTTTTTCTAGTTACTCTCTGACTGCAAGAGACAAAATGTCAAATCTCGGGGGGGGGAGGGGGGAGGCACAGCACAAGATTTCAAGGGGATGCTTCCTGGCCCCCTTCCTTTGGTGATGCAACTGCATTTCAGTGCCCAATGGCTAGAATGAATTCCATGGGAAACTCCAGTTGTTCAATTCCCAGATTGAGTCATTGCAAAGGAATACAAAGTGGAACCTAATGCAATTTTGCATGATGGTGTGCATAAGCAATGGAATAGAAAAAACATTTCATTGCCCAATGGCTGGAGTAAAGGCCATGAGGGCTGGTAGATTAAACAAGGTGTAAGTTTATTCACAAATCTCCAGCAAACCAAACAGTAGTTTACCTTGAATTTTCTATTTGAGCTCCTCACACATTGTGACACATACTTGGAGTGAAAAAGAGGATATAGTGAGGTTAAGGACTTATTTCTATTTTTTGGGGGGGAGGGGGAATGGGAAAGGGATAGATTGGATGGGAGGGAGGGGGGAGGTAAAATGCTGTTCTTCCCCTTAAGAAAATGTTCCTAGACAAGATTGGGAAGGGGGTATGGATTCTGAGAATCTTTTATCTCATGGTAACCTGCTTATTTCATCTTGGTCTTGCAGTATTGCGTGTCTTAGTATTGTGTTCACATTTTTGACATTAGGAGGCTGTGAAACCGCAAAGTTTTCCTTTTTACAGAATGTCTCTGCTTCTGTAGTATCTTGTTTGAATTTATTACAAACTTGGTTGGTATCATGCCAGTGACTCAAGAATCTTTTGGACGTTTGTTCATCTTGGAGTGTTGGCAGTGTCATGAGTAGTGTAACATCAGAAGTTAAATTTTGGCCAGCAGTTATTTCAGAAACGTGATTGCATGTCTTTGCATCAAGGTCATGTTAGTCTTTTTACCATCGGGTACTTAGTTTAATTGCGCATGTTTCCCTCTCTTCTCACTTGCATACTCTAATTTACTATGTAGATGCAATTGGAACATGAGAGCTTTTTACCTCACTTGATCTTGTTACGGTTTTGAGAGAACTATCAGCATAAATCACCAGTAATTTGAGAATGCCCAATTTGAGTAGTCAGATATATTAGAAATCAACCCACTGACATCCTCAAATGGCTAATACAAGTGGCCTGGGATGTCTCATACCACATGTTAGAGTGTTTGGACCTTCTCCCATGTCTCCCTGCTGAAAGCTTGCCAATCTTTTATGCTCCATTTCCTAAAACGGCTATTACCATGGTCAGAAACCGTGCCAGGAAGATTCTAAATTTTGCGTTCTGTGACAGTTTCAAGCTGATTAGACGTAATCTAGCAACGCAACTGGAAAGGAAATTGTTTGTACTACGTTTAATAGGCCTCTCAATCTCCTGCTCTTACACACTCTTCCATTTTCATTGACACAGGAGAATGTAAGATAATTGGTCTTAGCCATTTGATCTGTCCACTACAGGGAACTTTCATTTGCTTCAAAATTTTGTGAATGCTATTTTTCCCCCCTCGTAGTTTGCAACTGCAGCCACTGCTATAGAGTGGAAAGTACATGTTTGTGCTGCGTGTGTATGACGTGTCTGTCGCAGCAGTGTGTGGTTAAACATCTGTCCTTGGATCTATGTAATGCATCAGTGTAGAGAGAGGCTCAAGACTTGAATTTTTTGTATAAAGAATCATTTAGGTAATTGAATTTGATGATTTATGGAAATTTATTTGAAAGGACTTGTTCCTGAGGAGCTTATCTTAGATGTAACTCGGTATGACTAATGATTGAAGGGGAGGGGGCTTGGAATAGGATTAAAACAGACAAGAAGAGGTAGGGAAGATGGAAAAACAGTTAGGGGGATTGAAATTTTTAAACATGAAAAAGTTTTTTCAAACAGTTACCACTGTCTGCATGCCATAACTCTGAATGGCATATATGTAATACTGTTTGTAGAATCACTGCGTTAGAAAAAGTGCATTTGTGGTTTACAAAGCTTCACATCATTTAATTTCTTGCTTTATAAGTGTGTAATGATAGGCAATTCAAAACAGAGTTCACTACATTTTGAAAGAAATAAGGTCCTCTTAGGAGGGAATGTACTGTTTTGTTCCTTAAAGGGGCAATGCACGTGTTTCAGTTTGAATTAGTCTTGAAGTCTGCTCTGTTTCATGATTAGCTTTTGAGAATCATGTGAAAATTCTTGCATTATGTATTGAATTGAAAAATATATGAGGACCTTACTGCTTTACCTCGTATATGCAATACTTATGACCCTCAGTGTGCTAAGGTACAAGAAGGTACTTGGGAGAGGAATGAAAGAAACAAGTGAGAAACAGCTGTTGTTGCAAAATAACCTTGTCTTTTTAAGTAATTTAATTGCCCAAAGTTTGAAGTAATTACAGTTGACTATACTGAATGTTTTTATAATGATGGGAGCTATTTTTGATAGATCAACAGCTGGGGAAGGATCAAGGTAGATCTAAGGAGGGGGCAGGAGACCAGTTGCTTTTTTCTTGTGCATGTTGGTTTTGCCAACCATTGCCCACACTGGCGTAGTCTAGAAAAGTCTCACAGAGACCTAATCCTCTCAACCCAGATGGTTCCAGTTCTCCAGACCTACTTTCTTAAGCCCCTCCCACAACTGCCTGAAACTCATTCTCATCCAGACATAACTTAAAGGGACGATCCTCTCACCCCAAACTACACTTCTAGTATAGGATAACAGAAACTCTCAATTGGCTCAGCTTTTTGATTGACTTAATTCAAACAATGCAAAGTACCAAAATTTATATTATACAGCACAAACTGTTCTGATAGTGTTTTGATTATACACATTGAGCTTTCTATACTCACCCTGAAGCAATAAAATGAGATTGTATCTGGATTGAGGGTGAATTTTAGACAATTGTGGGAGGGGCTTAATTAAGAAGGTTAGGAGAATTGGTACTGTTTGGGATGAGAAAATTGGGCCTTTAAGTTTATTGTTTCAGGGTGAGTATTCACAGTTTTATGACTGACAGCAAATTAAAAAAAAAAGATGCAGTGTACTGTTGCTCATATTACACAACTTGCACTGTACTAAAGAGCGATGTGATCATGCATTGGTTCTTCACTCTGAAGCAATAAATTGATGTGATGTGTATAGATGAGGATGAGTTTGAGAGGCATTTAATGAAGTAGGTTGGAGGATTGGAATTGTCCAGGGCAAGATGGTTAGGTCTTAAATGATTTCCAAGTATCCAATACTGGTAACTGTTTTAATTACCCCACAGATTTTAGGAGCAGTTTGTTCTTCTTTAGTGGGTCTGTAAGTCTTCACTCACTGTTACGTGCAAGAGAGAGAAAACTTTTAATTGAGATAAGTAATAAAACACAGCTCACAGTTTCTTTAAATTGTTAGTGTACCGTCGTCATCTAATTTGAGTCATTCTGGAGCTAATGTTTGATTTACTGATTTGGAACATTATAACATTTTGTAAGACTTTTTATTTCATGTAAAGCTTTAGTGCTCTTTGCCCTTTCAGTGACAATTTGTAAATCCTCCCCATCTTACTTTTGTAATTATTTTCAGACAAGATAATTAGGGCATGAAAATACAAAGCAAACTTACATACTTGGTTGCCCCACTTTGTGGCAGAACGTACCATATTAGGCTTTTCAGTATTGGTACTGTTTGTCAAATTTGAATCCCCAAGACTCCTAACAAACTTGTCTTGATATGCTTCTACAAACCAGCTTGAATCAATGAAGCTGATTGGTGTAAAAGTTGTTGGTGTAATTTTTACCCTTTTACAGCCAGTGTCCATTTATGTAACAGCACCCTTCTCAGTGAAAAGGCTGAAATATACATATTAATTTTAAGCAGTAGTACGTATGTGGCTGTGAACAGAAACTTTTCATGTTATGTAATATTACATACATGGCTGCAAAGGGTTCAAAAGGTTCATCTAATATGTTTTGGTTGATAAATAAGCACAATCTGGCTATCTTGCATTCAGGGAAAATGCAGTCCCCTTCCCCATTTGGGTTTGTGTAGTTCCTCCTACCCATTTGGATTAGTGTAGTACCTCCTTCCCAATTGGATTAGTTTAGTCCCCCTCCCCATTTGGATTAGTTTAATCTCCCTCTCCATTTGGATTAGTTTAGTCCCCCTCCCCATTTGGATAAGTTTAGTCCCCCTCCCCATTTGGGTTGGTTTGGCCCCCTCCCCATTTGGATTAGTTTAGTCCCCCTCCCCATTTGGGTTGGTGTAGTCCCTCCTCTTTTGAATTAGTTTAGACTCCTCCCCCATTTGGGTTAGTGTAGGTCCTCCTCCCTCTGTGGATTAGTGTAGTCCTTCCTCCCCATTTGGATTAGTTTAGTCACTCCTCCCCATTTGGGTTAGTGTAGTTCCTTCTCCCCCAGTGGATTAGTTTAGCCCCCCTTCCCCTTTTGGATTAGTGTAGACTCCCTCCCCATCTGGATTAGTGAGTAATCTGAAGTTTTTCATGATTGTCTCCTGATAGTCATGTGACAGTTTTTTCTCCCTAAACTATGAAATGTAGGATTGTAACTCATTGGTTCATCTTGAAAGCACAATGTTTAAATCCTGAATTTACTTGAAAGATACTTGGAGGTGAAATGAGAAACATTCTGTAGTTTTAAAAAAAAGTTTGGGGCACATGCTTTTGCCCTTAGAAATGAAGACAGCAATAAAGGGGGGACCTCATTTAGTCCTTGCAATTTTTATTTTTGGGTACATGTAGTTGAACATTGCAGACAGTCTGTATGAGCATCCTATGGGGAAAAAGTGCAGTAGTACTCAGTTGTACTGCAGTTGTCATGAGTGAAGAAGGAATGTGTTTTTGTAGTGAAGTCACTGAAGAGGAGAGAAGCATTTCAATGGCAGTTTAGTCATGACTTGACAATAACTCTGTGTTTTATTATGAAGGAAGACTGTCATGATGCTCGCTGAAGCTGAAACCAATCTGTCAGGTTTTTGCTCCTTTTTGAGCACTTGCTGTTAAATTCTGAAATGAAGTGGAAGCGCTTTTTTCTTCTCTCAAGGAAAAAAGTATGTGTGGCGACTCTTCTAGGCAACAATTTGTGGGTAGTATTCAATCAGTGTCTCTACCTTAAAATTAGCTAATTCAATTTATGAGTAGAAATGGCCCACTAGAGCTGATCTATGATAGTTATCAAAATTTCAGACTTTGGTTTATTCTGGTTAAGTTCCCCTGAGTTTTTGGCATTGGCTAGCAGAAAGCTTAAACTTTGCTAGGAATCTTCATCTGTCCATCTTCTCAAATTTCATGTCCCCTCACCACTTCTTACATCAATACTCTTGTATGGGGCCCTTATTGCAGAAAAGAATTTTCTAGAATTAAAATACTTAAAAGGCTCAGCTGTTTTACTCCTCCTTGTCTCATTGGTATCCCCCATAATTGCCTAAGGATTATTGGCTGCCAAAGGTAAAACTGCAGTGGGTGGTGTTATTCCAGAAGGCCCCGCCTTACATCCTTCCACATTTTTGTCTTGAGGGCATATTGTCATTTTTAAGTTCAGAGTCTATATTCTATATTTCTCTTCATTCTCAGGAAAAACCCTTTTCCGGGTTTGCATGTCATTCTAGAAAAGAGATAGAAAGGACAGAGAAATGTCTGGAAATTTGGGAAAATGCCGTAAAAGACACAAAAATAATGGAATATTGACTTGCTAGCAATGAATGGGCTTACACGCTTACAAGCTTTCACACTCTTGACCCCAATTTTTTCAGTTGCTATTTAAGTGGGGATTATTATGCCCACAGACCTATAAAAAATGAGCTCACTTTAAGGTTGTGTTGGTGGAACATTTGGAGAGTTGGAGGGGGGTGGATCAGGGTAGTAATGGGAACCCCCTTTTTGGGAAATGCTGGTTCAAGTTGCAAATAGATTTTTATCCCAGTACACAGCATGTGCAGAGATGTTGTCACACTTAATTGCAGTAGCTAAATATCCTCTAAAGCATTGTCACTTTAGAGTGGGTTTTTTTTCAATTGTCATGAAATCAAGTTGCTCCATGCCATAGTATAATTATCAATTGCTCAGCATTTGAACTGGACAATTTTTTGAGGGGACATTTGACTGTCACGTGGTCAAACGGTTGTGAAAAACAAAACAGGGCCATTGCAGTTCATTGCTTTTACCCCCTTTTCCCATAATGCATTTTGTGTGTTTAGTCTTCTCTTTTGTCTTGACCCTTCATACATCTGCTTAAAAGGGTCAAACCTCTCACCCCAAACTACAATTTTGGTACGGAGGTACCGAAATTCTCAGTTGGCTCAGCTCTTTGATTGGCAGATAATTCAAACAATGCAGAGTACCATATATTACACAGCATGAACTGTACTGGAAGTGTTTTGGTTATATAAATTGAGTTTTTCTTTACTCACCTTGAAGCAATAAACTGAGATTGTATCAGGATGAGGATAAATTTCAGACAATTGTGGGAGGGATTTCAGTAAACAGGTTAGGAAAATTGGTACTGTTTGGGGCGAGATAACTGGGCCTTTAATCAAACATAAAATAAACATTTTTCGTGTTCTTCTTTGCATGGGAAATCATTAAAAAAAAAAAACAGCACTTTTACAATCATTGTGAGAAATAAGCGTTTTGTGTACTGTAAATATTGCCACTTCACATGCTTGTCACCTTAGAAAGATTACTGGAAGCTAGAGTTGCTTTTAATTTAGTTTCAATCATTTAGCTTATTTTATTGCAATGTAACACATTTTGAGATCTAAAACTCTTGCGAACTTGGGGTTTATATTGTATTAAAGTACAAGGCTTGTTCAAAAACTGATGGGTTTGAAGCAATTTCTCTTTACATTTTTGCAAACATTGGTTTTTATGCAGTATTTTATCTTAATCAACATCACATGCCGACAGTAGTGTCAAGTGTGATGGCCATTTTCATTTGAATACAGTAGCCTCATAGCTGGCCATAGTCCCAGATAGTTATTTTGATCAAAACGTATTTTCTTTTAAATCCCAAAAATGATTCACAATGATGTTAGTGTAGTAGGATCTACTTGCCTCAAGAGAGAGAGAGGCCTCTTCCAAAATATTAAAATATTCTTCGAGATTAGCATTGGAAATCTTTTCTGTACGAGGGGATATCACATTTTAATATTCTGTGGTTCTGCATAAGCCCCATATCAAATTAAAAATCTTGACATAAGCTGACTTAAAGCTTCCTTAAAGCTTCTTTTGATGTGAAGTGAAGGGCAAAGCCCCCCATGTATGGTCATTCATTTTTCAAAGCGATTCAAAGAGTTGTGGATAAAATACCTAAAGATAATACTTAATGAGTTGTCTGAGTGTAGGTCTACAGTTTTGATTTCCTTGAATGGATGTTATTTTACATTTTTGAATCAGTTATGCGCTTATTTTTCCACACAATTATACAACCATCAGAGTAGCTGAGGATAGTGAGGGAATTGTGTAATCAGCATCACCCCATCTCTTACCTTCTACTCACCTATGTGATTCACACTACCCTGTGCCTTACCCTGGTAAACAAAAAGCCTAGTGGAGATAGCACTGCATTGGGCTTCCAGATAGTTCACTTCCATCTTTTGGGGTTTGGGGAATCCACTGCCTGATGCTTAAAATGTTGCTCATTTGTTAAGTGAAGCAGCAGTTTGGCACACTTTGCAGAGCAAATGTCTGACTGGCTGGGGGCAGTTTGGAGAGAGGTGTCTTCTAAACATGGAACCTATAAAAAACAGTTGCAGACTCTAAAAAGAGAAGACAGGAAAGATGTTGGATGAGGATTGGTTGGACAGCAAAGGCTTGGTCGGCTTGTGGTCAGCAAAAGTTTCTGGTGTTAATGTCCTGCAGAAAATTACATTGATTCAGTGTTAATTATTAGGAATGATATTTCTATCTTATTTGCAAGGTATATTGGGTTGCATATTGTACATTTGTGGTCTAAGTAACATCTCAAATTGAGAATTTTTTCCTTAGGGAGGGATCACCCCTTCCTTTCTCCCTCCCCCATGCTGTCCATTTAGAATTTCACAATGCCAAATTAGAATGGCTTATTTACTTGTCACAAATTGTCATGGAGTTAGAGTGAGGAATCCTGTCAAAAACATGGGCGGCAGCTCCCTCAACTTGGCTGCAGCCAGCCTGGCTAAGCATTGGTACTATCCAAAGTGTAGACAAATCCCGACAGCAAGTGATGGTCTGATTTCAGTCGGCCATAACTGGGGTCTATCACCTTTTAATCTTTCAATTTCCTTCCTTACCTGTATAAACATGGATGGTTGTACACTAAATCATTTCTTAAATTTCACTGAATATGAGGGTTTGAAATTCATGTAGACAATAAATGAAGGGGATTTAAGGCTGATGGACCCCACTAATGGCTGCCTGTAGTCACTAAACACAAGCGCTGATCAGACTTGTGATATATGAAATAGTAATAAAACTGCTGCATCTTTGCTGAGAGAGCTGAACCTTTGCTATTTTGACATGGTGCCTTAGCAAATTTTTACAGGGGTGATGAAACCTTGTATATGTCTGTTTTGATGAAAGAAAGGACTTCTGTTAGGCTACATTCATAGCAAACAGATCACTTTCCACTACTCCAATTTAAAGACTGTTATTTTTAGAAGTGGCCCGTATTTTACATTTGAAGCGATACCTTCATCAATGCCGAGTGATTACTCGAGTTTTATGCTGAAGTGCTGCCATTCATCAACTTGGCTCCCTTGTGACAAGATTATGAATAATGTGCAATTTGAACCAGCAGAGTGGTATCGTTGTGTTTACATCCGAATCTCTCTCAAGCCTTTTCTGTTACATGTTTGCTTACAACGTAAGACATAAATTTGCTCTCAAGTTTGTACTTGAGCCTAATGATGTTGTTTATGCCAAGTGCTTCCTTCTATTTTCCCTGCAGCCGACGTCCCAGTACAAGTGTACCCTGGAATACGAAAATGTCAAATCAGTCGTTTCGGCAAACAGAATCGATGCGGAAACTTTGGAATGCAGAAGCAAGATGGTGGGTTTAATAGTAGTTACATGTAGTATCCTTAAAACTAGTCTACCATGTAAGTGGGTTTACATCATTGTTGACTTAAATTGCATGGAGGAGAGTTTAAGCAGCCATATAGTTTGGATTTGTAAAACAGGAAGTTAATTATAGAGATATTATGGCAAAATTTATATTCCAGTATCTGTCCATTTGAAGTTTGGTTACATTCAAAGTGAATTTGAAATAAGCAGCATGGAAATCTCAACTCCCCATTGAAAGCCTAATCCTCTTACCCCAAACAACAGTTATTGTTGTAGTCCACAGAAATTCTCAATTGGTGCAGGTCTTCGATTGACAGCAAGTTCAAAAATGCAGATATTCTGTAGCTCATATTACACAGCATGTACTGTACTGAGAGTGTTTTGATTGCACAGTGGGGTCCTGGATACTCAACCAGAAGCAATAAACAGATTGTATGAGGGGGAGTTTTGGATGAAGGGTTTTTTAAACATTTGTGGGATAGGTAGGGCAATTTGAATTGTTTTTGGTGAGAGGATTTGGTTTTTAAAGAGTAGTGCAATCATCCTAACTTGTCTTAGTGATGTTAACTATCCAGTTTCATCAATGGTTCTGGAAAATCATTTTGCAGTTACTGCCCCCCTTAAATTAGACATTTATTTGAAGGAGTGATTGCTTTGTTCCATGAATATGCAGTATTTACGTCCTTAAATGTTATGAAAGATACTTGGAAGAAAAATAACACTATTGTGATGTTTGAATGTTTTTCAAAACATGTTTTAGTGACTGCTTGTTCCCTTCATTAGCATTATGTTATTCTCTAAACCTTTGAACTTGGTTTTGCCATTTGCACTGTCTTGTTTTGTAGAAGAAAAAGAATGTTAATGGGTATTCTACAAATTCAAAACTGCCCAAATGGGACCTTGTTACTCTATAACAAGTTCAAAACAGTTGACTGAAAAAACAGAGAAAAATACACCTTTCCTCTCAACTTGAGGTGATGACATCACTTGGACTTGCTTGAAGTTCACTTCTTGAAGCAATTTCATCTACTATATCTCCAACGCAAAAGAGAGTTCAAAAGGAAAATTTACTGGAGTTTTCTAGAACCTATTAGGTTGGTATATACCTCAGATTAGGTTTGGGTAATTTTGTTGCTGTCTTTTAGGCTATCAAAATTGAATTATGTTCCAAACTTTTCTTTTAAGCCATTTTATGATAGAGAAACATTTTTAAGAAAGAACTATCTCTGTGTTAACACTCCATTTTTCCCTTTTCTCCTTCATTTCTTCCAGCCCCCAACAACCTCTTTTCTTCCCCAGCAAACAAATATACAAACTAAATCTATTATAGATGCATGCTCTGTAGGTGTGTTGTGAGGGTATATGCCATGCAGTCCATGAATCATAAAGATTCATGTAATTAGTGTAATGAATATTCTACCAGCCTGCCAAAAATTATTTATAGATGCTGTGTGAAATTGAATGTAATAAATACACTCCCATTAAAATTGGCCAACAAAGAAAATTCTTCTTAATAATTGAAAAATTTGAAAAATGGATCAGGAATCATAAATTATTAGTAGCAGTGTATCTTTCCTAAGACATCGCCTTCTCCCTGTCGTAAGTCATAAGCATTTTCAAGACTGGTTTAGGTTGGTGCTAAACAAACGATCAAATCTAATGAGCAAAACATCCTCTTCTTAGACTCTATCTTATTTGCCCCTCTTAACATTGACTTTCAGAGACATGTTAACATAATTCATATTCATTATGAGTAGAAAAATGATATCAAAATATTTATGCTAGCCTTGTCAAATTTCCAAGCTTCATTTTGAAGTTATATGATATTAAACCTTATGTTTTTTTTTTTATCTCCTTCTAATTTTTATCATTTTTTTCATAATGCCACTCACATAAACACGTTATAAGAAGGTGTTTAGAAGTGTGAACTTCTCAAGGGATTAGGAGGATGATCAAGAGGAAGAAAAGGCAGAATTTTAATGACTTTATGACTTGAGAAGTAGGCAGCTAGAGAGACACCAAGGCAATTCGCATTTCCCAGTCTTGTGGTGTTTGTTTTGACGTTTGATGAGAACAACTTTAGCTCCTTCTTGCTGCAGAAAGTGACTCTTAAAGGTGCCTTGCATCTTAGATGCAGACTCCTCTGGGCATATGCTGGAGGTTTTTGCCTCTCATAAAACTCATTGCCTTATCTATGTCAAGCTTGACTGGAGTAAGAGCACTTGCATCTTTCCAGATTTTTTTTCCTAATTAGTTTTTTAATGAGAATTTTGAAGTAGAGACAGCATTTCTTTGCTTCAAAGAGAGTTGTGTGCCGAGGAAGGCAAATGCCACAAGGACTGGAGAGAAAAGTCATTTCTCTCTTTGGTACTTTGTTTTATTTTTCTTTCTTTTTTTTTCAAGTGATGTCACAATCTTACCAAGTATCCTCACTGAATATGAATTGTAGATGAGGGTTACAAATGGTCTTTTTTCTTGGGTTTAAAAATTTTGATATATTTTTACATATACAGGTATAGCTGTAACAAGATGGGAATTTTCATGGTTCCCTCATGTCACTGTTTAAAATCTTTGGTCCCCTTGTCACCTAGATTGACATTTTGGCGCTAGAGAGGTCCATCACTGCCAGACACCTGGCGTTACTTTACATCATGTGGAGCATAGAAGTCTCAGCACCACCATTATAATTTTAGTGGGGGAACGAGGGATCGAGGTCCAGTTTTATTTCTTTTTGTCTTTCATTTTTTCTCAGTACAATTATGACAACGAAACTCAGCAGCTTGAAGTCCTCCTCAGTGTCACCTGGAACAATAACTTTGTGATTGATAACCCAGGAAAAGTGAAAGGTATTTCTGCTGCAGATTTTGCGCTTTTCGCCTCTTTGAGAGTATGGAATTGAGCATGTGAATTTAGGGGGCTCACTTGTGTTCCTAGTCAACTATTTCTGTCTAGACAATTTGTAACCAAAATGTTTATCTTTAACAGTCTGTTAAGTTCCATAAGGGTACCTTGAATGGTACCTCGCAACAAGACTACATTAATCATTCAGTATCCATTTAAAGATTATTTACAAAAATTTTTGAAGAGGCCTGTCATATCAGTACAACTTTATTAGAGTCTGCCATAATAGGGTACTGGGGGGTCATGAAATCCCCCTTTAAGACAGGGATCAAAATTAATCACAATTTCTCTTTATTTCACATGGAAGGAATTTAGACCTGCAAAGATTTGAGTCTGAAAATGAAGCTCAGATATATGTGATTTGCAATTTTCATCTGACTAGAGCCCCTTATTCTAAAAGTGGCTTGAAATTTTAAGTTTTTCGAGCAAGATTGCATACTAGATCAAACTGGATATTGAGCATAACACTGTGGAATGGGGGCCACAGACTCCTGAAAATTATGACAATTTACATTTGTGATGGTATGTGCAGATTTGTATTATCACTTTGAAAAATTGTTTTCCCCTTAAAAAGCAATAATGCAGGGCTGAAAAAAAACATGGTCTGTCAAGGAACTCAAATTTTCCAATTTCTTTGTTTTCTTGTACAAAAGTAGTCAAATATCCTTTGAAATAACAGCATTCCATACAAGTTTCCCACATTCCTGTTTTCCCCCTTTGCCATCATATCAAAAATTCCCTTTTAGACCCTCTTTTGCTAATTCTCTAAATTAAAGGGTTGTAAAGTGTTTCAATTGGTTGCAAACTTGGTTTTTAAAATGGTGTGGATTAAAGGGCAATTTTTTCATTCCCTTTATCCAATTTCTATCATTTAAAAGGAACCCTTTCAATTCAAAGGGTCTAAAGGAACCCTTTCAATTCAAAGGGTCTAAAGGAACCCTTTCAATTCAAAGGGTCTAAAGGAACTCTTTTAATTCAAAAGGTTATTTCAAAGGTTAGTTTGGTTTGATTAGTTTGTTGTTTAGTGGGTTTTTATTATGCTTCTGGTTTGATTTAAAAGCACTCACTGCCAAATTTTCCCAAGGGAATCCATATCTACCCAAATGGGTTTCACTCAACGGGTCTTACACAGACTACATGGTCAATTGGTTAGAGCATCAGACTTGCAGTCGAGAGGTCGTGTCATACAGAAGACTTTAAAAATGGCACCTGCTGCCATTATGCTTGGTGCATGCTCAGCATAAGCAGTGGAGTAGGGGAAAAAAACAAGCCAGTGAGCCACAACTGGGAAAAAGGCTGTGGCCTGCTTGATTTGAACCGACTGGGTGAAAACTGGATGTAAAACTGCCATCTAACTAACTAACTTCAGGGACATCAGCTAGATTAGTGGGTCTTAGTTAATTGTCTTTAATCAAGCTTGCTTTATCTTATAATACAGGCATAAATCTTTGAGATTTAAGTTTACCCAAGTCTAGAACTACAAGAGACATTGAAAAATAACATCTTATTCATCCAACACCCTTTGTCATAGCTTGTTTCATTGTACAGACATTAAGTGCTGATATTTAGTCACTTAAAAGTAGCACATTGCACAATAATTTATGATGTTCTTCTTTTAGAACATACCTTTAAACCCGTGTTTCCCCTCACATGTTGGCAAAGTGTGCAATAGCTTTTAGAAAACAAAGAAATAAGAAATTGTTATTCGAGTTTTACAACAATCACATGACTACTGATTGTGCAATCTGCCAATTCAAATTGGGTTGATAAACTTCAACATTTAACATCTTAGCTCAGAAAAAAGGGAGTTAAAGACAGGAGTTGGACCCTTAATGTCTACTTTTCCTATATTGTAATTTTGTATGTTTGAAATTATAGACATAAGGTAACCTTTAAGAGAACTTTGCAAAATTAACTCTGGTATCATCTTCCCCCTCCACAGCCAAATTGTACAAATGTTCTGTTGGTCGTGAAAACTGTGGACAGTGCCTGGTGGCTCCAACTGGCTTCGAATGTGGCTGGTGCCAACAAAATGGGGAGTGCAGCATTAACTCTCAGTGTATTGATAGTACTAATTGGCTGCATGGTAATGTGCTGTGCCCAGAACCTACTATTGAGAGCGTAAGTCAAGATAAAGATATATTTTAAATCTGAAGACATTGTTTTGGACTCTGAGATAGTGTTTTGATGAAATGGACAAGTCCTTTGAAGTAATCCTCTGCTTCCTCCCATCAAGCAGCTGGAAGATAGTAAGGTTCAGCTAGCAGAACAATTGATTTCTTTATCTTTGTTTATGTTTGAGTGGCTTCCAGCTGCATCTTGTAATTGATACTTATCCAGGGTCCCCATCCAAATGCTTGATTCAACAGGTACATTGTTAGCAGAGTTCTAAAGCAACTGTCTTTGTAATGCTGGGTAGTGTATCATCATGCTTGGAAAAGTCTCTTTGCTGATTTTCAAATTTGGTATGTTTCCTAGCAGGCACATGAGGGGTGTGGATTAAAGGGCTAATCCTCTTACCTCAAACTACAGTTTTTGAAGTAGTTCACAGATAATCTCAACTGGCTTAGCTCTTTGATTGACAGCTTATTCAAAAATGGTAGATTTGCAAAGCTCATCCTACACAGCATGCACTGTTACCAAGGGTGTTTTGATTGTATGCTCATCCTCAAGCAATAAACTGAGATTGTGCCTGGGTGAGTATGAATGTTAGTTGTTGGAGGGTCTTGTATAAGTAGTAAGGGGAACTGAAATTGTTTGGGGTGAGAGGATCAGGCCTGAAAGTCAAGTTCAATAGAATATTGTGCTTCATCCATGAAGCTATTCAGGAGATGCCCAGTGACCATCAAATTTAAGACAGTGTGAATGCATTCTTCTCTGAAGCTGGACAAATAAGGCACTGTGGCTGTTCAGGATCTAAACGTGTTTTCTGCTTGGCTTTTTCAAAATTTTCAAATAAGCTAAGGGAAGGTTTATCTGATGTGTGTGTTTGTATGTGTGTGTGTGTTTGTGATGCTTTGCTTGTCAACATGATATCTCAAGAAGTGCAATTGGCAGTTATTAAAACTTGCCACATTATTGATGCCCTAACTTGGTAGGAAGAACCCTATTGTATTAAGTGGAGTCTTAAAAGATCATCTGGGGTGAATGGATTCAAACTCTGAAAATGTTGTTACCACAATAGCTCAAGCCAGAGGTGTCGTCAGATTTAGATTACCCAGCTTAAACATACTCAACCGTGCTGCAGTGTGCTCTAGTGGCTCTTCACTGTATAGCACATTTCCAATTTCATGGTGTAAGCTGGTATGAAGTAGGTCATTGACTGCTTTTGATATGGAGTGCAAGCTATAGAATGGTCTTCAGCAATTAAGACATCTTCTTTGGCGATTGGAAATGGGAGGTGATGCATTGAGAAGCTGATGCATAGAGAGTTGTTGAGAATCCCAAAGTCTGAATTTCAAGCAAATTAACTTACTCGGCACAATGTGAAACACGTAGAAAAGATGGAATTTGCTACTAAGCATTGAATCAGGTTCTGGAGAATGTTTGTAAAGGTGATGTGAATGTTGCTCCTTGAATGTTGAATGCTATGGTACTGCCCATAAGATTCCAGCCACAAATTATACCCTTAATCTTTGGGAAAGAGGATTAGCATACCCGGTGGAAACTGCGGTATTGCTTTATATCTGCTAGACCAGTAACAAAGTTCTTTCTATAGTGCACTGTATGCAGTATGCAATTAAAGCCAATTCCACTTTGAACCCTATACAGACTAACAGACTAAAGCATTAAAATATTATCAGTATCAAGCACAACCTTGCTTTACAGAGGCTTGCTCTTGGTCATAAAGTTGTTCATGGGCATAGTCCAGCTGATTTAAATGAGTTTATTAGACCTAGCATTCATGCACCTGGAAGGCTTCTTCATTGGACTGCTAAGACTCAAGCTTTCTTTAATTCCCCTTATGCTCACTTTGCAAGACTTTGGAATGATCTTCCTTTGGAATTGCAGGAAATTCAATCTGTTAATAGCTTTCGTAAAAGACTGTCCAATCATTATATATCAACTTCCTAGGTCTTCCTAAGCTAGGGTAAGGGTGCACTTACTTCTCAGTGAGTGTTTCAGATCTCTGGTCTTTACCCACTTACCTGGTACCTACATTCTGTTTGTACCAAATATGTAACGTAACGTAATGTAGTGTAATGTATACAGTCAAGTTGCATGTTTGAGTGTGCTCTCCATAAGTGAAGCAGGAAATTTATGTGTCAATAAACTTTGGGATGATCATGGTTTGTGGACCCAAAAGATAGGATGTTGGCCCTAGAGATAGTTTGTGGTTAGTTAGTTGCTGGATATTCTTGAAGATTAGCTAAAAGGTAGAAAATTTCATTTGAGTCTTTCTTTTGCATTTTACTTTCAGTTTTTTCCACCTGCTGGCCATGTGGAAGGGGGAACTGTTGTCACACTTCGAGGGAAAAACCTGGGCCGAAACAGCACCTACATCAAGCAAATTCTTGTAGATGGTGTGGTTTGCCAAGTATTAGATGAAGACTACATACCTGTGTCACAGTAAGTGATTAATTCTACAGGTATTTTTTAAGACAAGAGAATAGTTCTAAATACTTGCATGTTTAAGCAATGTTCTTGTTTTTCGAAGAAGTTAGCAAGCAGAAAACATTTTTCACTAAGCTTGTGGTTTATGCGTCTTTTATTTTGTAAAATAAGTTGAAAACAAGTCTCTAACCTCAGCTTTGAAAAAGTAGTATTCAAACTGTAATCATATAATTTCTTTCCCTAGTTGCTATGGTCTACATGACTATTTTGGCTTGTAAAGATTTTTATCTCAATACATAACATGTATTAAAAAATTTTCACTCTAGCCAGTCACTACCAAGTAGCTCAGTAATCTTTATAGCATTGCCATGTTGAGGAGGTTTTACATTTTTAGCATAAAATGTTGTAGCACTATCCCGTGGTATGATTATTTTGAATTCAGAATTTGATATTTATAATCTGATAAGTTGATAACTAAGTTGTGTTTGGCTGAAAAGTTGTCAAACAGTTGTGCAAAAGAAAACAGGGTCATTGCAGCCCTTTGCTTATACTCACCTCTTCCAGTAATGCAATTTTGTGCATTTAATATGGTTATTTTGTCTTTGGCTTCAAGCCTCTTCTAAATGAGACATAAGGTTACTGTTACATGGTCTTGTCTGGTCTGACCGAGATGTTTGCCAAGCTGTTGTGTTTAGCTGGAGAAGTTCATTTAATATGTTTGATTGAGCTTCTAAACAGGATATTAGCTATAAATCTTCAGAAGTTGAGGTCTTTACCAACATTCTTGAAAAATAACTATAGATTCTCTGCATTCTTTTTCACAGAGTTAAATGTGAAACTGTTGTTCCAGCAAATACTGACAAGAGGCCCCATCATGGTCCCATTGAGATCACCATATCTGATGGATCTATAGATTATGTAGGCCGGTCTACAGAAGATTTTTACTTTGTGGTGAGTTTAAGAAAGGAGCAAATTTTGCAACAAGTCAATTGCCCAGTTCAATGCCCTTGCTATGTTTTTGACAGCCCTAGGAGTGTCTTTTTCCTATCATTTTGACCACTCCCACTCCTCCCTCACCACTGTCCCCTTCCCCTTTACCCTCCCCTTCTCCCCATTTCCTTTCTGTAAGTTATGAAGATTCATGATTTTGTTCTGAAGTAGTATAAATTTGTAGTGTGAAAATTGGATTGGATCATTTTTTTGGCCCGTCCACACTATGCAATGCATCCTACTGCAACAAGACTCGTGTCGTGGCGAGCGCCTGAGGACTAACTAGTTTTAAGAGCGTAGTGACCACATTAAGCAACAAGTGGCAGGTCCATGAAGCAATTTACACAAAATTCTAAAGCTAAACATAATCTTTATTTGTTATGTTGAAGAGATGGGAATGAGTTCTGGCCATTTCGATTAACTGAACTTCTCAGGCTTCATTCCAGAAATCTGTCATCATTGTCAGTTGCATGTCTGAGTTTCATGCGACCTAACATTTTCGGTCGCATGTAACTGGGTTGCGCATCTGGTTGCAACTAGTTGCAAAGCATTCCAAACTTTGCAACGCATCTGAACAACCTCCTTGCAATGTGTTACGTCGCATCGAGTCGCATAGTGTGGACGGTGCTGTAATGATCAGTCAGAGCATCACATGTAGTCAAGGGCTAAGCCTGTTGAACCTTTTAAATGGCTGTTTACAAAAAGGCTTATCCAAGGGATTTTACCCTCTACCCAATAAATGAACATAATTCTTTAGACTCATTTTGAATGTTCATGTATTGTTGTAGATTTTATAAGGGTATTTCACTAGTTACCTTATTAAAAATGTCTTCTGCAGTATCCAAAAATCATCGATGTAACACCTAGGGAAGGTCCCAGCTCTGGAGGAACCCTTTTGACGATTACAGGGATTGATTTACATGCTGGTAGCAACATCACTGCAGATGTGACTGACTATCCTTGTATCTTAAAGAGGTAGGAGAACATGTCAACATCACTTCTTGAGATGAACAGAGCTTCTTTTTAATATTTAAAGGCAGTCATTCGTCACCCTGAATTTCAATTTTACCTGGAGTCTACCAAAATTCTCAATTTGAACAGTTCTTTCATTGACATGAAAGTAAAAAAACACAGAGTAGCCCATATTACACAGTAGGCACTAAAAATGTTCAAATTACTCTTTAAGGCCTTGTATAGTCATCAGGATATGTCATGTAGCAATAAATTAGGATTGTGTCTGGATTAGGATGAGTTTTAGGAGGGAGTAGAAGTTATCTGGTTAGAAGATTGAGAGAATAGGAACTGTCTGGTGTGATAATACATGTCTTTAAATATTTTATGTAGATTATCATCACTGTACCTTTGTATCTAGAGAAAGAGGTATATGTACAGAGAAATAGAGCAGTAAGGTGTAAGATTGTTTGTGTAAAGGTTGTTTAGTTGTTTGGTTAAATATGCACTGATATGTGAAAAGGCCTGCGTAAAAATACAGTAATGATTTTTAAATGAGACTCCTATGTCTCACCATGGATAGCCATGTAGCTAAAGAAGATACTAAGGGGGGGGGGCAAAATGGCTTCATGGGGAGTGACAAAATTTTCAGAGGTAACAGACAAAATGTGTAAGATTGTATAAAGTGAATGGCAATTTGAAAATAATTTCCAGGGGAGATGTTTTTAGGGAGACTAAGCTAATCTTCCCTGCCCTAGCATGGACAGTAACAACATTAGTGACATGTTTTAACAGGGAATGTCTTTTAGACAAAAGGGGACACTTCAGAAAGGGTCAGTGGTCCAATGGTCCACTTGAGTGAAAACTTTGGTTAACTTCCTTTGAGTTAAATTTAAGGTGAGGGATTGGACATGGTGGTTGGATAAGAATAAGGAAAGCTTCATGTGGGTTTCTGTATGGGTTAGTATTATGGCCATGGTTAACATTTAGTTTTGACATAAAAAATCATCATTTTTCCTTCAAATTCTAGAAAACTCTGTCCAAATGGTCATTAACTGTTTAGTATAGTTACAATACTTTAAGAAATATATATCTTGAGTGATAACAGTTTGATCTAAAACATGCTGAAATGATCAATAAGCATTTCATTTCATTTGTTTTTCACAACAGCAAACAAATAACAGTACAATAAGGTTTAAGTTAATTTTGTTACATAATTAAAGTTGTGATTAAACCTGTCAAATTTATGTACTTATATGTCTGAATAAACTTTCAGCACTGTCAAGTAGCAACATACAGACTTCTTCCTTTCTCTGTGTACATCTGTCCTTAGTAATTCCTCCAATATGGTGACATGTGAAACAACCCCTGCCCCTGTAGGTAGCACTGCATTTGTGGGCTTAACATACGATGGTCATCGTGAAGAAGGAGTCTCACAGTTTACATACAGGGAGGACCCAACTTTGACAGGATTAAACAGGAAATCTTCCATTCAGAGGTGAGTTCATCCTCCATAGACCTATTTCCAAATAGCAATTACAATGAATTGTGGGATAGTGTTTTCGGTGTTCGTTAATTTTCACCACAGTAAAATGCCATTGACAAAAATGACAAACACCAAAACTCTAACCCACAATCCTTTGTAATTGCCTTTTGGAAATAGGTCTATAGACACACTTCACAGGCCTGGAATTTTAATTTTCTATGTGTGCTACAAATCACATTCCTTGAAAAATTAAGGAGTGTGGCAGGTTGTAATGAACTTAAATAGATGCACATGTGCTCCCATTCTATATCAAGGAGTGCCAAAAAATCACACTCCTCACACTGATTTGAGGTGATGGTGTGCCATCGCACTCGCAGGCCTCAAAATTCAAGCTGTGACTTCTTGAATTCACCTGACTCCATTCTGCTGGAATTGAATAGGACATTTTAGCCAATGTTACCCGAGAAAAAGGCGTTTTCTCGGGTGAAGCTTGTCTCTGTAATTGCGGCAGTTAACCCTGTTCAAACCAACCTTGTTGCTCTATTGAGCAAATAGTCTTTGAACGAGGCAAATGCCTTTAACTTTATTGATCTCAAGATACCTGAACAGGAAATTCTCTGATAGATTCTGGATTATTAGTTACCAGTTTAAGATGGCTAATACTTGCTATTCGCTTCTAGTGTCATGTCCAGCCAAATAAAACTGAGTGTTTGGTCTTGTGGTTGATCATTCTTGAAGGACCTGGTTTGATTCCCAGGTGGACTCAAACCAAAGACTTTAAAAACAATCAAACTTACTGCAGTTGTGCATGATGTTGCACATAAGCAATGGAGCAGGGAAAGCAGTGCATTGACCAATACATAACTAGAAAATGGCTGACACTACAGTGATATTGGGTGGGATTATAACCCAATTTTTGTCAGGTTTAGTCAAAATCATCTCCATCTCTGAGTGGAAATAACCAAAATTTGCCAAGTTGTACAAATACATGATTTTTGCAAGTGACTGCAAAAACAAAAAGAAAATTTATGATATGGTGACATCACACAGACAAGCAACTTTTACTGGACTTTGTGTTTCTGATAAAAACTGTCTTTTGATGTGATGTCACCAAATAATTAGTTTGCATTTAATTAAGGTACTCACTTGATACAAATCATATATTTATACAAGTTGACAAATGTTTTGGCTTTTTCAGACTAGAAATGGGGAATTTTTGGCTATAACTCAAAACAATCAGACTGTGGCTTGATTCGAAATCACTGTATTGTGACCCAACAAAGCAAATCAAACCTATGGCTATTTTAACTTGTAGACTTCCCCATCTTTGATCAATCAGCCAGGTAAATCAATTGCAATTCTAACTGGCCCTGTTTAGTAAAAATCTTTAATTCTATTTAAATTTAAATCTTTAATAAAGGTCTTTAATTCAGTCTAAAATGTTAAAGTTGTATCTTTGAAGTCACTTAAGACTGAGCATAACTCAGTCTAAGAAACAGGGCCAAGGAACTACAAAGAACCATGCTAAAACCCACTCCTGCATTTAATATATTTTGCTGTCAGTTCATAGTTTGTTTTACATTTTATTGTCTTTGTCCATTGCAGCGGAAACCTTACCTTGATAGTGAAAGGAACCAATCTCAATTATGTCAATCGTACAGCTATGGTGTTTCGTTTTGGAGACTTGGAGTTTGTAGAGGTAAGGCTTTCAGTCATTGTTATTGTTAACTGTTTTCTGAATGTATAATTGTGTCCCAGATAAACTTCCTTTGGAATTAATGTCTGGTTTGTGTTAAGCTTAGTTTACAAATGTCAGACTTCCTTACTAAACTGCTTCAAAGATGTTGAGAAATAATCTTGTCACCATTATTTTGTGGACTTTGAGGCTTTCCTGTTTTGCTTTGGGAGGGGGGGGGGGGGGGAAGAAGTTATTAGTTGGATGAGATTTAACGACACATCAACGCAATGTAGTGTCAACTTAATACAAGGGTTAAGTTTAAATACAGTTTAGAATATGGTTAAAGTTCAGTTGCAAAGCAATTGAAGCATGTTTCAAGTCCTTCCCTTTAGTCATCTCTAAGTTCAGGTGGGAGATGCAATGGGCATATTCTACAGTCACAGTTCACAGAGGGAGAAGGGGGGGGGGCAGCAGGGTCAGGAACAGGAAGGTAGGCAGATTAAGGTTGCATTTTGGGAATGATCTCATGAATAAGCTCTCCTTTTCAATTTGTTTATTTTCATTTTTGAATTTATGTCTGTACTGTGTGCTTTGGTGTTGGTGAACCATTAAGAAAGATCAGTCAGAGTTGCTAAATATTACCATCTCCCATTACATTTGCAGAATTGCACAGTTGATCATGGCTCCAGTACTACAATGAAGTGCAGGACACCAGATGTTTCTGAGGTTGGTCTCACTCTTCCCTACAAAGTTCCCAAAGAGGATTATGGGTTCATCCTTGATGGGGTCAAAAATTTCACAAGTTTAGGAGACCAAGAAGACTTTCAACCTTTTGAGATTGTGTCAGACCCTGTGTACCACAAGTTCAATAAGGTGTACCCGATACGTGACTCTGACAGGAAGAACTTAGAAATAAATGTGAGTATAGAAATCATTCCTTTAATAGGTGACTTCAAAGTTGTGTTGTGGTTGTGACAGTCAAAGGAAGCGAATAAACATTGTGTCATGTCAAATGCTGAAATGACCCCCAGTTTCTCCTTGTGAAAGGTTCTGCGTGGGAACCATGGTATAACTTTTGGACAGTGAATCATCTTGTGTGAATTCAGATGTCAGTTCAAAAAAAAAAAATTAAATTTGGTTAGAGGAAAACAATACCTGAATTTAATTCACTAAGTGTGCAAATTGTTTGGATAGTATTATCTGACCAATAATCAGGGTAATATCTACCAATACAGCCAACCTTGGCTATACCACTTGTCATCTCATTACCAGTAACTATCACTTGTTAGAACCCCATTTTGTACATGGGAGACCACTTTGGCAAAGAAGCTTTTTAGCTTTACCAAATCCATCATTATCAACAGTAGTTTGTTACAATAATATACTTTGCAACTGTTTCCTTTTAAGGGGAACTGTTCCAATTTTTGAGATTTAAATTCATAGTAATTAGAACATTCTGACTGTCTGACTTGAAGTATAAAGTAAAAAAATATTCTAATTTAAACTATATGTACAATGAAAAAGATCAGAAAAATCACAACTCCAACAGCTTGTCAAAAGAAAAATAAGTTTCCGTTCTTTGCGCACCAAATTGATTTCCACAGGCATTGTGAACATTTAGAGAGGAAATTAAAGAGGCAGGCACAACTTTGACCAATTGAGCCCATTGATGTTGGTTCTTTGCACATGTCATGCACAGTGGATTATCTGCTTCAAGTATTTTATGAGATGAAGGTATTGGTCAGTTAGCAGTGATGTGGCTGTGCAAAGCACATTGCCTTCCAAAAATGTACCACAGAGGAAGCAGAAGACTTCAGCAAGATTCAAATATTGAGTCACATTCATATTTTTTCATCTCCAGGGTACCAATCTGACTCTCGCCTATGAGGATGGGGATGTTAAGGTCCTGATTGGTAATGAGAGTTGTAACAATACATACCTCACAGCAGATTTATTACGATGTGATGCCCCCTTGTCACAGCCCAGATCTCTTCTTGGTGATGGTCTTCCCTTTGTTACGGTAAGTCACAGGAGGAGGGGGTGTGTTTTGTGGACTTAAGTTTGCATGCAGGGACAGCATCAGGAGGTGGCAGAGTGTTGATGGCACCCCTCCTATAATCACAAAGAAATGTGAAAAGAGAAGGGGAAAAAAGGAAAAGTAGATTAAGAGGGAGCAGCTTGACTTGGGTTCCCCCCTCCCCCCCCCAATCAAAATACCTTGGTGTGGCCCTGACTGTAAGTTGCAACTGTAAACGGAGTAGCAACTCTTTCAGTGGTCACGCAACTGCCATAGAAGTTAGTAGCTTTACTCTGCACTCAATTTGTACATTCGCTACTTGCCTATGTTACAAGGTGTGAGGTTAGCCTAGTGTTACATGTAGCTAGTACATTTCAACGTTAGGGAGTGGAGTACCGTGTGCTTTACTAGCTGTAATGTAAGGGCATGCTTCAACAGTGCAAAACCTGCAACAGGTGTTTAGCACCCTTACACATTTGTACCACTAGGACAAAACAGTTTAGCCACTCAGACAAAACTATCAATTCAAAACCTTAAAACAGGACCAACAACAATAATTTTAGTGTGAAAAATGATTAATGACAATGACGAATGTATGTAAATATCAACAAAGACCACAATAAATTGATCTATTTTAGCAAACAATTTTCTTAGACAGCAATTGCAATAAACCTGTAACCCTTGGAAGATTCTTGTTAGAGTTGACTTTTTTCTCAGGTGAAGCTTATATCCCCCATTTGCAACAGTTAATTCCCTATCTAAATAACTACCTTTTACAAACAAGCTTGCTCTTTCAAACAAACAGTCTTTTAATGGGTCAAACCCCTTTAACTTTATTGATCACAAGGTACTTGAACAGGAAGTTTTTTGGATAGATTCTGGATTAAGAGTGGTCAACTAGAAATGGCTAAAATTTGACACTCATTTCCAGCATCATAAGGAACAAAAATTAAGTCAGTGGAGAACACTGTGATTTAAAAGGGCTAATCCTCTCATCTCAAGCTACTATTTTTGAAGTAGTAGTTGTCAATTGGCTTAGTTCTTTGATTGACAGCTAGTTCAAAAACTGCAGGGTGCTGGAACTGAGATTGTTTTGAGTGTTTTGATTACTCATTGGGGTCTTTTATACTAATCCTGAAGCAATAGACCGAGATTGAGTTTGGATGATGATGAATTTTAGACAGCTGTGGGAGAGGCTTAAGTAAGAAGGTTGGGAAAATTGAAACTATTTGGGATGAGAGGATTAGGATTTTAATAATAATTCATTTAGCAACCGAAGTGCTGAGGAGAGTAACAATCTTGGACAAAACTGGTGGAACACTTTCCCATATTATACAATGTATAATGCTCTGTGCCATTTTAAATTGCATCCTCTATAAACAACCCCCCCCCCCTTCCCCCAAAGCAATGTTGGGTTCCAAATAAAACACTGCATCCCAAATTGATCATATGGTCTCCAAAATTGTACAGGGGGGTAGGGTGAAGGGGTGTTCCAATGATTTTCGCCCAAGATTGTTGTACAATGTGTATACACAACAAATAATTCAGCCAAGTTTGTTTTCACCAACAGCATGACCTTAAACCCAAATATATTGCCCTTCACGTACAGGCAGCACTAATACAAACTTCCTTTTTACAATTTTGTAGGTATTTCATGGGAGTATTGTGAGAAAAGTGGGTCAGGTACAGTATTTGGAAGAAGAGCTGCCATTTTACATCATCATCATTGCTGCTGTAGTAGCAGTCATTATAATACTCCTCTTCCTGCTTCTGTGTACGGTTTATCGGAGAAACGCCACCAAAAATGAGAGGAAGGTAAAACACTTGATACAGGAAAGAGATAAGTTGGAGTTGCAGGTGGCAATGGAATGCAAAGAAGGTGAGTGCTGTTATCTAGGGGTGGTGTTTGTTGGATCGAAGGGGAAAAGTGCGTACGTTTTTGCTGAAAAAACTGTACGTATTTGCCGTAAAAAGTTCATTTTTAAAACCAGTGTGAAGAGACAAATAAATATAGTATGTTCAATAAAGCAGTTCAATAGCCATTTCTAGTTCCTTGGTAGATATAAGTTTCTGCCATTTAGAAATACATTTAATTGTAGAAATAAGCAGGTGAGTGCTGTTATCCTGCAGTGATGGTTGCATTTGCTTTACAAGGCTGAAAAAAAATATTTTCAAAAGCAATACGAAGAGACAAAGAGTGACAGATTGTTCATTTAAGGTGAGTATAGTAGCCTTCTTTTGTAGAAGTAAGAAGGTGAGTGCTGTTATCCTGTGGTAGTGGTTGTTAGATCGAAGGGTGATAAGTTGGAGTTGCAGGTGGCAATGGAATGCAAAGAAGGTGAGTGCTGTTATCTAGGGGTGGTGTTTGTTGGATCGAAGGGGAAAAGTGCGTACGTTTTTGCTGAAAAAACTGTACGTATTTGCCGTAAAAAGTTCATTTTTAAAACCAGTGTGAAGAGACAAATAAATATAGTATGTTCAATAAAGCAGTTCAATAGCCATTTCTAGTTCCTTGGTAGATATAAGTTTCTGCCATTTAGAAATACATTTAATTGTAGAAATAAGCAGGTGAGTGCTGTTATCCTGCAGTGATGGTTGCATTTGCTTTACAAGGCTGAAAAAAAAATATTTTCAAAAGCAATACGAAGAGACAAAGAGTGACAGATTGTTCATATAAGGTGAGTATAGTAGCCTTCTTTTGTAGAAGTAAGAAGGTGAGTGCTGTTATCCTGTGGTAGTGGTTGTTAGATCGAAGGGAAATATTGTATTTGTTTTACTGCAAAGGAAATGTTTTTTAAAACCATTATAAAGAGACAAAGAATAAAAGGTTGTTGAAGTAAGGCATAATCCAGTATAGTAGCCATTTGTAGTTTTTTGTAGAAATAAGTTTCTGTCAGGTAGAAATCTATTTAACTGTTCCTAAAAAATAGTTTATTCATTTACCCAAACTTTCAGAAATTCAAATGATGCAATTTCTGTAAGAAATACATAATGTTTTTGGCATATGAAACTTTTGCTGGTGTTCATTGAGGAAACGGAATGGTTGAATGATAGAAGAGCAATTCTCTTTGTATACCATGTTTGTGCATTTTAAGTGCAGTATTTTAAGTGTATTTTGGGGTCAGGAAGTTACCTGGGGGTGTCCAGCTAGGTATTGAGTCAGATAGGGTTTTGTGCATCTTCGTATAAATTTGTTGGGTGTTCTGGTGGAACACACAACCTTGTTTCCAGTTGTGGGGCAGTTGATTGTTATTCTCCATTTCATATGCAGAGCATCATGCTCAAGGCCGGTAGGTTTCATTGTAAAAGTCTTTGGTATGACCCAACTGGGGAATCGAACCTGAGCCTCCTGTATGAGAAGGGGCTCTATCACTGGGTCAAACAGGTTAGCTAGTGAAGGGTTGTCCTAGCTGTGAAATCACATTGTGATCAGTACAAAATCACTTGTTTGGTCTTGGTGCCCTCTCAGTTCATGTAACATGTGCTTAAACCTGATGGGAAAATGGCCTTGCACAGTTGGAGCCTTAATATCAGCCCTGTAAGTTACACCAGAAGGTTGTAAGTTGAGGTGTAAAACTCCATCTATCCCTGCATGGACATGAAGTGTAAATTCACAGGATGACATTTAGGTTGCAGTCATAATTGGGATTTAAAAATTATGAGGGAAGTAATTACTTAGTTGGTTATTTCCATAAGTAATTTATATGACCCTTTTGCTTTCTGCTTCTTTTTGTAGCATTTGCTGAACTCCAGATCAGTATGAATTCCTATGGCAGGGATGTTGGAGCAATACCTTTCCTAAATTACCAGCAGTATGCAATACGAACCCTCTTCCCTGACAAACTGGACCATCCCATTTTAAGTGAACTCACGGTCAGTATCTATTGCAGGCTTCATTTTTTTTTTCATCTTTTTAATATATTTGCCTTCGTTCCTCTATATCAGTGGTTCTTATTCTTATCCTTCCCATCATTCTTTTCCAATCAGTGTATCCCACCCAGTTTCTTCATAGTCCACATTCATAGCAAAGGTAATGCCTTAAGACTTATAGTTAATCATCTCCAAAATATGTTGGTTGAATAGAACGGGTTTAGTCTGTATGTCATATTACTGTTCAGTACTTCATTCATTATATTGTCAGATAATGACACCCAGGAGTAATCTTACGAAACCTGGAAAATTATAAAAAAATACTCGACAGGATCATCAGTTTGTAGTAACCAACTCACTTGATATAGAAAATTATGCACCAGTGGTTAGGTACCAAGTTAAAAGGGCTCATTGCTTTGATATTGAGGATTTTGTGATTAGTTTTAAGGAAATGAAATCATTGCATAACAGTGTTTCTAATTATTAGCCTCATTTATACTCATGTATTTCTTACTAGAGTAGTGAGAAAGTTAAAAATAGAAGATTTTGTGAACAGAGATTGCTTATGATTAGTTACAAATGCACAAAGGTAAAAAAAAGTTTTTGGTCACAAATTCAGATCAATCATTTATTGATAACCCTATCATTGACATTTCATTGGTCCCTTAGATATGCTGAATTTCTTAGTTTAGCAGTTTGCCATCAAGTTGTGAGTAAATTTACACATGTGTGAAAAAGAAAACTAGGACTTTTGTCATCCAGCTCTGTAAAACCCTTTAAGAACCCTTTATATAGCTGATGATGCATATACCAGGTAAAATCAGATTCAACCATTTTTATGCTCCCCTTCCTCATTCTTTCAATTTGTCATTGAAGATTCTTTCCTCTCTTTGTCCACATACAGCTTCCTGATGAGCAGGCCCTTCAGATCAAGACTGCCCTCAAGGAGTTTGACCAGCTTATCAACAACCGTACTTTCCTGCTTCGGTTCATACAGACATTAGAGGAACAGAATACATTCATGGTACAAGACAAGACCAGCGTTGCGTCCCTGTTGATGGTCATCCTTCAGAGTAAAATGGATTACTGTACTTCCATCATCAAGGTCCTCCTTGGCAAACTGATTGAGAAGCATGTGGAATCAAACAGGGCCAAGCTTCTCATGAGAAGGTATTCGGTTACCCCATGTTTTGCAGATGTCGTATGTTAATTTTACTTTCAGTTCATATCAACCATGAAGTACAGAGCTGCCAACTGTTCTGATGAAGTAGGAATAGCTCCACTTGGCTTTTTTATGTCAAAATTTACTGTGGTCCAATTTCTCTTAGTCATGTTCTGATTTTCAGTAAAACTGGAATCATAATCATATATGTTCAATGTTTTCATTTGTTTCTTGAAATAGTGAACTGAAAGAAAATGGCAGTTATCAATATTTGAGCTTATTAAAGTGTGCAATCAGTAAAGTTTCTCAGTGTTAAGGTGGGTTTTTGAAATTGTACTGGTTGGTAGGCATTGAAGATTTTGATATGAAATTAACCAATCAGAGTTCATAAATTTTTACTTTCTACTTGGGGCTCAAAGAGTCTTCCAAACTATGGAAAATCTAGAACTTGCCCACTGGACCCCACTATGGGCTCTAAGGCAGACCCTGGACCTTACTAGCCTGTAGAGTTTCCTGCAAACAGGTGTTCCTCTTTTTTAGTGTGGCATGTTTGCAGCTCAAGGGAGTACAGGTTGCTCTGCAGTGATTTCCAATTTAAAATCCAATCTTCATATTCCTGATTCAGACCTATGGTATATTTTATTCAAACTTGGTTTTAAGGATTGTTGCACTCTACTGGAACTCATCCTAATCCCTTTATTTGTCTCATGATAAACTTTGATAACATCATTATGTTAGCAGTATTACTCAACAGAGAGATAGTTGTTTGAAAACTTCTTTGTTGCACCCATGTGTCTCATAAAAGGATGTCTGTCTATGTTACTTCAGGAAACAATTGGTTATCATTTTCAGGAAATAATTGGTTAACGGTTTGTTTTAGTAGCCCTCTTATTAAATCATATATTTAAACAGGCCCGCCTGTCTTTCTGACCAGAGATGGAGAAAGTTTTATCTAAAACCCACCAAAAATCAGACCATAAGCCTGTTCAATATCACTATAATGTGATTCTCGCTTTAACCTAGCTGCTTGGTCTCTCCTTAACTTATATAGGTACCTGAGTGGATGATAAGGTTAGCCTGCACAGATTCAACTATGAAATGACAAGAATAACATCACATGTGTATGAAAAGATTATAACAAAAATTGAAATAAATCTTGCTGTCACTTCAAATTGGGGTATAGGCAGCATTTGCTCTTTACGTCCAGTTTCCATATGGTCAGATAAAATAATTCAGGCTGTTTGAACTTCCAGAGCTTGCAGGATAAGTCTCTCTCCTCCCCAACCCCTCGTGCATGGTAACTGGCGGGTAACACTGCATTAACATCAGATCGGATAACAATCTGATTTTTGCAAGTTTTTGCTAAAATATTCTCCATTACTGCTGGTCAGAGGGAACCCAAAATTTGCCAGCCTGTGTAAATATGTGTTTTGGTTCTCAGGATTAGCAGAACAAATTTTCTAATACCCAATTCTTTGTGATTTCGCATGAGATCATGGATAGACAGATTTTATTCCCCTACCTGTGTCCAAGTAAAGCTGTCTCAGGGTGTGACATCAGGAACTAATTAGCGTAAATTTGATTTTCACAGTCCTGTCATGCGAACCATATGTTTACACAGGGTCCGCTCTAACCAAAGATGGAGAAGATTTTAGCTAAAAATAACAAAAAGGAGATCATAATCAGATCCCTTATTGTTATAGTGATATGTCCCAAGGTTTCTTAACCAACTGCATGGTCAAGTGGTTAGAGCATCAGACTTACAATCGGGAGGTCAGAAGTTCCAGTGCCAGTTGGGTCATATAGAAGACTTTAAAAACAGAACCTACTGCCATTGTGCTTGGTGCTCAGTAAGCAGTGGAGTAGGGAAAACAAGCCAGTGAGTCACAACTGGAAAAAAGGCTGTGGCTGTCGACTTGAACCAATTGGTTGGAAACTGAGCCATAAAACTC
Source organism: Holothuria scabra (assembly GCA_037179385.1). Lineage (NCBI taxonomy): Eukaryota > Metazoa > Echinodermata > Holothuroidea > Aspidochirotida > Holothuriidae > Holothuria > Holothuria scabra. The sequence goes on from CM074181.1 coordinate 19,189,211, forward strand.
CATCTAATCTAACCTAACCTAACCCAATATTTCTGAACCACTATCCAGCTTCTAATTTTCTTTTCAATTATGGTTTATGCTATTTACATGTACCGGGGGGTATAAAAGCAAAATAGAAGGTCAAGATATTAAATATGCCAAGGGTTTGCTTTTAATCCTGGGAAAATCAGGTTTCTAAAAAGACAGCAACAACAGATTGATTAGTCTCAATGACACAGTTGATGTTTATGAAAGGAACAGATGGATGTTCAATAGCTGTGTTCTTGGAAACATTTTCACACCACATGAATAATATTTGGTAACATAAATCTACGGAATCCTTTCTTGCCTCCTATTTACATATGTAACCCTGGTTGAGGTAAATGTCTGGGTATATCTTTTGTGTCTAGACAGGAAAATGGCAATATATTTACCTTACTGGAATATCAAGAAAGGTACTATGTTTAACGTGAAACAATACACCTGGATTGAGACCTGCTTTTATGCGGTTGTATTGTTTGCTTCTACGAAAAAATTTGGTCACAAGACAAAAAGTGCAAAATGTTAGTGTCTGCTGTAAGATGAAGTTTTGTTTAAAAAATGAGAGGTGGGATATGGTTTGCTTCTACAAAAAAATTTGATCACAAGAGAAAATTTGCAAAATCGAAGTGTCTTGTAAAATGAAGGTCCCTTCGAGAAAAAAGTAAGGGGGGGGGGGGAGGTAAATTATTAAAACGGGGACATTCTTACTCCTTGGACGTGCTGTGTTTAACATAAAACCAATGGAAGTCATTTAATGTAATACTTTGTAATTCCTTTTCCAGTTTAGTTTTTTTATCCCCTCTGCATTAAGTATTGTCAGATTTATTTAAGGATTGATAGTAATAGAAGCTCTCATCTCATGTCTTTTGAAGAAGGAATTTACCCCACTCCCATCCCTCCATATGTTTCTCTGTAATGCTGTCTGTGAGTGGTTCGTTTAAAAATTGATTGACAAGGTGTTTTGTTGAAACTGATGATGTAATAACTAAGGTTCATTGCATTTCATGTCGTATACCCTATGAGGGTAGGTCACTTCAAACTGGCTCTCAAATTAATATAAATACTGCCCTCTTTTTACAGGAATGAATCAGTGGTTGAAAAAATGATCAGCAACTGGCTCTCATTTCTCCTGTATCAGTTTCTAAGAGAATCTGCTGGTGAACCTCTCTTTACACTTTTCTATGCTATAAAACAACAAGTGGAGAAAGGACCAGTGGACGCTATAACAGGAGAAGGCCGCTATGGTCTGAGTGAACTCAAAATCATACGGCAACAAATAGACTACGAGCAATTAGTGAGTATTTCTATCATATAGGTTGTATCATAGAGGCTTGAAAATGTGGGAAAGCAAAGCTTCCACTAAAAAATATTTCCATGGATTAAATATTGCAGTCTCAGTTACTCCAGAAAAGTATAAAATGTATGTCTTAGACTATAAAATGGAGACAGAAATTTCCCAGTCCCCTCCCCCTTCTTCCTGCCCACAATGTTTGGTTACATGCCAGAGATGGTAGGTGTATCCCTAAAGTGGTCTTTATGGATGAGAAAACAGTCTCCCAATCTGACCCAGCAAATTCCCCCATATTTTTTTCACTAAGCCCCAAACCACCCTATCTAACTTGAAATATTTTGTTTCTGTTGTAGCCTGGTTCCCTTGGCCTTTAGTGTGGCCAAACCATCAGCCTTGAGTCTTCTTAACTTTGTTGTCTTCATGCAGTTTTACACAGTCACATCAGTAGTGAAGAGTGATTTTGAGTGTGAAATCAACTATGATACAGATAAACAATGCCTGACGTCCCCAGTTTTGGCAGACAGAGTCTGACCATCAGTTGACTGTTTGAATACATCCATATTTTTTTCTCTGCAAATCTCTTACAGACTATCTATGCAAGAGGACTGGATAAAAACATTGATTCAGTTCAAGTCAAGGTTCTGGATTGTGATACTATATCTCAGGTCAGAGAAAAAATATTAGATGCCCTCTACCAGACCACACCCTATAGTCATAGACCTCCAAAGGAAGATCTTGATCTGGGTGAGTTGTTTCATTTTCAGCATCACTGGAAATACTTCTTTTTGGAAAAAGCTAGCATTGCGTTAATTTGAGTTGTTAAAGTACTAAGCCTCAGCCTATAGTCTTCTGGTTTAATCTGGTACGGTGGTGCTCATGTCCTTTTTTCCAGTTTGGGGACACTGGATTGCTTCACCATTGCTTAAAGGTCAAGAGCAGTCACCCGAAACTTATATTGAAGTGACAGCAGCTAAATCACACAATTTTCTTCTTATTTCTCTTCAAAGTGACTTAATTAACATCACAAAAATCCTTGTTGGAATATTTGTGAGGGCATTTGTGTAGGCAGGAATTGTTGTGGAAGAGGGAGGATGGAACAGTCTCACATTTGGGCCTATAAAAATTACTTGCTTGGTATCTGTGGATCAGAGCTGCACATGATAGACTTAAAGGGGTTTGAAGGCTACAGGCTTGGTAAATGATGCCTTGCGTTTTTGCATGGTTATGACAATTAGGAGGTTACATCTGAGGTGTATTACGTAGCCAGTTGGAGTTCTTGTAAAAAGCATATTGCAGTGCTATTCTTCTGCTGGAATGGCAGTAATTTTGTAGTCTGGGCTGGCTGGGGCTGCCCCCATGACTCAGTATTATGTTTGAAAGGTAACTGTATTGTACTACACAATGCACTGATATATTTTAATGTATTTTGTTTGCCCCTCTTTCATCACTAGTGTGGAATTGTGGGGTATCAGGCTTCAGAACGCTCCAAGATGAGGACCATTCATCATCTCAGGATTCAGAATACAAGAGATTAAACACACTGAGACATTATGGGGTAAGTTGTAGGTCTCCTATATAAATGGGTGAGAAACTGTGTCAAAAAGGCCTTGCTATAGCTCCCTCCGCCAACCTATGGCAGCTGCAGCCTTGCTTTGTTTACAATACATATTACAATAGAGGACTAGCTAAATCCTCCTGTTGTTATGTGTGTAGCCAGGGGCTTAACCAGTCCTGGCTGTCTGGGGGGCTAGACTCAAAGAGGTTTCCCAAATTTTGTACCAGTTTCTGCATTTTTCCTGTCTTTCCTACCCTTCTTTCCTTCCCGATTTTTCCCCCTTTCCGTTTTGGGGGTATCCGGGGGAAAGCTGTGCCTTGGCCATCTTACTGTTTATGCCCATGTGTGTAGCAATGAGACAGCACTGAGGCATCTGCAGTCTCTAGTTTTGGTATGGTGCCTGAGCAAACAGACTTCAGACCTATTTTGTTCACATTAATGTACCTGTGGCAGTAATTGTCCATCATGACCCAGCCTACTTAGGTAGAAGTTCAAATTTAACCTATAGGAAGGGAAATGATTACATAAAGTTGTAATACTCATTAAAGTGTGTAAATACAGAAAGGTTTCAAAGTACTTGTATAGACGAATCCAATTAGTGCTTGTTTTTAGTGCTTGTTTTTAGTGACTGTAGGCAGCCATTAGTGGGGTCCATCAACCTTTAATGGTCTTCATTTATTGTCTATGTGAATTTCAAATCCTCATATTCAGTGTAAAAATCAAGATACACTTTAGCGTACAACCATCCATGGAACAGGTAGGTAAGGGAATTTAAAGATTAGAGGTGATGGACCCCAGTAATGGCCTACCTAAATCAGACCATCAAAATCTGGCCGGATTCGGCTATAAATCAAAACTCATCACCATCTGGTATGCATCCAGCCCTTTACAAAAATGTGTTGTGTCCCAATTAAACTATTGCCCTGCATGAAGCGTGATATCTTCTTCTAATGGCTTGGACAGGGAGCACAGCATTTGATTGACATAGTCCATCCTTACCTCCTGTTAAAACAATGGTTTGGACTAATGGAAGTGCATCCTCCAATAAACAATTGAGGTGATTAAAATACGACAATGGCTGGCACTGGTCACTCTTACACTTTTTGTCTGCTAGAATTTTACCCTCATTTGTGTATTTTCATAGTAGATTATAACTTCTTCATTACTTTTTTGTGGCTGACATTTTAAAAAGCTTAACCGTTGGTGTGTCATAGACCCACTTTACCCCATATTTACATATATAACCATAAATTACTAACCTAGAAGTATTGCCTCACCTGGAAAATCAAACACAAGCTCTGCCGTTATGTGAATTGTCCTCTCATTTGCATAAATTAAGGTGTGACAACTGTATCTATGTGTCAATGATTTAATTCTTTTATAGATTCAAGATGGAGATACTTTATCATTAGAACCAAGACAGGGTTATAATCCAGGGGCATACACGCCAACCTCGGGTAGATACGGTAAGACTATGCAAATAAATCATTGCATAAAATCCTCTTCTGTTTATACTTTACTTCATTCAGTCGACTGTATGAGACAAGAAAGTGAGTGACATCTGCCACTCTGTTAAGTCCAATGCTTTTGGTTCCTCTGACCACCCAGTTGATTGAGGAGCTGTCTGGGTTCCGTGTAGTTTACTTACTTCCAACCAAATCAAGTTATTGTCTAATGTACAGAAAGATTGTTTTCTCAGCATCCTTACATAGACCTTTTTCCAAATAGCAATTACAAAGGATTGTGGGATAGAATATGGGTGTTTGTCATTTTTGTCAATGGCATTTTACTGTGGTGAAGATTGACGTACACCCAAAACTCTATCCCACAATGCATTTGGAAATAGGTCTATGGAGGCTTTGTGGTCCCTTACCAGGAAAGATGTTTACCATCAGTATTGAAATAAAATTTGCTATCAATGTCCTTGACTTACAATTCAGGCATGTAAGGATAGTAGCTTAACCATTTTAAATCACCATGAAAGGGGGAATAGCCTTTACAGCTTATAGATTGCAACTCATGAATGAGTGGCTAACTGGCTCTATACTTATTTTTTTTTTTTTTTTTTTTTTATTTGAAAAGGCCAGTTTAGATAAGAAAACAATAGACTGTATTTTTTTTTTTTTTTTTATTTGAAAAGGCCAGTTTAGATAAGAAAACAATAGACTGCCCTTTGATACATAAACCTGCCTTACTTTGACCTGGCCAGTAATGGTGTTCAGAACATCCCATTGCTAAATCTTAATATCACTTCAAATGTCTCCACATTTTTTGATTCCTTGCCGAAGGCAGGCAAGGAATCTATGCGATGGTGATGTCGTGTGTGTGTGTGTAGGTGTGTGTGTGACTCCTGCTTGTAAACACGATATCTCAAGAAGGGTACCCCCCAGAGATCTCAAACTTGGCATGTAGAATGTCCACATTGAGTAGATGGTCCCTATTTTTTTTGGTAGAGGTCAAAGGTCATTTGGGGTCACCAGAGGTCAAAATGTAAATACCTTGGAAATTGCTTGTAAACACGATATCTCCAGAAGGAAAAATGTGAGCAATCTCATACTTACCATGCTGATTGTCCATATTGAGTAGATGGTCCCTATTGTTTTTGATGGAGGTCAAAGGTCATTTGGGGTCACCAGAGGAAAAAAGGTCAAAACCTTTTAAACACTGTATCTCAAGAAGGGTAAATGTGAGGGATCTCATACGTAGCAGGTGGATTGCCCATATTAAGTAGATGATCACTATTATTTTTGGTGGAGGTCAAAGGTCATTTGGGGTCATCAGAGATGAAAAGCTGAAAAACTTGTAAACACCATATGTCAAGAAAGGTAACTGCCAGGAATCTCATATTTACCAAGTGGATTGTCCATATTGAGTAGATGACCCCTATTGTTTTTATTGGATGTCAAAGGTCATTTGGGGTCATCAGAGTTCAAAACATCTAAACCTTGCAAACACTACATCTCAAAAGAGTATATAACTGTTGAAGTTAATATCCATGAGCGGTTAGGGTGAAAGGGTAAGAATAATTTGGCATGGGTAATGTAATAGGCATAGGTATATAATTTTTTTGGAACAGTTTATTAACTTCACTATGTAAATTCTTTAGTGAGGTAATTTTGAAAATGTATTTGTAAAGTACTGAAGCAAACTCATAGGAAGAAGGTCTTAGGTGCACAAAAAGGCACATCACATGGTAGTTACTGTACAGTATGTTGATTCTGGCATGAAATTGTGCCCTGTTATTACATTAAGTTCCAAGTATTTATACATGAAAAAGTTGGCAGAGCAAAATATAAAATCTTACAAGGCAAAATCTGTTCATCAGGCTGGCATACATGCTTCAATGCTCATGGGTATGCTGATTTTGCAGCCACAAGTAAATAGATTTTCATGAAACTGATGTGGAACATGTGAGTTTAAACAGTCTGTATAAGGGTCATTTAGGGACATAGTCTGAAAATATTAGAAGATGCTTCCATGCACACTAAGTAGATGACTGATGTGGAACTTCATAAGTGTAAACTTTGAACAGAGACTACTCTGTGTGATGCACAAGAATCTCTTTTATAACATTCCTACATTGCTTTTTCAATAACCTTAAAGAAAACCTGAAGAAAACATTAAATTTAGTGGCAAAAAGTGCTAATATTTGACAAACCTTGTGCCTACTGTCCTCATGAGGACATGTGCATGCAATGAATTTGAAATGGGAGTTCATTAATTAGATATACCACAGTTAATTAGCTTTACAAAAAAGAACCTAATTTATACTGATCATTTGGTATCAAATACCCTTCAGCGCACATGAACTGTCATTGCCTAATAGAGTGAATCAAATTGTGACTGACCCATTCTTTGCCATTTGGTCACAGTTATATGGCCTAATTTTTCACAGTTGACTGCCAGTTATCCCCACAGTGTCCTGAAGGATTACCTCATACAAACATACAGCTCAATTGACTTAAGCTTCTTACTGTATAAGTGGTGTTAATTGACTCTTATAAACCCTCTGAAGAAAGCTTATTTTTATATCAGTACATAACAACCATAACAGCCCATTGTTTGTATATACTCCTATTTCCTGCCATTCCCTGCAGGCATTTAGTACTCTATTTGTGGTCAAAATGTCAGACCTCCATGAAAGTCACACCTCTGCAAAATCAAGCATAAAATAACTGTCCACATTATCTTGTCTCATCTGACCACAAATAAAAGTTGTTTGCCTAGCCATTGTCTGGAGATGGAGAAGTTCATGTACACTTGATCAAGTTTCTAAACTGAAAGTCATCTTAGAAATACTGTAGCTTAACACCCTTCAGAAATAGTCTTTTACATAGAAGCTGGTGGAATTGAACAAATAGTGTGTTTGTATTAGGATTTTTGTTGAACACAACTTTAAACATTGGTGTCTATCTAGATTGGTGCTTCTGCTTTACATTTTCAATATGCTCTACAGTGATTATTTATCACTTAGTTTCATTCTAGAATTTGTTTTAAATTTTTGATAGCATAAAATGTATCAGCATACTACTTGCCTCATCTCTGCGTATATCTGGATAACCGCACCAAAAAAGTAACCCCTGTGTGAAGGATTATAGTTATGTCAAATATCATCATTGAGTGGGAATTCTTGTCTCACATTTCATTTTTATCCATGTCACTATCCCCCCCCCCCCCCCCCAAAAAAAAGTGCATCATTAAGCGTAATGCATAGAACCATTGCTTCAAGATTACCCTTAATGACACTTTTCAAAAGTATTAAGATTTTATTTTGCATTGCTGCTGTCATTTAAAATTAGTTCAGGTAATAAGAGCAAGCATAATGTTGTATACTGTGTATCAAACAAGGAAAACTTGTACTGTGTGTTGTGCTGTACCTACAGTATAAGTATACAAAAGGCAAATTAAAAGTCTTGCTAAATTATGGATTAATTGGGATATCAGATTTTGTTAATTTGCAAAGGATACCATAGACAATGGGTGGGGCATTTCCCCCATAAAGCAAAAATTGCTGTCACTAATAGCCAAGGTTACACATCTCTGTTCAGATGTCTCTTTAGGCTTGGTCTCACATACCCTGCAACACCCAGTGTTAACTCGTGTTTACAATCAGGCAAAACCTCAGGCTAACCCTGTGTTTTCCAGTCTGTGTTCTCACGTACCCAGTGTTTCGTTGATTGGATTGTGTTACCATAGTAAGGAGGTCAAATATTTCACACACCGATTACAGTAAAATGTAAGAAAATAAATACCTTTCATCAGTGCCATAAATACCTGTGACCTTGCTTGATTAAAACAAACACGATGTTTAAAACTGCTTAACCCTGTGATTTAAGGTGGATCGAAATTTAAACACTGACTCCGCATTAACCCACGGTCCCACGTTACTCGAGTGTGAGGTAACACAGTGTTACCTCGGGCGCAGGGTATGTGAGAACACAGTATTTGATCCAGTGTATGTAGGAGAGTGTTTGGATGAGGGCTTGTTTAAACACTAACCTCAATGCAGACTTTTCGAAACAGAGGCATAGGAACATAGAGACTTCAGAATGGAGAGCTGTCCCCATTGACCAAACTTTTGATAAAAATGGTTTCAAAATACCGCTTTATCAAGTAATTAGACAAAACAGTTTTCTGGCATGTTAAAGCTGTGTGAGAAATTCCTCTTGTTTGTGGAGATCAAAGGTTTGAGGTGACAAAAGATCAAACCTTGTAGACATAATAATTTTAGGGGGATAACTGTGAGCGATCTCATACCATGGAGGTAGTACTTCCATACTCATACTGTACTAAGTTTAATTTTGAATTGCTCATGTTGGTGGACGTGTTGGTGAGGTGATCACTATTGTTTGTAAGAGGTCGAAAGGTCATTTTGGGTCACATGAGGTCAAAAAGTTTTGGCCTTACTAGTATGATATCTCAGTTAAGTAGGATAATTGTATGGGATCTCATTCATGTCGTGTTTGTTTCCATATTTGCTATGATATATCATATGGCACGGAATCACTAAGCCTGTTGGCTTTCTAGTTTTCCTCTCTGCCACAACACTGTGCTTACCTTACTGATCAATATTTATTTTAACAGCTACAATATCCAGTACATCTAGCCCCAGTAGAGTGACATCACCAATGCTGGGTTATGAAAATGAAAGTGGGGTTAAGTACTGGCATTTAGTAAAACCATCAGAGATGGAAGAGAGGGGAAAAGGTCCTGGAAACAGGATGATGGCAGAGGTGTACCTACCAAGGCTATTAACAATGAAGGTAAGGAGGAAACTTGCTGTTGGAAAAACCATGACAAGGGGAATGGGGAGGTGGGTGGTCGTAGTAAGCTTCAAACAGTTTTACAGCCTCTTATTTATATATACCTAAATTTCTTCATTAGAAAAAGTTAAAAACAAAATATGAAAAAATAAACCTCGTAAGTGTTAAATTTTTTAAAATTATAAGAAAATTTAGTTGAATTGATATCAGTGATATGTCTGTACATCTTTGTTTTCAGGGTACCATTCAGAATTTTGTGGACAATCTGTTTGAGACCATCTTCAGTGTCAATCATAGGGGTAACACATTGCCTCTAGCCATCAAATACCTGTTTGATATATTTGATGATTATGCAGCTCATCATGGCATCACAGATCCTGATGTAGTGCATTCCTGGAAAAGCAATAGGTAAGGTTAATGGAGATAACTACCTAATGTTAGATAGTTGTTGTAGCGGTAGGGAGACTGTGCGTAGCCTGACAGAAAAAAACTAGTTCAGAGTTTTACTTGATTTAATGATGATTTATTCGTTGATTAAGTTCCAAAAAGAATTATCTCTAAATTATTCAGCTGGCCCTAATACTAATCAAATATCTACAGGTTACTCAAGTGCTCCTCGTCTGAAGTCTTATGCACAAGTGATCAGCTAGCGGGCTCGGCCTTGGATATCTCGTGCAAGATACGAACACCTGCAGTCCCCTGATTGGTCAAAAGTTACGACACACCAATGTAAATGAGTGTGCTGATCTAAATGACCAAGGAGGAGGCTGCAAAGGGTGAAATTGGCCACACCTTGAAAATATGGGTTACAGCATGCACGTGGAACTGAGGCGATGTGAAATGTCACGTTCACCAGTAACACGTAACAGGAAACAGGAAGGGCCCTGGGAATCTAGAACAAAAGGAAGGGACAGTTGCTTATAAACAACAAGATGGCATCTGCTTAAGGTCATTGACAGTTCATTATACTGCATAACACTAAATTGCCATCTCACTAGTCTTTAGTGGGGAACCATGCGAGATACAGGTGAAAGTAGTCCTCTGCCTTGTTGATTCCCCATGTCATTAGTCTAGCCTTATTATGTCTTGTAGTCCCTAACCTCAGTTCTGATGCTTACCTTTTCCCTAACCCGGATGGATTAGGGGACCAGTCATTTCAATAGATGGCATAATAAGGAGGCAGAATATTTAGAGGGAAACCAGTGGACTGGGGGACGAATGAGATCAAGCGAGCTAAATGGGGGACCAGTGAGACTAGGGATCAGTGAGACAAGGAAGTATGTGGACTGTAGGGTGGTCCCGAGATGAATGTACACATTTTCAAGGTCTGTTGATATTAAAAACTCAAAGTTGGGGATTTTATGTAAAAAAACATTTTAATCCTAGAAAACAGCCACAATTCCTCCCAGAATTCATCAAAAATTTACCATTTTACAGGCCAATTTCTTATCTGTGCTGAATCAGGCATAAGCATGAGTTAAATATGCAAATCTTGTGATGTACAAATGGGACATGTCATATGTAGCTAACGTTATCTATCTTTTGTTTTAACAACCTTCACTTGAAGGACATTTGTAATATTAGTATATCCCAAGAGTTTTTTTTTTTTAAGTTTAAGTTGTGAAAACCATCAGTATCACTTACCAAACCATAGACTATATAATGAGTTATTAAGGCTACGATACTTATTGTAGGATTAGCAAAAGAAATGTCAACACTGTGCTTCACTCCATATCATTATTTTAGCATAGGCACCAAGTTGCTCTAGAAACATGCAAACTTTGAAGAGGTTTGTCTTAAGAAGTGATGCATGTTGTCCCAGAGATTTTCCCTTGAAAAATCTCTTAACCTGTCAAGTAAAGTTAGGGCACTCTGCTGACATTTCACCATACCTTAAAGGAGAATGTCAGATAGCAAAGAGCATTGCTTATATTAAAGGGTTATTCCTCTCCCCTAAACTATAATTTTTGTACACAGAAATTCTCAATTGGCACAGCTCTTTGATTGACAGCTAATTCAAAAAGTGCATAATAAAGAATTTCATATTTACACAGCATGTCTTGTACTGAGAGTGTTTTGATTACACATTGGGGCCTTGTGTTGTACTCACCCTGAAGCAATAGAAGCAAAAGATTATATGTGGATGGGGATGAATTTTAGGCATTTGTGGTAAGGGCGTAAGTAAGTAGGTTAGGAGTATCGGAATTGTTTGGGGGGGGGGAGAGTTGACATGAATAGTTTCTCTATGGATATTGCAACTATCACAGCTTTCTAGTTGATATGAATGGAATTGGGAGTGTGGCACATTTGAAGTTGCCACAATCCCACTCAAAGTGCAATATCTTGCAAATTTTCATCCAAATTCTTCCAGAACTGACAATTGTAAAAGATAATTTTGTTTGAGCACCTGCATGCTGAATAAAATGTGCATATCTTTGATGTGAAAAGACAGAACACACAAGAAATCTGTATGTTATCCGTTTTTCAGCCTTGAAGGACAGCTGCACTACTGATGTCCTGAGGACTTTTTTTTTTGAAGTATCATCTTGAAAATGCAAACATCACCCAATAAGCTACTGTTAGCTTTAGTTTATATGTATCAGATAGATGAAGTATTCTGCCTCGCTGCAACATTAATGTGTTTTTCTCTTTTTGAATATTTTGTGTTCTTTCATGGCCTGGAAATTTTTTCTGTACGTTCACAAACCTCATTGATGTGTTTTGTACAGTGATCAAAGACAGCTGATTATGTTCTGGCCTCCAGCTATACAGAAGTTATGAATACTGCAGCAGTTTGATGTTTTGGGTTCAGCCATTACATGAACATTCCTTTAAAAGTATAAAACCTTCAATTCCCCTAGGCCATCATCAGCCATTACACTCAAATTAACCTTTAACAGGTCAAACGACCATCACCTGATACCACAGCCAGCTGTGTTGAAGCATTGTTACTTAGTGGCAGCAAGAATGATCTGTAATTTGTAAACAATAATTGCATACACCCATGTAAGCTAGAGATAAAGTTGGGTGGTTCATTGTGAATCTTTTAAAGGAATGTTTATGCCAAGACTAATAATACTGAAGTTATGAGTATCACATTACTTGTTCATTATGCTTGCCATTAATCCATAACTTCAATTGGTTCATTTTAGTCAGGTGACTATTTATTATTCTGAAATAACTAAGGCTTATAGATGAAGGCACTCCTCTTAATAGGTAACCCCATTTTACCCAGGGTTGTGCTAATTTTTGTGAGGTTTGAAACTTCAGCGAACAAATCATTTAGGATCTACAAATAAGCAAAGTTCTTACTTTTTTAAAATCTGTTGAATAAACATATCATTTGTATCCATAAATCATGGCTTGACATAAGTGTAAATATTTATTATTATTTGTTTGTAAACACAATATTTTCTTTCAAATATCAGGCATTTGTCAGGCATATTTGTACATTAAAACATGTTGCCCTCTTTTCCTTTGTATTGCAGTCTTCCTTTAAGGTTCTGGGTGAATTTGATTAAAAATCCCAACCTCATATTGGATATTTACAAATCCGATACAGTGGATGCCTGTTTGTCCATTGTCGGCCAGTGTCTGATGGATGCATGTTCTTATTCTGACCATCGACTGACACGGGACTCCCCCTCAAGTAAACTTCTTTATGCAAAAGATATCCCCAACTACAAAGAGTGGGTAAATCGATACTACAGAGACATTCAGGCCATGCCACAAGTCAGCGATCAGGACATGAACGCACTTCTCACTGAGCATTCCAACGCCCACCAATACGATTTCCACAGTTACTCAGCATTGAACAAGCTCTACTTGGGATATGCACAAAAGTATAGAGAAGAGGTAAGTTGCAATAGTAAGCTTATCTTTATGAAGGATTCTTCAGTTTTCAGTCCTATTTATTGCAACCACCAAGCCTTCTTAGTATATTTAAAAGTCATTCCAATGGTTTAGTAACTTTTTAAATCTTGAAATAGTTGGCTTATTTTGCTAAAATTGTTCTTAGAAAAGTCTTGAGAAGGTTCGTATTTCATGAAGAGAAGGGTAAAACTTGCAAAGTCTGGAACATTCTCTCTTCATCTTTCTCGTTGAACTTCATCTGCCGTAATGAGAATATCACAAGCTGCAAATACTCAAATGCTGATGTGGCTCTTAGATACATCCCATCAGAGAATTTCTCAAACCATTCCATGTTTAATCTTCCACATTTAGCATGATACAGTACTGGGCAAAGTTTATTTGCCTCTGTACCAATTGAATAGTTCCAGTAACACAAAAGATTGTGAATAAGGGTTAAATAAACAATTTATTGTGCTTGCATGCACAGGAGATAGCAAACAGGAATTGGTAGTTAATTTAGAGAATAAATCTACCAAAAAAGTTTAAACAAGTATCCCAACCAGCAAAATGCCTCATGATCCTTTCTCAATATGGAACACTATTTTCAAAACAAAAATGATTAAACTGATATGTGACAAGTCTGTGGAGATCTTTGAGGCTCCCCTGCTCTTGAATACATACTTTGTAAATTTATTTTCATATTTTTCAGTTTTTCTTTGTGATGTATTACAGAAATCCCAAGAAGTATTTTCTTCAGCTTTCTTAAAATTTGAAACTGACAAAATATACTTTGCTTTCACACTAGAGAATGTTGAGTACAAAGTTATTAGGCTAGAAAAGATTGTACTTCATTCAACCTCTTCTTGATAGCACTTTCCATTTGTTTTCATCAAATTTGCAAAGCACAAAGTTTCCCTTTCCATCCCAGTCTGGCTCAAAACGTACTGTAAAAGGTGGGAAACTGCATTTGAGCAGAAATATGCTTCCTTTAAATTGTACTTGCAAAATATTGTTTAGGTCTTGTCCTCCCCTTCCCCATATAAACCAGTTAGATATTTCAAAACAATAAACATCATGACAGGTGTTGATGTTTTTGTTGTGTAATTTCTACTCCATAATTTTTAATCTTTTTCATGTTTTTATTTTTATTGTATCAAATTTATGTAATGAATTATCCTATTTCCACAGATTTTATTGGCACTGAGTGAAGATGAATTTGCCAGAAGTAATAATTTAGAAGAAAAATTTGCTAACTTGGAGGATCTTATGAACAATGACAGGATAGATCACCAGCAGATCACAGAGCTATGACCTTTGACCTGCTCTGTAAAGGATTGTGCAAAGCTACACAGGGTGCTAAATCTTCACCGAAGTATTTTTTGAAAGCAGACTTAAAAAAACTGAAATTATGATTCCTTTGTGGTTGACCTTCGAAGCAGAAGTGTTAGCCAAAGCTAGAATTCATCCACCTATATGAAGCGACCTTGTACAAGTTACCAGTTATTTAATTATAAGTAGCTTTTGTAGAATTTTGCCACAATTTTTTCATTTCTCCAAAGATGTTTTCATTGCTGTTCTTCTCATGATCACAATGCAATATAATGTTGCCATATCAACTTAATTTCACAATCTTTTCAGAAAATGAATAAAAGGTTGTGGAATGAAAGGAGGTAACTTAAACCTAAAGGGGGCAATCAGAGTGTGATAAAGAATGTATACATTTTGTGCTAGCACCTCTTTTAACCTGTCTGAACTGATTGTTTGCAAGAATTTAAAGAATAAAGTTTAAATTGATGTTTATAGTCTACAAATGCCTAAATAATCAAGGGCCAAAATATCTCAATGACATGCTGATAAAAGATTTTAATGCCACTTACAATCTCAGATCTAACACTGACACATTACGATTGGTAGTTCCACGCACCACTTCCAAGTCGTATGGTGACCATGCCTTTATGGTTGCAGGTCCTAGACTCTGGAATTCCCTTCCTTTCTCTCTCAGAAGTGTCTCGAATACCTCAAAATTTAAAGCTGGACTAAAGACTTACCTTTTCAACCTATAGTATTATCTCCCATTTATTACTTGTAAAGTGCACGTGAATGACTATATCACATCGTGCGCTATATTAAGTCTAATCTATATATATAATTTAGAAACATTGAAGAGTTAATTACTTAGATGGAATTTTACTGCCCAGTTTCCAACCTATTGGTTCAAGTCGAACACTCCACAGCCCTTTTTCCAGTTGTGGTTATCTTACCTAATTTATCACATTTGACTGCCACAGTGTCTTGAGGGGTTTTCTCATTGAATCATACAGCTCAATGGATTTAACCATTTCCTACCTGTCTGGAGATAGTGTCTGACACTTATTTAGCCCTCTTAGTAAGGCTTGTTTTTCAGAAAGTACTGTAGTTCATGTAATCAAAACAGCATAATAGTATCTACCATGTATCAAACAAAGGACAGTTGACTTGTACTCTGTTATGTGGTGTTCCTACAAGCAGACAATTTAAGGCAAATTACAAATCTTGTTAGATTCTAGAGTAATAGGATTCCCATTTTTTGTTTATTTTCAAAGACATAGTCATTGGGAAGGGCATTATAACAAATACAAAAGGACCACCACTAATTGCCAAGATTACGCCTTTCTGTTGAGATGTCTCTACTGTATGTTCCAATTTATGGAAGACTGTTAGGATGAGGGCTTGTTCTAACACTAACCTCAATGCAGTCAACTTTTTGGATCATAGAGACATCATAATATAGAGAGCCATCCTCAGTACCTGAAATTTTGATTTAAAGGAGCATGTTTCAAAAAGATTTCTTTTTCAAGTTAATAGACATCATAGGTTACCAGCGTCATAACTGCGTGGGAGATTTCTCTTGTTAGTGGAGGTCAAAGGTTGGGGTCACAAAAGGGCAAAACCTTGTAGACATGACATTTTCATGTGGTTACTGAACTTTGGAGGGATCTCATACTCAGTTTGTTAATTGCTCATATTTAGCATGTTGATGGTCTTTTTAGGTAGTTGCTCCCTATTGTTTTAAGTCGGGTGAAAGGTCATTTTGGGTCACATGATCTCAAAAGGTTTTGACCTTACTAGTATACAGTACCTCAGTATTTGTGAGCGATCTCATGCTTGTCATGTGGGCATCCATGTTCATTATTACAATGGCAAGGAATCACTAAGCCTTTTGGCTTTCTAGTTCCAGATGTGGCTCACTGGCTTGTTTTCCCTTCTCCATTGAAAGGTAGAAACATTAATTTGTGTTAACTTATCTTGAATAGAATATTCTGCGTATTTTTCAGGTAAAAAAATTCCATACAGATGCCAAAAATAGACTGTCTATACTGCATTGTAATCAATCATGATTTAAGACCATGATCACGGATCATTTTTGGTGGCTGTACAAATGTTGCCGTGAATTTAAGTTGTGAACAAATTGTGAAAAAACAAACTCTGATTACCTCTTTAATTAGGAAACATAAGCATGACTGAGTATTTTCAAATGGTGTATTGCAGAGTTTTAAGGTGGAAAACAAGTTGTAATAAAAAAAAATATTTCCACCTTAATTTTTTGCATTCATGTACAATTTTTTGGTGTTACAGTGTAATTATGTTCTTAAACATTATGATTAAAATACCATGTTTTTTGCATTCTTTAGAGATTTTGCTCACAGGAATTCCACCAGAAACACAAAAAGGGGGGGGGGGATTTAATTTCTGCTAAACCCCAAGTCCAATGTGATGATGTGTTTGGCTTAAGTTGCACGTGGGTTCAGGGGGACAAAAGCTTGCTTTGAGGCCCCTAAAAGGTGCAATTGGAAGGGTTGCAAAGGACGTTTATCTGTGTTAGTTCAAACATTGCTGCAAAAGGGTCCTCTTTTTAAGTAAGAAACCAAGATATTGATAATTTAATAATATTTATGGAAATGAAAAGGGGATTTTATCTACCTTTTTCTGGAAATGGGGGGGGGGGGAATAAATTCCCACCTTCCCCCCCCCCCCTCCCCCATCCTTTCATTGACAGAAACACTTGCGTATGGACAGCCACAGACAGAATACACTAAGGTCTAACATGATGTGGTCAATGAAATCCACAGAAAGCCTGTTTGCATCATATAGTGGAGTGGGGTGTGGAAGAGTTCTGAAAGAAGGGGGACAAGACAAATGACTGAGTGAAGAGAGAAGTATAATTTTGGTATTACCACAGGGGATTAAATGCATGACGAGGGCAAGTATGCCATATAAATAAAATGACATTTTAGCCTGCCAAATCTACATAGCCATTAAAGTATCAAGTGTGCATTTTATCCTTAAATCAGGAGGAGCTCAAAATTGTTGTTCCAACAAATATTTAACTTTTTAAATTGAATTGCCATAAATCGAATATACCTTGATTTAAGAAACACCATCTTTAGGTAAACAAAGCCCTTATAAGTGATCCTTTTTAAATATAGTAATGGTTTAAAGGCCGATTCTCCATTGTTTGTACATTGTATGTTTTGAAATACTGCCATTAAGTTATTACCTACCAATCCTGTCCAGTATTTGTCAATGTCATCGTCAGCGGCAGTATTTTTTTAACTTTTTTTGTTTTTGTTTCTCACTCCCATGCTTGATAGTGGGAAGGTAAAGAAGTCAGAACTGAAAAGAAAAAAATGTATATTTTCAGCAATTAAGCTAATCATTCATTGTGACAAATTTTATGAAGCATGTTTGTCATTAAAGAGCTTCAACAATAGTGGGGAAGAAACCCACAAAATTTGAATTGAAAAATTGTTGCCAAAATGAGCCTTTTTTTGTTGGGGAAAAGTGTCATCAGTCAGTTTGTTGTATTTATATGTTAAGAAAATTTCTTCTGAATTAGCACTTATTAGAAGAATTTATTCTGCAGCAAATCAAAACATTGATGTGTGGAGGAGTCGTGTTACCAATGTGTATGATTTTAGGGGATATGTAACCAATGCTCAACTGTGCACTATAGTTTATAGTGCAAAAACTTAATCATTCTTTATGTGATGAACCTATGAAAGGCCATGTGACCTAATCCACTTGTTCATGTCTCTGGTCAGTGCAGCATTCTACCAATAGATGAATCCAAGCTAGTGTTGGCAGCCATTAGTGGTGTCATTCAGCTTTAAATTATCTTGATTCTGTTGACAACATGCAATTCTAAACCCTCATATTCAGTGAAATTTGGAAAATCAACAGGTTTTGTAGTGCACAATAATCCATGATACATTTAAGCAAAGAATTGGAAAGATTAAAGCTGTCAGACCCCAGTCATTGTTGACTTAATCAGACCATCATTTGACTGATCAGATGTTCAAAAGCGTTCAATTTTGCATCTGTGGTTTGTCTTTCCATGTCAAAACAAAGTGATTCTTTCATTCATTGGATGCTGTTTACCAGGTCAGAGGCCCGTTCCACAAAGAGTTACACACGATCTTAAGTATGATTTACTGTTGACATAAGTATGGGGAATCAAACTTAAGACTGTGCTTAAGTCTTTGTGGAATAGGCGCCATGTGTCATACAAACTAAGCAAACCTCTACTGCTGCATTTAGCCAGTTTTGGGGTTTTTTTTTTACAAATCTGCAGATGTTTGATGGTTTTTTTTTTTTTTTCAGATTGTCACAGGCATCTGATAGAATGTGCTTAGAATTGTAAAATTTGAATTTTATTCAAAGAGGAAAGCTTTTGCTTTTTTATGATAGTTGTGCTTTGTGGAGATTTTGCAGAAATGTAGAATGTGGGTTTGAAGACTTGAGCAAGTCAAATTTAGGTGTTGATACCTCATACAAGGTTAATCACAAATTTGTATCCTAACAACACTTGCTCTTATTTCTCATAATACATCAAAGTTTAGAGAGAGGTAAACTTTGTGAATAATTAGTGATGCATATTTGCCAGTTACATCTGATTTACCCCTAGTTCTCACATTGCAGAATGAGTGCTACATGCATGAAAATTACCACATCAACCTCATAGCCATTGCTTGGATATTTGCATTTATCTGAATGATCTACTATGCAACAATAATTAAGTCACTGGACTTGCTCAAAGCCATCATTTGTTGTGAGTCAATTTTTCCATATTATCTTCCTTTTGTTGAAGATCTTTTGCATACTGTTGTTGTCAAATTCATGTCGTTAATTATTTTTGCCAATATCAATCTTCCATATTTTACTACTAAATTAGTGATTTTTTCTGATCTTATAAAAGTTTATGCTTATAAACTTTTGGTTTATTTGAATAAAAATGTATCAAATCTCTTGTAGCATTTTGGTCAGTTTAGTCTAAAGGAACTGAACGGGAACTGTAGTTAGTAACGACAAGGAAACTCTTAAAGCTGTAGGGAATTGTGGGATATCCTTCTGTGCTTACATATCCTATGACCTGTTTTTGTTCTATTGTGTAGCAATGTACATTGGACATTGTAGAATGTAGTATATAGAAGTATTTTTAAGACATTCAAATAGTCTAGTCTGACATAACTTATCAGTTGGTTTGAAGTAGGAGGAATGTAAGCTTTAAAACAATTTTGATGACACAGAAGAGTCTTGTCATTTTTTTCCCTTTTTTACTAGATTTTAAACATGTAGTGCACTGCCTTGTAAAACACTCCACGGTAGGGAGATACAGAGTATTGGGGTTCTAGTCTTTTAACATAAATCAGGCTCTCTTTTCAAGGTAATGTTATATCTGAATTTTCTATATATTTAGCAATTTGAAGCTTTCAGTTACGTATGGTGCAATTTTCAATAACTTTTCTTTCTGTAATAAAAAAAGTTGTCAATAATTAAGAAGCGAACATAGCTGTTGACTGTGTTTGAAATCACATTGTGTTGCGAATTTAAAAGTTGCGTCTCACAGAGTGTATTGAGTGTGTTTGTAACATTCTGTCCAAGCTGCCCCCCAAAATTGTACTTTTTTGTTTGTTTGGCAATATATTTACCCAGCCTTGCATGCTACAGCCATTTTTTTTGTTTGTTTTGTTGTTAAATGTTAGGATGCAAGTTAGTTGCAACCTCATTACTAATTTGATTTGGTTCAATTTAAATAAGTCTGTAACCACTTAACGTATGTAATGTTTCCATTATGTAAAAAAAATTTCTGTGAAGGTCACTTTATTAATGTTTTATGAAGAAGTGTTTGTTAGTTGCGTTTCAACTATACAACTGTACCTTTTTTAATTTTGTTTTTGCGTTTATAACCCATTAATATTATTATCTGCATGATCATGTTGCCTCTATAATGGCCTCAACGTCAAGTAATAACCATGTACAGTAAGCAAGATGTTGACTTTCTTCACAATTTATCAATACTCACCAGGTTGTACATATTTCATACACCTTTTACAGAAAATTAAAAGAAAAAGACAAAAAAAAAATAATAAATATGAAAAAAAAAGAATTGATGCTATTCCTGTTGTGAGAATAAGTTACAGCTAATCGAGTACGAGGGTGGAAGAAGTTTTCAAAGTAATATTGTATATTTGTAGTATCCTAGTCATTGCCAGAGTTTATGAGTGTATTTTATATAATACAGTTGGTCAAGGTTAGGCCTGTTTGTCCTACCATTGAACATCTGCACTGAATAATAACGGTTTTTTGTACAATTATATCCAATGTCTTCTGTTTTCTGTTCGCTCCAAATTTCTCACCAGATGCGTTCTTTCTCTCTCTCTCTCTCTCTCTGCTCTCTACGACACCAGAGAATGCCTTTGTTTATTTAATCTTGTACTACAATTGTGTTTTAAATGTTACAACTTTTTAACTACACTCGGTGCCTTCATATGATATGTTCGTTGTGTGTCTGACTGATGAAGTCAGCGGTCATTGACCGTTTTTTTTTGTTGAAGACATTTATCGGTACCATTCATACCTTATGTATTCATGGTGGTCATTATACATCACGTGATCGTAACGTGAAAAAGTGTAAATAAGGAAGGTTTTTTTTTTTTAAGTTTGCTTTCCTTTTTTATCAACTGATCAAAAATAATATTTTGTTTTATTCTGTCGCAGAAATATAAGTATATGCTCCATAAACTATGTCATTATCTCTTTTTTGTTGTTTTGTTTTTGTCCATAGTTTGTAAATTCTTTATTGGTCTTCCTGTACATCTCTTTGATTTTTATTAATCTGGAAGGATGCAGGCCAAAGATTATGCTCTAATGAATTTTAAGTGGCATCCCTGACCCCAGGGCAGGGGTGAGTCGAATGCCCGTCATTTTCATTCGGTTGTGACACAGATGTTGGTCAAATTTCTTACAATGAGTCATCAAAGCAACTTGATAGGTGGGGCATCAGTGATTCATGTGCTGCTGGAAATGTGTCAAAGTGTATGAAATGCTGGTTAAATTGCATGAAAGAGGGATGCATCAATGCACAAAAATGTTTGAGACTCCTAACAAACTTTTAGCTATTATTGACTTGGGGTGCATCTTACCATGGAGCTAACACGGAGTTAGCTCCATGGTCTTGCAACTGTTAAGTGCATCAAAACCATTAAAAGAAAGATTCTTGAAAGGAGTGTTGAATTGGGGTCTATAAATACCAGTACAAACCGAGGAGGAAGACTTCGCCAATGCTATACTCTAACCCATAGATATGGGACAGGGGGCCTGGAAGACATTTTGTCCTGTCTAGAGGATGCCACTGTCTAATTGCATTTTAGTGGTATGTTTCATTCTCTCTTTGGAAATTGCTCTGAAGGGAACTTTTTGTTTTAGTTTAGTACCTTTGTGTGGCTGTGGGCCCCATTTTCCAAATTATGAGACACATTGCATGCCTTATGAGGACAATGCAATCACTCTCAGGCTGAATTTAATAGTAGAGTAGGTTATTCTCTGCTTCATGAATGGGTCTTAAGAATATTGTGACATTTTTTCCCATCAGTTTAAAACTTGGAGGAACTGTTTGGTTTACCTAGCAATATGTCATTCCTGAAATATTCTGAAAGATAATATGAATGAACACGAAGACTGTAAAAGTTAGCTTTTGTTTCAAAAAAAAGTTTGAAGGTAGCAGTTCGTGGTAACCTGGTTTTGCTTTAGCCACCTTACAGCACCAGAAATTCTCATGGTGAAGGGATGTTTCCCTTAAGAATTCAAACTCGGTGGACATTATAACCCTGTTCTTAAATGTAAACCATTCAATAGATCAATTAATCTTGAAAGTTCCTATACGGGTATAAACTGCACTCGTGGAGAGTGGTCGGTGCTGATGACGTTCCAAAAGTTCGTGAAATAAAACCCGTTTCTGGTATTCTACAGCCAAGGTTTGATTCACGTCTAGACGACTTAAAAGGGCAAGATCAGTCACGCCAAACTTACTTTTAATCAGCAGCTGATTTTCACTAATATCTGAATTATCTACCATTTAAACCTTTCTTTTTATTGCTAATCCAAAATAATGCAATGTTAGACTTCACATGATCATCCAGAGCCATTTATGGAACAGTACAGATTAGTCTATTGCAATTTGGACGGATTACTCAGATCTTTCTCTTTAAGGCTTCTGGTCTCAGTCAGGAAATCGTGCCGAGCCAAGACGTCAACCCCTTCCAGCCATTCAGAAAGTTGCTTAACAGACTTGAGACTTACTTGAGAGGAGAACCTGTCGAGGGAAAAGCCTAACACCCAGTGGCGGCGCTCAGCGTTGGGGCAAATATGGACATTTGCCACCCCAACCCCCCCCCCCCTCCCCCCTTACTTAGGTCAGGAGTTTGGTGAACAACCAAAAGATAAGTAATAAACCTCTCCAGAGACATAATTTTTCATCCAGCAGTCTAGAGGTAAGCTTTAACCTCCGAAACTTCCTACCGCCAGGAACAGGCGGTTTGGCGCTGCTCTCGAATTTTTTTGCCTCCCAAAAATCATTCTTTGCTCTAACTTTGAACCCCCCCCCAATCATTTTGACATTCCGGATTCGCCACTGCTCACACCGCCTTCCAATGACGAGGATTTATTCCGAAACTATGACCAGGCCTCCTTATGGTACTGGTGGGATTCAGGGACCACGTTATCATCCACGTTGTTTTAAGGTGAACTTTATACTTTGCTTGTTAAAAGTCTCATCATTTAAGAAAACCAATTATGAATTTGAGCACCCAGGTATAGGCTTCAAATTTCTGTTATGATGAACAGATATGAGCATGGTTTAAGTAGCGGATACTATCCATAGTAGATCTGTGTCAGTTCAGCACAGTCCAGTCACTCTCTGATAACAATGCCGAAATGTGGAATCAGAACATTTGGTGCCTGCTGTGTGATATAGCTAATGTGCATCTTTTGAATTTTATGTCAATCACATAGAACACCACCAGGAAGAATTATGCTTACCCCTTATCAAAAATGGAGCTTGGGTGACGATTGACTGTCTTAAAGGGATATGACGCGCTTATTGCAAAGTCAAATCTCTAAAACCCAAGAACTTGAATCCCGTTTCTCGATGCTTATTTATCAACTGACCGTGAGAAGTGCTCATCTCGCAATAATAAGTTATAGCTAATGAATACCTTTATTAATGTAAATTAGACTTATTATGATGTAAATTAGCCTAAATGTGCTTGTATCATCGAACAAATGCTGCTAAAACCTGTAGATGGTGAAGTGAGTTGTGTCATCAATATAAGCACTTCTGAGAAGGAGAAGAAGATTCACAATTTTTCGGTACATTCAATGAACAAATCAAAACAGGACTTCAAAGGTAAAAATGCAGTCACCCCAACTTGAACCCGTGCAGTAGTTAGCCTCCTGTTTTTAAAATACCCTCGCTTGATTAACTATTTGACGCAATTTTTCTCCGTAATGGTGAAATTTACAAGCATTAAATGATTGAATTATCTTAAATAGGCAATATTCTGGATGTTTACCTTATACCGAAGACGTTAGCAAAGATTTTAAACTGTTAAAATTGGACCTTGCTGCCACTGCGCTTGACGTCTAGCATAAACACTGGAAAAAACAAGCCAGAGAGCCAGTGACCTGGAAAAAGACTGCGAGGCTGGCCCGACTGAAAGGGAAATATTTCGTTTGTTTTACAAGGTAATTTCAACCTATTAAAACCAATATTTCTTGGCAAAGAGTGATAAAGAATTACAAATAAGGCAGTATAGTAGCCTTCTTTTCAAGAAATAAGTTTCCCTCAGATAGAAATTCAGTTGTTTTTTGCTCAAGAATAATTTATTTACCCAAATTTTAAAAGAGGCAACTTCCAAAACTTTCGTGCATAATATTTTGACGAGATGAAGCTATTGCTGGGGTTTACTGTTGAGACCGAATGATTTGAAAATGACTAGAGCTATATACTTTTAATGCTTTGTTGGAGCATTTTAAACGCAATATTTCCTTGAGTTTAAACCAATTGATTAGAAACTGGGAAGTTCAACTAACAAACTATAGAAAACATCGTGCATGATTTATTTCGTCATTTCCCAATACGTTGGTTCTGTCATTCTTTTTTATAGGAAATATGAGCAATGAATGATAAGTCTGCAAATACCACAGGCGTCCGCAGGTCAGGGATAGGGAGACTTGACGTCCCCCCCCCCCCCCCCCCCGAAAATTAGAGTTGAAAAATGTTGAAAATTGTAACATAACTATTTTTTTAAGATAGCGCTGGAAACCTTTCGCAGTTTAGGAACGTAAGATTTCTAAAACAAGGAATGGTTAGAGATGCAAATTGCAAGGCCAGGGAAGCAGTGATGTAATCGAGTCTAGACTCGGACTCGTGATTTTAAAACCTGGAGGACTCGGTCAGAGGGTTGATTTTTCCCTTTTAAAAATTACAGTGATTTGAGTCCGAACTCGAGTCCTTGAAAACTCAAACTTGCCGGACTCGTTACTCGAAGCCTCCGGACTCAACTACATCCCTGCTGGAAAGTGTTATTTTCATCGATTTGAAATGCATTATGACTTTGGTCAAAATTTTCTTGGAACTTTGCTCCAAATCATGACTGGCGCTACACTAAGATAGTTTGACCCCAGGTTTCTCCCCGAGCAAATTTCTGGCCCTGGCTGGAAAGTTCAACTCTAGAAAATTTTGCAGTTTTGCCAGGGAGCCTTAATCTGTAAATTAGCATCTGCACATTTTAGCACAACAACCATCTTTAGAGTAAACAATATGCTTGAGTTTTCTCATAGCGAAGGGAGATTCTTCTGTGAAAAAGGGTTAAAATTTCCCTGAACCCCCCAATTTTTCAAATATTCTTCCAGAAAAATCCCAATTTATACAGTTTTTGAATAAAACCTCACAAATTTGCAGTTTTATCATAATTCAAGCTGAACGTTGTCGCTTTCTTCTTCCTCTTTTTGGCTAAGCATGTTTTTTCTAGGTTTCATGTTATTTACCTATGTCGAGGAGTTTGGCCATCTGTCAGGCATACCCTGGCGCCTCCCCTGTTAGGCTCCTTTTTGTGGGTTAAAAATTTCTTTCAATTTTATCTACTAATGTAATGTATTTATTTTGCCTCTCTGATTTTTGTCTCTACGAACGCTCCATGACGAGGCAAAGGGCAAAGTCGGCTAATTCACCGGTCTACCCGAAGTTGCTACAGTCCGGCCCGCAACCGAATTCTCCGGCTGGACAGTCGACTTTAGTGGTAAGCCTATATCAAGTTGGAAGAAAGCCGTAGTATCCCGAGCGTACACCGAGCAGGATTTGAACCTATGCACCTGTGAAATACATTGTTACATAGCAGATGGAGTAGACCACTCTGTCTCTCGACGACCTATGACGTGCCATGACGAATACTGAAGATGACCTTAGTTGGAAGACAATAATTTAAATGATGTTTTTCTCAGAAAATTGCAATATTTCAACTTACGCAAGTTACAGTGGCGCAGCCACAGGTGGGAGATGTAACTGGGAGCCTGGGCCCATCCAAGTTTTGGAACGGTCACATACATAAATAGTTTGAAAATGAGAGCATACTTTTACTTTACATTTACTTTAACTTGCATCCAAATTCCTGTCTGTTTACGTTTGAACCATAGGGACATATTTTCGCAGATCCTTCCTTTATTTCCAAAATTTTCTTTCTTTGCCTTTGATGTTGTTGATTATTAATAGTGTTTCAAATGTATTCAGTCAGCCTGAGTTATTTGTTGATGTGCATGTTGAAAGTGAGAGTATAGAGGAGCGCAGCATTCAAGAATGCAAAGCAGGAGAATTCTTTTCCTTCCTTTCCTTTTGAATAGCCTTCCGACCCTCTGGCGAAGGACCGTTCGGCGAAACCAAACAATAAACTGCTGTTCCGCCGAAGAGGCTATTTCGTCCTCTAAATGACAACACATGACCAACCTCACGGCGCTCAGACCACTGAGTATCATTGGTCTGTCATGTATGGCTTCATTCTAGACTAGATGAAAAGAACAGGTACTACACATAATCTTAGCCAAAGGCCGACAAGCGATCAAACTTGAAACTGTTTCCCGAAGAAGCTTAACAGTTAAGTTCATATTTCACGAAAAAATCAAGGATGTCATAATAGCCCTTGGATGACAAAGACAGGAGATATACCTTGTTTACGTTCAATCCATATAAGGGAACCGAAGATATCTCGGTGCATACAACCTGAGTGCAACTTTTGTCATGGAAATAGATGATTTTTAATTCAACGCCGGTATGATCAGATGAGTTTATCACGGTTCACCTTCTCTCCCATTTGACCATTATTAGGGAACGTTTTTCGGCCAAATTATCCGAAAATTAGAAGTGCATCTCATCTCAATGCTCTGTCTGCAAGGACTGTGATGACATCTCCACTGTAAAAACTGCTGGGTCATTGTTTTACCCAAAACTGACCCAACGCATGCATCAAATTCATTCCCACTAACCCAACTTTGGTTTAACTTGACCCAACACCTGGCTAAACTACATATGATTCAGGGTTTGGCAATTTCTCTGCCCCACTCAATCATGACCCAAGTTTCCCTAGCCCAGCTAATGACCAGCACCTGGGACAAATTCCCACCTACCAGACAGCTGGATCAAAGTTGGGTCAAGGAAGTGACCCAATTGTCTTCGTCAAAACCATATAGTTATCTGTGAAAAGGAAATTTCAGATTTTGAGAAGTTAGAGAGTTAGATAAAAAATAAGGCTAAAATTATTTTTTTGGTATTTTTTATTTGACACCTTTCCAGCCTTGGTTTCTCTAAAGCATATTATGCATATTTTCAACATCTAAGCATTCGAACGAATGATGGATGTGTTTTAAAAGGTTTTTTACCAAATATATTTTCCAAGTGAACTGAAATTGTCGTGCACGAATATTCGGCATTGCTTCTTTTGTTGTTGTTGTTGTTGTTGTTGTTGTTGTTGTTTTGTTGTTTTGTTGTTGATACCATCTCAATCGCATTCAGACTTTTTACTGTTAGATAATTTTGCAATACACTAAGTTTAAATATTGGCCGGCTTTTCTTGTCCGTGCCACGATTTACACCGATGCCTTGGTGGTATCGACATGCGGAAATTGGTTTCCCGAATATTCCACACATGCATTTAGTTTACATTTTTTACTGCCTGGGTTGAATGTGTTTTTAACGGAGTCGTGGATTTCTTTCACAATGTTCTGTCATAAGCCGTTGTCAAACCAATTTTTGCATTTCGCGCCCTCCGTTGGCTGTAGGTTTTTCCTCAGTGTAGTTATTGTTATCCGTATCTTCTAATCTTCGGAATTGTGTTGTGTTGTGGAATTTACTATCTCAATACATATCCTAAATGAAAGTTTAGACATGGAAGTGCGTAGTGAAATTTTAGTACACGCGCATTCGTCATTATGGACGGGACGGGAAGGTCGGGGGTAAGTTGCAACCCCCAATTTGGTCACAACCTTGCTGAATTGGGCAGACTTCGGTGCTTGGTTTTATGTTCTGGTTGGGGATCTGGAGTCTAGCAAAAGTCACCCCTCCCCCCATGAGAGAAAGTACGGCCCCGCACGGTCATGTTTCTCATGGGTTGCACTTTGCACCCAATTTATTGAACATTATTTAGGTAGTACAATTCAAAAGTATAACGCATACACATGCGCATAGGCATGCGGCGATAACCCATCATTAATATGATTTAGGAATACTCATATGCCTATACCTTACTCGCAGATAGAGAACGACTTCACGGTCAAGTGGTTAGAGTATCGGGAGGTCGGGAGTTCGAGTCCCGACCGGGTCAAACCGAAGACTTAAAAAACGGAATCTGCTACTATTGTGCTTGGTTTGCAGCGTTAGGTTGTAGCTACAACTAGAAAAAAAAAGCCGTGGTCGGCTGGACTTGAACCGGAAACTAGTTGGAAACTAGTCCCTAAAACTGCATCTAACTAACTAACTAACCAACTAACCAACCAACTAACCAACTAACTAACTAACTAAAGGCTGCAGTAACAATATCTGTCATGGTAATCCAGGACTTGTTATTGCATATTTAAAGTGAATCAAGCAAAAAATTGGGTTAAATTTCACCTTTGGGGGAAAGGAAACTAGTCGCATGATTCCCAAGAGTCCGGCATTTAGGAAACAGAAGGATACTCCATTAAGTTGGGATGACTGCATTTTCCCTTACGTCCTCTTTTGTTCATTGTATAGGTTTAGGAATTTTTAGCATTCTCCTCAGAAATGCTTATCTTTAGGATCAAATTGTTTATTTGACAAATACATATTTTCCCCTGAAAAAGCTGTTAATGTCTGCAGAATATTTCATTTGAAATCTTGGATTGCAAATGCAATTAAAGTAGAGAAATTCGAGCTGATTGCGCTTGGGTTGTTTCACCAAATCGGTCTCTATGTGAAGAATATTTGCGTGACATTTACTTCCTTTCCTTGTAAGTTACTGATCATAACCTTCACCCCAGTTCTGAAAAAAGAGTGTGATTATGATAAGCCATAGCAGTCAATAATTCAAAGCACGACTTTTTTCTTTTTGGATACTATTTAATTTCAAAAGTGTGTGTTTGGGGGTTGGGGACAAATTAAGGGTGAAGGAAAATATTTGGAGGGGATAAATGGGGTTTTAGCATATATCGTGGTGAAAAATTACGTATCCTAATAGGCATTTTTGGTTCAACACTGAGGCCATTTGGGTTGCAAAGACTCTAACTATGGCATCTACCAGCCACCCTTTACCAAATGACAATTACAAAGGACTGTGAGACGGCGTTTTGGTGCCCGTCCTTTTAGGACACGGTAAAAAGACTGACAAGACAGACGCCTACTAAAAATCTGCCACACACTCTGAAATCAAAAGAGTGAACTTAGTCACTCTTTGACAGAGTGAAAAGTGTGAATTCACTCCATTGGAGTAATAATTCATTTCAAGAAGATTGAAATTCACTCCAAAAAGAGTGAAACTCCTTTAAAACGAGCGAAGTTTCACTCTTGATGGAGTGCCCACAGTGATCGCTCTTAAAAAAGAGTGATCATTGTAGGCACTCGTGGAAGAGTGAATTTTCCTCTTCCTCTGGTGAATTTCACACTTTTTGGAGTGAGTTTTACTCCTCTTTGAGTGAATTTTCACTCTAATGGAGTGGATTTACACTTTTCACTCTATCAAAGAGTGACTAAGTTCACTCTTTTGATCTTAGAGTTCACATTCACATAATGAAAATGAAAAGCACTATCGGATGATCAGGCAGCAGTTTCATTGGCACCTTGTGATTTGCGAATGGATTTTTAGGACACCAACGATACCTAGATTCAGGATTATCCTGCAAGTTTTTTTTTTTTTCAGAACATAAAAACTTTTCAATGCAATACTTTTTAATGCTTGTCTGTGGTGTATTCCTCAAAGTTTTCATGGTGATTTCTGACTATTTTGCATTTTGTGTGTGTGTGTGTGTGTTTTTTTTTTTTTATATTGAAGCAATTCATTTCAAACAAAATCTCCGCTCCGCTCCGACCCCCAATGCTGACATGTTCCCATTGTTATACATTTATCACACCTTCTCCAGGATTTAATTTAAAAAAAAAAACGTCATTGGACCCCTCCATCTTGAAAAACCATGCCGGAAGCATAATATCCAATTGGAATAAAAGAACGAAGGGCTGAAGGGTGAGGTCAGGGTAACAGGGTTTTACCCTCAGCTTATGTAACCTTTTGGTTTAACCTTGCAAAGTCCACGGCTTAGTTTCCAATAGTGGGGCACTGGAGTGCTTATGTGGAACATTACGCAAAACGGGGACAGATCCCTTCAAATAAGGCTTATGCACCTGCGTCTATGGCGAAAAGAATGTTCGATAAATAAAAAAAAAATCTTGGATTACCGGTCGATTATCATGGATTTTCTATATATTTAACATTCGGCTTGCCATATACGTCACTGAGTTGTGTATGTCTCTGATTTTCCATGAAGGCGTCTATTTTACAGCACTCGTTACTAAGGTGCTGTTGTGCCCGAGTTTAGATAACATAACCACTACCTTTGTCATTTTCATCGAATGAAACGCGCTGACGTCACGTGTATAATCTCTATAGGAAACAAAATCGAACCTTTTCGTGGCTAAGTGGATTTAATAGCATTACATCAACATAAACCAAATTCCATCCACAGTCCTTCTCTGCTCAGAATGCTCTAGGAATTGACAACTTGGTTCGGGAGTTAATGGGCACTTATATTAAGCAGATGACGGGATTAAAAACGTGACTTTGTAGCGTAGACTTCTGTCTGTGCCAACGCCATTAACGTAATAAAGCCTCTTCAAACGTTACTAATCTACAGACATTTCTTTGTTTCATAATTTTAACATGAAATGTTTAAATTACAATTCGGGTGTTTCAGGAGACCAAATAATATTAATTACATTCTAAAGCAATACTATGACTACATTCATTTTCTCTCTTTTTTCTGTTACAATTTAAAACTTTCGAAAGGTTGAAGAGATACAACCTTCGACAGAAACCTGGTACAGAGTTAGTTATTAAGACGGAGGTTTACGGCTCAGTTTCCCAAAAAAATGGTGTCAGTTGGGCCGGTCATGGTCTTTTTCCATATGTGGCTCACTTGCTTGTTTTCCCTTCTCTATATGCAATTGCTTATATTGCAGTACTGAGCAGTGAGCACCAAGCACAAAGACAGTAGGTTCCATTTTTAAAGTATTCGGCATAACCCGACCAGGAATCAACTCCAGACAGCAAGTCGAATTGCTTTAACCATATGACCATTCGTACAGTCTGTCAACTGACACAGAGAAAATAAGTGATTTCCGTAATTTTTTGGCCACATAGAATTGTGGGCACAGAATAGGGTAAAGGAAATAAACTCATCTCATAGCAGGGGCGGAATTTGATCTCTGAAAGTGGCGGTAGGGCAAATTCGGGCAGACTACCAAACGGCGCAGATGGCGAGTTCAGGGGTCCGCCTCATGGCCCCTGGTGGGGTCCAGGGGCACAGCCCCAGTGGGGGTCCAAGGGGCGAAGCCCGCGGAAGCTCCTGGGTATTTACGAAATTGTAGGCATTAATGAGCACTTAACAGACCACAAATATCACCATTTGATTTTTTTTTTTCAATTATATCCTTACTCCGTATGATTAAAGTCGGCCGGAATCGATAATGCAGAGGTTGCGGGTAGGGAGAATAGATTACTTAAAATTGAGGTTCTTCGGGGGCTCCCTCCTTGGTGCCCCAGATCGTCATTTCAGAAAGCTAGGGGGCTTTTCATGTGATGTGATTTTCCTTGTCTATGATGGGGCGCGCGTTTGAGACATCTCAGTAATGAAACTGAATGAAAAATAGTAAAAGGTTGGGCCACTTTTAACTTTATCTGAACAACGGCGGTCCCTAAAGACATTCTTACTGAAGCAAAAACATACTCTTGTTTTCTATATAGTCTTTTTCAGGTAACTTTCACAGAACCGTTACATGTGGAGGGGCGTGCGGAGCTCGCCGAAAAATGACTATTTACTTCATCTCAGTAGTGAAATTGAAATAAAATTAGACAAAGAGTGGTCCCTTTTCACTACAGCTTAATAAGGGTGACCCCTGAGGATATTTTTACTAAGCAAAAACGTACGTTGGTTTCCTATAGAGTCCTTTTCATGAGATTTTTATAGAGTCCCTATCTGTAAAGGGACGCCTAGAACACGCCGAAAAATGGACTTTTGGGACATCTCAATAAAGAAATTAATGGATATTAGAGAAAAGGTGGCCCCTTTTCACTTCAGCCGAAAAAGCGTGGAGCCCCAGATTAGGGTCAAATAAGACCATAGTCCTTTCAGAAAGCTTTGGGCACTTGGCCAGAGAAGGGGACCAGAAGACGACCGACTCCCTGCTTCCCCGTTTCACTAGTTACGGTAGAGCTCTAGCTGTGTAAGGCCCGGGCACTGGCGATAAGTTTCAGTGACAATGGAAGAGGTGTTCTACAAGAAGTAACCCCGAATCCTGAAATATTTAAAACGAGTGCCCGCGAAGCGTGTCGAAAAAACAGCGTTGGGACATTCATTGGAAGAATATTGTTTTCATCTAGTTTTCAATGCAGTATATGACCTGTTTAAACATTAAACAACCTAATTAAGTATCACTCGCGTAGCTCTGTCAGTTCCACTTTGTATTTTTGTAGCAAAAGCAACCAGACTAAGACGTCAAAAAACGGGTTCTGGAAATAAGTGGGCGGGGGGCAAGGGCCCTGTTTCACCCAAACGAAACGAAAATCATTAGTCTCAGCCCTACCTGCCTATGCTACGACAGATTTAAATGCAAATTTTGCACCAAAAAAAGGCAACTGAGATATAGTAGACTGCACAAAATCACACTTATTATCCCTCCTCACCTTGTGTATTGGTAAAAAAGAATAATTAGACGAAATTTTCAAGTAAACTTTAATTTTTAACGCGTTTTGTAGATACTGGAGCGTTTTATATATCCCTAAGAATTGGAGAATGTGAGCATTGCAGAACCCGAAACTTGGATTACCAAACTCACTCATTTTTTAAGATTATACATCTTGAAAGCGTACTTAACATGTCTACCTACTTTGTGAATTCGTGGCTCCCTGCCTGTTAATCTGTCTATCTATCTGTCAGTATTCCAGTCTACCTGTTTGTCTGTCCTCACAGTCAAGATGATGGCCCTTTGCTTGAAAGTCCTAAAGGGTTTCTTTTTCGCTTTGTGATGTAGTTTGTACGTAACTTTGTCATCAGTAATAACTGGGACTTTCAAAATTCCTGGCTAAATGTTTGTTTTCCCCTTTAAATCTGCAACTGAATCGAGATCCTTGTGAAAATTGCTTTAAGTGTCAACTGCAAAGTTTTTGGCTGAAAAGCCTTAAAAGATGCAAACGAGATAGGGGTTTGCAGTGATTGCTGACCCGAGGAGGGTCTTAGTATAGGAGGTGGTCCCTCCGCTTTGAAAATATTTGAAAAATTACGTCTACATATTTTGCAATCTAGTACCACATGCTAGCCTTTGAACGAAAAAAAAAATTGGTTAAGACGTTTTATTTATTTTTATGAGCTACCAAAATGACATCAGTGATGGGGCATCACCACGGACTTCTTATTTACATGGACAGAACGTGTAACGCGTACGTCCTATCCGTAAATTGTCGCCACCGTCTGGGACAAAAAAAAGGCCCATCAAGGTGGGCGCCGTGAAGCTGTAATTTGCATGATTTGACGACGACCCCTGTAATATTTTGAACAAAAGTTCAACTTGAATGGGAAAAATATCATATTCCTGCAATACTTGTAGGGATTTGACCTTAACTTGTATTATTTCGAAAATTTTTGAACTTATTTGCAAAATCTGTTTGTTTACTTGAGCAAGTCCAACCTTTCACAAAACACCATAGCAGACAGCCATCTTGCTACGCCTATACTTACTAACACGTACGGTAGCTATAACCTTATGTGCAGTATGCTCTGTTCATGTATAGGAAGTCCGTGGGCATCATCCAATGCTCTTTGGCTACAACACTGATGGGTTAATAACAAAATGGAGCTAAGAAGGGTATTAGCTCTATGACGTCAGCAAGTTTCACAAGGTGTTTGGTGTCAGTGAAAGGGGATATAAAGTCACCCAACTTGAAGTAGTCCATTGTACTATCTTGTTTTATGATTGGCTCTTTGGAGTCATGTGACCGTTTTTCCCCTCAAATGTGTAATATGTAATATTGAAGTCCTAAAAGACTATTAAAGACACTTTAAAGAAAAATAAGGTGTAAACTGTTTTGGGGTGACTGCAATTTTATTCTTTAATTAATAATAACACACACAGCTTTTTAAATCACGAAGTAATAGCTTTCATTCACTTTTAAAATGGAAAATCCGACTTCCAGCCTGGAGGTCTGGAGTTCGACCCCAGCCTAATTATACCGAAGACTTAAAAAAGGAACCTACCGATGATTGCGCTTATGCTTGGTGCTCAGCATAAACAATGGAGTTGGGAAACAACCCACTGGAAATAGTCCTAGCAGGCTACTTATTAATTCTATTGGATAAAAACTTCATCCAACTTACTAACTACCATATTTAACAAAAAATCGGTGTCATCCTACCAGAGTCGAATTCAAAACTGCAAGTCGTTGATTCCTTTACCACCTGACAACATGTAAGTTGTGTGTTTGTAATCTACATTACAGAATGCAGTAATGTTTAAAAAGTGGCAATCAGAATGTGTCAGAAAATAAGATGTTGAAGTTTTGTTTCAGCGTCTGGTTTACTCCCTTCTGAGCTGTATATTTACCAGATTAACATTGGAGAGGTCATTCATGTTAGAGGAAACCTTAATTTTGCGTTCATTGCTGTTGAGTGAACATTTCTAAATATTTGTTGGTGAAATAACTAAATTAAATTCACATAGATGCAAGACTAGACAGCTTCCACTGTAATCAATCACGATGTTGTATTGTGATCACGGATCATTTTTTTGTTGGTTTTAAGTCAATGTGCAAATGTGGGGCTGGATTAAAGTTGTGGTAAGTTGTAAATAGAAAACTGCGATTGTCTCCTTAAAATTAATAAAAAACAAATCGCAAAATCTAGCTACACTGCCATGATGCATCATTCTTTACTTACACAGAATTACTTTCTATAAGTAGCAACGGAGAAAATTAGAAGACGAGGACCACTTAGGAAATCAGTTCAACCAAATTTATAATCACATTTCGAAATGAATACAAATCATCTTTATGCAAATGCCTTAGTAACCAATACAGCGCCATAGTAACCAATGTACCTAATGCTCAAATGGAAATGCTAAGCAGGTTGTGTAAAGGCTAAATACAAAGTAATATCAGGACAGGATCTAATGTTAAAGGCATATTTTCATCATCCCAAACAGTTCCAGTTCTCCCAACCTACTTAATTCTAGCCCCTCCTACATTTATCTTAAACTCATCTTAATCCAGACACAATCCTAGTTTATTGCTTCATGGCTTGTCCCACTGGCCATACAAGTCCCTAATGTGTAATCAAGACACTCTCGGTGCCCATGCTGTGTAATTTAGCTATGATGCATTGTTTGAATGTGATGCCAATCAAAGAGCTGTACCAATTGAGAGTTTTGATGTATGCATACTGAAACTGTAGTTTAGGGTGAAGAATTACTGCCTTTAATTGATCTCAAGTCAAAAAATAAAAACAAATTATATAAAAAGCATTAAAAACCTAATTATATAAAAAGCATAAAAACCTAACAGTCCAGTTCCCATCCTCATAGGACATTCTTGAGCCAAGATATACACTTTTGAATTTCTTAAATCAAATTAAAAATGCGCAGTATAATTGCGATGTCATGATTGTTCCCACTAGCTAACTAACTAATTAACTAACTAACTACACTACTAACTAACTAAATATATTTACATTTCGACCCCTAGTTTCTCCATAAAAGAATGTTTGTTACGAGGACGAAAACAGAAGCCAAAGTTTATTATTAACATATGGTGTAATGGTATGCAGTTAAGTACAAAAGTATTTTTCAACATACCTGTTTTAAAAGTTAAAACATTTCCTGTTTGCGTGCCCGGGGTTCCATGAAACCCAGATGCTGTTGTGGGGGCGGGGCATGGGGCAAACCCACGATTTGTTCGTCAAAAAGTTCATTCAATTTATTGTTCAAAATGGTTTGAACTAAAGATTTGTTACCAACATATTTGTGTCAACATGGATGTATGAAAGCCTGGAAAGTAAGAAAGTAAAGCTGGGAAATCTACCTCCCTACTGACTCCTGCCACAACGAAAAGATCGTAGTAGCTTAGCAGTATCAGTGAATATACACAGGACCCTTCTGTGCCCCCAACTTTTCGATAAAGGGCTTAACCAAAACTAGAATCGATGTCACTCTGAAATATGCCGACAGGCGGTATTGTATCGAATCTTCGTATCAGAAACATGCCCAAGTTGATCATTGAGAACCAGGCAGCACATTGCGGAGCTATTTTCTCCTTAACTTTATACTTTGTAGTAAATGCAAGATAAACAAAAATCTTATATAGGTTGGGTACTCCGATTTTTTTCTGCCTTCCTTTTTCTTCCCTCTTTCATTCGCGGTTTTCGACATGGCGATGTTAATATCTTAAAGATGGTCTTCCTAAATATTGGTTGGGCAGCTCCGTACATTATCGGATTCAGTAAACTGTTTCCCCAAGTTATCCAAACCGTAAATACCGAGATGTTTGGAGAGAAACATCTTTCTGTTTGAACCACCGTGTAACAGTACGTCAAAGCTAGAACAATGCAAGCGTAAGGTGTCCAAGTCAACACTAAGGCCAGTACGAGAAGGCTCAAAGTCCTTTGTGCCTTTTGCGCTGTCCTTCTAGGGTCATTATCTGGCGCAATGGGCTTCAAATTTGACTTTTCTTTTGAGGAGTTTTGAATGGCTAAATTCCTGTTTGATTTGGCTTTTCTTGATGAATTGTTGTTCCCGTTTTCTTGAGCTGCTTCTGATTCACCCGTTGACTCTGCCAGTGAACCGTTTTGAATTGTGTTTGACAAAGGATACTGGGATACTGTAGCACGTGATGGTGACGTAATATCCTCTGAAACTGACGACGATGAGGTACCTACATGTGGGTACGAATCTGAGTTGGTGTGTACATGGTTTTTGCTGGCAAATTTCCGCATAACCTTCTTTCCACCGGAAGATTTAATCTTACGGTAGAGAAAAATGTACAATAGAATGATAGCGGTAACAGGTAACCAATATAACATTGCCACAGCTGCGAAAGTCCCGAGGGCAAACTGAAGGTAGACCGGAGAACAAGCCACAGCTGATTTCGAAACAGGATCCAAGAACGCCCAAACCCCGATGAATGGACCCCAGATTATCAACGCTAAGAGCCACACGGAGATGTTGACCTTTACAGCAACACTCCTTCTACGCGTGCGCAAATGCTTCAAGGGATGTGTGACTGCGTACCAACGGTCGATACAGATAACGAGAACCATTAGTATGGAAACGTGGAAGGACATATGAGAGATAGTCATTAAAAGGACACACGATACATTGCCAAATAGCCACCGGAAACCGAAAAGAAATTGTATCATAGCTGATCCCATGGCAGTGAATCCTACAATGCAATCCGCTACAGCCATATTTAAGACGAAGTAATTGTAAAATATCCGCAGATTTTTCTCTACGAAAAAAGCCGCGATTGTAAGAAGGTTGGCACCTATCACGATTACGACGAAAGGAAACATGATCAAAGCTCCCCTAACTTGTAGAGTAATGCTGTCCATCGATGTGGTTGGAAGGACGCCCTCAGTAACTGATGCCGTGACATTGTCAGAAAAGGGGTCTTCTGTAGTTGCCATAGCCGGTCACGATCTTAGAACAAAAATGTAGAAAAATAAATGAATGGTCATTCCCCCAAAACTGTTTTTTTTTAAATGAACGAACTTCAGAAAGTTACTTTGACCTTTATACACTTAAGCAATTACGTCCGGTCAGACTTTTCGAAGTAAGTCGAGTTAGGTAGGGGAAAATTACAAAATCGTTCCCCTTGAAGCTGTGCGTCATGACTTGGCCGACTGTGTCAAGACTTTGTCAATTTTTTAATTTAAAACCCTCAAATAACAAATTGACCTTGGTATTGGGTCTATCTGCTGTTCACAGCCAAAACAGAGACTAGGGGTTACTACTGAAAATATTCAGCAAACAATCCTCGTTTGTAATTATAAACAAATTTTTCTTTTGTAAATTTAGGGAAATGAAGTACCTTCTTGTCAAAGTTTTTGTCCAAAATATCAATATTTTGACAAGTTGGTCTAGAAATTTTAATTCTATGCGACATTTTTTAATTTCATTTTCGTACATAACTTCACTAAATTTGAAACGATTTTCATGGTTGAAGATTCATTTGGTAACTAATTTAGCCAATGAGAAAGATTTTAGTCACAAAATTCGTGAAGATACAAATCAATCCTTAAAGTTCCTTTGGAGAGGAATGCCCCGTATTTTAAGGTTAACCGCAAAAATACGTCACGCGACTGCTATATTTGGGAATCAAGGTCAACGTATAATTGTCCACCGTTCAAGGGGCAGAATTCTCCAACGAAGACTGGAGGGGCAGCACTGAAGGCGAACACAACAGCAGTGAGGAATGAGGATGGAAGCGTTTTGAAATGAGTAAGGCTCCATATGATGTCACAGAGCAAAAAGCACGCCCTCCTCAAGGCGCTAACTGTCGTCACCTGGTGAGTTACGGGACAACACTACGCGATAGGTCCTTCGGGCAAAGCCCTAAAATTGTTTAGTATTTGCAAAATGAAAGTTGGTCAGATGAGACATACAAATGCCCCTTCAAATGACATTAAATGCGCACTTAGTGTGTCTAAGGTCAAGAGCAGTCCTCCAAACTTATTCTGAAGCGACAATTAAGAGGGAAGTTAAAGCAAAAATTAAATTTTTGACATGTGAAAGAGGAACCAAATCTACACAGTGTGGTGAAAGTTCCATTCAAATCGGACATGTATGTCTAGAGATATCAGTAAATGAAGTGAGTAGATTTGTGTTCAAAAGTGACTTTGAGGGCAGCAGAGCTTATATCACTTCCTCACATTGACAAGGAATGCTTTGTTTTCCTTTGTTTTATCAGACTGTTGTGTTGACCTTGAAGTAAACAGGAGTATATGACCTCCCTGTAAGCGATGCAAAGTTTGTAAAATTCTAATACCACTTGCGCAATCACCCATTTATGTGGGGATGTGATGTCATATGTGCTTGCTTCAAGTTCACTTTTGTTGAAAATGTGAAAAGTTTACGTGCTCATATCTTGAGAACCACACATCGGATTTCAATGCAAATTTCAGCAAAATTAGAATAAGTACTCCTCTAACATACCAAATCCTGTTGTGACCTAAAACCCTCCTTCTAAATCTCACAAGACTAACAATTTTCTTTTTATTTCTCTTCAAAGAATCTTTCATTATATTTTAGGACTTCAGTATAACATATTCAATGGAAAACCAAACAGTTAATTCTAGTAAATTTCACATTTAAAGGGAAAAATTATTGTCACATGACTCTCAACAGCCAATCATGAAACAGGAAAGTCTACTACACTACGTCAAGTTGGGACGACTGCTCTTCCCCTTTTAATCTTCTTAGTCCAGACAGTTCCAAATTCTGCTTAAAACCTTTTTCACTTAAGCCCCTCCCACAACTGTCATAAACTCATTCTCATCCAGACACAATTTCAGTTTACTGCTTCATGGTGAGTATAAAAGGCCCTTATGTTAAGTATATCTCTAAGTACAGTCTATCTTGTGATATATAAGTGACGGTACTCTATATTATTTTGAATTTGCTGTCAATCAAAGAGCTGTGCCCTTTCAGAATTTCTATAAACTAATACAAAAATTATAGTTTGGAACGAAAATTGACTGCCTTTAAAATGATAAATTTATTCCTTCGTCAAGACAGGAATCAAAGGATGAACCAAATACATACTAGGTATGTCAGAATGAAAATGTTGAAAGACGATTACGAAACCAGGATTTTCATGATTGGGTGGGCTGAAGTTGGACGGGGAGTGGGCTAAGGAATGGCAAAATTTTGGTGGAATGCTTAAATTACTGACACGACCGGTCCACTATCTGAGTGGAGTGTCACCATCGGTTGTTGAATAGCTCACAGAAAATTTTGAAAACTTTAAACAAGCGGAATAAGTTATTTTGGCAAATTTTCCTCCCTCTCCCGAACAAGGAAAACTACTATATGATTGCATTGACGTGATGATCTGAAAGAAGAAGGAAGTTGGCAGACCAAAAAACAACATGGCGGAGAACAGTAGGAATTGAAATAAAGGAGTTTGGGTAAAGGACTTTTAAGTTTACTGAATATTCTACCCTGCGACTTTCGCATGGTTATGAAATGAAACCGATGAGACCAACAGTGCCGTTAATATTTGTAACAATCTGATTTTTACGAAACCTTTGCCAGATCATTTTGCAGAAATTTACCTCTTGATAGCAAATAATGACACTCAGGGCTATCGCGACGAAGGGGTGTCTCACCCAACCCCCACCCACCCCCTTAAAAAATAATTATAATTGGAGCGACGATCATGTATCCGAAATTACAGTTGGAATTTTCTCATACTGGTATTTTTCCGACTGGGTCAATGCCGACTTTTCAAAGTGTATGAAGATCGTGTGCTTTGCTAAGTTTGCTCACTTTAATTATCAAAGGTCCCTATTTTCGAAAATCCTTCGCAGACTGCCAAATTTTTCGCACCCTCACCGCGCTTCAGTTTCAGCTAGCGTATGAAGTAATTATTAGTGGCATTTCAAATATACCTAAATGGTTGATTGTTTGTTTACGAAGGCCCCTTCCCCCGCGTTCCAGTTTTCCACCATTTTAGCTATATATTTCTGTAGAGATAAGGTAAGATGTATGGGACAGAGG
The DNA here is from genome assembly GCA_037179385.1 of Holothuria scabra. Lineage (NCBI taxonomy): Eukaryota > Metazoa > Echinodermata > Holothuroidea > Aspidochirotida > Holothuriidae > Holothuria > Holothuria scabra. Next base: position 19,230,046 of record CM074181.1, read on the forward strand.
TTTTTCGAACAAAAAAAATTTTTGACCATGTTCTCTCATTAATTATTATCAAATTAACGAAATTTCCGCCTCTCCGCCTTTTTTGACCTTATCCATTGTTTCATTGTAATCAATATACTTTCTGATATGAAAAATCACGCAGACGCATGTTAAAAATATTTTACGAATTTGGAAGACGGTTCGCCTCGTCACCTCGTGATTTGCAGATGGGTTTCTTTGTGGAACTCAATTGTCTGCATGAAGATTCTGAAACTCTCAACTTTGAAGTTTCTGCTATTGGTGCTCGAGCCTAGATTGGTGATCATGCGTGTTAAAATATTTTATTAAATGTAGGAAATTTCACATTCCATCCTGTTTCCAAAGCCAAAATTTACCAATGGGTATGGTGTCCAGGAAGAGTGCCCCCCCCCCCCATTAAAGCGTCAGTAATCATTGCGCCCCTCTATTGAATTTTCGTGTACGCACGCACGGGGCAGGGATGGGCCAGGTGGGCGATATACACACATCATTCCTCTGTTGGTGGTCTGAAAGAGTTGAAGTCTATCAAGTAAGTCTGTCTCAGTGTTTAGGTACATGGAATACACATTCTCAAGCACTAGCGTAGCCACAGAGAGGCACTGCTGCATTATCTCACAAATTTTTATTTCATAAAGACGAACAGAAAAATCAATGTGGGGGGGGGGGGGTTAAAATCTCCTCCCTAGGCCGGTGAATAAAAAAGCATAGAAAAGCTACCTGTTTTAAGATTGCATAGGCAGACCGGAGAGTACTCCGGTGTATAAAGAGCCCAATTTTCGGCCGAAAAAATTGAGGTGGTAAACTTTATCTGGTAATTTTCTGATCGTATTGCAATTTGTTCAGTTCTTATTGAAGTGAAAATTTTACTGCAAACGAAAGTTGAAAGTAGCAATTGCTTAGACAATTCCAAGTCTGGAAAATGCCAACTCGGGAATTTTTGAATCGCTTCGCGTCAACTATAGTGGTGCTTCGCCTTGATTTTTCAAGGTAATGATTGCATATTTTTGGTAGAACATTCCCTGCTTGAAACCTACTGGTTGATGTTCTCAGCTTTGTTGCCGTTAAAATGCCATAAGATGATTATTACCAATAGACCTTATTCTTTTTCCCTCGAAGCCAATCGTTATTTTAATCTCATTCCTTGAAAAAAGTAAAGGTTCATTTATCTTCAGGGCAATCAAAATAAAATAATAGCAATTTTAAAATGAAAAGATGTCTCAGGATTACTTTCAAGCTGATATCAATATTTCACAACATGCGATCTCCTTAAAAGTTTACTTTTTTTTTCAAATTAGGCGGGATAAGCAAACCTGGAAAATGCCTTTTTCGTCTAGCTGCTCGGCGGTTTGCTATTTTTCAAAATTTTGTCACGGCGCAAACCATTGGTGGTACTCTGCTGAGAAAGTAGTTGGCCTCGCCTTCAAAAGTTCATTCCCAAACTTCAGGGCTCTTATACTTCAAGGTAATTTGGTCCACTCCTGCTAAAAATGCCTATGCTTAAACAAGCTTAGGATTCCTTGCCTAAACGACCCTGGGAAATGCCATATTTCCGGCTATATGGGGATCGCGATTTTTCGAAATTTTCTGTAAGCTCCTTGTCAACTGATGGTGCCGCTCCTCTAAGATTTATCTCACCAGGCTTAAAATCTGTTTTGTTTCGCCTTTGCCCCCCCCCCCCCTTTGCTAAAATGCTTGTGCTGACCATAGTTATACAAGCCTGGGAAATGCCATTTCCGGCGCTATCTGAGATTTTAGACAGTCCTCAGTCTCATCCTCTAAGAACGCTTAGCAGTATACTGTTAAAAGTGTTTTGAAAAGGGACATTCAGGAATAAAACACGGCGTGTTTAGCGTTTAAATACGTTTACAAATCGGGGGTAAAAGTGCTTAGAAAAGTGTTTAATTTCCTAACGCCGTTTTGGAGTGTTAAGTATACAGCAGGATTTCTATCTGCCTATGTCTTTGGAAAGAAAAAGGTAATCCATCAAAAATAAGCTCAAACCCACTCAGCATGATATACACCACCACAAAAAATATTTCAACCCACCGCGCTGTTGTTGGATGAGTCTGTTTTAAATCGCTGGGATGGTAAATAGACAATACTAAAATTAAAATGTTTGGAAAGAAGTGGAGTCTTACCTTAAAACTATTTGATGTGATCCCGAACTTCGTTATTATATCAATGCTTAGACAAATTAACTCAAACTTGCAGCGTTGTTCCTGCTCAACCTCCTCAGAAATGATCGAATAAAACCTCCACCCATTGATTAAATACCTCCTTCGCAAATTCACTTGAATACAATCTTTATTCGGACGATGCATTTCAACATTTTCGAGTGCGAATCACGCATGATAATTCAATATCAATCAGAATTACAGGCATCCGTAGGCAATAAAGTGTGTTCGTGCCAACTGGCTAGCGTTGACGAACTTTAAAGGGGTCTATGCATGCACCCCTTCAATTTTAATCAGTGTATCCTGTACTCTTATCGAGAAAGACAATTTCTATTATTTGAAGATATTTTTGTTGCTAAATTACTTAATCTAATTCATATAGTATAATTTTGGTCACCTTTAATGTGCAGTTTTTACCAATTTTATGCCCCTGGCCATAAAAGGTGTCGAAAAGACTATACTAGGGGCTTTTTACAAGGGAAGCCAAATGTGTAAATACGTTGAGTAAATGACAAAATTCAAACTGCGATGGGCACGAAAAATATTTCGGGGGGGGGCTTCTTTCCCCTTTCCTCCTGGCTAAGGGACTGTCAGATTAATGTTCTGTAACACGATGAATACTTTTCAATGGAAATACTAGGAAATTATGAATAGGCAATATGTATAATATTTCTCTAATATTTCAGAAACTGGTTTGCGCATGGGATATGCATCACTTTAAGACTTCTTCATATGAATTAATTAAAAGGACTCTTCAGTTTGTCGAATACCTAACAGCTCGGGCGTAGGAAAAGCCTCATACAGACTCGAAAGAAGATAAACTCTATCTGAGAATGTATGGTCGATTAAGAAAAGACTAAAAATGTAACTTTGTTTTGGAAAACCATGTAAGACTTTTAAGAATTCTCCGTAGCAGAACGAAATGTTGAAAAACTTTACATGAAGAAGCACGCAAGTTTGAGACGTGAATTTTATTCTTTATATGTTAAGTTTGGTTTGTGACTCATGAAAAGTTTCCGAACATGCAAAATGCAAAGGTCAAAGGTCAAACAAGTAAAAGGTTGAAAAGGTCATTTTTTACTGTTTTGACGAATTAGCTATACCCTCGGTGTGACTCATTTAAGGTACCGACCGCCTCAAGATACACTCAGTATACATAACGATAACTATCTGCTAAATGAACCAGGAAATAAAGGTGGCTGTCATAGTCCAGTATGTATTTATACTTTTGACTAATGTGTTTGAACATGGTGTGAATTTCTTTAATGTACGCTCAAAAGACTGTCTTAAATCAGGGAGTTGTTCTCCTAACGTAGAAAAAGAAACTAAATCGAACTTAGCCCCCCCTCCCGTGCAAATTTTGTGACTTTTTAAAGAATTCTTTGAAAGCATGTCTTTTGTAGTTCTTTATATTTTTTCGGTGCAAGTACGAATCTCTGCTCGGGAAGGCATGTAAAGAACTAAATGTTTAGCGTTTAATAGTTTAGGTTATCTGTTTAATGCCATCTTTTTAATTCGTCACGGTGAGGTAAACTTGTTTGGTTTTCAGGGTTTGCTCGATGAATTTGAACAGCACTGATTTTATTAGTTTGTTAAGTGCATAATTATTTATCACTTTCATAAACACTCTAAGAAATGTTTTTAGGAATTAAACGCTTTTCTAAACATTTTTTCCCCTAGTTTGTAAACATGTAGTTCAGATACTACCACGCGTAACTTCCTAAACACGTGAAATGGGCGTCGATATGGGCAAAACGAATATACGTGTAGGTTATGAAAGGTGTTCTCTATCGATTACGATTGATTTTTTTTTGTATCAATGATTCCGCAAGTTTTCTTTGCAAACCTCCCAAATTTTGTTCAGAGGTCTCATTGATGTTCTTTTTTCACTTGCATATCAAACATACTCACATTTTCCGCCGGTCTCTATGATTATGTCGATTTTTCGTGTAAATATAGCAGTAGTTGCGGTTATGAATGAGCACATCATTTAGGAATTTGAAGAAGAGGAATCGTCCGGCTCTTATATGTTTTAATGAAATCTGTAATCCTTAGTGAAGGATCAGTCTGGCAGGCTGAAATTGGCAAACACATTTTTAGGAAACTGAAAATGTCACGATGCACGGTCTGTATGCAACTTTTTTTCAGAAAAAATAGATGATTTCTAATGTAAAAGTTCGACACGAGCACATCACACATTCGTACAGCGGTTCGACCATTTCGTGTCATATTTAGACCATTATCAAAGAAGTAAAATCACACTTACGTTTGCTAGATATGAGACTTCAATCTGGAATTAGAGATACACCTCCATCCTCTGTCGGCAGCCTTAAGTGTATGATGAGATGTCGTTCGAAAGGACATATTTTAAAGTTTTTGTATCAAGAATCTTACACCTGTAGGCCTATGCAACTGTGTTTCAGAAGCACCAGTGCCCCCTCCCCCTCGATATGTGATTTTCTCGCAGTAGATTCAAGTGTGCTTTCAATCAATTCGTGGATTTATTTTACCTTCTTTCATTACAAATGGTTCCTTCCCATCAGAAATTTTGCACAAATCCTTTGCAAACTATCACAATTTTCATTGTGATTACTTATAGAGTACACCCAATATTCAAATTCAAATTCACACTTTCGAGAACTTGAACACAGACTAACGATGTAAACGTTAGTTGCACAGTAAGAGTCACTTTCAAGACCTTGTTTTGAAAACTTGGGAGTTTCCTTATAACTCAATATTAAAATTTTAAAACAATTTTGCATCTAGGCTTCCTTCTCATAGACATCCAAGTGGGTAGCTACATGGGGGGGGGGGGGGGAGGGGCAGTCGGCTCTGATTAATGAAGAATTCGGAAGTTTGCCATTTGTGAAACCAGTCTTCTGTGTGGTTTTGACAATTCATGGAACTACGTATTTCCGAATTCTCTCAAATAAAAACTCCATATTTCGTCATTATTTGCTTCAAAATAGCAAAATTTTCCACGAGCTCCGCAAGTTACAATTCCTTAGCAGAAGTGCACCCCCATACCTTCAATTTAGTATTTCCCGAGCTCTGGGAGTGACAATAAGAAAATTTATCCTATGTGACACCAAATTATCCAGTGACACGGATAACTTAAGTGTTATTTTCATAAATTTTCTTTCGTAAAATTCCAATTTTTTCCAATATAAGCTCTTGACTCCTAAAATTCTGTAGGAGACCCTCATTACGTAGGCGTTGGATAACATTATGTACAGTATATAGCAACAACGATCTTTGGTCGCTGCTCAATCTCAGGTTTGCCAATAGGATATGTAATTCTTCAGTAATTCCCCCAACTGTTCAAATTTCCTTTACAGGAAACCCAGAATCCAAGCTTTTCTCCAACACAAGCTCCATTTTCAAATATTTGAAAAAGAGAAAAATTTCAGCACGCTTTGCGCGCCGCAATTTACGTCCGTAGTACAGTAGAGTTCACCCGAAAAATCGTTTAATTTGGATGCTTCCACACCCCCTTCCTACAAAATGTCTACGCTGCTGTAGACACCTTACTAGTACAGGAGGAAAAATTGGCCAGATGTCTCCCCCCCCCCCTCCCCCATTTTTAAAATCGAATCAACGCCCCTGCCTAAACATTCCGTTTTAAAACACATTTAATTGATAAACATTTAGTATTTAATTGCAAAACATGTTTAGAATATATTTAAGCATGCTTTCTTTTCATTTAAATTAAAAGGAAAATCCAAAAGATTAAAATCACTTGAGTGAAAGTGTTACCTTAAACTTGAAAGGCATGATGGGAAAATGATTTCAATTTAACTGTACAATTCAGTTTGGTTAAATGGCGCAGATAACTTTTGCGTGATCCTGCTTTGAAGAAAGGATACTGGTACTTTTTTATTCCTTGCCGAATTAAGACAGGCAATGCTATGTCGATGTCGATGTCGTGTGTGTGTATGTGTGTACAGGTGTGTGCTCTCGTTCGTGTGGGTGGTTTGCTTATAGACGAGTTCGGTCACAGACATGATCTAAAGTTCCGACTGTTGGAAAATTTTTGCCTCCCCCACCCCCAATCCAAAACCACAAGGCAAATCAAATTATGAATTTTATGAAATAAAATTTGGGAAATCCAAATCTTCTTTCATTGCCACTGTTCGAAACTATTGTGAAAAGCTACTAGTCCGCACAGCTGACGTACCACCCTATGTATGCAGTACGGTAGGTACGGTAACAAATTGAAGTGTGATTGTCGTTGCAGTGAAAACGATGTAGACTATGTACGTGTAGCGGTATACAAGAAACGAAATCATAAGCAGGGATGGCCCCACCGGGGGGGGGGGCATGGCCCCCCGTCGGGGAACTCCCCCCTCCCCTTCGGGGAAGGTCGCCGTTTTCGTCAGGGAGGCCTAAAAAATAAAAAAAAAATAATAAAAAAAACTGCAAGGACTGAAGTTACTTGATGGGCGATCTTGAACATATATTTTGTTTTGAAATGCTATTTCAATACATATCGGAATCAATTTTCAATCACTTCTTTGTAGCTCTGTTGTACCTTATTCCATATACCTTGTCCTATCTCTTCCCGTCTGGGAAGGACTGAAATTTTCTAGGGTGGCCTAAGAAAAGAAAAACTAAGTTATTGAATGGGTGATCATGAAATGTTTTTTTTTCTTCTTCTTTATGAATTTTTTCTTTTGTAACGCTATGTTAATACGTATCTGAATCGGTTTTAATCACTTCTTACTAGCTCTGCTATGAAGAACTGATAAACACCGCCTCATCCCATCCTCAATCCGTGCGCGCAATGTCATGTCTCCTCGGCGAAGACTGCTCCCCCCCCCCCCCCTGAAAATCCAGTTTCGTCGGGGAGCCTTCATCTACCAACCCACGATAAAAGGTGTGGGCCTGATAAACTTAGTCACCGGGGCGATCTTTTCTATTTGCCTACTAAAAGACCAGGTTCTTCAAGGAAACTCAAATTTCCGAATTTTCCTTACAAAATCGGACGAGACGTTGTTCATGTGCATGCAGAGCCCAATGGTCTGCCATCTGGCCTGCCCCGATAGCCGAATTCTAGCAACGGTAATGAAAATCAACCGTGTTTTCAGCGACAAATAATGATAAACAGTTAGTTTGAGAATGGCTCTGCACAAGTCTGACTGAAAATTCATTGGAAGCTACCCTGTAACGTGACATATTTTCCATATGTTTGAAGTAAAATCATTTTCTGTAGTTCAGGCAGCCACGCAGAAAATTTCATCTTTTTCAGTGGACCTTGCAATTGAATACAACGAATAAGATTCTTAACATAGTCAAAAACAGTCCGTTTTCAATTCCATTGTATAGTTCCTCCGAAAAGAGACAATACCATTACATCTAATTGTAGCAGGACCTTTTAGCTGTTGATGAGATTTTTCTATTGAAGTGAAAATTTCATTTCAAAGGAAAGTTCAAAATAACGACTGCTTCATTTATAGTTATAAGTCTGGGAAATGCCATTTTCGGCTGTCTGAGGAGTCAGATTTTTTTAACAATTTTCTGTACGCTCCGCGCCAACTGGTGGTAGCGCTCCGCTTGCAAATGGAAAGTGCTTTGGTCGAACAGATTGCTGAACAGAAAAATGTATGCCTGCAAATTATTCTTCGTTTTGGGGCAGTATTTTGAAGTGAAAATCTTATTGCGAAAAAAAGCACAAAATAATGACTGCTTTGTTTTTAGTTACGAAGCCGGGAAATGTCATTTCCTGCTGTCTCGGGGTTCTCAATTTTCAAAATTTTCTGTGTGCTCCATTTAGATAGACTTTCGAGCAGGATTACATTTTACGGACAAAAAAGACAATTCTGACCGCCTCCCAAACTGAAACGTTCCCGTACGCATATGCCAATACATAAAATATAAAACTATAAACATATGGGAAGCCAACTTTTTCCGCGAAAGAATTCTCCAATGTGGTCCGAGGGCCTTCATCTGCATGATGATATTCGGTAAACTCCAACAAACTACAAATCACTCCTACTTATTTTTTTTTTTTTTAAGGAGGTGAGATTCTTCCATAAAACCCCCGAATTTCTCAAAAAGTTACAATTTTCTCCAGTATAAGCCCCAGTTTGTTAAAAGTGGCAAAATTTTCCAATTATGATAGATAGTCCATACAAATAATCAAGACCAATTCTGTTAATAACCCCAACAGTCTACCTAATTTTGCTCTTGAAACATATCACTAAATAAAAAAAAAAAAAACATTTTTTTTATTATAATCTTACCGACAACCAAATTTTCTTTCATTAAACTCCAAAATGTTTCCAATAAAATAAGCTCCTAATTTCAAACCTTCGTTCAAAAACGTAAAAAATTTTGAGCAAATTAATAGTCTCGTCTTGAAGCCTTAGTACGTAGGCCTAGTTCGATTAAATATGTAACCCCCCAAAAATTTCAGCTGTCTTCTGTATATTTAAGTGTTTGATTTTGTCCATATGAAGAACAGATTCTTCAACAAGCACCCCAAATTTTTCATGATCTTTACAAAAGCCACATTTCTTTCAAAAATTTTAAACTTTTTCGTAACAAGAAAGCCAAAAATTTCGGCGCGTTACGCGGGCCTCAGATTCGGCAAAATCACGTTTCACCGGGACAAACTCATCTCTTTTGTTAGGGCTTTGAAAAGCTGCCCCCTGTCGAAGAGCTTGATCCCCCTGTCGGTCAAATCCTGGCGCCACCCCTGACCTGATCATAAGGAATAGGCCTACGTCTTGCACGATACACCATTGAGTTCAAGACTCAAACTGAAGATTGGGTAAATCGATCGGATTTCCCAGACCGCAACCTACTATATGACCAGCCTGAGCGGAAATAAGGGTTGCATGGAGAATGTAGGTCAAAACATCATCAGGAAATAGATCGGACATTTCTTGACAATTTATACGAAAATATAGAATACAGATAAACACAACCTCGGGCATTTTTGGGGGTCGCGGGGGGGGGGGGCTTTAACATTTTTTGTTGCCCCTGGGCTTGAGTCTCCAAACTGAGCCTCCTTGTGCGACGGCGTGTTGAAAAGTAGCCATTGGAACCGGGCCGGCACAGGTGGGCCAGTCCCTCATTATTTAGCATAGCCTGGTGCGAGGTTATCAGCGATAGCCCCAAGGGAGGGACTTCTGTTGCTTACGTATGGCCACTGGCTGTGCATAGTTTTCAATAGCAAACCATACTATTGCACATCTAGTGAATGCTTTTTTGACTGGACACATCCCTTACTTATGTCGTAAATCATTATGGGATTTGATGCCTATGGGCGAAAAGCGTTTTTCATCCCAACTTTACATACTTTAAAGGATCAGCACATCTAGCTACAAATATATTGACACGGCTAAACGCGTTTCTGGGAGCTGCATGTCACAGGTAACAGGAGGAGAAGAATTGGTTTTATTTGGCCTATTTTTGTCGTAAAACGCGTGAAGTAAAGGCATAAAATGGCCCATTATTTGGGGGAAATCCCCAAATTATGACGTCACAAAATTTTGAAAACGTCGAAAACCATGTATTTCGAATGAAAATCGGCATTTCATGAGTTCCTCTCACCTTGACATATCATTTCCAAGGCATAATCGATTAAGCTTACCTTAATTTTGATATAGAATGAGCAAATGATGGTTTTTGTACAAAACTTTTCGATATGACTTGGGGGACATCTTCGACCCCCTCCCCAGCCAGTTCAAGTGGGAACGCCACCCAAGATCAGTAGCGTCAATCTTTACTCGAATGTGGGTGGTATGAACACTTCCGTCATAAAATTCAGTACGCCCATTTGTATCGGGCCCTTTGCCTATCGTAATATTCTTTTGAATTACTGTTTCATGCATGCCGGTCACTAGAAAATTACAGTCTCGGTCTTCTGTTTTCTGATGTCCATCATATGTTATATTTAAAATGAAGTTATGACATTATTGTAAAACCTTTTTGTGACAAATTACATGAAAATTAAATTTGAAATTTACATGCCCAAGATAGTATGGGTTTACTGTAGTTGTAGTTCAAGTTAACGCCCACTCAGTTTAAAGGCTATGTCGTCAGTATATGGATGCGAGCCTGTGCCTTCAAAACATCTTCCGTGGTTCTAGTAATGCTTTTCAGGATGCTTCATTTCACATAGCAAACTCCATTTTATGAAGGATCAACTCAACAACCACCGTGATTGTTCGGGCACACGATCTTGTAGGATGAGCAATCTGAAACTGAAGTCACCTTTGTACCGAAATGAAACATCTAGGCTGAAATTTTGAGCAAGCAGTGGGTAATATACTAGATGCATGAGACCTTCAACACGTCCAATTGACAGTTTTATTTACAAACAGTTATCACGTGAGTTACATAGGCCTAGTACGATTTCAAGCTTCCTGGCTGTGTTGCTGTGCGTGTGTATGCTTCGGGTCTGTTTTCATGTCTCGCCATCTGGCCACTCATTCTTAATCTTGCTGGTGGTAGTATCCATCAAAATTTGCCAACGAAATCGTGCCTCGCTTGTATCAGAGCTGAAGTGTGGCAGGAAAGTTTGGTGTCAGATCTTTTTTTCAACCCAATAACCAATAACCGCAGTAACTGTACTAGGTTACTAGCCTAACGTTAAACTGTAGCTGTAACCTTCCTACCTAACTTAGTGTTGACTGTGACAAAGACCAAATGCTGGAACTGTACAACGTGAGTTGTGGCAAGGCCAATGAGACAGAGATACTGCCATAATACTAACTCTTAGACCCTTTTGACTATCTTAAAGTTGCGTTGTGCTATTAATATTAACATTGAAGTACTGTCCATGTGGTGAACAATAAAAGATGTCTTTCAGTTTCAAATCAATTGTCTTCATTTTGACTGTGTTAGCAGCAGACATTCTTTGCATTCAGGATCCCAAGAGGCCAAACATAGTCATTTTGTTTGCAGATGACCTTGGATATGCAGACCTTGAGGTCTATGGCCATCCAACATCTCACACTCCACACCTCAACCAACTTGCCAGCAATGGACTGCTTTTTACACAGTTTTATGTTTCATCACCTGTCTGCAGTCCGTCAAGGTACAAGAATTTTGTACTTTTTTTTTGTTTTTTGTTAGTGTTGGCAGAGTTGACCCAGATTCTAACATTAGACTATGTAATGACACATATTGAACTGAAGAATATAGGACTGAACATACTTGAACTAAGCTGGTGTGATGTCATGGATTCACATTGATGGCCAATATTTTGTTTTTCTGTAAAATTTTATGCAACTATTATCCATACCATGAGTGCATCCAGAGCAATGAGGGGGGCAGGCTGCAGGAAAAGTAACCAACAAGTGATTTTCAGGCACTGTTTGGTAGCTTGTGTACATGAGCTTTGGGGATGAACCACTGAACAAATAAACCACTCCTTTCATGTGACAATACTTACTCATTGAATTGGGGCATTAACATAAGTGTGTAACTCATTCCTTTGCCTATAATTATATGCAATACTCAAGTTCTAGAATATAGTAAAATTTATATATATAGATAAGAAATTAGTCAGAATTAAATGTTTCAAAATAAGTTTAGGGTACAGTAACTGCCCTGGTTCAGGATCCTAAAACCAATATTGCTTTATTCTTTGGCATGCCCTTTGCCTCAAAAGTGTTTTGCACATTTACAGTACTTGTTTTGGGAAGGGTGATGACACAGCATGGATCCTGTCTCAAAGTGCACCATGGGAAGTTTTGGCCATTTGAGCTGCTATTTACAGTATTTTTTGTCAAGCTACAATGTAGTTGTTTGCAAATATTAGAGGGCTGATGTGCTTTAGTGTTCAAATTCTTGTGTTCCCTTGCCTTTCAGGGCCAGCTTGTTGACAGGAAGATACCAAACCAGGTCAGGAGTGTGGCCAGGGGTATTTGTACCAGACACTGCAGGGGGTCTTCCGTTGAATGAAACTACAATAGCAGAAGTGCTTCACCCGCTTGGCTACCATAGTGCGATAGTTGGTAAATGGCATCTAGGAGTGGGGAAACAAGGGATGTTCCTTCCCACCAATCAAGGTTTTGATGAATACCTTGGCATACCATACTCCCACGACATGTGTCCTTGCAATGTCTGTTTCTACCCCGATGGCCCTTGTCTAAATCACTGTGATGATCAGTACACAGCATGCCCCCTGTTTGATGGTGGTTCAATGATTGAGCAGCCTGCTGACTTGACGACACTTCACGACAAGTACCTCAATCGTTCACTCCATATCATATCAGATAATGCAGCGAAAGGGAAGCCATTCTTCCTGTATTATGCTTTTCATCACACTCACCACCCAAAATATGCTGGAAAGAAGTTTAGGAATTCAACCATTCGTGGTGCATTTGGGGATGGTCTGGCAGAACTTGATGATGGTGTGGGGCAAGTGATGGCTCAGCTGGAAAAGAGTGGGGTACTGGAGAATACCTTTGTGTTATTTACATCAGACAATGGGTATGTATTTATTGTTACAATATTTTACACTTCAATTAACTCAAGATAATTTTCTTTGAAGTGATATTGTCTCTGTGTTTAGTACAGATTGACAGTTGTCCTATACCTGTATGTCTGCAAGGACTGCATGGGGGTACAGCAACCCTACATCAAATTTAATGAGTTCCTCATCCACCAGTGTTTGATGAAATGGTACCACCAAGGCTTCATCATCATTACCATTGTTGTCATTGTCATACCATAGGCCTCATAGTCATTGTTACCATCATTTCATGGTCACTGTCTTTGTCATCATCATCGTCACCATGACGAACTCTACAGAGTTTCATAGAGCAAAACTGCAACAGAGTAAGGTAGAAGGGAATTGGTAGATGCCAAGTGACATCTACAGTAAATATGTCCAGGGCCTGCAAAATTTTAGAGGGTAGGATAAATGTGGTCAGCCATCTAAGTTAAGTTAGAAGTCTGTTTTACGTATTAATGTCAGACTGAAGATGAAAAATGGCTATATCTATTGAAACAACAGGTAAAATAGTACTGTTAGCATGGAAGGACAATGCAATGGTAATATATGACCCACTTTGTAAAAGGCATTTCCACAAGGTGTTTACCTAATCCCCACAGCTACATACATTAGCCTGACAGAGATGGGGGACCAACTGCAGCAGATCATACATACGTACTGTACAGTATGTTACTCTATGTGCTTTACGTAGGCAGTGTTTGAACTGCACCCCAGGGATTTTGCCCAGGCTGTGACCCTGATTCAGCTCGGCAGTAAGGCTGTGTTTAAAATTAAAAAGTTGTTACTAGCAGCAAGATTCTTCTTTTTTACTGTTAATAATGTTCACTAAAACTTTCAAAGGGTAAAAATCTGAGGTTATTAAAATTTGAAAGTACTGCCTCGGATAGTACTTCCATGGTTAAAAGTTTTTCCAAGCCCAGTGTGCAAATTCATGTAAAGTTCAGTGAGAGCACATAAGGTTTTCAGTAAAAAAGTATGATCTTTACTTTGTAACTTAGTATTTGAAGTAGAGTACATGATGATATGAAGTAAAAATGAAGCTTTTTATTTTTTTCTCAAGAAACTGCTTGCAGCAGTCAGGTTTTGGATAGTGGGCAATAGGGATACATTGTTCTTTTGCCTGTGACTAAATAGTGGCTTTTTAGTAGTTTACTAATTTATAATTCTTTGTTTTTGTTGTGGCATGGCCTTCCAAGGCATGGTGGGATAGTTATAGTAGTTAGTATGGTGTCTTAAGTTTTACGGCGCAGTTTCCAACCTATTGGTTCAAGTCGAACCAGCCATGGCCTTTTGTCCCGTTGTACTGTAGCTCACTGGCTTGTTTTCCCCACTGCAAATGCATAGCATAACTCTCGCATGGTGCATGGTGAGGGGATGGGGACCAGCTACCCATATGGTACATAGCACTGTATGCCACTGACCTGAGTTGCTTTATTTGCCATCCATTTACTTCCCTTTAACAGGCCAAGTTTGAGATGGGAGAAGATAGGCGGTAATGCAGGCCTATTAAAATGCGGTAAAGGAACCACATATGAAGGAGGTCAGAGGGTTCCTGCCATTGCAAGTTGGAAGGGACACATCACCCCTGGTAGGACAAAGGAGCTGGCAAGCACCTTGGATATACTACCAACCATATGCAGCATGCTAGGGGTACCCCAACCACAAGCTACAATTGATGGGGTCGACATCAGTACTCTGCTCTTTCAAGGAGGAAAGGTAGGTATTTGAAGACTTAATCAGAGTTGCACAAAGTTTATTAACCTTTTTCCAGCACCTCATTTACCCTTCTAAAGTGATTATTTACCAGAATATGGAAACATTTTAGAGGTCTTCCATGTTAGAACCAACTTTAATTTTTGTGGTCATTACTGTTGATTGAAAGTTTTTGAATATTTGTTGATTAAAAAAATTGCACAAAGACAGACACAAGTGCAATAGTACAGTATAACCCCTGTAATGGCCGAAACCAAAAAATGAGCAGACAAAGTCTTTGTGACAAGTCAACGTCTTCTGTTTTATTTCTCTTTACAACAGGAGTCTAACAAGCATACATACGCTCACAAGTAGTTGACAAAATGTCCTGCTATCTCAAAAATGCAGTCCACAGGAGATCTATTCCCTACGGTAGATACTTATTTCCCATGGAAATTACAGTAGCGATAAGCATACAAAGCTCTCCTACTTACACTTCGAAGTCCCTTTTTTACGTAGAGTCCACTCGCACAATTTCTAGGCACTTGACAATACGTATAGGCACTTCTGTAGACTCCTTGCTGAAGTAATGCTTCACTTAAACCTCAGCTGAAACTTCAACTTCAAACTTTCAACTCTTTCCTCTTCTTCCTTTTAATTTTCTTAATTTTCTTTTCTTTCCTTTCTTTTCTTGTACAAAGAATAATGCCTCCTCAAATCCTCTGGTACAGCACACAATCAGCAAATCACCGCTTAGACACTTTCTCTTTGACAACTTGTAGTCCTCTGACCCAGAGGCTGGGAGGCTCTTAAATATATATCATAAAATTTAAGAACATTACAGAAGGTTCTAGAACAATTGAGATTTACTACTATAGGAACATTCCAGAAAACTCCTGAAGGACCCAGAAGTTACCAGCATGAATAGCTATGTAAAGGAAATCTAAAACATTCCACCTTCTTCCAGAAACTATGAGAAAATTCTAGACTTTGCTAAATGGTTCAGGTATACTTATTAAAGAATACAAATCTAGTTCTTGCCTTTTCTAGAATTTACACTACATTCCCGGCCCCTTAAATGTGAACCATAGCAGTGAACATTTACAACAAACTTTCATCAAAACAAATTACTTCCATTGCATGAACAAACACCTAAAAAGGTAACTTCAATCATCAACTTTGAAACAGTTAAATAGCTGAAATTAACACTTAACCAAACCTTTATAGACAGGTTTACATGAATCTTAAATTCCAATTACTTAAAGCAAACTTTAAGAACACAATATAAAGCACAGTACATTTACACTTATTCCTAAATCAGATACTGTACAAATCACATGCACCTTCATAGCCTACAAACATACTGTTTACTGCTCAAGAACAACAGATTCTAGTAAGCAAAGTTTATCAATAGGTCTCACAACAACACTTGTGGCAGTCTTAAGTTTTACAGAACGAACCAAACCATCTCTTCCAGGGAAGGTCTCAATTACCCGCCCAAGGGGCCAATTATTTCTTGGCAGATTTTCATCCATCACTAACACAATATCATTGAATTGAATATTTCTCTTTGTCTCTAACCACTTCTGTCTTAGTTGCAGTGTAGGGAGATACTCTCTTACCCACCGTTTCCAGAACTGGTCCGCCAGGTACTGCACATGCCTCCATCTCCTACCATACACGTCTACCCCTTTGAAGGTACCTGGAGGCACAGTGAAACCCTTGCCTAATTGAAGTAAGTCATTTGGGGTTAAAGGTTTGAAATCTTTGGGATCGTCTGACACAGGGGTGAGAGGTCTATTATTGACTATATACTCAACCTCACAAAATACTGTACTGAGTCTTTCCTCATCCAGAACTTGACCCCCAAGAGTGGCATTAAGTACCTTGCGCACTGTTCTGATTTGCCTTTCCCATACTCCCCCCATATGGGATGCCGCGGGCGGATTAAACTCCCAAGCAATATCCCTCATGAGAAGATCCTCCCGAGTCTTATGGTTTTCATTCCACTTCGATATAGACTCCTGCAGCTCTTTACTTCCTCTGACAAAGTTTGTTCCGTTGTCTGATCTGATCTTCTCTGGGGTTCCTCTCCTGGAAATGAATCTGATGAGTGAATTGATGAATGAATCTGCATCCAAAGAGTTGAGCACTTCAATGTGTATTGCTCTCGTTGTGAGACAGGTGAACAAACAACCATACCTCTTTTCTTGACACCGGCCCCTCTTCACATAAAATGGCCCAAAACAGTCGACTCCTGTGTAGGCAAATGGTGGCTTGTGTGGAGTAACCCTGTCTATTGGTAAGCTTGCCATTCTCTGGGTACCTGCCTTGCCTCTCAATTTCTTACACACAACACAATTTCTGAGGACTCTGTTAACCAGTGGGCGACCTTGTGGTATCCAGTACCTTCCCCTTAGTCTGGAGAGCACATATTCCCTTCCTGAATGGTTTGAGACTTGTTCGTGGAAATGTTTCACGATGAGCTTGGTGATGTGATGTTCTTTGGGAAGAATGACAGGGTGTATTGTGGAGATATTGATAGGCGCTTCTTGCAATCGTCCCTGCACACGGAGTAATCCTTCATCATCTTTGAATGGCTCCAACCTGAAAATGCTACTTTTAGGGGAGACTGCCTTTCCACTTTCAATATCTGAAAACTCGAATTGGTAGCACCGTCTTTGGGCATATCGAACTATGCCTTTCTCTGCATTCTGTAGTTCACTGACAGTTAGCCCTTTGTTTAGCCTATGCTTACCATGTCTAAGCCAGTTTCCAAACCTGATCAACCATGCTACCGCCTTCTTTAAACGATACCAGCACGAATATCTTGAAAGCATTTCCTCTAAAGATTCGCATGACATTGAAACTGTGACGCATGCCTTTGCTTCTTTCTTGACTTCCTGATCACCAATCAAAAGGTCAGGAAATTCTGTTGGCAGAACAGGCCACTGAGATTCATCCTTCCACAGAAAATCCGGCCCCTGTTTCCACCTCTTGGTACTCAATATTTCATTTGCTCTGAGTCCACGCGACGCATCATCCGCAGGGTTGGATTTGCCTTCCACGTACCTCCACTGGCTTGGATGAGACCCGTCATGGATAATCGCTACTCTATTGGCAACAAATGTCTGAAACCTTTTGGTCCTGTTCTTTATATACTGTAGGACTATCATACTGTCTGTCCAGAATATTGATCCATCAAACTGGATACGCAATTCTCTCCGCAAAAGGCTGTCCATCTTGACAGCCATGGCAGCTGCTGACAGTTCTAATCTGGGTATCGTCATGCCCTTGATGGGAGCAAGACGTGACTTTCCCAACAGGAATGAGCAGTGAATATCTCCATATTGGTTCAAAACACGCAGATACGATACTGTGCCGTATGCATCTTGGGAAGCATCAGAGAAATGATGGAGTGAGATCTTGATACACTCACCGAAGTCCTTGGGAACGAGGCACCTACTCTTCTTGAATTTCTCAAGGCTCGGTAAATCATTCAGCCATATTTTCCATTGCCTGACATTCTCTGCTTCCATATCATCGTCCCATCCCTTATGTCGTTTGCACTCATCTTGAAATATCTTCTTTGCCAGCAAAACGTACGGGCATACGAGTCCCAGTGGGTCATACACGGAGCTGACTATCCTGAGCAGACCTCTCCTGGTAAGAGTAACCTCCTTTGGTTTTATCTTGATGCCAAACATGTCCTCATGTGTGTCCCATTGCACTCCCAAGGCCCTTTCTATTGGTAATGCTGTCGAATCAAGGTCCAGATCTTTGACATCCTTTGCTCGGTCTTTCGGAGGAATAGATTCTATTACTTCCTTGTTGTTGGAAATCCACTTCGTCAACCTAAAGCCCCCTAGCGATAACAGCTGGCAAAGTTCTCTAACCAGTCTCTTAGCTTGTTCCACAGAGGCTACAGACTTGAGACAGTCATCGGCATAAAAGTTCTCCATTACAGTCTGAATGGTGTGTGGGTCAAACTCATCTTTGTGATCTTCAGCAGTACGTTTTAGAGCAAAACTCGCACAGCTCGGGCTCCATATTCCTCCAAACAGATGTACTGCCATCCTATACGTCTCTGGCTGAAGGCTTAAATTACCATCTTTCCACCATAAGAATCTCAGAGCGTCTCTGTGTTGTGGAGAAACTTTCACCTGATGAAACATAGCTTCTATGTCTCCCATAACAGCTACTTGGTCTTCTCTGAACCTCAAGAGCACTCCAATCAACTTGTTTGTCATATCGGGACCTTGAAGCACCTGCTTGTTCAAAGATGTCCCCTGATATTCAGCGGCACAGTCGAAGACAATTCGAAGCTTTTCCGGTTTGTTCGGATTCATAACGCTGTGGTGAGGAAGATACCATTTTATTTCATTCTCGTCGTTTAGTTTACCTTCAGGAACCCTTTCTGCATAGCCCTGTAGAACCAAGTCTTCTATGCCTGCCTTATAACGTTTGTAAAGATCAGGATTCTTCCCTAGTCTCCTTCCAAGATTCTGCAATCGTTTCTCAGCCATGATTTTATTGACTGGGAAGTCAGGTGGTGTGTTCTTGAATGGTATGTCCATCTCGTAATGGCTGTTTTCGTTCCATATCTTCAGTACTCTCTTATCATCTTGGGACATTTCTGTGAGATCTCCAGCTAAAGTCTGTCCTACATCTAATTTCCAGAAGCGTTCAACTTGAGCCTCCAGACCCGCATCTGCAGCCTGATTGGCTTGGACAAAATTGCAGACAACAGACTTATCTGAATTATCACTTCTCAAGGGACCATTCAGCGTCCATCCCAGCGCTGTTCTAGTGGCATACGGTTCACCATGTCTTCCGTGTCTCACTTCAAGGGGAATGAGGGCATCTGGAATGTCTTGACCGATGAGTAGGGTAACACCTGAGTCACTCACCTGTGGTACCTTCAAGTCTTTGAGGTGATCCCATTTCATGACATCTGCCCTAGATGGCACACTATTTCTTAGCTTGGGAAAGTTGGATATAGCATACACCTTTGGAAGCTTGACTATCTTGCGCCCCTTCTTTAACCCCTTGATTGCTGTCACTTCCAGGGACACTTCAATAGCAGTAGCATCCCTCCCCTCATTTAGGGTCTCTAAAGACAGAGTGGTTTTGTGTCCACGCAGTTTCAGCCTTTCTATCAGGTCGATGGAACAGAATGTTCTGTTACTTCCTGGATCAAGCAAGGCATGTGTGTGTATGTATTCAGTTTGACCCTTTCCCGTATATACACTGAAACGATGGGAAGAGCTATCTTTGAATTTGCCACATCTGATTGCTCACAAGCATAGCTCTTAGCATCAACCTGATTATCCGGCGACTTTACTTCTTCCCTTTAACCACCTGTTCACCTTCCTTCGCATATCTTTTTCTGGCAGCAAGCATAGCTTGGTGCAGCAAAGATGAATGCATTTCTCCACAGTCATCCTCATTACAAGCCTTTGTATCCTACATCTCCTTGAAACATGGTTGCTGAAGTCTAGGCAATTAAAACACAGTCTCTTTTCTTTAGCCACCTCTAACCTCCTCTCGGGGGTCATTTTCTTGAATTTGTCACAATTAATCACCCTGTGATTGCCACTACCACATATTCTGCAGTTAAAGTCTGCACTCCTGGTTTGCCTGAAATTGGCAGCCTTACCCTTTGACTCTGGATCTTTCTGGGAGATGGTACTTTCTCTAGCTTCAACATTGAAGCTGGACCCCCTCTTCCTGAACTGTGTAGGTTTCCTCTTTCCTTGGCATCCCTAAAGGGTATCCCTACATTTCCAAACACTGGGTCATTAGCCTCCCCAGCAACACAGTGAAGGAACTTCACAAATTGATCAAAGCTAGGGTACTCACCATTCCTTTCTCGGGACTTATAAGCTTCCTTCCTCCACCTAGTTTGGAGGTACATTGGGAGTCTTGTTAATATCTTTACCATTCTGTCTTGTGAATCAACCTCTTTAAGCCTATTCATAGCCTTAAGGGTTTCCATACAACACCTAACATCATCTGCAAAATCCTGAAGGGCTTCACCATTGTTGGGCTTCAGGGGCGGACCCTCAGTTATCTTAGAGACCCATGCCTTACAGATGACGGAAGTCATTGCCAAACCTTTGTTTCAGGAGGTCCTTTGCTTTCTTATAGCCTTCTGTTGGGTTCATCAGTGCACATGGTTTTATAACCTTTAATGCCCTGCCTGTGCAGTACTCAAACAACCTAGTTAGTTTGTCACTATCTTTAACGTTAGAATTATCTACAATGCTATTAAAGGCATTTGTGAACTCCCAGTACTGCATAGGGTCCCCATCAAAGGTCATTAGGCTAGTTTTAGGAAGTCGAATAGCATCAATCATTTGATGAATCATGAGCTGGGATTCTATGGGTGTAGGGCTACTGTTAGACACTGGTGACTCCTTCCACTCAGGTGCCATTGGGTTAAGTACTGACACCCCTGCAACATTAGGCTTCCCACCAGTTAAATTATGTGTCATAGGTAATTTCCTGGCCTGACTAGTCGTATTTGTATCCATGGGGTCCCCCAGTTCCTGGTAGGCTTTAGTATAGGTAGGCCTAGGTGAATCACATACCTCCCCACACTGCAACTTTACATTGACAGGTTTGCTCTCATTATCAACAACATGCTTAGAATTAGAATAATGCCAAAAAGTGAGAGATTTATCAGAACAATCAAGAACAAGATTACAACTGACCTTAGACCCCTTAGTTATGTGATCAGATTCTCCTGCAAACCTGGCCAGAACTTCTTCTTCTGCTGCAGCAGCCTCTAGTTCTGCCTTCAGTTCAAGCCTTTGGCGTCTTAGTTCAATTTTCTTCTTTTCCTGTTCTATTTTTAGCTGACCAAGCTCTAACTCTTGAAGTTCCTGCAGAGCTCTGACCCTTGCTTGGAGGGCAGCTCGTTTTGCCGCTGCCTTAGCTCGTGCACTTGATGTTGTTGAAACCTGGGAGGTAGCACGTGACCCGACCTGTGAGGCACTGTCATTAGGCTGGACTTCTTCCTGCAATCTGCACTGCTCAGAAAAATTGTTGTACTTCTCCTTTGCATCATCATACTTTTCCTTTATATCGTGAAACAGCATCTCTTCATCCACGACTTTGTCAGGTAAAACTTCCCTGACAAGTGTCATAAAGTCAGTGTGCACCTTTGAAAGTCAATAAAGGCAGTCTGTATCCTTTTCAATATTTCTGTTACTTCACACAGTTTAGCATTACAGTCTATTAGCTGTTTCCAGCTCATTGTATTTGCGTGTGATATTGCCAGCGTGGCCACCTCTTGAACGGCGAAGCGTAACAAGTCTTTCCATTTTAACACTATCGGATTCCACCATTTTGCTCACTTGCCTGTGTCTGGTACCCTCAGAGAGGGTTTCTCTGGTCTTCAAGTCAGGGTAATCCCTTAAGCTGATATGTGACATGATGGTTCGTCTGTGATTCCTGCAGACTACTGATTTCCTTGAAGACTATTCTTTGTACCGATGTAATGGCCGAAACCAAAAAATGAGCAGACAAAGTCTTTGTGACAAGTCAACGTCTTCTGTTTTATTTCTCTTTACAACAGGAGTCTAACAAGCATACATACGCTCACAAGTAGTTGACAAAATGTCCTGCTATCTCAAAAATGCAGTCCACAGGAGATCTATTCCCTACGGTAGATACTTATTTCCCATGGAAATTACAGTAGCGATAAGCATACAAAGCTCTCCTACTTACACTTCGAAGTCCCTTTTTTACGTAGAGTCCACTCGCACAATTTCTAGGCACTTGACAATACGTATAGGCACTTCTGTAGACTCCTTGCTGAAGTAATGCTTCACTTAAACCTCAGCTGAAACTTCAACTTCAAACTTTCAACTCTTTCCTCTTCTTCCTTTTAATTTTCTTAATTTTCTTTTCTTTCCTTTCTTTTCTTGTACAAAGAATAATGCCTCCTCAAATCCTCTGGTACAGCACACAATCAGCAAATCACCGCTTAGACACTTTCTCTTTGACAACTTGTAGTCCTCTGACCCAGAGGCTGGGAGGCTCTTAAATATATATCATAAAATTTAAGAACATTACAGAAGGTTCTAGAACAATTGAGATTTACTACTATAGGAACATTCCAGAAAACTCCTGAAGGACCCAGAAGTTACCAGCATGAATACCTATGTAAAGGAAATCTAAAACATTCCACCTTCTTCCAGAAACTATGAGAAAATTCTAGACTTTGCTAAATGGTTCAGGTATACTTATTAAAGAATACAAATCTAGTTCTTGCCTTTTCTAGAATTTACACTACAACCCCTGTAGAGTACTGTTCTTGCCACCTTGGATGATAAAATAACTGTACACCATTGGTAGCACCATACAGTAGTAATGTGCTAATACTTAAGACTGCAGTCATTGTCATGTGTCAGATAGAGACTCTGAGAGTTTCAGCATATGGTGCTCTTATCAATGAGAATAGACAAGTTGGGAAATATTCAATTGCAGTGCATCTTGGGATGGGTCAGTTGGGGCAGTTGTCCACTTATTCACCATCTTGAATTTCCACACAGTTATTACCAATGCAGTCAATGTAGTGCAGGAATAGTGTACTTTGCGGAACGGACTAGTGTAATTATGGGCACACAGGTGAAACATTTGTAATATTACATTGACCTTGTGACCCAGCCAGAAGTGCTTTATTCCCACAGTTGTCTATTGTAGTTCTACTGAAAGGAACAATCTGAATTTTGTTTTCTCAATAATTCTGTAGGGTACACGTAAATGAAGGTTTGACTTGTAAATAATAAAACATGATCTATCATGAATTTTCTCAAGTTGCAAGTGGTCACTGTGTGCTTGCTTAAAGAGGTAGAAATTTTTACCCTCAAATAATTAAAAAAATCTCATTTATCTGTAGTGAACAAAATAATACATGTTTCACGTACTGTATCTTAAAAAACTCCTTCACTTTTAGCGTGTTCGATTTGCTTCCCTTGACTTACTCGAGCCTCGAGCTAGGGCTACGATGGTCATGCGCAGTTGGGTGAAATAAACGAACATTTTACGGTAATTATTGGAGAAGTTGGTTCACAATAGCCAATGACAGAGCCCGTAGCTGGATGGCAGAGCGAACTCTGGTACGTACGTATTACATGCGGTTCGCTTGTTCGATGAACGTAGACTCGAAACAATGCTCATTTAGAAAATTCTGGAGAAATAACACTTGAGTGACTTCGCTAATTCCGACATCAACCACTTTTCACAAGTCAGAAGTTTCATGTTTACCCCACTGTATTTACATGCTCAGAAATTGTTCATGAATGCATGTTGTTCGTTTAGCTGCCATGTTTTCCCAAAGCACGATGGGATATTTACCTAAGTAACCGACTCGAAGGGTCGCTCACTTGGGCCTGGCGCAAGTAAGCGCGAACACTGACGTCATTAGCTAATCGAACGTAGTCGTGCCAGACACGAGTTAACTCGGGCGAGTAATCGAACGCGCTATTTATGGTATATTTGGGAAATTAATCATTTGTCAGGGAGACAATGTGTTTAGAAAAGAATCTCAAAGTGCTGGAACAACACTGTCAAACTGTGATCATCCCTTTAAGTTTGATTTACTGTACTTTGCCATAGTATAATATTTATCAAACTTTTATGAAAGATGACTTTGCATGAATAGCCCAGGCACAGCATATGAAGTATACTTCAGAATATTTTGAAAAGTTGCCAATGTTTTCATTGGCAACTCAGTTGTTATGAAAGTTGCACTCATCTCAGATTTTCAATAATTTATTTTTTCTTTTAATTCTCAGAGTCCCAGGGACAAATTTTTCTACTACCCAACGACTGTCAAGCCCGATTATGGTCTATACGCAGTCCGATACAGACAGTACAAGGCCCATTACTACACACAAGGTAGTGCTAACTCAGACCCAAATAATCATGACCCTGATTGTCGACCAACTGCAAAGAGGACATCCCATAATCCCCCATTGCTATTCGATTTGAATCAGGATCCTTCTGAGCTCTTTGACCTGAGTAATGATTCAGATTATGCAGGCATTTTGGAGGAAATAAGCAAAGTTAAAGCACAGTTTGAGGCAACAATGGTTTTCGGAGAGTCCCAGAATATAGTACACACCCCAGATGTGGAGCCATGTTGCAATGGACCTTGTGATCCGTTCCCCCAGTGCTGTACTTGCAGCAAATCAAAAGGTGATTTTTACTTACGTTATCTTCCTAAAGGCAATACGTTGCCTTGATCAGACTTTTAGAGAGAGATAGATGTCACTGATTGGAGTAAAATATATTTTAAGGTAACAATGTGTCACTACAATTTCTTATGTTGAATGAAATTATGATTGAATATGATTTTTGTGGTGGTGATTAACTTTCATCACTTGAACTAAACCAATTTCAAACATTTTTGTACACTTCCTAGAAAATGTTAAGGAAGGTCATCGTATTGAATAAAAGTTTCCTAACATCATGTTGCGACACTTCCTTTGATGGATATGGCCAACATCGGTGGTTAAGGTAACCGTATGTTATTTCTCTAAATGGAAATTTTGTACTTTGAAATTTGGCCCAAATTTCATGCACAGACTATATCTGCAGAATTTGAAGGTTTTTGTTTCCAAATGCTACAAGGAGGAGATGTGAGAGGTAACAGAAATGGCGCTAAGTGGGAAGTTCATCCCCTTGCAAAGAGAAATTCAGAAGACCTTGGTTTTTAGCAAGGGGCATTTGGGGCAGGGCCAGAGGGGATATCATATTAACGTATTTGGCTAAGAAAAAAGTCACAGGGTCTCTTCCCAAGCAATATAGCCGGTTACATTATTTATCCTTTAAAGCATGCCCGACTGACTACTCATCGTACTAGTGATAGATATTTATGTCCCCACCCCTTCACAAACAAATCAGCTACCAAAGTTGTCTTTATCCTCAGCCCATTCTTAGCTGGAATTTATTACCTTCAGGAGCAAGTTTGCTGTGCCCCACCAATAGGAAATTTTAAGAATCAACTCCTTAGTAGTCCTTAAATAAATTTGTTGAAGGTTACACAGTTTATTTTCATTTGATTTCTTTAGTCCTTGTTAGGCTTTTATCAGCCTTCTCAGGCATCTGCTCTGCTCTCAAGATAAGACAAGACAAAACAAATTATGAATTTCATATCATTCCAGTTGATGTCTTTCACGCCCATTTTTTGGAAAGCACATGTAGAAAATATGCAGCCATTAAAATCACTTGTAATATTACTGAATTTGGGAAGGTAAGAAAATCTTTAAGAAGACCTTACCTGCTGCTTTCCAGTTGTGAATCATTTCTTTCCTCGTGGTTGCAGGAAGTTAAGAAAAGGTGATCATGGTCCCTCTGTTCCTTTTTTCAATTTCACTGGAGAAAGGACCTGGGGGACCTGACTTGGTGTGCTAAGCTGGGCAATTCTCACAGCAACCTATCTTTCTGACGTTTTCTGTGTCTTTGATTCAAATAGGCTATATATGGGTGAAGATTCCTGTAATTTCTGAATCTTTAAATTATAACCCCCCTCCCCCCTCCATAGTCAAGTTAAAGAATCCAACCTGCAGTGGGGTATCTAGAGTTTTACTCCTGGTTAGGTCATACTAAAGACTTAAAAAATGGAACCTTTTACTATCAAAATTGGTGTTGAGCATATGCAATGCAGTAGGGAAAACAAGCCAGTGAGTCAAAACTGGAGAGAAGACTGGTTAATTGTTTAGAAACTTGGTCGTAAATTTCATCTGGCTAACTGCAAAATTTTATCCCGACAATGAATAACTCTTACTGTAATCAAAGTTATTCTACAGAAAATGCTATAAATTGTGTTTTGAAGGCTGATTTGGAATGAAATTTTCGAGGCTTCTGAGAAAAGTGAAATATTTGCTTGAAATGTTCTTAAAAATTGTAAAACGAGCTACATGCCAAGTATTAGTTATTAAGAGACTTATTACTGTTGTATCTGAATTTCAAAACTTTTATTACTGTATTTTAGAAAACTTTCTTTTCTTGTTAAAAACGGAGAGAAAAGTGTAACATTTGTAACAACCAGAGAACAAATAAAATCGCATAAATTTCTTGTTAAGATACAATGAGTTGTAAATATGAAGTTGACATATATTAAGACACCAATCATCTCACCCCAAACCACAAAGCAATGTTTGCAGTTACACAGAAATTCTAAACTTGCACAGCTCTTTGATTAAGTTCAGGGCAAGTTCAAAAAATGCAGAACACTGTAGCTCACATTACAAAGTATGCACTGAGAGTGTTTTGATTACCCTTTTGGGTCTTTTGTACTCACCCTGAAGCAATAAATTGAGATTGTGTCTGGAAGAGAATGAATGTCAGACAGGTGTGGGAGGGGCTTAAATAAGTAGGTCAGAAGAACTGGAAATGTTTGGGGTGAGAGGCTAAGGCCATTAACCTTTTACCGTTGTCCTCCGACCGGGTCATATTTGCGCGCCTCGGGAGTGGGCGGAAAAGCGGACGTAGCCCGCCCCGCATCGGCTTCCGTAGGCCATTGACCCCGTGACCTTAAACTATCGTCTCTCTCGCTGTTGCGGCCGAATTTTCGGGTAGCTACTCGCAGTTTCGGGCTCCGCGTGAAACAGTAAAGATGTGTGACAGCCGAGCTCTCCGCATGGATCCAAAAGGACCCAAACAACGGTAAAGGGTTAAGATTTGTTAACTATTACTTCTTGTTATGATTTAGCAGGAGGTATTGTCAGAGATGTCATCAAGCATTTTTTTTTTCATTTAAAAGGAAAAATTAAAAGCAAAGTTGTCATAAATCGTATTTTTATAATAAGTATCAGTACTTGAGTGAACATGTTATCTTGCAAACGCAGGATGAAAAATTTAATTTCAATTAAAATGTTTTATATGGTTTTCTGCCTCATGCAGCTTTTTGTGTAACTCAGCTTTTCAGAAAGGGTGTTACTGTATTTTTTTTGCATTGATTGAATGGCCTAGATTTATGGTCATAATGAAATCTAAAGACTAACATATCTGCAGCATGTTGGAGTGTAAAGAGTGTGGCCATTTTCATTGATGACGCTAATTGCTATATTTTGTATTTCTTTGATCAATTACCTTCAAATGACAGAGAAGAAAAGAGAAAAAATTCAGTAATTAGTTTTATATCCCGTGACCTTAAACTGTCGTCTCTCACGCTGTTGTGGCCGAATTTTCGGGTAGCTACTCGCAGTTTGGAGCTCCGCGTGAAACAGTAAAGATGTGTGACAGCCGAGCTCTCCGCATGGGTCCGAAAGGACCCAAACAACGGTAAAGGGTTAAGATTTGTAAACTATTACTTCTTGTTATGATTTAGCAGGAGGTATTGTCAGAGATGTCATCAAGCATTTTTTTTTTCATTTAAAAGGAAAAATTAAAAGCAAAGTTATCATAAATCGTATTTTTATAATAAGTATCAGTACTTGAGTGAACATGTTATCTTGCAAACGCAGGATGAAAAATTTAATTTCAATTAAAATGTTTTATATGTTTCACTTGTCAGTTGAAATTTTGGTTAAACTAGTTAAAATTTTTAGGGAACAAGCAATCACCCAAATTTATTTGGAAACTTCAACCAAATGTAAGGATTGAGTGATTATTTCGAACAAAAATATAAATGTTGAAAGTAAATGAAGATATTGTTCTGTCTAAATTTAATAACTCATTAAACAGAATACTGTGCCTTGATCTCCAGTAATGCAAAGTATCAGTGCGCCTTAAAATAGTCGTAATTGAGCAAAATGTCCCAAGCGCACAATTAATTCTAGCAAATGTGTCTCTTTCTTTTTAACTTCTTGATGGCAGAGTTTGCACCCAACTACACATTTCTGTGATTGTTTTCAGTGAATAGCAAGCAAAATGATTATAGATGTTATTGTGTGTTATAATTATTGCAATTTCTATGATGCATTGATGTACCTATACGGATGAGAGGGGCAGTGCCTCTTTAACGTCAACCTAACGTAGCTAATATACCAACAACAGAGAATTCAGTTTGCCTCATTTCTCTCTTTGTTTTTCGTTATACTCTAACTTGAAACTTGTTTTGCGGTGCTGTTGTGTATTTTTTGACTTAAATATAGCCACAGTAGACAAGACATCGGGGAGGGGTAGGGGGCGGTCTAAACTGTATAATATTGGAATGGTTAAATAAGTATAAACACAGTAACTATGCTTACTTAATGTTCTACAGCGTTCCACTTTTTCAGGGAATAAGACTTTGTCCTATAGCCAGCAATGACTAATGTTCTTAGTCAATATTAGACACTAGCCAAAGTGGTGGGGTTGGGGAAAAACCACCTTTCTGAAAATCCAAAGCTATCATTGCCCTAATGCTTTTTAGTACGTCTTTTTTTTCTAAAAGTCCCCTCGAATCTCTGGCGAAGAGCCAAGGGGCGAAAACCAAACATTTACTCCCGGAGGAGTTCTGCTCCCTTAAGGAGCTTAGCGTCCCAAATGGACAAGTACGCCTTCTAAAGGGCAAACATGTGTGGTCCTGGTCAAGACTGGCTGAATAGAACAGAAGCCACACCCTGGATACAGTTAAACGTCATGCCCAGGACTTCTTAGTATGTCTCTCTGACTACGCACCTATCGCGATTTTAAAATGGCTTTCCATATTGTTATGGCGTTGCATGAACTTCCTAGGTTAGAAAAACAGTGCAAAGAGGATTAATGGGACAATCAGAGTTTGAAATCCGCTGTTCACCTTTTATTCCAGTACTTTGTTTTTCTCTTTTTAATTGATTATTTACCAGACCAATAAACATTTATGAGGTCTTTCTAGTGAGAAGAAACTATAGTTTTTTGTTAATTACTTTGGAATAGAAATTTTGTGGCATTTTCATGGTACAATGAGGATGCAAGACAAGAAAGCATCATCCTTACGGTGACCAATCACAATGTCATACCATGATGACAGGCCATTTTTTGTTTGTTTTTACTCAATGTATAGTTGTGATGCAGAATGAAAGTCGTAAAAAACTAGTTAAAACAAGCTCTTATTGTCCCTTTATAAAAAAAAAAATCGACTAGTACATACGATACTTTACTGTATTTATCGAATAAGGGGAATTCGAATGTGGCAAATTTACAATTCAACGAACAACAACTAAAACTCCATTTTGTACGTGTTTCTCACACATCAGCTTCATCACATAATTTTCTACCTCTGATAGGGTAGTTCCAGTGGACAACTGCAGATGACCACCAGATTTATCCTTGCCCCCCCCCCCCCTTTCCGAATGAGGTCATTTATGAGTTGGGTTAACCGAAAATAAATAATGCACCTCACTAGAGACTTAATTTTCATTAAGAAATATGCTACCGTGAATACCTCAGACTTTCGGGGTTTCGCCCCTAGACTGCGTGCGCTTTGGGCTCGATTTCGCACTGCGCTCGAATTTTTTCTTTTTCCTTATTCTCCCCGTCCCCCAATTTTGACATTCTGGCGCCGCCACTGCTCGTAGAAGCTTTGGACATTTATCTCTGGTTGGTTCAAATTTATGCAAGACTGTGGGGCAAGGGCAGAAGCTCCCCTAAAAAAATTACCAGCCAGGAGACTAAGAAGTGGCATTACAAGCTTAATACATGTATACACATTTGACCCTCCGGAAGAGCTTTGCCCTATATAGGCCTACTTGTCTGGCTACGGGCCTGCGAAAGCGTTCTCTTTATGAGAAATTGTGAAAAGTAAAGACAACTTGTAATCTGGCTTTTGAGCACGTTGAGGTTCGCACTGCGACGGAAGTTAAATATATCCGTATTATATTTTAAGAAGCGACTACATCTTCAGACACATTTTAATTTCTCACTCGAATTATACAGCTAAAAACAACTTGCTATTTCGGCCGTTGGAGGGGGTTTGTGAAGCCAAACATTTTCTGAGAGGACCCGCCAAATTAGCCTTTGTTAGTGTTCTGCTTAATAGCTACAACGATTGTCCTCCTTTTCCGTGATCAAGGAATGACCACCCTGTTTTAGACTCGAGAACCAGTATGTTTCATTTCATTTCATTTCATTTATTTGTTTTTCACATCATTCATGTTTACAAACATATCTACAATATTTACATCAATTGGAACAAATTCGGTACCAGCGTACCCGACTCATGCCTTGCTTTTTTCAACGAATTCTCTGTGTATTTCCGTAGTGTATCAACTGCAACCCCTGGCTATTTTTTCTCCCGCCCTCCTTGAACGGGACTTAATAAAAAGGTTTCGCAGAAAGTCGTTACGTAGCTGTTCTTCTATTACTTATATTCGTTTAAATTGTTGGTAGATTTTGGCTTCATATTTAGACAATCTATAGAGGCTTTTCACATGACGTCATAATACTCTCCGGCGGCCATGTTGGAGTACATGTAACTACGTAGTGAACCATACGGGACGCGCTTGCTCGTTGAATTTGTACACACCGTGCATATCACAGTGCACGCTGTGCAGTGCGTTCGGCACAAAACCACGTGTATTTGGCGTGAATGTCCTCCAGCATGGCGGTTCCGTGACGCAATTGCAAAGCCTCTATTGGTCTACCGACCACATCGTCACGCCCCACTGACCATCACTATCTATCTCAGAGAGTTGTGAAACTTCAGTGGTCAAAGAGTATGGTGAAAAAAAAAATTACCCCAGAAGTGTGAAAGAACTTTTAAAGCTTCCTTCTTTGACAACTTCTCTGTGGACAGTCCAGTTCAAGGTCAAAAGTAACGCAATTTCAATGAAGAAAAAGCCAAAAAAAAATATAACTATAGCGTATTTGTTACTTCTTTAGGAGCGTGAATGGCACAGTATGCTGAAGATTTAGGATCAGTGCAAAAAATGTTAATATATACCCTCTTGAAACGTGAGAGACACATTTACACAAATACGTGTCAAAATTAGGTGGTTGGAATTGAGCACCAATGTTTCCGACAAGTCATGCTTTCGCTGTTAACCATACAATGTATATAATTTAACTTGTTTGAAAACGGAATTTTTAGTCACGTGTTTTTTGCATCTTCACATGTTTCCAAAGAGGAGACAAAAAAAGTTTAACGTTTGATTCCTTAAAACGGTTTTGAGGGTTGTATAATGAAATTTATTAGGCAATTATTTGCAAATAATTAAAAAGCCATGCTGATTAATAGTAGCAAATGCCCCTGCATGACCCCGATCATTCCTGTTTTGCTGGTTTTTTTCTAATTCTAGTCGCCATAGCTACTTGACTCACCTCAACAAATTTGTCAAATGTTTTGTTGACAATAGAGGGGCAAGTTGTCTAACAGCGAGCGGCCGTGACCAAATTAACTGATGTCATTGTGACGTTCTGGAAACTGTATTAAAATTCATTGAGTGTTACGATACAATTCTCACGATATAATTGAGGTCAGAATATCTATTCTTCATGCCTGTCCTACCGTGACTATTACCACTGTCACCGGTTTCACTAAACGTTTTACTCCTGCAGAATACTTTCCACTAATAACAAAACACTGTACCGTAGGAAAATACTTAGAAAAACAGAAAATGATTTTGAGATTTCAGAATGTTTATCACATTAAAAAAGGATGTTTAGTTAACGCCTAGTTTCTCTCCTAATTTCACTCTTTTTTCAGTCTTGCTTCACTCTTCTACATTCTTTATCTGAAGTACCTATTTCTATTGGAAACGGGTAAGAATAACTTTTTTATATTCTACTTGTTTTAGGTCGAAACCATACAATTTTGCAAGGTGTCGATTTTGTTATAACTAGCCTAAGTATGTGCTGGGTTACCAGTTGTTGAACTTATTTGGACCCAAATATGGGTCCAATTAAATTTTTTGCATCCACCCATTTTGACAGCCAAATGCATGGGGATGTTATGCAAAGTAATCATGTTTTACTTACAGCATATGCCATAGAGGTATAGAGCCATCACATGTGGTCTTATGGCAGTATGGACTTTTATGAATTTCGGTGGGAAATATACGGGCCAAAAATACGGGCCACATGTGTTGGATCATATGAGGCCAGTTAGAATTGTCATATGGAAATGTTACCTGATCATATCAATTAAACTCATTTCATACCCGCTAAATAAAAGTGGTTGTTTCATCCCGCAGCCAAAGAGCTATCGCGGAACGAATTAATATCTTACAACCCCCGGCCAAATCATTAAGCCTAACTTGTCTTTCGCATGGGCCACACGTATTACTCGGGCTTTCCTTAAAAAAAAAACACTTTTGGTGTCACGTCAAGTCATATGGTGGCACGACCTAACCTAATTTTATTTTTACTATGTACTTGTCGGTAAAATCATATTTAATTTAATGTAGCAGACAACTATGCGGATGAAAACAACATTTGAATAGTCGATAGGGAGAAAACAATAGCTTCGGGTCCATATGATTTTGCACCCAAGATTCCAAGGGGTCATGAGGGTCATCATGAGGTCATATGACCCATTATGGATAGTTCTGGTGTTCACGTGAGCAACTTAAATGCAGGGAAAATAAGGAGAAAATAAACGGTATACCACGTGCAGGTGGACTGCTCATGTAGCTCCTCGTGAATGTTGGATGCAAACTTTATCAGCCCCAAATGGTCCAATAAAGTTTTATTTGAGGTTATCACCCTGGAGTCATTCCTCTTACCCACATTTTGTCAGACCGTATATTGACTGCCGTCTAGGTCGGGAGTCTAAACTGGGTGCGTCATCTTTGGGGCGTCTCTCTTCTTTGTATTAAGTTGACAAATAGTAAGTTTCATGAAGTGATTTCTCTGGCGAATTATTTAAACTGTTTCAAATGAAAACCAATTCATTTTTGTAGTGATACAGATATACATAAACATACAGTACTATAGTGATATAGCATGGAGGGAAGGGGATGTATTCACCCCAACGTATGATGTACTACAAACAGTGAAAACACTAAAGTATTGCACAAATTTGATTATGACTGTGTGAATAATTTATTTAAATTTCTTCCGAAAGTAACACAACTTTGTTACGTCAGCCTTACAGGAAAGGTGGTCGAATTGAATTGGTTGGACGAATTCCAGTCGCCGTTTACTACGCAAGTAGTCCTCATTTCGTTCACTGTGACTGTGCTGTTCTTTACAGAACATCGCCTGTTGGAGATAGGCCTACCACAAAACGGACTTGAAAACTTCACCCAAGCTTTCTAATAAGTCTAATTTCAAACAAGAAAATGTGTCACGATTTTGCTTTGAGCTCAACTGGGATGTAAATTATGAACTAAAGGATTAACTTATGGATTTTATCGGGTAAATTTTCGAGCGTTTTAGCGTGTCTTTAGTTAGCACGATTTTCGTGATTCGAATGCGCGGTTCTAGACAAAACTTTCAAGTGAACGAATATCGGGGTAATGTCGAGCTCCGGTCCCCTTAGTATAGAGCAAATACGGAGAGAGACATTAATGGTGGGTGCCATATGGACAGTTTAAGGAACCGATATTTCGTGACTTATGGGAATTTTAGATCAGGTTGCAGAAATGAAGGGGCTGCTTGCCCCTACCCCTTTTCCGCCTGGTATACGATAGTGTACAAAATAAAGTGGACAAAGTATAAAGTAGTGGGCATTAACAATGTTGGAAATGACTTGACCAATTGTGATTGTAGTACTTAATTTACGTACATACTTCACGTATAACTTGACTCAATGGTGACCCGTTACAACACTGGATATTTCATGCCTTAGCGTAGAAATGCATCCAACTGAGCAAAATGGCTTTAAGTCTAGCTTGTTTTCAGTTAAAGCTCAATGAGTAAATATTTTAAGTGTGCTTATTCTTTTCTTGTTGCCTGAATCTCCCCAATTTCTAGGTTTGCTGAGTGAATCTTGACATCTCACCTATAACGATGAAGATCAGAAGTTGGTCAAATCTTTGGATTCAGATCATTTTCTTCAAAAGTGAGTATATTGTCGTTTCATTTCCATCCCAAATCCCTTGAAAAACTTCAACCTTGGGTTTTTCATATATGAGCTTTCGATGGGAATGACAACATATATTATTGCAAACAGACCATACTTTGGTTTACAAGTTTCAATGACAAGTATAAAATCACATAACAAAGCAGCGATTTGTAAGACGCAAATGTGTTTTTATAGGCGAATCCGATCAGCGCCCGCGTTTAGTGAATGAAGGCAGCCCTTAGTGAGGTCCATCAGCCTTAAATCGTCTCCTTTCATTGTCTACATGAATTTCGAACCCTCATATTCACTGAAATAGAAGGAATCAATACACAATTTAGTGTACAACATCCATGACACAGGTAAGCAAGGAAAGTGAAATACTAAAAAAAAAGTTTTCAAAATAGATGAATTTAAAAAGGGGGGATTACAACGTCAGTTTTATATAGGAGAGGAAGAAACAATAATTCCAAAAGTATTGTCCTGGCATGATACTAATAATAAAAATGAGGTACACAACAAAGAGACAAAACTGAAGTGCAAGTAGCAAAAAGGGGTGGATTGTCAGATATCTGTGCAACCCGAACGCCTTGATTTCGAAATACCCTGGCGTATATGAAATATCACGGGGTATTTATTATGTATGAACACAGCAAAAATTAGTATTTTTATTGTATTTCTTATTGAGGTAATTTTTATGATACTTCTTAACATCGCATTGGCGGAAGTGGGGAGCAGGGGGGCCTGGCCCCCAATAATTTTTTTATGAGATTTTCGGGGCGCATGCCCCCCCCCCCCCATAACTGAATATCGCAAAATAAATTTTTCAAAAGTAATTAAACAAATTTAAGTTGATTTTATTACATTTTGGCTATTCTTTGGCTCAAATGTTACTTTTTCAGAGTGCAAAAGTTGCAAAGCTTCCGGGGGCTTCGTCCCCTGGACCCCCACATTAACGATAACCTGTAGGAGAGTTTATTTTCGTCCCTCAAACAGGTGCAGGGTATTATGCAATTGCGCCCCACTCTAAATTTCGGAATAAATTCAGGTAGATTGTGACAAGCTTGATATCTTCGGAATCTCTTGACTTTTTACTCGTCGGGTTTCAGGATAGATAATTTTCTGACAGATATGGAGTGGCTAAAATTTGCTACCTTGGTGGGGATTAAAGTGTGCTCCTAGCATCTGGCATGTTTCTACCTCATGTAGGGATTTTTTTTTTTTTTGCAGTTCCTGGGGATGCACAAAATCGTTCCGATCATACTTGGTGTTGTGGGGAGAATATTTGGGTCTATTAGCTCAAAAAGCTATGACCGTTACCATACAGATAATCACAACACAATGCCCGAAATATGTCGAATATCCAAATTGTTACAAGCATTTGCCGGAAAATGGAAAAGTATCATAGTAAGGGTAGCATAGTTACGAAAGGTTCAGAGATAAAATAATCGCGACACATTTGGGAAGTCTGTGGCTTAAAAGAAACAATTATTCCTGAGACTGTTTTAAAATCTTGTGTAACACATTACCTGAATTGGCCGATTATTTTAATAGCTTCAAGTCTTTGCCGAAAAACAGAAGACGCCATATTTCAAGTACAATTTTCATGGAGAATAAAAAAAGATCTGCAATTTATTTGGGAAAAATGTGAAAAAAGGTTTTCAGCATCCCATATTCACACTGTAGTGTTGCAAAAACCCAAATGGTAAAATATTCGGGCAAAGGTTAGAAAAATGCTGGGACATTTTCAATTGCCAAATTAATTCAACGAATAGACAGGAGGGTGTTTAGGTGCCCAAAAGTTTGCCATCTATCCTGCTCTAGGGCCAAATAGGGGCAATGGTTATGAAAATTGGGTAATTTGTTTTTCGATTCTTAAATGATACAGGGTGAGAATGTCTTCCCGTAAGTCTGCTTGTGCTAAAATTCCCATAGGCATATTTTTTTCAAAAGTAAAATCAAATATAGTCGGAAGTTCGGACACACAATTTTTTCAATATATATTAAATTTAGCCAAAAGTCGCAATAGAGTAAAATTAATTAGCATGTTTTCAATTCTGGTTTGTATTTTTCCCGAAAATATGTGGGACCATTTCATCAATTGGTAGTGATGCATTTTATCTGGTAATTTTCTGATCAAATAGCGACTGCTTAGATCCCCATATAAGCTCAGGAAATGCCATTTTCAACTGTCTGAGGGTCGGATATTTAAAAATGTTTTGTACGCTTCGCGCCAACCAATTTAGCCCTCCGCTTAGTCTTTCTGCATGAATTTTAGTTTGGAACGAACGTGAATTTATCTGCAATTGAAACTTAAAAAAGCGACTGCTTGGATCCCCTTTACAAGCCTGGGAAATGTCATTTTTGACTGTCTGAGAGGTACGAATTTTCAAATTTTCTGGACGCTCCGCGCCAACCAGTGGTGGCGCTCCGCTTTGACTGTTGTACGGACAGAATAACATTTTTCGGGCAACAATCTTCTGCCCTCAAATTGAAGTGCTCCCCTACGTCTCTGGTAATACCTTACTCAGGCGTGCACCGGAACAGCTGCTTGCAACATTCAGCAGGATTCCGGATTTGCGATCCTAGGATACATAGTCCAGTGCAGTAATGAACTGAATTAATTAGTATCTCAAAAGTGTGTTTTTATCTTAGCAAAGTCACAAATTTTTCTCACCAGAATAAGGGACAAATGAAGCTGGCAAATAGCATTTCCAGCCATCTGGAAGGTTTTAAAATCCAAAATTTTCTTTGTACGTTCCGCGCAAACTGATGGTGGCGCTACGCTTAGATAGTTAACTCCAGCCACCCCATGCAGAAGTATCCAGCCCCCCATAGACCCCTACAAGGACTTTGTCCCCTGAACCCCACCAGGGGCCCTTAAAAGCGGCCCCTGGACCCCACGCCGTTGGGGGTTTTGTACCTTGCACACGGACGCCTTACGTAGTTCCCATTACGTCGGCTGCCGAAAACGTGTGCCCCCCCCCAATAAAAAACATCTTCTGCCGCCTATGCATCGGCCATTTAAACCTCTAATTTTTAATTGGAGACATGACGATGAAAGCTAGGGCTACAACTTTTTTATGCATAGAGGCCTTACATCGTTATGACGTCATAACTTCAGTAGCACAGCTAGGATAGAGTCATGGGGATTGGAGCACGATATGATGGAAAGGTCTGAAGGAAGGGAGAAAAAACGGCTAATTTAGGTGTTTTTGAAATTATTTTTTTCAAGGTTGGGTGATGTGGGGATAACCCCTAAATCCCCTCGTGGCAACGCCACTAGTCATAATACTCCCCACCTGCCGTGTTTGAGTAGGCCTTCATGTTAGTGAAGTTACTACGTAGCACGTACACATTCGCAGTCTACGTACACACTATGCAGTGCTTTTAGCGCAATTTCATGTGTATTTGCCATAATTGTCCTGCATGGCTGATCCATGACGTAGTTGCAAGCCTCTATAAACGAGTTATAAACTGACAATACATTTCAAAAGCTACATTCCCAAATGTAATAAAAATGATATTTGCCCTCTAGACCTAGACCTAGATTACCAAATTAGGTAACCATAATTTGGCTACACATTGCGTTTTTTTCTTTGAAAAATGCTCAGTTGAAAAAGTGAAGCTGCCAAAAACTTGAGTAACAGAAAGTTTTTTGGCAAAATGTAGCGCCATTTTCTAGTTAGGCATATTGAAATACTGAAAATTAGTCCAAACTGGTGGCGGAAACTAGACACCCTCCCACAGGACGGCGATTCGCGAACGATGAAAAGTCACACACACACCACCTTTGGAGATGGGTCAAGGATTTTGATTTCATAAAGTGTTTATAAACAAAGACACGGGTGATTGGATGTAACTTATGGTGCTGTTAGGAGCTTATTGTAGCTATGTTCACAACATAGTATTTCTTTCATTAGTTAAAAAGCTCGTTATCAGATCAGTCGAAAATGAATTAACCTGAGTATCGTAGTCATCTTTATTTTGAGTTTGACGGAGTTAGCAGTTTTGTTTACCACGTGAGAGACGCTTAACATTTGTTACACGTTTCTTTTTCCATTTAAAGTGTACCTCAAGTTAAAACATTCAAAAAGAAATTAGCAGCATGACAAAATTAGTTGTGAGAGCCCCATCTCCATACGACATTCTTGAGCCGAGATGAAAAATGTTGAAGATTATTCACCCAAGTTAAAATTTTACTGTGTGCAATAATTTGCGATGTCTTTACCAGCCCTCCAAATGGCCGCAAACGGCACCTCCCGAATGAGAATAATATTTAAAATGGTGCAAATATTTTTGTTTTTTTACATGGAATGACCACATGAAACTAAATAGAAGTGTCTCATTTTGAGACCGGCACTTACAATTTTCACCAAGTGTAAAAGTAAAAACATCACTGATGCTTAATATATATTCATATGGCTAGGGTATTGAAAGTTATGTCGCCATAAGAGGGTAAACACAGGCCTAGACAGATTGTGGTAGGAAGAAAAGAATTTAAGTTAGGAAAGGTGGAAAGAAGATTCTCTGTCCAAAAAACGCTATTGTGGGCAAAAGACCATACACTCAAGCGGTTGGCGTGGAGCGTTGAAATTTTTGAAAAATCGGGACACCTCAAACAGCCGGAAAGGTCATTCCTCGGGCTTGTAAGTAGAAAATTAGG
The DNA here is from genome assembly GCA_037179385.1 of Holothuria scabra. Lineage (NCBI taxonomy): Eukaryota > Metazoa > Echinodermata > Holothuroidea > Aspidochirotida > Holothuriidae > Holothuria > Holothuria scabra. The sequence continues at coordinate 19,268,988 of CM074181.1, forward strand.
AGTCATTATTTTGTAATTCTGAAGGAGTGACCATCCAAGTGGAGCACTTCCATCAGTCTGAGCGGACAGACAGGAAATTTGAAAAACTCGCAACCCCTCAAACAGGCGGAAATGACGTTACCTGAAAGCATAGGCATACAGGAGCATTTCATTTTGTTGGGTAGAAGAATTTTTTGCCGGAAGAGGTAGTTCTACCCGAAAACTATCTAAGCGGAGCGCTACCATCAGCTGGCGCGGAGGGTACCGAAAATTTTAAAAAATCGTACCCCTCTGACAGTCGAAATAGCATTTCTCGCGCTTCTCTGGTCTAAGCAATTGCTATTTTGAGTTTTCGCTAGCAGAAAAACTTTCACTTTAATGTACATTTAAGCCGGAAAGACTATCAAAGCGGAGCGCCACCAGTAATTGGCACCAAGCGAAAAGAAAATTATAAAAAATTGGGCGCCACTGACAGCCGGAAAAAGCATTTCCAGGCTTTGAAGGAGGATCTAAGCAGTTGCCTTTCCAATCAGTAAATTACCAGATAAAAATGTTACTGCGGTTATTTCGTCTCTTCCCTTTTAGGGCAAGCTTTGGAATTTACTGAAAAACAAATTTTCAAAATCAAGCGGCTGCCCGCGGCGAAATTTTTTCCAAATTCCTGCCAGAATTTTAGTTTTTTGGAACTTTGGGGGAAAATTTTACAATTTCGGGCAAAAATTCTGCAAGACTACAGTATAAACTGATTGAGAGGGTCTGAGGAAAAAATTGTTCAACCAGCTACCCGAATGTTTCGCAAATATTTGTTATCATTTTCATTTATATTGAAAATTTTACTTTGAACATAGCCTGTGTTTTCTGTTTTGCGGGAAAAGATTTCAAATTATTAAAATTATCAAGTCTGTCATTTCGTTGCACAAGATTCAAAGTTAAAAAACAGGCCGAAGAATAATTGTTTCATAAAAATCACAAGCTTCCCAAATTTTTCACGATTTTTTGTCTCTTTGAGTTTTCGTAATATGTAACCCTGCCGCTAATACTTTTCTATTTTTCAGGAAAATGCTTGAAAGAATTTGGTTATTCGACCATCTCAGCCATTGTGTTTCGAAAGGCTGTGAAGCAAACGTCACCAATAGCTTTTTGCGCTGCCCGAATGTGTAGCATTTTTTTGTGGAATCTTGTTAATTTCTCATGAAAATATTACTGCGGTTTTTACTTCTCTCCCCTTTTTACATTGGGTGGAGAATACTTTTTAAGATTTAGGGCAAGCTTAGGAATTTTCTTATTTTGTGTGAAGTGGAAAAAGTCGAGGGATATAAGGGGAAATATGGCATCGAGCATCAGAGAGGCCGATTTTGGTTGGAATGGGGCATTATTTTTGTTTTTTGAAGTAAAAAAAACTTCAACCAATTTGGAATGGGCGGGCCCCTCCCTAAATCCACCCCTGTCTTATGGGGTGATGTAGTAAATTAAGCCCTCTCTGAACATCATGCTATGCAAGCGAACAGGAATTATTCAAGGTCATAAATTATTTAAGGTCATAAAACATTTTTAACTTAAAGAGAAACCAAGCAGGTAATTTGTTTTAAGTGAATAAATTTCAACATTTTGTATCTTTGCTTATGAATGTCCTATGAAGGTGGGAGTTAAACAGTTAGAATTATTTTTATGCTGTTTAATATGTATTTTTGAATAATTTGAATTGAGGTAAATGCGTTCATACAATAGTTCGCGTTCTTACAACTTCCATCTAGAAAACGAGAAGCAGTGAGGTCATTGTGGTTTCCACTGTCAGGATGAAGGGTGCTCAACTCGACAAATGTTTACAAATGCCGCCTAGATTTAGTTGCCGCAAAATGTCAAAATTAAGGAAATTAAGGGAAAAGGAAAAAGGAAAATGTTGGTTGAAAAATATTTTCGGGCCGAATGCAAAGCCCGCGCTTCTGTGGGTTGGATCATGGGACAAAGCCTTGTTGGGGGTCAATGAGCCAAACCCTCGGGAGCTCTGAGATTTTTTCATACCATATCTCAGTGAAAAACTAAGTTTTATTAAATTTATATTATGTAGTTCGTCGATTGACCAAACTCCTAACTGGCCCAGCTTGGGGCCAACTGGGGAAAGAAAAAATATGGGGGAACAAATGCCCCTGGTGCCCCCTATCACAGGCACTGTTTATAAAAATAGGAACAAGCTTCGGTCCCCTGTGTTTACCGTCTAATAATGAGTCTAGGTGGCTCAATTAATATCACTCATTATGGAAGTTTGACAGGATTCTACCAATTAGGCTCTTCCGCTCTTAGAAAGGATGTTATTCTGCTTGGCCGACCCTGAAGTTATTTATGGGGAAAGGGAGCAATTAGAAGTAGCTAACCTAGTAAATAATTTAAAAGTTTATTTTTTAATTAATTTACAGGTGTTCAAAGTCAGACTCTACCAATACCACCTCCTGTGGAAGGAATGCCGCCAATGAATCCATCGCCCGGAGGTATGACCAATATACCATCAATTAGCACTCCTTCATCAGATATGGACAACATGACACCGGTTAATACAACCTCAACAAATATAGAGATACTTACACCACCTCTGGGCGGTATGGACGGTATGCCAACAGGAGATACACCTCTAGCAAATATGGGCAGTATGTTGCCAATGAATCCACCTCCTGAAAATATGACCAATGTGCCAACAATGAACTCGCCTCCCTTAGATATGGACAAAATAACACCGGTAAATACAACCTCAACAAATATGGAGATACTTACACCACCTCTGGGCGGTATGGACGGTATGCCAACAGGAGACACACCTCCAACAAATATGGGCAGTATGTTGCCAATGAATCCATCGCCCGGAGGTATGACCAATGTGCCAACAATGAACTCGCCTCCCTTAGATATGGACAACATAACACCGGTAAATACAACCTCAACAAATATGGAGATACTTACACCACCTCTGGGCGGTATGGACGGTATGCCAACAGGAGATACACCTCCAGCAAATATGGGCAGTATGTTGCCAATGAATCCACCTCCAGAAAATATGACCAATGTGCCAACAATGAACTCGCCTCCCTCATATATGGACAAAATAACACCGGTAAATACAACCTCAACAAATATGGAGATACCCACACCACCTCTAGGGGTTATAAACGGTATGCCAACAGGAGGTACACCTCCAGCAAATATGGGCAGTATGTTGCCAATGAATCCACCTCCAGAAAATATGACCAATGTGCCATCAATGAACTCGCCTCCCTTAGATATGGACAACATAACACCGGTAAATACAACCTTAACAAATATTGAGATACTCACACCACCTCCAGGGGGTTTGAACGGTATGCCAACAGGAGGTACACCTCCAGCAAATATGGGCAGTATGTTGCCAATGAATCCACCTCCAGAAAATATGACCAATATTCCATTTATGAACACGCCTTCACTAGACATGGATTATATGGCACCGATAGGTACAACCTCAGCAAATTCGGTGACGGAGAGAGCGACACCGATAAATCCACCTCCAGACAGTATTGGTGGTATGCCACCAGGAAATACATCAGGGAACACTCCTCCAGATAGTATGGGCGATATATTGACAATGAATACACCACCAATAAATGTGGGTAGCATGACACCGGTTATTATACCTGCAACAAATATGGCATCGATAAACACACCTACAGAAAGCATTGGCGACATGCCACCAATAAACACACCACCCGAGAATATGGGAGGTATGCCGCCGATGAATACATCCCCAGCAAATATGAACAGTATGCCACCGACAAATAGACCTCCAGGTATTATCGAGAGTTCCACACCGATGGACACACTTGCAACAAATACCGAGAGTATGTTACCAATTAATGTACCTCCAGATTTAAACAGCATGGAGCCATTTGGTTCTTTACCGCCTGGTTTCAATAGCACTGAACCATTGCGCTCCCGACCTCCAGATTTCACCCCTGGACCAAATTTGAACACCATTGATCCATTACAATCTCCAGCCTCAGATTTCAATGATACGGGTCCATTACGGTCACTCCCTCCTAATTTAAATAGTATGGAACCAGTACGTTCCCCACCATTAGATTCAAATGGAACAGGTCCATTACAGTCTCCATCGCCAGCTGTAAGTGTTACGGGTTCAATACGGTCCCAACCGTCAGATTTTGTCAGTATGGATCCATTACTCTCTCCTCTTCCAGGGTTTAACAGCCAGGAACCATTGCAAACCCGGCCTCCGGACTTCAACAGTATGGAAACATTGCGTTCTTTATGGTCAGACTTTACTGGTAGGCCAACGGGGCCATTACAGTCTCCACCTGTATACTTGAATAGTATGGAACCTTCGCGTGCTCCACCACCAGATTTTAATGGTACAGAACCAAAATCTCCAACTCCCGATGTCAACAATATGGAACCATTGCGTTCTCCAAGACTAGACTTAACTGGTAGGCCAACAGGGTCGTTACGGTCTCCACCAATAGGAGTCAGTAGTATGGAACCATTGCGCTCTTTACTACCAGATTTAACTGGTAGACCAACGGGACCATTACGGTCTCCACCAATAGATGCCAATAGTATGGAACCATTGCGTTCTCCACTACCAGACTTTACTAGTAGGCCTACGGGACCATTACGTTCTCCACCAATAGATGTCAATAGCATGGAACCAATGCGTTCTTTACTACCAGATTTAACTGGTAGACCAACGAGACTATTACGGTCTCCACCAATAGATGCCAATAGTATGGAGCCATTGCGTTCTCCACTACCAGACTTTACTGGTAGGCCTACGGGACCATTACGTTCTCCACCAATAGATGCCAATAGTATGGAACCGTTGCGATCTCCACCTCCAGACTTTACTGGTGGGCCTACGGGACCATTACGGTCTCTACCAATTGATGCCAATAGCATGGAACCATTGCGTACTCCACCGCCAGGTTTTACTGGCAGACCTACGGGACCATTACGGTCTCCGCCAATGGACGTCAATAGTATGGAACCATTGCGATCTCCACCTCCAGACTTTACTGGTGGGCCTACGGGACCATTACGGTCTCCACCAATAGATGCCAATAGCATGGAACCATTGCGTACTCCACCGCCAGATTTTACTGGCAGACCTACGGGACCATTACGTTCTCCACCAATAGACGTCATTAGTATGGAACCATTGCGATCTCCACCTCCAGACTTTACTGGCATGCCTACGGGACCATTGCGGTCCCCACCAATAGATGTCAATAGTATGGGACCATTGCGTACTCCACCGCCAGACTTTACTGGCAGACCAACGGGACCATTACGGTCTCCACCAATAGATGTCAATAGTATGGAACCATTGCGTACTCAACCTCCAGGCTTTACTTTTAGGCCTACGGGACCATTACGGTCTCCACAAATAGATTTCAATAGTATGGAACCATTACGTACTCCGCCACTAAATGCTAATGGTACAGGCCCATTCCGTTCTCCACCACCAGACTTAACTGGTAGACCCACGGGGCCATCACAGTCTCCACGTCAAAACCTCAAGAGTATGGAGCCACTGCGCTCTCCACGTCCAAATTCCAACGATACAGGCCCATTGCGCTCCCCAGTCCCAGATTTAAACAGCATGGGACCACCACCGTCTGTGAATATAAAAACTTTTCCATCCCTTATGACTTTGACGACGATTCAGGGGGACAGAAGAAATACTGACGCCAGCCGCAATTTACTTCAGAGTGATGTGAGTTGATATTATAATGCAGATAAGTAGTCTTTATTCAGGCAATATCCCTGTTCCTTGCAGAGAATGTTGTTGTAGCAACGATGGGAGACATGGACACCGTCCTATAAAATGTTATTTTGATCAATTGCGTAGCCAGTGCTTTTGATGAGGAAGGTCAGCTGCAAGACCTGATACTCGGCCTTCGAGGAGGTTGAGGGGGAGAGTGTCCCCCGCTCTTTGAGGTATTAGCTGATGTTTAAGCACCCTCAGAAGTGCAATCTCCTGCAGCATTTAAGGACCATTTAAAGTTGATTTAATTATTACACTATGGTTTTTCAGAATATACGAGTACATTTTTTAGAAAGCGGGTGGGAGAATGGCCTCTTGTATCTCCTTCACTATTCTTTCTCTGACTACGTCAGTGATTTTGCTTGGGGTATTCCATGTTAAATGGCTGACATTAATTTCAAATTATAGCAACATTTAGCGTTAATTGTTTAATTAGAAAATCACATTTTTGAAGGAATATTGTGTTTTGGTGGTATCCACTTTCGGGCTCTGTTCCCAAAGCAATTTGGCTGTGAGACACTCACGGCGTACATTAACCGTCTTTACAACAATCTATTTTTTCTCGCCAGTTGAATGTCCTATTCGAAGAAAGTCGTTGTAGTGGTTCTTTTCTCTCCATCGAAAACGTTACAGTTACCTCGACGGGACCATCTTTTTTTGTAAAATTCCTTTTCCAAATTCAAGAAGGAGATCGCTGTACAACGTATGATTACATCTCGGCATTCAATAACTCACTCACCGGACCAAATCAGGATACTTTTGGAAACGAAAATGTAGTTGTGAGGAATTCATTCACTTTTGGTAAGTAAAAATATCAGTGTAAAAACCTTTTTTCCGTGCACATTTACTTTTCTTCATATGTTTTTACCAACGTCACAAGCCCCACCCCTCTCTTGAATGCCGGCCCAAACCGGAGTGTATTACGTATAGATAGGTGAGGGCCAGCAGACACCCAGAGTGATGGCTGTGTTGATCTTTTTTCCGACAATGAGTGTGGTTAACCAATAAGGACGTCACGTGAAACCGCTCTGTAGCTAGCACTAACGAGTTAGTAAGTTATACCGTACATGGTGTTTTACCTACCAGTTTCCAACTAATTGGTTCAAGTCGAGCCGGTCAAGCCTTCTCTTCCAGCTATGGCTCACTGACTTGTTTCCCCTATCCCATTGCTCGTCCTGAGCACAAAGCACACAACGCAACGCACAATGGCAGTGAGTCCCGTTTTTAAAGCCTTCGGTATGTCCCGGCCAGGACAAGAATTAGGCAATGTGATTGACTGTGACTGACTGTTCAGTGTAATATCATACGATATGCAAGAAGTGACAACCAAAGAGTAACTACCGATACCAAATTAAGCGTTTTCTTCTGTACACAGAACCAATTCTCCTATCATTCTCTTAAGCCCTCTCACAAATGTCGGACAGTCATCCTCATCAGACACAATCTCAGTTTATTGTTTTAGGGTGAAGAATAAAAAATATGATCAAAGTTTGATACAAAGATTCTCAGTACAATTCATGCTATGTTATATCAGCTTTGGCACTACGCATTCTTTGAATTAGCTGTCAGTCAAAGAGCTGAGTCAAATGGGAATTTCGGTAAATCCCTACAAGTATTGTAGTTTGGGTGAGAGGATTGGTCCCTTAAGTTTCAAACACTTTTCTTTGACAACACAATTCACCAGACGGTATAACTACAACCGCTGGGTTTTTTTTTGGAGTCAACAACAATTTACCTGTTGAATTTCAATCTAACAACCAAAATCGAGGAATGACTCAAATATCTGATCTAAACATCGTCTGCCAAATAATAGCGGATACTGCCTTGACTGCAGGAAATTGTATATCCTTTAACACAAATTTACATCAACTGCAGGTAGCGGGCCCCTAATCATAAGTCCCATTGACTTACGCACTAAATTAGGCTACTTTCGTGCCCCTAGCTCCCAGTAGAGGTTTTCAACCAGGACATGCCACCCCTCTGATCAAAGTCACAATCTGGGCTCTCATGGCACTTTCAAATTTCCAAACCATGAACATCGAAAGTTTGAGCTAGAGAGCCTTGAATGATAGGTATGTGTTTCCCGCCATAATAGCTACCGGTACTCGAAAACGGCATTTCACAGAACGGAGTAATACAATAAAAAATGGCACTAAAATTTGTCAGATTGCCTTGAAATTTGCACAGTCTGTAGTTCAATTCATTGTCTACAAAATCTAAATGCAAAAATTATTATATTTTGTAAGTAACTTCACAGTCAGAAACAACATCTCAAATTTTTATGGCGCTTTGTCTGTCAGTAAAGATTTTCACAGGCGCGAGTATTGGAGTTAGTGGTCCGCTACCTGCAGTTCGCAGTTTACCAGGCATGGTGTACCTGCTCCCTAGAAAAGGTGACACTTTGCAGTGTTTATAGGGTACACTATATTACCCACCAAACAATAAATTACCAATCTTACGCATTATAAATTGTAAAAACTACCATGTAAAACTTGTTTACATTTCTTACCAGAAAAAGGCACTTGAAAAATTGTAAGCTCAAACTTCGAAAACTATTTTTCTGCTTTCCACTTACTCCCTAAAGATCCTCAGGAATGTATCGATTAAGTTATAAACCAGGAATTTCTTAATTGGCTGTCAATGTGTTGTATCGAATGTATTCTTTGCTATGATTAGGAATTAGGTTAGGGATTAGCGCTATCATTAGCCAGGCATGAATTTTCTTTTTACACAGTGCGCGTCATCCCAGTTAGTGGGCATATGAAAACTTATACTATCGCCCTCTCGACTGTAATTATTTTTATCTACATACACGATCTAAAATATCCTCAAAATCCTCTTCAGTGACGCCATTACTGAGCGTTTAGGATATTCCTAGGGTAGAAGAAATTAAATAGCACACCTCAAATCTAAAATTTCAAAAATATATATGAAGCAGGACAAATTAATTCAAACGGTCAAACTTTCTTCTTTACAGGGCAGTTGAGACTTGAGTAACGAGTTGAGATAATAAAATGTTGAGGTTTAGTCACTCAATTTAAAATGCCGGTACATTGAGCAACAATTTGTGATGTTACTACTCACACTGAAGTCTTTGTATAGTGCAGTGGCGTAGCTAGGATTTTTCCAGAGGGGCAAAGGTATGAAAATTCCCCCAAATTTTTCCCGGTCAGTGTGTACGTATTTCATATAAAATATGCAAATTTACAAGTATAGCAACATTACCATATCAATATGGAATATGACCTGCATTTTAATCTTAAAGTATGACATAGATCAATTCGAAATAACAACTCTTAGAATATTATTTTGGTAAACAATATCTGGTCCATCTGTATGTACTAACGCAGTGGCGTATGCAGGATTTCTCTGAGGAGGGGGGGGGGTATGCAGTATGGTCTAAGGTTTGGGTTGTCCGGAAAGTTTTGATTTTGACGTTTTCAAGGAGCCTAGATACAAAATGGTGCAAGATTTTCGACTTTGACAGGAACCGTGTTAAAAGTTGGATCGTGGTGGTTCATGAGGATGAAACTGAAACTTTGTGTCTTTACATACATTTTTATGTCTTTTATGCTACCTTACGAAGTAAAACTTGTCATTAAATTTTCAAACTTTTAGGAGTCAAAATAAAAGAGCATTGATCGGTATAGGATTTGTGGTTTTTCTTGGCTCTAACTCTAACTTGAAATGCAACATGAAAAGGACTTCTGGCAATCACTGTTGGTTTTTTACGGTGTGAATACTGACAACGCATTAGGTTTGGCATGATCGTAATTAAAATGTTGGGTCAAGTCTTTTACATTAATTCAGTTGAAACGTTGTGAATTTTAAATTATATTCACAGATTTAATCACCGAAAGAGTCAATCTGACATTTCGCACCCAAGACGGTTTGGACACACAGCCGTATTTGGATCCTTTTAGTCAAGAAACACTAGACTTAGAGAGGAATATTATCGAATCTGTAAGAAATATTTGTAATTTCTACTCATTGTTTGATATTCAAATATCAAAGACCATTTTTGTATGCTAAGGGTTGAATTGACTAACAAAAATGTAAAGCGGGGCCCTCAATTTTGTCTTCTAGAGCAACTTCTTTGCCCTTTCTTTTATTTAGCTGTTCTGCATTTAGAATGAGTAATTCCTGACATTCTTTACAGCAGTAATGTTTTGTGTCACCTTGAAGTGCCTTCCCTCTACCTTGGATGACGTAAAGTTAAAAAAAAAGAAATTAACTATATATTTTATCATAAATATTTAAGGTTGAGTGTTTGTCGAACAAAGTATTCGTTCATCCATTCATTCCTTCCCTAATCCATATATTCATCCATTCATCTATTCCTTCACTCTAAAATAAAAAAGTGTCAATTCACTCCATTTGAGTAATAATTAACTCCAAGAAGAGTGAAAAACACTCCAAAGAGAGAAATTCCCTCTAAACGAGCGAAGTTTCACTCTTGATGGCGTGCCTACAGTGACTCACTCTGAAAATAATGATCACGTCAGGCACTCGTGGAAGAGTGAATTTTCCCTCTTCATATGGTGAATTTCACTCTTCTTGGAGTGAATTTCACTCTTTTGGGAGTGCATTTACAATCCAGTGGAGTAAATTTACACTTTTCACTCTATTAGAGAGTGATCAAGTTCACTCTTTGATTTATGAGCGTTCATCCATTCATTCATCCCATTGTTAGATGATTGATTAATGGTTCTGTTCGTCAATTGATATAGTTTTACATTTTCTGCAAAGTTTTCAGAATTGTCTTCTTCTATGCCGACGTTTAGCCATGCTACCTTTATCCCACCATACATCCGAGGCTCTCTCATCGGGGTCTTTTCTCTGTCTTTTCTGACATCTACACCAATATCAACAAATGAACTCAGATCTAATCTAGGAAATTTGCGGAGACAGGGCAACTTTAATTTTCCAGGGTTCACTCTTCAGGCGACATCTGTTGAAGGTAAGTCATCCCTTCAGAAAAATATCTGCAACTTTCTTGTTTTGTAAAGTTCCCACAACCAAATTAAATAGCCTACACTGGCCCCTTTAATAGTTTTATCCTTGATATTGCTTAAGCAACCTGGAATACTCCTCCAGAAGATAAAAGACATTTTTTTACATTTCCAAGTGTTTGCATTAATAAAATTGTTCATATTACGAAATGTCCTGTGTATTTAAAAGGCATTTTCTGGAGGAAAAACTCATTTACTTCAAAATATGAAGAAAAAATCCTCCTCAGGAGGTGATGACTGTATCTGAATAGCATATTGGATTAGAAAAATACTTATTTTCAAAGAAATGCAATATTTCTTGGAATTTAGTGCATTATGCGGGATCTGTGATGCCATCGCGGCACATTAATTTACCATTGCATTCAATCTTTTTATAATTTTGATGCCGCTGTAGGAATTATTAAGCCACAGCCATATCTACAGGGAAAAGTATCCCAGCCTGCCAATAGTATTAAATTTCAAGTGCAAGCAGGACAATTAATTATAAAAGAAAATAAAAGGAATTTGACACAATGTGCACACAGTACGTATCTTTTGGGGGCTTTGCAAAAAAGTATATTTTGACAAAAAAAAAACAATATTTAAAGAGATTTATCTTGAGATATGAAATAGGTATGAGGAAATGGGTTGGAGGAAATGGGCTGGAAATTTTTTGCCTTTCTTGCAAGACCTTAATAAAATGACAGCGGAATATGCCTTCAAGCGCTAAAACATGTTAGTTTGTAAGGTGCTGCGTCCATTTCTTGAGATATGTATATCATGCCTGACATCATGTATCAAGGTCAGAAATTGGAATTACTTCATAATCTGAAAATACCTCTCCAGAAAATGGAAGAAAAATATTTCTCACATTTCAAAGATGATTAAATATATGATTAGAAAAATATTTCTCAAATTTCAAAGATGATTAAATATAGTATTAAAATTAAAGTGTATTTTAAGATTTTCAGTAGCAATAGCAATCGAATGGTCAATGTGACCCGACAAAGACAATTCGCATACTGATTTTGACCAAAGGGATTCCTTAGCGTGGCCGACTTGACTTGAACCAATAGTTTGGAAACTGGGCCGTAAAACTCCGTCTAACTAACTAACTTTTTTCCAGTTTCCTTCTGAGTTGATGTAGCGTCACATATTGTAAGATTCACTAAATAGATTGCCGTCAATCTGTATGTTAGTGTTGAAGATGATTACAGCTGTATGAGAATTAAAATTTATGATTTCAAATTTTAAGTCAGATAATTTATCAACAAATTGTGAAGTAAATGACAAGAATGCGACAATAACCTTGTTTGTCATGTTAAATTAGATAAAATCTGAATATTACGACTTAAATCTTGGCTTCTAAAATTTAAATTGTATTCCAACTTCATTTTGTTTTGAGCAGAGATATGTCCAGCATCGTTTATTTGCCTCAATGGAGGTATCTGTTTGCCCGATAGTTCCTTTAGATCATTTTGCAGGTAAGAATTACATTTTAAAGTGTCCATTGTATATCTGTTATTGGCAAACAGTGGTGTAGCGACCAAGGGAGGGGCAATTGCTCACTGTTTTTTTAAAAAAAGAAAATGGAAATTTGCCATATGTAACACCGGATCATCAGATAACACCGGCCAACTTTAGTGCGGTTTTCTCTGCCCAAATTTTCTTTTGTAATGATTCCATGTTTTCTTCAGTATGAGCTCTTTACTCTCAAATATTTGTCTAAAAGTGGCAACGAATAGTTAAATTGAGAAAACTTTTTAAATTTCTCTAGAAAGCATCAGTCCTACATTACAACATGGCCCAGAATGACATGTAGCAATAATAATCTTCTTTCGACTTGCAATATCGGATTTTGCAAATAGGAAGGATAGATTTTTCAATTACCTAACTTTTCAAATTTCCTTACAAAAATCTCATTCTTCTTCGAAAGGATCAATTTTTTGCAATAAAAGCTCCATACTTTCAAATCTTTGTTTTAGAGTGAGCAAAAGTTGCTCGTTTGGTGTGTTTGGTAAGACACATGCATTCCTTAGTGTAACAATTATCATGTCTAAGAATGAAAAGGGGAAAAGGGCAAAAGGTGTTTGCACCACCCCCCCCCCCCAACAATTTTAAACTGTTGAAAAAAGGGGTATAGTAACTTTTTAAGGGAATGTAGTTTCTGTAATAACTGAAAACTCAAACGTGTACCTCTTTTTATCGGCTGATGCGCACTGCTTAACAAGAAATCTCTTGATTGGCTGATATTGTGGTTGTATTGTAGCGATGATGTTCTTTTTGGGGTTAGGGGATACGTTATGGATAAGTGCTATTCTAAGCCAGTTAGGGACTTTCTCATCATGTTAAAACGAGCGCATTGGTCCTTTTTTATCATTGTATTTACTTATCTAAGACCTTTTTGGCCGCAGAATATGAAAACGACTCTGTAAAGTTGACCAACATCTAGCTTAATATAGTATGATACTGTACGATACGATACGATGGACAGGATAAGATACGATATAGTATAATATATGTTATTTCACCGGGTGCATTTGCAACTTTAAAAGGTTAATGTTTAGGAGAAATGGAACAACTTTAATCATAATTAGACTGAGGCAAATATTAATTTTCTTTTGGGCTTTTACATTGTAACATGAAAGTGCTCCTGATCTGAAATTATTTCTTTGAAAATATAAATGACCACAATTTTATTTTTCAAAACTTTTGAGAGGAATTGTCTATTCTTCTTAGGCTACTGTTGATAGATTAAATACAGCTACAACCAAGCTACAGTAAACTTTCGGCAAAATTTAACCCCTGATTTAACGCCATGGTGACTTAATGCCAAAAGTACAACAAACGAACTTTTCAACATGACGTCACTCTTTTCTTTCAGATGCACCCCTGATTGGCAGGGAGACCGTTGCCAGAGGCCAGGTATGTGTATTAATATGTGCATACTAATACGTCAGGATGTCGCATGGTTCGTTTCACTAGTTGGAAGTCGCATCAGGGAGTTGCAACAGACTGTTTCCCTGGTCGCATCAAGCGTACATCGATACGGTGCCTTGATTTGCTCCCCAGAACACACGTGGTACATCCCTTCCCCGTCGTAGGACAAAAAATGTAAAATACCAAAAATTTAGCCAATTTTATTGCGATTTAATATACCGGTAATTGTAAAACACTGACGAGCCAGGATGCTGATAATCGGCCATCGTCACTTTGAAAAATAAATTAGTTCCTATTTTGAAAGAAAAAAAAAACTGGTTGCATTCTTACATTTTTTAAAGGCTACAATGAGATAAAAGGCTGCAATAGATAAAAGTACCCTTCTAGAGCTGTTTTTTTTTAATATGAAGGCACTTGAGCACAGCGCACATTGCCCACCAAGAGACGGTAGGCAGTTGCCCAAATATTGCCTTGAAAATTGGCACAAATTTTCGCTTTTTTGTTGCCTTGAAGTGTTTCCCACTTAAACTGTTTAAAACATGCAGAAATGCAAGAAGTTATTTCATGAGAGAATAGAAATGATTCGTCAGTTCTTTTGTTTGGTTGGGTAATATAACTATGCTCTTATCGCCTATGGAGAGGAAATACCAATTTAAAACAGTTAACGCTTTCGAAGGTAAATTCTTCCGTTGTGTTTTCTACCGAACTTTAAATTTGTTAGTTAGATACGATTTAACGACACACCAACACGAATGTGGTATATACAGTGTCCGTCAACTCGATAAAAAGTTCAAGGTTTCAATTTATTTTCAAGTATGTTTTAGATTCAAATTTGATTTCTCTTTACTCGCCTCTTGCGAGGGCGGGAAATACCGTGGGCATATTCTACAACCCCCAGCACAGGAAGTTCGAACGGATTTAAAAATCCGATTTTGAAACTATGTAAAAGTATCTGTAGAACAAAGGTTAGGTTAGGTTAGGTTAGATGGAGTTTTATGGCCCACTTTCCATCCAATTGGTAAGTCGAGCCGGTCACGGCCTTTTTCAGTTGTGGCTCACTGCCTTGTTTCCTCTACTCCATTGCCAATGCAGCACCAAGCACAATGGCAGTAGGTTCCATTTTTAAAGTCTTCAGTGTGACCCGTTAAATGGACGAAATTGAAAAACTCGTAGGAATAAGAAAAAAAAGAATTGGTGGGAGGTAGGTTGATTTAACTTGAACGTCAATAGCTGAAAGAAGAAAGGAAAATGTGAAATACTGTCGGACATTTTGGAGGAAAATCTTGGTTAAAAAATTCTCATTTTCAATTGGAGACAGTTATAAAACAAACAAAAGAGTTTCTAAAAAATACAGTTTTTTGTGTGTTTTTTCACAATCTATTGTCCCGGCTGGGAGGAAGGAAAACTGTGGGGTTGGTCTTTACTGAATATTCTCCAACATCTTCAAGGGATATAACATGTCATAGTGATTTCCCTGTTGTCTGCGACGTTACCTCGCTCTAAAAAGAAAGAGTGAAAAGTCACTCGTTAAATGAGTGAAAGTTGTAAAGTTCAGCTCCAAAAGAGCAAAACGTAACCCCAAGAGGAGTGAAATTTACTCCAAAAGAGCCTACTTTCACTCTTCATGGAATGTATACATGGACCATTCTTTAAACCAGAGTGATCCCTACAGGCACTTGTTAAAGAGTGAATTTTCACTCTTCTTGGGGTCAACATTACCCTTCCTGGAGTGACTTCCACTCTTCTTGGAGTGAATTCACACTTTTCACTCTATTAAAGAGTGACTAAGTTCACTATTAAGTCCATTCTTTGTTTATGTTAAAAATAAATATTCTTTCACAGTTATCACTATCGAGAACGTCGCGACGGCCAGTAGTATGTACGCTGCTATGACTCAACAGATGAATCCAATGAATGTTACAGTGGATGACCTGGAAACAGCCGCTGAGGTGGTACAGGATATTGCTAACCTTGGGGCCACTGATATGCAGGTATTTCAACTTCACCTTTATGAAGGATATTTCAACTCAAGAAGGATAACTTTTTGTCATTAGTGTAAAAGGAATAAAAAAGTCGCGAAGAATCGGAACTGCTGATGCAGACTATTTCCTAAGCTATTTCCTGGATTCTATAGGCTGATAGTTTAAAGGTCAAATCCTCTCACTCAAAACTACAATTTTTGTAGCAGGCCACGGAAAATTTTCGATTGCCACAATTCTGTAATTGTCAGCAGGTTTTAAAAAATGTATAGTACTGAAGCTCACATTATACAGCATATTCTACTGATTGTGTCCGGTCAAGTCGGCCCCTGAGACAACTCGGCCCGGACATCTCGGCCCCTGGACAACTCGGCCCCTGAGACATCTCGGACCCTGGACAACTCGGCCACCGAGACATCTCGGCCACTATTGACATGCTGTATTAAGTGAATTGTGAGATTGTATTCTTGAGGAAATTTGCACAGCCTAACCTTCAGCTTTAAGACATTGCTCAAAGTAAACCTAATATCGAAAATAAAAGTGAAAATTTTTGAAAATGACTCACATTTCTTACTCTGTTTCTTAATTTTTTTTTAATTTGACAACATCGATTTATTCAGTGTCATTCGAAATTCGTTAAATTCAAACCCGGCTTCCTTTATAAAAAAAAACCCCAATATCTTTCGCATGAAATCCACAAGTTGATTTCAGACCCTTCCTAAAAAATGTGCAAGGTTCATTGACTATGATAATGTCAGATGGTGCGCCTTCTAGCCTACCCTTCTTTTACTTCGTTGGCTGTTGAGAGTCATGTGACAACATTTTTCCTCTTCAAATGTGAAATAGTTTACAAGAGAAAAACTGCTTGGTTTCAAGTTACAGTACCTTGAATATACAATAGTTAAGTACTACTAAGCGAGACAGTACTTGTATTTCTAATATTAATAAGGGTAGTGCTTATTCAATGGAAGCCTAGTTGTCTGAGGGGCCGAGTTGTCTCAGGGGCCGAGTTGTCCAGGGACCGAGTTGTCTCGGTGACCGAATTGTCCAGGGCCGAGTTGTCCCAGGGGCCGAGTTGACCGTAAACCCTACTGATAGTGCTTTATTACACCTTTGGCTCTGGCTTACTAACCCTTTAATAACAAACTGAAATTTTGTCTGAAGGGAAGACAGACTTTTAGACAGGTGTGGGAGGGGCCTAAGAAGGTACCGCAGGTTAGGAGAATTAGAACCGTTTGTAGTGAGGGGATTAGGCCTTATGTGTGTGAAGTAGTCACTGATGAAAACACAGCCGTTTACCGAGCCAGTGAAATCTCCTTTAAGACCATTCGCAAATTCGTAACATGAAGGCATTTGAGTGGAATTAACTTATCCCCTTACCCTTCCCCAAAAATGTCTTTCAAATACCTGGGTAATAGAAAATTTTAAAATTGGCTACATGCCGTTTCAATGAAAATTACTAGTTTAACCAATGCGAAGGTGCTACCATAATAACCTTTTTCATTTTCTTGTGAATGAGTTTCAAAATTGGGGGCACACTAAGGGCATAGGATAATGTTGGGGGAAAAATTCCGGGCGCAGCACGAAACCCAAGTCCAAAGCGACCGTTCCTGGTGACGGGAGTCCAGAAGCTTTGAGGTTTTAGCATATATCCTTGGAGGAAAAACTAAGTCTCAGGAGAGGTATATTATTTCTTCGGTTTACTCAACTCCTGGCTGGCCTAACTTGGGAGACAAGTGGTTGGCAAGGTCATAACTGAGGTAAATGCCCCTCTTTACCCACTGTACTGTGGCACCGCCACCGATTCTACGTTATTCCAAAATTCTGATTATCGTAAATTCAAGTGTTCTTTCTCATCGGTTAGGTCGGACAGGGGTGTTACTACCAGGGTTGTGGGGGTGCTTCAACCGGCAGAAATTTTCAAAGCGACGTTTGTGGGAAAAAGGTATGGCCAGTCGGGAGAAACTTTCACACTCTATAAGAAATTTTCTCGGAATAAATGCAAAAGACTCTAACTGGGGAACATGTGGAAAATGTCGGAAATTTAAAAGGACTGCTGGGCAAATGAAAGAGCCTAGCTATGGCAGGTGGACGTGAGAGCATTGCATGCAGGGTAAATGAAAGAAGATGTACCAGTTATTTTAATATTTGTACCATCTCAACTCATTTGATAATTTTCCATAATTGAATTCATTCGATTGAATAAGAAATGGTAGACACGAGATCCATAATTTTTTCACGCTGAATACATACAGCTTAAAACACTCTAGAAGTGCCTTTCTCCGCCTTCTGGAAGATTTGAAAAGTCAAAAATTTTCTTCTGCATCCCTCGCCAACTAATGATAGCGCTCTGTTTAGATAGTCTTCCTCCTGTAACCCCCTTCTCTCTGCTAATTCTTTTCAAGTCTGGTAAAGAAGGTTCACCATCTTTGGGAAATACTTTGTAGGGAATCGAGACATAAATTTGTCGGGAAGAAGTTCCACACCGACTGATCAAAACCTATGAACAGCTCTGGGCCGGATGATTGATCTTTTATTCTCAGGACGGCTGAGGGTTTAAAGGCCTAATTGTTTCACCTCAAACTACAATGTTTTAGTAGTTCATAGAAATTCTCAATTTGCACAGCTCTTTGATTGAGAGCAATTTCAAAAAATACAGAGTACCGATGCTCATGTTAGACTGCATGTGCTACGCTGATAGTGTTTTGATCAACATTTGAGGGGCTTGTATACTCACCCTAAAACAATAAAGTGAGATTGTGTTTGTTTGAGGATGCATTTATTTTAGACAGTTTTAAGATTGCAATGCTCTTTTCTTTCCCTCTTTTTGAAAATTTTAAAGTTGTTTGAAAATAAAGGTTAAGGGATACGTAGACCAGGGTTTTTTGGCCTATCCCCTTTATAATCCGATATAAGAGTTGCACTAAAAAAGTCCAGAAAGCTGTCATTCTGGATTTGGGTGTGGTCTATTTCCATGCAAGAAGGTGACTCGTCCATGAGTCTAAAACTTCTGGGAAAAATTACGCGGGTTGGGCCAGGTAAGTTCGCCCTATGTTTTTTCGAGACAATGTATTTTTGTAATGGTTTTATCCCCTGTCCTCTCAGGATTACTGCAGGCCACGCCTCCTTTTCCACGATCCTGGTTCGAAAGAATCCCACATTTTGAAACTTTCCTCCCACAATAGTCTATAATCTGATAATATTAGTTTCCTGATCTTCCCCATCAGGGGAATCATTGCGCCACGTGTAGCCGACACTTCCTCTCTCATTGAAGGTAGTACAAAGCTGTCTAACTTTAGAAGCGCAAATAAAATTAATGGTCAAGGGCAGTCACCCCAAATGTTTTTCTTATTCTTCTTCAGAGTATCTTTCATAATATTTTAGGAATTCATTACTTTTCATAATTTTCAATTTAAACTAGTCAGTTACCATACACCTAGTTTACTTTACATTTGGTGAGAAAAAAACACTGTCACATGGCTCTAAAGAGCCAGTCATAAAACAGTATAGTCTACTACACTACTTTGACAAGATGTTTTAGAGTGTTGAAGCAGGCTATTCTTGCCGTTTAAAGGGCCAGACCTCTCACCCCAAACTGCAATTTTGGAACCCGGGTACCGAAATTCTCAATTGGCTCAGCTCTTTGATTGACAGCTAATTCAAACAATGCAGAGTACCAAAGCTTATATTACACAGCATGAATGGTACTGAGAGTGTTTAGATTATATAAATGAGTTTTTCTATACTCACCTAGAAGCAATAAACTGAGATTGTATCTGGATGAGGCTGAATTTCAGACAATTGTGGGAGGGGCTTAAGTAAGAAGGTTAGAAGAATTGGTACTGTTTGAGGTGAGAGAAATGGTCCTTTAAAGAAAGGATAGGACAACATTGATTTGCTTCCTACTGTTTTTTCTTTGTTTTCTTCACAAAACAGACGACACAAAATGTTGTACAAATTGTAAACAACGTTTTGAATGCTAACGAGTCCGTCATTATGGAAGCTATGAGTACCCAAGGTCAGATTACCAGGTCCCTGGAGCAACAGCTCATTAATGTCAATATATCCCAAGATGAATCCTTCTCAGCCAGTCTACCAAATGTCGCAGTTGAGGTGAAATTTGCTTCTAAAGTTTATATTACTTGCCGCTTAATAATGAACGAAAACACGCATTCTTTCTTTTTGTACGTTCTCTTTATTTTTACCGCTTTGCTTGCTGTTTCTTTTAAAATGGCTTCTCATTTTCATACTTTTGTTTGTTCATTTTTAAAAGGGTCAAATTATAGTGAATGGTGACTTCGACCACTTTCGCCCCTCTTTCTTCACCAATCATATACAATATTGAAATAAAATAGCTTAAGGCTAAATATCACTACGCTTAATATACATGTTTGACATATTACATACACGTTCGAGAGAGCTGGTGTTTCCCAAAATGGTGGACAATCGTGCAGGAGTTCCCTCTGGACAGTGGGGTCCGCAAAAAACGAACTTCATTGAAAAATATGTCTCGACAGTTTATTATCTATTTTGCCATGGAAAACCGAACTTACAAGAATCAAAGATTGTAAGGGCTGAGGTCATTTGAATATTTCCTGTATTAGGTCTGTCAACAATCGTACTGCACTATCGATGCTGTGCATAATTATGTTAATTCTTGATCCCTTAGGTTCACATCATTTGTGACTCTCCTTAGGGTGCGTCCTCCTTTTTATCAAAAAATTATTGCCCCGGTTCTTACTTCTTAGCACAAATCTCACTGCAAAAGTTTAGCAAAGATAAATATTACGTTAAGTTTAAAGAACGCCCTCGATTTTGCTTACTGTCAGTAACAAGCGTAAGAAAATCTCAACCAAGACTTATGTTCTAGCCTAAGTTATGAAATTCTGCAAAATTTTAAAGTGCATGGAGAGACATCTTTTTGTAACCGAATAGTTTGTAGATATTTATTTCTATTTTAATTTATCTGTTGACAGGCTTTGGATGTCGCTCCTGAGAGAGTTCGCACTTTTGGTGTTGCGTCATTTTCTTCCAATGATATAGGTCAAAGTTCAAGTACTTCAGGTCAGGTGGATGCTGTCGGGGATGATGTCCTCACGGACGACGAACTGAGAGTGTTTTCTTCTCTAGATGAGGTTATGGACGCTAACATGGCATCTACCTATCTGCAATTTCCAGATAACTTTGCTGACGATATACTTGACCAGGATACACTCCGCGCTGTCTTTCTTGTCTATCGAAGACCGACATTATTCAACTCTCAGTGGCTACAAAACGTAAACCAGAATGCAACACATTATGTGAAATCAGCAAATACGAGAGTGTTGTCGGCAACATTGACAAACAATGGGAGGGAAATAACATATGTGCCTGGTTTCATTGAACAAAGGTTCATGCCTTTAGAGGTAAGGAACCGGGTAGCCTATCTGTATGAGTGAACCAATATGGGCCAATTATGTGCCCAGATTTCATTAGACCGCGTGTTTGGTCTAACTATAAGAGCATCCGCCTCTCACGCGGAAGGCCCGAGTTCTATTTCCAAGTAGAGTCATGCCAAAGAGACTAAAAGTGGAACCTACTGAAGTTGTGCGTAATGCTCCGCATAGGCAATGGAGTAGGAAAAACAAGCCAGGGTGAGCCCATAGAGCAGGATATAGAACTCCTGCTCTATGGGTGAGCCACAACTGTTGGAGTAGGCTGCTTAGGAAGTGGTAGAGCGCCATCTAATAGTACGGTCCTTCACTGCTAGGGGTTATTCCGAGATAATGGGTTGTCCAATGGTAATAATAGAGCTAAGTAGGAGCGAAGTAATTCCAATATCTAAACTCCTCTTCAGTCAAACATGACTAAATAGAGAATGCCGCGCATATCAAAAGAATTCACCTTGACATCCAACCGAAGATAATAACCTCCATTAAAAGCAAAAGAGCTTTCATTCTAAGTAATAATTTAATTTTAAATGTGTTTATCTTTAGTACTCAAACATATGTTGTGTTGCAAAACAAAATAAAATTGAATTTTCCTTTCCCTCCTTTCAGACTGATGGGAAAATTTTCAACCCGGTCTGTGTGTTTTGGGATTACGAGGCTGACGGTGGGAACGGCAATTGGTCATCTGATGGATGCTTCTATAAAGGAAGGACCCGTGATGGTCAGATACTCTGTCGATGTGACCACCTGACCAATTTTGCTGTTTTGATGGTAAGTAAGAAGTACACAATCGTTTATTGCCAGCTTCTGATGGATTTTCTTAATCGTGATTTTTCAAGTTTAGAGTGTCGTCGGTAGAAGATATTTGGCGTTGTATCATTGTTCGGTGTCAAAATTGTCGAAGCCGGCATTTTGTATATAAGCGACTAGTCAATTTAGCGGCAAGATTTTCGGCACATTGAAAAAACTGCCGTAGATGTCACTCATAGCAAGTCACAGAACATAGACTGAAGTAGATAGTGAAAGTAAGAAGATCTCCTCTGGAAACCTCCGTGGAAGTCCCCTCCCGGAAACCCGCCGAAACGCCTTTCGGAATTGTAGGCGGCAAAAGCCCACCGTAAGATCTTGGGCAAGATCGTGTATTGCGTGAAAAGTGTATAGCGACCAGAGGCAGTAGCAGACTGACGACTGAGTCACTTGAACTACAGAGAGAGCTGGTTTATTTTAGGTGAACAAATATGTCTTTGTAAAGAAACAAGTCAGAGAAATTACGCTACTAAGATGGAAAAAGGTGAAAAAAATAAAAAAAGACGAAATTGTCCCACTAAAGTTTGTCCGCCAAAACGAATATTCCACAGTTCAGAAAGAAAGGTAAAATGATGTGTACGTCCCAGTTACAACATACCGTAACGATGTTCACGTCACACGCTGCCACGGCAAACTTATTTACGGGACAAAATCATGTTAGATCAGGGAGTTGCAACTCCCTGGTTAGATTAGGGTCATGAGAATATTCACCCAGAAAATCGTATTGAATTTGTGATGCTTCAAATTGATATTTTATATTCGTATTTTTGTTTATTATGTAATCGATGTTAAAACATGAAATAAAAGAGATGTGCAACTCATTTTTAAGAGAACTAATCGCATGTCGTTACTTGCAATCATTAACAATTCAGGCGTAAATACAGGCAAGGGTGTGGTGGGTAAAATCTCCCCCGAACATAATCTTAGGTTAATTTACTGTCAATATTTGCATATTTGGTTTTGTTGATATGGAGAAAGTGGGCGGAGGTCGGGAAGGCCCTTCCCCTTTTATCCGCGCCTAAATTTGTGTCGAAAAATCGGTTCAACCGACCATCGTCAACTGGCGTAGCTACAACCCTGCACGTATAAGGTCTATTTAGGAGGATCACTTGCGTGGAACCATCATGCGGCTTAAGACGCCAGCAGTGGCGGCAGTGGCGTAGCCACGGGGGGGGGGGGCTGGGGGGCCTAGGCCCCCCAGATTTTCTTCAGGCCCCCCCAGATTTTTTGCGTCCTGATAAAGTAATTGAAAAAAAAATAAAATGTTTGAACGGAAATAAGCTTTGAAGTATATCCTTCAAAACAGTAAATAAATAAAATGTGTAAAAATTAAAAAAAAAAAAAAACATGGATGAATGTGTGTAAAACACATTTTGTGCGCACGTATGAAATCAAGTAATAACTTCAAAATGCCTACTTTCACTAAATTGGATACCGTTTGTGATCTGCACTGTCGTTTATTGCATGTCACTTCGAAGATGAAACGAAAGTCTCGACGATAAACTTTAATGTGACTTTGTTAGGTTAAGACCCTTTCTGCCTTTCGGATTGCTGATTGATTTACTGAAAATAAGGCAATCATACACTGGAGACCACTCTTACACGACCATTCCTATACTTTATCATACACAAAATATGCCGTAAGCAGGTAAGGATACGGTACTCCCTTCGGATAATTCTTCCCTTCCATCCTTAACATGTAGGCCTACGTCGTGCCTCACTCCTGCCCATGACAAGTGCCACTGTATGACGATTTTTTCGACAAGTCCTCTTTTTACTAGTTGGCACTGGCGTCCGGGGGATTTGTAAAATGTCTACAAGGTGCGGATTTCATGTGTTTCCTTCTGCTTTGCGGTTCAATTATTCTGAGAGATTTATTCGTAGTATTTTAATTTTGACTATGTAATGTACCGATGAACAAATACTGCACCATTTTGCAAATTGTTTCTTTGGCAGTATGTATGTCTCTTGTAAAATCTCTACAAAAACTAAAAATATTTTGATATTTTTCATGCTTCCCAAAAAGGGAAAATCCTAAAACTTAGGCCTGTAATCAGTTCAAAGTTTTGCCAAACATAGCACCATTTTGCATCTATAAAGAAAGTTTCTCAGAGGGGGACACAACTACTTTTGGTTTTCCTGTTAAAGGGTAAGGTACTGCCTGAGGTAAGCTGAAATCCATTCAAATATTGGCGCATTTGCGGCTGGGTACATCCAGTTTAAAACACGTGGGAAGTGCCGTTTCCGGCCATCTGGAGGGGTTTTAAAGCCCCAAATTTTCTTGTACGCTCCGCGCCAACTGATGGTGGCGCCCCGCTTAGATTCAAATATTGCCGCATTTGCGATCTACGTCCTGAAATTTACAATTTTCCCAAGGGAAAGGGAGATACCGGTTCCTTTCAGTCTCATCCCCCAGGCCACAGATCAGAAGTGCCCAGTTTCGGGGGCCCTAAAAAGTGTATGTATTACCATTTTTCATAGATTGATTTTTTATTCTCATTATTTGAGAAGTCGCAGACATGAGATTCGTATTTCAAGGCTGGATACATCCAGCTTAAAACACATGGGAAGTGCCGTTTCCGGCCATCTGGAGAGGTTTTAAAGTCCAAAATTTTCTTGTACGCTCCGCGCCAACCGATGGTGGCGCTCCGCTTAGATAGTCTTGCCGTGTCTGACCCTCGTAGGTACCAGGCCCCCCCCCCACTTGTTACCTAGGCCCCCAAAAAAATCGCATCCTGGCTACGCCACTGAGTGGCGGCGGAAGCATAAAAATTTAGGGGGGACAATCAGTGAACAAGATGGAATGGTTGGACTCGTGAAACGAACCCTATGTGCGCCTAGCGCACATCACGAGCACGAAGTCCCACTGGCGTGGGTCCAGGGCCCGCCTTAGGGCCCTGGATAGCTCCGAGATTCTACAAGCTCTCTCGTGCAATCTAAGCTGTTTTTGGAACATTTTACGGTGAATTCAATGAACAAAAATGTGGGAAATATTTGCGTTCACAGATAGCCTATAGGCCTGTACTCGTCCTTGGTTTGGTACTGCACCTGTAAGTTTGTTTTGATTTTGTATTTTAATTGAAGGTCTATTTCTTGAAATTCTTGTACTTTCACCGGGATTCATTTCAACATTCAATTTGGTGTAAATCCATTAATATTTACCTTGGAATCAGCCTGAATCTGCCTATGCAGACCTATCTGATCAGGATGAATCCGAACTTCTGAACAATGTGTAGGCTACCTCGGTATAATACCGAGGTAGCTAGCTTACTCTTCCAAAGTTCCAACCGGACGGTCATGTACGTACGCACACGTTATGCGAACGGAGCTACCATTCGGCGATTTTCTAATAGATATAACGCAACGACATTAGCCTAACTCCCTGGCCTAAGCATGTGACATCAATTACGCAGCATTACATTGGATGAACTAATAGCCTACCGTAAGTGAATGACTCACCTATGATGAGTGAATACTGGTCAACTGTTCGTTCACGTGATAGCAATGGCAATGCTTCACTTCTCGCGGAGGGAAAATTCTAGAACAGTAAGGTTCGGTTTCACTGGACAAGTGATATACTACATAAACCTGGTTTGCGGATCGGGCGAGGTTGCCAGATTCTTGTAATAATTTGTAGCCAAGTACGAGGTCACAGGCATAGAGCATGGTCGCAGGGGACCGTGACAAGAATCAGCCAAACAATGGCAGAACATAGGCTAAGTCAATTTCGGCTGCTCTGTTCGGTGGTGGGTTTAACTATAGTCTCAACTTTGAATTGGTTCAAGGCGCCCAAGTTTCTTTTACTTCTTCTCTGTTTTTTTTTTTTTTGGGGGGGGGGGCGTCCCCGTGCTAAGAATTTCAGGGGTTGGGACGTCCCCTCGCTAAGAAATTTAGGGGAGGACGTCCCCCCCCCCCCCGCTTCCGCCGCCAGTGGACGCTAGTGAGGGCACTCTTTAGCTAGCTGAGCCTGGCAGTTGACAACCGACGCGATGACTGTCATTTTTTGCATAGCAGCAGACGAGGCTGATCAATTATGTCGTCAGGTGAAAACACTCTACAACGACAGGAGTTGGACCGTTTGGTAATATTTCGAAGCTGTGTGCATGGGGACGTCGGTACCGAAGGTTGCCCTATAGTCGTCAATGGCGTTTAAACCAAATCAGTATGTTTTGGCAAACATCACCTCAAAAGGGAACGTTGCGTTCAGTTTTACAGAAGCAAATCATTGTATATAAACAATCATGTATTGACACAGAATTAAATTTTTAATAAAATATAGTGAAGTAGTCTCCTTTTCAAAAGTTCCGCACACATAGATTCCAGCTGTACGTGCAGAATAACTTGTTCACCTACAGACTTCCTTTTAAAAACTCAAATTCACTTCTGCATATTTTGCATCAAGTTTAGGGATAGATGGGGCTAAATTTTGTTGGATCATAACCGCTTGAAATTGGAAAATAAAGCCTGTTTTTTATTTTACAATCGGTGCTGGTTGAACAAAATATTTTCCATTTAAAAAAATGAAATCCTTGAGAGTTGACAGTTTCAGCCCTCTGCAATTGAAGCAGTCGTACGACGTCACAGCGGTGTAACCCTTATTCTGCTTTCTCAGCATCATCTGCTGAACGAAAAAAGATAATTGTCTGTATCTTAAGTTATTTTGTGTTACAAATATTCTTTTTCCAGGATATTTACGGGCAAGGAGCCATCGATCCTGCCCAGGAGATGGTCCTTGAAATACTTAGTTACGTGGGCTGTGCTATTTCAATCTTCGGTCTCCAAACTACAATAACAGTTTACATGTCTCAAAAGTAAGTGGTAATTAGTTGTCAAATTATAGTTAAAGGGGGAGATGAAGTCGACCCAACTGAACAACTTGAATTAGAATATACAATGTCCTGTTTGATGATTGGCTCTTGAAGATCATGTGACAATATATTTTTCCTCAAATGTGAAATTTGCGAGGATGAACTGCTCGGTTTACTTTGATATGCAATATTTTGAGCCCTAAAATACTATGAAAAGTACTTTGAAGGAAAGGAAGAAGAAAATTGTGAGATTTAGCTGTTGCTTCAAAATAAATTTGTGGCAAATGTTGTTGCCGGGACGAAGTTGAAATGACTACGGGGACTTCGGTCTGACTACGGGGACTTCGGTCGCTCATTTTTTCTGCTGTGGTCATTTTGAGTCATTGAAACGTTTGTATATCAAACCAATTTTTTGTCATTTACTTTTTTCATGCGACGACCACCATTTTCGTACCAGAGCTTTTTTGTGACAAGTACAAATATTTTAATCCGCAACAATGGATTAGTTATCTTTAATAACAATTTAACAATCTGTTATTACAGGTTATCAACCTGTTTTAACAGCCTAACAGTATTATGTATGTATAGTGACTGACTCTTTGAGTCGGTCAGTATCTTGACTCGGTCACTGTGTACAAAAAGTATGACACGTACACAATGTACAACACCTATCAATTGACTGACTTATGGTTATGATGATACACAGCGTATCTTTTATTACTTTATTTATTTTTTTTTTTGTTGTAGTTTTTAATCTGTAGGCCTATATATATATTTTAATCTGTTATTACAGATTAGTAATTTGTTATTTCAGATTAGTAGTCGGTGTTTATAGGTTATTAATCTGTTATTACAGATTTAAATATATAAAAATTAAAAATTACATAATGAAAAATATATACGAGCATGACAATATTATAAGACATTTGTAACTTTCTAAGTAACTGTATTACAATTGCATACGTGTGGAAAACAAAGGGATAGAACTGTCAACAGTTTTGTTTATGATCTAGTTCAACAAATAACGTCGGACAAAGACACTGTGACGTCACCTCCACCAAAGTAAAGAAAATATGTTTATGGAAAAGTGTCGCTTTCCCTTTCCTTTTTTTTCAGGAAACTGCGAAGGTTACAGCCAAGCAAAATTCTGGTGGGGCTTTGCGTTGCCCTGTTGGGCTTGTACCTGTCTTTCATCGCAACCGCTATATCAAACAACATCGGGCTTGGAAAGATACCGTGTTCCATAGTGGCGGCGGTGTTCCACTTTTTCACCTTAAATGCCCTCGCTTGGATGGGAGTAGAGGGCGTCAACATGTATCTCCTCTTTGTTAAAGTATTCGACACTTACGTTAGAAATTTCATGTTTAAGGCTATAGCCTTTACAACAGGTAGGTTCAAATTTGCCATTTTTTTTTCTATTTGGAGTATTATGAATACGGGTCACTGGAATTGAAAATAAGATCCCCACTTTTAACCTATTTCCTTTCACATTCATTTCTATCATCTTGAGTGTTCTTTTCAAAGTGTAACAATTATAGTAAACGGTTTGCAAAATGATGAAAATAATGAATATTCAATTTTACGTCACGGCTCCTTCATTATTTGAATGTTACGCTTTTGCTATGGTCTAGCCATTTGCATATTATTTAATTTCATTATAATGTCCGTTACTTTCAATGAGTTTTAACAGTGTCAATTTAGTCGCAAGAGTTGAGTTCGTTTCAACCCGTGATGCCCAAACTCTAAGTCGAATATTCAAATATTAATGACTTTGTAGGAATATTTTCATTTAATGCCACTCATATCTTACGCGAGTATCATTTAGAAACTCTCTTTAGTTGTTCCATTCTTAGATCCATGAAATAATGAAATATAAGACTGAACAGTCCCATGATAATGATTCACATCCTTAACTGAAAACCAGAGAGAGGTTAGGACTCAGCATTCCGAGTTTATCGAATACTCTCAGTATAGTTCACATATCAACAAGAGGTAGAGAAATGATTAAACGTAGAATTGATGTAAACGTCCCATACTGTACGTAATTTTCGAAGTAAAGCTAATGCCATCTTTGATCATCTTCCTAACAGTTGCACCGTTAGTTGTAGTTGCTACAACTGTCGCTGTCACTCGTGAAGGATACACAAGGAAAGGCCAGTAAGTAGAAAGTGTATTTATTTAATGGATGTCGAAAGACGTGACTAAAATGTCCTTTTTATTCCTCTTCAAAGTGATTTTCATAACATTTTAGGACTTCTATACTGTATAAAACAAGCAGTAACTCCTAGTAAATTTCGTATAGGAAAAATACTGTCACATGACTTTCAAGTACCAGTCATAAAACAGTTCAGTGTATACACTATTCCGAGTTGGGGTGACTGGATTTCCCATTCAAAGGTAAATATGCATTTATTTTGCAAAAGTAATTCTTCCAAAATAAGACAGACCGGTAGTCTCCTTTCAAGAATTAAGTTTCTCCCGGAAGAAATTCAGTTATTTGTTGTTCTCAAATAATTTGTTCACCCAAAGTTACAAAAAATCCAAAGATGCGCCATGCGTAACTCTTCCAAATCACAACGTTTTGAAGAGATGGAGCGTTTACTGGAGTTAGCATTTGAGATTAAATAGTTTGATAAACGACTAAAGCCATTTTCTCCGCATGTTATACAAGTTACTTTTTAAAAGAGTTTAAAATAAATCTTTACAAAAAACGATGAAAGAGACCCTTAAATGTACAAAACACCCCGACACCCAAGTTGCACACATATCTTTCTTATGAAAACTTTCACTGTTGCGTCACTGTAGGTATAGACATCCCCTGTTCAAAACAGAGGAAATTAGTGATTCTATTCCAGGGACAAATTTGGAGGGAAGGGGAGGGGACTAAAGGTGGGAAAAGTGCAATTTCTGTGCTTTTGTTTGTCTTCATAACTATTTGTCTATATGCAATATTTTTTCCATTTTTTGAGGAGACTAGGACAAATTTAGTGACGAAACCCTCCCACACGCCAATAAGAGCGCCCGACTCTCCCGAAGGCCGAAAATATGTGGATTAATGAAAACCATAGCTTATGATACATCAATTATTGATTCTTTTTTATTCGCAGTTGTTTTCTGGACAGGTGGCCGTTAATTTTCGGTGTAATCGTACCAGTCGGAATTATCGTCACTGTCAATTCTATCATCTTTATTCTTGTCATCCGCCAACTCTTGAAGTCAAAAGCCGTGAAAAAATCAGAAAAAGTGAAAAAGCGACAGAACTTAAAGAGAGCACGAAATGCATTGTCGATCATGACATTAACCGGGTTGACCTGGAGTTTAGGGTTCCTTAGCTTGGTTTATGTTTTAAGTGGACCTATTCAATGGCTTTTCACTATTGTTAATTCTACTCAAGGTTTCATGATTTTTGTGCTATACTGTGTTCGCCATCCTACAGTGGTTGCATACTGGAAAAAGAAACTCCCTTGCTGTGAAGTCGAGGTTTCTGGATACACTCCTACTCATACACATTCAAATTCACATGTAAATCCAAATTCTAGAAGTAACGGATTTACGCCCAGCTCTGTTCCAGTGACAAGTGTGGAAGAAAATCGCACAAATCTCGGCTACCGATGAATTATTCAGATGAGGTTTTCTTCTTAGTTCCTAATCAATTGGTTTAAGTCGGGTCAGTGGCTCACTGGCTTGTTTTCCCTTCTCCATCCCTTATGCTGAGCACAGAGCACAATGGCAGTAGGTTCTATTTTCAAAGTCTTCAGTATGACCCGACCAGGAGTCAAAATCCAGACCTCAAACTACGGATTAGGATAACAGAAGAAACAAATGGGAGATAGGAATTCCACTGAATACAAAGTCTAGTAAGATTACGTATCTCAACTTGCCGTGCGATGTAACAATGCATCAAAGGAAAATATCTTGAGGGGAACAAGGGGATTGGGGATACCAACCCTAGTCCACTTTTTGCAAAATGATTGTCAACACAATAAACCTCTATAGGTGCACTTCAAACAAAAATCATGAAAAACTAAAATAAGCAAATCAGGTATTAATAAATATTTTACTAATGGAACATCGCAGCTTGCTGAGGTAACCCCACACCTGACAAGAAACCTGCGATCCAGGAAGGGTACGGTACGGTCTCAAATAAAGTGCACTGTAGTTACCGTTTATCCGAGACCTGTAGCATGCCAATACAATTTGCAGGTATTCAAGGTAGCTAGGTCTACTGTTTGGGATCCATGGTAGAGATTTTCTTTAAGTGAAACGTCTCTCGTCCAACTTTTTTCTGGAAACCTTAAGTAAAAATAGTTACGCATTTGATTGGAAATTTCGAGGTATTGCTAGTTTACTGAAATAAACCTTAAAGACCGATCCATTTAATTGGTTTAAAATTGTAGTTTAATTCCTCAAATTACCCAACGAATCATATTGCCTCAATATTTCCTTCAATGGGTGTTATGTTCTGAAGTTTTTTGCTGCTAGGGTTTAGCTATTTGCACCTGAAATTGCTGTGATAAGATTCGTGTACCCTCCAGATCCGAAGTGCAGTGTATTAAGGCAATTTTTCTATCGAGTAGCAATTTTTACAGGGTTGGACCTCTTCCTTGTTCGAGCTCCACATATTTTTAGAAGCTGAAGGCAGTGTTGAGTAAGTTAAAAATGCTGATTGTATAAATAAAGTTGTACAAAATGTAAATAATTAAGATATAATTAAAACCAGGCCAGTATCGTACATTTTTACAGGGGCTTAATGTAAAAAATTGAATGAGATCAATGATAAGCGTCAAATTCTGTAGGGGGGAACATTGTAAGGGCAAATTTACCCCCCCCCCCCCATGACAACAGACTTGATTAAAAACTTATTGTTAGAGTCTCGTTCACGGATTCTGATGCAATGTTTCATGCAAATCATCATATAACTGATGTTACATGTTCATAAGAGATAATATATACGATTAAATTTACTATAAAAATGATCACTATAAAACATTCAAAAAGTTTTTTGTGGAAATAAAACATTGAAGTTTTCACGAACAAACTCCGCCAATACTACTTTAGTTGTTTCAAAAGTAAATTATATACTCACAGAATAACTATGTTGATATGTTAGGGTACAGGGGAAACACTGGCGTGACTTTTTCCTCGGTATATATTTTAGGTACAAGTGACCTTATAAGTTGGCATCTGGTTACTTCTCGTAAAACATGATCACATTTTATTCAGCGACATCCATCGAAAGATATCTTCACTGTCTTGTACGAAGTTACGAAGTCGTTCCGAATAAAATCACGTGTGGGGTTGACCCCGACTACGATTCATGATTTCGCATTAAAATTCAACATGAACATTTCCGTCTCTGTGGGTATGACCCTAAACAAATAAGGACGTTTTCTCAGTTTGCCAGCTATATAATGCTGAAGTTTAACGGAGAATTTGATGGACGGGGCCCTTTAAAAGATTTTTATATTGTGGGGGGCATTTAAAGCAAGGAGCCATCTAAGTGAACGGTGACAATTAGTCCATGCCTATTATACCCAGAAATTTTTCAGTATAAAAGCCTGCCCAGATTGTCAGAAATGGGACTTCCTATGATAATTTTTTATATCAATACAAGTTTACTTAGATATTGAGTGACGGAGTTTTACATACTCCCCTTGCTTGCATAAAATAAGGGGGCAGTTCTTACCAGTCATACACCCAAGATAAAGAGAGCTTTCGCAAGGCGTCACAATTGGTAAAGCCAATGACACTGTCGGACAATAATCAACAGTGTTTCAGTGCAACAGTCACCAGTATGTCATCAGCTGCTTCTTTTTTTTTTTTTTTTTTTTTTTTTTTTTTTTTTTTTTTTTTTTCATATGCTATACATATAGACGGTAAATTATAAAGAAGAGAACTCATATAAACAAGTAAGACAGGCATGAATTTACATTAAGAAGAAACACAAAAACTATGCATACTTTGACATAAGCAGTTTACGTATCAATTAAGTCTGAAAACACATCACATAAATCATAGTAACTGATCTGTGTTCTTGATCTGCTAGTTCTTCTTTTTGAATTGAACCTTACTACCTTAATAGCAAACTTAAACTTGTAAAGAAATTCTTGAATTGAAAGTTGCGCCTTTTTACACTTGCATTGATAAATATAGTTTTTCATATGTAAAATTAAAAAGTTATATGGGTGTTTTTTACCCTGGTTAAAACCAAAAAATATATCTTGTTTGGAAAAGAAAACTGTTTCTTAAGGATGACTTCTTCTACATCCAAAATAAACCTGAAACCAAACGACAATCCCAAAATAAATGTTCTAAACTTTCTGTTTCTGAGTAACAAAAAGAGCAAAGGTCACTTTCTTCTTTCCGCATAGTAAAAGTAATTTATTAGTAACTATAATTCTATGTAAAAATCTGAACTGTAAGTAATGTAGTTTCGTTTCAGTTGTATTAACCCGGGCCATTTCAAAAAATTTTGCCAGTCTTGATTTGTGAGGTCAGTGAAATCTTTTTCCCATTTAAACATTGCAGTTGGGCGACATGTAATTTGCTCAATAAGATTATTATAAATGAACTGTGAAGTAGAGGAAGCGTTCATAACCCTTTCATACCAACAGCTGCCATTATTAGCCCTACCTTCTGCCCTTCTCTAGGTCTCCACCCTCTTGGAATGCTGTTAATCAAACCAAAGTATAGTGAAAAGGGGAATCTATTGATACCAAAACGAGTCATAAAATCACCATATGTCAATGGCATACCTCTATCATCGAAAAAATCTCTTACATATATGACATTTTTGCGAAATAAATTATAATACATAACAGGTTTATTATCTATACGAATAAAAGAATTGTTCCAGATAACTTGATTTTCAAAATATTCCGTCGGAGAACAAAAGGTCAGTATACACCACGCATTAACAACCTCTTTAATAAAAGTATTTTTAATAATTGGGGCATCGCTGGTTTTGCAATTGCAATGAAAGAAAAACTTTTTTCCTACATTCGCCAAAGAAATATCAAAAAAGTTTTCCAGGGATTATTACTATTGTTACAGTAGCGCTTGACCCATGTACACTTTAAGCTTTTCATAAAGCTGGGTATATGTGTGACTTTCAGTCCTCCGTCCCTTACTGAGTTAACCATTACAGAACGTTTTACTTTGTCAGGATTTCCACCCCAAATAAAATCAAAAATGACACTTTCTAACTCTTTAATAAATTTTTTTGTGGTATCCGGAAGTACAAGGAATAGAAAAACGAGCTGTGATAATGCAAAACTTTTCACAATTGTAATTCTACCAATTGGTGTTAAGTCTCTTGATGCCCAAAGTCTTAAATTTGTTTTTAGTCTTGAAAGCTTAGGCTGGTAATTAAGCCGAAAAAGATCATCCCTATTTGAAGTAAAAACAACACCAAGCATCTGAATCGGCCCAGAGGTAACATTGACATCAATATCGGAGACAAAATTAGGTACATGTGAAGAAAATGGACCCAACGGAAACAGAGTACATTTGTGTAAATTAATAACTAGACCGGCAGAGACTTTCAACATATGGAGAATGCGAATGACCTCCGTAAGAGACTGCTCAGAACCATCTAGAAAGAAATTAGTGTCGTCTGCGTATTGCAAAAGATCTTGACTTCGTTTTCATTTATTGAGATTCCTTTAATGATGTTATTGTGCAAAACTTTCAAAGCTAATGTTTCGACTGCTAATATGAAAAGATATGGACTTAATGGACATCCCTGCCTAACTCCACGCTGCAGAGAAAAATAACCCGATGAATTACCATTGTTCATTATACAAGTACTACTACCATTATAAAACACCTTAACCCACTTTTGGATGCTCTCACCGAACTGAAAATAACGAAGGCATTTGTGTATAAAATCCCACTCAAGCTTGTCAAAGGCTTTTTCAAAATCAACACTAAAAATAAAACCAGGAATCCCCTCGTCACTCGTGTAATCAATTACATCTAAAATATACCGAATATTTTCCCCAATAAATCGATCTTTTAAGAACCCAGTTTGTTGCGGACCAATTAAATTTTGTAAAACAGGTTTCAAGCGTGCGGCAATAGCCTTAGACCCAATTTTATAATCAATGTTTAAAAGCGTTATGGGCCTATAATTGGATATACAGGTACGGTCTT
Organism: Holothuria scabra; assembly: GCA_037179385.1. Taxonomy (NCBI): domain Eukaryota; kingdom Metazoa; phylum Echinodermata; class Holothuroidea; order Aspidochirotida; family Holothuriidae; genus Holothuria; species Holothuria scabra. The sequence goes on from CM074181.1 coordinate 19,303,878, forward strand.
TATTACGTTTCGGGATCAAAGTTATGACACCCCTACTCTGTTCAGAGGCTAGATGTCCACAGAAATAACCATAATTTAACGATTCTACAACCAAATTACAAATTACTGGCCAAAACACTTTATAAAAATTTACGGACAGCCCATCACTTCCAGGATTTATCATTCTTCATAGAGGATAACGATTTAAAACATTCAGCAACTGTAAGTTCGCCTTCACACGCCAGCATAACTTCATTGTCATCATAATGCACTGGAAGATCTTCAAAAAAGCTGTCTGGGGAACAAGAGCCAGATGTATAAAGGGATTTATAATAATCTTTGATATAATCAAGTAATTCTGTTTCATCTGTTATCATATTACCCTGGTCATTCACAAGTTTTGAAATAAAACTGAGTGATTTATTCCTTTTTTCAAGATTCAAAAATACTTTGAGTTTTTTTTCCCCCTTCTTCAACCCATCTGGCTCTCGACCTCAAAATAGTACCTTGAAGTTTGTAATCATAAAGATAAACTAACTCATTTTGGGCTTCCTTTAAATGAGAACGTAACTCCGGTAATTCAGTACAATATATCTGCTGTTCAAGGAAGCAATCTTGGCAATAAGATGGTTTTCTTTTTCACGACGTTCCTTTGCCTTTTGCCTTGAGTACGATATAGTAAAATTACGTATTTTGAATTTTAAGTACTCCCAGCGGGAGGCAGGATTATCGAAAGTATTACTAGATAATTCAATGTGTAACAGTTCCTTTACCGAATCAACGTAATTGGAATCGCACAAAAGTGAGTTATTTAATTTCCAATAACCCTTTCCTCTAATAGTATTACCAATTGAGAATGACATCAACACGAAAGAATGATCTGACTGCAGGCCGGGAACGAACTCAATATTTGTAACAAAAGGTTGTACATGTCTTGAGAGAAGAAAATAGTCAAGCCTGCAATGGATACCTGAGTTATGTTCGAACTCCAGGTGAAGTTCTTTACGCAAGGGTTTCTTTCTCTACACATCAATCAAATCAAAAGCACCCATTAAATCTAAACATTTCTCCGTGCCTTAAAATTTGTCCGGCGATTACCTCCTTTTATCTAAGTCTAAATTGAAAACGAAATTTAGATCCCCCGCTACAATGATGGAATCACCCTTAAAATTATTAAGACATTTGGCTAGATATATCACAAAAGAAGTCAGGATCATCGATGTTTGGGGCATATATTCCTACAATTGTGAAAATATAATCTGAATTTTAATGTCCACAACAATAAACCTTCCAAAAGGACTAACGTCCAATTTGACTATTTCAAAGTGTAAACTAGGTTTAATAAGGATACATACCCCCTGCTCAAGTTTGAACCATGCGAGAAAATAACTTTCCTCCCCATTCATGCTGCCAATATCTTTCAACATTAATGCAGCTGTGGGTTTCCTGAATGATGGAGATATCTGGCTGACGCCTATGAATAAAGGAAAATAATTGTCTTCGTTTTTTTGCTTGTCGTAACCCCCTTGCATTAAAGCTTAAGAACTTTACGGCGTTAGCCATAGAGTTGATGAAATAATACAGTGTACCTTTATGATATACAAAACAACGATGACAAGGGAGATATAAGCTACATACATAGCAGACAAGCATAGTTCACAAATTTTGAACATTGTAAGCAATAAATAATACATAATGTATACAAAGGAGGATAGAAAAAGACGATAAAAAGAAAAAAAGTCAATCCATGCAAAGGAATCCATCTTTGAATCCAACCAGATGAAGATGGAACTGGCATGAAATCTCGACACCGAAAAAAAAGTGTCGAAAGAAAGAAACTCAAGATAAGGGTTGCATTTTGGGCAAACTTAAAAAAGCAAAATAGAATTGGTTACCCTTTAAATGCAGGATTTAGATGAAGTTAAGCAAAACTGTAGGGTTTTCCGCTTCCATCGCTCCATAAACCTCCTGAAAAACGTAATCTAACTCCTTGTTGGAACAGTTCTGATACTTGACGTGAGTGTCGGCGTTTTTCTGCCAGGTCAATTTTTGTCAGGTCTTCAACTATATAGTAATTTTCCTCACGAAGGGCATGTCTAGCGTTTTTCATAACGAAAACTTTATCCTGAAAGAAGCTCAGCTTAACTAGGATATGGCAGTCCCTACCTTGAACCTTCCTGCCGTCACGGTGGGCTCTTTCCAACTTGCAGTCAGGGATGCCGATCTTGGAAAATACATTCTTGGCAATTTGAAGACAATTTTCTTGTGGAGCAGTAGGAAATCCAACAATACGGACATTGCTTCTTCTTGAAAAACGCTCATGTTTGTTGTTTAAGGCGGCGTTTTCGTCACTGGATTTTTCAAGCCCGCTGATTCTGGTTTCCAGTGCTTGGCATTTTTCTTTTAACTGGACATTTTCCGCCTTAACAGCTTCAATAGCCTTTTTCTGCTGCTCAATAGCCTTAGTAAAGTCACTCCTAACTCTTTTCAGTTCGTTGGTTATCTTTTCAATGGCGGCATCCAACGCAACGGTAAATTGGCTGAGTGTATTCTCTGCCACGTCCTCATACTCCTCTTCCATTGGCGGTGATATGGTAGGTGTTCTGTGAGACCGTAGATTTACAAGTGTAGCCTGCCTTGACTGTTCCGCCCCTTTTTTCTTCCCGTAACTTCCTTTAGGTCTGCCCCTTTTCCTAGGGGAAGACATCAATCTCGATGACAAAGGTCGCACGGATTAAGTTTACACGGGAAAACTTTAAAACAACGGTGGGAAACCGTGCAAAGTTGAAAAATATCTACTGCCCGTAAGCAAATAACGTGTGCTCAGAGCAACATCCTCGTCCCCCTACTACTTTAGTTGTTTCAAAAGTAAATTATATACTCACAGAATAACTATGTTGATATGTTAGGGTACAGGGGAAACACTGGCGTGACTTTTTCCTCGGTATATATTTTAGGTACAAGTGACCTTATAAGTTGGCATCTGGTTACTTCTCGTAAAACATGATCACATTTTATTCAGCGACATCCATCGAAAGATATCTTCACTGTCTTGTACGAAGTTACGAAGTCGTTCCGAATAAAATCACGTGTGGGGTTGACCCCGACTACGATTCATGATTTCGCATTAAAATTCAACATGAACATTTCCGTCTCTGTGGGTATGACCCTAAACAAATAAGGACGTTTTCTCAGTTTGCCAGCTATATAATGCTGAAGTTTAACGGAGAATTTGATGGACGGGGCCCTTTAAAAGATTTTTATATTGTGGGGGGCATTTAAAGCAAGGAGCCATCTAAGTGAACGGTGACAATTAGTCCATGCCTATTATACCCAGAAATTTTTCAGTATAAAAGCCTGCCCAGATTGTCAGAAATGGGACTTCCTATGATAATTTTTTATATCAATACAAGTTTACTTAGATATTGAGTGACGGAGTTTTACATACTCCCCTTGCTTGCATAAAATAAGGGGGCAGTTCTTACCAGTCATACACCCAAGATAAAGAGAGCTTTCGCAAGGCGTCACAATTGGTAAAGCCAATGACACTGTCGGGCAATAATCAACAGTGTTTCAGTGCAACAGTCACCAGTATGTCATCAGCTGCTTCTCAATTATACCACTTTTTGCCCGTCAAAAGGTCGGGCTTGTGACGTCAGTAAAATCACTCAATCGAAACTCGGTGGCTCAGAATTGAGACTATCTTAGCGCAATAAGCGCGAAGCCGCCCGAAAGGTGCTGGATACAAATACCGGAAATTACCTTTCCCAGGCTCAGACTGTAAACCCCCTTGTATGTTTTCTTGCACGGAAAACCATAACCTAGCTGAACATTATTGGCGGGTTGTCAAAATATGCTTTCATGCGAAATGTCCCGCTGCAAAAAAAGTGCAGTCTGATAAAACTTTTATCCAGCCTCGGAAATATGGTGTCAGGGGCGAGCCCACTTTTTAGGCTTTTAACCAACTGAAGTCTTCACCATTACATGCACTGTAGGCCTATGCTTCTAAAAAGACTTAATTTAGTGTTATATAAAAAGCCAGATTACAAAATCACCCAAACAACCGCCATAATTATCTTTACTTTATTCTGATGAGAAGTCTAATCTTTTGTCATTTATTTTCGCTAAAACTATTTAATCCTTTATACTGTAAGCACTTTGGCTATGTATGGTCTAGCTTTGCTTAGATCATGGCCTCCAAAATAGGCGCGATCGTAACCTTACAACAAACAAAGTGACCAGTCAATCATACCGGTTCGTCATCCTTATACAATTTTAACCAAAATCGTAAATTGGTATATCGCTTTGATTTATATCAAATTCAGAAATGTTGGGTAGCTCATATCACGCGGCATGCAATGTGTGGGTTTTAGTTACGTATTAGGCCTTGTATGCTCACCAAGGTATACGCTATTAGACAATAAACTAGGGTCGTGACTGGTCAAAGGTCACACTTATACAGCCGTGGAACGGGCTTTCGATACTTTAATGATGCAGGATGAGAATGTCTTCCCGTAAGTCTGCTTGAAAATCATTTCAGCACACCTTGTAACGTGACAATTCTGTCAATAAGTGTTACTAATAGAAGAAAAATCATCTACTTCATTTCATTCAATGATAGTGGTACATTTTATCTGATTCTTCTGATCAAAATAACGACTAGTAAGATCCCCACAGGCCTAATTTTTTCAAAAGTAAAATCATATATAGTCGGAAATTCGGGCACACAATTTTTTCATTATAGGCCTATATTGAATTTAGCCAAAAAGAGTAAAATTTAATAGCACGTTTTCAATTCCGGCTTGTAGTTTCCCCCGAAAATATGCGGGACCATTTCATCGATTGGTAAAGAAACATTTTATCTGATAATTTTCTGATCAAATAGCGGCTGCTTAGATCTCCCTATAAGCCCGGGAAATGCCATTTTCAACTGTCTGAGGGGTCGAATATTTAAAAATGTTTTGTACGCTTCGCGCCAACCAATGGTGGCGCTCCGCTTAGTCTTTCTGGCTGAATTTTAGTTTGGAACGAACTTACGTTTATCTGCAATTGAAACTTAAAAGAGCGACTGCTTGGATCTCCTTTACAAGCCTGGGAAATGTCATTTTTGACTGTCTGAGAGGTAAGAATTTTCAAATTTTCTAGACGCTCCGCGCCAACTAGTGGTGGCGCTCCGCTTTGACTGTCTTACGGGCAGAATTACATTTTTCGGGCAAAAATCTTCTGCCCCACACTGAAATGCTCCCCCACGCCTCTGGAAATACCTTACTCAGGTGTGCACTGGAACAGCTGCTTGCAACATTCAGCAGGATTCTGGATTTGCGCTCCTAGGATACATAGTCCAGTGGAGTAATGAGAACTGAGCTAATCAGTGTCTCAAAAAAGTGTTTTTATCTTAGAAAAATCACAAATTTCTCACCACAATTAGAGAAAAATAAACCTGGCAAATGCCATTTCCAGCCATCTGGGAGGTTTTAAAATCCAAAACCCCCTACAAAAGTATCCAGCCTTACCATGGACCCCTACCAGGGCTTTGCTCCCTGAACGCCACACGGGGCCCTTAAGCGGCCCCTGGACCCCACGCCGATGGGGGGGGGGGTGTGCTTCGCGCAAAACCGGACGCCTTCCGGCGTCACCATTATTTCGACTGCCGAAAACTTGTGGCCCCAATAAAAAAACATCTTCCGCCGCCTGTGCGTTATAACAGAACAACTAGGGGAGAAGAAATAGAGGGCGGCTTTCTACCAGCTATGGTATACTGAATAAAAAACTGGGGACGTAGCTCGAACCAATTGATCAGTAGGTCATGAAAACAATTGGACCACTTTACATAGAAACCCTTTCAGCTACCTAGGGGAATATGCTCAAAAACTTTTCCAACACTTTAACGGGCTTTCCTGTCTCAAGATATTATTTTGTACTGTGGCAGCTCCTGAGGATGCCAAACTAATAACGGTCTCTATCACATCGAGAACGTGGAACAGTAAAGGTGTGCTTTCTATGTCACTGAGCCTTACGGCCCCTATGAGATCAAACATTAAATGGCATTCAAATTGATGCAAAAATTATTGTTTCCAACTAACAAATTTGTAACGTTTGTGTAGCCTTCATGCATGATGTAACTTGTGGCAATTTGATTTTTTCTGTAATTTTCCCCGTTGTTTTTTAAATTGTCAGTCTCTGAAGAGGTCTCTGGGGTTTCAAAGACAAAGAGACGCATCGATAGCTAAAAGCCTGCCTAGAAAATAAAAAAGTTTAAGGTAAAACTTGAAAAATGTGTTGAACTAATATCAGTCTTATTTTCAGGGATTGTGAGGTGAGGGCGGGGAGAAGATGATCCCTCCGATTGACACTGGAATTAGAGGTTTAGGGGGAAACGGAATGTTTTCTCCGTCGAAACCGGTTAAAGCAAAAACGATGCTCCCTATAATCAATGAGAAAGTAGTCTTTATGAAAAAAAATTGTTATTTGTTAGGTGGATAAAAGTTAAAAGGGAGAGTATTGAAAAATAAATCAATAATGATTGTTAAGGCTTGATTGAACTCCGACATGGGGAGGGGTACGCATCCCCAGTTTCAACATCCTTCAACCCCCCCCCCCCCCTCATTGGAAAACGTTTGCCATTTTGAATGAGCATTTTCAATGCCATTTCACGTACATCGAAATTATATAACATCGGTCTTTTGTAACTGCTTCCTGAATACATCCTGTTGGTGATTGCTCTGTAGATTGATTACAACCACACAACCGGCCCTGACATTGACCTACTTTGAAACTAGTTCCACCGCTCTCAAGGTTCAGTGAGCAAACTTTGCTTGGCTACAAGTTTTAGCTCCTTTTTACAAATGCACTTCGGTGACTTCAGTTTTTTTAAGGCCAAACAACGAATAAAAGTTTCATGAAAAACACAAAAAGGGCTGGATAATCACTGTGGAACCAATGAGCATTATTTTCGTTTGAAACGAAAACGAGAAAAAAGTATCCAGAGGTCATGGACGTCCGCAGAAATTTTTACAAGGGGACAAGGTCATTCATGGATAATTGAATTGTGTACACTATCTAAGCGGAGCACCACCATCAGTTGGCGCGGAACGTACAAGAAAATTTTGGGTCTTACAAACCCTCCAAATGGCCTGAAACGACACTTGGCGAGTGTTATGAGCTGCATGTGCCCAGCCCTTAAACAGGAATTTCATGTCTGTAATTTTTAGATTTTCAGAATTTTCAGTGTACAAAATTGTTGAAGTGAAACGAGCCTCTTGGTCACGGCCTCGCACGCCTATGCACGATAAAACTTGCAACTGTCAAACAGCCTGTATAGGCCTATATTCGTTACCCAATTATAAATCATTTAACAGTCACTTTTTGTGCGATTGTGAACGTGCACCTCTAAATCGGTATTAGGCCAGCAAAACATAAAATCTTTCCAAACTTGACACAATACATGCATTTGGGGCCATTTTTGTGGCGAACTAAATTGCCGAACTAAGCCGCTGTGTTGTTTACTGAAATGTTAAGTAAAAATTCATTATCCCGATGAGGCAATTTCACAGAAAACATGATAAACCATGTCATGACCAATTTTGTAAAATCTGACCAAAATGCAACAACTTAACCTAGAATGTAACAACCTTCTTCCCGAAATGTAACAACTATGGAAGTTGGCCCAAAATGTAACAATCCTCTGCCCAAAATATAACTACTACAAAAGTTGGTCCAAAATTTAACACCTTCTTGCCCAAAATGTAACAATCGGGTCATTTCAAATCAAAGAGTTGCAAATTTTATCATTGGACCGGGAACCTCAAATTTGGAATCTACGATTTCCATCAACCCGCGTGCAAGTTCAACCCCAAATTTCGGAGTCTGTAACTTTATTCGCCATCTTGGATTCTCTTAGACCTCATAGGAGACACTGACACAAAAGGGGTTAGACTGGGCACGAGAATTACAATTCGACTTTGGGAACTCCTTTAAGGGGATCCGACCTTGGTTGGCCATAGTTACGGCTTATACATGTATTTTGTCGGCCATTTTGATGACGTCACGCGAAGTAGACAAGTTTGTTTAAAGTTATCGTGGTGTTTCAGTTTTTATTGCCATCAAACATCAAGTACATATACAATTTAACCAGTTGAGGTGCACTCTAAAACAACGTTCATTGTATTAATATATTCTCTGGCACATACCTAAAACGTTTTTCATTTTCTCAAGGGCGGCGATCTGTATGAGATATGGGGAGGGGCATTTTCACCAAGGGCAGGCGGGTAACCAGGAACTGTGATATATGGAATGGTAACCGAGGTATGTTTTAGCGGTCAGTAGTGACGACATATGATACACACTGCTTCCCATCATAAAATGATATTTCCAGTCTGTCACAGTTAGCCTAGCGGTGTCGACGCGTTTCAGTGTACTTACCAATACGCGCGAAGCGCGCAAAAACTTTTTTCTTCTTGTGAGACTTTCCATTTCTTGCAAAGCAGCATGAAGCTTCGACCAGGACATTGAATGGCAGAGTCAGTTCCAATAAAAAGGTTACTATATTTTTCATGGTAAAGATAAGAGGTAAATTTTGAAATAATTTTTTGGTTCGAGAGCGAGTTGAAAATCAAGTATCCCACTCATTACTTTAAACATATTAGTCCAGTAGTCAACATTAATCTAGTACTGCTACATGAATCCCAGAGTGGTGTCGCAGGGCAGGCGTGACGAAACAGAAAACTTTTGCTGAGTATTAACAAGACCATCTAAGCGGAGCGTCACCTTCAGTTGGTTCTAAACTGCATATAACCACTTCTTGAAGCAACATTTTTCAAATATTGGGGACTAAACATACCTTCAGCAGTACAAAGTGACGGTTTTACGAAACAAAGTTCGGAACAAACCAATTTTTATGCGAGAAGTGCCTTGGAAATTTACGGGTTTTGCTTGGGAAAACCTGAAAATATTTCTCTCATAGTAATGGAATAGAAGAAGTTTCCCACTTCTCATAGCAGACAATTTCAATTTTCCCAGCATATTTTTCTCAGTTCCCTCCAAAGCTGTCTTGAGTTCCTTGTTGAGCAGATGCAAGCCCTATTTAATTTTTCAAAATATTCCGAGGAGCCTGGGAGTCAATGTAATCAGCGAACTCTCTGTGCATATTAAAACATGTTAGCTATCCTGCACCTTTTCATTTTGATGATAATCAAAGATCATTCAAGAAATTAAGAAGTTTGTTTTCTCCACTTGAAGTGGAATACCAAGACACCGTATTTCAGGAGAAAATCCCCTCCCATTGTACCCTAAACTTATCTTTGAGACACTTAACATTTTCTATACAATATCATGGTGTATATGGGCAAAGGGCCTTCCATACAGAAGCAAAAAACGATATTCTGTCGTTTCAATATGGTGTACATAGAGAATAACTCCCGCATTGACTTTTTATACGCTGTTTGCAAAAATACTGTTCAATCAATACATTTTAAACCTTGAGTTTAAGAGATTAAACCAAATATAAATGTAAAAAAGCGCATTCAATTTCTTTTTTAAATTCAAGGACAAAAAGCTACAGAAATTAAAATTATCATGTCGAATCGATCGTAAAATATATTGACTAGTCTACAGGTTATAACAAAAAGAAAAACCAGCTTCACATATTTTTTCTTCATGCCTCAAATACGGGGACATTGATATGATGACAAATAGCCCCCCCCCCCCCCCCGCCTTCTACATGTATGACATAATTAATGAAGGAATTCTTCCCCTTTAGGAAATAAATCATTCATTTTCTGACCGTACTACAAATGATATCATATTTATTGAAAAAAGAAATAGTTCTAGACCTGCTTTAACTTAAAACCAAAGAAAATATGTACTTAGAAAAAGTGAACTGCTGACCAGTGATATCCAACATTGAACACAAGGTGAATTTGTGGACACAAAATTGATGAGAAGATGTCTCTTCTTCTAATTTGCAAAAGGAATATAAGGTTTTTAAAAATTAAAATAACTTTCAACCAAAAACAAACGTAAAAGAATCAAGTCCTCCCATCAATAATGTGTTAAGAAATTCATCTTTCATTGTTCTCAAGATAAAACCACTTTCATGTACCTCATGACATATGTCTAACAGGAAGTGCTGCGCAGTGTTCATTGTTTAACTCTTAACTACTTTTCATCTCATTTATACAGTTACAAGTGACATATATTTTTCTAGAGGCCACCCCATCTAAATCAACTAATTCCTTGGCACAGATCTATTTTTTAAAAAAAAGACAAAAAATGAGTCTACGTCCAATCTATAAAGTTGCATAATTATATTGATTTAAACTTGAACTTGCGTAAAAAATTGTCGTGTCAAGTTATCATCACTTAAAGAAATTCGTATTAGTGACCATATTTACGACAAGTCATATTTTACATCAAATAACCAAATTTGCCATTTTCATGTCACCAAACTTTTAAGACATAGCGGGTAGGACGCGCACTTATAGTCTCAAAGCTGGCTACATCAAGCGCATGCACGTAGGGATAGTAGTTCACAAAAATCCCCATTCATGAAACTTCTTCTGATAACAGTTCTAAGAAAATTAGGAAATAAGATGGCCTGGAGGGAAGGAGGGTTGTTTTCTCCTTACCATTCTCTTTGAAAACCTAGGGTTGGAGGAAACGATGCGACCGTTTTCTTCCACTCACTTCCGAAGAGAAGGGAGAAAGCCAAAATAAAGAGGGCGTACTCCAAGAAAGGATGAAAACACCTTCAGCATTTAGCATCACGTTTTTAAAACCTTACCAAGTGTGGACGTGACCAAACAATTAGAGAAGTTGAGCGTCAGTAGCATCTTATTATACTATACACTCCCCTTTGTCAAAAGTTTGTTCTGATTTTACGCAACTTAAAATTTGTTTGATAATTAGACATGTAGCATCTTTGTGATGTTGTTTGGGAATGAAGACAGCAGATACTTTTAATATTGTTTGTTGTATGTTTTTGCTATTGGTTATGGATCATGTTAGTCTTTACCAGGAGTCGGACTTTTTAGTTTTCCGGTCTTTATTTAAATAAGAAATAAAAATGCTCATTTACGGCGCCTCGATAAAGGAGCATCACGCTAGCTACTGCCATTCTCTTTGTTCTTCCAATCCGCCTTCATACGGCGAGCACATGGCACATTATTAGTGGAATCCGAGGGCCCGCCTAAGGGCTCCTAGGGGGTCCAGGAGCAAATATCCGGGAAGCTATTGGATTTCTATGTGAAAGAACTCACAGAAAAACTGTTTAAAGGAGAAAATTCAGAGGTTATGTTCTTGGGTATATTTAATTGCGACATAGAAAAGAGGGTTAACCACATTGTAAGTGTTACCGGAAGCACATACTGACATTTCAAGCGCTAGATACGGTAGGGTTTTAAGCTGTTAACATGTTCACAGTGCACTAATCACTTCATAGTTTTTATCATAAGAGCAACGTACTCATTTATTACACAGGGTTTTACATATGAAGGGGAAATCTGGGCAATGTCGGTCATGTGACATGAAATCATTAAGTTGGGTATATGATGTGAACAGCATTAAAATCCAAGAAAATTTTCAGCAAGTTCCATTAAAATTGGTCAAGAATTAACCATTTTACAAGATGATTTCTTATTTACACTTAATAGTACATAAAAATGAGCTCAACGTGTAAAATTTGTGACGTCTAGGGAGGGACATGCTAAATATGGCTGGTGGACGGCATCCTTTGTTTTGCAATCTTCATTTCAAGGGCAGTTGTAACATAAATATGTCTTGAGGATTTTTATTTTTACATTTTGAAGTTAAAATTGTGTCTTTGAAAATCATCAGTATCAATCACCAAACCTAAACTATCGGATGAGTAATTAAGAGAAAAGTAACGTAGGGTTAACAAAAGAAATTCCAACACTTCATCATTATTTTAGCTTGGTACAGGCAACAAGTTGCTTCAAAAGTATTCAAAGTGTTTAAGGAGGTATATCTTGAGAACCAAGATACCTAATAATAATAATTATTATTATAAAGATACCTACATAATTCTGAATGATTTTTTCCTTAGCAAAGCTCATTCTTAACCCCCCAAATAAAATCAGGACGTTTTGATGACATGTCACACAACCTTTAAATGTTAGAATTAACTAGGTAATTTTCTATGTCGCGGGCCCTCAGCAGGTTACTATAGGAATGGTAGTGTCGGAAAAAAATTACATAAAGTCGGATCTTTCGATAGTAAGTGTCAGTGCCTCATCAGATTTTTTTTTTGGTTCAGCTCTTTGATTTTAAATGAAGTGTTTTTTAGTCTAAAAACTAGTTGTATTTTATTTTCACGTGGTCATGCAGAAGTGGATTTCATCGTTCTTTGTTAATGCTTTTAATAGCGTCATCAAAATTTTGGCCCGGGCATTTACGTGAAATGAATTTTTCTTTGAAAACGCCTCTCAATTCTTTTTGAACAATGAGAATACAATATACTTTGTAGGGTAACGAGGCAAAAAAGGCTTCCAATTTCCTCTTACTAGTTTATGGTCGTAACTCATAGCAAAAAAATAAATTAAGGAACTAATGCAGAGTATCCTCAAAAGCCTTGCACTTAAAAGTTTAAATGGCTAAAATGTACTTATACAAAAGGCATAAGGCATTATCTCTTCTGCCAGAAAAACAAAAATGCCAAAATGTCTGTCTTGCAGTCCCTTAAGAATGAGTGTTCTATGGTTCTAAGCTTTTCATGTCGCACTCTCTTTAACCCTTTGCCGTTGTGCTCCAATCGGGGCATATTTGCGGCCGCGGGAGTGGGCGGAAAAGCGGACGTAGCACGCCCCGCATCAGCTTCCGTAGGTTATTGACCCCGTGACCTTAAACTATTGACCCTCTCGTTGTTGTGGCCGAATTTTCGGGTAGCTACTCGCAGTTTCGAGCTCCGCGTGAAACAGTAAAGATGGGTTACAGCCTCGCTCTCCGCATGGGTCCAAAAGGACCCAAACAACGGTAAAGGGTTAGACCTAAGGGTTTAAAAACGAGCAGTACTTAAAATTGCCATGGTTCATTCCCATTCAATATCAAAAAGATGCTACCTGTGTAATTATAAGACCAAGTTTAAGCTCAGAACGCGTTAAAAAAACCTACAAACTTTTGAAATAGGGGACTGTATGCCTATTATATACGGAAGACTAATGCGGCCATGATAAAAAAAAAAAAAAGAATGAGCGTAAAACCCCCCGTTTTCTCTTTTTTTTTCCTCTAAAAACAAAATTTTTTTTTTCTCTAAAAACAAAATTTTTTTTTCTCTAAAAACAAATTTTTTTTTTCTCTAAAAACAAATTTTTTTTTTCTCTAAAAACAAAATTTTTTTTCTCTAAAAACAATTTTTTTTTCTCTAAAAACAACATTTTTTTTTTCTTTAAAAAATTTTTTTTTTCTCAAAAAACAAATTTTTTTTTTTCTCTAAAAACAATTTTTTTTTCTCTAAAAACAATTTTTTTTTCTCTAAAAACAGAAAAATCACACAAACGGCATTAGCCTATACTGAATTACCTTCTACTAGTTGCATTAAGATTCTGACATTATATATATCACAACACCTTCATGCATGCTTTTTTATATAAGATAGCAATGGATCGAAACCACCTTCTTCGACGGTATTTTAACATGGGCTTAAACTACGCTGACATACAAGCCGTTTTAGCCTGTGAACATGATATTGTTATAAGCAACAGACACTTGCGACGGTGGCTGAGACGGCTAGGACTCGCCAGGAGGACCTAACCGTTGTTGTAGAATTTCTAGAGCGGGAAATACAGTCATCTGGACAGTGTCACGGATACCGATGGATGCATTTAAAGTGTTTGCAAAATGGCATTAACATTGATAAGAAACGGTTCGTATTGCTTTAAGTCTTTTACATCCTATTGGAGTTGCGTTAAGGTCCATGAGGCGTCTTTACAGAAGGGTATACCGTGCCAGTGGTCCCAACTATATTTGCCATGTGGACAGCTATGATAAACTGAAGCCATTTGGTATTGGAATCAATGGCTGCATTGACGGGTTTTCACCTAAAGTCATTTGGTGTGAAGCGTATATGGCAAGCCAAATGCCCAATAATTCGATAAACTTGGTTTATCGACCGATAAACCAGGTTTATCAGACGATAAACCAGGTTTATCGACCGATAAACCTGGTTTATCGACCGATAAACCAAGTTTTTCGACCGAAAAACCAGGTTTTTCGACCGATAAACCTGGTTTATCAGTCGATAAACCTGGTTTATCGTCTGATAAACTCGGTTTATCAACCGATAAACCAAGTTTATCGAATTATTGGGCTTTTAGCGTCGATAAACCTGGTTTATCAAACGATAAGCCAAGTTTTTTGATAAACCGGGTTTATCAATTCGATAAACCAGGTTTATCAATTCGATAAGCCAAGTTTTTCACCAAAGAAGTGATAAACCTGGTTTATCAAATCGAAAAACCAGGTTTATCGGTTGATAAACCAAGTTTATCAGTCGAAAAACCAGGTTTATCGGCCGATAAACCAAGTTTATCAAATTGTTGGACATTTGGCGTCGATAAACCTGGTTTATCGACCGATGAACCAGGTTTATCGATTTTGAAACGAGAGACACAGAAAACTCGGTTTATCGAGCCTAGCTTGAACTCAGTTTATTGCCCTTCAGTTGTGGACAAACGGCTTTGTATACGCGTAAAACATGAATGCCATGTCATACATTTCAGTACGTATGAAAGACTGAGAGACTTATTACTTGAAGAAAGATTCGGATAGGAACCTAAATAACATACAGTAGACGCCCTCGGCAATTGCGTACTACAGTAGACGTCGACACAGTATGTCAGATATAGGGCTCGGATGGATCATGGCGGTCAATTTGAGACAAAACTTCAGACCTGTCTTAATTTCATTAATCGGGCTTTTTGTAACGGCTGTAAAGGGCCAAATGGTGACGATCATTCTTCGCTGCCAACTGTTTCATCATTCCTGTAAAGGGTGTCAAATTTACTTCGATCCTTTCAAAGGTGAGTCGAATGCAGATCGGCCTAGCCTCCCAAGACAGTAATATTTACTAATAAGAGTCCTACGGTGGGAATCTGTCGTTGGAGTTTAGACCCTACCTTAGCACTACATTTGAATTCTTATTGGCTTTCAATAGGCCACTACGTACAGGACCTGGGCTATGCAAAAAGCATTGGGGAAATGTAGCCCCACCTCCCCCCTCCCCCATTCGATCTGGCGTAGGCTATGTAGGCCAGTATCCAGTCAAAAAGTCGCAGTGATATAAAGTATATTCATATATATTTAAACTTCTCCTCCTTCTTCCATTGCCATTATGATTCCCGCACGCGGGCGGGACGTCTATCTACAGGATGACAATAAATGTGAAACTGAAAGTATTCTCTACAGAAGTACTGACCAAGACCTACGAACGACCGTACGTGCTCTAACGGTATACATGTACCGGTTTATCTGTGATTGATGCTAGTCTAAGTAACTCCATGAAAACAATATACCGGCGTAGGGATATAAAATCGGTATGAAAAACTTGGCTTATCAGTTGATAAACCAGGTTTTTCGACGCTAAATGCCCAATAGTTCGATAAACCTGGTTAATCGGTCGATAAACTTGGTTTCTCGACCGATAAACCAGGTTTTTCGAATTGATAAACCCGGTTTATCGAATTGTTGGACATCTGGCTTTTATAAACCAGGTTTATCAACTGATAAGCCAAGTTTTGATAAACTTGGTTTATCAAATTGATAAACCGGGTTTATCAATTTGATAAACCAGGTTTATCAATTCGATAAACCAAGTTTATCATCAGTAAAGAGATAGACTTGGTTTATCAAATCGAAAAACCAGGTTTATCAGCCTATAAACCTGGTTTATCGACGCCAAATGTTCAATAAATAGAAAAACCGGGTTTATCGAATTGATAAACCAGGTTTATCCAAGTTTATCGACTTTTTTGTGAGAAAATCGATAAACCTGGTTTATCGATCGATAAACCAGGTTTATCAAAAAAAAAACTTGGCTTATCAGTCGATTAACCTGGTTTATCGGTCGATAAACCAGGTTTATCGGTTGATAAACCTGGTTTATCGGTCGATAAACCAAGTTTATCGAATTATTGGGCATTTGGCTTGCCATAAGCGTATAAAACCAACAGCGATCCATCAGTCATAGCTGGTTACTACATCGAAGCAGTAGAGCGAGAAGGCGGGTTCCGTTTCTCATACGCACAGATATGGGCACAGAAAATAGAGCAAGGAAACAAATGCAACTTTTCTTCCATAGGAACATTCCAAATTCAGAAGAAGGTGGTTTCGATCCATTGCTATCTTATATAAAAAGCATGCATGAAGGTGTTGTGATATATATAATGTCAGAATCTTGATGCAACCTGAAGGTAATTCAGTATAGGCTAATGCGGTTTGTGTGATTTTTTGTTTTTAGAGAAAAAAAATTTTGTTTCGTTTTTAGAGAAAAAAAAAAAATTTTGTTTTTAGAGAAAAAAAAAATTGGTTTTAGAGAAAAAAAAATTTTGTTTTTAGAGAAAAAAAAAATTTGTTTTTAGAGAAAAAAAATTTGCTTTTAGAGAAAAAAAAAATTTGTTTTTAGAGAAAAAAAAATTTTGTTTTTAGAGAAAAAAAAATTTGGTTTCAGAGAAAAAAAAAATTTTGTTTTTAGAGAAAAAAAATAGCGAAAACGGGGGGTTTTATGCTCATTTTTTTTTATCATGGCCGCATTAGTCTTCCGTAATTATAAGATGATGCTACCGCCTTATTACTTTACAGTAAATGTTTAGTCACGTATTTGGTTAGTGTTAACAATTTTTCGCTATATGTCAACCGTGTCTTCGTCCTTTCTTGGATTACGCCCTCTGTAGTGTGGTTTCCTACCCTGATCTGTTCATATCTCTCCTACAAGAGAAAAGAAACGGTCCTTGTTTGTTTCCTTCCACCCTTTCAACCCTCGTTTTTCAAACAGAAAAAGACAATGGAGCAACAGTTAGGAGAAGAAGGTCCATTATTTCCAGCTCACTTTTGTAGGCAAGATTTTGTCCTCTTGAATCTTCGTCTGAATTTTGCAAAATGTTAGGTGGGAACATTTCGGTCTTTTTTGTAAGACCATATTTTGTAACTGCTTAAGACCTTATTAAGTAACTAATCTTTTCATTTAGTCTGTCATCTAGCATGGAACTACAAATAACAGATTTACCATGTCAAGATCTGAGATTTTCGTTAGTTATTAAGTTTTTTTCCTTTCTGAGACAAGGGAGGTAGGTACACGTCCCTTCACTGTAAAAAAGGTGGTTAAAAAAATCACCACCACTGGTCACGTATGTCAAATACCTGAAATTGGTTAAATTTTACTCAATAATTGTTGGTTAATGGGTTACCCAAGAGATTTTTTACCACTTAATTGGGTAACCAGTCTGTGGAGTGACCAATTAACACATATTGGGTAAAACTTAGACAATTTCATGTATTTGACATACGTGACCAGTGTTGGTTGATTTTTTTTAACCAACTTTTTAAGAGTGTTCTGAAACGTACATTACTTGGGACTCCGAAGTCCTTCATGAGTGAATATTTGATTTCGTCAGACAAGGGAGACTTGTGAAAAAGATGAGAGAGAGACATTTCCATGAGTTCATACACCACCATGATTGCCTGCGTAGCAAACTGTTGGACATATTCCTTCTTCAGTCATATCCCCTTACCAAAGATTGTCAAGCCCAAACGCCTTAAAGGGGACTGAAGAAACCGAGTCCGCTTCGCGAGGCACCACCGTGAAAGAAATATCTCAGTGACGTCACAACAAGGCATAAGCAACCGTCGTGTTTGACGGTAAGCCTGTAAGTAGGCCTACATATCGCGGTTGCCCTTTAACACTACTGGATATACGCCACATGCACGAAAAGCGCCAATGACGACTCGTGAAACTCTCTACAGCTGATTCGAAACGACTGTTATCAAACCAGGGATTTCGCCAGAAACACATACAAAAGGAGGCGGGGGGGGGGGGGAGGCAAATTACCGATAAACCCCAAGTTCAAATTGTTGCTGCCCTAAGCTAAAGTTACAAGTAGGTTCAGGAGGAAAAAGCTTGCTTCAAAATCCCTGCAAGATGCAATTTGAATTGTTTTATAAACCATTTATTTGTGTAAGTTCAAACATAGTTTCAAAAGCGTCCTCTTTTTAAAAAGAAACCAAGATACAGACAATTTTCTATTTTTATGGAAATTAAAAGGGAGGAGGATTTAGCTCACCTTCTTTTGGAAACTTTTGGAAAGGGACGCAGACCCACCAAAAGAGGAATCTGAGAGTAATTCTGGTAACTATTATTTTAGTTAATTACAGTTCTTTACATACAGGTGTTTTTCTAAACACTTTCTGCTTCTACTTTGTAAAGACGTTTAGATGCTAAACATGTATGTCTAAATTCTAATCATTTCGCTTTTAAACACGTTTCCAAACATTTAGTGCATAAAAGCTTATTAACAAGTTTAGAACATAAATAGGTTGACAAAGTGTTGCGATATAGGTGTTAAATTGCTGAAAATGTTTTTTGTATAGTGCATAATCATACTTTATGATCGTATATTAACAGAGAGAGATCTTTTGTAGAGGAAGCAAAGATCACATGAACTCAAGACACATGACACTTGGCAAAACTATCACAAGCACACTGCACCCACAACATGTCTACGCTCCAAAAGAGGTGTTCAGGAATTACACGTTTTTTTGAGCCTGACTTTGTAAACACGTTTAGATGCTAAACACACGTGTTAACGCAAGGCTTTGGAGTGCCAAATATTTAAAGTTTCATATTTAAAATTGTCTAACATCATATAAACATGTCCACAAAATGGGGGGAAATTGTTTAATAGCTAAAAACGATTTCGTAGTTTATAGTCCCACGTGCCCATTCTGTAGAATGATTAAGCACCTAAGTCATGTATAAAAATAACGTCAAAGTAACTGCGACTCGGTAATCTGAAAGGTTATATCATACTTGTCCTACTAATTTCGTGATGTCATTTTGAAATGATTCACCGAAAAACTTTTACTTATCAAAATAGACTAACGGCAAATAAGCATAATGGCGAGTCAGTCATTGTGACGTTTTCAAAACAGCCGAAAGATCTATGCCGTAAACCCCACAGACTTTGTAACGATACAATTCTCACGATGAAAGAAAGGTCACTTAGCTTATGTATTCGTTTTATCCATTTATCCGTAGCCACCTGTGTTCACCATTTATAGTATTTAAAAATACCAACAAATACGGTAAAGTTGAAGAGCACAACAAATAACACATTGTGCGGCAAATAAAACTTTCATAAACGGAATATGGTATACTGGTAAAGAAGAAACACTTCATTTGACTACTTGGCTTTACTCTCGTTGGGACAGTTGGGACAATAAGGGTATGATATCATTGAAAAACGGGTAATTATCAATCATTGTTACTTTTACATTAATTTTTGTTGTAGAATATAAACGAATCCGATCATAGTTTGTTCTTAGTGACTGTTGGCAGCCATTATAAAGGGTTCCATAAGCCTAAAATCGTCTTCATTTATTGTCTACGTGAATTTCAAACCCTTATCTTCAAAGAAATTGAGGAAATCAAGATACATTTTAGTTATTTGGTTAGTTAGATAGAGTTTAAAAAAACGGATACATTTTAGTGTACAACCATTCATGGAACAGATAATCAAGGATATCGAAAGTTATGGTCGACTAAAATCAGACCTTCATTTGCTGTCCGAATTCGTCTATATCATTTTATATTATATAACGTATTAAAGCACCTAAAAGAGTAAGTATTTATTTTGCTACACAGGTGTTTTTTAGAACTGGGCAAAGAGAAGCACCACAATTTTACATATTTTTAAATTCAATTTTTACATCGTGGTCAAGGTTTTACTAAATTAGCGAAATTATTGACACTCTAAGAATTTTGTCCCCTTTTTGTTAACACGAAAATTCTAAACATGTTGAGGAACAGAAAAAAAAGTTCAGCATTTAATCGTTTTTGTACATCCAGATATGTTTACATAAAAATATATTTTTTATGTTTACATTTGATACAATTTAGTTTTTTATTTAGTTAGAGTTTTAGGGTCCAGATACATTTTAGTGTACAACCACTCATGGTACAGATAATCAAGGCAATCGAAAGATTGAAAAAAAAAATTGATAGATCTCAGTTATGGCCTGACTAAAATCAGACCTTCACTTGCCGTCCGAATTCGTCTTTATCATTTTATATAATAATACGTAATTTCTGCATCTGAAAACAACTTAAGTATTTCTTTTGCTACATAGGGAGTTTTTTAGAACTGGGCAAAGAGAAGCACCACCATTTTTTATAATTTAATTTTTATATCGTGGTCAAGGTTTTACTAAATTAGCGAAATTATTGACACTCTAAGAATTTTGTCCTCATTTTGTAAACACGTCTAAATTCTAAACATGTTCAGAAATAGAAAAAAGAGTTTAGCAATTAAACGTTTTTTTTAGCATTCAAATATGTTTACAAAGTTGTTGTGGAAAAGTTTTTAGAAAAGCGATTAATTACTTTCACACCCGGGCTGCTTTCAAGATGCTTACTATTTACTATTTCTATTTCGTATTTTGTTGAAGTACGTATGCGGCTTTTACTCCTCTCAAAATCTGCACCCAAAATTGTACTTTTTGTTTGACAGCTGACACTACAGGAATGGATTTATACAGGGAGTTGCATCAGTATCCCTTATTTAAAACAGACTTACCCGGCGCGCCCTCTGATATTTTCCAAGGTCTATTTTTTAACTTTGTACATGGTTCATTTTGCCTCTTCGTTTGTGCATCGTTTTGTATTGTCTCAAAATTACAAAATGATATTTCATAGAACACGTTTTCATATTTTCAGATAAAATAGCAAATAAGGCAGTTATCAAAAGTCAACTTAGGAGCCAGGGGCAAAAATGGAGGCCTCGATTCCCGAATTAAGTCCACCTTTTTGGACTTGGACTCGGGATCTCCTTACTTGGCTTGGACTCGAGGTCGAGTCCATCACGTTCAGCCTTTTTCTTCGTCACATTTTTTTTTTTTAATTTCATAGTCTGAGTCATAGTTTGATTTCATACTACACCCAAAACTCAACATATATTAGGGTTTTATTTTCCTCATTATAACATGCAGTAGTAGGCTATTGTAGTTACTATGACAGTTCAGTAGTGTACTGAGGTACCTACTGGCATTGTGCTTGGTGCTCAGCGTAAGCAATGGAGTAGGGAAATCAAGCCAGTGAGTTACAAGTGGAAAAAGCCGTGGTGGCTCGTTACGAACTGGGCCTTAAGCCTCAGTGTAACCAGGGAGGTGTGATTAATAGCACCTCCCTGGTGTAACTTACTAATGAGAGGAAGAGAATTTTTATAACTTTTAAGAATTAGCGTACAAAACTGGCATAACTATTTAATAACCGCACAATCTACAGTCTATGATAGGTAAATTGAGTATTGAAGGACACCAGGAAGCACGATCTATGTGTATAAAAACTATAAACATAACTGTAAACATTTTTGTGATTTTTGGGGGAGAATGAAATGTAATCGTAAGAAACTCAACTGCAGCTTTGTGTCATATGTCTTCCCAATTTACGCTGCAAATTGATCCATTTGGTCAATTTGGACAGCCAAGACAAATAATTTATCAGCCTTTTCCGGGTATGAATAGAAGGAAGGGGTAAGAACCGCTTTTTGCAGAAAATATAGTTTTTCTAGGAGTATATGATAATTCAGATAATTCTGTTTGATCAGCCAATTTCGAGCTTGCTCAACGATTTATCATGACAAACGACACAACTGTAATTTAACTGAACTTTCATTCAAAATGTATAAAGCCTGACATCCTATCAGTTAAACCTACAACAGACCCGTAGCCGTAAGGAAGGGGGTGTAAAGGTATGCCCTCCGTAAGATTTACTGTGACCCTTGTATGGATTATCAATCAAAAAGAGGAAATGTTTAACTCTAAATTAGATGATCCCAAAAGCATTCAATAAAAACCTTTTTTCTTTCAGTTTACATTTCATTTTAAAACATTTTCAAGTGCTACCTTTACTAATTGAACATTATTTTTCATTAAAATTGCTTTAACACATATTTCAAACATGCCATCTTTATAAAGGTATTTTTAGTGAAATCAGAGCAGGTCACATAAAACTGCAAACATTGAATTTCTTGATTACACTTTATTCGGGAGCTTTCGATTTGCACGTTCACCTAGTCGACTTCTGCGAGACTACGTAAATTTTAGCCTCTGCGTATGCGTCACGTCTTCTCCCTCGTCCTCGAGAACCTGTCCACCGCGGTTTTGCCGTTTATCCCCAACTGCGACGAACGTTCACAGGCATGTGTGACGTCACAGAATTTCTGAAAATGGATAAAGTGGCAAGAGTACATGCTGCTTTCCCTCCTGGTGATCTGTTTTGTACAAAGGTAGTCACTTTTTACCTTAAATGTATGTGAGATTGATGTTTCATTAGGGAATGTGCTTTATTTTGCACGTTTTCTTTCAACTTCAACAGGCGGAAACTCAAAGTTGCAAAATGCTCTTTATTTCTCCATGAAAACATACCAACAACTTTAACTGGCGTTAATGTTGTAGACATGCATTCAAAACGTTGAAGAAATTTACGTTTGACGTTGATTTAATTTTGCACAAATGAACTTGGGTAGATTAATCTTCAATCAAGACTCATAATTTTACCATTGATGAGTGTCGGACCGGTCTTGAGTGTCTTAACAATGGCAAAACTCCAGGGTGTGACGGTCTCTCTGTTGAATTCTTGAAAAACTTTTGGCCTATTATAGGCCGGTGTGTCACCGAGTCGTTGAATTATGCTTTTGATCATGGTACTTTATCTCATGAACAGGGCCGGGGAGTTATTGCTTTAATCCCAAAGCCAGATAAAGATCATACTCTTATTAAGAACTACCGCCCCATTTCATTGCTAAATACAGACTATAAGATATGTGTCAACCCTTACTCCAAATCCAGATATGGATTGATATCTGGATATATCTGGTTAAATAAAGCCTTTATATGGCCATATCAAGCCAGATATACAGCCAGATTTAGATGCCTTGATATAATATATCAAGTTTTATATGGCCATATCAAGCCAGATATAACTTGATTCAAGAAAGGATCAGATATGCAAATAAAGCTTTATATGGCCATATCAAGCCAGATATAAATTGATGAAATACCTTCCCAGATATACAAATAAAGTTTTATATGGCCATATCAAGCCAGATATAACTTGATGAAATGCCTTCCCAGATATACAAACAAAGTTTTATATGGCCATATCAAGCCAGATATAACTTGATGAAATGCCTTCCCAGATATGCAAATAAAGTTTTATATGGCCATATCAAGCCAGATATAACTTGATGAAATACCTTCCCAGATATACAAATAAAGTTTTATATGGCCATATCAAGCCAGATATTACTTGATGAAATGCCTTCCCAGATATACAAATAAAGTTTTATATGGCCATATCAAGCCAGATATAAATTGATGGAGTACCTTCCCAGATATACAAATAAAGTTTGATATGGCCATATCAAGCCAGATATAACTGATTAAAATACCACGACAGAATTACATATAAACTTTTACATAGCCATATTAATACTTTAGGGGTTAATTTGTGTGCCTGTCCCACATAAAGACCTTCTCTGGAAGCTGAACTTGTATCCGCAAATCAAATTCAGAACATTCAAACCATATTCAGCCATATTTTACCAACATATGCAAATGACTCTCCAATGTGGGTGTGGTCAGGAATTTAGGGCCCTGATTTTCTTTTTATTGTATTTAAGGAAGCAATATGTGAAAAATCATGAAACCTTCAACAAAATTTATGTTGGGATATTGCCCCATACGATAATTTAAACCAATAATGGGGTGTAATCATTTAAAAGTAGGAATTTCAAAACAGTTTTGTTCTTCACTATTAAGTAATTTAACAACTTCAAATACTTAAAGACACGGTATCGTGGCGCGAAACGGGGGCGATATTTGGACAGCCTTCAAAAAATTTGTTATCCCACCCAAAATCCCGGATGTAGCCCATAGACACCGTATGATAACAGTTCATACGATTGGGTGGGATAGCGTACTGCTGCATACGGTATGCTTGTTTGTGTGAGCGTTAACAGGCGTAGTATCTGTGTTAATTTGTATGTAGCAGGGAGTTGTTTTCCTGATACAAGTCACTTGCTCAGTGTGACAACAGAGAGACCCTTGGGAATTTTCCCAATATCTTGGGAATTTTGAACCGTCTCGATCATTCTTTTCCTTCCCACTTTGAAAAAAAGAAATATTGTGTGATTGTTTCTTTTTTCTTCTTTTTTAAGTCACTTATTAATTAATTATGAAATATGTGAATAAGTTCTAATAAGAATGCCAAGGTGGCTAATTTGTATTAAATTTCCGGCTCAATTGTTTTGTGTTTTAATCATCAGTTTGACTTCGATGCTATAGGCTATTAGTACTGTAGTTCAACGTTGAGAGGCTATACGTTGTTATTCGAGACGTGATCTTGGGAATTTCTAAAAAGACGAACTGGCCTAGGAAACCTGCATTGAACTTGAGAAATTGGTCGAAGCGAAGGGGCTAGTCTTAGTCTTACGACAGCAAAATGTCTTCCTGTGCAGAACTTCAGAAAGAAAAATCGAAGGACAGCGTTTGCACACGTTGTCACGAGAAGGAGAAATCAAACGAGAAAAATACAGTAGCAAACGAAAGTCAGGGGTTCCCTTTCCCATTCTCACGCGGAATAGGCCATACCTAACGTTAGATCGCCGCAGAAAAAGCATGTTGATTGATTGGGGAATGGCAAGTCTCTTGTTTATAACGGCGATTTTGCGAAACATCATCTCACAGATCATGCTCAAAGGTAAGTGAAATGTGTTTGTTCAGCCTACAGTACTGAGTAGTAAAAAGTAAACAGGATTCCCGTCTCGTTAGTGATCCACATACCCATCCCACACGCGTTTTTAGCATATGTACAGTACAGAGTATGCATAGGCCTAACGTTAGGACAATTTTATTAGTAGCTAGGCTTTTGACGAGCTGGTACAGGTTACAGCAGAAGTGATCAGCACTATATTTACCACTTCATCAAAATCGTAACCCCAGAATAAGCCCCACTACTCTTGAAAAATCTGACTAGCCTATGTTCTCAGTTTGCTCATATACATGCCCTATCTTAGTTTACCCTTATGATCTCTAAGAGCCTGGCGCGGAGTTTGCACTTTCCCCAATATTGTCTTCTCAAAACTTTCTTATCAAGCATAGACCTACAGTACAATATGCTATCACTAAGATAATCCTAGCTGTTTCATTAGCCTGCAGACCACAGTGACAATGAGTAAGTGCTCAGCTTTGCTGGATCAGTAATTTGCCAAAGATTTGACTGGATGAGAACAGCAGTCTGTAAGTCTGAGCATGTTGGATTTATAATATAAATGAAGATTATCTGGTGCACTGCAATCAGGTGAGCAGGATCAAGGCACCATTATCCAGTAATTGATTTCTGTAACTAATTTGCTCATGCTTGAGTGACCTCCAGCTGCATAGTATGTAATTGATACTAGTTATATGAATTGCAAAAAAAGGAAATGAAGGCTTTGATAAGCATTATTCATGTGTGAATGCATTCCAAAACATTAAAAAACTAATGAATGCATTCAAACAGTAACTGAAGGCTTGGTAGACTTCAAAGGAAATTATGAAGGCTTATTCAGAATGCAAGGAAGACTTCATTTGAGGAAGAAAATAAGCATTCCAACTCACTGACAGCTTAATTTAGTTCTTCGAATGCTAAATGATACATTCAGAAGGCATAATGAATGCTTATTGAATGCTAGTAAGCATTCAATAAGGGTGATGAGGGTCCCCATCCAAATGCTAGTAGTGGTTTGCCAAATTGCCAGGTATATGTGGGTAAAAAAAAATTGAAAGGCAACTGCCTTCCTAATGTAAGGTAAGGCCCCATATAGGCCTATAGGCTTTCAAGTACGTACGTACATCATAAATTTCCCCCCATGTGTGGAACAATGCTATAGTATAGAAAGCTATGTCAGTATATAGGCCTTCATCAGTCGCCTAAGAAGACCTGGATCTGCAGATTTTGGGCTCAGTCGCAGATCCAGGATTTTGAGAAAGAGGGGAATTAATACACCATCAACAAACCAGACACCGGGGCATTAGGGGTCACCTCCAATAAAAATTTGAATTCTGCTTATATGCTCATATACAATTTGACATAAATAATTACCAAATATTCAACAATTGGTTGTACCTGTATGCAATTGAAAACTGATGCAGATCTCCTTCCCCTCAATCACCGTGCACCACCCCACAACCCCCATCCCCACAAGGGAAATAAGAAATCTGCATTCTAAATTCAGTTCAAGCCAAAGTACTGTAGGGCTACTACCAGTAACCAGTTGGGCTACAGGAATCGATTTTCATGGTTGTCAGAATATCTGGGACAACAAATATTCCATACGGACAACCAATACATTAAGGGTTGGTTGTCCCATAGACAACCATTTTCCTCTCGGACTGAAAAAGTATACTGCTGATTGATAAATTCTTTTACCTTTTTCGATAATAGTTTCATAACCATATTTCAGACTTGGAGTGTTCCTAGCTGTCTCTCAAACATCACATCTTTTTATTCTTCAAGACCAATAATGCATGAACATCAAGGGCGGATCCAGCCCCTAGCTGAAGGAGGGGCAGTTTGAAAAGGGGGCGCCAACATCATACAGGGGCCGCATGCATACTCTTGAATTTGACCGACCTCATTTCTCAGACCAACTCCCATTGCCACAGTTATATAGCTATACGGTTCGAAATTCTGGGGACCTTTATTTTTTTTTTTTTTTACTTTTCGGGCAGTTTTTACTTTACTTAAAGACTCAGGGGGTGCATTTTTCTTGTATTGAGGGGCGCTAGACTGGTCATAGGGGGGGCAGTTGACCCTACTGGCCCCCCCCCCCGGATCCAAACTTGATGAACATAATTAGCCTTCTGTTTTGTAATTGTGTGAAAAATATTTTGGACAACCAAATTTCCTTCTGGACAACTAAAATGAGTGAAATGGTTGCCCCAAGACAACACTAAATATTTTAAAAATGGAGGCCTGGGCTATGAGGGGTACTGTAAGGTAGGCTAAGCATAGTACAGCTGTTGTACCTGTACATACAGTATGAAAAGTTGTTTTCCCCAAGATCTAGACAGGACTGCATATAAATGCTATTTCTGGGTTAGGTTTCCAACCAAGTAGTTCAAGTCAAGCTAGTCTTGACCTTTTTTTCTGTTTTGGTTCAGAGGCTTGTTTTCCCTACTCCATTGCTTTTGCAAGCACAATGGCAGTAGGTTCCATTTTTAAAGTCTTCAGTGAGATCGGGCCCGGAATCTGTATGTTGAGTGTACATGGAATGCCAAATGCAATAAAAATTAATGCCTGAGCAAAATTTATGTCCTCGGTTATTGACAGTGGCATTACTAGTAGACTTTTTCATCGGGAGAGGGAAAGTGCTGAAGTGGTGGGGCAAACGAAAATGCTCCTACTGTCGCCTATCGAGTGCCACTATTGACCAGCACATTGCGTATAGAGAACTCTTTGCCTGAAATGTGTTTCAGATTGCATAAAATGGTACTTCCCAGCTGTTGTTTTTACTACTAAAAAGTGCTGCTTTCAAGAGGTGTTTGTGAAGTTCTTACACATTTTGCCCAATATACTTTTTACATGAGGGGGGTATAGCAAGAGCCACTGCTGATGCCACTGGTAATCGGTAGGTTTATTTAAAATTCCTTTAGACAGAATAAATTGCAATCCCACTCCCCCCTTGTCCCTTTCTGTTTTAATGGGGACTAGTGTTCACATCATCATCAATCATCATTATTATGACTCTTGTAACAACCAATTTTGACACCACCCATTAATCATTTAGGGACATGTGATTTGAAATCATGGAAGTCTGTAATATGCACTCTTCCCTAAGATAAAATACTGTTTCATATTGCAAATAGTCTTGATTTACTTTTCAGGTGTTCTTCAAAGTACTGTACATGCAGTGGGCCACACATACAGAGCCAAGTGAATGACCAACCCCTCAGTTGCTAGCTGTTACACCCATAGGTGAGTGAAAATAACTGCAAGATGTATTAAAACAAGTCTTTCAATTTCCAAAAGCATGTTTTCCCAGCTAACTTCCAGGTAGTACTTCCATGGTTCACAACACTGTAGCACAGAACAGTCTACCTTGTGCTGTGCAGAATTGCTCGTAACGTTTTCGGCTTTAATTAGTACCATGAGTGGTGGCTCTATGTTGGGGCAAGAGGGGGCATTTGCCCTCCATAGATTTTGTCTTTGGTCCCCCTCACTCCCCCTCCCTCTGCCCAAATGTTAGCTGGTCAGAAAGGAGTTGGGTTTGGGTTTACTGAAAAGAATTTAAATAACATACCTCTCCAGAGACTACATTTTTCATTCAGAGATACAGTATGCTAAAACCTCAGAGCTTCCAGGGGAGAAGCCTGTTTGATCCTGCCTGCTGTAAGAGGTGACGAAAGGGAAAACTAACTTGTACTGTACTTGAACTGTACTTGAAATTAAATTTAAACTTTGAACTTTTTATTGAGTTGACTGACACAATACTGTACATGACATGTTCATGTTGGGTATAGTTAAATGATCATCTTTACTATCTAGAAACTTTATACAGTATCTATATTTACTAAAATATTGCTCAGTTTATGAGCATTGTTGGGCCTTTATCCAATATCTTGTTTGATAATGATGCAGAGTTGCAGTATCAATTAGTTGTCCACAAAGCCTGAGTGAATATTATTTTCTCCCAATTGCACAATATACCCAGCACTATGGTAATGTTTTGCATGCTGTTTCGATTGCGGTAAAAAAGTTGATTTTCTAACCTCAGTAATCTATTGTTCAACTGAGGTATATCAAGTTTCCAAACCTACTGCTAGAGGTCTATTATTACCACTAATTCACCGAGCTGCTAGTCCACTTAGGTTGCAAAAAATTTCACAGTTCTTTGGGCAGGATTGTGATCAAAACCCCCTCAATGTGCTCTGCATACTGTGGCTAGGGTTTCTTGACTTGGATTAAATGTCTTTGC
Organism: Holothuria scabra; assembly: GCA_037179385.1. Classification (NCBI taxonomy): domain Eukaryota; kingdom Metazoa; phylum Echinodermata; class Holothuroidea; order Aspidochirotida; family Holothuriidae; genus Holothuria; species Holothuria scabra. Next base: position 19,333,097 of record CM074181.1, read on the forward strand.
ATGGAGTATTAATGTCTGTCAATCATCAAATTGTGTAATTGGGCAAGGAGGAAAATCAAATGCAATTTTCTTCCGCAACCATTACATCATGGACGTTGCCAACATTTTCAGAACTGTAATTGTAATGTGCTTGATTAGTTTACCTTTACAAATTGGGCTAGTTGCTATATTGATATGATGTGCTCCCTTCCTTGAAGACATGAGCATTCACCCCAGTATACAGTACAGTAGTGTACAGTAGTTAGACTGGCCTGTTTCATGATTGGCTATAGAGGCTTTGCAATTGCGTCACGGAACCGCCATGCTGGAGGACATTCATGCCAAATACACGTGGCTTTGTGCCGAAAGCACTGCACAGTGTGCACTTTGATATGCACGATGTGTACAAATTCAACGAGCAAGCGCGTCCCGTATGGTTTACTACGTAGTTACATGTACTCCAACATGGCCGCCGGAGAGTATTATGACGTCATGTGAAAAGCCTCTATGGCTATAGAGTCAAGTAGTACGTGACAATATTCTTTCCTGTAATGTGAAATATACTTAATTGCTTGGTTTGCCTGAATATCATTATGGAATGAGAAAAAAATTGTGAGATACCTCCTTAAAAACAAGCAATGAGAAGAAAATTGTGAGATACCTCCTTAAAAACAAGCCATATATTATCAAATTTACAGTAGTTAGAAGTGTGGTTATAATAATTGAAAACCATGCATCCATACAGTTCATCATGTGCTGCAAACTTGCATCACCAGCTGTAAATATGATATTCCATTGAATTGCAGCATGATCTACTACTGTCAAGGGCCACTATGACATATATTAGAGCTAGTTTGTCCCTCATCAGCAACTACAGGTAATTATGGAAGCCAAACACAGGGAGGATTGCAAATGGCATCAACTTTAAACCAATAGTTATTGCCCAAGACTAGCTGAACTTTCATCGAGTTCAGACAAACATCATAAATGTCCTATATGCACGATTCCCTTATACAACATGACAGACTGTGTGTGTTTGGTCTAACGGTAGAGCATCCACCTCTCACACGGAAGGCTCACTTCCCAGGTCGAGTCATACCAAAGACTCTAAAAAAGAAACCTACTGCCATTTTGCATGATCGCTGCTCTGTATAAGCAGTGGGGTAGGGAAAACAAGCCAGTGAGCCACAACTGGAAAAAAGGCCGTGGGTGGTTCGACTTGAACCAATAGGTTGGAAACTGGGCCATAAGACTCCATCTAACTACAACATGTATTACAGCCAGGGCTGGAAAAAATATTTATTTTCCAGGAAGGGAGTTGCATTATTTCCCAGGAAGAGAGTAAAAGTTCCCACAATTCTCCCTGCATTTTCATGAAAAGGGAAATTTTCCTCCAGATGTCCAAATTTTCTGGGAAGGAGCTTCTCAGCTTCACAACTCTTTTCACCCATGATTATAGTATTGTAGTACATGCTGTAAGAAGTCACAACATCCGGCATGGTGCCATGCAGTCTCTTTCCAAGGGAATGATGAAATCCTGCATAAGAGGCACAAGCCATCCAAATCTATGGCCAAACCCAGAGATTTGTCTGGGAATTATTTTGAATAAAATGTTATGAAAGAAAAGTTGAAAATTTGGATTTTAAATTCAATGTTCATTTGGGTTTGAAAATTAAATTTCAACTTTTGCGGTTTTTAAAGGACAATTGCATTTCCTTCAAGAATTAGAAGGAGTACACAATTGGAATGTTACTTGTCACTTTCTGGACAATAAATAACATACCCATCTATGCTCCCTTGAAAAGAATGGAAATTGTTTCCTAAAATGTTTCCCATATACAGTGGGGACCATCCATCATAACTGGGAGATGAATCCCCTGTCGCACCTTGCTTCCCTTAGCACCTCTCTGGCACTCCTGGTTTTACTGAACACTTATGGCAAAATAAATTGCCAAAACACAAAGGGTCATTCAAGATTTTAGTTGTTTTGCCCTCTACCTAAACAAAAAGGGATGGGGGTATTGGATGCCAGTCTTCCCTTGTCTTTCTGCAGTGGAAGTGTGATGTCTTTGTCACAGTGTGGGAGGAGGGTGCAATATTTACTGTAATTGTCAAATTGAGTTCTAAAGCTTTGACTATTTTCATGACAGTAAGCATTTCTTCTGGAGTACAGTACCGTAGCTTGACTGTCAGACATGCATCTCTCTTCTACTCACAGTAGTTGTATTTCCTTTTATTTTTTAACCTAGCTAGGCTACTCTCATCATTTCAAAATGGATTTATGAAGTCAGAAGTCCTATATTTTTTATTATTACTTACTTTATCTATTATTCCAACAACTTAATATACTGCCCAATCTGTTTCTTTGGGTGTTAATTCTGAAAATTCAAGTTTTTTCTAGTGATGACTGGTTGACCATTTTCAAATGCAGTCACATGCTTGCAAAACATAATTACCTGCTTTCCAACGTGCTTTTGAAATGTCGGATATTAACATCAAAAAGCTGACCAGGAAAGAAAAAATCCTTTGTTAAACAGAATTTGTTTTGTAATTTTTTAATAGGCTGTATAGTCTCAGTCCTGGCAGATCTGCAATTGCAGGGTCTTCCCATTTTAACCATACTACTCCAAGGCACATGACTGCTGTTGTCATTTTTCCACATTGAAAGGCTAAAACAGTCATCCCAAACTTACTGTATTTCGAAGCAAAGGCTAAAGCTCACAATTTTCTTTTCACTTCTTTTACTTTCTTAAAAGTATCTTTAATAATTTTTTAGGACTTCAATATTACATATTCTAGGAAAACCAAGCAGTGACTCCCCCAAAAATGGCACATGACCGTGAAGAGCCGATCATGAAGCAGGGATGGTGTACTACACTACTTTTAGTTGGGGAGACTGCTCTTGCCCTTTAAGCTTTTCATTAATCATGCTTTGATATCAAAGGGCAGAAAGGAGGATCTGAGATTTCTCTAGATTGAAACAATATCATTAAATTGCATGGTAGGAACATTTACCATTTGCATTTGGCATGAACATATCCATGGACAAAAAATACCTTTCCACAAGTTACAAATTTTTTGCCATTTGTCAGTTTGTTAGTTTTTTTCTTCATTCATTTATCTTCAAAATATGATGTAAAGGATAAAATGTAGTTTCCAAACTTTGCTAATTGCTCCATTATTGTTGCCTGCTTGGACAAGAGGTGACTTGAAGTACAGGTCTAAGTACAGTACAATCTACTTTGTCAACAGTTCAGTTGAAGATTTCCTGGATTGCCACAATGAAAATGACACTGATGAGGCAGAGGCAGACAATATAATGTGGGAGGAAGCAGTCAAGTCTAAACATGAAAGTAGACTATCTAGGTAAATTCACTATGCATTGGTTTCAGTTTCTTTGAAAAGAGAATCCTTGTACCTGATGGAAAAATATCAAGATTTGTTACATCTTTTGAATTTCCATTGTGATCTGGATTCTGCTCAAGATATTCCCGGAATGGTAGTATGCCTATCCCCAGTTCCAAGACCTACTGACAGTAATACCAACCTCACCTCTGAAGCTCTGGCCTTGTCCAGTTAATCAAGTTTTGGCACCACAAGTTTGAAAGAAATCTTTTATGAGTAGCTCTCTCTTCAAGAAAGTGAGAAATATGAGAACAATTTCATCTTTTTGGAATTTGTGACAAGGAGAATAAAGAAAAAAATTATAAGTGTTTTTGGTAGTTCCATTTCTAGTTCCAGCTGAGCCTGCTTATTACATTTAATTTGAAGAAGTACCAATGCAGATTTCTGAGCAATCCAGAAAAATTTCAAGTAAGCAAGGACAGAGCAAAAATATTTCTGTGGGCATTTCATATATTATTCTGTTTTTTATTTGGCACAGGAGGACCAGCCCAAGGATCCACCCAAAGTTGTCAAGTTCACCTCTGCATATGCTAGTCATTTACGGTGTCATGTTCAACTGGACTGAAGATTCAAAATCTCAGCTACAATTGGGGTGTAAAAGGCACCTGGTTGATGCTTCCCAACCAGGATGGATTTATGCATGATTTTGAGTATCCTGGCAGAACCCAGAAAACCACATCAATACTGGAAAGATTGCTTGCCTTGCTTGCCATGTAATGGTTTACATCACAAAAGCAATTTTTATTGGCCAAATGTGTTTTGTCAACTTTTCTGTATGAAGTTTTGTGAATAGGAATATGGTGTGATACCTGAACAGTATTGCCAACCAGCTTGTAACTGTATTGAAGCCTTTCATTTATATGTTATAACATCAGCTATACCTGAAACTTTAGGTCTGTATTTTATTCCAGTTTAATAAAAAGCATGAAAGAAATAAATGGGACTATCATATCATGCACAATAAAGACAACAAGAATATAGGAACAATTTTTGGTGCACTCAGTGGAGCATGTGTCTTTTGTAAGCTTCAAATGAATCATAAGTTGAAGCAGGGTTCCTACATTTCTGGAAACTAATTTTTCACTTTTCCAGGACCAAATATTAACAGAATTTGCACAACTTTTTTTTTTTTTTTTTTTGGGGGGGGGGGGCGGTTACATCAAATTATGAAAATTTGTGAAAATTTCCATGAATTTTTCATGACTTGGTTCAGTGATGGCAGGAATCCTTCTAAAGGTGTTTAAGTCATTTGTTTAATAGAGACGTTGGTATGCCAAAGGAAGTGGAAGTTTGAAACTGCATGTTCAGGATATTCAGATTGATAATTATAGATTATTTATTTGTATAGTAACTGTCAGTGTTGTAACAAGTCACGACTCAAGTCACTTTCTCTCAAAATGATAGTGACTTGATAGAATTCAGGAGTAATATCCCCATTGAAATAGTACAGTGACTCGAGTCACATAAAAGTTTCAAAATTGGTGACTTGAGTCACTAATCTAGTGACTCAATTACAACACTGGTAACTGTACTGTGTAAGAAATACCCATGCATCATGCTGATATCAAATTCAAGAAGGCAGAGTGGCTCATATTCCGGCAGATAGTGCAGTCTGGTTCAACAGGGTTTTGTGTGCTCACTTTGATGATATACCCTTCAAACAGTAGACCAGAATTGTGTCTGCACAATGAAAAGTTTTAAACAGCTGTGGGTGGCTAGAATTAAAAAGGTTGGGAGAATGTATGAAGTAGTGAGAGGACTTGGCCTAGCTTGAATTTTCTACCTCCAGAAGTAGACCCTAATTCACATTTAAAAGATATCCTGTGAAAAAATGTTTCAAATAAATTTATGTTTAATACGTCAAAGTAGAATGTTCTGATAAAATTCTTAACTCAGTTCTTCAGATGCTCAAAATATATGCAAGTAAAGTTATCAGATTTTAAATTCAATTTTTGTGAACTTAGAGCAAGCTTTTGTTACATATCCTACCCCTCACTGATCAAATGTGTTTTCTTAAACTTCTTTTGCAAATGATTGAAATATTTCTTTTCTTAGATTTGAATATGCCATGAGCAAGGGTGCCAGTGGAAAAACCAGCAAAATGGGAAGCTCCTTGCCAGGAATTGTTGAAAATTTGGAAGAATATTTTTTTTTTTTATAGACGAACATTTAATTTCCAGTGTAAATTTTATTTGTGATGAAAATACACATTTCCTAGCTATCATCATGTTTGGAGCCCTCGCCATGGTTAGTGGGACACAGAAATTTTCCAATCTTGAAATTTTCTATTAATGGGTTAAACCAAATCCCTGTGTTTCATTTTGAATAAAAGCAATTGTAAAATCAGGACTTTATACTGTAAGCATTGCCCATCTGTGTTGAAACATTGACATCACTCCTTGAACGGTACTTCCTTCAGGTGCAGTCATGACATGCTTTGGGTCTATGTTGCCACATTCATGTACCTTATTACCTTATGCCAACCTTATGCCAACATTATGACTTGAATAAAACTTTTGATTACATTTAGTTCAAGCATCGAACAATCCATGAGAACTCTTTTTTCAGCTCTCTTCCACTGATTTGGTTTTATCCTACACCTGATCCACAACTGCTTGTTTATATGTGATATTGTGCAGTACTTTATGTGCCCCCACCTGAGTGCCATTTAGAAACCAGCCTGGTAGTAAAGGTGCATGCTGGTGCATGCATGGTGCCTCTTAAATTGGAGACTGTGGCACTGCTTCGATGGGTCTCATATATGTCCTAGCATCATCATTGTTTGCTCTTAGTTATGGAGGGACTAGTACATTTAGACGTAAAATGATTTTGCTATGATGCCGAATTTAAGTTGTTGCCATAAGCAGGAGAAAATATTTTTGTGCAAATTGCATGCATACAGTATGTGCACTTGCTTACTGAACAAACAGCACTGCTACACTTGAAGGGAATGTACTGAGCATATCCACAAAGATAGTTAGGAACAGCACTTTATACATGAAGATCAGTACCAATTGGTTAAATTTTGATATGAATTGAAACAATTACTCCACTCTTATTGATCAATGTTTTTTGGGTACTGGTAGTTGTGTACTCAATCAATGGCATAAAAAAGCCTTCTAGATGCATGGGGAAGCTAGACAGCAAGGGGGTGCCCAAATTCATTTTTCTTGAAAGCCTCTAGCTCCAATATTCATGGGTGGGGGTTGGGGGGGTATGGGATAGGAATGAAACCTTGCACACACAAGCTCTGAGGTGTTTGAATTCTCCATGGACCCCTGTGCATTGTCCACCCAGGTCCACCCTACTGCTACCTAGAAGTCCCCAATAAGAATGAAGTTGTATGCAATTGTAGACTTTTGAAACTCAATTCAGCTTTGCTGAACTTCTAGTGCTAAAGGTGCACTAGGCTGGTGTTCTTGTTTAAATCAGAGAAGGTACTAGAGTGTGTAGAACACAGCTTTTAAAATAGGGCTTCATTGTGATCCTTTTTGAAGTCTGAAAACTATGTAAAAACTTGCTGCCCTTCAGAAAAAAGTGGAATGTGATCTATTGAAAGTTTGACCATACATTTTCTAGGGATGGATTTGTAAACTCCAAAAAGGAAGTGGACTAGTTCTTGTCAGCCTTTCAACCTGCAGGACAGTGTGCATGGTAAGTATCACCTCCTCCTTTCTCCCCCTCCTCCTCCCCTCCCCCCCCCCATTTTGGTCCAGAATGTTAACTAGGTGCATGCTTGATTCTATATGAGAATGAACGGCTCTTTAATTGCAAACTCAAAATCATCAAAACAGCTTCTGTCATTCTCATTCAAAAGAAATGGTAGGTATGCTATACATCTTTCTACAGGTCCTTGCTCTGGCCAGTGAATGCAATTTACAACACTACCATAACTGCTGTAAACCACTGGAAATAGATTCTTCTACATCCTGTAAATACCCCATCATTTTTCTGATCTACCTCTGTAAGTGAATAGCCTGACCCAGCTAGTCTTCAAGGCATATGTAAATTGGTATAGGAAATATGTAATTCACTCATATCTCATAGTAATATTAAATGATTTTTGACAAAATTATAATAATTACTGGAATTCCTAAAAAGTCAATTGACAGAAATATTACATAAAGCAAAAGATGAGAATCAGGTAGAGTACCATATTCTTACTGGAATCTTGTACCAGCTGTTTCACTTTATTGTTTTACACTTAAAATTTCCCATCAACATGCCATAATACATTTCTTGATCAACAAGCATGACAGTGGAAAGCTCTTATTTTTTTTATAATAGAAGACACTATGATTAATTCCCAAACAAAACATAACTCATCTATTTTGCATGTTGTTATGAATTTACTTCAAAAATGATGCAAAAACTTGTGTTTTTTTTAAAAAAGTTTATATTTCAAGTAACATGAAAACTACTGCCACATTTGTAAATGAAGTTTTTAAAATATAGGAATTCGAGGCTTTCATGCAACTTTCATGATATATCTTGCATGATAGTTTGGGTCTACAAGTACATTTTTTGTCACTGATATCATGATATGCAATTCCCATCTCAATGTACTTCTGGGTGGCCTTTCCACTCCTATACTTGAACTCCTGTCACTGTACCCTAACATGATGACACCGGCCGTCTTCCCCAGTCTCGGAATATTGCATTGAGTAAGTATTGACAGTCATATGAAGCAAGTTTGAATAGTTGAATTCTCTAGGCAATCAGTTTGCAGTGGAGATGTAGTTCTCAAAGCCACCATACAGACCTGGCCTGCACTTTCTTCTTTAAAGATCCAGAAGACATTTTCATTCCAGCCTTACAAGAAGATAATGGTAGGTTCCCATGCATGAGTTCTGCCATATAGTAGCTAGGTATTGTAGGTGTTTTTTTTTTCCAGAAAAGTTGATGCAGTTCCTGTAGTGCTAGTGCCTTCAAGGATAAGAAGAGCATAATATAAATAAGTAATATGTCACATGTAGTAATTAAAACAACCTTTTAGTTTCAGTTAACTGTTGAAAATGTACTCTTGAAGGTTAGTTTACTCTGGTATGATATTTTAACTTACTTCATGCTATGTACATAAAGCCATGTTGAAGATTCTTGTGACAGACAAACAATAGGCAAAATAGTTAGCATATGAAACATGAGAGATGTACGCTAGCTTGTGAAGGGAATCATTTTCAAAAAATGTGGATACTCATGTCGATTAGTTATGAGAGAGTAACCTTTGTAATAAGTGACTGCTCTTCCATTGACCAATTCAGAAGATGCAGTAGGGAGCTAATGCTTTCATTACAACAGGCAGTTGCATGCACCGCAATTGTTCTGATTTATTAAACATGACTGCTACTTGACAGGGTTAGTCTCTTAGCAACAAAAGTTTGTGTGCTTTTTGAGGAGCTAAAGATGTTAACCATCTTAGCAGAACTGGTGGGAACCATCTGGAATGAAGAGATTCACCCTTTAAAGAAGCCTAGCAGTGGCAAACATAGTTTGACAAGAAACTTTGTCATGTGGGGTAGCTAGAACCCTTTTTTCTAATTTGGAGGGTAAGGGGGGGGGGGGGCTTTAAATGATTGATAGATTTATATTCAGTTACACTTCGGGTATCAGTGGAGAGAAGTTCTTATTGCCACCCCCCATTACCTAGTTAACAGGGCTGCATGTGTACTCTGTTACATGTACAGCATTTCATTAGGCCATTTAACTGACGACATAGACCTGTTTGAGGGCTATTTAATACCATGGTGTTTTAAAATGAGGTTAGGTAATGGATTATAGCAAACACCCTGAAAAGTGTTAAAATCTTTGGTCTAGTAAACTAAGTGAGGTCGTGTGTACTGTTTCGGACAACCATCATGGCCAGACTATCCCTAGATGCAACTTGCTGTCACGTGTCAATTAAGCATTCAGTGGAAATTGTTGGCATTATTTCAACAGTACTGAGCTGGTTGGATACTGCATTCTTATCCTTTGAACATGGTCATCCAGTTTATTTCTAATCATACTGTATATAATGCTTTCATCAAGCAAACCCTTCCTAATCTTTTGTGCATCACACAACTATTCTTTTCTGATTTTGTCCTGATTTAGGGGGTGAAAAGCCAATTGTCGAGCTAGCTAGGCCATCGTATGTGATCAGAGTGTAGTCTGAAATCCGTCAATTCACACAAGTCTTTCTAATTGTGGGATATATTTTACTAAAACACTATGTAACTCAATTGTAGGACAAAGAGTGTTGTGCTTGAAGGAATTTCATACTGGCAATGACCAAAGTTCTGTCCCTTTCACAGCTGTTTAAGATATATCAGCCATAATTTGAAGGTGTATCCCGGTAGAAACTACTGTAGCATTAATTATACACTCAATTAAATAACAATTAAGGATCCACATGCAACGTGATGGAAGTTGAATTTGTTTCTTGCTTTATTAAGTTGTATCGGACCTTGGGAATTTGTGCCCATAATCTGGGGAAAGTTTCTCCCTTTTTCAATTTTATATGGCATATACACGTACGTAATACTACACATCGCCAAGCAAAGGATTTTTCGCAGAATTACTGCCAATGTCTACTAATTGCCATCGTATTTGCTCGTATCTCTTTCCTTACCTTCTCACAGCTTTAAACATCACAAATAACTCGTTAATTAAAGTTGATAAAGCATTCCCTGGAAGCCGTGCCGTCAATCTCATGTTAATTTTAGGAAAAGTTGCCCTCGCCGACATCTCTTGTTATTGCCGACGATTGTTCGTTGTATGTGCAGGTATTTGCAAATGTCTTGCAGAAATCCACATCACCCGAATGAGTACCGTCTAGTACTTCCATGCTTCAACATCCCTCCGTCGATTCCACGAACATTTTTCACGGCCAAGAAGGGTGATGGCGCTGTAACAGTTTTTGATGCGCGAAGGAGAAAAGAACAATTCTAAAAACATGCTGCCTCCCCCGTTTCGCTCCACAATACAGTGTCTTTAAGTCAATGTTATATAGTGTGTATTCAACTTTGTTATAGATGTTCAGATAGTTCTTAATATTATACTGGCCAGAAGGCCAGGGCAAACTTCCGCGGGAAGCACACTGAAGTTTGGTTTGGTTTGGCTTCTGTTCTATTCAGCCAGCCTAGAGCAGGACCACTCAGTGTTTGCCCTTTGGAGGGCGTACTTGTCCATTTGGGACGTTAAGCTCCTTAAGGGAGCAGAACTCCTCCCGGAGTAATCGTTTGGTTTTCGCCCCTTGGCTCTTCGCCAGAGAGTCGTGGGGACTTTTAGAAAAAAGGCCAGAAGGCCAGGGCATGACGTTAAACAGCATCCAGGTTGTGGCTTCTGTTCTATTCAGCCAGTCTAGAGCAGGACCACTCAGTGTTTGCCCTTTGGAGGGCGTACTTGTCCATTTGGGACGTTAAGCTCCTTAAGGGAGCAGAACTCCTCCGGGAGTAATATCGTTTGGTTTTCGCCCCTTGGCTCTTCGCCAGAGAGTCGTGGGGACTTTTAGAAAAAAAAAACTGGCCAGAAGGCGTCCTGGGCATGACGTTAAACTGCATCCAGGTTGTGGCTTCTGTTCTATTCAGCCAGTCTAGAGCAGGACCACTCAGTGTTTGCCCTTTGGAGGGCGTACTTGTCCATTTGGGACGTTAAGCTCCTTAAGGGTGCAGAACTCCTCCGGGAGTAATCGTTTGGTTTTCGCCTCTTGGCTCTTCGCCAGAGAGTCGTGGGGACTTTTAGAAAAAAGAACTGGCCAGAAGGCCAGGGTGTGGCTTCTGTTCTATTCAGCCAGTCTAGAGCAGGCCCACACATGTTTGCCCTTTAGAGGGCGTAATTGTCCATTTGGGACGTTTAGCTCCTTAAGGGAGCAGAACTCCTCCTGGAGTAAATGTTTGGTTTTCGCTCCTTGGCTCTTCGCCAGAGAGTCGAGGGGACTTTTAGAAAAAAGATTATACTGGCCAGAAGACTTCTGATATGCTTTATACAAAGGTAGTGCACGAATAAATTTTGGTCCAGTCATATATGGCCCAGATATGGGACATATATGTACCATACTTGTCTCCTTAATATGGGACCAATACAGTAAATCTTTATACAAACCAGATATGGCACTGCATTATATGGAATTAGTATGGAAAAGCTTTATATAAACCATATTTGGTATTGCGTTATATGGTTCATATCTGTCCCAGATAAAGACCTGATCCAGATAAAATTTTGTCTGGCTCATATATGGATTAGATCTGGTTCTGGCACGGATCAAGGTTATATCTGCCCAATTTTTTTTATCTGGCCCAGATATAAATCCCATATCTGCAGCAGATATGGGCCAGATATGAAATCCATATCTGGCCCATACATGGAATTTCATATCTGGCCCATATCTGGATTTGGAGTAAGGGAAGGTTCTTGCTACAAGATTAAAGCAAGTGATACCCACCTTAATTAGCAACAACCAAACAGGTTTATAAAAAATCGTTTCATTGGCGAAAATATTCGTTGTATTTTAGACACGATTCAGTATTGTACTTCCAACTCAGTGCCAGGTCTGTTGATATTTGTAGATTTTGAGAAGGCCTTTGACATGTTAAGCTGGGATTTTATTTACTATTGTCTGAACATCTTTCACTTTAATACTGATTTCATTCAGTGGGTGCGTACTATATATTCAAACTCATCTGCTGGTGTTTACAATAATGGTCACTCTTCAGCGTTTTTTAATATTTGTAGGTGAGTGAGACAGGGCTGTCCGTTAAGCCCCTACCTCTTTATAATGAGTGCAGAGGTACTGCAACTAATGTTACAGAACAATCCATTGATCAGGGGTATAAGTATTGGGGATTGTGAAATCAAATTGCTGCAGTATGCAGATGATACAACTTTTTTCTTGGATGGGAGTAATGTGTCTGTATGTGAAACTTTAAAAGTATTTGAAACTTATGAAACTATATCAGGATTAAAAATAAATTACGATAAAACCATTATTTTTCCAGTAGGACCACTGATTCATAGTACACCAAACTTTATGCTAGGACTTCCCTTCACATGGTCCGATGGACCAGTCACCTCATTGGGTATTACTTTTTGTAATGACGGGAATAGCCTTTTTCGTCTAAAGTATGTGAAGAAACTGTCACGTTTAAAATCTACACTTAGAATTTGGTCCCACCGGGATTTGACCCCAATAGGCAAAATCACCTTAGTAAAGACTTTTGCAATGTCCCAATTGGTATTTTTGTCTCAAGTTCTTCCAGACCCACCGTCTCAATTTGTCACTGAACTTGAATCGATCCTGTTTGATTTTATCTGGTCTGGAAAACCCGACAAGGTCAAACGAAATACTATGATTAATACAATTGACCAGGGACGGTTGAATGCTGTTCATATCCCCAGTTTTATTGATGGCATCAAATGCACCTGGGTGAAAAGGTACTGTGATAACAGAAAAGCCTACTGGAAAGTGTTCTTCGATCGAGTCTTAAATAAGTTTGGTGGGAAAGTTTTCTTTGAATGTAATTTTAAGGACACAGATATGATAACTGACAACAAATTTGTTAATAATGTTTGTCATGCCTGGTCGCGTTGTAACTTCAAAGAGCCTGTAAGTAATCTATGGAATCAAATTATCTGGAATAACACCAATATTAAGGTTAACGGTAAAATATGCTTTTATAAAGAGTGGTATGACAAAGGAATATTTCAAGTAAAAGATCTTTTGGGGGAGGACAACACCTTCCACTCCTTCAGGTCTTTCTTAAACAAGTTTAATTTGACTTACTGTCCGTTCACCATGTATTTTGGAATTATTTCGGCAATTCCAGCTCAGTGGGAAATGCAGGTATCACCAGAGGCTTGGATTTGTAATGAGGATGAGTCATTGTATCAAATGTTGCATCAAACCCCTCTCCTCTCACGCCTTTGCTGTAAACGATTGTTGAGAAAAGTTTCGACACGTCCTTTAGCTCAAACTAAGTGGAACTCTGTCTTTAATTACACTGAAGATGAATGGCGATCCATCTATTCTTCCCCTTTTAGTTCACTCAGAGCGAGCAAGCTGCAGTTCTTCTAGTTCCGCTTTTACATCGAATTCTCGGAACTAACAACTTGTTACTTAAAATGAGGAAAAAAGACAATGTACTCTGTACCTTTTGTGGCACAGAAAATGAAACAATTGAACATTTAGTTTTATACTGGATGTAGAATTCACGCTGCTCGGGAAACAATTTTTTTTTCTCGAAAGAAGATATTTTCTTTGGTTACAGACTGCTCCAAACCCACCCTTATAATTTTTTAATCTACCACTTAAAGCATTTTTTTTTTCAGGCAAAGTTAAGCCATGAAGCGCCAAATTTGACCAATTTTCTCCATAACTTTAAATTTAAATCGCAAGTGGAAAAACTAATACAGGAAAGATCAACAACAAAAAGTTTTATTCCTTATGCAAAGTTTCAGTCCGTTTTAAATACAAGTGCCCCTTTTGGGTGAATAGGATGTTATTTATTTAATCCTAAATTGAGCTTCAGCTATTGGACTCATGTTCACTTGTACCTTGATCTTTGAGAAAAGCGTACGGCAATGATTTTATGTTGGCTTGTTCTTTATGGAAGATATATGTTTACAAGAGTTCTAGTACTTTTTCCATATATTTTGTTTGTAATAAACTAAGTTGTTACTGTTTGCTCTTGTTGATAAAATAAAGATGGAAAAAAAAGACTCATAATTTCCATTCCTCCTCTACAAATAAAACCTTTCTTTATCAAATTTTCGGCCAAATTCCTTCAATGTATGAGCTCCAGATTTTCAAATATGTGTTAAGAGGAAGTCAAACTTTTTTTCGGGATATTTTCCTATTCATATCCAGGAAACACCAACAAACTACAAGTCGCTGTTGTGGCTAGCCTGCTTAGCGCCTCTGTGGCTACAGCCCCCTAAGGCTGTGACCCCCTTTCCTAGCGATGAGCTGAACGAAAAGACTTTTTCTTCTCAGCAGGCTTCCTGGTTGCCTACATAATTATTCTCAAAAGAAAGTCAGATTCTTAAAAAAAAAATCAAATCTGTCAGATAATTGCAATTTATCTCCAATAGAAGATTTTCAAACATTTGTTAAAAATGGAAAATGCCTTGTCGGACAAATCCTGGCACCATCCCTGAAAACACATTCCTGTCGGTGGGTCGTTAAATCCAATGTAATTTAAAAATCGACTAGGCCTACCGACTACAAAAAAAAAACTGTACATGAGAACAAAACTTTTAACTGGTTGATTTTGAAAAGGTCTGTCTTCTTATTTTGCTTTTCCATTAACAATTCTATGCCATCACATAATTTGCCATATGGAAGACCGTTGACTGACTGATTATTACAGTGTTGTTTGCTGCCGAGACTCACATCGCTCTGTGCTCAGGTCCGATTCAGTCCGAACAAAACACAATTAGGCTTACATATACACTACTAGGCTATACAATTTGCTAAGTTTGGGTAAGTAGCTTGTCACTCTCATAGTTAACCTGTCTGTCTTGAGGCTATGTTTAGTGAGCTTAAGTATTCTCTGCCGTTTAGCCTATATTTTAACGTTATAGCCTAGATACGGATTAACCGTTTGCATCAGCAATCACGAAAAGCGTAATTGCAAAGCTCCTCGGTTAATCCATCTTTGAGTATTGATTATTGGCATAACATACACTCTAAAATCAAAAGAGTGAACTTAGACACTCTTTGATAGAGTAATAATTCACTCCAAGAAGAGTGAAATTCACTCAAGAAAGAGTGAAATTCCATTAAAACGAGCGAAGTTTCACTCTTGATTGAGTGCCCACATTGATCGCTCTTTTGAAAAGAGTGATCCTTGCAGGCACTCGTGGAAGAGGGAATTTTCCCTCTTCCTCTAGTGAATTTCATTCTTTTGGGGGTGAGTTTCACTCCTCCTGGAGTTAATTATCACTCTGATGGAGTGAATTTACACTTTTCACTCTATCAAAGAGTGACTAAGTTCACTCCTTTGATTTAAGAGTGTAACATTAATGTTGGATAACCGAGCTTTAGTTTATCCCAGGATTAAGAGAAATTAGATTTCTAGAAAGGAATTGGGATTGAAATTTCTCCATGAATTTTTCCATGAAGGATATGGACTTCGAGTAGGCAAAATCAAGAAGATCGTCAGGGCAAGGAGCTGTAAAGTACAGCTCCCTGGTCCGGGTGAGTGGAGTTATGAGGCCCACAATCGTGGACTTGTAGTTAACCCTTTACCGTTGTTTGGGTCCTTTTGGACCCATGCGGTGAGCTCGGCTGTCACCCATCTTTACTGTTTCACGCGGAGCTCGAAACTGCGAGTAGCTACCCGAAAATTCGGCCACAACAACAAAGAGAGACAAAAGTTTAAGGTCACGGGGTCAATGGCCTACGGAAGCCGATGCGGGGCGGGCTACGTCCGCTTTTCCGCCCACTCCCGAGGCGCGCAAATATGCCCCGATCGGAGCACAACGGTAAAGGGTTAAAGCCGCCCCGACGAAATTGGGTTTTCTCAACAATAGGGGGAGGTCAGTCTTCCCCGACGGGGGATTGACCTTGCGCGCACGGATTGAAGATGGTATGAGGGATAGCAGAGCTAGCAAGAAGTGATGAAAAACCGATTCAGATATACATTAAAATAGCGTTACAAAAGAACAAAAGAAAAAAAATAGTTCATAAAAGGAAAAGCAGTTCATGATCGTCCATCCAGTAACTTCAGTCCTCTACGTTTTTAAGCCTCCCCGAAAAAGATGCCGTCCTTCCCCGACGGGCGATGAGATAGGACAAGGAACATGGAATGAGGTTTAACAGAGCTATGGAGAAGTGATTGGAAGTCAATTCCGATATGTATTAAAATAGTATTACAAAACAAAAATATGTTAAAAAACACCCACCCAGTAACTTCTGTCCGTGTAGGTTTTTTTATTATTTTTATTTTTAGGCCTCCCCGACGAAAGCGCTTACCTTCCCCGACGGGGGGGGGGGGGCAGTGTTCATCGACGGGGGCATGCCCATCCCCCCCCCCCCCCCGTGGGGACCACCCTTGCTGTATCGTAAATTATTGGCACCTTAAAAATACCTCTTAACTCATTGAATATGAGAGTTAACAATTGCAGGTAGAAAGTAAAATTAAGAAGATTTTAAGGTAGCCTGATTAACCCCACAAGTAAATTGAATATATTTATTCCAGTACAGATGTATAAAATATTTATAAAAGAAGTAAAACGTAACATTAAATTCGGTGATAAAGCAATAAACATAGGCGACGGAAGCGGGGCCCCCAATAATTTAATGACGTATCTGGGGGCATGGCCCCCGAATAACTGAATGTCGCAAAATAAATTTTATTACATTTCGGCTATTCTTTGGCAAAATTATTACTTTGCAGCTTGCGTAAGTTGCAAAGCCCCTTACATTCTTACATTAACGATAACCTGTAGGAGTGTTAACTTTCGCCCTTCAAACCCTTCAAAAAAGCTTTTTGCAAGCTATCTTTCTTTTTCAAATTATCTTTCTTCTTCTCAAATCAGCCGGGGCCTTTTAAACATAACTGAGCGAGGGGCATGTCCCTTCCTATTGGCCGCAATGACACACATTCGCCCCAGTAATAAGGTCCCTTTAAGGATTATTAGTAATACCTATGCAAAGGTACTTTTTTGCTTCCATTAAGTCCCCTAAAAAGCCAAAAATGTCAGAGCTTCCGGGGACCTGATGCTGGCTCCTGGACCCCACGCATGTTGCCTCGGGATTTTTAATTGATTTAGGCCTATCTATTGATGAAGTGCCCCCAAACTTTGGATCTCCTAAAAATGCCCTGTCTTTAACTATCCATCACATGTGCAATTTTGAGTAGCTTCAACATTTTGGCTTTGCCCCCTTAAATTACTGTAAAGTATGTCCTCCTTAATTAAATCACATAGTACTTCCCTATTCCATTATCGTCCCTTACCTCACCCCACCCCTGAAATAAATTCATAGTTTAGAATTCGTAATTTGAATATGATTTTCAACCATTTTGGAGATCGTCAAATCTCTAAAATTGCTGAGCTTCGGGGGGGGGGGGGGGGAGGGAGGGCTTTTCCCCTGCACCACTACCGGGGATTTGCCCCTGGACCCAAACAGGGGCCTATGGGGCTTTTTGCGCTTTGCGCTTCGCGCAAAACTGGACACCTTACGGCGGCACCATTATGTCAGCTGCCGAAAACTTGCGGCCCACAATAAAAAAAAAAAAAAAACATCTACAGCCACCTCTGATCCTTTGATATATGTACAGAAAGTCAGTTCATGTTAAATACTTATAAACTTAAAGTCTACAACAAATGATCTAAATTTTTAAATTGATTAAAAGAGACTGCTCTGTAGACGAAGGAGTTCATGAATTTTATTCTGTGTTCTTGGTCAAATGAACGAATTTCTTATGTTTTTTTTTATTGTACATTGAATATTTTGATATAATTATGCAACGGATGATTATAACCATCTTGATTTGTTTTGGACCTACTTATAAACTCATATTTGCTGAAGACATGCTTATCAATATTGAGATATGATTAAAATCTAGGTGTAGAATTTTTGAAGAATTTGCTTTTAAGTGTGATCAGACCATTTACATTGATGACAGCACGCATGATTTCTCAGTTACAGAGCGCCCTCACTTCTTCGTAGATTTCTACCACAGTTGGTGTAGCTTTTGGGGGTTTCAAAGATATCGTTAACACTCTTTGCCAATCCAATTAACAGCCATTTGCGGCCATTAACACACTCCCCATTATACGTTAGTTCATCATACACTGAACTTATCCATAAAAAACTCACTGGAGATGCTTTCTCTACAGCTTTGCCGACCCCCTTGTAAAAGGCCGTTCGGCGTTACCAACACTTGACCAACCTTTCGGAAGAACCACTGTACCATGCCGAATAAAACCAGCTAAAGTTCTGTAGTCTAGTCTGGTGTTATTTAACATATCAATGGACACTTTACGTTGCGACGAACATCCATACTCCACCGATCTACAAATCTTATAGCCGGGTGATTTGATAGTAAATCACGGACCACGAACTTTTCAGGTTTCCATAGAAATTATGTCACATGTATCCACTTTCTTCACTCATTTTTTTTAAATCCATGTCTCAAAATATCTTTCATCGGTAAAAAACATCCGCTCCACACTTTTTACCTCTGTGCGTTTTCGTTTAAAAAAAGAAAACTTGAGCACGGGTAATGGATTTCTTCGAAGTACGGCATATGTGTACTCATATTGTTTCATCAAGCATCCGCCTCTCACGTGGAAGGCCCGGGTCTATTCGAAGGTGGAGTCATACCAAAGACTGTAGAAATGGAATCTTCTGCCATTGTGCGTGATGTTCCGCATAAGCAATGGAATAGGTAAAACAAGCCAGTGAGCCACAGCTGGAAAAAATGCCGTGGCCGGCTCGACTTGAACCAATTGGTTGGAAACCGGGCTATAAAACTCCATCTAACTAGCTAACTTCTCTAAGGTCATCCCGACCCTTTCGCAAAGGCTGTTCGTCGAAGCCAAAACTTTCACTGCTTCCCGAAAAAGCAGTGAAAGCATCTAAGTAACTAGCTAACAAACTAACTAACCAACTAACCAATTAACCAACTAACCAACTAACCACCTAACCACCTAACCAACTAACCAACTTAACAACTGACCAACTGATCAACTGACCAACTGACCAAATAACCAACTAACTAACTAACTAACTAACGAATTAACTAACTAACAAACGAACGAACGAACGAACAAATTCACGAAGAAGGTTTTACAAGGAGAACCTCATTGGTTTCATTCTTCCACTACTTATTACGGGATACGCAGCTTAAATGTTGACAATTCAGAATCCTCTAGATTGGAATCAGATCGTTACTGTTAAGTTGTTTTTTTTTTTTTTTTACTTTTTGTGTTTAACTAACCTAATGAATATGATTAATTTATTCTATATTTAATTTAATTTCCATCTTTAACACTTCTACAAGGGCTAGGGCCCACACGAATTGGATTGCTTCAAGGCACGGCATGTGTGTATTCTAATTGTTTGATTCATCCACTACTTACCAGGGGACACGTAGCTTTGTACTAAATATTTATTCCAGAATCCTCTAAGTTTAAATAAAATCATAACTGTTAATTTTTTTACCTTTAGGTTACTTAACAATATGATTTATTTATTCTATATGACATTAAATTCTGATATTTAACACTTCTACTTTTTGGTGAGTTGCCCGAGACGGGTTTTCGTCTTTTCTGTATCTTGTCTGCTTTTTTTTTGGGGGGGGGGCTCTTTTGTCTCTATTGTTTTTTGTTTTCTTTTTGTTTTGTTTGGGGGAGTGTTCTTGTCTTTAAGCCCACAAGGGTTTTTAAGAATACTTCTTTCTACATCAATCACTTTTCTTGTATTTTCAATTACATGTTTGTACTTTATCTATGTGTATATATTGTTGTGGAAAATCAAAAAATAAATAAATATGAAATATATGAAATACTTGGGCTTTATATAAGCATTAACTCTAAAAAAATAGACTTGTCCAAAGTTAAAATAGAGCAAAAAAAGGTTTAAGAGTGCATTTGGAAGCAATTTAGGGTTTCTTCTCTAATAATTTGCATGGAATGGAATTAATTAAACGGTAAAACCGTTAATTGATCTTGGATGAAACCACACCTTGCCCATTCCCGACTCGTCGACGAACCACAAACCCCAAGTTGCAATCAGTCATCGCTTGACAAGACACGCCACTTCCGCTGAATAAACGCCTAAAACCTGGCGCACACTATACAACTTAACACATCGCAACTCAACTAAACCGTCGTGACTTTGTTTCAAATCGTCGTCACGATTTTTAGTCGTACGACACGGAGAAGCGCTCTATACGACTGGCTATCGAGCATTATCAGTCGAACGATTACACCTGCACGCTACTGATACACCAATAACGGTACAACAGCACAGAACAGCACACAGTTTGCAACTACACTTTCAGTGTTTAGCTAGCGTACTGGGCCTATGCAAGTTTACAGCTCACCAGTAATGTCGACTGCCAGGGGTGGCGCCAGCGTGGAGGGGATGACCCCCCCCCCCGTCGGGGACCACTGGCCCCCCGTCGGGGAAGGTCGCCGGTGTCGTCGGGGAGGCCTAAAAAAGTTTTAAAAAATAATGAAAATTCCTACATGGACTGAAGTTACTGGATGGGCGATCGTGAACATATTTTTTGTTTTGTCATTCTATTTCAATACATATTACAATCGATTTTTAATCACTTTGTAGCTCTGTTGTACCTAATTCCATGTATCATGTCCTATCTCCTCCTGTCGGGGAAGGACTGCATTTTTTCGGGGAGGCCTAAAATTGAAAAACGTAAAGGAATGAAGTTACTGGATGGACGATCATGAACAATTTTTTCTTCTTTATGAACTTTTTCTTTTGTAACGCTATTTTAATGCGTTTCTGAATCGGTGTTAATCACTTCTTTCTAGTTTTGCTATGAAGAATTGATTAACACCGCCTTATCCCATCTTCAATCCTTGTGCGCGAGATCATTCCCCGTCGGCAAAGGATGCCCTTCCCTGTTGATGAGAAAATCCAGTTTCGTCGAGGAGCCTTCATCAACAGGCCCACGATAAAAGATGTGAACTTAGTCACCCGGACGATCTTCTTTATTTTGCTTAGAAGACCAGATTCTTCAAGGAAACTTACAATTCTAAATTTTCCTTACAAAATCGGACGAGAGGTTGTTCATGTGCATGCAGTGCCTAAAGGTCTGTCATCTGGCCTGCCCCGACAGCCAAATTCTAGCAACGGTAATGAAAATCAGCCATGTTTTCAGCTACATATAATGATAAACAGCAGTTTGAGAATGCCTCTCCACAAGTTTGACTGAAAATTCATTTGAAGCCACCTTGTAACGTGACATATTTTCCATACGTTGGAAGTAAAATCATAGTCTGAAGTTGGGGCAGTCACGTAGAAAGTTTCATCTATTCAATGGACCTTGCGATTGAGTACAACGAATTAGATTCTTTATAAATGAGTCAAAAACATTAGTATGTTTTCAATTCCGTTGCATAGTTCCCCCGAAAAGAGGCAAGACCATTACGTCTAATTGTAGCAATACCTTTCATCTGGTAATTTTCTGATCACTCAGGAAGTTGGGTTTTTTCTATTGAAGTGAAACTTTCATTTCAAAGGAAAGCTCAAAATAACGACTGCTTCATTTCTAGTTACAAGTCTATGAAATGCCATTTCCGGCTGTCTGAGGGGTCAGATATTTTAACAATTTTCTGTACGCTACGCGCAAACGGTTGTGTCGCTCGGCTTAGAAAGTGTTTTGGTCAAACAGATTACTGAATAGAACAATGCATGCCTGCACAATTGTTCTTCGTTTTGGGGCAGTATTATGAAGCAAAAATTTTCTTGCGAGAGGAAACCCAAAATAATGACTGCTTGGTTTCTAGTTACGAGCCCGGGAAATATCATTTCCTGCTGTCTCGGAGTTCTCAATTTTCAAAAACATCTGTGCACTTCACTTAGATAGACTTTCGAGTAGGATTACATTTTTCGGACAAAAAAGACAATTCTGCCCCCTCCCAAACTGAAACGCTCCTGTACGCCTTTGTCAATATTTAAAATCTATAACATCAAACTTATTGTGAAGCTAAACATTTTCTGCTGGTAAATTTTCCAATATGGTCCGAGGGTCTTAATCTGAATGATGATATTCGGTAAACCCCAACAAACTACATATCACCCTACTTGATATTTCTCATAAGAATGGTAAGGTTCTTCCCTAAAACCCCCAAATCTGTCATAAAATTGCAATTTTCTCCAGTATGGCTTCAGATTTTTAAAAGTGTCAAAATTTTCCAATTTTGATGGATAGTCCGTATAACAAATAACCCAAGCCAACTCTGTTAATCACCCCAGCAGTCTGCCTAATTTTGCTCTTGAAAGGCATATTACTTAATAAAAAACCATTTCCCATTTTTTCATTATAATCTTAACGAAAAACTAAATATTCTTTCATTTAAAATCAAAATTTCTTCAATAAAATAAGCTCTTAATTTTCAAACCTTCGTTCAAAGAAGGGAAAAACTTTCCGAGCGAACTAATAGTCTCGTCTTGAAGCCTTAGTACGTAGGCCTAGTATGATTAAATATGTAACCCCAAACGAATTTCAGCTGTCACCAATGTACAGTTTTTTATTTTGCCAATATGAAGGAGAGATTCCTCAAAAAACATCCCATTTTTTAATGACTCTACAAAAGCCAAATTTCTTTCAAAAATTTTAATCGTTTTCTCCAGATAAACTCCAAACTCAAATTCTACCAAGTCAAGCCACCCAAGTCACGCCACCCTAGCGACTGCCTCGGTAATCGTTTCACCTGTTTTTCCAAGAATTCCTTTACGAATAGCTTTTGCTTCAACAGTTATAAAGTACAGGTCGTTTCTCCCATACTTCTACGAGTTTGTCTTATCTCTACTCGCTGTACTCGGAATATATATCCATCTTTTCCACTGAATATTTTCACAAAGTTACGTAAAAACTTGTCACCGGAACTAGCATCGGACAACTATCACTGTGTTCATATCACTTGCATATAATCAGTAATTTTGATTGGCGATATTTTTCAGTCCCTTGCGACTGTCTCCGTACAGAGTCGGGAAGAACCAACATGTTCGTTCTTCCCGACTGAAGGCGATACGACTTAAAACTGGTCCTAAAACTGCCAGTCGCAGTCGTAAACTCACGCACACTACACGACTGTTGGAGATACATATCCAGTAGAGTTGCAACGCGCAAAGTCGTATATTTTGCGGCTAGCTTAATATTTGTCGGTTTGCGCATAGTTAAGCACAGATATAGTTGTTTTACGTTAGGAGAAGTGACAGGACTGGAAAGCAAATGGTTGTTCTAATGGTTTTAAGTCATCACATTCAATTGAATTGAGGGAATCCAGGTACGATTCAGGATTAAAACATCCATGATACAGGTAAGCAAGGAAATTGCGAGACTAAAGGCAATAGGCCCCAGTTATGTCCGACTAAAATCAGACCATCACTTGAATGTTCGGATTCGTCTACACCCTGTCTAAGTGGGGAAAACTGAACCCTACTTGGTAAATTGCTTCCGAATCAAACGTATTTTTGACAGATTTCCAGTATACATAGTCTGAACTTATAGGTCTGGGGACAGCTTCTACTTTTTAATTAGAACTTTATCCAAATTAGCTCATTACTTATAGATGTTTAACATTTTTATTTACTTTAGGTTTAGTGGGACAGCATTGGTCTCATAAAACTTATCCGGACAGTGATGGAGCTTAGAAGTTGGCCAGGCATTTGGTTTCACATAACATATCTCTTCCTCAAAAGTGAGTTTTGAATGACCTTCCTTTCATAGTCTAAGAAAAGAAAGGAAGAATAAAATTATTTGTATTCAGTAAAATCTTAAAATGGCAGTCTTTATATATATATATAAATATATATATATATATATATATATATATATATATATATATATATATATATATATATATATATATATATATATATATATATAAATATATATATATATATATACATGACAGTAAGTTCCGTGGGTTGGTATATTAATATAAATAAATAAGCAAATATCACTTGCCCCCATTTCATGGGTGAGAGTGCCTCAAATATCAACATAATACAAAAGCGTTGTCTAATATTTCGAGGTCCTACCTCTTCCTCGGACGCTTGAGTAATAAAGCAAAGTACACTCTACTACGTAAACTCGTTTAAAATGCCCAAATCTTTGTTCAGACCCCTGGTATGTGTTTTTAAGGATAAAATTAGTTTAATCTCCTCAGCTTTTCGTTGATCGTCGTCCCTAAAGTTGCCTTTCCAGATGATTAGCTTTAGATTGTCTATTGTGTGTTCGGGAGAGGAAAAATGCTCTGCAACAGAAAATCCAGTAAGTCGCTGTGAAATGGTGTGTTTATGATTGTTGAAACGGAGACGGAATTTTGTCTTCGTTTCTCCTACATAATTGCCTTCAGTGCATTTATTGCAAAAGAGTACATATATAACATTGGCAGAATCACAGTTAAAGTTACCTGGATAAAGTTTGTATGAGGTGCCTGGGGGGGGGGGGGTTATGAGGGATGAAGTACAGACATGCTTACATATTTGGCATCTAGGTTTGCCGCATGGCGAGTTCCCTGTGGGGCTAAAAGGTCGAGGAATTTTGCTGCTTACGAAAATCTTTCTTAGGTTAGGGGGCTGTCTGAAAGACAGGAGAGGTCCATTATTGAAGGCGCCCTCTAATTCGACGTCATTTTGAAGAATTCTCCACAGGGATCTAAAGTTCTGAAAAAGATCCCTCACGATAGGATGGAAATTGGTGGTGAAGAGAATCCGTTCAGGAGGGGTGGCCTTTTTGTATTTCAAAAGGTCTTGCCTTGATACTTTGTTGGCTCTCTCCATATTCGTTCTAATGAATTTAAGAGGGTATGAATTGCTTTGTAAGATCATTAAGTTTCATGCTCAAATCATCACTGTCAGAACAAATTCTTTTGTAACGAAGAGTCTGGCAGTAAATGATAGATTTCTTGGTATGGTTTGGGTGGAAGCTGGTAAATGGTACGTATGTGTGCCTGTCTGTGGGTTTGGTGAAGACAGATGTTTGTATGCTGTCATTCACCAAGGATACTTGAATATCTAGAAAATGTATACTTGAATTAGAACATTCAAAAGTAAATTTAATCGTAGGGTGGAAAGAGTTGCCATGGGCACCAAAATGGCCCCTGTGTTTGCTAACCTCTTTATGGCGTATTTAGAAGAGCAATTTCTAGATGAATGTAGACTTAAGCCTTTAATGTATTGTAGATACATAGATGATATCTTTTTCTTATGGCCTAATGGGAAACGTTCCCTCACTAGATTTGTTGAGAAAGTCAACTCTTTCCACCCTACGATTAAATTTACTTTTGAATGTTCTAATTCAAGTATACATTTTCTAGATATTCAAGTATCCTTGGTGGAACACAGGAATAATCATTAAACCCGCAGATAAGGGGGGCGCGGTTGTAATCCTTAACACCGTCGACTATAAACTAGAAGCCGTTCGCCAACTAAGTGATACCAGTTTCTACACCAGGCTCCCAGGGGATCCCACGAATGATTTTCTTTCGGAATGTAAAGCCATGATAAGTGACCTGTCAAACACCACTCAGAAACACGTAGAATCACTGATTCCCAGCGCTCCGGTTCCTGGACGATTTTACGTATTGCCCAAAATTCACAAAATGACGTCAGTTCAAGATGACAGTAATGAACGAAGGATCCCCCCCCCGGCAGACCTATTGTATCGGGCAATGGCACCTTGACTGAATATCTTTCAGAGTTTGTGGACGAATGCCTCCAGCCTCTACTCAGTTATGTACCTAGCTACATCCAGGATACCACTCATTTTTTGCAGGAACTGAATAATATTGGCAAAATCCCTAACGATACTCTACTTGTTACCATGGATGTATCAGCTTTGTATACAAATATACCCCATAATGAGGGTATACATGCATGTACTACATTTCTTACTAGAAATGGCTCTTCCACTGATTTTATTTCTGACGTAAAAGACATTACCAAATTCATTCTCGATCATAATTACTTCACCTTCGATGACCAGTTTTACTTGCAAACCCATGGTACGGCCATGGGCACCAAAATGGCCCCTGTGTATGCTAACCTCTTTATGGCGTATTTAGAAGAGCAATTTCTAGATGAATGTAGACTTAAGCCTTTAATGTATTGTAGATACATAGATGATATCTTTTTCTTATGGCCTCATGGGAAACGTTCCCTCACTAGATTTGTTGAGAAAGTCAACTCTTTCCACCCTACGATTAAATTTACTTTTGAATGTTCTAATTCAAGTATACATTTTCTAGATATTCAAGTATCCTTGGTGAATGACAGCATACAAACATCTGTCTTCACCAAACCCACAGACAGGCACACATACATACCATTTACCAGCTTCCACCCAGACCATACCAAGAAATCTATCATTTACTGCCAGACTCTTCGTTACAAAAGAATTTGTTCTGACAGTGATGATTTGAACATGAAACTTAATGATCTTACAAAGCAATTCATACCCTCTTAAATTCATTAGAACGAATATGGAGAGAGCCAACAAAGTATCAAGGCAAGACCTTTTGAAATACAAAAAGGCCACCCCTCCTGAACGGATTCCCTTCACCACCAATTTCCATCCTATCGTGAGGGATCTTTTTCAGAACTTTAGATCCCTGTGGAGAATTCTTCAAAATGACGTCGAATTAGAGGGTGCCTTCAATAATGGACCTCTCTTGTCTTTCAGACAGCCCCCTAACCTAAGAAAGATTTTCGTAAGCAGCAAAATTCCTCGACCTTTTAGCCCCACAGGGAACTCGCCATGCGGCAAACCTAGATGCCAAATATGTAAGCATGTCTGTACTTCATCCCTCATAACCCCCCCCCCCCCCCCAGGCACCTCATACAAACTTTATCCAGGTAACTTTAACTGTGATTCTGCCAATGTTATATATGTACTCTTTTGCAATAAATGCACTGAAGGCAATTATGTAGGAGAAACGAAGACAAAATTCCGTCTCCGTTTCAACAATCATAAACACACCATTTCACAGCGACTTACTGGATTTTCTGTTGCAGAGCATTTTTCCTCTCCCGAACACACAATAGACAATCTAAAGCTAATCATCTGGAAAGGCAACTTTAGGGACGACGATCAACGAAAAGCTGAGGAGATTAAACTAATTTTATCCTTAAAAACACATACCAGGGGTCTGAACAAAGATTTGGGCATTTTAAACGAGTTTACGTAGTAGAGTGTACTTTGCTTTATTACTCAAGCGTCCGAGGAAGAGGTAGGACCTCGAAATATTAGACAACGCTTTTGTATTATGTTGGTATTGGAGGCACTCTCACCCATGAAATGGGGGCAAGTGATATTTGCTTATTTATATATATATATATATATATATATATATATATATATATATATATATATATATATATATATATATATATATATATATATATATATATAGGTCGAATACTGCGTAGCACTGATAAAGTATGAAGGTAAACAGATTGGAATGATAAATAGTGCTAAAATTCGGAAGAATTTCAGCACTTTTTCTCATTCCAATTTTTCACATTTCAGACTACGTTTTAATAACCATAAGAAGTCAATACGTGACAATAGCAAGGGCTTTTCAGTGGCAGAACACTTCAATCTCCCAAATCACTCCCTTCTTAATCTCA
Source organism: Holothuria scabra (assembly GCA_037179385.1). Lineage (NCBI taxonomy): Eukaryota > Metazoa > Echinodermata > Holothuroidea > Aspidochirotida > Holothuriidae > Holothuria > Holothuria scabra. The sequence goes on from CM074181.1 coordinate 19,360,791, forward strand.
AATGCCTCTTGCTAGCCTCAAATTTTAAGACACATTCACAAAAAAAAATATCCGAGATTAAGTTTATGCTAAGATTTGAGACGCACATAAATGGGCTTAATAGGGACTAAGGACCGCTGAACCATTACACTTTTCATAAGCAATTGTAGCTTGACTTCCCCTTTACCGTTTCTATTTCGTTTTAGTTTCAAGTATTTCACTTTGAATTTCATTACTGGCTGAAGAAGATCCCAGGTGGGATTGAAAATTTCCAATATTATATTATATCTCTGTACTTTGTAATGTCCACCAGGCACCTATTATTTGCCTTTATTACAGTTCTTTACATCAAAGTACACGCGGACTCTCACTTATTTACTATAAATATAATATATATATATATATATATATATTTATATATATATATATATATATATATATATATATATATATATATATATATATATATATATATATATATATATATAGGTTAAAAGATTGGAATGATAAAAAGTGCTAAAATTCGGAAGAAAGCTCCGCAACGTTTTGGGTATGTACCCTTCATCAGGCGGCAAAATAATAACTGATCAAATAATAACTGAGCACATACAAGCCATACATGAAACTAAACAATACCCCTCTCTTTGTGCACAAACAGAGCAGCCACCCCCCACTTATCATTAAGAACATCCCAGAAAGCATCAACAGGAGTCTATCCAACATTTCTTCCGACGAAAACACGTTCAACACATCATCACCCGTATACCAAGAAGCATTACTAAGATGTTGCTATGGGTACAACCTAAAGTACGAGACCCAACCCCCTAGCACCAGTCATTCCAAGGGAGCCCCAAACGAAGACGAAATAGGAACATAACCTGGTTCAACGCCCCGTTTAGTGACAGTGTCACAACCAACATTGGCAAGAAATTCTTTAACCTCTTGGACAGCTGCTTCCCACCTCGACACAAACTACATACTTTACTCAACAGGAACACGGTGGAACTGAGTTACAGCTGCATAGCAAACATAGATCAAATTATATCAGCGCACAACAAATACATAATGGCAAAACAGGAAGTACACCAGCAAAGCGAAGCAACTGCAATTATTGGTCTTACAGAGAACACATTCAAAACAAGATACATCGCCCACAAGTCTAGCTTTAAACACAAAGACAAAAGAAACGCAACTGCACTCAGTGAATACATCTGGAAACTAAAGGATACAAATGTAGAACACTCCGTAAAATGGAAACTAATGAACAAAGCTCGAGCATACTCTACTTCATCTAAAACTTGTAATCTCTGTCTGGAAGAGAAGTTCTTCATTATACTCAAACCTTCCTTAGCAACTCTAAATAAAAGAAACGAACTGATAAGCTCTTGTAGACACAGGAACAAACATCTTCTGTGTAATTATTCTAATAGCTAAAGTATCTCGGCTCGCTGTACACAGTTCGTGAACAAGGAACGAACACGTGCTTAAAAACGGACACGTTCAAAAGCAGGAAACATATACGTATTTAACGTTACTGACATCATTCTACGTCAAGCTTCTGAGGAGTGAGAACCTACATTATTGGCCCTTACGAAACAGTTCTGTAAAGCTATGTTGTAAGAACTTATTGCAACCTTTTCAATATATATATATATAGATATATATATAAACATGACGGAGAAACTGTAAAACAACGGTGCTACAGAATTGAAAGGCTAGATCTCCGAGGAGATACAAATAGCGGAAGGCTAGAATTCAGATAAATTAAACAGCCAAAAGGTTTGAAGTAGAGCTTTCGAGGAATACTACCTCTTTATCAATACTTGGTCAGAGAATGACAAGGAGTGAGAAATTTTGGAAGCTTTAAAAGGTGTTGACAATGGTCTCACCTCTATTGTGACAGGATAATCCTTCTTAAGCCAATTGAGCAGGTTGATTGACCGGGAGGGTCTGATCGGATTACTCGGGTGTAACCCATCAACACTAGGAAAATCCTCTTCAAAGTAATTAGAGAAATTGTTAGGCCGGAATGGCCTGATCGGATTTTTTTTTTTTTTGTGCATATATATATATATAGATATATATATACACAAAAAGCTTTTCGTAGAAGATAAAACAGTTTTTTAACTATTTCATTTTTTGGGTTAATTTTCAGGCGTCCACTGTCAGACCACGACATCTTCTTTGGAATCAGGCAGTGCATTTCTAAATGATTTGGGTAGTCCACAACCGGTGATAACAACGACAACTACTATGCCACCTATAAATACACCATCCTCAAGTTTAGATCAACTTCAGTCCTCTACGCAAAAAGTTAATAATACGGAGGAAAATGTCAACAGCAATACACCGTCAAGTTCTTCTTCACCAAACAGCACCATCGTGGAACTTTCGTCCTCTCCAGTGCCGAAACAGAGCAGCATGGAAACTTTCTCATCTTTATTACCAGTAAACGATACTACGGAGGTTTCCTTATCTTCATCAATAATGTCCAACAACACAAGCCTTTCTTCTTTCTCAACCCCAACTATCAATGACACGGGACCTACTCCTACTTTACCACTAGTGGAGATTAGCACGGATCCTTCTCCCTCTTCTTCACCAAATACAAATAGCACGGAGCCTTCCCCTTCTTCTTCACTTAGTAGCAACAGCACGGATTCTTTTTCCTCTTCTTCACCAGAGAACAGCAGAGCGAAGCCTTTCCCCTCTTTTCCACCAAACAGAAACAGCACAGAGCCTTCTCTTTCGTCTTCCCTTAGTAGCAACAGCACGGAGCTTTCTCCCTCTTCTTCCCTAAGTAGCAACAGCTCGGAACTCTCTTCCTCTTCATCTACCTCTCCATCAACAAGAGACAACGATATGGATTACTCTAGCTCCCCGTTATCAGGTTACAGTAGTGTGAGTCACTCTTCTTCTGCAGTTCCTTCTTTCAATATCATAAAATCCTCTAGTTCTCCCTCATCAATCGACCTCGGAATGGAAACTTCTACCTCTGAAGCACAAACGTTCGTAACAATGAAACATCCGACCCCACCATTATTAAGCAGCAAAAGTATGAAATTCTCAAGCTCTCCTTTATCAGACAGCAGAAATATGAGACCCTCTACCTCTGCAACACCAGCGCCCTCATCAATCTTCCCCAGTATGGAACCCTCTGCCTCGAAAGTACAAACGTCATTGACGACGGAACTAACGAACTTTAAATTACCGAGCAGCGACAGTGTGGAATTCTCCAACTTTTCATTATCAGACGGCACAAGTATGGGACCCTCTACCTCTGCAACACCAACGCCTTTATCAATCAACCCCAGTTTAGAACACTCTCCCTCTGAAGCAAACACGTTTTTTACTACGGAATTTACGACCTTTCCATCATCAGGCAGCAGTAGCATTGAATTTTACAGCTCTCCTTTATCAGAGAGCAGTAGTATGGGACCCTCTACCTCTGCATCACCAAAGCCCTCATCAAAAATCCCCAGTATGGAACCCTCTACGTCGGAAGCACAAACGTCCTTGACGACGGAACTCACGACCTTTAAATTATCGAGCAGCGACAGCGTGGAATTCTTCAGCCCTTCATTATCAGACGGCAGAAGTATGGGACCCTCTATCTCTGCAACACCAACGTCTTTATCAATCAACCCCAGTATAGAGCTCTCTACCTCGGAAGCACAAACGTTTTTAACTACGGAATTTACGACTTCTCCATCATCAGGCAGCAATGGCATTGAATTCTACAGCTCTCCTTTATCAGACAGCAGTAGTATGGGACTCTCTACCTCTGCAACACCAAAGCCCTCATCAATAATCCCCAGTATGGAACCTTCTACCCCGGAAGCACAAACGTCCTTGACCGAAGAACTCACGACCTTTAAATTATCTAGCAGCGACAGCGTGGAATTCTTCAGCCCTTCATTATCAGACGACATAAATGTGGGACCATCTACCTCAGCAACACAAACGTCTTTATCAATCAACCCCAGTACAGAGCACTATACCTCGGAAGCACAAACGTTTTTTACTACGGAATTTACGACTTCTCCATCATCAGGCAGCAGTAGCATTGAATTTTACAGCTCTCCTTTATCAGACAGCAGTAGTATGGGACCCTCTACCTCTGCCTCACCAAAGCCTTCATCAAAAATCCCCAGTATGGAACCCTCTACCTCGGAAGCACAAACGTCATTGACGACGGAACTCACGACCTTTAAATTATCGAGCAGCGACAGCGTGGAATTCTTCAGCCCTTCATTATCAGACGACATAAATGTGGGACCATCTACCTCAGCAACACCAACGTCTTTATCAATCAACCCCAGTATAGAGCACTCTACCTCGGAAGCACAAACGTTTTTTACTACGGAATTTACGACTTCTCAATCATCAGGCAGCAGTAGCATTGAATTTTACAGCTCTCCTTTATCAGACAGCAGTAGTATGGGACCCTCTACCTCTGCAACACCAAAGCCCTCATCAATAATCCCCAGTATGGAACCTTCTACCCCGGAAGCACAAACGTCCTTGACCGAAGAATTCACGACCTTTAAATTATCGAGCAGCGACAGCGTGGAATTCTTCAGCCCTTCATTATCAGACGACAGAAATGTGGGACCATCTACCTCTGCAACACCAACGCCTTTATCAATCAACCCCAGTATAGAAAACTCTACCACGGAAGCACAAATGTTGTTTACTACTGAACTTACTACCTTTTCATCATCAAGCAACAATATTAAGGAATCCTCCAGCTCTCCATTATTATACAACAGTAGAACGGGCCCATCTACCTCTGCAACACCAACACTGAAAGACATAGAATCTTCTAGTTCTCCTTCACCAGTCATCCCCAGTATGGAACACTCTACGTCGGTATTAGCAACTTTTTTTACCACGGAACTTACGAGCACACAATCATCGAACGTCAAAAGTATCGAACCTTCCTCTTCTCCAAAACCAACCTTAAATAACGCGGAATTATCAAGCTCTCCCTCACCAAGTAGCCCCAGTTTTGAACCAGGTTCTTCGGAATTAACAACTACCCATACTATTGAACCTTCAACCTTGCCATCATTAAGGAACAGTAGTTTCCAATATTCCAGCTCTCTCTCATCAGGCAGTAGTGGTTTGGAAGTTTCTTCCTCTACATCGCCAAGTTTCAAAAATACGGATCGTATTGAATCTTTAACAACAACTGGCAATAGTTTGAAGCTTTCAACTCCTCCTTACATAAGCACTAGCAGTCTGAGATCTCTCAGCTCTACTTCCAGTCGTATGGAACTATCACACTCATCTCCACCAAACTTGAATATTATTGGGCCCCTAAGATCTACACCAAAAAATATCAACGAGAAGGAATCATCCACGACTAGGATCAAGGAAATGGAACCAGTCTTAACACAGACGTCAAATATGAATAGCATGGAGACTACAACTGGTGTCCCACCGGCTGACATGCAAATCGACCACCAAAATCCTCCACCTACCACTCCAATGACCCTTTCTTCTCCTCACACGACTGAAACGACTGGGGAACTTCTGTCTGTGCCCGTTACAGTTAGATTTCGAGGGAGAGTTTTATATCTTCCTGCCGTTATGATGCTAACGATGATTCAAGGTGAAAGAGAAAATACTGCTAACGCCCGTACCTTACTTAAAGCTGATGTAAGTAGATATTGTTATAACGTAAACGACAGGCATTTGGTAGATACGGAATATTTGAGAGTGATAGTGGTTTAACTAGCATCGATTTGATCACTCTTTTTTACAATAGCCCAAATTTTAATACATGACTTTAATCCCAAAACTTTTCTGTTGATGCTAATTTGTAAGGTCTTTGTTGATTTGTTCGTTTCTCTGTATCATCTGGTGAATATTAATACAATACATGAATTTAGAAAACTTCATGTTATCCAGGGTAGGCCTGCAATATTTATCATATGTTCTTGTCGATTAAACCATCAAAATGTTTTCCCTCTTTGTGGAACATAAGGATGCACAACTTATCGTTTCCAACCGTTTTGCCTTTCATGCCAGTTAATTTCCTTGTTTGGAGAAAGTGGCTGCCGGGAATCTTTTCTTTCCGTTGGAAACATCACAGTCGTCCCAAACAGAGCCTTATTTTCAGCAAGATTTGACATCATTGTTCAAATAGGAGATCGTTGTTCAACGTTTGATTACATCTCAGAATTCAACAGTACGCTCACAGGACAAAATCGTGATACCTTTGGTAACGGCAACGTAGTTGTGAAAAGTTCATTTTCCTTTGGTACGTAAAACATATCAGCATGTCAGTCTCACATTATGACGCTGATTTTCCCTACAACTTACAGAATGGTTAGTCGGATATATTGCTACAAAGTAGTTAACGTTGCAAGAGAGTTGCGAAGAGACGAAATTCTAAATAAATACCTTTGGCGCATCCAACAACTGAGCCTACATTAAAAGGTGTTCTTTAAACAACCAAACAAAAATAGCATCTTAATCCCATTAATCAAAAGAAACATTAAAAGTTATAGATGTATAGGAAATGGTGGAACAGGAAAGTTTCGACGAAAATCATTTATGCTAAATTATAGCTACAAGGCCACCACCTGGCAATTCATGCATATTGTAGTCTATTTAAATCTGTATGAACTTATTTTAATGATTGTCTCAAAAATTCTAAAAAGTTGAAAAATTAACATTTAAAACAAGGGAATTTTAAATGAATTACATGATCATTGTTTGTCAAGTTTTTGGGACACCTCGAGATGAAAAAGAACATTGTGTAAAATCACTTCCAAAAAGTTACCTTCTCTGTTGCAGTATGCTTGAAATAAAGGTATGTATGAAAAGGGACGGAGTAACTATGCTTGCTTTCCACTAACAGTGTATTATGCTTTTCAATAACCTCCCCAAGCATGTCCTGTTTTAGACGCTACCTCCATTACTATAAATGAATTATCATCTTCATTATCAGTGCTTTTGTTTTGAGTGGGTATGTTTCCTTTGTTTATTTGACCGAAACCTGCGTATTCCGCCTGCAGGGGGTACTAGGGTGTTAACAGTACATTGAACACTTTATTTTTTCTTGGCTCTGGATATTGCTTTGAAAGTATATATTGAAATTCATTTTGAAAATAGTGCCGCGATTTGCATATAGATACAGGAGGATAGGGTACCATGAAAGGCTGTTTAAACGCTTTGTAGATGATGAATATGTTTCAGAGGGACGAGGAGGCGTTAATGGGAGCGTCAGTGAGTAAGAAAATGCGTTTTGACGATATAAGGAACGGGAGTTTACACACCCTTGATTACGTAAGTGCCCGTAAAGAAAAAAGAAACACTCCTAATAAAATATCCAAAAATACTTTTCTCAATGAACTTTATACGGAAATTACATTTTTTACAACTGTTATAATAATCATGATACATTTAGCGTTTACATATAAGACCTACTAACATAATTTAAAATGTCTCATGACTGAGGTAATTTGTACTTTCAATCCATTTTGCAGACTTGATCACACACAGGGTCAATCTTACATTTCGCATCGAAGACAATGTGGACACAGAAAGGTATCTGAATCCCTTCAACCCAGAAACATTAGATTTAGAGAAAAACATCATTGCTGCGGTAAGGACTCTTTTGTTCTATTTACGTTAGATTTCTTGTTGACCTCAGATGAAGTGATTTCTGAAACTGATTTAGATTTGGCTTGGGTTGCAAACATTCTATTTTTCTTATTGCATTTTGTTATCAGTTGCATTTAAATGGAGCATTGCCGAGGTTGGCCAGAAAGTTTAAAATGTTCAAAAAAACATGGAAAAGGAATCTTTACTCCGTATTTATTTCCCTGGTTGCCACCCTTAAAGCACTACACTTACAAAAGTCTGTTTCTTATTTCGAAAGTTGATTTAATTGGATATTATTAGAGCAATGAAAGTTTCATTAGGTAAAGTTGCAACTTGAAATATATGACTTGTTCATGTTATCCATATTCAGCAAATTACTGTATCCACCAGTGTTAAAGGCATGTTCTGGTAAATTTTCCCCTCTGCCTTGTAAGAATAACAAAAATTTTCTACACCATGCCCTTCAAAACCTATCACAATACCATTTTCCTTACTCAAGATATCTCACTAAAAAGTTTGGTTATTTTTGTTAAAAAATACCCCTGCTTTTCAACAAAGCCACAAAAAGTTATATAATGAGGGCACATTGCTTCAAATTTCTTTTGTTTTTTTTATAATTGAACATCCTGTTTATCCTTGAAATCTGATACTTTTGGAATGTTTGAATATATTTTCCTGTAGATCTAGCTTTACCCTTCATCATACATAGAATGCAACCAATAATAATACTAATAATATTGCCTGCAGCGTAATCATAAATATATATAAATTGAATGCAATGTAAAATTAATGTGCCACGATGAAATCAAAGCTTTCCCATGATGCATCAAATCCCTAAAAAATTTGCAATAATTTTATAATTGGTATCTTCTGAACGATGGTGATGCCGTTTTCACCTCAGTCTGAAAGGGAAAATATTTCTGCCTTTTTTTTGAAGTTAACGAATTTTGTCTCCAGAATATGACTTTAACGAAACAGGGTATTTTTGTTTAACGGTAATGTTATGCAATATCTATAACGTACAGCACTCTACATGTTTCCTAATTACATTAAAGTGTGCCTAAAATCAAAAAAGTATAAAAATTAATATCAAACAACATAAATTCCGACAGTACAACCCCTATCTCCTAAGGGCATTTCTGAGCTAAGGTATAAAATGTTGAAATTTATTTACCAAAACAAACTGGTGCAATAATATGTGACTTTCTTGGTGTACAAGTTACATTACATGCTTTGTATCCCTTTAAAATTAAACATGTTTTATGACCATGACCACTTCTTGTTTGCTTGCATAGCCTGTTCTGCATATCACGGACTTCCTATACATGGACAGAGCATGTGACACGCACGTCTGTCCGCAGATGATCGCCACTGACTACGACAGAAAAGGCGCACCAATTTGGCCGCCGTGAAGATATAAATCCTCTGTAAAATTTTAATCAAAGTTTAAACTTGAATGGGAAAAAATATCATATCCCTGCAATGCGTGAAGTAATTTTGACCTTACCTTGCCATGTTTCATAAATATTTCAACTTTCTTGCAAATTATGGGAATATACTTGAGCAAGTCCAAGCTTTCACACAAAATCATAGCAGACAGCCATATTGATGCGCTTTTTCTCACACTATGGTAGCCACAATGTACCATGTAGTATGTCTGTCCATATATAGGAGGTCCGTGGGACTTATCAATTACATCATCCCAAAATATTAAGAATGCTATGATATATTGACACAAGGTGCTTTCAGCTTTTAACTTACAGCAAAACAAAGAACAGCAATGATTCTTATTTCAGTATAACAGTGACGTCATAAATTATTGCAAAATGTACCATTTAAATTTTAGTTAATGAACTTCAACATTTTATTTCTCGGTTCAAGAATGCCCTATAAATATGCAGGTTGACAGGCACAATTCATTTTTCAGGCTGTTCAATGTATAATTTTTCAATTTTTACCTGCCTTGAGGTATGCGCTTTAAAAATTCCTTAGTTGATAAACTGCGTGTACAAGAATTTAACTAGCCTTTGACTGATTCTCTGAGTGATTTTTCTTGTTTTTAACAGTTTGAAAACACGTCTTCTTCTATACCAACGTACAATCATGCTACCTTTATCCCACCTTTCATCGAAGGCTCACTCATCGGGGTATTTTCTCTGTCTTTCCTAAGATCTACAGCAATAACAAGGACTGAAGTCAGATCCACTGTAGAAAACTTGAGGAGACAAGGCAACTTTGACTTTCCAGGATTCATTCTTCAGGCAATGTTGGTTGAAGGTTATAGTCTTGATTCATGTTTTCCAAACAGGGGTGTCGACAGGGGGGCATGTCCCTCCTTCTTTAAGTGGAGAAACCATAACATAAACCCCACCCCCACACACACACTTTTTGTGACGAGAAACTTAAAAATTAGCAACTACCAAAAAGACTATACATGTAGGTTATGGAAGGCGTCCTCTACCGGCTACGATCGACTAGCTTTCTGTATCAATAATTCCACTTGTTTACTTTGCCAATCCCTAAAATTTTCGCCCGCTCCGCGTTGCAGTCTCATAGATGTTCTTTTTTCACTTGCAAATCAAACACATTATTCATCGGTCTCTATGATTATGTCAATTTTCGAATGCATGGTGCAGCATGTGTGGTTATGAAAGAGCACAATATTTAGGAATATGAAGAAGATTAATCGTCTTCTACAATGTTTTAATGAAATCTAAAGTCTAAAGCGAATGACCAGCCTGACTGGATGAAAAACTTGCTGAAATAAACACATTTCCATTACAAATGGTTCCTCACTATTTGAACTTTGGCACAAATCTTTCGCAAACTTTGACAATTTTCGTTGTTATTCTAATTACTTATAGAGTACACCCGGTATTTAAATGACGGTATAGTCCGTTGAAGTTATTACCCACACTTTCAAGACCATGTTTTGAAAACTTTGGAATTACTCAAAATATTGGAACATTTAGCACCATTTTGCATCTGGGAGGGCCCCTTCTCGTTGACACCGAGTGGCAGGCGACTCTTAAGAAGAATTCGGAATTTGCTGTTTGTGAAACCGGTCTACCGTGTGGTTTTGACAACTCATGAAATTCCGAAATCACCCCATTAAATGCTCCACATTTGTCATTATTTGTCTCAAAGAAGCAAAATTTTCCGCGCCCTTCGCGAGCCACAAACGATTCCTAAGCAGAAGTGCTCGCTCATACCTTGAGTTAACTTTTCCGACCTTTGAACTTTGTAAGTGAAAAAACGGTAATTTGCTATATGTGAAACCAGATCATCAAGTGACATCAGTAACTGCAGTGCTATTTTCATGAATTCACTTTCATAAAATTCAAAATTTCTCCACTATAAACTCTTTACTCAAAAAATTTCATCAGAGAGCCTCATTTCGTAGGGGTTGAATAGCATTATGTAGCAACAACGATCTTTGGTCGCCGTTCAATCTCAGATTTGCTAATAGGAAAAGCAAATTCTTCACTCATCCCCCAACTTTTCAAATGTTCTTACAGGAAATCCAGAATCCAAACTTTTCTGCAATAAAATCTTCACATTTTCAAATATTTGAAAATGGAAACAATTTCAGCGCCGCAAATTACTGCCCTAGTAGAGTGATGTTCAGACTCAAAAAATCGTAAAATTTGGATGCTTGCCCACCCCGCTTCCCGAAAAATTGCCTCGCTTCGCCGCTGTACACACCTTACTTGTACAAGAGAAAAATTATGCCAGATGCCCCCCCCCCCCCACACACACACACACACTTTGAAAACCAGATCGAAGCACCTGTTCCCGAAGGACACTTGTGGCACTGGAGATATTCTTTTCCCCTTAAACAGAAAAGACAGAAGTTCTCTGGAGGTGATGGTTGATAATGACAAGTATGTGACAAAGAATTAATGCTACATGCCTTCACATTTCAAAATTAAGGCACCTTTAAGAAAGACTTGTAAATTTTTTAGAAGATTTGAGTGACCTGGAATCCAGGTACAGGCTGAGCCCTAACCCAGTTACTTAGGCAACAACCACTCTATTTGAAGGTCGATAATGACCAGACAAAGGGCAACTTTCTGTTAAAAGCAAGCACGTCTAAGCTAGCTACGTACAACTGCTGAGCCTGCTGTAATAAGGCACTTGCAAACGTATGCACACGGAATGGAAGGATAACACAGGGAATTTACTTTTCATGTAGGAATTGATATGGATATATCAAATCGGTCCGATGATTCTTTTTCCTTGGGTGAGCAAAGTTTAACAAGAAATTTTCTAATTGGCTGACGATATAGTCCTAATATCTAACATTCATTACCCTAAAAAAGAAAACAATCGATAAAATACAAGCAATGCAATACAATGTCAAACCAGAAACACCTCATTAAATAGTGCGCATCTATACCCGAATCATATTTGCACGTAAGTATGTTACAGACAACTGATGACGTCATAAACTATTGGTAAAAAGGGTCTTGGTTTGGTTCTTGTAGAAACAACAATCACATTACAACAAGGCGGTCGGCCATTCGTATATCGAAAGCTTATTATAGTCAATGGCTACTTCCATAAATAAGGGTCCAGATTTATGACATTTTGGGTACAAATTGGATACTGCATTAAGAAGGAAAGGCGAAAGAAGTTATATGTCAACTTAAAAATAGTATCATCCCTTAGTTAATACACTGGAATTAAAGCCTAATTTCATTACGGAAATAAAAATATTGCACTAGAACGGCATTTGGGGTTTCACGTGTAAACGGCACACCAAACCCACTTTTTTTTTAGGATTTCATGCCATATACCATGCAGCTTATGGGATACATGACCTTCTAAGCTTATATTTTTCCTTACCATTGACTCACCTGAATCAGTTGCAAAATTTATGTGCATTTTGGTTATTGCAATGTTTATGGTCTTCGGTGTAACGGGACACCATTGTGGGTGTCCCGGGGAAAATATTAACACGGGGGAACCAAGACTTTCCAAAGTAATTTATGTTCAAGTCATTTATTTTTTTCCAAATGCAGACACAACCTAGGCAGTGGCAATGTAAAATGTAGCAATACAGATTTGTTTGCCACACATTTTTCAGTTTCCATAAGCACACGTCATGGTTCACGTGTAAACGATGAAGTGGGACAACAAAATTTGTTTTTGTTTACACGTGAAACCCATGAACACTGATCCAATGTAACTCGCTCGGCTAAGCATTTTAACGGCAAAATTTAAAACAAGAAAATTGCATCATCCACCTACATTGTATTAATGCCGAACATTAAATTACACGTGAAACATAACAGTTTATTGTAAGATTAAATCCAAATGTAAAATGTAAAAATGTTGTAATGTATATTAATTTGTTTGAAAGGTACCACCAGATGAAAATATCTTAAGTTATTATTGGAAGATTAAATGTAAATCTTCCATACAAAATCTGTTGTAAGATAATATCACAATGTTAGTGGGACATCAAAAACCATTGGTACCCGTTCTTATGGAATGACCACAATATCGATTTTGTAAGTGACTCCATATTTTCTCTTTTGGGAAACTAAAAAAATTGAAAAAATAAGATTACTGGTGTATTGGTACTGGACTGCAAATGGAGGACCACAAGGGTATGTACCCGTTTCAAAAAGGTAGATAGTTATATCAGGGAGTTGCCAGAGAAGGACATAAATCGAACAATTGTTTTCAGACAATTTGCACTTGAAACGGATTATATCTTTTGAGATGTCACTATTTGATTGACAGGTCCCTTTGTTTCTATTGTTAAATTCCTCCTGACTAAGTCCTTTTAACGACGATCTTTTCGATTATTTCCCATGTAATCCCTAAACAAAGGCATTGTCTTTATATCCTTCGATTTGGAGATTTGTTACCTCCAATGGCGAAGCTTACAACAAGAATTTCTATAGAACAACTGGAAACAATTATATGCTTCAATTGCGCCCCGTTCTTTATTGGATGGAAGAATGATTCAAGTCTATATATTTCATTCAGTCTTATATAATTTTGTCATCATTAGAAATCAAGTTTTTGGAACTAATTTGTAGGAAATTGCTGCTGTCTACAAATTGGGACAAAAATTTGGCGGATAAAAAGCAAGATTACCGTCAGAAACGGACATTGTCTTAAAGAGACTATGGAGTGTTGTTTCTCCTTCTCTAGCAACTCTCTAGTTATATTAAGTATGGTATGTTTACTAGGTGATAAGTCTACTGGAATATAAAAAATAGTCATATGGAAAATGTCAAAGTGAAAACATTTTATGACGTCTTAAAATGAAAGTTTTTTTTGTTCTTTACAGAGGTGTGTCCAGCAACATTTACCTGTCTCAACGGAGGTGTTTGTGTGGCAGACATTTCCTTTAAGTCATTTTGCAGGTAACGATTACTACGGTGACCAATCCTCTAAGTGCAATAAATCAATTTCTTTCATAAGTGGTAAAATTTATTTTTATAAAAGGAAGAAACATGTTACCGTGTAAAGCTGATCTGAACTATGTATTTTTATACCTTTGATTTTTACTTTGGAGATGTAGCGTGTTGAACAGAAAAGGAGCAGGAAAGTTGCCGGCCCTGCTAGGTTCTTTCCGTGACGCAGCGGATCTCCTCAGTATCATCTCGATCATGATTAGTAGATTTGCTCTTAAAGTAATGGAAAATAATTAAGTTAAAACTTCAAATCCGTCATTTTTCTTATAGGACGTGCTTCAAAGCAACTAAAGCCTATATGTATCCAAAGACTGCCTACTATGCTTGGGTATCCCCGATGGCCCCTGAACATCACGTCACCCCCCCCCCCCTCGTGAAGATATCAATAATTTTTCATAGCCTACTTTTTCCGTAAATGGCTCTCTACAAGGGTTTCTATTTAAGAAATTTAGACAAAATTAAGTGTGACATGTGGGTTTAGTAGAAAAAAGACGTTTTGGAAGTATGCAGTCAAATTTTTAGTAGCCTACCCATTTGACGATTGTATCACTTTTTCAGTTGCACACCTGATTGGCAAGGAGACCGTTGTCAGAGGCCAGGTACGTCTGTTTCGTCTCCTTCTCCCTCTTCTTCTTTTTAAAAATTATTAATAATTTTCAACTGTAAAATACATACAATTAAGTCTGGGATTGAGTGTGATTTCATATTGGAGTGTACATACATAAAGTGTTACGAGGAAAATTCGTTCAGAATAGACATTGTTTGCACTGCTTCGAGTTCGTTTGGGGGTTGGCATTTTGAAAAAGGGGAGTGTTAATAGGTCACCTAACTAGCTAAGTTGTTCGACCAACCGTGACCGAAGTAAATTGTTGAAAACAATAAATATGTGAAATTACAGTTATCAAATTTAGGGCAATATGCTCGTCATGGAGTGATTATCCGTTAAAAATCTCTCCGAAGGTTGACCCATATAAGAGGAAAGTAAAAAACCACTTAAACCAAATATAAACGTACTATTATTTGAGTATTATCGTTTATAACTGTACTGAAGAGAGCGGCTTTGTTCTGTCTGCCAATAAGTTCTCCGAGTTGTTTGTTACTTGGGCTAACTGCGTGATGAAGAAGTTGGTTTCAGTGGCAATCAGATTTTGACGAAGAATATTACCGTCACGTTTAATTCCATCAGTTTGTTCCTCCTTTTCAAATGATTATTAAATGCATATTTTCATCATCCCAAACAGTTCCAATTCTCCCAACCTACCCACTTCTAGCCCCTCCCACTGCCTCACATTTATCTAAAACTCATTTTTATCCAGACACAATCCTACTTTATTGCTTCATGGCTTGTCCCATTGGCCATACAAGTCCATAATGTGTAATCAAGACACTCTCAGTGCCCATGCTGTGTAATTTAGCTATGATGCATTGTTTGAATGTGATGCCAATCAAAGAGCTTTACCAATTGAGAGTTTTGATATATGTATTCTGAAACTGTAGTTTGGGTGACGGATGACTGCCTTTAATCAGAATCAAAAGACAGTGAACAGGTCCTTCAAGTGACAGAAACGTTACTACTGTTTCAATTATGCTGATGGAAATTATGTTATATTTTTCGAGTAAAACATTTCCACTCAAATGCGAGACTACACGGCCTCACTTATACAATGAAAAATCACAACGTCATACCACAGTGACAGATCAGTTTACGTTAGTTTTAAGGCTTTGTAAGATTGTGGTGCAGACTTTAAGTCCTGCAAAAACAAACTCTTCTCCTTAATTAAATGTGATGTCATGTGTTGCTTTTCTTTAGAGAGAGGGAGTTTTTGTTTTTTTAGAGGGAAAGATGGTGCGTGTAACAAAGGCTAGAGACTTGCGACCAGCGGCAGCTTTTAATACTACAGCTTAATTAAGGTTGTAGTTTCTGGTCAAAACAATTTTCTGGGTTAAGGAGCATGTAACTGCAAAATCAAATAATTGATTCTGGTGGAATATCTATGAAGGATAAGTCAATCAAGTGGACCTTATTTGAAAAGGAGCATTCTCAGCTTTCACCGTCTTTGATATGTGTCAATGCATGAAGCCAGACAAGTTTGAGTTGGAGGGGGGGGGGGGGATTCCGGGGGAGAAGTTTTTCCAAGGGTTAACTGCATAAAATTTTATGAAGTCCATGGACTACTTTAAAGACCTTGTTGTCTCACCCCAAACAGTATTCTCTAACCTTCTTACTGAAGCCCCTCCCACAATTGTCAGAAATTTATCCTCATCCAGACACAATCTCAGTTTATTGCTTTAGCGTGAGTATAGAAAAACTCAGTTTATAAAATCAAAACACTCTCAGTACCGTTCATGCTGTGTAATATAAGCTTTGGCACTCTGCATCGTTTGAATTAGCTGTCAATCAAAGAGCTGAGCCAATTGAGAATTTTGGTACCCTGGTACCAAAATTGTAGTTTAGGTTGAGGGGTTTTTCCTCTAAACTCTCTAGAGAGCTGGGGAGAAATTTTTCATAGGCCTTCCTCTTTCGTAGAAAAGGCTTTGCCCCCCCCCCCCCGCCCCTTCGAAGGAATGGTTTCGCCTCCTCCCTTGGCTTCCAGTCTGCAGGTTTTTCAACGAATATTCTTTTTACAGTCATTACAGTGGAGAATGTCGCAAACGTAAGTACTATGTTTGCTGATATGACCCAGCAAATGGACCCAATGAATTTTACAGTGGAAGACGTAGAAACAGCTGCAGAGGTCGTACAGGATATTGCTAGCCTCGGAGTCACCGATGTGCAGGTATTTCTTCCATTAAACAATTGAAGGGAAATAAAGGTTTTGTTTTGCAAGTAAAATTAACCCCTTTAAAACTAACATTTATTGACAAGGGTTGATAGATTATGAAAAGGAAGGCATTACGGTAACCTTCTTTTCAAGAAATATGTTTCCCACAGATAGAAATTCAGTTGTTTGTTGCTCAAGAATAATTTTTTTCACCCAAACTTTCAACATTTCAAATGATGCAACGTCCATGGCTTTTCTCGCGCATAGTATTTTGAATAGATGTAGTTATTGCTAGGATTTATGATTTAGACCAAATTGTTGGATAGTGACTGTGCCAATTTTCTTCGCACTCTTTGTTGGAGCATTTTAAACGCAATATTTTCCTTTAACTACTAGACAACCTCTGTTCGTTTTCTTAAGTTTCTTTGCAATACTAAACATGTCCTAGATTCGACACAGAGGTCTATAAGTCAACAGGGCAATTATCTGCAACAAATGATTTGCACCACGTTTTTACGTTTTTTTTTTAAATAAAACTTCCGGCAGAGATGAACCCCGAATGTTTCGTGCTTTGAGCACCCTGCACTTTTGTTTAAATGATCGCTCGATCCCTTTGCATTCGATTCCGACTAATTTGTATGTTGTCTTTGTTGTGGTTCACTTCCCTTCCTAGTGTGCATTGTGCACGGAGTGTCCCAGGCTACCATGATTAGTAGTGCCGCATAACGAGGAGTTGTTATTTGGAGCTGTTTGTTTTCAAAAAGAGCAATCTCCTTCCAGATAGCTCCCGGTCCAGCCGCGCCGGCATACTGATCACTTTCTATATGACAGGATTACACGGTACAAGATAAAAAACAGCACAACTATGATGAAGCCGTTCTTCAATAGATATGCGGGCTTTTAATTCTTTCCATCTGAAACAAACCTTTGTTAGACCATTCGCTACACTTTTGATGTGACGCTTCATGGCAAGGTGCCCCCAAGAAGACCACCTTTGATGTGGCGCTCCATAGCAAGGTCCCCCCCCCTTCCCCCAAGAAGACCACAATTTCACGTCGCATGCATCCCAACTTACTCCAACCTTACAATTGTATATAAATGAGCGAAACAAAACCGCGAAATAGATGTTCACACAAAAGCCGAAAATTGCTACGTTTTGAGGATGGGAAACAAAACCGCGAAATAGGTGTTCACACAAAAGCCGAAAACTGCTACGTTTTGAGAATGGGCCGATTTGTTTCATCTGAAGATAATTAGAGGTGATTTTCGATAATTCTTTGTAATATCAAGCTTTTCCATGTGTGGCGAGATAGAAAATTTCCCGTCTCGCCCGCTAAAAGTTGCAGAAACCGGCTTTGATGTGAACAAAGCTTTAAATGTGGTGTTCAATTCTGTGAACCGTCTTAATACAAACAAATAATAACTGAGTTGAAGTCACCATCATTTATTTGAAGGTAATATACTTTTGGTATTCATACGCCAAAATTATCAAAGTAATAAAAAAAGGAAAACGCCATCTGCTCAATATATCTTTATTTTAAAATGAAAGTTAGAACAGTCTTAAAGTTCATCAAAAGACATTAATTTCATAGAAAAATAAGTAAAAAATTTGACTCGAACAATAGATATATAATCAACGTTGGTTGCCTATACACAGTCCTTCTATCATTTCTTGGTTTTCTTTGGAAGGAAAGTTTACGGTGCTCGAACCCCGTCAAAACTTCGATTGCATTTTGAATAAAATTTTAAAACGTTAGCTTGCCTTTTCATTCAAAATGGTTTAAATTTAAAAAAAATAAAAGGCGGAAGGAGGATTTCCGTTAGAGATTTCCTATATATGAAGAGCAAGACCAAATACATTATCGAATGGCGACTGGAAGCGTTTTCGCGTTTTATCATCCCCATTACGGGACATTTAATTAAGATTTCTTATCTCCTGCAGACAACACAAAATGTTGTACGAATTGTGAATAATGTTATGAACGCCAACGAGTCCGTCATTATGGGAGCTATGAGTACCCAAGGTCAGATTACCAGGTCCCTGGAGCAACAGCTCATTAATGTCAACATATCTCAAGATGAATCCTTCTCAGCCAGCCTACCAAATGTTGCAGTTCAGGTGAGTATGGTTCCTGTGTAAGGGAGGAAGGGAAGAAAGGCAATGAATCTGTCCCTTGATCTTTGGAAATTCCCTCTTTTAGGGCATGGGAGGACTAGGTAGCAAATAAGTGCTACATTTGTCACATTCTTTTCTTCGATTTTCTACATGATGGACAGATTTGACTGGAACGGACACTCTACCATTGGTTTAATTCTGTCAACTGTGTCCAAGTGATATCAAGAGATTGAATTCCCCTATCTACTTACATAGGCGAGTGCTGTAATCATCGACAACCCTTCCTCCATACGGTGCATCTTCCCAATTTCTCACACCGCCTTATAAAGGATGAGAATCTATGACACAGAAAGTACATGGCATCCCAAAATGTAAGCATTAAAATCAAAAGCCAAAACGAAAAAAGCCAAACAACGGAAAGACAAGGTGTTTTTAATTTCATAATTCATCTACTTACAGGCTGTCGATGTCAATCCTCAAACAGTACGAACGGTTGGTGTTGCGTCATTCAGTTCTGATACCGAAGATGGAAGTTCCAGTAAATCAGATCAAGATGATGATGATGTTGCAGATGATGATGATATTGATGATGATCTCGCGGATGATGAGCTGGTCGTATTTACTGCTCCGGGGGAAGTCATGGGGGTTGAGAGGGCATCTGCCTATCTGCAATTTCCTGATAACTTTGCTGACAACATACTCGACCAAACGACCCTCCGTGCTGTCTTTCTTGTCTATCGAAGACCGACATTATTCAACTCTCAGTGGCTACAAAACGTAAACCAGAATGCAACACATTATATGAAATCAGCAAACACGAGAGTGTTGTCGGCAACATTGACAAACAATGGGAGGGAAATAACATACATACCTGGTTTCATCGAACAAAGGTTCATACCTTTAGAGGTGGGTATAATTCTTTTTTTTTTCTTTATTTCTTACTACGGAACGTAGTTAGAAAGCACCTCAAACCCACTCCTTCACAATAGGCAGAAGAAGTTTTCTTGTCATTTCGAAATTAGTAAATTAAAGGGAAATGTTTGGGTTGTTTTACAAGGAAACTTAATCCTTTTGAAACCAGTATTTATTGGCAAAGAGTGATGAATAATTACAAATAAGGCATTATGGTATCGTTCTTTTCAAGAAATAAGTTTCCCCCAGATAGAAATTCAGTTGTTTGTTGCCCGAGAATAATTTGTAGACCCAAACTTTCAACATTTCAAAAGATGCAACTTCCATAACTCTTCATGTGCATAATATTTTGAGAAGATGAAGCTATTGCTCGGGTTTATTGTTGAGACTGATTTATTTGGAAATGGCTAGAGCTATTTACTTTCAATGCTATGTTGGAGTATTTTAAACGAAATATTTCCCTTTAAAGAATAAATATTTCGTGTTTTTTAATAGAATACCGACATAGATTTAATAAGATACATTCCTTTCATACATGCTTTTCTGTTTTGACTACAATTAGTAATTAATTCATAAAACAGCATTTGACCCTTTCAGCAGGCGCCTCTCGGGAGGAGATTATATAAAAGTTGTTTCATCTAGTAATTCTTTTACTTCATATAGCAAAACAAATTTATACCAAATTTTCCCGTCACTGCCTCACTCTTTTCATTTAGACCGAAGGGAAAATCTTTAATCCGGTCTGTGTGTTTTGGGACTATGCTGCTGACGAAGGGAACGGTAACTGGTCATCTGATGGGTGTTACTACAAAGGAAGAACACGCGACGGTCAAATCCTCTGTCAATGTGATCACCTGACCAATTTTGCTGTTTTGATGGTACGAAATCTGCAAATGTTGACACAATATATATTTAATAATTCAGTACTGATAAAAGTAGATAAGAATATTTTAAAAACCATGCCTAACAGAATCTTTACTCCTCTTTTTACTCTTATATAAAGTAAGGATTACATTTTACCCATTGTCTTGTTACCATAGAAAATGTTACATTCGATTGCCCCTCCCAAAAATATTTCAAGTGGTGTTGTTCTATTGCTCCACCCAAGTAGATTGGAATTGAGAGAAAGATCCAGTCTAGATGCCTCATGATCCCCTGGCCTCCTTCAAAAGACCTTTCAAGACCTTTTCCTAACAAAACAACAATAGCCTACCGAGGTGTGCGAATACGGATATTGCCGCGTAACCGGTGTAACTAAACGATGAAGTAAGGGACTATATAAACGTACAGACCTGAGCGAATAAAGATGTTTGAAGATGATGTTTCGAGATGCTTATTTTTAAAGAGAAATATTTGCGTTTGTTTTACAAGGAAATTTCATCCTTTTAAAATCAATATTTACTGGCAAAGAGTGATAAATAATTACAAATAAGGCAGTATGGTAGCCTTCTTTTCAAGAAGTAAGTTTCTCTTAGAGAGAAATTCAGTTGTTTGTTGATCAAGAATAATTTGTTCAACCAAATGGTGCATGCTTCCATAACGCTTCTTGTGCATAATATTTTGATGAGATGAAGCTATTGCCGGGTTGATTGTGGAGACCAAATAATTTTAATTTGACTAGAGCTTTTTAATTTTAATGCTATATTGGAACATTCTAAACGCAATATTTCCCTTTAAAGTTTAAACAGAAATCTAATAAGACGAGGAGCTGAAAGCAGATAAAAGAAACGAAGGATTTACACCAAATTGTGTAATGTTTGTAAGAGTAAGATTACATAGACTTATTTAAGCGGACCACGAAACTTCACCGCCATGGTATATTAGAAACATTGACTCGTATGTTTCAAACATACTTTTTTCCTTTTCAACTCAGAGACTTTGTTAAACCTGCATTTTTAGGATAATATTAAAAGTACATTTTCTTTCAGGATATTTACGGTCAAGGATCCATCGACCCTGCCCAGGAAAAGGTCCTTGAAATACTGAGTTTCGTAGGCTGTGGGGTGTCAATAGTTGGACTCCTCGCCACAATAACAGTTTACATGTCACAGAAGTAAGTAATGGTTTATAAATCGTATGGAAGCATTGGGCACGGGTGTATCCATGGAATTGCAATAAATGCACGAAACGCTGGCCTTTCTCATTTTTGTCCTGTGAAGGGTTATGGGAAGGTTCTCCCTCCCGAGTCCCCATCTTGGATTGTCCGCGTCTGAAAGATAAATGCGATACAAAACAATGCTATATTTGATACATTTCGAAGCATATTCAAACAGACATGACGATAAATGTTGGATTGTGTAGCTGTTCCCCGACTCTTACCCCCTTCCGGGCCCTTCCCATTTTCGACACTTTTGAAACACTGCAGGGCATTGCAAGCAAGCTTACATACATGGATATGTCTGCTTGGCTTAGAGAGTTTCGAGACGACAAATGATGGGAGGGTTAGCTCGCCTGTTATCAATGTGTGGAAGAAGTGAAAAAGGGGAAGAAGGAAACGTACGTCAGTTCTAGCCAGGATAGTCCTTAAAGTAGTTTTACTTCTCCATGAGCAGAACAATTGCAGGAACTAAGCAGTTACCGCAGCATTATGTCGAACATTAAAAACTTATTTGTGCCACTTTTTGATGCACGTGTAAGTCAGGATATTTCAGTCTGTGCAAGCTACAACGTGTAATGTAATGAAAGGCATAACTGGACCTTGAAAGAAGTTGAATGATTCACTTATAATTAAAGCATCTGCCCTTGTTCATCGATCTAGTTGCTCTGGTACACTTTATTACAAATTGTAATTAATACACTCTAAAACAGTTGGGGAAAACGTTCACCAACTGCTGGTCACGTATGTGACAATACCGAACGAAATTGGGCACATAAATGGTATCTAACCACAAACTACACCCTTAAATTAAATAATTTCGGAAAGAATTAACCCTATTTCAGTATTGCCAGACTTTTAAGTGACCAGAGTTGGTGATTATTTCACCGAATTGTTTTACAACGTAGGTACCATAGGTAACTTCGGTATACAGTACACGCTGCCAAAGGAAGGTGGCCAGTGCAAGATAAGTGTTTTATATTATTATATTATGAAGTAGTATTTAAAACGCTATCACAAGTTCCAAGCTCAAAAACATTATATTTTCCATTTCAGGTCTAAGTCAAATACAAATCCTGAAAGATGAAAAAAAATGGGTTTGAGCGTAAATGTTTTTTAGCGTAAATGTCCTTGGGTTGGATGAAAAGGTGTAGAAGTGTACACGTGAATATGACGTAAATTGTGAAAAGAATCTGGAAACCTCTGGACCAATGCTTTGATATGTGTAGAGCAAAATTTCCGGCTTGTTTAATGCCAACCTGAATACATATCAACCCTACTCCTATTTTAGAAAACTACGAAAGTTACAGCCAAACAAAATTTTGGTGGGGCTATGTGTCGCTCTCCTTGGATTGTACCTGTCTTTTATCGCAAACGCTATATCAAACAACATCAGGCTTGGAAAGATACCGTGTTCCATAGTGGCGGCGGTGTTCCACTTTTTTGCATTAAATGCACTGGCATGGATGGGAGTAGAGGGCGTCAACATGTATCTCCTCTTTGTTAAAGTATTCGACACTTACGTTAGAAATTTTATGTACAAGGCGGTTGGCTTTACAACAGGTAAGCTTGAGAGTAACATTTTTTTCAATTTGGCAACAGGCTTACATTTTTAGCATAAAAGTGTAGAGTTTAAGCTTCATGTATTTTTCCTTCAGTCGTTTGGTTTCTCTGTCCCCCTTTTTTGTCGCTTACATGTGGGTTACGTATGGTATTTTTCGATTATTGCGTCTGAGCGGGAGTTCATATTCTCAATTAGTAAACCCCGGGGCGTTTTTGTGTACTTAGCTTCCCTTCATGTACATAGTATGATTCTATTAGCCACCATTCTTGTTATGTTCGTTTTATCACGTGATGTAATAAAACGAATAAACGAATAAGAAAACGGACCTCACCAACTTTTCTTCTTTATTCAACTTTATCTTTATTTTTCAACATTAAGAATGAAAACCATGGGTATAAATATTACCGAAAGAATTTGTATCAGTACATATTCGAAGACATGATCAATTTTCATGGTAAAGAAACCTACATAGTACAGTGGTAGACTAGTAGTAGTTATGAAGGTGGTGGTGAGGGTGGGGTCGGTTGGCTTGGGTTGGTGGTGGGTGGTGGTGGCAATAGTAGAAGTAGTAGCAGTTCTACTGAACATTAACGCGGTAGTCAGTATCTACTCGCTTAAAACGTACATGCAAGAAACGCGGTTAACTGAATTTCACATACTTGGAATTAAAAAAAATTTGGTCCTTCTTGTTGTCCTTTCTTGTTGAGTTCTTCGAAAGTTTAAATTTGAAATTTTAGAAAAAAAATGTCAAAACCGGAGCCTCGGTGTGGTATCAAGGAGCTACTATTCACAATGAGGAAAGGGGGTGATACCCCGAGTATATTTACATGCCTATGATAATGAAGAAGGGTGGACCGGGGAACATGTTCGGGAAATCCCTAAATTTACGCAGAACCTGTTAAGATTTTGGGGGGGTTTGTTTCTGGAAGGGCTCAGACTGAAGACTGAACGTTTTAAGGAGGCGAAGCTATTGTTTGGTTTTGTTTATAATGGATAAAGATACTGCCTCTGCATGTAATGTTGGTGCATTTTCTGTTCTTAAAGAGAAATATTGTTAGCAGTCTCCCCAGAGTTATTTAAAAAACAGACAAGTAAATCTTAACAATGTTCTATAATAAGTCTTCAAAGTATCTCCCATGATATTTAATAAAAAAAGATATTTCATATTCAGATTAATTGAAGAAGTGACTCCTTGTGAGTGAGAAAGACGTGGCCAAATAATTATGAAGAACCATTCATAAACTAATCCAAATTGGGTTGATGGTATTTCCCTTTAAAAGTCCTACCAAAGACTCTAAATATGGAACCTCCTGCCGTTGTGCGTGATGCTATGCATAAGCAATAGAGTAAGGAAAACAAACCAGTAAGCCACAACTAGAAAACAAAACCTAAGTATGAAAAGTTTCCCGAAAGAAGGGAGAAATATTTCTTTAGACGTAGGCAGTCCAAAACAACCTTCAGTAGCCTAATTGCAAAGTTTTTCTTTGGGCCTAATTTCAGGGTGTGAAAATACTCAGTAATAACATATACACTACTACGATCCGGTTGAAGTGACGCGACGAAATGATTCAACGAAAGTCACGCATGTGTTGTCACTGCGATAAAGAAAAGAAAGGTCGACCGGATAAGTGACCTTTTAGCAGTTTAGGAGGTCCAGGTGTCTTCTACTCAAATCATAGGGAGTAAAGAGTGTATCTTGTCTAAAAAGTTCCTATCAATTTGTACCAAAGATATTTTTGAAGTTTGCAAATGGGAGACAAATCTTTAAAAATGATTTCAAACAATATTTTGTGGAAGTTTTGATGTATAAATCAAAATAAATGTTAGCCTCCATGCAAGAAACACGGTAATACTTTGCTCTCCGTTGATATAAGGTCACAACCATTAACTGAACCGAATGCATGTATTGTGCAGCCAGCCGGACGTGTGACCATTCAGACGGTACAATGCCTTCCACTTAAATAATAGGGAGTAAAGCTGTATCTTGAACTAAAAAAACCTCACAATTCTTTGCGAGAGCATCGAAGTACCTTTAACCATGCATAACGAGTAGTAAAATTATAATTCTAAGCAAAAATATTGACAAAGTAGTGATGTATAAATGTCAGTTACTTTGTGAAAACATGGAAATATTTGACTATGCCCTACTATCAAGTAATGTACAACCACTTAGTAAAACACAGCTTCTTCAAGATTGCTACATTTAACAGAAGGTACACATATTTCTGACGGCCTTATGTGGACATATTTTCTAGACGAAATTTGATGTTTATGTAATTATGCAATCAGAAATTACAAATATACTCAATGAAAGTCAGAGTATTTTTTCAAAAAGAAACAAACAGGCAAACATTTGAATATATATTTGGTGAAATAAGTGTCCACCAATACCATTCACACAGATGTCCCTCTTAAAAATGATCTACCCTAGCAACAACAACCTCAACCATCCAAACTGAAGACAAGCTTTGGCTTGGTACTATTCTACTAAAAACAAAACAAAACAAAGAAATAATTCTCAATCGTTGAGCTTACAAACCATAGCTTTGGCCAACACTAAAATGCACGATCCTACACATGTTTTGCAAAAGTGTAGTCTGCATGAGTCCAAAGGATTTCCCTTTCGGGAAACCAAAAAGGCCATGGTCGGCTCGACTTCAACCAGTAGGTTGGAAACTGGGACATAAATCCCCACCTAACTAACTAACTAACTAACTAACTAACTAACTAACTAACTAACTAACTAACTAACTAACTAACTAACTAACTAACTAACTAACTAACTAACTAACTAACTAACTAACTAACTAACTAACTAACTAACTAACTAACTAACTAACTAACTAACTAACTAACTAACTAACTAACTAATTAACTGACGAAAAATGAAAGCACTTCAGAGAAAACGTAATTTTTCTTCAGGTTTCTTTTGAAATGTTTTTTCCCTCACAGGCGTACCCTTTTTGATAGTGGCTGCAACCATCGCTGTCACCCGTAAAGGATACACAAGTCAAAATACGTAAGTACACAAGAACAAGAATCGTAGGTAAAACAAAACTGATTAGAACTAACTACACTCATAGACATTCCTAGTCAAAATTTGAATAGAATCTAATCAACTGAGGCACGAACCGGAATCTTGTCAAACCTTTGACTAGATTCGACTCATCAATGAAACTAATAGTTTCATTTTGAACCATTTCTAGTCAATTTTGAAACGAATCTTTTCCAATATTTGACAAGATTTTGCTTCGTTCCATTTAAGTGTATTTCATTAATATTTGACCTTGACGCCATTGCTCTCGAACTATGTCTTACATGCTATGTTCAGCTTACATACAACGTTTTACATGGTATGTTATTGTTAAATACACCACTACTGTCGGTTATGGTTAATTATGCCTTACATGCTATCTACTGCCGTCGTGAGTGATGTTCCTCATAAGTAGTGGAGTAGGGAAAACAAGCAAGTGAGCGACAACTGGAATAACAAATAACTGGGCCGTAAAATTTCATCTAATTGACTGACTGACTGACTGACTGACTGACTGACTGACTGACTGGCTGGCTGGCTGGCTGGCTGGCTGGCTGGCTGGCTGGCTGGCTGGCTGGCTGGCTGGCTGGCTGGCTGGCTGGCTGGCTGGCTGGCTGGCTGACTGGCTGACTGGCTGACTGACTGACTGACTGACTGACTGACTGACTGACTGACTGACTGACTGACTGACTGACTGACTGACTGACTGACTGACTGACTGACTGACTGACTGACTGACTGACTGACTGACTGACTGACTGACTGACTGACTGACTGACTGACTGACTGACTGACTGACTGACTGACTGACTGACTGACTGACTGACTGACTGACTGACTGACTGACTGACTGACTGACTGACTGACTGACTGACTGACTGACTGACTGACTGACTGACTGACTGACTGACTGACTGACTGACTGACTGACTGACTGACGACTTACTCACTCACCCACCCACTCACCAACCAACCAACCAACCGACCAACCCACCAACCCACCAACCAACCAACTAATTACATGCTATCTAACGGTTACATCTTACGTGTTATGCTATGGTTACGTGCTATGGCACCTACTGTCATTTTGCTTGGTGCTCAGTATAAGAAATGGAGTATGGAAACAAGCCAGTGAGCTGCAACCGGGAAAAAGGCCGTGACCGGCCCGCCTTAAACCAGTTGGTTATAAACTGGGCCGTAAAACTCCATCTGACTAACTAACATACTATTTTTTAGTTGGTTGCACTCGGGTAAGAAGAAGGAATTCCTTCCCCCTTGCAAAAGCCAAGTGCATCAGATCTACGCCATATCCTCACATTTTGTTGTGGACTGTACCACATTCTTGACTTGAAAAGACATTATCCTACATAATATAATGTGACGTCACGAGTACGCTCCAACACCACTTTCTGAACCCAACTCTGCATATACGGCTCGTTCCTGATGTTGAAATTCCACAGCGTCTGTTTTAGGAAACTGTGCGGTCACATTTGTTCCTAGTCACGACCCTAGTACCGCGTTGACACTAGTATACACAGAACTACTATACATACGCCATCTGCCGTCATCAAACCCCTGTTCGATGTATCATAAACGAAACATTGAGTACGTACAGGTTACTTGAAAAACGCTCTCAGATTGTAACATGTGCATTATAAATAAAAATTGTAAACGTCTTTACGACTGTGTATGACATAAAATTTGATATTCTTGATGAAAATAATGTCGTTAATTTGTTGTCACGTCGTGTTCTTGTTTTGCCTTCACAGTTGTTTTCTGGACAGGTGGCCGTTAATTTTCGGTGTAATCGTACCTGTTGGAATTACCGTCACTGTCAATTCTATCATCTTTGTTCTTGTCATACGCCAACTCTTGAAGTCCAACGCAGTAAAAAAATCAGAAAAAGCGAAAAAGGGACAGAACTTAAAGAGAGCACGAAATGCGTTGTCAATCATGACATTAACCGGGTTAACGTGGAGTTTAGGGTTCCTTAGCTTGATTTATGTTCTAAATGGACCTATTCAATGGCTTTTCACTATTGTTAATTCTACTCAAGGTTTTATGATTTTCATGCTCTACTGTGTTCGCCACCCTACAGTGGTTACGTATTGGAGAAAGAAATTACCTTGCTTTGACGTCAAGGCTCCCACATATACACCGAACCACTCAAATACACATACGAACCCAAATTCTAGAAGTAACGGGTTCAAACCTAGTTCTGTTCCTGTAACAAGTGTAGAGACAAACCGGCAAAGTTCTGATTTTATGATAAAGAACGAGAACAAATGAGGACATATTGTAGAATGTTTTCACTTACGTTGCTGGCTAGCCCCGCCGGTTTTGACCCGCCAAAATTGGTGTAGCTGGTAGTGTAGCCAGCTGAAAAGAAGGTACCGACCCACTTGTGACTGTTGGATTGCAACACATTTAATTTTTCCCCGTCAGTGGGCGTGGCTTTATAATTGTGATGTAACGGGAAAGCACCGTATAACTACATGTCGATTTTCCCAGAGATTAGAAATCCACCTCAAGTTTAGAATTTTAAAATATCATATTTTGGAGGTTGCAAAATCCATCCCATTCGCCCAAATGTAATTGCCATAGCTCGTTCCATTGTTGAGATATTTAATGTTGAAATTTATTCCCTTAAATCAAAATAATCCACTGCGCAATAATTTGTGACGTTCTTGTTGTATTACTCACATTGCCTGCTTTGTTTCCCTTTGGTGTTTAATAAACTTTCATGTATTTGAACTCTTCCTGTTTGGTTGCATAGCATTTTGTACGGAGAGCGCTTATTTAGATATCACCCTATAAGAATTCTATTACATTTTGGAACAAGGTGCGGTAACTTTCAAAAGAGCAGAGAAATACACAGACTGTTATTTAAGTAGTTCAATAATGACATCACAAGTTACCGTACTGTGCAATGTACCATTTTAATCTCCAGTATGTTATATCTCAGCTCAGGAATGTCATTTGAACATGGGATTTAGACTCTTTGAATTCATTTTTCATGCTCTATGATATATTTGTGAAATTTTAGACTTTAGGTACACTTCAATTTAACAAAAAAAGTGTTTGAAGAAGCCATAGGCTCGAGACATGCTCTTCCCTATACATCTCGAAAAAAGTTATTTTTAAAATCTCTTTATTTATCCTTTTTTTGATGGAAGAGGATGTAGGATTTTATTACGTAAAACGATTCATGTATGTAATACATGTATAGAACCAGCATGGAAATGTGACCCAATAAACTTCAAAGTAAAGTTACATCAAATTATGGAGTCGGGTCATTGAAATGAATCAAGAAAAATTAACCACTGGGAACATCCAGAATGTTAAAATATAATGATAACAGAGTATAAGACTGGTTGTCTAACGACAGCATAAGCCAGGATTAAGGAGCCGAAGGACATTGTTATCTAAGACGGGGAACAAACGTATCATCGGGAGAGACTAGTCTCAATTTGCAGTCTTAAGGCGTCCTTGTCTGGTGTGCATTAGGGAACGAGACATTTTTCTGGTGTGGAACTAGGCTGGGTTTACCCAAGATAACCAGTATCTACACAAACTAAATCCAATTCTTGCCCCTCCCCCCACCCACCATAAAAATGATCTTTTTTTTTTCATAAAAATGATCTTGTTCCAATCCGTGCGGAAGAGGTAGAAGGGCATCCCAGCTACTACCTCATACTTCCAAGTTGACAAGAGAGTCTTTTACCGTGGCCAATAGAAGAATGTCTTTTGAAGCACGACTTCGTAAGAGCGAAATTGGACTCGAATTGGACACGATGTTTGCATTTAGCAGATCGCTGGATGAGCAAACCAGTATGGCGGAAGTCCATGAGAATCTACATGAAGGCAGGGGACTAAAGAGGGCATTAACCCTTTACCGTTGTTTGGGTCCTTTTGGACCCATGCGGAGAGCTCGGCTGTCACACATCTTTACTGTTTCACGCGGAGCTCGAAACTGCGAGTAGCTACCCGAAAATTCGGCCACAACATGCAACGAGAGAGACAATAGTTTAAGGTCACGGGGTCAATGGCCTACGGAAGCCGATGCGGGGCGGGCTACGTCCGCTTTAAGTCCGCCCACTCCCGAGGCGCGCAAATATGCCCCGATCGGAGCACAACGGTAAAGGGTTAAATTCATGTGCGTTCCAAGTGACTCAAATTCCCACCTGTGGCTAGTTCTGTTTAGTGCTTAGTTGAACGTGTCATTTTTAACGACATATGTAATTTCTTACGATTTGTAAGATTTTTGGACGAGAATCTTTGAGGAAATATTGATTGATGCAATATTTCACATAAATTATAATTAACTTTCTGCAGTTAACTACAGAAAATCCGTGTTTACTGTGTAGGAATATTATGAAATATATGTAAACATTGTCTTGAGTTTTATGAAAATAAAATTATAATTGAAAGCGTGTTGTCGTCACGTATTTTTAATTCCTATAACTGCTGTAGCTGCTATTGAAGTCGATCGTTAGTGGGGTCCATCAGCCTTAAATAATGGTCTTAATTTAATTATCAGCATACAATTCTAAAACCTCATATTCAGTGAAATTAAAGGAGTCAAGAGATATTTAAGTGCACAGCAACCATTCCATGATATAGGAAAGCAAATAATTTGGAAGAGCAAAACTGACGGACCCAAGTTATGGACGACAAAATTAGACCATCCCTTGCCTATTTGTATTTGCCTATAGGAACGTTTCAGCAATGTTCTTATTTTTATGATCATGATGATGAGAAAATATGTACATGGTCGCCAATATCACTTTTGTTCGTCATTGTTATAAATATCATTAATACAATTATATGGCGCTCATTATTGCTAATAAACATGAATTCAATGGCACCTAACACAAATGCTTAAATAAATGGGTTCATGAGTTCATCAGTGGCGGAGCTAGGGATTTCGGTCAGGGAGCAAAAATGGTCTGCAGGGGCGCTTGGAAGGAGTTTACCCTGAACCTCAGCACGATCGAAGCCATGGGTTTTCAGACTTTTCATTTGATTTTTCCGCACATTGTAGAAGATTACTTTGCCATTTCTCTCAGCAAGTTTTTCTATGAAAACATGTTTAAATTTTCTACCCATGGACCTCCGCAGAGAAAATTCGGGGGGGGGGGGATTCTTTCAGACAAAATTCTTTTAGAGGGGAAAGCTCCGCTCCACTATGAATTGGCGCGGAACGCAAGAAAATTTAGGCCCAAAATGCCTCTCAGATCGCTGGAAATGGCATTTCTAAAGCCTGTTTACCGCATATACATAGGGAAAACATTGCGTTAACCGTTAACAAATGTTACTTTATCTTTGTCTTTTTCTTTTTGTCTTCTTCGTTTTTCGGTTTCTTTATTTTCCGGAGGGGAGGGGGCAAGTTCCCTCTTGCTCCTACCTGCAGACGCCCATGTTTCTATACCAGGTCTCGATTTAAGATTCTTATGTAATAATGGGCTACTTCGTGAAGATCAAGATTAAACCTGCTGGAGCCAAATAGCAAGCGATCTTACAGGGGAAAAGGTTATGGAAATTAATCACCATAAGGTGTCCCTTTTTGGTATCTGGAAATCAAGATAAGTACACGAAGAAACATTATTTGGGGTAATTTACATCAAGCGATAGCTTGTTTGCACAAAACCAGTTGTGAACATTGATTAATTCATGATGTACTGAATTTAGTAAACAATGAGGTCAGTACTGGATTAAAAAAGATAAGTATCTTCAGCATAATATATTACATGAAAATTATTACTATCCCTGTGGAGATCATTGATATAAATAATAACCAACAAAAAGGGCACCGACAGACGATTTTGGTCCGTCAGGGGGGAGACCGCCCACGGCCATATGGCACTTCCGCCATTAGAGTTCATAAATGTGTTCAGTTTACACAAAAAGTCCCTACAATTTTGAAAATCAAAGGGCACATCACTTCATGTCTTCATGTAGTGCATCGACAAAGGAAAAAAAATAGTATAACCCTAGGGTTGTAGGAACCTTAAAACTTTTGTTGGCCGTATACGATCGTAAGCAGTAATAACTAATATCAGACTCCATAAACACACCTTGTAGGTAATCATTGGCCTGACTGTCGGCGAAATTAAAAGCCAGAAAACCCCCATAGCCTTCATCGACCTTAATGTCATAAGTGTCATCATCATTACAAGCAACTTTGAGATCACTGTTATTTACATTACTAGCTTTGTCACAGGCATTATCGTCAACTGACTTTCTAAACGTAAAAGAGTGACCGTAGTCACACTCTAATGGTGTGAAAAGCAATGAATTCACTAATTTAGGTTGTCAATTCACCCCATGATGAGTGAAATTCGCTCCAAAAAGGCTAAGCTTCACTCTTGATGGAGTGCCTACAATAATTACTTTCTGTAGGCACGCCTTTAGCAGTAAATTTACCACCCTTGTTTGAGTAAACTGTCACTCTTATGGAGTGAATTTACTGTTTTCGTCTTTTTAGAGAGTGACTTGGTTCACTCTTTTACATTTAGACAGTATGTCACCATTAATTAATTTTCATCACTATAGTCACTATATTACTATAGTCACATTCTTCACCATCATCTTCATATCAAACATCATCACCAATGCCACAATTATCAGCATCACATCACCCTCACTTTCCTCACCGCCGTCAGCACCGTCCACCTTCTTCGAAGTCTATATTTTTAACCTCAATTGACACTAAAATCTCAATAATTACTATCCTCACATCTTCACCATCGTCGCCAACAGTCGCACCGCCATCATTGCAGGAGAAGAAATCATTCGCCATCAGTAGCGTCGTCATTATGTAAGAGAAGGAATCATTCGTAGCTTCATTGATTAAGGGAGAAATGCACTTGTCTCGTTTTTTCTCGCAACATTGTATAAATTATGCAGTATCGAGTTGTTATTTGATAATTTAGTATCTTTCACTTGATGAATTGGTACCATGAATATCAAACTACTTGTAATTTCAATGTTGACAAGGTCATCCAGGAAGAAAGGCGTATCTAACCCTATGTTGACAACGTGCACTGTTGATGATAGAGATCTTGAGAAACCTACTTACACAAAACCAGGGAGCTGAAATAATACTCACCCAGCTCCCTGCACAAAACAATCCCTTAGAATTGTAAGGTCAAATCATATTCAAGTCATATTTTCCCAGCACAGCTTCCCTTAAAGGCCCAGTTCTCTCACCCCAAACGGTACCAATTCTCCAAACCTTCTTACTTAAAGCCCTCCCACAATTGTCTGAAATTTTTCCTCATCCACATACAATCTCAGTTTATTGCTTCAAGGTGAGTATTGAAAAACTCAATTTATATAAGCAAAACACCCTCAGTACCATTCATGCTGTGTAACATAAGCTTTGGTACTCTGCATAGTTTGAATTAGCTGTCAATCAAAGAGCTGAGCCAATTGAGAATTTCCGTGCCCCCGTACCAAAATTGTAGTTTGGGGTGAGAGGTTTGGCCCTTTAAGACACTTCTTTCTAATGTCTTAACACCGCCCAAAGTTTTAACTGTTCAGGGCCACACCTGGTCCTATACCAGAACTTACAAGCATTTTTAATTCTTGTATTTTATACCGTGGTGACTTGGGCATATCCTTGTCATCAGTTGCATTAAGAAAGATAGATCTGTTAACTGTAAATTAAAACAAATTTCCTTTAAAATTCTTTCTCTGACATTAAAAGCACCACCTTGGTCTTGATTGTTAGGCTTATATAATATTATATAATCAGGCCTTGAAGGGCAGTTGTTTTACGACGCTAAGCGACCACGAATGCGGCCGCAACCAAGTTGGCTTATGAATTATAACTTCACGTTGGGTGGCAACCAATTCATCAATTTGGATCGAATTTGGTTCAGATGGGAAAACCGTAGACTGCTCTTGGATGAAAAACCCACCTTACTTTGACCCGGCCAGGAATCGAACTCCATACTTCCCGGTTGCTAAGCTTCATCGTTTCAAATTCCACTGCTTTAAACCACTCGGCATTAGCACCGGCTTTGTGCTTATTGCTCAGCATAAGCAATGGAGTAGGAAAAACAAGCCAGTGGACCACAAATGGGAAAAGGGCCTTGGCCGGCTCGACTTCAACCAATTGTTTGGAAACTGGACCGTAGAACTCCATCTAACTAACTAAATTGACCGTTAGGATAAAATTGTAGTGCTGGGCGTACAGCAAGCTGAGAAGCAGCTGACGGCGGACGAGATGAATTTTAGATTTTTTGATCGGCAGTGGGCGTGGCTAACCATTTATGAAGTTGTCACCTGAAGATACGCCATTCTTTAAGGGCATGTTTTAATGGCTTTTGGTATCTGTCTTGCAAGAAAAACGAAAATATTCCATACTATGTCCTTCAAACCCTATAGCAATATCATTTTCCTAACTCAAGTATATCACAGTGACACCAAATACAGGTTATTTCTGTTAAAAAATACCTCTGCTTTTCTACAAAGCGACTGACAGAAAGTTGTGTAATCTGGTAATGTTGTCACATTGCTTCCAATTCCTTTTGTTTTTCTTTACAATTGAACATCCTGTTTGTCCTTGAAATTTGATACTGTTGTAATGTTTAAATACCTTTTCCTGTAGATGTAGCATTGCCCTTCACCATACGTAGAGCACAACCAACAATGCTCCTTATTGATGTCTGCAGCGGTATCATAACAAATAAATTGAATGCAATGTGAAATAAATGTGCCACGATTACATCACAGATTTCCCATGATGGATCAAATCCCATGAAAAATTTGCAAAACTTTAAAAATTTGTATCTTCCGAATGCTATAAGCTATTGCAATGCAGTTTTCACCTTCTCAAAGAGAAAATTTTTCTGCTCATTTTGAAGTTAACGAAATTTGTCTCCAGGAAATGCCTTTAATGCTGGCAAGAAATAGATCACATCTCGGCGAAGAAAACTTAAAAATTCCAATATTCCAGCACTATTACGAGAAGTGTAAACACAGGTTGATCAAGTAGGTGAAAAAATGTTAAATCGGCTTCCGACTTAATAACCGATGACTTGCTAGCTCTTGAGATCGGAAAGCTTTAAGGTAAAGAGCAGTCCCCCCAAACTTATTTTGAAGAAAAAGCTAAATAACACAATTTTCATCTTATTTCTCTTCAAAGTATCTTTCATTACATTTTATGACTTTACTATTGCATATTTAAGGTAAACCAAATAGTTATTTCTGATAAATTTCACATTTGAAGAGAAAAAAGTTGTCACATGACTCCTAACAGCCAATCATGAAACTGAACAGTCTACTACATTTCTTCAATTTGGGATGACTGCTCTTGCCCTTTAAAGGGAAGCATGGAACTTTAAAATGCTCCAAAATAGCATTAAATGTTACTAGTTCTAGTCATTTTGAAATCATTTAGTCTCAACAATAAACCCAAGCAGTAGCTTCATCCCTCAAAATATTATGCACAAGAAGAGAATTGGAAGTTGCATCTTTTAGAATGTTGAAAGTTTGGTGAACAAATTGTTCTTGAGCAACAAACAACTTAATTTCTACCTGAGGGAAACTAATATCTTGAAAAGAAGGCTACCGTAATGCCTGATTTGTAATTATTTATCACTCTCTGAAAATAAATATTGGTTTTAAAAGAATTAAATTTCCCTATAAAACAAACGCAACATTTCTCTTTAAAACACGAGCTGGCATGGGTTGGTCGTCAAGTAGACAGCGTCAGATCTTAATTTCATCGAGGTTGCTTCCTTGAGAGAGCATTATTTGTTTCTTCAAACTAGGAAAACCATCGTGATGTTTTAAGCCCAAGAGGTTGTCAAAATCCCGTATTACATGTACATTTGGGGTAAAAGGGGGGAGGGGTCCGTTTTAAGAGACATGAATCAGAATTTTGTTTTTATTTCAATGATTTTTCATTACACTTTCTAAGTAATCAATATCGATGGCTGTTAAAAAAGGGGGAATTATGCCTCAATGGCCAGTTACATGACCTATAAATCCGGCGTACTTAAGTTACTCAGTGGTCTAATTCATCTGCGTAGCACCAATGTGATTAACATGGGCAAATAGTTTGATAAAGTACATAAAAACTCACGGAAGCAAACGGGAGAATTGAATTAAATTGAATAGCACCCTCTAATTTCGTTTGCTAGAGGATACTGTGAAACTGCCTGTGCGATGAACAAACAATTGAACATTTGAGAATTTTTGTTTAATCATTAAGGACCGAATGGACAACAGATCTTACGTAAAAGAGGGGACAATTACTTCTACAGCCATATGCTTCCCCTCTTCAGAAGATGCATTTCTTTATCTTTCAATTAACCGTCCCAAGTGTGTGTAGTTTTCTATGAAACCAAGTATTGCGCCATGTCTGTATCATAAAGATTAAAGCGCGTATTGGTGCTGTTGTCGAGTCCGAACTCGGACTCGTAATTTTAAAATGTAACCGATTCGGCCAGAGTGATTGATTTTTCCCCATTGAGAAAGTAAAGGAAGTCGAGTCCCGACTCGAGTCCTTAAATGTTGAAAGCTGTCGGACTCGTTACTCGAACTCTCCGGACTCGACTATAGCACTGCAAGATAACATTTACCGTTCTAATTGGTCTGTTTTCTTAAAGGGAAAGAATAGTTTTTTCCAACTTTAATTGAAAGCAACAGCTAAATCTCACAATTTTCTCCTTATTTCTCTTCAAGATATCTTATGTGACATTTTAGGACTTAAATGCATATTCAAGGTAAACCAAGCAGTCACATCTAGTAAATTTCACATTTATGGAGTAAACATGCTGCCACGTGACTCTCAAGAACGAATGTACCTCGGTATCCTTTTGTAAGGGAAACATTGCCTTTGTTAAACATGAAAAATTCATTTGTATTAGAGTAACAAATTGTAAAAAGATATTATAAAATTACTGCAGCCTTCTTCTAGAAACAAGTTTCAGTCCTACATATAGAAATGCAGCTATTAGTTGTTTTAAGGATAATTTCTTTAACCCAACTTTAAAATTATGCAACTTCCAAAACTCCAAAACTTTCTTGTGCTGAATGTTTTAAGGAGATGAGTCATTGCTGGGGTTTATTGCTGAGACCAAATGGTTTGATAAAGACTAGAGCTATTTTCTTTGTGTGTGTTTTTGAGGTGTTTAAACACAATACTATACTTTTACTCATGGAGTAATATTTGTATTCAACGCACTGAACCGATATTTTCTAACAGAAGAAATAATTAGCTTATCCTACTTTTGTAATATATAGGTTCTTATTTGTAGATATTTCTTTAGGTATGTCTGCTGCCTTAAAATGAAGTTAAAGAGAACCATTTCTTTTATGACAGCGCCCTTTGTTGTGACTCACGGTAAAGACTCGGATAGGGTACGTCCCACCATTGTGCTCGTTCTCCAAACGGCATAATTATTTTTATGACACCACTTGCGTTATTACTATACAAAACCTTCCATTTATAGTGTACATGTAGCTAGGCCTTACACGTAAATATATCAACATAAATTATACTCAAGCAGCTTCCACAATCAAAGGAAATATTAAAGTTTAAATATAATCCTTGAAAAGAAAAATCTATGTATCTCATTCCAATTTCTGTTACAACAACAAACGTTCTTTGAAAAGAGTCAACGAAAAGTGACTAAACAAATCAAGCTCACCGTGACCTTAAATGTGATCATTCACCTATGAAGGCAGCACTTACCGCTTGAATAATTATCAGTAAAATTGCTTTTTGAGATAATTGGAACAAAATCTTATCTAGTATGTTGTATAGGATAGGCCTGTCTAGCACTAACAATCAAATGTCTATAATTGGCCTTTACGTGTCGTGGTGTGGAGGTTTATTACAGGTAGAACTCAGTTAGCTAATTACTGTGTTAGCAAGCTAAATTGTGTTCTCCTGTCAACGTGAAGATATTGTAAGGTGTAGCCGAGGTAAGTTCATTCAATTTCAAAGTCCTAGTGCAAAATGGTAACTTCGTTCCAACACTGACTTGGTACCAGTTGCAACTATATAGGCGGCACTACTCGTATTATTTCAATGAGTAATGTTGTATAGACATGCACCTCACAGTACCTATCTTCTTTGTGCGAATGTCACAAAGGTCGACAAACTATATCTCACAAAACTCACCGGATCCCCTGCCTGTTCGCTAGTGTAATCCCCAGTCAGTGGCGGAGCTAGGGGTTTCGGTCAGAGGGGGCGAAAATGGTCTGCAGGGGCGCTTCGAAGGAGTGAATACCCTGAGCATCCGCACGATCGAAGCCACGACTTTTCATATTTTCCATTATTTTGATTTTCACCTGGTAGAAGATTACTTTAACATTTCTTCTCAGCAAGTTTTTCTACTAAAACATGTTACAATTTCTATCAATGGGCCTCCGCTGAAGAAAATGGGGGGGGGGGGGACTAAATTTTTGTAGGGGGAAGCTCCGCGCCTCCATGAGTTGGCGCGGAGCGTAAGAAAATTTTGGCCCAAAATGCCGCTCAGATCGCTGGAAATGACATTTCTAAAGCCTATTTACCGCATATAAATAAATGTTTTCTTGGTTTTTTCAGGTTTTTTTTTATTTATTTTCCAGGGGAGGGGAAGTTCCCCCCCTTGCCCCTACCTGCGGGCGCGCAGGTTTCTATCCTTCTCTTTCACATTCTAGTGTGAAGACAGTCATTATGTTTTGTGTGTTATTGTCAGGTCTCGATTTAAGATTTTAATGTAATAATGGGCTACTTTTTGAAGGTAAAGATTAAACCTGCTGGAGCTAAATAGCAAGCAATCTTACAGAGGGAAAAAGTTATGGAAAGTAATCACCGTTAGGTGTACATTTTTGGCATCTGGAAATCAAGATAAGTACACGAGGAAACATTAAATGAGGTAATTTATATCATGCGACCACTCTGAAATAGCCATTAATTAATTACATTAAAAGAAATAGCTAAGACAAGAGGTCGGCTTGGCTTTCTAGATACCGAATTCATAATAAATAAAAGTAGCCTAAACTTAAGCTTTTTTGATGCAATTTTCTGGCATTTTAGACCACGGAAGTACAGAAATAAGCATTTTCATAGAATTATCGTGCATTGTCAGAAATAGCCATTTATTATGGTAATGGTCACTTGAAGGAAAGCAAAATGAAAACTACTCATTACAACTCTTAAATCATTACCACTATGATAACAGTTCCATTTTATTTTAACCTGAATATTCTCTTCAATGATTTTGAAAAACGTCTTTTTATTGTTTATGTTGACAATTATCCCCCACAAAAAGAGGGCTATTTGCGCTACAATTATTGCTGCGCCCTTTGCAACATCTTTTACTGGCCGGGATGGTTAATTTAATGTCAGTCTGTGTATTTTGTAAGCTTATAATCTCGCTTGGTGTGTAAGCAACGAACTTAGCACGCGACAACATTCATTAGTGCGTATAAAGCATGAAGATATGTTTGCGGCAAAACCTATCCCTAAATTACAGAAGATGACCTTTTTCATCAGAATGAAGTGCAGTTAGTACATTTATTGGTGGCTGTTTGAGCATTTTGTTATCTGGGCCTTAAAACAACGTTATTAAATTACGTCTTTTGCCAAAAATGGTGCAAGAGTAAAGTATGTCGAAAACCCTAAAAGGGCGCCGACAGACGATTTTGGTCCGTCGGGGGGGGGGGGGTGGGCGGCCGCCCCCTGACCATATGGCAGCTCCGCCACTGTCCCCAGTGCCATCCCAAGCTCTTCACCCAAACTCCTTTTTTTCCCTCTACTGTTCTTCGCCATGTCAGGTTTGGTCTTCTAATTCTTGCCTACCCTCTGGCTGTCATATCAAAGCAGTCATACAGTAACATCCCTTCTCTTCACACAATATTTGTACCATATTCTTTTCAATACAAGCGCTCGCCAACCCTTTGTGTGCCCCTTCCCCGAATGTGATATGGATATCTACTAGGGACGACTCTTGGCACCATTCGAGCGATATAGTAAACTACTATGAACTACATGTCAACATATCGGTACGGTTTAGCTTTCTTTTCAGAATTGAAATCTGCAGCATTCTCAAGTTGCGAAATCTGGAAATTTTAAACTGTTCAAAGCAAAACTGGCGATTTAGATTAGCATAAAGCATTAAATCACTACTAATTTACCCTTTTCTCCAGTTCATGTACTTTGTTTGTCAACACATTTACAAAGATGCATATGTAAAACAAATTGAAATGGTGAACTGTAGAGTTAAAAACAGGACGAGAACAGTAATATGTTTTACTTAGCGGACAACCTTAATTAAAAGTGAGAACAAGAAGGATACAAAGATTAGGAATACGTAAAACTTAACATCTATTAATCTAAAACAGTGGTTCTCAAATGGTCCATACCGCTCCCTGGAGGCGTTGAAAAGTTTGAAGGGGGCGCTGAGGAGTTTGCAAGCAATAGGGGACATTGGCATTGACTAGGGGGTCCCTGGAGGTTCTCATACATTCGTGCAATAAAGGAACCTAGGAGGTTGCATAGTGGTTGACACAGACTGTCTTCTTCAAAAGGTTTAACAGTTACTGACAAATATTTACCCAATATAAAACTTATCTGGGTCATTTTGGTGCTGGAAATCGAAAGTTGAAAGCTCAAAGTCAAAGACTTGTATAAATATGATGGCATGTTGGGTGGGAGGGGGCGTTGGATTAGTCATGGATGCCTTATGGGGCGGTAGTTTGAAAAAGTTTGAGAACCACTGATCTTAAATATCTGCACCACTCGGCTGTGCACACACGCAGAGACAGGGGCATCAGCTTTGTAGTAAACACACTCCACAGGCTATTTTAACCCTTTACCGTTGTTTGGGTCCTTTTGGACCCATGCGGAGAGCTCGGCTGTCACCCATTTTTACTGTTTCACGCGGGGCTCGAAACTGCGAGTAGCTACCCGAAAATTTGGCCACAACAACGAGAGAGACAATAGTATAAGGTCACGGGGTCAACGGCCTACGGAAGCTGATGCGGGGCGTGCTCCGTCCGCTTTTCAGCCCACTCCCGAGGCGCGCAAATATGCCCCGATCGGAGCACAACGGTAAAGGGTTAAAGCCAGAAACAAACTAGGCAAATAAGGAGGGGATCCAAATTGGCATGAAGGTTAGGTAGGATAATTGTCAATCAAATGAGATTTGACTTTTTATTTGAAAGTGCATAAGATCTAAAAAGTTTTATGTCATTTGGAAGATCACTCCAATTTTTGTGACAATAATTATTTAACAGTAGTTTTCCATGTACCTGGGAGGTGAAAAGAGTGCATTACTTCTGGTTGGGTTTGAGGACCTTCTGCGCCCTAAAAATGTCGTACTCCCCGGGCCCGAAAAATTGAGGGAAACACCGACACGTTCTTATAACAATCATGTTGTTTTTCTGATGTTGATGTAACGCCAGCTGAATATCCTCTCAGGACCTCCATGGTTAAACATGACTATGGATTATGCAACTATTGTGTTTTGGTTAATTGGGGATGTCACATGTATTTTGGGAGAAGGTGAGAGGTGTGGAGCTTTGTGGGATTTTCTAATGGGATTTAATGGGACAATCCTCTCACCCCAAACTACACTTCTAGTATAGGGTAACAGAAACTCTCAATTGGCTCAGCTTTTTGATTGACTGCTAATTCAAACAAAGCAGAGTACCAAAGCTTATATTTTACATCAATATGAACTGTTCTGAGAGTGCTTTGTTAATACACCTTGAGTTTTCTATTCTCACCCTGAAGCAACAAAATGAGACTGTGTCTGAATGAGGATGGATTTCAAACAATTGTGGGAGGGGCTTAATTAAGAAGGTTGGGAGAATTGGTAGTATTTGGGATGAGAAAATTGAGCCTTTAATTTAAATTTAAAAGTTGTTGTTATGTAGCGTTTCGCAGTCATGTGTCCACCTTAACATTAAGTTGATATCGATAATTAAATGAGAGTGTTAAAGGTTCACTATCTCATGAAAATGCTTATAATTAGCATAATAAGTCAAGTTTCATATCCAATCGTTAAGCAAAATGCTAAAATTTTAAATTATGTGGTGTCCTGACTTGCAACGGTTTTGTGCCTGTTTTGAAAAAAGTGTCTGGTCACGAATTTTTGAAAACCGAATTGAACCTCAAAGTACTCACTCATAAAACATTTATTAGTGTCTAGGATATGGGGATTGTCTTAGTTTGAACATTTGTCATTGGTATGTGAGGAAAACTTAACAGGTTTGGAAAAAAAATTGTTGAATTTCATGAACCAACTCAATGAGCCGCTTTAACTGCACTATTCAAAGAAAGGGAAGGACAAGAGGTTCAAGATACAGGCTAAGAGATCACGAGGGGTAAGGAAATTGATCCCATTATATTGAACATGCTACTCTACATTAAAGGTACAACTCTCTCACCGCAAACAGTACCAATTCTCCTAACCTTCTTTTAAGTCCCTCCCACAATTGTCTGAAATTCATCTTCATTTAGACACAATATCAGTTTAAATTGCTTCAGGATGAGCATAGAAAAGCTCAATGTGTATAATCAAAACACTCTCGGTACAGTTCATGCTGGGTAACATAAGCTTTGGTACTCTGCCTTTTTTGAATGAGCAGTCAATCAAAAAGCTAAGCCTATTGAGAGTTTAGGTTACCCCTACAATAGTTTGGGGTGAGAGGATTGACCATTTTATGTTTCCCGTTATCTTTCCTAAATAAATCAAATAACAGCAAAAAATGGCAAAAGAGAACATAATCTCACAAAATTTATCAGTTTGCATTTGGAGTAATAGAGACACTTTTTCCGAAGGGGAGGGTACAACTTTAATCTTAATGAGGTGAATTATCGAAACTGTGAATTATAGTTATGTCTTTCGAGAGATTAAATGACGTTTTTTCAGCATGGAAAACAAATGGAGTCTTTATGGACATCCCATGCACATGTTTGCCAACGGTTATACCATGAGTTAGGTTAGGTTAGATTGAGTTTTAGGGCCCAATTTCCAACCAATTGGTTAAATTTGAACCAGCCACGGCCCTTTTCAGTTGTAGCTCACTGTCTTGTTTTCCCTTGCTCCATTGCTAATTGAACAACCAGCACAATTGCAATAGGTCCCGTTTTTGAAGTCTTGGGTATGACCAGGCCAGGACTCGAACTCACGACTTCCCGACTGCAAGTCTGGTGCTCTTAACCACTTCATCAATCAGCCGGTCGGGTTATACCAGAAATACTGGAATTCCCAACACTGTGTGTGTTGGCTGAGACAGGAGCGACACCAGGCTTTTTTGAAAGGGGATGCAAAGCCTGCGTAGAATGTTGCTTGTCTTCCCTTTTTTTCCTACCTCTTTTAACATTTTCTTGCAAAAATAGGGGCGGTCCCCCTGCCCCCCAACTGAGATGTTGCATTACCTTATGAACTATGGCGGGTCCTTTGTGATATTATGCAGGCGCGGCGGAACGACAAAAAATATTGGGGAAGGGGCTGAGTGCCAGCAGGACTATCTAAGCGGAGCACCACCATCGGTTGGCGCGGAGCGTACAAGAAAATTTTTGACTTTACAGACCCCCCAGGTGGCCGGAAACGGCACTTCCCGCGTGTTCTATGTTGCATGTATCCATCATTACAATATGGGTCTCATGTTTGCAATTTCTCAACTAAAAAGAAGAAATTCAGCCTATGCAAAATGGTAATACATATCAGATAAATTGAGATGATACAAGAACAATAATTGATTATGCATCCTCTTTCATTCATTCTGTTTGCCGTGTTATTCACTTTCCACTCATACATGCCAATTACTCAATTATATTTCCACTAGATCATACCATTTGTCCCCAAAACACCCCCCTCCCGTGGTTCCTCCCAAGGATGCCACCAACCTAATCTATACCGATCTCAAATCCAGTGGCGGAGCTAGGGATTTCGGTCAGAGGGGGCGAAAATGGTTTGCAGGGGCGCTTGGAAGAAGTAAATACCCTGAGCCTCAGCACGATCGGGCCACAGCTTTTCAGACTTCCCATTTGATTTTCCGAATGTGGTAGAAGACTACTTTGCCACTTCTCCTCCGCAAGTTTTTCTATTAAATCATGTTTAAATTGTCTCTCCATGG
The DNA here is from genome assembly GCA_037179385.1 of Holothuria scabra. Classification (NCBI taxonomy): domain Eukaryota; kingdom Metazoa; phylum Echinodermata; class Holothuroidea; order Aspidochirotida; family Holothuriidae; genus Holothuria; species Holothuria scabra. Next base: position 19,405,397 of record CM074181.1, read on the forward strand.
GCCTCCCCAGAAGAAAATTCGGGGGGGGGACAAAATTCTTTTAGGCAAAACCCTATAAGGTGGAAAGCTCCGCGCCACCATGAGTTGGCGCGGAGCGCAAGGAAATTTTATCCCACAATGTCTCCCACATCGCTGGAAATGTCATTTCTAAAGCCTGTTTACCGCATATAAATAGGGAAAACACTGAGTGAATTGTTAAGAAATTTTGATGTTAATTTTTCCTCGTCTTTTTCTTTATGTTTTTTTCCTTTTTCAGTTTTTTTTATTTTCCAGGGGAGGACAAGTGCCCCCTTGCCCCTACCTACGGACGCCCGTGTTTCTATCCCTCTCTTTCACATTCTAGTATAAAGGCAGTCTTTACAATTATTGTGTGTGTTATAGTAAGGTCTTGATTTAAGATTTTAATGTAATACTGGGCTACTTTGTGAAGATAAAGATTAAACCTGTTAGAGCTAAATAGCAAGCAATCTTACAGAGGGAAAAAGTTATGGAACTCAATCACCGTAAGGTGTTCTTTTTGGTATCTGGAAACCAAGATAAGTGCACGAAGAAACATTACTTGACGTATTTTACATCCTCTGACCACTCTGAAATAGCCATTTATTAAGTACATTGCAATAAATATCCAAGACAAAAGGTCTGCTTGGGTTTCTAGGTACCGAATTCATACTTAATAAAAGTAGCCTAAACCTAGGCTTATTAGATGCAATTCTCTGGCTTGTGAGACGACGAAAGTACAGAAACAAGCATTTTCATGGGATTATCGTGCAGTGTCAGAAAACACCAAAAAATTGCCATTTATCATGAGAATGGTCACTTGAAGAAAAGCAAATTGGAAACTGCTCATTAAAACTCTTAACCCATTACCACTATGATGACAGTTTTATTTTATTTTAACCTGAATGTTCTCTTCAAATGATTTTGAAAAATGTTGTGGAAGCTATTTTGGTACCTTTGTAAACTCTTTTTATTGTCTATCTTGACAAATATCCCCAACAACACGAGGTCTATTTGCGCTTCAATTATTGCTGCGCCCTTTGCAAAATCTGTTATTAACAGGGAGGGTTAATTTAATTTCGGTCTGTGTATTTTGTTAGCTTATAAATCAGGCTTGATGTGGAAGCAATGAACTTAGCACAGCGACAGCATTCATTAGTGCGTATAGAGCATGAAGATACGTCTCGGCAAAAACCTATCCCTATATTACAGAAGATGACCCTTTTCATAAGAGAGTGCAGATAGTACATTTACTGGTGGCTGTTTGGGCATTTTGTTATGTGGGCCTTTAAACAACGCTATTAAATTATGTCCTTTGCCAAAAATGGTGCACGAGTTAAGTATGTTAAAAACCTAAAAAGGGCGCCGACAGACTATTTTAGTCCGTCGGGGGGACCGCCCCCCCCCCGACCGTATGGCAGCTCCGCCACTGCTAGTCAAATCCCAAACGAACTATAGACTTGTGTACTAACGGTAGTAGAATACGTTTTTCAACCTCGCGAAAAACGATCAGTAAAACTTAACAAGATTTCGCAATAACAGACCATATTGCTTCCACTTTTCGAGAACCTCGGAGATTGGGTTGGGGGATGATAAAGAGGCTTTAGCGTGTCCAGTATCTTTTTCATCGACAACATTCCCCCGGAATTATTAGTAGGCCTATATTGTGTATTATACTGATGGAGAATATGTTCACCACCCACTTCAATATTCTCCCCGCCGTAGCTGGTCATCACTTCTTGAAGCGCACCTTACAAATATTGGGGGGGGGGGGACTAAACATGCCTTTAGCCCCTCCAATTTTTTATGGGGGGTGGCTAAGCCCCCAAAGCCCCCCTGTTCCGCCGTGGAATTGAGTTACGTGCAGCAAATGTGACATGCTATGACAGGACTTGAGAATGTTACGTATTTGGTGTAACCGTGATATGTTATGAGATGTTAGGGATACATACGTTACCGTATTTGATACGTGGGGTGATGTGAAATGTGAAATGTTACTCCGTGATGTGATGCAGAGTTGACAACATATGTGAATTAATGTGACATCATGGTGTGACTGGATGTTATTTACGTAATATATTTTCGGAATGGTGCTCCGAAAGGTGGAATGGGCCTCCGAAAGGTGGAATGGGCCTAATGTGGTCAGTGGAATAATGCATGTTGCACTGTTTAGTGTCAGAACTGGTGGTGTAATATGGTGTCACAACATTTTTTGAATGAAGTTTTCTTTTTTTGGAGATTGGTAAAATGTGTTGGAGATCGGAGTGATGTATTTCATATGCCATGATTTGATTCAATGGTGTAAGATGATGTATGATATGCTGCGATGATTATTAGTGTAATGTGCTGTGTGAACATCGAGATGATGTGATGTGGTGCGAACTGGAATGGTTAGCAAGTGATGTGACGTTATGTAGAAAGCTACGATATTTAGAAATTTTGGTGTAATGGAACTAGAAGGGTGATAAAATGATGCAATTATCTTCTGTCATTTGAAAGGGTTAACCCTTTACCGTTGTGCTCCAATCGGGGCGTATCTGCGCGCCTCGGGAGTGTGAGGAAAAGCGGACGTGGCACGCCCCACATCAGCTTCGTAGGCTATCGAGTCTCGTTGTTGTGGCCGAATTTTCGGGTAGCTACTCGTAGTTTCGAGCTCCGCGGGAAACAGTAAAGATGGGTGACAGCCGCCCTCTCCGTCCGGATCCAAAAGGTCCCAAACAACGGTAAAGGGTCAAATCCGAATCACATTTTGCGAAACAAAATAAGCAAAAGAAACCCAGTACTTTTGAACAATTATCCTATGTTTTCACCGTGTTAAAGGAGCAAGGCCTTGCAGGGTAAACTGTTATATTGCACAACGTTATTTTGATGTTGTAAGATTCTACACGATACTGTGAAGTATGGTGTAATGTAATGTAATGTAATGTAATGTAATGTAATGTAATGTAGTGTAATGTAATGTAATGTAATAAAATATTATGCAATGTAATGTAATATGTGTTAAAGTAATGTTTTAATGTCTTATCTGGCTACGATGTGCAGATGACTGAATATCGTTACCAGTAACCTGCGTTCTACGCCATTTGCTTGATTTGTGTCTCTTTTATTATGAGATTTGTAAACTGTTAATCGTTCTTTCAACAGAGGCAAAATGAAGCCCAAAGGGATGCCGTTTGGTTCTGCGTTTTTTCTTGTTTTATTTGCAATCGTCAGGAGCAGTGATGGTCAATGTGAGTATTGACTTATAAAATCTGGTGACGTGGAGATGACAAAATTGAGTGTTCGACGTAAAATGCAAAGAAAATCAAGAAAATAATTACAATTTAAAATCCATTAAAAATGTCACCATATAACAGGGAAAATTTTGTTTTGCACTTATTCTTGGATAAACTTACATGCTCTAAATGTAGAAATCTTGCGATGTAGAGAGAGCAACCTTTCATTTCATGTTACCTTTTTTCAACCTTCATTTTCAAGGACAGTTGTAACATGTAGGCCTACTGTAGCCTGCGTAGTGGCTGAGGTTGGTTTTTCGTAGCGATGAGCTGAACGAAAAGACTTCGTGCGCTCCGCGGGCTAGTCCTACTGAGAATTTTATTTTGGAAGTTTAAATTGCGTCCTTGAAAACCGTCACTACTCACACACAAAACTTAGCTACCTGATAATTCATTCAGAGATAATTAATATCTGATTAACAAAAGAAATATCAACCGTATGCAACAGTCCACATCATTGTTCTTTAATAAGCAACAACGAATTCAGGAAGCATTCAAACTATGAAGACGTATATTTCGAGAATGGTAAAAGATATATACATAGTTGCAACGAATTAATCCTTCTAAAATCTCACCCTTTAACGAGCGTGTAAAGTCGTCTTTTGTTGACATGACACTATACCTTTGAAGGGTCGCATAACAACAGTACAAGGTCCAAGAAACCTATTAAGTTAGCAAGTAAGTCAGCCTTTTTAATTTTTTTGTCTTAATTTCCTTTCTCAATTCAGCTTTCTGATTGGTTTTAGTGGATATGGTCTCCCCTTTCCCTTTTTAATAAATTTGACCATTTGTTTGTCTTCTAGGTATACTTTCACTTGAATTTCCTCTGGATCAATCACTTCGAACTGTACCTATCACAAAGACAACGACATCGGTGACAATTACTGCAGTGCTGGATTGTACAGGAGATTTACCAACGAGCGACATTGCTACCAGTAAGTTCTTAACTTTCTTAAAAGGAATATTCCGGTGTCAATTTCGAAGAGTCTAAAATAAATTAAATTAATTGCACACCCCTTCAAACCAAATACGTATAGCTTGTTCGTTAATCAAGATATCCCTGTTAAAAGTAAGATATCTTTGTCAAAAATAGACTGTTGTTTCAAGGTTACAAATTTTATATAATACTCGTCGATCACTACCAAAATCCTCTATTGTTCTTTAAAATTGAAGTAATTAATTTAGTTGACCTCAAAACTTCGCACCAGTAAAACATTGAGCGATGTTTGTTTGAGGTTGAGCTGAAAAATTTGTGAGCACAAAGGTTGCCCACAAAACATGTCGCCCAGTGTAAATATAAACGAATCAGGACAGCAGGTGGTAGTCTTGTTTTAGTCGGCCATAACTACGGTCTATCACATTTCAATCTTTTTATATCCTTAATTACCTGTACCATGGATGGTTATATATTAAAATACCTCGTGATTACTCAATTTCACTAGAAGTCAAGGTTTGAAATTCAAGAAAACCAAAAAAGGTTACCGACTTAAAGGCATGTTCGGGTGGATTTTTGCCTCTATCCTGTAAGAAAAACGAAAATATTCCACACCATGTCCTTCAAACCCTATCACAATACCATTTTCCCTAACTGAAGATATCTCACTTTAAAGATTGGTTATTTTTGTTAAAAAATACCTCTGCATTTCAACAAAGCCACAAAAATTTATGTAATGTGGCACATTGCTTCAAATTTCTTTTGTTTTTCTTTATAATGGAAAATCCTGTTTTTCCTTGAAATTTGATACTGTTAGCAGTGGCGTAGCTAGGATATTTTCCAGGGGGGGGGGGGAGAGCAAGGCTCGAGAAATTTCCCAAAACTTTTCAGTTTCAGTATATTTTCAAAGTCAAGGTGCATGTATTTCATACAAAATACGTAAATTTAAGATAATAACAAGATTATCATGACGTCATGTAATGTTACCTAATTTAATACACGGCTTAAAAGATCCTGAAGCTGCCTACTATATACAAAGGATTAAGACAATTTCATCATGGGCCCATTGTCACCCCCATCCCTAGTGATAAATAAGATAAATTTTTCGAACAGATTAAATAGATTAATTTTCCGAACCAGTCCTTTAAACTAGGGTAGACATCATACGTTTTTTCAGATTTGTAGGGATGTTGGACAACGGTAGGCTATTGTTTTAGCCCCACTTATGGTTAAACATAGAGTAACATCATTCTATGACCTGCCCGGTACTATAGCTTGTAGGATGAGAGGCCATTAAATGCTTAAACCTAACCCAGGGCGTTGTCAACTTAAATGACGGATGAGAGTGATAGCGGAGAGGGACCATCGGTTCGCGCGGAGTGTCCCGTCAGGGGAAATTTCGCTAAAAACACTCCTTGATTGCAGGGAGTGACACTCCATGTGCCTCATTACTGCATGCTTAGAATGCCATATTTTCTTGTCCTGAAAACTTTTAAGGAGACAATTTGTTCACAATATATCTAAAAAAGGAAAAATTGGAAACTCAAAGGCCTACCGGTATGTATTGCTGACAGCCTTAAATCGAATATAAATATAATGGTTGTGGATCGAAAACGAACCGAAATTGTGATAATTAAATGAGGGAATATTTCGATTGATTATGTTACTATTTATAAGCAGCGTATTATCCAATAGTGCATCAAGTAGATAAACATAACACTAGCTCAACTATATGAGGGGAACTAGCTCGATGATGGTATCCTATGCTCCGGTCTTATAGCCTGTATATCCTGCCAGTGTTGCCCAGTATACGCTGAACTGATCAAAATACCCTACATGAAGTACCAGAGAACATCCACGCTACCGCAGAGAGAGAGCATTTCTGCGGACAAAGATGAGATCTGGGGGAAATACGTTGCATGGAAATTCGAGTTATGCATGCCGATAAATGTTTCACGATAACTTATAGTGAGAAAACTTTAAAGAAATAGGACAAGAAAGTATTATGGCTGTTACTTAGTTTTATTTTGTGTTATTGATCTTCTCTTTGTCTTTTTTTATATATTCTATTTCTTGTAAAGGTGGCCTGCTTAGTACAAGCTTTTTGCTTTTTCAGGCTTCCTCCGCCGCTTTTTGTTATTTTATATTTGCTCCTATTATTTATGATTTCTGAGGAAAATAAATGATTTGAATTGAATTATTTCGTCGACTTGAAATTTCCCCAGATTCCACAAATTTCCCCAAAATGTTTTCCAGGACCCCCCCCCCCCCTTCCATTGACTCCATGACTGTTGGAATGTTTGAAAATCTTTTCCTGTAGATCTAGCATTAACCATCACCATGATAGTGTACAACCAACAATATTGCTGAATATTGCCTGCAGCGGCATCATAATTATAAATAAATTGAATGCAATGTAAAATTAGTGTGCCACGATGACATCACAGATTTCCCATGATGCATCAAATCCTAAGAAAATTTTGCAATACTTTAAAAATTTGTATCTTCCGAACGCTATAAGCTATGGAGATGCCGTTTTCACATTCTGAAAGAGAAATTTTTCTGCTTATTTTAAAGTTGATGAATTTTGTCTCCTAAATATGCCTTAAAGGCCGATGGACCCCACTAATCGCTGCCTACGGTCACTGAGCAGAAGCGCTAAACGGATTCCTCTATACGATTTGCATCTGTTATATGTGAAAGTTAAATGCCAAATGCTTTAATGTGACGTCACACGGACATACATTTTTTATAGGACAGCTTACTCTGACAAAAATTTGTCTGTCACGTGACGTTACGAAATAGTTAGCATGAACTTAATTTTCATAGTCCTATGGTATAACTCATATATTTACACAGGCTGGCAAAACTTTGACTATTTCCGACCAGAAATGGAGAAGATTTTAACCAAATCTTACAAAAATCCGATCCGGAGTCCGATCCGAAATCGTTGTGGTGCGACCGCGGATTAAGTACCGGCAGTTACCCCAGTGGCGTAACCAGCAGGGAAGGGGGCAGGAGGGCAAACTCCCCCCCCCCGACACAAACAAAAAAGGAAGGGAAGAAAAAAGGGGAAGGGAAGGAAGGAAAGGAAAAAAGGAAAAAGAGGAAAAGAGAGGGAAGAAGAGAAAAAGAGAAAAAGGAGAGGAAGGAAACGAAAGCAAGGGGAAGGAAATAAGAGGAAAATGAGAAAAGAAGGAAAGTGGAATTTAGAAAGGCAATCATTCTCAGATTTGCCTCCAATATTTGAAGGAAGTGCAGATTCTTCAGTAATCCCCCAACCCTTTAAACTTCATCATAGGAAATCCATAATCCAAAGCTTTCTGCATTATAAGCTCCATATCAACAAATTATTGTTTCAAGAGGGTAGGAATTTCGGCCCGCTTCGCGTCCCGCAATAAATCAGTAATATAATGGTGTTCACAGTTGCAAGAAAAATCGAAAAATTAAACTACTACCTACAAGCCCGAGACATGCTATTTCCGGCTGTCTGAGGGGTTGCGATTTTTCAAAATTTTCTGTACCCTCCGTGCCAAGTGAAGATGGTCTTTCTAGCAAGACTTCATATTCTAGGCAAGGGAACCATTGGCCTACCGTACTCAAATGCCCTCATACACACCTGTCATCAGTTACCTCTCAGCCCTGTCAGTTGTGTAGTCTTTGTAGATGGATTCTTTAGTTATTGAAGTGTCAAATTTTTATCACTGTTTAATGTTGCAGAGCAGTGGCGAAGCTACAGGAGGCAGGGCGATTGCGCCCTTGCTCGAAAAGTGAAAAATTCGAAAATTAACCATTTGAGACACCAGTCAAATACAGTGCGGTTTTCCCAAGTTTTCCTTCATAAAATTCCGAATTCTTCCTAATAAAAGTTCCATATTCGAAGTGATTATTTTCAAAAAAGGAAACATTTTCCGCGCGCTTCTCGCGCCTAAAATTGCAACCCTTTAAGCTGCAAGTGATCGCTTATAAAGCAGTCAGTGGATAATTTGTCCTAGCCACTACAGCCCCGTTTCCCTAAGATTTTCTTCAATATAGGCTTTCATTTTTATCCAAAAAAGGCAACAAAGTTTCGAGAGTTTTCTTAATGTTGTCGAGAAGCCTTAATCCGCTCTCCTGGGATAACACGATCTTCAGTCGACATGCTATCTCAGATTCATGCTAGTAGGAAACGCAGATTCTTCGATAGTCCCCCCAAAATGCAAGATTCCTTACAGAAAACCTTGAATCTAATCTATTTTATGCAAAACGAGCTCCATATTTATAAATGTGTAATAGGACCTAAATTTTTGGTGCGTACCTTATACACTAGTGTTCACTCTTAAGAAAAAAAATCAGATTTATTAAAAAAAGTGACTGTTCTTGCTCGAAGAAAAAGCAAAACAATTTAGCATAAAATGTACCTTTTGGTCAATGGAGTAGGGTGAGTTGCATGGTCCAAAATTGTTGCCCCCCAACACTCCCTTTAAGGCCCTCAGACACCCACAAACTAACACAGCTCAACTATTACAGAATCGGGAAAACTCTATGCTATTGTCCCCCCCCCCCCCTCCCAGTCAGGTCTGGTTACGCCACTGCAGTTACCTGCACTAGAAAAGGAACAGAGAAAATATAGATGAATACCATCAGCGCTTTTGTTTAGTGACTGTAGGCAGCCATTAGTGGCTTCCATCAGCCTTGAATCGTCTTCATGTACTGTCTTAATGAACTTCAAACCCTCATATTCAGTGAAATTGAAGGAATTAAGATACAATTTAGTGTACAACCTTATCCAAAGATTAAAAGATGATAGACACCAGCTCCGGTGGTCTGAAATTTGACCATCATTTGCTGTCCGGATTCGTCTCTAATAGCAGCACTTGGTCACCTTCGGTCCCCCACCCTGCATTAATCTTCATTATTAGTTAACCAATTACTCACTATTAAGATGCAACCGGTCTTAAAGGGATGGAGCAGTTGTCCGTTATCCTGTTCAATGAATGATACTTGAGAATCACGTGACAATGTTTTTCTTACTGAGTTGTGAAATTTTTCAGCTTAATTTCATTGCCTTAATATGCAATATGGAGTCCTGGAACATAGACCAGAAGAAAGGTCTGAAGGGAAACAAGAAGAAGTTAGTGATAACTGACTAGTGGCGCAGCCATGGGGAGGGTTTTGGGGGTAACCTCCCCCCCCCTCCTTCCCCTCCATCTTCATGACCCAACCTTGAAAAAAAAAACAGTGATTGCAAAACACATGATTACTATAAACTTAATTACATTTGAAGCACAAACATTGTACAATTTTTATCTGAAGACCTAAAATAGTCGTTTCTCTCCCTCCCCTAAGACATTTCCCTCATGTCGTACCCCATACACCCTTTGAGGAGATTAAATGTTGTCACATGACTCCCAAAGAACCAATCATAAAGAAGGACGGTCTACCACTACACAGTTCTTTTTCATAAGATGGTTATTTACTTACGTACTTGAAGAAGTGGGGTAACTACCGGGGGTTTGGATGGCAGAAGCCCCTCTCCCCGTGAAATTGTCTAGTCCCATCCTCACTCTTTCGGCCCTTTTCCACTGGCTATCTTTAATGAAAAAATATATGTGATATTAAAAGTTAAAAAGCTGAAGAAAACATAAAATAAAAGTAAAAGTATGATATTATTGAAAATAATTTACTGTATTCCCTCTTCCTACTGTTGTAGTCTTTTTGACACTTTGCCTGATTTTTCTAGCCTTTATTTGAATATAAAGGGCAAGAGCAGTCACCCCAAGCCTTGTTTTGGTCAGCAGCTGAATCTAACAATTTCGTCTCATTTTACTCCAAAAGCTGTTTCTTTGATATATTTTATCACTTCAATGTTACATATTCTATTTAAACCAAGCAGTTGGTCCTAGTAAGGATGTTTACTTTTTCTTAAAGGCAGTCATTCGTCACCCTAAACTACAGTTTCAGTATGCATACATCAAAACTCTCGATTGGTACAGCTCTTTGATTGGCATCACATTCAAACAATGCATCATAGCAAAATTACACAGCATGGGCACTGAGAGTGTCTTGATTACACATTATGGACTTGTATGGCCACTGGGACAAGCCATGAAGCAATAAACTAGGATTGTGTCTGGATAAAGATGAGTTTTAGATAAATGTGGGAGGGGCTAGAAGTAAGTAGGTTGGGAGAATTGGAACTAATCGCTAATTGGGATGATGAAAATATGCCTTTAAGTCCATCCGACCCTCTGGCAAAGGGCCGTTCCGCGAAACCAAAACTTTCATTGCTTCCCGAAGAAGCTGTTTTAGTACGTCCTCTGAAGGACAATACGTGACCAATCTCAAGGCCTTCAGACCCTTTACGTTATGGGTCTATCATGTATGGCTCCTTTCTAGACTGGAGGAAAAGAAGAGATACTACACATGATCTTAGCCAAAAGGTCGAGAGGCTATTATGTCCACTGGAAGACAATACGTGACCAACCTCACGGCCCTCAGATCATCATTTTTTTGCTATGAACTCCACAGTTTTAAATACTTATAAAAAGAAAGCTAACATTTTCCAGTTTTGTTTGTACATGGGGCCTTAATTTGTAGACCTGCGCAACACTAAACTCAAAATGGTAGAATTTACTGTGTCAGCAAAATGTTGCAAAAGCGCTGGAATGTTTTCAATTGCCAGATACCAGAGCAGCAGGGAGGATGAACAGGTTTATAAAGTGCTCAAAATTTTCCCGTAAAATGGTAGTAGATAGATTTTATCTTTTAATATATTTTTTGCAATATGTCTATATTTATTGAAGTAAACATTTTATTGCAAACGAAAGCTCAAAACAGGAATCTACAGCTCCCTGCTCAAAATAGCGACTGCTTAAATTCTCCTTTCGGACATGAGAAATGCCTTGCACTGCATTTCCGGGTGCTGTGGAGTTGCGGTTTTTTAAAGTTTTCTGAACCCTCCTCGCCAACTGGACGTGGCACTCGGCTTAGATTATGGACATGTCGAGTCATTAATCCATACTAAGCAACACCCACAGAAATACACAAGGGTCTCTCAATCCCCTTCACTATATGACGTAAATTATTGTTACACCTCTAACTCGAAGGGTTTTCAAAGCTTGACTACAAATAAACCTTCAAAAGTAGATTTCAGAGAGATTGCATGTTACACTTGTCCGTCAGAAACAACTTTCAGTTGTCTGTTTTGTTCCATCATTTACCTCTTTTCCAATGAAAATTTACAAAAATTGAGTTGCACGTGATTCAGCTTCAGTTATACATTGAATGGGGTGTCTACCACACGGGATCAATAAGACAATACAGGTCGAGTTGAAGATGTGTATTTTTTCTTAGTTCATGCTTCCATAATCTGTATAGACCTTACAAATGTAACGTCACAACAAAAAGCATCATCGGATGGAAAGAAGCGCGTATTTTTGCACGATACATCAGCAAATGCAGACAGCGGATAATGTGCACTCAAGCCGCGGACACACTACGACGAGATCGGATCAGATTCCAATCCGATTCTTGTGAGTTTCTGTTGAAATCTTCTCCAGGTCAGGTCGGAAAGAGCCAAAAATTTGCGAACCAGTATAAATGTATGAGGTGCACAACACTACTTTGAAAATTAAATTTATGCTAATTATTCCGTGACGTCACATCGATAGAGAGATTTTATCGTACTGCACTGTCAGATAAAAGGTCATGAAAAATCAGTTGACATTTAATTTTCATAGACATCAGATGCAAATCACATACTTAAACTTTTTGACAATTTTTGGCTCTCTCTAACCAGAGATGGTGAAGATTTTAACGAAATCCCGAAAAAACGGATCGGAATCCGATGCGAATTTGTTTTAGTGTGAACGATGGTTAGGTCGAATCAGGGAGTGGGGAGGTATGCGCGTATACTTTTTTACTACATGCTCTTTTGAACCATAGTGGTGCATGACTTCCTACTTTATTATTTACCTCCAAAATGACGTCAGCTGATGTCAATGGATATGGTCAACAAGAGATGTGGATGTTGTGATTTGTATGTAAACCCGGATAGAAAGGACATGGTGAATTAATTGGTTAATTAATAAATTAACTGGTTAATTAATTTTTATTCTGATTTAAATTTAGCTATCACTTATACAGGCTCAGATAGCGTAGTAACCAGTCCCAACCCTGTAATGGTGACCATCTTCTCTGGGTCGACGTCTAGGGAAACTACTATCGATATTATGGATACGTCGGGAGGTCCAGATGTAACGTTTATGGCTTCAGTATCAACATCTGCTACAGATGTTTCTGTCGATATGGGATTGAGACACCTTACGTTTAGTATTGAAGATCTTGCAGAAAGTAAGAACCACTCTCTTTTTTATTAGTGTGTATCATTATTTCCTGTATACATGTACAGAGGATCATGAGAGAAAATCTGTCACCATTTCTAAAATTTAATGAGTGTGTCAGCAGCAAGTCCGTTGCCAGACAAAGCTCTAGAAAGGAGAAAATTTTTCCAGGTGCTCCAAAAGAAGTTAACTTGTATTGAGAGTTATTAGCAAACTTCAAAATCTCTAGGGGTGAAAACGGGCCTGGGCAGCAATTACTGTTTCTACCCTCCCCCAACTCCTCCTTCCCGTCTTCTCTCTGTTTTCGTGTCAATGCGATCGCTTTTTTCTTTCTACAAGGTAGACGAATATTTATTCATTTACTGATTCTTACACCGAATGATCATGTTTTTTTTAATCAGTTTCTTTCGACGATTCGAAAACTTACCAAGGACAGTTGGGCGACACGATAACGGTCTGTCTCCTCAGAACGGGTACTCAAGGCGAAATAACCGTCGGTGAGCTTTTAAAATATTTCTGCCCTCACGTTGTCAAAATTATTTTCCCATTCATTCATTTGTTTTTTCCACTACATTGTACAATTTAAGGAAATGTAGGAATATTAAAGCAACAAAACAGACTTGACAAAGTAGCAGAAGGAAGTGATCTACAAAACCCTGTTGGGCTTAACATTTAAAAAAAAAACAACAACAACAACAACAACATATTAGGTACAGGCAGTCGTCCCAAAATTGCATTAAACATCAACAGACTCTTCCATATCTCTGCTCATTTGCTTCTGAAGTTGTGCCATTCCAGGGCGGGAAAAAGCAGTCACCTTAGTTTGAAGTAGTGTGGTGGACTGTCCTGTTTCATAATTAGCTGTTGAGTCAAATGACAATTTTTCTCTCCAAAGGTGAAATTTACTAGAAGTAAATGCTTGTCTTACATTGAATATGATATACTATTTTGATTTTAGACTAAAGGTCCATTTTAAAGTTATGATGATATGCCACTGACTGAAAGCTGTTTTCACTGGGCAGTTACGGAGTAGAGTCCCCCGATTAAAGAAGGGAAATATTTCAGTTTTTTATCCTTCCCTACATATCTCCTCAAAGTGCCTATTATATGTCGGTTAGTTCAATCAGGGAGTTGCTAGAGACCTGCTTCAATGATGTTATACGACTCACTTTCTAACCAATTGTTTTGAACGATTAATTCTCGCTCCCCAAACTACAATTTAGTCCGCAAAAAATCGCAGTTGGAACAGCTCTTTGATTGACAGCTAGTTCAAAAAATGAATAGTAGCAAAACTCATATTACACAGTATGTACTCTACTAAGAGTGTTTTTGAAAGTTGTGTTTACGAGTCAACAGGTAGAAAAATGTGTTTTGTAAATGGATTTGATGAAGCAGGGCCGTCGGAAGCGGGGGGGGGGGGCTGGGGGGCCGCAGCCCCCCAATAATTTTGCCATATATAGTTTTTTTTTTGGAAGTGAGCATTTTATTACAACGAAAGGTCAAAATAAGGACTGCTTAGATACTATTAACAAGCCCAGGAAATTCATTTCCAGCTGTCTGAGGGGTTGGGATTTTTCAAAATTTTCTGTACGCTCCGCGCCAACCGATGGTGGCGCTCCGCTTAGATAGTCAGCCCGAGTCAGCCCCCCAATCGAAAATACCTTCCGACGGCACTGTGAAGGATCGAAACTGTTTTCGATGCAGGCTCTTAATGAAAGTTTGACGTGCACTTTATTTTGAAATGCAAAGTGTTCAGTGGTTATATCTCTTGACCATTATTAGAGTAACGGTTCAAACGTCTCTATAAAACATAGCATCGATTCGCACCTATGAAAACTTGTTTTAGCTGAAACAGATGGTCCTATCAACCTACCTGCCTAGTAAGTCCCTCCCACAACTGTCTAAAACTCATCCACATCCAAATAAATTTTCAGTTTCTTGCAAGTTATACAATTAAGACCCAGTGTGTACACCAGGACACTCTCAGTACAGTACATGCTTGGAAATAAGAGCTACATTATTATGAATGTTCAAGGGGCTGGTCCTGTGGCTTCCTCTAACTCACTCTTAGAGAAGGCGGTAACTTTCTGCCCGACTCCAGATTCCACCCCAGGGCATGATCGCTGCCAGACTGAGGCACCGTAGCCTGCTCGATTCAGCAAGGTTTTGGCCAGTTGAGCTGCATTCCCGAACCCCTTGTCAGGTACAGCCATGGCAATCGCCCCAACAATGAAAATATTGGGGGCACACATATAGCCCTCCGATTATTCAGGGAGATTTAAAAAAGCAACGGACAGAATAAACAAAATTTAGCGTTGTAGTTTACGGATGAGAGAGCCTATTTTAAATTAACAGTACCGCATTTATAATGCCCTATCTATCTATGTTTTGTGTAAATGTGTGTCAATGTTAGTATGTATGCATGTTTGTTTGTGAGTGCATAGGTATGCGCTCGCTTTTGTGAGGGTAGATTGCACATAGACGAGCCCGTTCATGGGCACGATCTGAGGATTTGGCTGTCAGAAAATTTTTGCCCCCCCCCCCCCAAAAAAAAAACCGCAAACCAGATCTGCGCCCCTGCTGATGATGAATGTTAGGATGCTTTCCACTAGATCAAACACCAATATGGGAGAACCCATATGGAAGAAATGAAAAAGCATATTTGAGTATATTTGCATGCTTGCTTGGAATGTAATAGCCGTTATATCATGAGCACTGGCGCTTCAAAACTTTCCTTCGTAATGCGCGCGCAAAAATGGTCACGTTTTGGGTGCAAATCGTTGCAGCGTACCTTCCCCTCACCTAAATCAAATTTGGCTCCTACGTCTATGCTGATTGTAGTAAAGAGAGACACGTCAGCATTTTTTCTCTTGTGGTGTGAAAAATCAGAGCAGAGCCTCGATGGTGCAGTAGTTTGTAAAAGATATTGAAAAGGCTCCCGTGAGAGTCTGTTCATGCCTCTGATGGCCACATTCAGTATCCAGATATAAAATTATAGTGACAAAATTCATAACATTGCTTTGAACACCTGAAGATTAATGTTTGTTTGACATCAGGGGAATGTTTTCCTCCAGAACTTAGCGACATTTGTTCTTGCTAGTCTCTAAATGTTACATTTTGTTTTTCAACCTTATTGCATATGCTAAAAACCAAATAAATACACCATTTTGCTGAAATACAGTAGTTTTCAAAAAAAAAAAAACCCAAGGAAAGGGGGGCCATCACCTTCCCTGTTTTCCCCTCCTTAGATCAGAATTTTATACAGTCGCCGCTAAATCCTCTTTATCTAGGGTTGTAAGGGGTCCGCTTTCACTGGTTCGTACTGTCTCTGGAGAATTTATGAAATTTCCAACATTGTCTCGAATTCATGTAATCCTCTCACATTATTCGAAAGGTTTACCAAATTTCGCTTTGGATGATGGATTATACACCGGACCAAACCCATCCTGAGGCTTATTTTTACCCAGAAATATGCTAAAACCTTAAAGCCGCGACTGGGGATTCACCCCTGGTCCCACTAGGGACCTAATATTGTGCCCCTGGACCCCACACTCACAGACCAGCGCTTCGGACTCCATTCTGCCTTCGAACAAAATTTTTTGGCCAACGGTTTCTCGTGCGCTCCATTTGCCCGCTACTGCTAAAAAATGAAGTGTGAGTTATGAGTGTGAGTTATAAGTGTCTGTCTTTAATTAATCCATATGAAGTATAACGCACACGCTTAGCATGGTTTTAGCTTCTACACAAACATGTAGCCATAAATATCCCTATTTTAGAACAATATCGTTAACTACATGGGTCATTATACCAATTATTTACTTTGGTGGAAAATAAAAGCTTTTGAATTAAAAATATACAGGTGTTTTTCTGCCCATCGTTGATTAAATGGCATAATAGTCCCAGAAAAACCAGGGAAGGCAAAGAAGGGGGCCTTCTGGATAAGTTTCGGCGTTATAGAAGATTTGAAGTTGACATTGGAATTTTTACATATTGGCACATGTGGGCACGGGCTTGTCATACGAAACGGACAGTACAGGGAGCAGATGTACATGGTGTATATATCAGAGTCCATGGAATGTAAGGAGAAAACAGTAGTTTACATATTGTATTGCCACAGTATACTCCTACCATACCATGTTGCCGCCTTGAGGTCTGGAGTTCAACTCTTGGCCGGGCCACATACCAAAGACTTCAAAAATGAAACCCTTTGCCATTGTGCTCAGTGCTCAACGCAAGCAATGGCCGGAGTCGTGAAAACAAGTATTATCGTATTATCACCCTACCCTCTTGTTGAACGTATACCCCTCCACCTTGAACCATTCTCCAGAAAAAAAAACTAAATAAAAATAGAGATTTACTTTGATCTCCATTTCTTTCAGATGTGGATGCATTGATGACAACTAGTTTTTTGAACACTCCGGTCCAAGCTACGTTTGCAGCTAACTCTGATACAGCCACCGTGGATATTATGGTAACCGGTGATTCGCTTCAAGACACCGCCATCCCGTTAGTGTTTAACTCCTTACCGACCGGTACAATAGTTACACGAGATGCAAATAATCGAGCAGTTGTCACAGTTCTGCAGCCAGGTAAACTTTTTTTTTTAATAAATTTTTGTGTTATTTTTATTTTATTTTTTAAAGTATGTTCATAGGACGAACACGTACACTGAAGTTTCGAATAGTGAATATTTGACTCACTGTAACATCTTAACCAAAGGGTTTAATTTAACCGGTGTCTTTCCCGAGCAAATAGGCTACAGAGTTCACTTTGACATCACAATAAAATTTACATATAATCATTGAATCTCTCAATACCTAGAAATTTTCCGTTCGCATGTACTTCTAAATATCGAAGTGTTGTAATTGATTTGTATCGGACTCATGTATGAAATATACATCACTGCATCTGCTATAAAATACTTTAAAAGAATCTCATCTTGAATTGCAAAAATAGGTGCTTAAAGTTGAGTAAAATACATTCTATTGAAAGTCGATTGGTAGATTGAGATGAGCTCATGGTCACCCTACATGGTGATGGATATTGTGGACTTGAGTGACCATCGCTAAACGTTTCTAAAATTGGCCCTTGCTGCTTCGGACATTTAATGACATGCTCATGCATTCTTAAACACGTACGCTAGATGTGTAGGTAATTTTTCCGCACCATGTGCATAGGTGTGCGTACGAGGGTGATTTTCTATGAGAGGGCGAAAACATTTTCTGCCCGAATAATGTCACCGTTTATCCTGTTTTACTCATATTTGCCCGAATAGAACAACTGTTATTGCCCGAATTGGGAGGGTGAGTGCCCCCTGCACCCCGCCTCGTACGCCTTCGACCATGTGTCACTTCTTTGTAATACCAACTTCAAACTATTTCATTTCTCCTTTGCAAACAGTTACATTGTCTACGGCTACGACAACCAACAGGCTCTCCGCCATTTCATCTTTCGCGGTTTTCACTGTAACTGCTTCCCGATCCTACCCTACTGATATCACAATTGGTGAGTTGTGCCTTTGCAAAATGTTATAATTAGGCTTTTCTCTATTCATTTTGCAGCATACATGCTATAGTGAGGGGACGCGATCTGTTACAGATCTGGGGAGCTAATTGCACGAACGAACTATTTACGAATCGTCCAGGGACACAGGGCGAAGTCAAAGGGTGCCAAGCGATTTGGTTTTCTTCACGTCTCATTATATGTCTCATGTCCCCTACTAAAAATATTATTAGAGGGAATGTCATCAATTATTCCGTGGGGTGGAGGTGGGGTTCTACCTCAACGACCCGAGAGCGAAAGGAAGCCAAAGAATCACATTTTTGTTATAAGAAAATATCCCGATATCATTTCATTTCATTTATTTGTTTTTCACATTATAAAAATTTACAAACATATATACAATGTTTACATCACGTGGAATAAATCCTTTGGTTATGATGTGAAGGAAGTTGAACAAAAAAACCCTCACTGGCTTGACGAAGTGTTCAACTCCCTAGAGCAGTAGCAGAAAAAAGAAAAAGAAACAACAAAAACCTAATAAGATACTTAACTATCCCCACCCCACCCCATAGCACCATCATTCCTTCATACATGGTTACGAGTTACGGGTCTGCTTTCGCAAAATAAAGTAAAGCATGGCTCCGTACAGTTGAACGTCAATAAGTACTTAGATATAGTTTACCAAGATTATACCTGAAAGATCTAAAACTAGGACTATCCATTACAGTCTTGGGTAGGTATTCCAAAGATTGACGGCACGATGCCGAAGGCTCAATTGAGAGTGAGATATGCGACTAACGGTATGTAGAAGAAGCTGAGGATTACGTGTGTTGTAACTGTGAACGTGAGTGCTAGTTGTGAAAAGTTAGAGAAGGCGTGTGGTAACAAGTTGTGGGTGAAGCGATAAGTGAACGAAGCTATTCCTAAATTGATACTATCGTTAAGTTTAAGTAAGTTCAACATTTTGAAAAGAGGATCGGTGTGATCACGTGGACCACAGTGACAAATATGTAGAACAGCCCTTTTCTGAATAGACTATTTAAGTATGACTATATAAGTATGACTTATTGGTACTAGACCACACAGTACTGCAATAAGTGAAATGTGGATAAACTAAAGTACAGGGTACGTAGGACACTTCTGGGAAGAATGTATTTGAGCCTACCTATGATACCGACTCCTTTTACAACATGGGAGGAAAAGTAGTGAATGTGCTCATGCCAGGTTAGTTTGGAATCAATAATTACTCCCAAGAATTTTATTTGATTAACTAAGTCAAGTTTGTCACCATTTATATTTATGTTGAAATTGTGATGAATGTTACAATATCTAGCCATTAAAAACCATAAACTTTGTTAAACTGATATTTACGGATAGCTTGTTTACTGATAACCAATTACAGTAGTTAATAAGTTCAGTACAAACACATGATGAAACGGTCCCTCTTACTTTTTGTAAAATTCTTCCTCTCTGCTCTTATCGCTTCAGGGAGGAAAAGAAGCCCACCACATGCAGACTTGATCTGATTTATTGATTGACAGTTAAAGATGTGTTTCAATACACAAAAAGTTACGTAACATTTGGGGTTAGCTAACAGGTCAGTCAGCATGTGTTAATTGCTTTTCACGCATTGTGAACACAATGAAAACATAGCTCATTTGAGGTCACAGATCATGTAACAAACTCAGATATTAGTTACACCCCACACCGCCTCACACCGCCTTTGATGTGCTGGGGTGTCTATGTTGCTTTTTCAAGAAGCGACGTCACAGCATGAGCATTTTCCAAGCGATCAGGGTCGTCATCAGAAAAGAAAATATTTGCGTCATCAGCAAACAAAACAAGTGAAGACCTTCGAGAAACAGGGTGCATTTACACTTGATCCGGATCTGATCGCCTGCGCGGGGTCTGATCCACTGCTCGAGATCAAATTTGTAGTGTAAATGCAGATCAGATCCGGATCTGACCGCCCGATTTTGATCCTAGTGTGGGGGGATGATCAGACCCCGCGCAGGCGATCAAATCTGTAGTGTAAATGCTCGCCGGATCAACAGTGAGGTAAGGTACAGTGTGCATGGTACATGTACAGGGTCTATATTTTGTTTACACTTTGGTGCGCACGCGCATGTGCCTGTATTTCGTAATGCGATTTCCGCTTAAGCACAGAGGAGGATCAGAATACGAGACAAGTGTAAATGCACCAGGATCAAGCCATACACGTAATTCGATACGCTGATAACATCGGGCGATCAGATCCAGATCAAGTGTAAAAGCACAGATGTTATGTCATTTACATATATAACAAAGAGAAGAGGGCCAAGGATTGAACCTTGTGGAACCCCACAGCGAAAAGAAGCCAGATCAGAGCTAGTCAACACATTTAAAGTGGGTGTACTGTTTCCTGAAAGTCAGATAGCTTTTAAACCAATCGAGTGAGGGACCTCTAATACCGTAGTGGGAGAGTTTGGTTAATAAAATACTATATGGTCGACGGTGTCACACGCTTTTGACAAGTCTAAAAATATGCCAATGGAAGTCAGCCTATTTGCGATAGCTTTGTTTAGTTTTTCAATAGCATCAATAAGAGCAGTTTCGGTAGAATGACCTCGACGGAAACCATACTGGCAATTAGAGAGCACTTCATGTTTGCTTAGAAAGTTTTGTACTCTGTTGAAATCTAGCCTTTCTAAAATTTAAGAAAGACAGGGCAACACCGAAATTGGGCGATAGTTTACAAACTGATCTTGATCACCTTTTTTGAATAATGGAACAACTTTAGCCACTTTCAGATTTTCAGGGAAGATGCCTTGGTGAGGGAAGCATTGAAAATATTTAAGAGAGGTTTTGAGATGAATGTGATCACTTTTCGAACAATGCCAGAACGCAGACCGTCACTGCCAACTATGGCAAGCGAAATGTCCAATATTTAGAAAAACCAAGTTTTTCGATCGAAAAACCAAGTTTATCGGTCGAAAAACCAAGATTATCTCCATATCTTGGTCTTTCGGTCGAAAAACTTGGATTTTCAAAATAACTTGGCTTATCGGTCGAAAAAATTGGATTTTCAGTCGAAAATCTAAGTTTTTCGATCTATCTGGTATATCGAAAAATAAACTTGGTTTTTCGAAGCCGAATGTTCAATAATGGGAAAAACCACGTTTTTCGATCGAAAAACCAAGTTTATCGGTCGAAAAACCAAGTTTATCGGTCGAAAATCCAAGTTTATCGGCGAAACACATGGTTTCGATCGATAAACTTGGTTTTGCGACCGAAAAACTTGGTTTTTCGACCGATACACTTGGTTTTTGGACCGATAATCTTGGTTTTTCGACCGAAAATCTTGGTTTTTCGACCGATAAACTTGGTTTTTCGACCGATAAACCTGGTTTTTCGACCGATAAGCTTGGTTTTTCTAATTATTGGACATTTCGCTTGCCATAGTCAGCTGATTTTGTAGGATTCAAGCAATCGAAGGCGATCTTTAAAAATTCATCATGGCTAACAGGGGAGAAAAATAAAGAAGAAAGGTTACTGCATGCTAAGTAGTTTTTCATGGGAAAAACATAAGGAATGTCTTCGGCAAGCGAAGGCCCAAGATTGATAAGGAAGTCATTAAAAGCGTTAGCAATGCTTACTGGATCTGTAAAAGACTTATCGCAATCAATGAATTTATCCGGAAAAGAACTAACGTTTCTATCTTTATGCAGAATATCGTTTGTATGTTGCCAGGTGCATTTAGGGTCATTTTTGATCTGTCAAATAAATCCTTGTAGTGCATTTTCTTTGCAATAGGAGTAATATGAGTTAATTTACAACGATACCTTTTGAAATGTGCCTTGTTTTCTTGTGTTGGTTACTTGAGGAAGCGCCTATGAAGCTTATTTTTACACTTGATCGATTGAAGTTTACCTGTAGTGATCCAAGGTTGTTTTTTCTTCCTTCTTTTACCCATTTCAATAAAAGGAAAACTACTAATATAAATTGCTTGAAAAGTAGCACGAAAGGCATAAAATGATATGTTAACACCACTCACCCTATAAATACGATCCCAACTGACAAGTGAAATGGATTAAATAAAACTTTGAACATTTCGAGATGAATAGTTCCTACATTACACTGGCAAATTGTTACGGCGCTATTAGACTGAATAGAGGTGTGAATGAAAATTGGGAAATGATCATTGGTATCAGTAACCAAAATCCCAGACTTATCAACCGTTACGCAATCATCAAATATCAAACTGTAATCAGATAATATCGATCATAAAGGTCACACTAGTGTCTAATTTTTCCTAGACCTCATGCGTTGACGACACGCTGGTGACATTTTGGAGGAATAACAATTAAACATAATTTGCGTCACTTATGTACAAACATACGTGAATATAAAACTGGCCAACCAAAGCAGGGCCTAAAATTAGCAATGGGGTATCATATGCATAAGTTTCGATTTTGAATTTCTTGTAGTGTGACATCTACTTGAAACATATTAACACTCCTTAACCCGTAGGACCGGGCTCCATAAGAGCCGTATATCTCCGAATTTTCGGCAAAATTTTACATCAGACCCCCTACTTTGCACCCTGCATTTACTGCAGACGGTTATACCACCTTTCTCTTTATATCCCTGAATCCGGCCATGACATCGTTGTATTTCCATAATGATGTTTCATGATATAAAAATTCATTTCTATTGCCCTATAGACATTGCGTACAGTGGGGATTTTACCATCCTGGATGACAGTAGACCGTCCACAATCACCCTGCGGAGCGGGACTACATCAGCGTCAGTTAACATAATGATTGTCCCTACATCGTCTCACACTTTTGCTATTACGATGACGAGTGCCAGCAACGGGGCGATGATTAGCAGCACACAATTCTTCACGACTTACACTATCGACGCTTTGGATGGTAAATTATGTCACTTTATAGATTCATTTCATTATTTTTGATAAACTTGGCTAGTCCATAGCGAAATGTTAGGTGCAAGAAAGAGTAAATCCTTCATGGAAAATATTCGTTCAACCGAAGAAAATTCAATGTTATGATTCTTTTAAACAATTTCCACATTACTCCGTCATCCTTTTCTTAGAAGTAGTATCTCACAGTTTCCTTCATAACATGGCTTAACACAGCCGTTGTTCATCAAAGAGGGGTTTTATTCATATTTTTTACTATTTTCTTTATTCTTGCGGTTGCATAAGGAGATGGTTGAGATGCGGAGAGCAATATGTATATTACATAATCTGTCCTCAATGTTTATATTCTCCCAATGTATTTACACTGCCTAAAAATCAATTTTTACCGATTAACACATATTTAACTGATCTGCTAACTAACCTTAAATGTTAAGTAACTTGTTGCATATTTTGATATATTGGGAACGGACAATCAACTAGTCAGATGTGAAAGCTGAGTGTATCAAGAATGTATGTTGCGCGTCATTCCCCCCCCCCACCCTCATGCGATAATCGAAGATGTTTCAAAAGTAAGGAGGGACGTTTTCATCATTGGGAAAACTTTTCCATCTCGCCAAGGACCTCAACCACATAATTAATCAGACTCAGCATCAACTGCATCCCATTCCCCCACAGATAAAGAGAATTTCCACTTTAGTCCTTCTTATATTTGTTTTTATTTATTCATTATTTATTTTTTGTGTTCCATACTTCAATAGCCCACCTGAAAACTTTTTGACCAAATGGTAATCTTTGTATTATGTGCAATATTTGCTGCTGATCAGGAAAGCAAATGAATGACTATATTTCAGATCAACCATAGTCATTCTTCCTTACTGGAATTTTTATCGACTCATTTGTAGTTACATCACTTGTTGGCTTTTATTGGCATAGAGCACGCTCAGGAACTTATACTTGCAAGTTAGCTTTTGAGCTAGACTTGGCCAAGTCTCTCGTGAGTGTTCCACGGGGAGTTGACAACTTTCTCTTCAAAATCCCCCTACTGCAGCATAGCACAGAATATCGTATTTTCCTTTTATCTAATACGCCCTCTATCGGTCTATTAATTCTATCGTTTCTCTCGCTGAGAAGCGATACCTTTTCAGACCGATAGAGGGCGTATTAGGAAAAAGGCAAATACGGTATGCTGTACTGTGCTGAAGCACTGGATTTGTGTAGTTGGTGTTGTCAGCTCCCCGGGGAACACTCACGAGAGACTTGGCCAAGTCTACTTTTGAGCGTGCAGCGATCTCGCACATGCGAGCAGGATGTAGACAAATTAGAATCTATATCATTGTAACAAAATTGTAAGTGCACATCATCAACTTTGCTATCAAGCAGTCGTGACGTCATTTGTATGTCAACATTAATAAATCTATTGACAGTACAATTTTGATTAGTAAAATGCATATATTAAAGAACACATTGACATCTCTCTATTTTCTTCTTCTTTACATCAAGTTCTTATAACAGCAAACCCAACATCTGTCACTGCCTCTGAGGGAACAGTCATTATGGTGTCTTTTACAATCGATGATCCAGCACCAGCCCCAATTGAAATAGGTAAATTCATCATAAGTCTAGATTTTCTTTTGTCCCCTTTTCACCACTTAACATTTAACCTGCACTCTAAAACCAAAAGAGTAAAATAACGAAAGAAAAGTAAGGAAAAACAGATAAATCGTAGTTGATCGATATCACTTGATAATCCGGTGTAACATATGACAAATTCCCGATTTTCTCTTTCGTTTTTCAGGGGTGGGGGAAAGTGCCCCCTTCCCCGTAGCTATGCCTAATTTTTAGCTGTACTTTTTACTTCAGTTACTGCTGATCAATTTATTCGTGGTAAAATGTACATGATGGAAGGAAAACATTTCTTTCTCAGCCAGACATAAACTGATCCCATTGTTAAACAAGGGTTCAATTTTTCTCACCTTTAGTAGGCGTAAAAGCTCTCTTAACTTAGTTACATTAACGCCACCATTGAAGCTACCAAGTCCGTAGCTGAGGGGGCAAGGATATGAAGCCCAAACGTTCATTTAATTTTTCTTTCTTTTTTGGGCCCTTGAAATTCTGCCCCTCTGGAAGTTCCCCCACCCCGCCCTCCAAATTTACTGGTTACGGTAGTGCCCTAATTTCTGTTATCGTATTTATTTGTTAAACGTAGATCTATTTACACCTGATGCTTCGCATGCCCAGCAACTGAGTGTTCTACCTAACGCGATAATTCCTGCCGGAGAAACTAGAACTACAGTTAGAATCGAGATCCTACAGGACTCTGTCTCGGAAGGAACGCAGACTGTCATGGTGGCTTTCAATTCGCTTACCAATGGAGCCTCTTTTAGGTCCGGGAGCGATTCAATCACCATCACTATTACAGGTACCAATGGTCATTTATCACAATAAAATCATCTTAAGTGCTCAGGAAGCAACAAGGAATGGATATTTGGAAATAATATGACTATTGTGGCTTTGTTTGGGAAATGGGTAACTTGACAAAGAATCCAAGGCCCAAATTAATGTATGGAACATAGGCCCTACAGTCTAAAAATTATGTGAAGTCTTCATTTATTTTCCAGGTTTCGTTTTCCAGATATTAACAATTACATTTTTAAAGGGGTGCGATGCTAAGGATAAGTTTCTGGTTATTATGTGAAAAATCTTGTTTCGACATTTTTTCCAGTATAATTGACCCATTTAAAAATGTACCCCGGTTACTATGGTGATGATCTTGGTACACATTTGCTGAATAGACCGAAACAGACATTGATGACTACGTGGGTGCTGAAAGTAGTTTTGAAGAGTGATTTGTTCAGGGCGTGTCCCCCTCTCCTTTGAAAAATTTGAGGGTCCTCGGATGCATTTTGGTTCGACATATTTTGTAACTTCAAGGAACACTGCCTAATTTTTACTTTTCTAGAGAGACAGCCATATATGGCAGATATGGAAGCAAGACATTTCCCTCCCCTTCTTGACCCTCAGATAAACTCCTCGACAACCCAACCAAAAGATGTTATTTGTTTTAGTTATGTATTCTTGATCATTTCAAGCGTTCATTTACTAATTCATTGTTAGATTTAACTATTGATGTCATTCTTTAACAATCACTGTTAAGAAGGTATGCTAAATAAGACTAATAAGGAGACTCTGTATTAGCCGAACCAGGGAGCTGTTATTTGGAAGGTGGCAGAACGCTTTGAAATAAGGTTTACGCCGTCAAGGCCACTTAGTAATCCGTCTTTTGTATCGTTCTTGGCATTTCTATTATGCTTGTACGAGATTGTTAAGAAGACACAAAGAGGCATTTGACGTCTGTTACGGGTATGAAAAAATATCAACTCGGTCATATGTCGAAATCTGAACAAGAATTTACATTTGGCTATTTCAGGAAACCTCAGGAATCGTCTGATATTGTTGTCAAAAATTCGACTTTCCCCATACAACTCATATCATGCCATCTAGAGGGAAGGGCCAATTGAATTCATTTGTTTTCAGTTGACCAGTCGTTTCGAATGAGATTGTATCTGTTTTAAAACTGTTGGTGGTACCAACCTACTGTACCTATTAAAGCATTGTCCTTCATGAGCCACTTGTCTAAGTATTAGTTGCTATGAATGACATGGTGTCCCAGGAATGATATTGAAGCGGCGCCGCGAGTAAAGGAGGGCAATACCTTTGCGGCAAATCACAGCTTATCTTCACTTCTTTAAATGGGCCTCAAAGTATTAGCATAAATTAAAATTCCGTGACATCTCCTTCCAAGTAACAGCTCCTTGGCCAAACGATGCAGTTGTTTGCAAAGCATGAAAGGGGTTAGCAAGAAATGACCACTCGGCCAAAATTGAAAAAAAAAACTCCGACCACTACTGATCCTCTTACAGTGCAGCTCATCGTCCTGGCAGACACGGACGTCATCTTGCCTGCTGAAAAAATACGGGCACGCATATATGACATGAACCTCTGAAAAGTTGTGTTGGGCAAACAAATTAATGAGGGATACTGATTCTCCTTCCTCCAGTTGCCATTGACAGATTGTGTACGAGTGGATTGTGCAGTTAACCCTCACCCCCAAAACTTTAATGTTTGCAGTCTACAGAAATTCTCAAACGCTTTGATTGACATCAAGTTAAAAAGATGCACTTTATAATACACAGCATGCACTGTTCTGTACTGACAGTGTGTTTTGTTTACACCATTGGGGGTCTTGTATACCTATCCCGAAGCAATAATTTTATCTTAGACAGTTGACAGTTAGACAGTTGTGGGAGGGGCTTAAGTAAGTAGGTTAAGATTATTGGAACTGTCTTGGTAAGAAAATTATGACTTTAAGTCGCTACGGCTCATACTTGTCATGAAAACGACAATGACACAGTTTATTTCCATCGACCTGCTGTTCATGACACAAAGCAGTTATTAATAACAATCATTTTAAGTTTGTCGATCACTATATAATATGAAAGGAGCAAACGGAAGTATAATATTTGTATAATACAATATAATGTTTCCCCCTACTAAATAGCAAGCGAGCCGCAACTGGGAAGAAGGCCGTGGCCGGCTCGCCTTGAACCAATGAGTAGGACCCTCTATCTAACTATCTACCTACATAAATAACTTAATATGTACGATGAATTGAAGTTGTAATAAACCAATATACCAGAGCAATATACACTGGTATACATCTGGAACAGACACAAAGAAAAAAAGGAACGGAAAAAGAGGAAAACAGAAAATGGAGGTTAAAGACATAAAACCAAAAAGAAGTAAACATGGCCGCACGGAACGGGACGAGATGGGGGAGGGGGGGGCGGTGGCTTGGGATTGCTCCCCCATTGGTCATACAGTGCCTCAGTCGGGCAAAGATTATCCTATCTGGGGCTCTGGAGTAGGGCAAAGAGTCACAGCCCGCCCGGCCCGCCCGAGAGAATGAGTCACGCACGGTCATGTAAGTAAAGGAAATGTAAGGCTAATATATTCTTTCAAAAATTGTTTGCATAACCAAGGAGGAGGGACATGAGTCAATCTTAACCATTGTGCGATGACAACTATTTCTGCTCAGGTCTATTTTGTTTAAAATAAAATGAATTCATAGTTTGACTCCGAGGGTGGATTTTTTTGCTCTAACCACGGACTTCCCATATACATGGACAGAGCATACTATGCGTAGATTGTCGCTACCGTATGTGTGGGTGTAGGCGTAGCAAGATGGTTGTCCGCTATGGTTTTGTGTGTGTAAGTTTGGACTTGCTCAAGAAGTTATAATCAACAGATTTTGTAAGAAAGTTGAAATATTTTCGAAATAATTCAAGGTAAGGTCAAAATCACTGCACGTATCGCAGGAAAACAATATCGTTTCCCTTTCAAGTTTAAATTTTGTTTAAAAAATTACAGATTCTTCGTCCAATTATACCGGTACTCATTATAGCTTCACGGCGACCACTCGCATGTTGGTGGGCCTTATTTGCCCCAGGCGGTGGTGACAATCTACGCATAGAACGTACATGTTACATGCTCTGTCCATGTATATAGGAAGTCCATGCTTCTAACGCACTGTTGTTCATGTTGTACTTAGCCTTTCGCAAAAGTGATTGCGAATGCACATGTTGTGAACGTTGAAGGAAAAACATTGAAACTGCCCTACAATGGGATTTTTTTAACGATAGGTCCCTTTTAAATGTTACACTAGTGTGAAGAGGGATAAGACTTACTCGTGGGTCTACCTTCACTGCAGGTGCTAAATACGCCCGCTCTTCGTTTTAGCCAATGTAAGGGGAAGGGGGAAATACGCGCAGGCCGAACAGGCAACCTATGACCAGAGACGTGTTATATCACTCCCTGCTATGACGACCAATGTGGGCCGTAGGAACATGGTCGGAAACATGTCGTATAATTTGTTTTTGTTGTTCCTGTATCTCTCAGTTTCTTTCACGATTTTAGTAATGAAGATTTTTCGTGTGCAGTGATCAGCTAAAAGCTTTTAGCAAGTCCCAAACACACATAATGCATTTCCATATGTCCAGTAAGAACGGAAAATGTGTTACACTCTGTTACAAATACTCGCTTGAGATTTCGCTTGAGGGGTATAAACGTTTAATGGCCGAATCGTCTCACCCCAAACGGTTCCAATTCTCCTAACTGGCTCGCTCAAGGGCAAATAACAATCCCCCAAACTTATGTCGAGCAAAAGGTAAATATCACAATTTTCCCCTTATTTCAGGCTCTTCAGATTATCTTTCATCATATTTTATTTCTTCAGTACACTGTATATTCAGGTAAAGCAAGCAGTTACAGTGACTTTTACATTTAAAGAGAAAAAATGATGTCACGTGGCTCTCAAGATTACAGTCTACTACATTGCTTCAAAACGGGATGACTGTTCTTGCCCTTTAAGCCTCTCTCACAACTGTCTGTAAAATCATTCTCATCCAGACACAATCTCAGTTTATTGCTTCATCGTGAGTAACTATCCAAGACCCCAATGTTCAATCAAAACACCCTCAGTGTGCTGTGCAAAATGAGCTTTTGTGCTCTGCGTTTTAACTAACTATCAATGCAAAGAGCTGGGCCATTTCTACGAACAGTTGCTGTAGTTGTAGTTTGAATGAGAGGATAAGCCCTTTAAGCAGTAATTGTGGAAGGACTGTCTCGTAACAACGTGATTCTTCTCGCTCAGATTCGACAGCAAACGGTCCAATAATTACCTTTCCACCGAACAACCCTGGCAATGACAACAACAATAACGAAGGCTTGTCTGGTGGCGCTATAGCAGGAATTGTAATCGGAAGTGCCAGTTTTCTCATTTTAGTGCTTGGTGTAGCTATCTGTTGTGGTATCTTTGCTATGTCAAATGGATGCGGTGGTTCGCCATACTACGTGAGTACCATCTTTCAGCTCAAAATTTTAAGTTAGATGTATGGTCGTTTATTCAGGAGGTCTTTTGTATACTTAGTTGTACTGGATACAGGCTGTGTCGGTAACTTTAAAAGTGTACCCCAAGTCCTTTAACACAGACCGTTCAGTTGCAAGGATGGTCCAAATCCGTTTCAACCCCCTCCCCTTTTCGCTGCTAATGAGAGCCAAGGAATACTGTGAATATATTTTACAACCCCTAACCCACAAGGGGGAGCCATCCTTCTTTAAACCGCGCTATATCTGCACCATAAATGAACAGTAAGTTTCTCATCGCGGCCTTACAGAAACCACAGAGGACGTTTTCTTTATTTCTTACTCGATGAAATGAACTTAATATTTATGCTGTTAATGAAATATGCTACTGATGAAAGTCTATGAACGGAGTAGCATGTCGTGGTGGAGTGAAAGATTATATATATATATATATATATATATATATATATATATATATATATATATATATATATATATATATATATATATATATATATATATATATATATATATATATATATATATATATATATATATATATATATATATATATATATATATATATATATATATATATAACCAAATACCAAAAGAACACAAAAAATAGATACATTCATTTCCAACTAAATTATAATATAAATCCGTGAATACAAAATATTTCGGGCTTAAATTACACAGCCCTTCATCAGTTGTACAAAAACACTAGTGCAAAAAAAAAAAAAAAAGACTGTATACACGTACTCGTTCTGCTTCCTCGCTTAGGTATCAACTGCTTGGGTGCCCATGAACGCCAAATCCCTATTCAGACCCGATTTATGATTGTTAAGTGAGATGATGGTTTGTAACTCACGGTTGCATCTCTGCTGAGCGCTTTTAAAATTGCCGTACAACAAGGCACACTTTAAATGGGAAAGGTTATGCTGAGGGAGATTAAAGTGTTCGGCAACCGGGAATCCAGGGTTATTCTTTCTTATTCTGAGCTTGTGATTATTAAAACGAAGTCTGAATTTTGTGCTTGTTTCGCCTATGTACGTAGCTAAGGGACATTGGGTGCAGAAAAGTAAATAAACTACATTACATGAGTCACAATCGAAGTCTCCCGGTTTTAGAGTTATACCTGAAGCATGATGGTAAATGGTGGGGGAAAGCTCTAAATGATTGCAAATTTGGCACCGGGGTTTATTACACTTCCTGTTGCCTGTTTTGGGATTGTCTACAGTGGGAAGGGTTTTGCGAACTAACATGGCTCTAAAATTACGTGGCTGTTTATAAGCAATCATCGGGGGGTCCCTGAAAATTTCAGAAATCGAGGGGTCAGATTTGAGTATTTCCCAAGATTTCTTGATATTGTGGGTAAGGGTGCGATTGGATGGGTGGTATGTGATGACTAAGGGAATGCGGTCACAGTTCGATTTTGTGCGATACCGAAGGAGATTATGCCTCGGTGTAGCAAGAACTTTATGAAAGTAATTGTTGAGGAGTTTATAGGGATATCCTCTGTTGAGAAAAAAGTTAACCAATTCAGTGGCCTTTTCGACAAAAATGTTATTAGTGGAGCATAAACGGCGGTACCGACGGAATTGGCTGTAAACAATAGAGTGTTTGGTATGACGGGGGTGGAAACTATTGAAGTGGAGATACGTATGTCTGTCTGTAGGTTTAGTGTAGACGGACGTAGTGATCTTACCGTCTCCAATCATTACCAGAACATCTAAGAAGGGCAGAGTCTTAAAGGAATGATCAAAAGTAAATTTGATGGAAGGATGAAAACTGTTAGCAACTTAAAAGAATTGTTTTAGATTATCCAGCCCTTTGTCCCAGATCATAAAAACGTCGTCTATATATCGTACATAGAATAAGGGTTTGTTTGAAGATTGCATCAAAATTCCCTCTTCCACATGATACATAAATATATTGGCATATGACGGTGCCATTTTTGTACCCATAGCCGTCCCATTTACCTGTAAATAATTAATGTCATTAAACTGAAAGTTACTGTGGCTCAAAGTGAATCGAATTAAACTCGTTACTTCAGAGTACCCAGTGACAGAATTTTTCCTCATTAAATTTAAACAGGCCGTTGTACCTTCCTCATGGGGGATATTTGTATATAACGAAGTCACGTCCATCGTCACGAGTATGGCATCTTTGGGCAAGGACGTAATTTCATCTAGTCTATTGATAAAATGAGTGCTGTCTTGAATATAACTTGGGATGGTAGGAAGTAGAGGTTGTAGGTGTTGGTCAACGTAGGCCGAGATGTATTCAGTCAGAGTCCCGATGCCGGAAACAATGGGCCTGCCAGGGACGGGTATGCTGTTAGAACGAACGAATTCAATTGCTTCTGTGTTTGTAGGTTGTTCATCCCCTTCCCAGAGTCGGCCAACAATATCTTTCAATTTGTATATATATATATATATATATATATATATATATATATATATATATATATATATATATATATATATATATATATAATACGGAAAAATACATACTTCTTTCGTCAAAAATATATATATATATATATATATATATACATATATATGTAATGTAGATGGCACCAATAGGCTTTCGTAATTGTATGCCTCGTTATTCCTTTAATTTTTCGGATAATGAAAGTATAGAATTGCATGCAGACCATAAAATTAAACGAATAGTCTAGAGCAAAATTTATTTTTGATATGTTAAACAGGAATGTATTCCTAGCAATATGGTTAAAGTTTTGTTTATTTCCCATGTTCGGTCCTCCAGATATTAACAACTGAAAGTGGCAAATTTTCTGCATAGAATGAACTTGAAGCAAGGAGACGTGATGTCATGGATTCACATTTTTGGCCAATGTTTTGTTTTAATTTATAATTTACCACCAATTTTGTGCAACAAAACTCTGATATATTGATACCATAGGTGCATCCTGAGAAATGATGGAGTTTTAAAAAATTCACATGCCTTGGGGGTCAGGGTAACATTCCTAATCAATTCAAGGTCAAGTTAAAAACAAAAGGAAGGAAAACAAAAGGAACACAAAACATTAGCCAACAATGTGAATCCATGACATCCGACCTGATTGCTTAAAGTTTACTTTGGATTGAAAATGCGTCAACCTCAATTACTAATATCTCAAGAACTAAACTTGGGAAGGAGTGGAATTTTCACCAGAATGCTAAGAATATGTTCCTCTTCAAACTTAAATTTGACTTTTGACTATTCTTTAAAGAACATTTAAGGCTTGAAGGGCCCCACTAATGACGGACTTTAGCTGCTCGTATTCGTTTATAAAAAAGGCCTTAGCGTACAAGACAGGAGATGCAACCACCGTCGAGCCTAAATGCCCCTACCCCGCGGAGCGGAGGGTGATTTTCTCAGCTTCTTAGCTTCCAAAACCACCGTCTTCCAAAGCGAACAGAACTGAGTCCACTTTTAAAAGCAAACTTCATTACCATAATATGATTTGTTCATGTACTCTCTAATGAATCATGCTATTGTTTTAGAGTGAGTGTGCGTACTCCCGTGTTCTTAAACTGGAAGTCTAGACTGAAACTGGAGATGCCCTATAATTACATATTGTTGCATTAACACTGTGCAGTAGGCACTACCAGACGGTGGGTACTACAATGACGTACGAACTCCGGGGTGGTATGGGCTACTACAAGGGACCAGATGTTACCGTCTTGTGAATATTCACAAGCATTCTCGAGGCCACATTTTTCTATGGATATCCAAAAGAATTTGTTCGGTGTTCACTTTGGCAGGCATTAGGGATATGACTGAAAAGGAATATGCCGTACAGCCTGGTACGCAGGTAAAAATCCCCCACAATGCACGCACTGAAGATTTCCGTTCTATGCTATCAAAAGCTGAGAAAACGTGATTTGCTCCTTCTACTCCTAAAGCTTGAAATATGTGTCATAAAATTTGTTGTACTATAAAAGCAACCCCTTAAAAGTTTCTTTAAAATTGGCACCCTAGCATAATTCTTAGGTTTTTATTATTATTATTTCTAACTCGTTTCTATAATAGAATACCAGATATCCAGCGACATACCGAAGCGAATACCCTATTTACCCTACAAGTCCAGTCATTTATGAGGTAGAATACTAGTCTCGTACTATGCAGTTCGTCATCAGTTAAGGGTAAGTTATTTATAAAACTGAAAGGCAAACATTTTCAAGCAAACGGTTGAGTCATGTCATTCAGACTTGGATTTACCCCTTCGCTATAATTTTTGTAAAAATAGTGTTTCACTGAGATTACGGAAATGTTAGGAAAAGTCATCTAGAATCTAGCCAACGGGATAGAAAGGAGATTTCTCAGTATTTTGACCGATATAACGAAGAAGAGGAATGCGAAGCCTCGATTTCTTCCACACTTTTGCATATTTAAAACATTTTACTCCACTTTCAAACTAGGTCCCCTTAGAGCAGTGATTCTCAAAGTGGTCCCTACCGCCTCCTGGGGGCGTTGAAAAGGTTTGAAGGGGGCGCTGAGGAGTTTGCAAGCAATAGGGGCGTTGGCATTGACTAGGGGGTCCCTGGAGGTTCTCATACATTCGTGCAAAAGGAACCTAGGAGGTTGCAGAGTGATTGACACAAACTGTCTTCTCCAAAAAGTTTAGCAACTACTAACAAATATTTACCCAATATAAAACTAATCTGGGTCATTTCGGTGCTGGACATTGAAAGTTGAAAGCTCAAAGTCCAAGACTTATATAAATATGATGGCATGTTGGGTGGGAGGGGGGCGTTGGATCAGCCATGGATGCCTCATGGGGGCGGTAAATTGAAAAAGTTTGAGAACCACTGCCTTAGAGTGATCTCATGCTGGTTGAGATATAGTCGGCCACTGAGTGTGGTTGTTTATATGTAAGTGGGCTGTGTCACATTCTCCGTGTTTAGTTTTGGTCTGGAAAGTGAAAGCAAATGAAGCGAGGTCTAATCTGTTTGTACTTATGTGGCTACTTGTGTTTCTTCTAGTGGAAAGCAGGCAGATGATTTGGGTACACAATGTCCATTCACCCCTAGGGTTCAGCGGGTCCCCATCCAATTCAAAATTTTAACTTCCAGTACTTATCCCTTTATACCATACCCAGATGGAGATTGGGTGGGGTTCTTGGCGACCTCGGGGAACCTCGATGGTTCTTTTTTATGAGCTCGGCGTGTCTTGTTACCAAATTGCCATCCTCTCTTCTTTACATTTCTTCCAAATCTGGCTCAGTCTCATAGCAACACAGTGTATCGAAAGTAGCAAGATAGCCTTCCGAGATATCTTGTCAAGTCCTTCGAAACTTACAAACTGTGAGTTGGTGAGTAATAAGAAAACGCCCCTGCAATCCGAGCAGGGGCAATGGAGCAGGAAGATTGTTTACTCTAGCTGGAGGAATAAATGATTTTCTGATCTGTGCTTATGTTTGGGTGACTTCAAGCTTTATTTTGTAATTGATACCCATTTAAATTCCTGTACTTAGTTAACAGAGGTCTAAGGCAATGTCTTCCCTATGAGAAGGCAAAAATTCAGCGTGTGTGACGTAATAATAGGAACCCTTTTCACCTCCACCTTGTAAGGATCTAAGAATCTTCTTTCCTTGTGGTTTTGTTAGAAAATTTTTCCATCAGGGATGTAGCTATTTCAACATTAATTCATCCAAACGAGCTAGTATTTATGCAATTTAATTTTCAAAACGAGGTAAAACTGTCGTCACTGCCATACTCAATCAAGGCATATGCGCGATGGGTAGCTAGATTGGAACAAATGTACCTGGAGAAGACAGTTTTAATTTTAAGGGCGTGGTTTAATCGTTTATCTGATAACTCATTCTTGATCTAGATCCGTATTTTGTAGTCATTGTGATTATATTTTAAAGACATCAAGCCTCCTGTGATGTATAAACAAATCCGATTAGCGCTTGTTTTTAGTGACTGTAAGCAGCCATTAGTGAGGTCCTTTAGCCTTTAATCTTCTTCATTTATTGTCTACGTGAATTTCAAATCCTCATATTCAGTGAAGTTTAAAAAACCAAGGTACACTTCAGTGTGCAACCGTCCATGGAACAGGAATGTAAAAGAATATAAAGATTAAAGGTGATGGACCCCAGTAATGGCCGACTAAAATCAGACCATATAAGTCTGTCCACATCTGTCTATATTTCCTGACGTCACATTGTCTTCCTTCACCTTTATCTTTCAGTCTGAAGCTGCACCGAACCACAGTCATACTGATTGCAGATATGTCTAGTCAAAGGTGATCATGTATCCTCCAAACTGTTTAATCAGTTTTATGATTGATCAATCTTGAGAAAGTAACGATCGAAACCGAACGCTTTCAAATGTTGAGTAATGCCTTGCGCTGATAAATTCTACGTATTTCGACCGACAGAGAGTTACTTCAGCAATGCGGGTCTCGTCGCCGCGCTTGGAACAAATTCTGGATAGCCAAGATTGCAGCCAACTGCTGTAGTGGCCAGGTATCTGCAATATTGTAGATATAATGAATAGAAGGACAATATCAAATGTGACCTAAACTTTCATTTTTTTAATCTTTCACAAGTTAATGACACAATCTTTTGATACTGCACAACTTGAGCAAGTCAAAATTTTTCAGTTCACACTGCATAAAACGCAGCCATATTGATATGTAACGTACATGTATACGTTGACCACACATTACGCACGAGACGTTAAATGTGTTCATTGTGCTCTGTATATACTACAAAATGGTTTCCACTAAATAAAATAACTACAGGTTAAATGATTCTGTTTTAATGCACAGGTTCATAATTGCTTCACCTTGTTCATTCTTTCGCAAAACGATTTCGATTAAAAACACTTAGAAGAAAGAACATTTCGTTTGTAAATATAACCACATTATACCAGCACAACCCCTAGACTATGATGAGTGCGTTCATCCATTACTTGAATTTATCTTGCGATAATGCACTGTCACCTCACCCTTTATGGACCAATAGAAGTCTAAATAAATAAACAATATTGTGAAGTTTGTGAATGGAATCACCTTGCGGAAAGACAAATTGAGTCACACCAAGGGATCGGATCGAACTCACCATCATCCACTTTCCTGTAGATGCCCGGATGAAGGGTCACTGGTCCTCCTGGGCGGTTAAGTATAATCTCTTTATAAGTTAATAATATATCACAAACTAAATGCCATCTGTGATTCCTCCAACACATACATCGTATACATCGTATACATATTCAAATGTCCCACCTGTGATAACGGACTTTATGTTGGAGAGACCTCTACTAAATTTCGCCTAAGAATAAATAACCACAAACAGGGCATTAAAGAAGGAACTCAATGCCTGCCAGTAGGTAAGCATTTAAGCGAGGCTAATCACTCGAGGGGTTTTAAGTGTTTTATTCTTAAAGTGGGTTTTTCCGACATCCGGGAGAGGCACCCGTGCCTTCGTGCCTCCACCAGGCCTCAAAAATCATCTTGAGGCATGGTCGTTTTAATTGCGATTCGGACAATGTAATTTAGCTCTTGTATTGTGCCAAATGTCCAAGGGCCACGTACATCGGTGAAACAGGCTCTAAGTTTAGACTACGGTTCAATAACCATAAACATAGCATACGCTCTAACATTCCAGGTTTTCCAGTTGCCCCATCCATCATTTGAACAAGGGCCATATCCAACTTGGCTTTGCAGCTTGAAGGCGGGAGGTCTAGATTTTCCGATTTTCATTTGTACGCTTTTCGAGCTTAAAGGGAAAATTATCTCACCCTTAACCACAATTTTTTATAGCAGTCCACAGAAATTCTCAGTTTTGCACACAGCTCTTTGATTGACAGCGAGTTAACAAATGCAGAGTACCGAACTCATATTACGTAACATGTAACATAATGAGGCTGTTCTGGTTATACACAATGGGTTCTTGTATATTCACCTTTAAGCAATGAACTGAGAGTGTGTCTTGATGAGGATGAATTAAAGAGAGTTATGAGAGGGGGGTTGCCCGAAGTCTAGGCTAGGTTAGGGGAATTTGAACCGTCTGGTGTG
The DNA here is from genome assembly GCA_037179385.1 of Holothuria scabra. Lineage (NCBI taxonomy): Eukaryota > Metazoa > Echinodermata > Holothuroidea > Aspidochirotida > Holothuriidae > Holothuria > Holothuria scabra. Next base: position 19,443,305 of record CM074181.1, read on the forward strand.
AGAGGATTAGGCCTTTAAAACAAGAACATTTCATGTTAATTATTAACTTGTAATTAAGAATTCTCTTTCGTCCATATTTCTTCGTTTTACACATTTTATTGTTGTTAGCTTTGTTTAAATTAAGTAAACAAGACAGCTTTTGATGCATATTTTGTTTATGAGTCATTTATATAAATTATAGAATTTAATTTAATTTAAACCCCAGATTCACAAAGACGGTTCTTGTTAAGAAAGTGCCAAAATTCCCACTACCCGACCCTCTACAGGGTCGGTTGAACATCAAAGTCTGTTTGTTATTATATCAACGATGGAATCAAACTGTAAAAATCGCACCCCCCCCCCCCCACCCTTATCCCCATCCCCGGAATTCCGACGAAATTGTATTGATATTGATAAAGCAACATCTTAATGAAATAAAACTTTCACTACAACAATGTCTCAACAATGTCTCATTGTTTTCCGGTTCGCTTTGTTCTTACATATCTTAAAGTCTTTTTCGATCCGTTAGTTACTCTCTACCCGTACCATCTTTCCGTTTACGATAACTTGATTTCTCATGCAAACAATGGGAAAAATAGTGAGCCACAACTGCAAAAAGGGCCTGGCCTAAACCAATTGGTGAGGAACTGATCCGTTAAATCTCATTTAACTAACGAACTGTTAAACCGACGACTGGTATAAGCTATGGAGTAGGGAAAACAAGCCAGTGAGCCACGGCAGTAACTGCGGACCACTAACTGACCATTTCCGTATCCAGGGGGGTTGAGGGTCTTCGGACGACCCCCCCCCCCAAAAAAAATCTGGATTTCCGCTCAGCCTATGATAGTAGGCCTACATTACCAACATATATAATGAGCTTGAATTTTTTTTATTTACTCTTTATTGCTCTTAACATTTTCATTACTTAAACTCACAACAAAAGAATATATAATAAAATGAAACAAAACTTTGAATGAATTTTAAGAAGAATGCATGATACAAAAAGATAACTTAAAATATTGATACTCTAATTTCATATTTCTAAATTGATCTCTAAACAAATCCATCCATGGGAGCCAGTATTTCTCCCAAACATTTTCTAACGTATTTTTCTTAAAAACAGACCTTTGCACAAGTTTGCAGCAAAAAATAATTTTTCACCTAAACAAAAGCTCCATGGACAGTCGGGTGTCCTTTTTTCTTTTTGCAATCAAAAATATACATTTTCATTTTTTACCAATATAAGTATTTAATTAGATATGCGATCAGTACTACCACCAAAACCGAAGACTCGTCATTATAGTTTATCTGAACATCAATATTACAGGAGGCATTGTGTAAGTGATCCCAAATTCTTCTAGAAAAGTAACAATTGAAAAACAAGTGTGGAATAGTCTCAACAAAGACTGAGCAGAAAGTGCACATGTTTGAGGGAGCAGCCCTGATTGTATAAATATTTATTAGTGGGGATAATTCTATGCAGCAAGTGATACTGAAACCATCTAACAGAAACATCATTGGAACACTTAAACACTCTAGATGAATACCGTTCATAATAACATCTACATCAGTATTAACCTTGCCGTAATTGCACATGATCAGATGATATAGTGCGTCTTTTCCACATTAATAGACAACTTGTTTGAAGCAAACCAATCTTAAAAATTTTGAAGCTCATTCCAAAAAGTTCTCTCCAAACTATTTAAATTACTTTCAGTGAAAAATATGTTTGTGTTGTCGGCAAAAAGAATTAAGGATATTCTTCGAGACTGTACAAATATCATTTACATACACAATAAAAATCAGGAGTCCTAGGATGGAGCTTGAGGGCGCCACATTTTACAGTGAGATTGTCTGAACATGTTCCATTGACAGTCGTGAACTGCTCCCTACTAGACAGGTAGCTAGAAAACTCGGAATGGGCTGGACCTCTTATTCCGTGATGTGTGAGTTTATGTGATAAAACGCTATGATCTCTCGTGTAAAAGGCTTTGGAAAGGTCGAGAAAACCCCGGTGCAATATTTACTACTGTCTAAAGCACTGTAAAGCTTATCAATAGTGTCAGCCAGGGCCAGTTCAGTTGAGTGACCAAGCCTAAAACCATATCGACTATCATGTAAAATAACAAACCTACTCAAAAATGTACTCAGTCTATTAAACATTTATCTTTCAAGGATTTTCGAAAGCATGGTAGGATTGATACAGTACGATAATTGCAAATAGAGTTGGCATTGCCTTTCTTAAAAAGGGGAATAAATTTGAAAATTCCATTTCTGAGAGATAAGTTGAAGACGTGGCAAAGAGGCCGCAAAATGTAGGGTATAACTTTAATTACAATATTTGGTCTAAGATTATCGAAACCAGTTGCTTTTCGTTGGCCTAGAGAACCAGTTGCTATTTTCCCGACCTCCTCCTCAGTTGTAGGAAAAAGAAAAAGAAAACTTGGATTCGAATCACTAAGGTAATTATCAGGAAGTGTAACAGAGTGAATTTTTGCCGTTAAGGAAGGGCCCAAGTTTACGAAATGATCATCAAGGCTGTTGGCGATTTTGTGTTTATTAGTGACAGTATCATCGCCAATTTTAAAGGTTTCAGGTAAATTTGCTTTATTACTATTGTTTTTATTTAAAAGCTCGTTCACATTTTTCCATGTCCCCTTCATGTCATTCCTATTCTTCGGAAATTTATCAAAATAAAAGTTCTTCTTTGCAATACGAACGACATGGTTAAGTTTATTTCGAAATTTTGTCAAAATTCATTTATTTTCAATAGATGGGTTTCTTAAAAATTGCCTGTAAAGTTTATCCTTTCCCTTTATGGAAGAACTAGTCCCTTAAGTGATCCACGGCGACATTTTCTTTTTGCTTTTACCTTTAACATGTATCATAGGAAACATTCATCATGAATATCGTTGAACAAATCATAAGAACTGTCCAACGCCAAATTTGTATCATTCTTACTGAATACATGTTGCCAATTTACTGCAGAAATGCGTGAAACAAACAAGCGAATGTTATTTTCTGAAAAATTTTGAAAATTTACATCACGATTACCCTCGGGAATTTTGCACTTGAAAGAAGTATTAAGAAATATCGGAAAGTGATCACTTATATCAGTCACTAATACACCATACACTAATACATCGCATCATCGATAAACGCGAATTTAGTAGTACAACACTGTGGCCTAGTTATAGTCTAGTCCAGGTACTAGTATTTCTTATAACAGGAATCAGTCATTTCATCAAGTTGTGTTTTAGTGTAAAACAGTTTATATTTTATAGTCCCCGCCAGGACATTGGTTCATAATCGTGAACAGACTCATTTTTGGAGGAGTGAACCAAATAAGAAACCGACTAAATTTTGAACTGTGAGTGTTTGATACTTAATACAGTTGTAATTGTGTAAGGGGTCAAACTTATTTGTTAGTCAATCATTCATATGTGTTTTCAAGGAGAATATAATGACTACAATTATCAATCACCCTCCCAGATAAAGCTTATCCTACGCCTGAATTTCCTCTCTTGGTATGCACCAGATTGCGCCATTTTAAGTTGAAAATTGCAAAGCTCCCTACCATGGGAGGGGGAGCCCTCCTTTGCCCACCCCCTCCAGCGACTTCGTGGCCTCGTCCACAACAATTTCCTCACTCACATGCTCGATTTTCAAAACGTACCCCTTTAGAAAAAGCTGGTGACGGCCCTGAGTTAATTTACGACAAATTAGGATGCTATTTGAACAGTGCAAATCCGTTCATTATCTTCATAACGTACACATCAGGGAGTTACATGTACTTCGCAGTAGACCACGTGTTCGTACAACATAACATAGACATATGTCGCTCCTTCCACGGGACTGTGTTCTGTGTTTATCTAATTAATCAGTGCCGTCGGAAGGTATTTTTGATTGGGCGGCTGACTCGGGCTGACTATCTAAGCGGAGCGTCACCATCAGTTGGCGCGGAGCGTACAGAAAATTTTGATAAATCGCAACCCTTAAGACAGCCGGAAATGACATTTCCCGGGCTTGTTAATAGTATCCAAGCAGTCGTTATTTTGACCTTTCGTTGTGATAAAATGTTCACTTCAAAAAAAAAAAAAAAAACTATATATGGCAAAATTATTGGGGGGGCTGCAGCCCCCAGCCCCCGCTTCCGACGGCCCTGTTAATGAACCCACCAAGCATACACGGTATCATCATTTGGTAAATCAGTAAACATAGCACATGCCACAGTCATCACGAGTAAAATAGATATGCCACGCAGCCTATGCAGGCAACAGTTGAGCTGAGCATAAACTTTTACTATGAGCTTGATTGATCGCCACGGATCTTGATCAAAACTTTAATAGTATCAACTACAAATGACTTCGAAAATTTATCTAAAACATTTTTACTCTTGTTTGGCATTGGTGATTACATTCGCAAAGTTTTTGACTTTCAAAAAAGATGAGCTTTTAGTCCCGAAATACATTTTTCGATATCTTATGCGAGCTACTACTCTCCGCACAAACTTTGTACTGTACAGACAGTATATACTCTCATTTTGGGAAGCAAGATCGATCGTCGAAAGTGTTGCAAATAAACGAGTTGATCAAGCATTCCAGAAATATTTACTTGACATGTGCAAAAGACCTTTAGATAACAACTCCACATAAATTCGCAAGCATTAGTTTGAAGGTTATTTCACATGGGGCATTTTTTTTTTTTTTTTTTTTTGAGTGGCTTGTCACTTTTATACCATTTCCTCAACATACAATATATATGGCTTAGCAGGCTTTCCAGTCGAAATGTCCCACCGTTGGTCAAAACGTCATTGGGTCAAAACGTCCCCGTTGTATGTTGTAAAATGAACTGAGTTCGTTAGTCTAGTTGCGATAGTTGTTTGAAAATTCGATAAAAACTTGAACGTTTATTAATTGTGAAATTCAAAAACAATGGTTGCTTAGGACTGCCTGTTGTATGTAATTGATCATATTCATTTTATATGAAGCCAATGCATGAAATTGTTCTTATCTCTGTGTTTGTCTGTATTAATAAGAGAATAGAAAACCTCGTCAAAATTACGTCACTTATCCAACCTTGGTGCTATATTTTTCGTATTCAGCGCGTGTAATCATCCAATACCAACAAACTCATCTCGATTCTCGCCGTTTCTATGATAGACTGTTCCTAAATCCATCCTTTCACCTATATTCCTTTTTTCTAATTCATCTCTCACGTTTCCGACTTAAACGTTACTGCCAGCTTGCAAATTTTCGTTTGGGCATTCGAACTCTTTACGCGGGGACGTTTTGGTATAATGTAATATCACGGGGAAGTTTTGGTAGCAAAAAAGCGAGGGCGTTTTGGTTGAGGGACATTTGGACTGGATACCTGTATATGTAGGCTAGACTCCCCTAAGTACCTATCCTCCAGGCTCCAGATGGGTCTGCATCTGCATCAGTAATCCCTTACTGTAGTAAAGCTTCATGATGCAGGGGCTTATATTTTCTCCCTGATAAGTTAGTTCCAAAATGTAGACAGACTGTTTCATTTCTGAACTCACAGGTTGGCATGCGTGGAAAGTCAACCTGATTTATCAACAAACTACCTGTCATCTGTCCTTGTCAAAACTGCATAGGCTCCATATTTTATAAATTTTGACCATAGGCTATATATTACTGTTACCAGACTCCAAATCAATCCAAACTGAATGGAATTGATGGAACCCAATGCCAAAATGCCATTCATATAAATTTCCCAAGCCATGGGGGGGGGGGTCATGGATAACCCCCAGAAAAATTTGGTTTGGGCCCCCTCCCCTCCCAACATTTTAAGAGGTTTAATAATGAAAGTCCTTTACACGAGGGTTTCTCCCCTGCATTAGGTTGGGCGGTATTGTACGTAGGCTACAGTATTAAACTTTTATAGTTTGCACAGTGATATTTCTTTGTTTTATAGGGAAGGAACATGGTGGACAATTCTGGCTGGCTGTCAAATACCTTTAAAAATTTTGACTGGCAGTCAAATGCCCTTCCAGTTTTAACTGGCAGTCAAATACCCTTTCTGATTTTGACTGGCAGTCAAATGCCCTTCCAATTTTAACTGGCAGTCAAATACCCTTTCTGATTTTGACTAGCAGTCAAATACTCTTTGGGGTAAAAAAATAATAAAAGCCCTGCTAGAGTTGGGCCATACGTTCGTTCTATATGCAGGATTTTTAACGTTGTTTACGTTAGGCTTTAACGTTAGGCATACGTTGACATCAACGTCAGGGCTACTAACGTTAACGTTAGTACTAACCTTAGAACCTCTTGTGACAGTCGGTTCAAGTAAATTGGAGGCTATTTTTGCCTTTTCACCTTCGGTATCTTTCCAAACTTTGGCACACTGCAACGACCCTGACCACGAAGTTGATGTAAAATTTTGCAGTTTATCTTCAACGCAGGAAAGGTGAATAAAGCACCCGGTATTACCAGTTTGGAGCTCCTCTGCGAAGCTCTTGGGGGCTGCCATTTTGGTTGCTATGTGCCGATACTAAAGAGTACTGCGTCCTGATTGGTCAAAATTGTAAATTGCTAACTGAAGGGCAACGTACACAACTAGGATGCAAAATGAAGGTGGCTTTTTAATTGATTCTTAAAAACGGCGCGTTTTTTTATCACGGAAACATTACAGATTTTAATTCTCTGTATTTTTTTGATAATTTTAAGAACAAATTCGTGTTCGAGCTAAAGATTGACTACGAAACAACAGTTTTCAGAGCCTTTCCCGGCCCACTGTCTATATAGCCTCGTTTTTTTTTAATCAGTGGCCCAAAATTGACCAAATCCTCTTGGAATCATAAATTTCCCTTCCAGGTGACGACACCCCCTTTCTCTGCCTGGTCTATAGAGGCTTTGCAATTGCGTCACAGAACCGCCATGCTGGAGGACATTCATGCCAAATACACGTGGCTTTGTGCCGAACGCACTGCACAGTTCGCACTGTGACATGCATGGTATGTACAAATTCAACGAGCAAGCGCGTCCCGTATGGTTTACTACGTAGTTACATGTACTCCAACATGGCCGCCGGAGAGTATTATGACGTCATGTGAAAAGCCTCTATTATGTTGAGGTTCCGGTTTTCGTCAGCCACGTGACGTTGATAGTACACGACCTTGTCGTTGGACTCTCCATACGTACTGTATATATGCAGACATGGTAAACTGATTTCTTTGAGAGTCTCTTGTAAACAATTATCAAACTGTACATGACTTCAATTAGGGCGTATATTATTGCGAAAGGTTTGATTAAGATTTCTGTCTTAAATTAGAACGGCCGTAAAGCGATAATAACTGTACCCAAACTAAACTAGCGAGACAATCGAAGGCTGGGCTAGTAACAGTAACTTGGTGAGCACCAGTGGCGTAGCCACGGGGGGCCTAGGCCCCCCAGATTTTCTTCAGGCCCCCAGGTTTTTTGCGTCCTGATAAAGTAATTGAAAAAAAAATGAAATGTTTGAACGGAAATAAACTTTGAAGTATATCCTTCAAAACAGTAAATAAATAAAATGTGTAAAAATTAAAAAAAAACATGGATGAATGTGTGTAAAACACATTTTGTGCGCACGTATGAAATCAAGTAATAACTTCAAAATGCCTACTTTCACTAAATTGGATACCGTTTGTGATCTGCACTGTCGTTTATTGCATTTCACTTCGAAGATGAAACGAAAGTCTCGACGATAAACTTTAATGTGACTTTGTTAGGTTAAGACCCTTTCTGCCTTTCGGATTGCTGATTGATTTACTGAAAATAAGGCAATCGTACACTGGAGACCACTCTTACACGACCATTCCTATACTTTATCATACACAAAATATGCCGTAAGCAGGTAAGGGTACGGTACTGCCTTCGGATAATTCTTTCCTTCCATCCTTAACATGTAGGCCTACGTCCTGCCTCACTCCTGCCCATGACAAGTGCCACTGTAGGACGATTTTTTCGACAAGTCCTCTTTTTACTAGTTGGCACTGGCGTCCGTGGGATTTGTAAAATGTCCACAAGGTCCGGATTTCATGTGTTTCCTTCTGCTTTGCGGTTCAATTATTCTGAGAGATTTATTCGTAGTATTTTAATTTTGACTATGTAATGTACCGATGAACAAATACTGCACCATTTTGCAAATTGTTTCTTTGGCAGTATGTATGTCTCTTGTAAAATCTCTACAAAAACTTAAATTATTTTGATATTTTTCATGCTTCCCAAAAAGGGAAAATCCTAAAACTTAGGCCTGTAATCAGTTCAAAGTTTTGCCAAACATAGCACCATTTTGCATCTATAAAGAAAGTTTCTCAGAGGGGGACACAACTACTTTTGGTTTTCCTGTTAAAGGGTAAGGTACTGCCTGAGGTAAGCTGAAATCCATTCAAATATTGGCGCATTTGCGGCTGGGTACATCCAGTTTAAAACACGTGGGAAGTGCCTTTTCCGGCCATCTGGAGGGGTTTTAAAGCCCAAAATTTTCTTGTACGCTCCGCGCCAACTGATGGTGGCGCTCCGCTTAGATTCAAATATTGCCGCATTTGCTATCTACGTCCTGAAATTTACAATTTTCCCAAGGGAAAGGGAGATACCGGTTCCTTTCAGTCTCATCCCCCAGGCCACAGATCAGAAGTGCCCAGTTTCGGGGGCCCTAAAAAGTGTATGTATTACCATTTTTCATAGATTGATTTTTTATTCTCATTATTTGAGAAGTCGCAGACATGAGATTCGTATTTCAAGGCTGGATACATCCAGCTTAAAACACATGGGAAGTGCCAGTGGCGTAGCTAGGATTTTTTCCAGGGGGGGCAAAGGTATGGAATTTCCCCAAAACTTTTCCCGGTCAATGTGTATGTATTTCATATAAAATATGCAAACTTACAAGTATAAAAACACCATGTCATTTTGTAATATTACCTGCATTTTAATCTTAAAGTATAACATAGAGCAATCGGAAATAACAAAGTATATTATTTTGGTAAACAATATCTGGTTTATTTGTATGTACTAATGCAGTGGCGTACGCAAGATTTCTCTGAAGGGGTTTTCTTGGCCACAAAATGTTATTTTGTCATAAAGATTATCTGAGCGGAGCGCCACCATTGGTTGGCGCTGAGCGTAGAGAAAATTTGGAAAAATCAGACCCCTTAGTTGGCAGGAAATAGCATTTTCCAAGCTAATACGAAGAATCTAGCCAGTCGCTTTCTTCTTTTGTCGTTTGCAATAAAATGCTCTCTTCAAAATATGTTCGCAAACTGCAAAGTGATCAGAAAGTTAAGAGCTAATTTTACCCCAAGTATGTAATTTTGCCCAAAAGACTGGGCGAAGCGCCACCACTAGTTGGCGCTGAGCGTAAAGAAAATTTCGAAAAATCAGACCCCTCAGATGGTCAAAATAGCGTATTTATGCTTCTTAAGAGAATCTAAACATGCAGTCTTTTTTATCGACGCCACCAGCGGGAAACAGAGTCTACCTTTTTTTAGTAAAAATTGGAATTTGACAGAATTTGTCTAGGTCTATTTGTAGGAATTAAAAAAAAATTGGCATCACTGAAAGACCTTGCAGGGACAATCCTTCCCTTTTGAAAATTTTTGAAAAATTGGGTGTCCTTATAAGCAATCTGGTGCCACATATGCTATCTTTTGAAGTAAAATCTGTGTTAATAAAGTTAGACTACGTATTTTTAAGAACAAAGAAAAAAAGGCATCTGTGAGGGGGGCATGGCCCAATGGTCTCCTCTTCGCACACCACTAAGTAGGCCTAATAGTGGCTCGATCACACAGGATATCCTGTTAGAAAAGCAGTCTGTTAAGTGTAGAAGGCTACAAGGTACTCATTGTCCATTTATTGTTACACTCAAAGTGGGCAGAAAGCTATTTTCCCGAACTAGCTTGTAAGCCTCCAAGGATTATGGTAAGTAACAAAATCTAAGTGTGCCAACGGATCCCGTTAATTCTAATTTCTAGATTACCTTTAAGTTGATCGTTGGCCTTGGATTGTTTTAGCCCAGTCCATCGTTATGTACACAGAGTAAAATCGTACAGCTACTGCTAGCTTGTAGAACAGGATTGTCCAACCTTTCGCAGCGGTGGGCCACATGTAATGGTTATAATGGACGAGGGGCCGCATTCTATAGGCCTACCCGTTTTTGTTTTTGTTTTTTTTTTTGTTTTCAATTTTTTCCGACGCCCAAGGCAACAAAATGCAATCATTGCGCGTAGAGAAAACTGATTCATTTTCGTTTTTGATTGAACAAATAAATAAATTTTAGCAAAAATTGATGGTGTTGGGCAGAATGTTCGGACAAAGTTTTTTTTTCATATTCCTCCTGAATCATTCTCAACCCGCCCTTGTGGATAACACTCCAATGTGGCTAGACATGTAGCAGACATTTGAAATGAATTATTTCATTCAAAAGTAAGCATGCTATAGCGGACGGCGAAGCCTAAAGTTGTCATCAATTAATCTGCTTACTGAATAATTTTGCAATATAGATTATTTTTGACGGGCCGGACGCAACCTTTTCGCGGGCCGGGCTGTGGCCCGCGGGCCGTAGGTTGGACAACCCTGTTGTAGAAGAACATAACAACCTCGGAGGTCTACGGTAGTGACTTGTCAGTTTTCACATCATTTTACTGAATTCCCAAAGTATCATCTGAATAACAGCTTCCTGTGCACTGAAATGCACTGATCATAACCCCCATGCGTATACAAGCACACGAGAACATTCAATCTGCTACGCGGCGAGGACATTTCTGTGGAACGCGAATTGGGCCGGTTCATGCGACACTGACGAAATCTGAGTTCATTTGTTGCATGAAAATACGAATTATGTATGAGAAATGTCTCACAATTTCTTATTCTAACAAAAATTTTGAGAAATTTTTGTGAAATTTTGTAATAATAAGAAGATTCATCAAATTTCCCCAAAAATTTTTCCAGGGGGGGCAACTTGCCCCCCCTGCCCCCCCCAGTAGCTACGCCACTGGGAAGTGCCGTTTCCAGCCATCTGGAGGGGTTTTAAAGTCCAAAATTTTCTTGTACGCTCCGCGCCCACTGATGGTGGCGCTCCGCCTAGTTGGATTAAAACATTTTAAAAAACGAGTGTAACGGTTAATCAGACGAGTGTATTATACAATATTTATCAGTAAGTATGGTCGTACGAAATTTTAGGAAGCCGACCTAGCGTAATGAAGCAGGTCTATTTCACCCTTACCGCGCACTGACTGCGGTATGATAAGCCTGTAGGGCCTACTGAATGTCCTCAGCGAAGGTCTCCAAACGCCATGCCAGGCCTCGGAACTAGTATTTTACGCTTAAAAAGAGAAAAATGAAACCCGAGAACATAGGATTTCTTCATTTATTCTAAAATCTTAAAAACGTACTGATTATAGGAGGCCGTTTGCAGTTCCCTTTTAGCCCTTGGGTCAACTTTAATTTCACTTCCCAGCAGAAATAGTACATTATCAATGGAGCCATATCGCTACCGATCGATCGTGTGCATCTTCAGAGTCCAGTGATGAACTTTTTTGAAGAGCTCAACATGCTTTTACGGACAGTTACGGACACACCTTACAAAAACTATGAACGTAATTACAGCTTCTACGTCTGTGCATACACAGTGTACGTAAGGAGTTTCCCAACCAGGGAAAGGTATAATAACTATGACGGTAAGAGCACCCGCCTCTCACCCGGAGGGCCCGGGTTCGCTTCCCAAGTCGAGTCATACCAAAGACTCTAAAAGTGGAACCTACTGCCGTTGTACGTGATGCTCTTCATGAGCAATGAAGTGGGAAAAAACAAGCCAGTGAGCCCAATTGGAAGAAGGCCGTGACCGGCTCGACTTGAACCAATAGGGCCGTAAAACTCTATCTAACAAATATCTGTGTCAACACAGAATTCGTCAGAGAAACCCTTACCTTTAGGTAAGAATTTCTATAGGATGCGTATGTCTCTTGACTCTTGTTAACATGTCACGCCAAAGTTATATTGACAAAATCCTCTATCAAACACCTTTAAGTTTTAAAGTTTCCCAGGATTTGAAGAAATTCCTCCTCACCGAGAATTTGATGATACGTTAGGGAAAATGCTCTGTAAACTGAAGTGAAACCTTTCTGATATGTATAACAAATGTCGCAAATTCTCACTGTAAATAGTAAATTTGCCCCATTGTCACTTAAAAAGGATGACTGGTGTGGAGTAAATCTATCCCTGTGTTTAATTGTCCACCCCCTTCCCAATTGACAGTATGCATAAAATGTCACAATACAAAAAGCCAGTCATCTTTGGAGGACCAACACCACTAAATGGAGACAGCTGATTGGTCAACAAATAGGATATGCGTGTAAGTTTGGGGAGATAGTACTGCGTGCTGTCCACCTATCTTTATATTTCCTTTGCAAAAAAGATAAGTGGTGCAGCCAGCTACATACACATTGATATTTCTCCCAAATGACGTCAGTGATGACGTCAATGCATAAGGTCTATACTAATGGAATTTTAGATGTGCTGCTGCAAAGGAATTTGTTTCGTCTCCAAAAGGATCGTTTGACTTTTAGTCTACTGCAGGCTTTTTAAAACAAAGCAGGTCTATGTTTGATTTTGTGGTCTTTTCAGGCAGATTTAAACGCCGTTATCCTTCAGCATCGGGCGTATATCCAATTTGAAAATCTCAGACGCAGTTGCACCTCAGACTGCACTGTTTTTGCTGTAAACACCACATACCTTCTCTGCTTAAAGACGGTTAAATGATTCGTTCTAATTTGCAAAGTTTGATGAACACTTCAGAGCTTCAGCAAGCTTCACCTTCTCTTCCTCCCCACAACGGTACCTGGGCGTTTTCCGTAGAACCTTGCTAGTAAGTCAGTTAGTTAGTCGGTCAGTCAGTCAGTGATTCAGTCAGTCAGTTAGATGGAGTTTTACGACTAAGATTCTAACTGATTGGTTTAAGTAGGTCATTGGACCATGAAAGGGACCGTATAAGACAGATTTCCACACTTCACATTCTCTCATGAGGTCTGGACACTATAGTTTTGGAAAACCTGTTGGAACACGTTCTGCCATTATGTCATATATATGATGTCCTGTGCCACGTAGATAATCATAGTCCCGTATTTGCATCTCCTTCTTCAAGTATAATCCCCTTACGGCATGTAGAATGTTGGGTCCCAAGAAAACGAAAACCGCGTGTTTGGTCTAATGGTGTAGCATCCGTCTCTCACTTGGAAGGTTCGGGTTTGATTCCCAGGTTGAGCCATACCAAAGACTGTAAAAATGGAACACGTGAACCCATAGGTTGGAAACTGGGCCGTAAAACTCTGTATAACTAGCTGACTCACCCAAGAAAATGAATTGTCCAGAATTGTCCTTATTATATTTCCAACACTGTACGGAAAATTGAGCAAGGGAAAAGTTTTGTCCTATATTTTAAGAGACCATCGTCGCTGGTGGGTCTTGTGGTCCTGAACGTTCCTACATGAAAATCGAGTCAATGCGGTTCATATATGGACGATGTCAGGCCCACTTTTCAGATCGTTCATGGGCCAATTGTAAATGATATGTCAGTCATGGATTCAGCCAGAAACTCAAAATGGGGGATTTATTACTGCCAAACCCAAACTTCAAATTGATGATGCCCTTGGCCAAAGTTACAGGTGGGTTCAGGGACAAAGCTTGCATCATTTTTCCAATAAGGTGCAACCTAAAGGATTTTCAGGGCTATTTATTAACCGTATGTAACTTCAAAGATTGCTGCAAAGGTGTCCTTTTCTTAAGTAAGAAACCAAGATACTGACATTCTTTAAATTTTATGGAAATAAAAAGGAATTCCTCTGGATAGTGGGGGATTTCCCCTTTAAACCCCTCCTTTGACGTAAACACTGAAGTTCTTTTCATAACCACTCTATTCTCCTTCTGCCACTCTTACCAAAGCTACCTTAAATTGATTCTCTTGAACCTTAGGTCGCTCTACTGCTCCTAGGCTGAGCCTTTTTGTACGATATCTGAAGGAATGTTGCGCTTTAAATCTACCCATATGGCATAAGTACGAAGCAATTAGTATTTGCCTTGTTTAGCTACTGGGCCTCACCAATAAAACACACCAAACGTTTCTTCACCCTTAAATCATGATGTTTAAGAAAAGTATGAAAATCATGTCATTTTTTAAAAGTTTGGGTGCATAAACTACTCTTGAACAACAAATTACTGGATTCTGTTGGTGAGAAACCTTTTTCTAGAAAGGATGGCTGCCTTATTTTGAATCATCTATCCTTCTGTGTCTCTGAATAGTGGTTTAAAAATATGAATTTATCCGTAAAACAAATGCAATATTTCCCTTTAAGTTCAGTTTCGGTGAATGATTTGTTTGCACCCACGCACTGCCATTATTAAGTCAGGGCTCTCTCCGTATAGGTAACATTCAGTTATGTCTATTGTTTAACGAAACAGAAATGCTACTCCACCCAACCTGCTATTCAATCGTAATCCAAAAGTCCCTCCATTTTACCCCAGATTTACTATTCCCAAACACATCACTGCAAACGAGACGTGTACTACCGTCAAGAATACAAGAGACAATTAGACTACTTAGGGGGGGGGGGGTTAAAATTCCCCAACTTCCAAACAAAGAGAAAGCTAAACCAAAAGCTGTTGTAATTTGAGATTTATTCATAACTTTCATGGGAGATATCATTGGGAATATGCCAGGGTATCTATTTAATTGATGCACACGATTGATTCTCTTAATGTATGTGGGAGGGGAATAAGCAATCCAAAGCTGACCGACACTGGAACACACAGACACATGATGCCAAGTACCGTTGTGACTTTAAAGGGCGTGTAGTCGCCGTAAACTTATTTTTAAAAAACGGCAAGAACCCCAGAGTTGATTCTAATTTCGTTTCCAAGTATCTTTCATGATATTGCAGGACCTAACATTGCATATCCAATGCAATTGTAGATCATCAGATCCTAGTTATGAAGTCACGTAGTTGTGACGTAACCCGTGAAAAGGTAACCGAAGTCTTGCGTTTTCAGAATTTTTTCACGACGACACTCCATCTTTAAACTGATGAGTTACTCTCCTAAATTTCAAAATAAAAAAAACCAAAACATATTGTCACATGAAACTCAAGAGCAGTTCATAAAAAGTGCAGACTTATGCACTCATCCTAACTATGGTGACTGCATTTCCCCTTTAATATTTTGTTTTGTAATGTAAATGAGTAAATTAGTATTCAGTATTCACTTTTTGTTAGTTTTTGGCAGGGACACCTTATTCAGGATTGTTACACCTCCCTGCTTGCTTCGCATGGGTGAAGAAGAATTAAATATATTTTTAGTTTATTCTCCCTCAAAGTCCCCTTTTATCCATACAAAAAGCTTTTATTAAAGTCATACACAAATTCTTACTTTTCTTTTACCGCAAAGGGTATAGCATTCATTATATCCGAAACTTGTTTTTTTTTTCAATTTTATTACAAAAGGCACTCTTTTTAAGAACAATAGTGACTTCGTAACGAAATATGTATTCACGCAATAACAATGGAAATATGTGGTTCTTATATGTATTTGCAATATTAACTAAACGAGCAAAAACTTATTACAGACATATTGAGCCGGTGGATGGTAATTGACGCCCGCACGTGCGATTTTTACTTCAGACTGGAAAACTGCGTCTCGGTCATCAGTTTGGTTGGTAAGGCCTCTACCACTTTTATAAAGCTATCTGCACATGCATACACTTCTTTTTTAACAAATTTACTACCTAACCATAGCTAGAGACACATACAGCTATCTACACATAAACATATTTTGAAAAACTCACATAAACATAGCTGGAAACACATTAATTAAGTCTGTGCAAACATGACTTTAAGAATGAGCGGTTTTAAAGATGTAACTGATGGTTAGCCATTTTCACTTCACCGTGATCATTTATTACTTTTAAGATTCTGGAGTACATTATATTTAAGCATGCACATGCCGAAATGAAGAGTAGAGTGATTTTGTCTCTTAACTTCGGAGGCAACCGAGTCATAGCAGCGAATTGGTCATACCAAAGACTTTAAAAATGGAACACGCTGCCGTTGTAATGTTCCTCATGAAAAGGGGGAACAAAACAGCGCCCTATAACTTCAAAACACCTAAGGTGCCGCTAGATTAAAGGGCAAGAGTAGTCGCCCAAGCAAATTTAAAACAGTAGCCAATGATCAATAATTTTATCATGTTTCTCTTCCCCTTCTTGTTTCACAAAACTCCGCCACTGTTGAGTAATGGGTTACTCCTCATGAAGTTTACAATTCATTGACAAAAATATAGTTCTTTTGATTTTATTGAATCTAAAGACCCATTCTTCTTCATTAGAAAACCATTCTCTCGTGATTCTTAACAGCATAAAATAGGGTAGACTACTAGACAAATTCAAATTGGGGTTGACTGCGTTTCCTCTTTAAACCAGAGTTGAAGTTTTTAGTTGGGGCAAAAAACTCCTTTGAGTCAAATCAAAGTTCTACACTTCGCACAATATCAGAGACAAGCAGACAAGTACGGTACAGAACAAAGCTTTACCAAAGAGTAAAGACAAAGCTTTGCCCTGGAGTGCAGTACCGTACCGGTACTGGGCCGAAAAACACATTTAACTTATTAACTACAGTACGGTAAAAATCATTTCGCCAAATATTTCGTTCGTTCGTTTTATTCAATATTAGATGCAGGTGTTCTCTAGCCTTCGGCGCTCATGACCAAGACGAAAGTCTTCGTCAGCCTTCCCTTATCTTTAATCACCCTATGACTGTTTGTTCTGACCTTTTCTGTAGTCAATTATGGTCATGGTAATGTATAACGCCAGAAACAACAGTATTTTCTTTTCTTCATTTTAAAAATGTTCTCAACTTCTTCGAAAATTACCAAAGTTTTCTCGCCCTTTCAGTCTTTAGATTGATGTTATTGTTTCTCGAACGTATTCACATTATTAATTCGACTGATAGGTGTGATATATGGAGTAACACAACATCCATGAAGTCATATTTACTGAAAATGGAAAGCTCTTCCGGATGACTATGTGCAGTTAGCAGATCCATTTTCTTATTGGCAAAGACAAGTCCAGGACCTCGATGAAGAGTTTGCGTGAACGCTTTTGTCAAGATTGTGTTTTTGGTTTTGAAAATTTTTTGCCACGACACCTTTCTAAATATTTATGTCATGTGACTCCCTTTTTAGCAGTACGGTACGGCTTTTTCGTTTTTCTATCAAAATCTCTTCCAGATTACTCAACCTTTAGTGAGCTTTTTTAATTTTAATTGCCACGTCTATTATGTTTTACATAATAAACCGTTTCAACACATGTGGATTGATAAAGGGATTTTAAAATATACCCAGTCCAAAATTTGTGCCCACGATGGTCGAAATTATCAAGCCTACAGTCCATGACTCAATGGCACCTACTTATCAATTCCTGACCCCCAGTCTCCATAAGACGTGCACATAAATGTAAAGGGATTTGGGTTGCGTGTGTATTAGACGGATTCGTGAATTTGCTTTAACCAAGTTCTATTTTAAATAGTTTTTCAACAGACTATCAAAATTTTCGCAAAACATTTGCTAATTAAACCGATTTTTTGTGCATTTTGCACTCTTAAGACCTTAACTCAGTTTTGTTCCCGTTATCAACACTTTCTGTTAGCAACTCGCGGAGAATTAACACATTGGCAAAAGGTAAACGCTTCCATCAACCAGGGAGTTGATAGAGACTCTAGCAACTCCCTTAATCAACCAAGCATCTAACGGAACTTAGACGAAGACGGGGATTGCCACAATTTACTTAAAAATAATCACTTTTGTCGCGTTTCTCGAAGCAAGTGGACACCCCAATTCCACAAAACGTTGCTTCCGAAGAAGTTATTGTCATCTTTTTGACCAGTAGACGGTCTGCACTCTACAGTATACGGGGGTATACTGTTTAATCTGCAGGATAATTACGAATAATTAATTATGACACAAATATACTTTGGGTGACGAGTGACTTTCTTTCATCTTTTTTTCACAGGACTTCGGTTTTCATTTTTTTTCTCATACAGCAGCAAGATGAGGACGAAAGCATTTCTGCTTCTGTTTTTCTTTCTCGCGAGCATGGTTTTTGAAGCACAGGGGCAAAGTAAGTATGACCTATAGTCGCATTTGAGCTTTAAAGTAAATTCATGTCACAATAAACCAGTTTGGTAACTCGTTTTATAGTGGCTCTGCACATGAGCTTCCAAATCGTCGAGATAAACAAACCAATTCTACACCTCGTATTCCAAAATTTGAGTTTACATGAAAATTTGGTTAAAAAAATTCTTTCTTAATCCATCCATAAGGGGGATCTCAAGTATGGTTCCGTGCAGTGGATTGGGTCTAAACTGTCTCTTTTGGTGTTTGCCTTTTAAGCTGCCGTAAAGTAGCTCTGAAACCCCTATTTTCGTTCGACTTGGCTTGACACTTGGCGTTGTATACACGTGCTGATGAAAATTTTGAAAATGTTGTACGCTTAAGACTGAGCTCGGTATGTTTATCACACTACTCTGTGCCACACAATTCCATGCGGCGACGAATTACCGAACTCCTTTATTGCAGACATGTCGCAAGAACTGTGTCCAAGAGTTGGAGACACTCACCAACCTCGAAAAGACTCAACTCATAGACGAATCCGGACAGTCAAGTGATGGTCTGATTTGACCCTTTACCGTTGTTTGGGTCCTTTTGGACCCATGCAGAGAGCTCGGCTGTCACCCATCTTTACTGTTTCACGCGGAGCTCGAAACTGCGAGTAGCTACCCGAAAATTCGGCCACAACAACAACGAGAGAGACAATAGTGTAAGGTCACGGGGTCAATGGCCTACGGAAGCCGATGCGGGGCGGGCTACGTCCGCTTTTCTGCCCACTCCCGAGGCCCGCAAATATGCCCGATCGGAGCACAACGGTAAAGGGTTAATCTAAAATATCTGCACCACTCGGCTGAAGGGTTACGTGCACACACGCAGAGACAGTGGCATCAGCTGTGCAGTAAACACACTCCACAGGCTCATTTTAACCCTTTACCGTTGTTTGGGTCCTTTTGGCCCCATGCGGAGAGCTCGGCTGTCACCCATCTTTACTGTTTCACTCGGAGCTGGAAACTGCGAGTAGCTCCCCAAAAATTCGGCCACAACAACAACGAGAGAGACAATAGTTTAAGGGCACGGGGTCAATGGCCTACGGAAGCCGATGCGGGGCGGGCTTCGTCCGCTTTTCCGCCCACTCCCGAGGCGCGCAAATATGCCCCGATCGGAGCACAACGGTAAAGGGTTAAGTAG
Organism: Holothuria scabra; assembly: GCA_037179385.1. Taxonomy (NCBI): domain Eukaryota; kingdom Metazoa; phylum Echinodermata; class Holothuroidea; order Aspidochirotida; family Holothuriidae; genus Holothuria; species Holothuria scabra. The sequence goes on from CM074181.1 coordinate 19,462,621, forward strand.
GACATAATTTCCTTGCTTACCTGAATCATGGATGGCTGTACACTGAATTGTATCATGATTCCCTTGACTTCACTGAATATTCATGTAGACGGTAAATAAAGACATTTTAATGCTGATGGACCCAACTAATGGTTGTCTACAGTCACAAGCGCTGGTCGGATTCGTCTATACACGGCAAGATGGTCATGTGATAAAATATAATATGTTGATCTTAAATTGTATTTATTTACAGATCCCCCCACCCTCATCATGATCACTTGTCTCAGACCATGACATCACATTACGAAGTGGGAATTGCCCTGTTCGAATCCAGATCTCCCATTGGATATCCATTATTGAGTGTAGAACAATTCAATATGAGAACTGGATTCTCAGTGTGACGTCATGATATGAGGCAAGTGATAATGATGAAGGTAAACAGGTAAAAGGGGACCTGATCTACCTTTTCTTTTAATATAAACAATGTCCCCCTTCATATCACTAGGATGACCTGTAGACCTGCAGTGGAGAAGCTAATCTGCGCGTGTCCCTTACACACTGTGAACACAAATTTGTCAAGCGGTGTCTGAATTGACTAACCACGTTAATCGCTCATATTTGACTTATTTGTGATTATGTCTAATTTCGTAGTAATGGACTAAAAAATATCAGTCAAAGCTTACTCAAGGAGGCTTAATATATGTTCGAAACTTATTCAGCTGGGTCAAATATTAGTCAAATATTAGTCGATATTGTTGACTAACGTGATTGGTCGATTCAGGAACTGCCTGACTAATTTGTGTTTACAGTGTATCATTCTATCCTTTCAGGTACACTCTCTGACGGCGCAGTTGTGGGAATTGTAGTTGGGTCGGTCTTGTTCGTCATCTTGTTGGTTATTTTTATCATGGCAATGTTATTGTGCTGTTATTTGTTTGCATGTCCTTTTTACGGCGGCCGTCAAGGGTGGTATGGATCTTATGGCTACCCATACACGGTAAGATACAATGAATTACATATCATTTTCCTGCCTTTATAACTTAGAAGTCAGTGGGTAAAATTATGACCTTGAGTTAACGCGACTCAAAGGCAAGAGCAGTCACCCCGACTTGAAAAAGTGTAGCCGACTGTCCTGTTTCATGATTAGTTAAAGAGAGTCATATGATAACTTTTGTTCTCGTAAAAGTGAAATTTACTAGAAGTAATTGCTTGGTTCATCTTGAACATGCAATACATAAGCTACTAAATATAATGAAAGATACTCTGAAGAGAAATAAAAAGAAAATAGTGAAATTTAGCTGTTGCTCCAAAATAAGTTTGGGACGACTGCTCTTGACTCTTTATGATTTAGTGTCTTTCATGATTTAGTTCGTATCTGTCATTTAAGTATTGACTTAACGAAACGTCATATGTTATTTGTTAAGATGGAAACGCATGCTCTGCATCAGTGGCGTAGCTAGGATTTTTTTCCAGGGGGGGCAAAGGTATGAAATTTCCCCAAAACTTTTCCCGGTCAATGTGTATGTATTTCATATAAAATATGCAAACTTACAAGTATAACAACATTACCATACCATTTTGTAATATTACCTGCATTTTAATCTTAAAGTTTAACCAGGGAGTTATAACAGAGAGCAATCGGAAATAACAAAGTATATTATTTTGGTAAACAGTATCTGGTTTATTTGTATGTACTAAAGCAGTGGCGTACGCAGGATTTCTCTGAAGGGGGGAGGGGCATGCAGTACGGTCTAAGTAGAGGGGTGTCCGGAAATTTTTTGACGTTTTCAAGGAGCCTACATGCAAAATGGTGCAAGATTTCAACTTTGACGGGAACAGTGTTAAAAGTTGAATTGTGGTGGTCCATGAGGATAAAACTGAAACTTTTGTGTCTTTACATGCACTCTTATGCCATTTATGCTACCTTACGAAGTAAAAATTTGTCATTAAATTTGCACACTTTTAGAAGTCCAAATAAAAGAGCACTGATGATTATTTGTGGTTTTCCTTGGCCACGAAATGTTATTTTGTCATAATGAATATCTACGCGAAGCGCCACCATTGGTTGGCGCGGAGCGTAGAGAAAATTTGGAGAAATCAGACCCCTTAGATGGCCGGAAATAGCATTTTTCCAGGCAAATACGAAGAATCTAGCCAGTCGCTTTCTTCTTTTGTCGTTTGCAATAAAATGCTCACTTCAATTATGTTCGCAAACTGCAAAGTGATCAGAGAGTTAAGAGCTAATTTTACTCCAAATATGTAATTTTGCCCAAAAGACCGAGCGAAGCTCCACCGTTGGTTGGCGCGGAGCGAAAAGAAAATTTCGAAAAATCAGACCCCTCAGATGGTCAAAATAGCGTATTTATGCTTGTAAAGAGAATCTAAACATGTAGTCTTTTTTTATCGATGCCACCAGTGGGAAACAGAGTCTACCTTTTTAAGTAAAAATTGGAATTTGACAGAATTTGCCTAGGTCTATTTGAAGGAATAAAAAAAAATGGCATCACTGAAAGACCTCGCAGGGACAATCCTTCCCCTTTGAAAAATTTTGAAAAATTGGGGGTCCTTATAAGCAATCTGGTGCCACATATGCTATCTTTTGAAGTAAAATCTGTGTTAATAAAGTTAGACTACGTATTTTTAAGAACAAAAGAAAATGGCATCTGTGAGGGGGGCATGGCCCAATGGTCTCCCCTTCGCACGCCACTAAGGAGGCCTAATAGTGGCTCGATCACACAGGATATCCTGTGATAAAAGCAGTCTGTTATGTGTAGAAGGCTACAAGGTACTCATTGTCCATTTATTGTTACTCTCAAAGTGAGCAGAAAGCTATTTTCCCGAACTAGCTTGTAAGTCTCCAAGGATTAGGCTAAGTAACAAAATCTAAGTGTGCCAACGGATCCCGTTAATTCTAATTTCTAGATAATTTTTAAGTTTATCGTTGGCCATGGATTGTTTCAGCCCGATCCATCGTTATGTACACACAATAAAATCGTACAGCTACTGCAAGCTTGTAGAAGAACATAACAACCTCGGGGGTCTACGGTATAGTGACTTGTCAGTTTTCACATCCTTTTACTGATGAATTCCCAAAGTATCACCTGAATAACAGCTTCCTCTGCACTGAAATGCACTGATCATAACCCCAGTGCGTATACAAGCACAAGAGAACATTCAATCTGCTACGCGACGAGGACATTTCTGTGGAACGCGAATTGGGCCGGTTCATGCGACACTGACGAAATCTGAGTTAATTTGTTGCATGAAAATACAAATTATGTATGAGAAATGTCTCACAATTTCTTATTCTAACAAAAATTTTGAGAAATTTATGTGAAATTTTTGTAATAATAAGAAGATTCATCAAATTTCCCCATTTTCATCAAATTTCCCCAAAAAATTTTTCCAGGGGGGGCAACTTGCCCCCCTGCCCCCCCCCCCCAGTAGCTACGCCACTGCTCTGCATGTATGGCGTAGGCTTGGAACGCAGTGACGAAGACAGGGGTTTTCTATCTGCAATGAGGTCACAAAACTTTTTCTTCGTAGTTACGTCAGTGTTAGACTGTGTGGGTGTCTGAATGCTACACAAATTCATCCATCCGTAGAAGTTGGTCAGGAGAATTTGAACTCTCTGAGGTGATGAGTGTCTGCTCTCAAGTTTACTCCTTAAATTAGTGGTATGGCCTAGCCAAGTTTGGGGGTTAGATGCCCCCACCCATGACCCAACCTTGTAGTGCAAAAAACACCTAAAATAGCTGGGTTTTTTCTCTCTATCCTTAGACTTTTTTCTCATTTCGTGCCACAACCCCCCCCCCCCCGACACAAAAACCCTCCCCATGACACAATCCTGGCTACGCGCCTGGTTTAGTAAAAGAGCCCACCATGTAATTGGTCGTGGTTAGGTAGTACTCATTCTACCTGGTGATCATTTGTATAATCTCGAGGTGGAGCCAATTCTCTGACGTTTTAACATTCCCATTGTTGACTTCACAAAAGGGCAAAGTCTGTGATTTGAACATAGCCCCTTTGGTGTCAATACATTTTGGGGATGTTACAGTACCTTTTAGGCTGTACACTTCATAAAATATGGCCTAAGGTTACTTTTGTAACTTTTTATCTTATGTGAATTGGTTCCGAGTCAGTGACAAGCTGCTAGTTCTGTACCGGCTACAAAACTGGCCTGCATTAAACCCAGGTTTCCATTCGGGGATTAGAGTCCTGGTTCTTGTTCGAGTTAAAAATAGGCCTACAAAGGAACACGTCCGTAGCTACGGACAAGGGGAAATCCCCTGACAAGCGTTGCTAGACGCAAGGGAAAACCCCTGGGAATACCAATGGTTTACATAATCTTTTCCCTAAAACGAATTTCCCTCCCATGAAAGCGATCTCGTCTCCATTCATATAACCTTTCTAGTATGTTGTGGTTGAACCGGGGAGAAGTGGAGCCTGAAGGATCGGCAACCCTCGAAAAGGTGTGTGCTTGTAATTGAGAAGTTCACTCGTATTGAGTGGCAAATGTAACAAGAGATATGCTTAGTGAATAGCACATTAGACATAATAAAAGATGCATAATCCATTATGGTTCGTGTATATATCATCTCAGTTCATCTGACGTGTACTACATTTTGCACAGACCGAATTCTTTCTTATTAATTGAGAAGTTACAAGCACGAGATTATTTTGAGGGTACCGTTTCCAACCACCTGGAGGGTTTTTAAGGTCAAAACCCTTTTCTTACATCGCGCACCAGCTAGGAGTGGGGCTTCCCTTAGAAAGTCTTTTTGCACCCCCCCCCCCCCCCTCCCATATTTTGTCGGTTCCGCCTCGTTTGTTATACAGGCCTGCAATGAGTCAATAAACACCGAAAATATCAACACAACATTTTCCTTTTACCCTCTGAAGCACGTCCGAAATTGTGGAAAAGAGGTTCGTAGACTAAATAGTAATCGCAATCCTGAAAATCTTTGTGGGACTGAATAACCGTAAAAACAATATCAAAATAGGAAGACTTTATTCCCCCCCCCCCCACCCCTCCCAGTCCTGGCTCTGCTTTTCACGATCTCATGCGATAGTGCTTCACCTTGACAGTTTGTTAAGTATCAGCCATGTCTGTGTGACAGTTTATCAAGAGACATGCAATACTGTTGAGATTACGAGCTTCCATGGAACTTCAAAGTAACTTCCTCGACATTAGTTGAGCGGTAGGATTATCCATGAAGAAAAGTAATCTAAGTGAAACATTATTGACGTTTTGTTCTCAAATACTCCCTTTAATTTGCAGAACACTCACCCGTATGGACTGTACGGATACGTTTGAGGGCCTGACGAACATACAGTACCCTTTAGTTTTGACACACAGGTGAGTTTGCTGTCAGTGGGGAATTTCCCGGGCCCACCACTCCCATATATCTGAAACCCTTCAATCCGCCACCACTAAACGATGAATATGTAAGTTCGTGTGTAAAATTGCAGACTGTCATACTGTCTTGTAAACCCTTAAATTTGTGTGGATGGAGAGAATTTGTCGACATATGAAGGGAAGAGGAGGCAACTGGAGGACCTGTCCCGGGTACTAATGCAACAATTTGAAGAAACACAGCACGGATTGCAGGTTGTAGGGAACAGTGGATAGACAAATTTTAGTTGACTGAACTCACTGGAACTTTCTGAAGTTGTAGACTTCAAGGACCAATCCTCTCACACCAAACTACTTTTGTAGTTGGCCCAGCTTTTTGATCGACTGCTTATTGAAACAATGCAGAGCTCCAAAGTTAATATTACACAGCATGAACTGTACTGAGAATTTTTTGATTATACACACTCTGCTTTTCTGTACTCATCTTAAAGCAATATAAATTGAGATTGTGTCTGGATGAGGGTGAATTTTAGAAATTGTGGAAGAGGCTTAAGTCAGAAGATCAGTAGAGTCGGTACTGTTTGCGGTGAAAGAATTGGACCTTTAACAAAATATATAAAAATGTGAGATTTTGTTTTGCAAGTGACAATTTAGACTAGAATACAATGTCTTTCTTCAAGACAATTTGACAAATTTATTTTGATTTCTTTTTATTCTGCAGAAATATACCTACACTATAGATCAAAGTACAATATCGGGTCAGGGGCTATCGTTGTAACTGACCAGTAACTAAGAGTCCGCGAAAGTTGTAAGCAAAATTTAAACTCCGTTAGAATAAAATAAATTTTGCAAAATGACCGTTTTCTCTGTCTGCAATAATTTTGTTTTCTGTTTGCGAGGGTACAATAGTTTTACACGTTTCATTATATCCAGTACGCTCAGGTGATACTAAAGAACTTACTCTGGATGCGGCTAAGATCCATTCCTGGCATGTCTGACATGTAGGAAGGTCGCATATGTATTATGTCTCACAAACGGTAAAACATATCAAACCTCGACAAATATTGTATTTGGTGTAGTTCCTTTCATTTAGTCTACCACGCACCCACCAAGCTTATAACTGTAAGATGAACTGGTGAAGCATTGGCAAAAAAATTTACTCCGCGCAATTGATATTGAAATCATGAACTTCTTTTTTCTTTCTTTCAGACTAAAGTGCACTTTTCTCAAACTGTAGAAACTGAATGGTTTTTCGGTAGAAAAAAATGTTAAATATTATTGACTTGTACATTTCATCATCATTCTAACTTATTTTTGCCATGTCAAACCACAAAGGGGAGAGCTGAGTGGATTGGTGGACATTTCAGGACGAACCCGACTGTATAATATTCATCTGTTCATACGCAATGTCACCGTCATCGGACACAAAGTAGATTGACAGATTTATAAACTTATGTCTGTTCTCCCATTGAACATCAGTAAAGAAAAATTTTGTGTTACGGAAAAAATCATAACATGCAAAACCGGTTTTTGTAGACACAGATTGATAGATCATCCTTTTTAAGTCAGAGAGGAAACTGAACCTCTTTTCATTCCGCTTCTCACAAATAGAAGCACTGTAAAAAAATTGAAATTGTTAATGGCTAATCTTTGTACAGTGGACGGTATATGATTTGTTGCTTTATTAACACATTAACGCGTTATTGGTGGGCAATTAACATTTTGAGATTTTATTGATGTAAACACATGAATGTATTAATCCCATGCTTTAAAACTACCTGACATTGGAAACATTTGCACTTAAACGTGCGAGTCGTCTTTTCTGAGATGCGTTCCTGTGTTAATAAATTAACTAACCCTATGCCTTGACTGTAACAGATTAGCTAATCAAGTTTAAGCGTTGATTAAGTGTTACCGTACTTGTATTTCTCAGTGAATTAAGCAATTTGCTAATGAAGAATAACTTTTACACCATAATTTGAAAATTTTAGAGCGAAAGAAAATGAAACTTCCCTAACTCTTTTAAATGCACGGACTGGCGAAGCCGGGGCAACTGGGTCATGCCCCCTAATAGTATTGTTTTGTAAGCTCCTGACAATACATTAAGTATTTGAACGCGAAGTTAACTCCAAAGGGTAGCACCGGATTGCAAAAAAGAATACCTGAAGGGCACCCCTCCCCTTCCTACCTCAGACCGACGAGTACACAACATGTACTGTACCTCCTACCCTCTTCTTTGAGAGGAATTCCGCAGGGGTAAACTACTGAATGCATGCTAGTATTTTGGAGAGATAAAGCTCCTACTTGACTTACCTGATGAGACGGATTAGTGTAAGCAGTGACTTAACCTATTTTCTTTGTATGTTGGTGCACTGTAAATGCAATATTTGCCCTTTAATGTTTTAATATTAAACCCCTCTTCATACTTTTATGTTGTATAGGCTACTTAAAGATGGAGTGTCGTCATGAAAAAGAATTCTCAAAACGTAAGCCTTTGTTAACCTTTTCACGGATTACGTCACGACCACGTGACTTCATAATTTGTATTTGAAATATTCACATTTCAGATATTAATTATGAAGTCACGAAGTCGTGACGTAATCCGTGAAAAGGTTACCAAAGGCTTAAGTTTTGAGAATTCTTTTTCATGACGACACTCCATCTTTAATTCTCCATGTCTAGAATGATACTATTTTGTTATCACAGTAAAAGATTGTAGAAAATGATTATGCAGCTAGTTAAAGATAATCAATAGCGACTTCCTTATTAAAATTTGTAATTCATTATTATAAGCTATATATATATATTATATCGAAAGTGTAGTGACATAAAATGATACTATCTTGTCCTATTTCTTTATTTCTCCATATGTCAATATGTAAAATAATCTGACTGGGTTACTAATCAGATGATGTACAATACCCTTCTACCAAAATAGTAGTACGACAATTCGTAAACGGGGACTCACTCTCCGACAAAGGGATACTGATAACCGCTTTCCGGGGTAAATGAGGTTTCCCCAGATTGGGAGAAAATTTGTCCGATCTGCCTCGCCACAGTCGTCGATTAGTTTAACAAATACGTGTGTATTCAAATGTGATATCGTACTAGTAAAGGACAAAACTAGAAGCGACATCAAGTTATTTACAAAAACAAATGCTGTCACTGACCACTTGCACACCTTAATGTAAGGAAAATACTGCACCAAACTTACGGCTGTGTCGAGTCTATAAATTAGGCTTAAGACAAAAAACAAAATTACTCGATATCTCGAATCGGCGCTGTGAACAACCAAAGAGGACGAAACGTTATCTCCGTTGAATTTGCGCGGTACAATGCACCATGGGAGATACTTGGAAATGGCGCCGCCCAAGCATGGCAACGTATTCTCCGGATCGGGTGAAAATTGACTTCCCCCGAGTGCGATTATCTCCCGAACTAGTAAATGAAACTTGTCACCTTCTTCGCCACCCCTTTCGAATGCTCAGATGTGTCTACAATTTTGTAACGATTACTGAGGGCGCAACATTGAAAGGGGCTGGGGCCAGATTGAGTTTGAGCGATTATGAATGCATTTTGTCAATTTTGCAGCATGTTGTTTTATTCGTTTTTGTCGGGAATTGTAGCATTCAGAATGGATGAGACAGAGAGGAGAAGCAGCACGAAGTCAAGATAAAATAGCTGCAGCAGACGTTGCCGGAAATAAGGCCGAGACATAATTGCCTGCTCGTTTGCTGGCCACAAACTTGGAATTGTATTTTAAAAGGTTGCAAAATTCCATGCTTCATAGAAGTAAATTTAAAACATATCGATTTGATTTAAGTACAGTTTAGAAATTTAGGGATTTCATTGAATTGGAGTCTAATCAAAGGAAATGTGAAAAATTGGGATATTATAGAAGAAAACTGAATTTGTTGCGGATCCATGGAAGAATGAGCAATCTTTGAAAGAAAATGAAGTTTATCGTCTGAGAGACTAGTCGCCGTAGGGATTACATATTTTATCATATCCGCCGTTAGGATTTCTGACTGATTGGATAATCTTCCTGGTGAAGAAAGGGGGGGGGGTATGACGTCCACTTTTCACTCAGGGCCACTCCTGAATTTAATCTTATATAACCTATGTACCTGTGTAGAATCCCAAATGTACTACAGACGAATCCGGACAGCAAGTGATCAGGTGATGGTCTGATTTCAGTCGGCCGTAGCTGGGGTGTTTGACCTTTTAATCTCTCAATTTCTTCGCATGTATCATGGATGGTTGTACACTAAACTTTATCTTAATTCCTTCAATTTCACTAAAGAGGAGGGTTTAAAGTTCATGTAGACAATGAATTAAGGCTAGTTAAGATTGATGGATCCAACTAATGGCTGTCCACTACAGCCACTAAACAAAAACTCTGATCGGATTCGTCTATTCATCGGACTTCCATCGCAGAATCAGTGTCCAATCGTTAGACTTCCTCAAACGGTTTTCTACAATCAACATCAACATAAAATATGCTTATCTCCTTTTAAAACGGCATTTAGCAAGAGATAATCAGAACATGACATATTCATCACAAAGTCCAAGAGGGTGGAAGAGCCCGGGCTTTCCCTTTCATTGCCAAACAATTGTGAAAAAAAGACATTGAATCAGACAGACAGAAACCGAAAGCTGCCAAAATTTTCAGGATCCCATTTCACAGAGAGTTACAGTTATAACATATTTTTGCCATGAGACATCTGACTTGTAAGACGCATACCGCACTGGGATCGATAACACGGTAAAATGACCGAGCATAATTTTTTCTTTGTTTTCTCATTTACCCCAATTTATCCACGAATTAGGAAGGCACATGCCCCCTTCTCCCGATTTGCACAATCATGTCCGTCACCATGCTTTCCTTAGTTGCTCTGAGGTCATGGATTCTTTTTAGTGCTGCCCACATGATCTCCATGGAGAGACATCATCGCCGTTATGGAGAAACCCGGGCGTTACCCGTACGTCATGATATGCCAGATAACGGGAGGAAGGCACGGGTGTCAAGAGTCAGTAGTGTGTTTCAAGGAGGAGGGTACAGGCCCCCACCTCCGAAGTCAGTTGGGGGAAATTCACTCAGTCGGGGGATTTACGGGTTCGAGGAACATGAAAAGTTTGAAGAGACACAAGTATGCCGACGTGGGTCGGTCGCCAACAACTGGAGTGCAGAAAAGCAAACAAAAAAAAGGTAATCAAAATCCGTGCCAGTCGGGGGATTCACAGATTGTGCCCCCCTCCCCCTCCACACAAACACACCTTTGAAATCATGCACACGTCACTGCTAAGATTTACATATTGAATTGCGAGAAAACTTGCAAATACTACCAACTGACCGCGCGACTCCAAACCAGTTGAAAAGAGAGGAGGGAAGGGAGCGAAATCCCTTTGGAAAATATTCCCCATAGAAGATTAACAATTGCGTTTATATCTCCCCCGCTAAGCCGGGCACTAACTCCATTTCTGAAGGAACCCACCCACAAAATATTGTGCGATTTATAACGCGGCTTGAATTATCATGTTGAAATACGACATATCAGCAGCTCGGCACAGATTCGTAGCCAAAAGGAATGGACTCTTCCTACCACTTGACCCAAAAAAGGTAAAAATGTCTAAAAGAAATCCAGGGTGAGGCCGAGGAATTTCAGTAAAATAGTCTATACTCGTTTAATATTTAATGAAGCAAAGTAATCACAATTCAGTTGGGACTCAGATCTCTTCATCACAGGTCGTCTGTCATATGGGGGCGTGTTAACCTTAAAAATTAAAGTTATTCTAATCATAGGAGTGGGGTAGGTTGTGAATAAACAGAAAAATCAGCTAACAGCATAGGAAAGGCTAGATCTGGTGATATGGGAGCGGACTTATCTTCCGGAATTTGCGGTACGTCATGCCCACCTGATATGTGCACTCCACTTAGCATCCCTGACAACTCCCTGCTATGAACTAGTGCGGTACCCTACCATGAGTGGCAATAAACACTGGGATATGGACGGTTATTAAATGATCTTGTGATTTTTTGAGCATCTGCGGGGTCCATTTTCCCCATTTAGGATGTTTGTCTACATGTACCGCCATCAATAGGTTTTTGACTTGCAGCCATTTGTGGTATTACTAGTTGAGAGCCAAATTTGTGTTTGATGTGTTAGAGAAGCACACATTCTAAGCATTCTGGTGAAATTTTCATTCAAATTTCCCATGTTTGGTTCCCAAGATGTGAGCAATTGAAGTTGACATAGTTTGTACAATGGAAAGTGAACTTGAGGCAATCAGTTGGGACGTCAGAGATTCACATTAATGGCAACGTTAAATTAATCTGTGCACCGTACAAAATTCAATTCTGTAAGTTAACTGAATAAAAATGTACAAAATACACGAAGAAGACGGACAAGGGCTGTTAATTTTTATTTCCCAACTGAGTGAAAGCACTTTTTGCATATCCGCTTACGGTATTTCTTTACTTTCTGTTCTCAGGCTGTAATTCAAGAACATGTCTGAAGTGTCACAGTGTCGTTTTTACAGTGTACAAAGTTTAGCCCACGGTTTTGTTCTTAGATTGAGTAGGAATGTGTGCCCTACGGTGTATAATTTTCGAAATTTCATTGCGCAGAATTCACTTAGGCTTAAATAGTAAATACATCAGAGTTTACTTGCATGAAACTGGTGGTAAATTTAAGGAAAACAAAACATGGCCACCAATGTGAATCCTTGATATCACCGCCTACTGGCAAGTTCACTCTTTATAGAAAATGAGTCAACTTCAATCGCTAGGATCTCGAGGATGGAACATCGGAAATACCGAATCATTGAAAATTTACCGCTAGAAAACATAAACTCGTTTCTGGACAATTCTTTTAAAGCCTTAAAGGGATTTGCTTTTAGATTGAGATCTGATGGGAGGCTGGTTTCTGAGAACACGCAGAAAGCTAGCATTTTAAATGAGCAATTTTCGAAGGTGTTTACCCGGGAGAATGAGTCTTTCTTCAATTGAAGCTAGTACCATATCAACCATGCCTGACATCAACATATCTGAACAGATGGCGCGGTTAAAGGGCAGGAGTAGTCATCCCAAATTGAAGTAGTGTAGTAGCCTTCCCAGTTTCATGATTGGCTGTTGGGAGTCACGTGAAAATGATTTTTCGCTTCAAATGTGAAATTTACTAGAAATAACTGTTTGGTTTACCTTGAATGTGCATTGGGTTAAAACAGAAAATGTAATGAAAGATACTTTGAAGAGAAATAATGTCAGGTAGTATGGTGCACTCTCCACGACCTTTACCAGACGCCATCTTGTTGTTTACGAGCAAGTCGCCCTTCCTTTATTCTAGATTACCAGGGCCCTTCCTGTTTCCCGTCACGTGTTACCGGTGGACGTGACAGTACATCGCCCCTGTTCCACGTGCACACTGTGGCCCATATTTTCAAGGTGTGGCCAATTTCTCCCTTTGCAGCCTCCTCATTGGTCACCTATATCATTATACTTATTTACATTGGTGCGTCATAACTTTTGAACAATCAGGGGACAATAGGTGTTCGGAGCCCGCACGATTCACAAGACCGATCCTGCGAGCTGGAGACTCGTGCAACAAACCTCGAGGAAGAAACATGTAGTATATGTAAGGTCGTAGTAATCGTAGTAATCATATTAGGCCGGCAGAATTAATTCAACTTGATGATCTTTTATTTTGGAACCAAATCACCAAATAAATAATTTAAAAATCAACTGGAACTCTCATCTGTTTTTTTTTTCCGTCTGGAACTACAACTCAAGATCCCGTACACTCATTACCTAACAATTAGACCAAAATTGCGCTATTAAGCTTTTTCTTCAAAATAAGTTTGGGGGCCCCCTAATACTTCTGGTCTTGATGGTATACATGCACACACAGGGGCGCAAATCTCTGTTTGAGAGTGGGGGGAGGGGCGAAAATGCTTATGATGTGCCAATGAGTAATGAACTGTGCACGTGCGGCGGGCACCGCGAGCGCGAAGCCCCAAAGGGTCCCTGGTGGGATACTGGGGCAAAGCCCCTGTGGGGATCCAGGGGGCAAAGCCCCGGAAGCTCTTGTGTTCTAGCATTTCCGAAGCTTCAGAAAAATTATTTTGAACGAAAAAAAACGAAAAAAGGTGACCTTATTTTTTAGGTCTACTCAAATTTTTGGGGGGGCCAAATTACAATTTGCCCTCCCACTTTTTAACTTGAGGGGGTGAAGGCCCCCTTGCCCCCCCCCCCCCCCGGGATTTGCGCTCCTGTGCTCACATTTTTAAAATGGCGACCACTCGAAGAGGTTGCACCTGCTCCCAGTCTCATTTTCAAAAGGCCACTGCACACTGCGTGCAGTCTTGGCTGTGTGCTAATATCAGCCCGATTTTCAAGGAAGGCGATCACGCTCTGGCTTCTGTTTGTAGATAAGACCTGTCTCTCTTACTTGGCTTGATTTGCTGCAAAAATCTTGAGCATATCATGCTGCTGTGTCATTCGTCACTTTGATAATTAATGTTATCAAGAATATGCAGCATGGTTTCAGACATCGTCATTCCTGCGAAGAGTAACTGTAAACGACTTAGCACAGTCGCTGGACCATAATGTGTAATCAAGACACTCTCAGTGTCCATGCTGTGTAATTTAGCTATGATGCATCGTTTGAATGCGATGCAAATCAAAGAGCTGTGCCAATTGAGAGTGACGAATGACTGCCTTAAATGCTAGTGCCTCTAGTAACTCGAGTACGCTTCATCTGTCATGGACCCTTATACGGCTTCCTTAATTAACAACTGAGCAAATCCTGTGTAGGGCTGCAAGGTTTGTCTGTAATGGCTATTCCTCCCAAAGAAGTGTTACTGAAGACTGAAAGACTAACTTGGGTGGGATAGTTTCAAAGACAGAAAACCTGCTATTCCTCATAAAGCTAAATTGGGCCTCCTTGCCTTGCTTCTTGTCAACCTTTCACAACCGGTCCGGGGGCCTTCTAGATACCACCACTTGAACAGTTCAAGTTACTCCATCTTTTTAACCAACTTGGACTGCTACAAATACAGCTTAATTCTCCCCTCATACTGTCAGAGAGACTGGGACCTACTCGCCCGGGCCCAGCACATAATAGATCTATAGGATCCCAAGCAATTCAACCATGAACTCCACGTACCTTGTGGATTCTCAGACAGGAGGATTGATTCTCCATGCGCACGCGTACCGAACCCTACACCTTTTCTCCCGGTCCTCTGGCAAAGGACAGTTCGGCGAAACCAAACTTGAAACCAAACTTGAACTGCTTCCCGAACGTGGAGTTCATGGTTGAATTGCTTGGGATCCTATAGATCTGTTATGTGCTGGGCCCGGGGGAGTAGGTCCCAGTCTCTCTGACAGTATGAGGGAAGAATCAAGCTGTATTTGCTGTGGGCTTCCACGTGGGGCATGAGATTTCAGCCCACTAAGCGTAGCGTTATTACTTTTGCTCGGAAAAAAGTCCCATACTTTTAAGGTATGTTTTAAATAGGGTTGAGCTCCCGAGGGTAGATAGTATTAAGTATCTCGGAATTACCATCACTAAAGATCTGAACTGGGAAAAGCATATCCAAAATATCTGTAACAAGGGAAATAAGATTCTTGGTATTTTGTATAGGAACCTATCTTCCTGCCCTGGTGATATCAAGTTAATAGCTTATAAAGGAATTCTTCGGCCTGTGCTGGAGTACGCCAGTACTGTTTGGGACCCCCACCAGGTTTACCTGCGCGACAAGCTTGAGAGTATACAAAAACGGTCTGCTAGATTCATTGCCTCTGACTATTCTAGGGAGCCAGGATCATTGACCAGTCTCCTTAAGGAACTAAACCTTCTGCCCTTAAAGGCCCAGTTCTCTCACCCCCAACAGTACCAATTCTCCTAACCAGTGAAGCCCCTCCCACAATGGTCTGAATTCATCCTCATCCAGACACAATCTCAGTTTATTGCTTCAGGAAGAGTATAGAAAAACTCACTTTATATAATCAAAACACTCTCAGTACCGTTCATGCTATGCAATAAAAGCTTTGGCACTCTGCATTGTTTGAATAAGCTGTCAATCAAAGAGCTGAGCCAATTGAGAATTTCGGTATCCGGGTACCAAAATTGTAGTTTGGGGTAAGAGGTTTGGCCCTTAACTGATAGGCGGAGGAAAAGTAGATTGATCCTTTTTCCAATGGTGTGTTTGGCCAGGCTCAATTACCTGTTGATTGTCTCCAGCGGCCTACTCGTAGAACCCGTTTAATGCGTGACCTTCATGTCTGTCTCCCACGTACCAGTACTAACTGTTATAAATTTAGCTTCCTGCCTCGAATAATTAAGGATTGGAATCGTCTCCCCCTAAATGTAATGAGGGTTGCCTCTGTCCATAAGGACCCTGTTACCTATATTACTGGGCATATTTAGCCTCTCGATGCATGCGTGGTGAAATATGGGCGGCCAAAAGGGCAAAAAAGACAGATGACGAAATAATCAATCTAATTTCAAAAATTAATTTTAAAAGTAAAAAACATTCTAAGTGAGAAATTTAGAAATAAAATAATCAATAATAACATTTAAAAAAGCGAGCAATACATATTACGTCCCCAAAACAATTGAAAAAAAATACTAAAAGTAGTTATAATTAATCTCAAAATTAACACATTACCGTTTTATCCAAATGAAATATCAAAGACCCCCAATAAAAAAGGGAAAACAAATAAAAAGAAATAAAATAAAAACGCAAATAGAAACGCAATTTTGTGATTTTGTTTTATCTTGTGTTTTCATTTTATTCCTTGTTATCTTTTTTTCTTTAATTTATTTGGGTGTCTTAATAGTTTTTTAAAATCGTCTTTTTTGCCCTTTTGGCGCGCTATAGGTGGACAAAAGGGCAAAAAAGACAATTTGCGAAAAAGACAAACTGCGGAAAAGACGATTTGTAAAAAATAATGAGGGCGTCCTAAGACTGATGGATTCAGAGCACCTATCTCTATAAATATGCTTGAAAATTGCATTAGATATCCAAACCCGCAAAACCAGTTAAAGCCACCGCGAAGGCTTGCTTGCAGCCACACACTCCCTTTTTACGCACATCAGTGGGCAGTGTGAGTCGATCAGGGAGGTGCTATTAGCTATTAAATGATAATGTTTTCTCTCCGCCCGCAAAGCAATCAGTTAAGAGGTTGGGGAAGTGTATCACTGGGCAATAATTGCTGTGTGTACCATCATTTTTGAAAAGTGAGGGTGCTTTTTGAAGATGTCCCACTTCCAAAACAGTGAGGGGGCGTCCCACGTCCCTCCCGCCAATGATCCACGCCCAAGAATTAGCCCGCTTTGGATAGGTAGTTTTTTTCATGCATAAACTGGGTGAGAATTAAGGTTCATGTGAAGTCTCATGGTGCTCAAATGGACCAGCCCATATACATCCGTATGATCCATATGGGGTAGTTCAGGGTCCTACCTGGCAACTACCCCATTAGGGACCAGATTTATCCCAAATGGACCTTATGAGTATATGTACTGGCCCGGACAAAATGAACCCCTTACAAATTTTGGTTTAAAGTTTATGTCATGGCCCCATACGATGGCGCATGTTTGGTCCCTAGGGATCCCTTTTGATAATGTTACCATAGTGACATAACGTTCTCCTTTTATTGGCCCCGGAGGGTCTAGTGTAGTCTAACACAGGTGTGGGACTCCAAAGGAAGGAGCTCCGGTCCCTAAACTTTGACTTTAGAGGATGGGGCATCCCAAGTGCGGTCAGTCAACATACTGCATGCCCCCTTGTGAGAAATGATGCCTACGCTACTTACTGCCCTTTCTATTCCCGCAACCCATCGTTATTCCTTGTCCGTTGGTCCGTTAACAGGCTATCAGCTGGAACCTAATGGTTGCATGCCAAAGGCAATACTACTGTTCGCATCGAACACACCGGACCAAAACACTGGCATATGGACTCTTTGAAAAAGGTCAGACAAAGATCCTCAAGTCGATTGGAAGCTGGCACATTTGTAAGGTCAATGTTTAGGGACCGGAGCTCCTTCCTTTGGAGTCCCACACCTGTGATAGACTACGCTAGACCCTTTGGGGCCAATAAATTGAGAACGTTATGTCACCATGGTAACATACCCATAAGGGATTCCTAGAGACCTAACATGCGCCATCGTATGGGGCCATGATATGAACTTGCAACCAAAATTTGTAAGGGGCTCATTTTGTCCGGGACAGCACATACACCTTTAAGGTCCATATGGGATAAATCTATCCCATATGGGTCAATCCCATAAAGGTTTGCTACCTGCAGAAATCATGAGCTTCATACAGACTTTGCCGATGGACCGAACGGTTCGCTCATCAGTTCCATATGGAAGGATCAAACAAAATGCTCAGTGAACTTGACCACCATGAGACTTCACAGGAATACTTAATTCTCAGTCCAGTTTATGCATGACAAACTACCCATCCAAAGCGGACTGATTCTTGGGCGTGGATCCCTGGCGGGAGGGGCGTGGGACACCCCCTCACTTTTTTGGTAGGGGGACATCTTCAAAAAGCACCCTCACTTTTCCAAAAATGATGGAAAACACATCAATAATTGCCCAGGAAAACGAAAATAGAGGGGGAGACCCCTTATACTTATCCGCCGTCCCTTTAGACCCCTCCCTCATGCCAACAATCACAAAACTTATTCCCCCCGACCTCCGCGACGAAAATTCTGAAGACGCCGTTCTTCCACCACAAATGGTGAAAAAGTCCCCCACATTTTCATATGAATCCCTTCCCCAATTTACTGTTTATTTGGTGGCCGAGAGAAAACATTATCACACCATGAAGGTGTTGTTAGGTAATAACACGTCCCTGATCGACTCACACTGCCCACTGATGTGCGTACTGTCTTGCTACATGCGCCTCAACAAAGGGAGTGTATGACTGCAACCAAGTCTTCGAGGTGGCTTTAACTGGTTGTGTGGGTTTGGATATCTTATGCAATTTCCAAGCATATTTTTAGAGACAGGTGCTCTGAATCCATCAATCTCAGGACGCCCTCATTATTTTTCACAAATCGTCTTTTTCGCAGTTTGTCTTTTTCACAAATCGTCTTTTTTGCCCTTTTGGCCACCTATAGCGCGCCAAAAGGGCAAAAAAGACGATTTCAAACGATTTTTATTTTATTTCTTTTTTTTTATTTGTTTTCCATTTTTTTTTTTATTGGGGGTCTTTGATATTTCATTTGGATAAAACGGTAATGTGTTAATTTTAAGATTATTTTCAATTACTTTTAGTGTTTTTTTTATTTTGTTTTGGGGACGTTATACGTATTGCTCGTTTTTTAAAATGTAATCATTGCTTATCTTATTTTTAAAATTCTCGCTTAGAATATTTTTTTACCTTTACACTTTATTTTTGAAATTAAAATGAATATTTTGACATTTGTCTTTTTTTCCCTTTTGGCCGCCCATAGTGAAAGAATGTCCTTTGGATGTGTCACCTTTTTTGAAGAAGAAGAAGCTATTACGTCCACTGAAAGACAACAATTAAGTGACCAACCTCAAGCCCCTCAGACCATTTACATTCACTATTCAATGGACTGTCATGTATGGCTCTGTTCTAGACTGGATGAAAAGAACAGAGGTTAGAAACTGAGCCGTTAAACTCAGTCCGAGCATCTAACCCGGAACCTACGAGCATATATGGTGACGCCATACCCTGGATGTATGCCACGACTACATTCTTATCTGGCAGCTGCCAAACATATCAACGTGGATGGGACTGCTACTCGGTCTTTGATCAATGAAAAGGTGTGTCTCTAATTAACCAATCTGTAAGCGTTATATGAAACACACCTCCAAATTTATCCAATGGGGGAAATAATATAGAGCCTGATCCAACTTACTTTTTGTAGGGGTTTAGAGGTTAAAATACCTCATATTGAATAAAAAAAATAACTGATTTAGGACAAATATAGAGTTTTCTAGTGGATTACTTTTCTCAAAACAAATTTATCGAAGAACCACATTAAAGTCTTCGAACATTACCCATTGTTTTAAAAATATACTATTTAACCTTTTTGAATGTGGACTTGTCAAAATATCTTTGACGTTGCGCGGTATCCCCTGGACACTTCAACTAAGTACAAGTATTTGCATGATAGTTGATACCACGTTGCCCATTGTACGATGTGTACGGCAAGCCAATGTTAGAACGAACGCATATTACTGAAACGCGTGCACTGGCAACTGACCAAGGAAAACTACCAGCTTGTTTCCTACCACAATACGTCGTAAATTTCCAGTAATTCAACAATATCATCGTGAAATATGGCAAATCGTTATACTTTGCAAGTCCTAACATTGGGCCAGAGACAAGTGGGCTGTCAAAAATTGTTTCGTTCTTCGTCGGTGGCCACTTGTCATTCAGTGATAGATGATTCAATTCAATTCAGAGGATACAAGACAACTTTCCCCAGGAGCGACTCGCTGAAGATGCTGTCCTCGTCCCCACGGTCTTTCGTCAATCACTTGCAAGAAAGGGGCATTAATCGATGTTACTGGGTAACAGACCCAAATTTAGGTAGTGTAATTTGTAGCCATCCTGACGAATTGGCTGATGCAGGGTCAATTTTTGCAAAGGAAGATCGAGATTATAATGGTCATGAAGGAGTGTTCCTACAACTGGGAAAACGAACGAATACTTTGTTGGGGGCTTTTGTATGGAGGACACACCGTGGGCAAGCTGTGAGTAAACCCGTGCGTACTACTAGTTAGGCCTTTGTATACCACTTTTCAGTGGGCCATATCAAGTACGTCTGAACTAGGCATATATCCTAGGCTAGGCGTGGGTAATTGCTCTGGAGTTTTTTCAGTGATCATCCCTGTGGTAGACTATACAGAGATCAAGTTGCCACTGCTGAACTTAGAATTGACCTAGGCCTAGGCAAGGTTTCGCCAATATGTTTGACATGTCTCTTAACCGCTGAAAAAATGTTATGAATGTAACATTTTGGTTAGGCCTATCATGCACCTTTTCAGTTACATGCACAACGGGTGAGTGGCCACACTGGAAATTACTCACTCTGGCATAGAATCTTCAATGAGCCAAATGATTAGGGCCTGGACTTCAGGGCATCTTATGGGGCCTTGGCCCTCCTTTGCCCTTCAACCTGTTATGTTATGTACATTTAATTGCCATACGCCAAAAAATCACGCCAAGGTAGAGGTGTTTGGAATTATACGCCACACCAATTGTTGCAATTGTATGCCAACTGTTGTAATTTTCCCTGTAGCAGCCTGGTACGCTGTACGCTAGATTTGTTGCCGTACATTTCCTTACGCCAAAGATCTTCCTCTGAAAGGCCCTACTTTCCAGTATGGGCGTGGGGCAGATGCCATGGTCCCCTATACCTTTGGAAAAAGTCTGGGGGAAATCAGCGAGTCATGGGAAATGGGAATAACTTGTGACAATCAGATATAATCTGACCTATCAAGCAACAGAATCACATCCCCTATTACTAGTTCCAACTTTTGCAACTTTAGTTTCTTGCCATAGCTGCTAGACTATGAGGGATTAGAACATTCTCCTTTGTACCATTATCATGGTTGCTGAGCTGTTCACAAGGTCTTTTGCCTCTTAGCACATGTCCTTTGGGCCAATGTTTGCATAGATGAGTGTATATCCATAGCATTCCAAGAAGAAGCTAGAAGATTTCACAGTAACTGCTCCTATGATCTTAGCATTAGAGATTTCTTCCCCTTGAAGGAACAACAAAATTGCCTTTGTCTGCTTTAGGGATTATATCTCCAGATGTCACATTTTTGAGGTTAACTCACTTGCAGTGGACAACAAGTGGCTCAAAGCATAATGACATAATTTTGCCAGTTATAGAAAATTATTTGCTAAAACTGAACTTCATGGATAAGTTGATATTAAAATGAATTTTAAATCAGACAAATGCGTCCAGGTTTGGTGGAATTATAGAAAAATTTTAGCACGAAAACTGTAACAGAACAATGGTCAGTTCTTGTCTTTTGTGCAGGGTAAATATTTGCACCGAATAAGCAAACAATCTCTTGTGGTTAAATGATCGAGGTAAGAAAATCGGCCAGTTTGTTCCCTGGTCGGCCAGTTCGTTCCGCCGTTCTTCAAGCGGACAGATTTTCTTATGGAAATTTGCAAATTCTTGTTAGGCAACACCACCTATTGAATTGATTAATGTTTGACCTTTCTTCCAATCCACTCTGATTTACAGTAGCAACTACTGTACCTGTTCAAGAAAGTACCCTTTCTCTAACAACTTTGACTGGTTTAATACTGGTAAATTTCCAGATTTATACATCAGAGGGTGCATCTCACAACTTGTGCACCCTGATACTGAACTGCTCAAGCTGGATCATAGCTGGGAACTTGAAGTTTGAATTTGCACAATTACTGTACATAGCTTTGATTTATTGCAGGTCATCGATTGAAAGGTTGTGAAACTTTTGGGAATTACTGGCCCCATGTATGACTTTCTGTGCTCTCTTATTGGAGTATTCATCTTCTTATTGGAGTATTCATCTTCTGTTTGGGATCCCTACACCGTTTCCCTATCCAATAAGGTTAAGCAAATTCAACGTAGGGCTGCTAGGTTTGTTTATAATGACTATTACCCCCATAGTAGTGTGACTGAAATGTTAAGTGACCTAGGGTGGGATGGTCTCAAAAACAGGCTTACCCTTACCGTGAATGAATGCTTATTTAGCATTCAAGAAGCATTCATTATGCCTTCTGAATGCATCTTTTAGCATTCAAAGGCTTAAAGTAAGCAGTCAGTTAGTTGAATGCTTATTTTCTTCCTCAAATGAAGTCTTCCTTGCATTCTGAATAAGCCTTCATAATTTCCTTTGAAGTCTACCAAGCCTTCAGTTACTGTTTGAATGCATTCGTTAGTTTTTTAATGTTTTGGAATGCATTCACATATGAATGTGAATGCTAAATTAAGTCTTCAGATGATATGAATGCTTATCAAAGCCTTCAGTTACTTTTTTGCAAAGCATGATATCTTGAATAATGCTTATAAGCATTCAAATGAAAGTATAACATTTACTCATGAATGCTTATTTTAAAACAAGCATTCAATTGCGCAATATATGTAAACTATCAAGACAATGCTAAATAGTTTTTATGTTCTCCAGAATGAAATTTTTGGCAGAAAGTTTCCCAAACTGCAAGGGAATAACTTTGAGTGACAGCTTTTTGTTAAAGCCCACTAATCGGCCTACAATCTGAGTTACTAGCAGGATGAATGATGATTCCAATCAAGGATTCTTCCTCTCACCATAGAGATACGTATGGTATGGAAATTGTCATTATGCTAACTTATGTAGCAGGAGATACTGTATTGTGTGTTCCTATCACAAGGTTTGGCATTTACACGCTGGTGACTTCATGAGACCATTGACCTCCACTCAAAACTCCTCTCAGCTACAGTAGCATAGATAGATAGTAGATAGATGACATTTAACAACCCACCAACATGAATGTGTTAGTGTCAGTTAGTGTCAAGTTTGGTTTCCCTTTATTGCATCTTACAACAGGCAGGAATACCGTGGGCATATTTTACAACCCCCAGCCCACAGGGGCCTCTCAGCTAGCATGACAGAGATGCACCGTGTCTGTCTTGAGGGGTTATTTAAACAAGCATTTTGAAGTTTTTCTACCTGTAATCAACCCAAGATGACTAACAACAGAAATGTTGTAACCTCCTAATGCTCCCATGTTCTAGGTAAGCCTTAGAATTGGTCATTGTTCATGAGATACACTGTGCTAAGCAAAGCATCACACAAGCTTGCTGTAAAAAGGCCTTGGACTATCCTCGGCTACTGCCCCAGTTAAATCACTGTGATGGACAAACCTCAAAATCAACATTCTTCTGTGGCAACCAGTTAGACTGAATCTACAAGAACAATCTGGATACACTTCACGTATGGTATAAAAGAGGGCCAAGGAACTTGGCACTGAAAAATTGAGCAGTGCTCACTGAAAAATAACAAAGGCCTCGGCTACAGGAGTTTTCAGAATTAGTCAATAATGGCAATCAAGAATTTTTTTATGCGATCTTTAGGACTATTGATCATGGACAAAGCATTTTTATGAAAGACTGTCAACTCTGTGTAACACTTAGGGCTATACTGGAGAAGTGCTTCATCAGTTTGGAATATTTCACAAAGGAGACCATGAGGCCCATGTGGGAACTTGGACCCAAAATATTTTAACACCTTGAAGGCATCACTCTCTAGGAATGATTATGCCAAACCATCTATACTATGTAAAAGAATCTACTTGAGTAGCATTTTGCAGAATTTCCTAGAAAGGGCCATGAGGCCCACACGGCACCTTGGGTCCGAAATTCAGAAGCAACGTTTATTAACGGATCATTATCAATATTCAAGAATCAATATGACATTTCTGTCAACCATATTACAAGTTAACAAGAAAACTTAATAACTTTGCAATACAGTATTTTACACACTGGACCTGTATCTTGGACCTAGAGCCCCAAATTCTCAAATGGAACCACTCACCAAGTGTTGATCTGAGGTCAACAATCAATATTAGTACCAGAGAGTGCAAGAGTAGACAATTGACCAAATTTAATAAAAAGGGCCATCATGGGCCATGGTCCATAGGGCTCACATGGGACCTTGGAGTAACCTTTTAGACCATAAACTTAACAGATCACTTACACAAGCATCATCATGACAGGCCCTCAAACTCCATGTACCATCAACTGGAGAAAGGGTGAACCATTCGCAATAGTTTATAAAATGGGCCCTAGGCCCCACCTCTGAACTTGTACCCCAAATTCATGGACACCCTGGAAGTATCATTAGTGAAATATCATTATGGCAAAACCTGAACACTGCACAAGAGAATTTGCACAGGGGAAGAAGAATTTTGCAGAATTTCATTAAATGGACCATAGGGCCCACATGGATCCTTAACTGGGACTTGCAGAATACCATGAACAAATCAGTAATTATCATGCTAGCCTACTCACTACATTCACATGAATAGAATTGGAAGAAAGCTATTTAGTCTTTTTTCAATACTTTTTAAAATGGACCCTTAGGCCATCCCTCGCCTTAGACCGAAAATTCTATAACACCCTCAACTCAAGGTATCAATAGTCAAGTATCACTATGACAAAACTTGAACATTGCACAGGAGAATTTGCACACATGAAGAAGAATTTTGAAGAATTTTACAAAATGGACCATAGGGCCCATATTGGACCTTAAACTTGGCTACATTTAGCAGAGTACCTATAGTACCATGAACAAATCAGTCATGAAGCATTATCATGGCAGCCTGCCTACTTTTTTAACATGAATGGAAACAAGAAGTGCTAATTAGCCTAAGTTCTTTTTTTCTTTTGCAATATTTTCCAAAATGAACCCTTGGGTGTAGCCTAGCTAGGGCCTGTATCAGGCATAGCTTAGGCCATGGTCCTAGACCCAAAACTCCTGAACACCCAACATGGCCCACAATCCAAAAAATATTGTGTGAAAGTTTCAAACAAATCTGTGCATGGGATATGGAGATCGCATTACCAGCAATCATAGTTGTGGGATCTTGTGGCCAGCCTAAATCGCCAAAAGATAGGCCTAGCCAAGGCTAGGTAGAGAGCTGGGCCACCACATGTCAATGTCATGATCAAAAGACAAGAAGAAGCCTAAACAGGTAGGTATTTTTGTTGGTATATTCTTCCCTATTTTTTAGGCAGGAGGTTCAATACATTTCTCAGTTCATATAATTCAGAACTACAACTTGAATTTTACCTACGTGTACGGCTAAGTCCTTATTACCCCTACGCTATCCTACCGTGTATTGGGCAAGACCTAGGCTAGGCTTAACAAACCATATTAAAACTTAGGCTAGGCCTAACGTTAGTCAACAATTAGAAAAGAGCCGACTGAAACAGCTTGAACTACCGAACGATAACTAAAGAAATGTCAAACAAGCTTGTGGCTTTTTCTAAGTTAGCCTACATGTATTCTGACAATCGATGGAAGCCCATTTTATGCGCAATTCAGTTAAGCTTCAGTCTACGTAGTCACAATCTTACCGAATGGAAATGAAATGAAAACTGTCTTAAGTCCATATCGAACGGCGGTTTGTTTTGGAACAGACTATTTTTTGGTATTCAGTGACGTCATGAAGTACATAAGGTACGTTTCAACGTGCGTTCTTGCCAGTGCTTCTATAACACACAAGTAATTTCCAAAATTATGCAACAGCAATACACAATTTCGTTTTACTTGGAGGTAAAATAGGATAGCTGTTTACGGAAATTTTGTAATGGAGCTCGTATTTCTAATCTATTTCAAGGCATGCTTGCCGAATTCTTGCTCCGGTAGCTAAATTGCTCGAAAAGTCAGGAAAGAGATTTCCGGAATTTCCAAAAAAGTGGAACACAACTTCACAACTAACTTCCTACTGTCAAACGTACGGACCCGGATGAATGTACACGGCATTGGCAAAATGCCAAAACCGCTCCAAGGCGCGCAATCAAACAGCCACAAATTTCGGCCGTAGCGCGTACATGTACGTGCACCGTGCGTACATAAAACATTACACAGGATGGAGCGCGACCGTCTGGTCAGACGGCTGGACGTAAGTACGCAATCCGGAGTGCTAGTGTGCGAGTTACAGGTTAAATGAACATACATACAAGTATGTATGTTACTGAAGTGCAAGGTAATACGACGTACAGTACAGGTACTTACGGTACGTAAACGCGATGCTTGTAATTGTATCACGATAGACCGAAGCAGTGCAACAAAGTTCTAGGCATACTTTTACTTTTGGTTTTAGGCGTGATTGCCAATTGTGCCGTAGGCAAAGTGATGGCAGAGTCAGGGCATATAGATAATCCTTCAGGTATGGCTGTTGTGAGAACATAAAGGTGATCGGTAAAATAGTTTGAGATTAAATTATTTCCAGTAGACTTGAAAGCTTGTATTGTAACTTTAGCCTAACGTTAGTTACGGAAAGGCCAGCCTACCGTTAAATTGTCCCCTACGTATACAGTGGCAAAACGTTAAAGCGCGGCAAGTTTGATATTCTGACAGTCTGAGTTTTTTAATAATACGTCACTAACTTTAGCTTAGCCGAGGGCCGATAGGTCTATCGTTAGGGCCGATAGGCTTAACGTTAGGCTAGTTTAATGTACCAACGTTAGGCGTAGTTAATTATTCCCATTGACTGATTGAGTTAGGCTACCCTAAGTTAGGCCTAGCCTAGCCTAGTAATTAGCCTACATTAAAAACAACAGTGTCAGTAACTTACAGTAGGTTAGGCTCTGTCGGTGTCAGTATCGCCAGACTGAGTATTAACGTTAGGCCTAGTACTGTTGAGTGTTGAGCTAGGCTAGGTTAACGTTAGCCCTAGCCTAGGCTAATTTAGCCCAAGAATTTAGCAGCACTGGTGAGTGAATGCCATCAGATTGCACTCAGTCTCAGACAGCCTTACAGACTTTAAATTATGACCTACCCTGATGTATAACTACAGTTTAAAATCAAAATATGATCGTGCATTTTTGTAAGGGTTGGAATGTAACATTAGGCCTAAGCGTAAGGGTAGTCACCAATATTTGACGCCTAAGGAACTTTGGACTAGGCTAGCCTAGGCCTAGGCCTATTATTGCAATTTTTTGTTCCAGGTATAGGCCTACATACGCCTAGGGCGCGAAAGATCGTTTTTATTGGGGAAGCATCCGACATAATGGTGACATGCAAACCCCCATCGGCATGGGCCCGCTTAAGGGTCCCTGGTGGGGTCCAGGGGGCGAAGCCCCTGGAAGCTCAGGAATTTTAGTGATTTGAGAGGTTACAGAATGGTTGAAAATCATATTCAAATTAAGGATTCTAAACTATGAATTTAATTCAGGAGTAAGGTGAGGTAAGGGACGAGAATGGAATGGGGAAGTTCCATGGCATTTGATTAAGGAGAAACATACTGTACAGTTTAGGCGTACAGTAACTTTAGGGGGCAATTAAGGCAAAATGTTGAAGCTACTCAAAATTGAACATGTGATTGATAATTTGAGACAGGGCATTTTTAACAGATCCAAAGTGTTTTGGGGCATTTAGGAGTTTATTTAAAAACCCGAGGCAATATGCGTGGGGTCCAGGGGCCCTGTTGCAGGCCCCTGGAAGCTCTGACATTTTAGGCATTTTAGGGGACCTAATGGAAGCAAAAAGTATCTTTGTATAGATATTACTAATAATCCTTAAAAGGGACATTATTACTGGGGCAAATGTGTGCCATTGGGGCCAATAAGGAGACTGGGGACATGCTCCTCGCTCAGAATGTTTAAAAGGTCCTGACTTGAGAAGAAGAAAGATAATTTGAAAAAGAAAAAAAAAGATAGCTTGCAAAAAGTTTTGTTTTAAGTGTTTGAAGCCTGCAAAAGTAAACTCTCCTACAGGTTAACTTTTCCTTAATGTGGGGGTACAGGGAGCGAAGACCCCGGAAGCTTTGCAACTTCAGCCGAAATGTAATAAAAGCAATTTAAATTTCATTACTTTTGAAACATTTATTCATTCAGTTATTGGGGGGCCATGCCCCCCAAAATTTCATAAAAAAAATATTGGGTGGCCAGGCCCCCTGCCCACCCACCAACCCCCCTCCCTCTCCCTTCCCCCCAAACGATATGGTTTGATTCGAACTTTTTTTGTTAGATATTATTAAGGCCCACATGTTACTGTAAAAAAATGGGATACTGTCCCAGATCTTGCTGGTTTGCATTTGGGAGCTAGGTTGTTCCATTATTTATAAACAAATAACTTACTTTTCACTGATATTTGTAAGGATAGAAAGACAGCTGTCATTCTCAAAATAATGTTACAAACTTAATTGTTTAATAACTTTTGAAATATAATTAGAAATGAGTTATTTTGACTTTCTTTTTGTACAACTCACATTTTCTGCTTTGAGTTAGGAATGTTTGTATGAACTTGAACACTTCCTGTTTTCTTTTGTAGCCCTGTAAAGTCATCCTGTAACAGTTCGATTGCTGTGGCATTTTCACACAAGGTGTAGAAATTTTCAGAAGTACGAAGAAATATTAAGGCTGTAAATTGAGTAAGTACAACTCTACAGTGGCATGATGAATATTGTGCAACCTATCATCGAAAGTGAGTGAATGAACTTTTTTTATACCTCAGCCCAGGAATGTCCTCTGAAGATGGGAGCTGGACTGTTTGAATTCATTTGTTTTGGCTCTTTTGTTTTATGCACTGTGAGAGGCTGGTTATAGGCCTACAGTACAGCATTTCTTTAAAGGGCCAATCCCCTCACCCCAAACTACACTTCTTGTGTGGGGTAACAGAAACTCTCAATTGGCTCAGTTTTTTGATTGACTGCTAATTCAAACAATGCAGAGTACCAAAGCTTATTATACAGCATGAACTGTACTAAGAGTGTTTGATTATACTCATTGAGCAATGTAAACTGAGACTGTGTTTGGATGAGGGTGAATTTCAGACAATTGTGGGAAGGGCTTAAGTAAGAAGGTTAGGAGAAGTGGTACTGTTTGGGGTGAGAAAATTGGGCCTTTAAATTTCATACTGTAATTTAGTTATGCATTACAGTGACGGTTGTCATTTGATTGAAGGCCTTCTTTTGAGGATGATATGTGGACCTTATAAAGTAGAAAGTGCAAATCATTCTCCAACTGGTATGGTCAGGGTGTATGTGAAATCACACACTGTAGTCTGGCCTGGTTCTTAGCCTGCAGTTCATTCTTGACTTCAGTTATGGTGCAATTACCTTAACCCAGTAGCAGCTTGTTCAAGGGCCTGTGATCTCTTCAGCCTGGTGTGTAAATAATGCCTTGTAAATGACCTGTGGGGTCGTCAGCCTCCAATTCTGTCGGTCCAAAGAACGTCACATCCTGTGCGAAGAGTCAATCACGTTACGCACTGGAGTGAAACAGTTGTTGTTGCACAGTACAGCAACAGTGCAAACATATAGGCTTATTTTGTTACTGTACCTTGTAAACAAGGTGCA
The DNA here is from genome assembly GCA_037179385.1 of Holothuria scabra. Taxonomy (NCBI): domain Eukaryota; kingdom Metazoa; phylum Echinodermata; class Holothuroidea; order Aspidochirotida; family Holothuriidae; genus Holothuria; species Holothuria scabra. The sequence continues at coordinate 19,492,009 of CM074181.1, forward strand.
GTCTTTTTAAACTTGTTGATAATGACCAATATTTATTGAAATGTCCAGCTTTCATGATCAGATTGTCTTACGAGAACTTTTCTGGGTAGGAATTTACTGTTGTCTTTGTGAGATGGCCCGTAAACTCAATGGCCAGTCTCACACAATATATAGGCCTACCTTGATAAAACGGATTTCTTGCTCTCCGTAAGCGAGTGTTTGTGCACAGGTACCCAATATTTTCTAATTTGCCTGACATTATTGATATTCTGAGATTTCTATTCAACCTTGGTCTCAAGAAACTTTGCAAATTAGGCCCACAATCCCTAGCCTGAGGCTCTGGCAATAGCATACGTGTACTGCACTCGCTGCCAGACTGTCCCTGTTTTCACTCCAGCTGAAGTTTTCATGACCCAGGTCACGCAAATCCCCGGATATTGGACCGACAGAATAACTCTCCCCCAACTGAGGATTTGGATTTTCGAAAAGTGTACCTTACATGGCCAGAGTGTAACTACCAGATTTTCTGTGATTTCAATCTCCTCAGCTAGAAGAAGAAAGACAGTAATTGTTATTTTCTCTGCTTGAAAAAAATCAGTACACTCCACATTAGTCGATGGTAATGCTCAGCTAAGGTTGTCCTTTGAACAGGATTGCATGTTTCTGGAATAGAATCAAATCAAATTGACCATCAGCGGCTGTCTCTTAGTTCACCCCCCCCCCCTTTTGTGAAATGTCTTGATCCACTACTGATATAATTTTGGTAAAAGTTTTACTTGATGTAATCCAACTTTATTTTGAGACTTAGTGTTTAGTCAATAGAAGTACCTCAAGTCAAAAAATTCAAAAATATGTGTTAAACAGCATGAAAAATGAATTCTAACATTTCAACTCCCACAGATTTCTTGGAGCCCAAATATGAAATGTTGAAATTTATTCACTTAAAACAGTCCATCATGCAATAATTTGTGACTTCCTTGTTGTACAACTCACATTACCTGTTTTGTTTACCCTTAAATGTTAAAAATGTTTGTATGACCTTTGAGCACTTCCTGCTTGCTTGCACACCATCACAGATAGGGCTTCATAAATTACATCACCCCATATGAGTAAAAGTGCTATCACACCTTGGGTACAGGGTACAGTAACTTTCAGAGAAACAAAGAAATACAAAGACTGTAATTTAAGTAGTACAACAATGACATCACAAATTATTGTGCAATGTACCATTTTAATTTGAGTGAATTACCTTCAACATTTTGTATCTCGGCTCAAGAATATCCTATGAAGATGGGAGTTGGATGGTTAGAATTCATTTTTCATGCTGTTTAAGATACATTTTTGAATTTTTTGACTTGAGGTACACTTTAAAGGACCAGTCCTCTCACCTCAAACTACAATTCTTGTAGGGGGTAACAGAAATTCTAAATTGGCTCAGCTCATTGATTGACAGCTAATTCAAACAATGCAGACTACCGCAGCTTATATTACACAGCATGAACTGTACTGAGAGTGTTTTGATACATATTGAACTTTTCTACACAATTTCAGACAATTGTGGGAGGGACTTAAGTAAGAAGGTTAGGAGAATTGGTACTGTTTGGGGTGACAGAATTGGGCCTTAAGGACTCCTGTGACACCTCACAAATACTGATAAACCCAGGAGCTTCAGGGGCTTTTCCCCCTTGGCCCCACCGTGGCTTTGTCCCTGAACCGTTTCAGGGGCTCTAAGATGGTCGCCATCTGGTGCCATTTGTGGGAGTGTTCCCTGTAAAATCCTTGTGCCCATTGTCTCTCCGGAATGAGAAGTCTGGCAATGTTGCTGTAAATAATGGAAGAATGAAACAACTTCATTCTATTGTTCCTCAATTTGTTATCATTCTGGAAGAACTTCTGGGGGAGTGCAGCTCTTTCCTTTTGGATGAGGTAGTTTTGTTTTGAATGAGTCCAGTAGTCTGTGTTTGATAAAGTTTTCTAAGTTAACGAGTGCCTTTCTAATTTCATTTCTAATTAATTTGGTAATCTTAAGTTATTCTGAGGTTTGTCATTTTTTTGAATTTCAGACATGATGTGGATCAATGGACCGTGCAGTTTCCTCACCCTGAGAAACAGATGTTGTTAGCTCTTCTGGCATCATGTAGGCTTTTGGTCATTTTTGTGAATCTGGAGTTAAGTTACAGTGTTTTAAAGGGAGAAGTGTTGTTATTTTATTCTAATGCAGCTTGGACATTTACCCCCTTGGTGGATTTTTCTTGCATACAAATAGCGAACACTCAGGATTACTACCAACATGCACAAATTTTTGTACAAATTCTAGCCGATAGCTACCACTTGTGGCCATTTTCCTCATACTGGGTACTTTGGACTTCCAGCTCATTTTCAAAAAGAAGAGATACATGATAAAAATACTTTCATGCTTGATTTTCAAGGATTCTTTTCTGAAGGAATAAAAAGTCCAATGTCATGTTATATCTGTCAGCCAAACCTACCACGCTCATAGTGCCATCATCTTCACAGAGACAGGATCATCAACAGGCTGAAAGAACTGGATGTTTGACCAATCCAAATTCATCAATTTTACATACATGTACAGCTTTGCTGCCATTCACTAGTAAAGGTTTAAAGATAGGGTATATATATTTTTCCAATACAGATTGTTCCATTCATGTGAGAGTAAGATGTTGTGTTCATGTCTTTCTTCAATGTGAGTTATTACATAATTATATGAAATTATATGCACTGCAGTTTTGTTCATTCCAGAAAAAGAAATGTTGCACCTATCCAGTACAATTAAGTGACAAACTCGCGGGAACTATTCAGCCTATTGGTTTGATGAAGTGTTAAAAATTGTTCTACTTTTGAACAAGAAATCCTCCAAACTGATAAGGATATAACCAGGACAGAAAGTTGTCGAATGTGGGCAAAGTGAAAGGGGATTTTTTTAGCCATCTGATGCCATGAATTATAATAGCATCAAGTCTCAAGAGCTAATTTTTTTTAATGTATGACTGCATGGTCATTTTTTTGCAAACTGTCAATGCTCAAGGACATGTATGAAGGGTTGATTAATATAAAATGATTTCTCCATGAACATTGACATGCATTAGCGAATGCCAAATCAAGTCTTAGGCAATGCTGAGCAAATACAAAATGAGTACTTAGCGAATGCAAAAGGGATGCTCTTCAAATGCAAAATGAAGGCTTAGGGAATGCAAAAATATAGGCTAAGCGAATGCAAAATGAAAGCTAAACAAAACCAAAACGAATGATTAGTGAATGCAAAATGAAGGCTTAGCGAATGCAAAATGAAGGCTTAGCGAATGCAAAACTAAGGCTTAGCGAATGCAAAATGAAGGCTTAGCGAATGCAAAACTAATGCTTAGTGAATGCAAAATGAAGCCTTAGCGAATGCAAAATGAAGCCTTAGCGAATGCAAAATGAAGCCTTAGCGAATGCAAAACGAATGCTTAGTGAATGCAAAATGAAGGCTTACCGAATGCAAAACGAATGCTTAGCGAATGCAAAACGAATGCTTAGCGAATGCAAAATGAAGGCTTAGGGAAATGCCAAATGAAGGCTTAGCGAATGCAAAATGAAGGCTTACCGAATGCTTAGCGAATGCAAAACGAATGCTTAGCGAATGCAAAACGAATGCTTAGCGAATGCAAAACGAAGGCTTAGCGAATGCAAAACGAAGGCTTAGCGAATGCAAAATGAAGGCTTACCGAATGCAAAATGAAGGCTTAGCGAATGCAAAATGAAGGCTTGACGAATGCATTCATTTTCCTGCATCTGAAGGCTTAATGAAGGCTTAATGAATGCATTCATCCATGGTAAGGGTACTTCCAGCAGGCTAGCAATTCTGCGCAAAGGCAGATTGGGCCTCCTAGCCTTGCCAATCAACAACCTACAACCGGTCCAGCGGCCCCTCCAGGCATCACCATTCTAATAGCTTTACAAATATATCAACCAATTAGGACTGCTACAAATACAGTTTGTTTCCTTTGACCGTCAAAGACTGGAACCTACTCCCCCAGAACATTACAGATCTCAGGGACCCCAAGCACAGTTCAAGAGCGCAGCCTTGAGGATCCTCAGACGGTACGACTAACTACATGCCCACACTCAACCCTGCACGTTTGACTCCACCAGGAGTGTTGTGCAGTATTTTTCCAGATCCTGATCTCCATGGAATCCCTCTTTCTTGAGATGGATCATAACCACATGTGCAATTGTAGATCTATGTACTAAAATTCCATGGGTATACGTAGCCTGTAGAGGTCAGGAGAGAGAGAGGTGGCTTGGGGAATTGAGATGAAAGTTTGCAACAATCATGTCATAGGCCTAATTTGTAAAGGAAAAATAGTAGCAAATGATATGAAATGGTGAATAATGACAGTTACATTCATTCAGTGAATATTTCAAGTACCAACCTTCTTTCATTTGGTAGACTTTGACAGTTATGGGGGATAAGACAGGGCAGAGCTACGTCAGTTACATGCTCAAGGTATACTGTTCAGTTGACTCACTCATAGGGCACTACCTTTCAGGAAAAGTGCAAATTGGTACTCAAATTTTATTATTTTCTTCTTTTAGTGTGGAGGAGTTCGATTGTGGGATTATGATTGCATGGAAGAGTACCTCAGAGATGGTCTGAGGCTTGGCCAGGGCATGGGTCTCAAGTCTGCTCTAGCTGGGTTGTGGTAAGTATTAATCTCTCAAATTCTGTTTCTGTCCTCATGCACCAACTGATAGTTGATTAGGTACAGTGAAGTAGTGTAAACATTATCATCCCGCAGCTCGTTTCATCTCATTGTAGCTGTATAAAGTCTGGCTTCTGACTTTTTGTAAATAGCTCCTTCCCATCAACCGTTGAAGCTTTCAATGGATTCTAAATGGTTCTATTTGAAGGGTTTTATGAAAGGTTTGGTCTATGCAAGAGGTAATTTTGCAATTGTCTTTGATTATTTGCTGTTGCACATGCAGTAGTATTCTTAACAAATACTGTACAATAAGTTTCTTGCCCAAATTTGCATCAATTGACTATATCCACAAATACTGAGTTGGGGTTATTGAACTTTCTGAAATTCAGATTCCTGATTACAAAATTTTCAGGCAAGATAGGATGGATACTAACTGTGGGTGGTAGGAGTGGAGGGGTTCTATTGTTTATGAAGGACAGCATCAATGGTGTTGTAATATCAAGTTTTCCTCGGGGGCTTTTGATTGCTTGTGGTGTACAATAAACTTAGCTTTAGCAATGACACTCCATTGATTCTTGGTACTATTATTCTTTCACCAATTCTCTGTGCTGATAAAAATAACAGTTTGTTCCAAAGTCTACAGAAAGTCTCTACCTAAGGTTTGTTCTGTTCGGGGACTTATTTTCCTGATCGAGTTGGATTTCCAACACTAGTGGATCACATGGGAGAGATTTTCTTAGGGTAATGTCTGATTGTTTCCTCATCAAGCTTGTTCTGTTTCCCACTCATGGTGAAAATGTTGTCAATCTGATTCTAAGTACCTGATGAAAACATGGTTAAAAATGAAGCTAGTGGTGTTTAGGTGGGTTCCAGTGACCATGACCTTATACTGTAAGTTCTGAGCTGCATTGTCTCAGCAAAAATTATGATAGTGACAAAACTGTTCTATTATTTCAGCAAGGCTAGCCTTACTCAGGTGAAGAAGCTTAAGCCCTGCGTAGGCATGAAATTTTTTCAGGGATGTTTTTCCTGACGCTAATAAGAAAGCTGTGAAAAACATAGGCTACAGTAATTTGGTTATCTAGAGAGGTTCTCAGAGCCAATAAGAAGAGGCATATGGGCAATTACACAGTAAACCAACGCAGAATCATAACATATGCATATTTTGTTTTGTTAAGTAGTTCCATATGTTTTATTATGTTCAGGGCTAATCCTTAGATGTACAGAGAAAGCCTAAAAAATTTCAACTTGCTCCCTCAATTTTGAAAAATATTTCTGTGTAGGCCCTATGGAAAATATAACGGGTGTAACACATTGACATACAAAATAGAAATGACTATTATCGAGAAAGTTTATTATGTACATACTTTGTGACATTTTCTGAGGATGATATGTAGCATTACTTTATAACTATCCCATTGGGGGCACTCTCTGATCAACATTAAGCCCGGGAGACCATAAATTGTAAGTGTATGTCAATGTTACACCCGTTATAGAATTGTGTTCGCCCGCTATAAAAAGTGCTGATAAACTGCAGGAATAAAAAAAAGTTTACCATATACCGTCCTTGCTTTATATACCTAGAGGTTACTATGTCTTTGATAATTGATAATAAACAAGGTAACTCCAATTAATGATGTTCTCAGGGTAATTTATAATTGTTTGACATACACATGCATCACATAAATGTATGTCAAATTTTTTCAAACATGCTTCATGAGTGCAAGGTTCATCATATTTTGATGTTACCTTGTTAATTGTCAACCATCATCACATTACAACAAAAGTTATTGGCAAGGTCCATATATGTGGCAAACTTTTTGAGTTTCAGCATATTTCTTATAACGGGCGAACACAATTTCATAACGGGTGTAACATTGACATACATTTATAAGTTATAGGCTCGTGAGCTTCACATTGATCATAAGGTGATTCCATCTGGTTTGTTATGAAGTACTGCTACTTATCATCCTAGGAAAATACCAAAACCTATACACATTATGTAATTTCTGAAAAATAGCATTTTGTATGTTGTATGTCAATTATGTCAATGTTCGCCTGTTACATTTTCCATTGAACCCCTGTAGATTTTTTTTTCCAATATTGAGGAAGTGAGCTGAAAATTTTTAGGCTATGTCTGTGCATCTAAAGATTAGCCTTGAACATAATAAAACACATGAAATTAACATAGAATGGAAATTAACCCTTATGTGATGCAACTGTGTTGGTTTACTGTGTAATTGCCCATATAAGCATTGACATTGCTACAGGGTTAGTAAAAATTCTGGTGATTTTTCTGATGATTTTTGTCTGCAAAAAGCAGACTGTAGTCTGTTCCAAAGTTTCATAGTCACTTAGGAGAATATTTCTTTGTATGTATAGTGTTGAGTTGTAAGTACCAGTGGAATAACCATTTTGTACAGTTCGTTTTGCTTCTTTTTTTCCTGATGTATAACAGGGCTGGTGGTGGAAAAGGAGTCATCCAAATGCCTGAAGGGGGAAAAGAAAAGGATCCTGAATTTAGGACAGCGATGTTTCATGACTATGGAGAATTTTTGTCATCACTAAATGGATGCTATGGTGGGTAGAATGAATGTTATATCACCCCAAATTTTCTCATCTATAGACCTAATTATATATTGACAGATGCAGATCCAGATATTTCAAAAGGGGGAGGGGGGATGAACTAAGAGAAAGTGGGTAATAGGGACGTACGGGGATTCTCTGTCTGAATATCTCAGTGGCGTAAGAAGCAATATGAAAGTGTGTGTGGGGGGGGGAACAATTTTGGACCATGTACCTTGCCCCACCCCATTGACAAAAAGTTATCTTTTTCATGCTTAATTTTTTTGCTTTTTTCTACGAGCAAGAACATTTTTTAATTAAAAGAAAAAATTCTTTAAGTTTGAACTCTACTATACTGCACACATGGAAAATTTGGGTCCCTTTACACACTTGTAAATATGGAGCTTGTATTGCAAGAAATAGTTTAGATTCAGGGTTTCCTGTAAGGATATTTGCATCTTTGGGTATCATCAAAGAATCTGTGTTTCCTGTTAGCATATCTGATATAGCATGTTGACTGCAGATCATTGTTGTTACATAATGTTATCTATGTAGTGTGGAATGAGGCTTCTCGGCAACATTTTAAAAGCTCCCGAAACTTTTTTATCTTTTTTAGACAAAATATTTAAAAATTTAAAGACAATTTCAAGGAAATGGCACTGTAGCAGCTCAGAAAAGTTTACCACTGACTGCTTTATGAGCGACCATTTAATACTGCATAAAGGGTTGCAGGTTAGGGCCTTTTTAAAACTAAGAATTACAAATATGAAGATTTTATTGGGAAGAATTCGGAATTTTATGAAAGAAAAGTTGGGAAAACCGCACTGTATCACTGTATTTGACTGGTGTCTCAAATGGCAAATTTCCGAATATTTCACTTTTTGGGCCAGGGGCAATCATCCCTCCTTCCTGTAGCTATGTCACTGCTCTGCAATATTGATCTCTGATAACATTTTGACACTTCAGTAACTAAGGAATCTGTCTACACAGACTACTCAACTGACAGGGTGGAAAGATATATCTGATGATAGGTATGTATGAGACCATTATTTCCCCCCCCCCCCCCCCTTGGATCTGCACTTGATTGAGGACATACTGACATCTATTTGGAGGAATAACAATGAAACATGCACCATGAACTTTGTGTACAACTATTGTGACACTATTTCTTGTGACATACTGTATCTTGTGCCGTTTTGAGTTAGGCATTATTTGTGGGAGAGGGATGTAAGGAGCTGGAGAGGCTGAAAGTTGTTGGGGAGTCAAATTCCAAAGGTTTTCCACCTGGTTAGCTCATTTTACAGTTCACTTCCTTGCCCATGTATTGCAATAAACTTTGTGTTAGCCTATTACATGGCAGGTTTTGCTCAGCCTTTATGGGTTAACATTTCTCCATTGCCAAAATTTTCCACCAAATCTGAAATTTTTTTTTGGAAGGAGTAGTTTTTATGTTTCTTTTTATATTACTCCACCCATGTTATTAGAAGTTAATTAAGGATCCTGAATACCTTTGTGGCAGTTGGACAGATTATGAATTTGATGTGAATCAAAAATCTGTGCCAATTGAGAGTTTCTGTGGACCCCTGGTAAAATTGCAATTAGTGATGTTGAATGACTGGCTTAAAGTGGGAAGTTGAGGCAAAAATTTAATTGTCATGTGTGAAAGAGGAATCAAATCTACACAGTGTGGTGAAATTTCCATTCAATTGGACATGTAGTTCTTGAGAGGTCAGTAAATGAAGTCACTATATCTGTGTTCCAAAGTGAGCTTGATGGAAGTAAAGGCTATATCACTCTCTCATATTGACAAGGAATGCTTTGCTTTCCTTTGCTTTTCCAGCCTGTTGTATTGACAGACCTGAAGTTTATAGGGACAAGACCTCTTTATGGGGAATGCAACGTTTGTAAAGTTCTCAAGCTACTTTAGCAATCACATTCTGATACTATGGGATTGTTGAGGAGAAAATTGGTTGTAAACTTAAAAGAGAAAATGAGAGACTGTGCATTAATGTGTGGGTGTAATGTCCTATGTGGTTGTTAAAGTTCACTTTTTCAAGACATGTATTCCGGCCCTGTTTACTACTGTCATCCTATCTGCCAATGATTACGAGAATAAAAGGATCATTATTAGTTTGATTAGGATTAGAACCTCTTATTGGCCCAGCACTGCTCCTCAGTGTGTCATGCATGGGTAACTTTCAAAAATACAAGTTTTCAGCATTCACGATGAGGTTCATGTCTGCTTGGAAGTTGATCTATGCAGAGTTTAGAGTATCAGTTGTGGTTGGAGTTATTCTAAATTCTGGCTAATGAGCATTTCCTCAAATGTTGTTGAAAATAAGACAACTTGAACTGCTCTTACGGTATCTTGAGAACCATGCACATCAGATTTCAATTCAAATGTAAGCAAAATGCGGCCTAGAATAACTTGAAATACCCTTCTAACATATAAAAATTTGATGTGACATTAATTTAAGCCCTGCTTTTAAAGAATTAGGCCCAGGTCACACAACAGCAGTATCAGATCAGATTACTGTCTGATTTTGTGAGTTTTAGTTACAATCTCCTCCATGCAGTGTCGAAAAGAACCAAAAATTTGTCACATTTTTTAAATATATGATCGTCATGAGAGGACCATGGAAATGAAATGTAAATTATTCATTTCTTGACGTCACATTGACAAATAGCTTTTATCAGACTTCCCGTATCTGATAAAAGCCGTCTGTGGATGTGATGTCACAGAATAATTGGTATAACATTAAATTTCATAGTCTTGCCACAAAATTCATATGTACACAGGCTGGCAATTTCTTGGTTTTTTTCATCAAAGATGGAGGAGATATTAATTAAAACTCTTAAAAATTGGAGCAAAATCCGATCCGATATCCCTGTAGTGTGACCTTAAGTAATATACGTAGGCAATAAACTGAAGTTGTTTTACTTTTGCTTCCACAGTACACTGTGGCATAGATACTGTATTACCATTTACTGTACCTACAGTAGTCTCAAATTTATAGTGATTCATGTATTACACACAGATTCTAGGTGCCTGCAAAATTTTGACTCCACAGATATAATTTAATAAACGTTGTGATCTGTGAGCTTTAGTCGCTACAGTTGCAGGGTTACACCCTACCTTTGTTCTCATCAATCACAACATCAGTCAGCAACAAAAGTATACTGTAAATTCAATGCATTGGTTGCTGTTGGAAACCTAATAACCTCCCTACTGTAGCAATTGTATGTATTTGTAAAGGCATACAGTTGGGTAATAAGATGGAATGTGTACAGTAGCTTAATTGTTGTCCATTAATTATTGGGGAACTGGAAAGTACCCTTCTCTGAAAATTGGGGTATGTGGAAGGAAATTTTGACAAAGGAAGGGTAATTTAATTATGATGTCTCTTTGTGCATAGAATTGGAAATTTTACGTCCTCTCTGGGTTAGTTAGTAGGTCAGTCTGTTGGTCCGTCAGTCGGTTGGTTCGGTCAAGGTTGGTCAGGTTTGGTTAAACCAAACCAACCAATCAACCAACCAAACCCAACCATAATTGACCTCTCTCTTTTTCCTCAATCCCTCCCATTAAAGTGTATCCCGATGCTAAAATTTTAATATTTTTGATGGGATATTCCTATTTGCATTTGTTCCCCATTTTTCATCCTTTCCATGTTAATTGAAATTTTTTTCTCCTGAACAAAAACAGTTGCTGCGGAGGATGTTGGCCTCAATGTAAATGACTTGGATGATGTGCACACCTTTACTCGCTATACGACCTGCATCTCAGAATCAAAGGGAGGATCTGGTAATCCATCTACAGCAACGGGGAAAGGTATACATGGTGCTACATTGCTTTAATTAACCTGCTGCTAGAATTGAATAGGACATTTTAGACAATATTACCTGAGAAAAAGGCTTTTTACCATGTGAAGCTTATCTCTATAAGTGCAACAGTTAATCCTTTTTTACAAACAAACTTGCTCTATTGACCAAACAGTCTTTGGGTTCAAACCCCTTTAACTTTATTGATCCCAAGATACCTGAACAGGAAGTTCTCTGATAGATTCTGGATTAAGAGTGGTCAACTTGAGATGGTTAAAACTTGCTATTCGTTTCTAGCATCATGAGAATAAATTGCATGTCAGATTTTCTATTGGTGAATAAATCAAGGAGACAAAAAGTTTGAAAAATAACAGACAAGGCAGAGTTGATACCATAATTGCTCCAAATTTGTAGTCAGATGTTAAAATACTCCATTGTCACCATCTGTATTTTAAATCTACCCAATGTTGATATGGTCCAAGTTACATCAATGTTGCATCGTGCATCGCTTCTGTCTTCAGACAGAGAACATTTATTTTTTATTGTTTTCACAAAGAGCATGTGTTATTTGTTCCTAATTATATGACAACCAGTTTTGATGCTGCAATGGCCACTACTGAAATGGAGCACCTTCTTGAAGCCCAAAATCCCATCAAGTGGTTGTGTTAGTGGGTTATATATGGCACGCCAAAAGGCTCACCAAATATGATGATGTTCTAAAAATACACATTCATGTACTAAAATTACACGTTCATGTACCAAAAATATACGATGATGTACTAACTTCATATGATCATGATGTAAATTTACACCATCATGTACTAAAACCATAAGTTCATCATGTTAAATGTTACGATGTACATGTAAAATCACACGTTGTACATCTAAAAACATACGTTGTACATGTAAAAACGTAAGATCATCATTTTATTATTGTCTCTTCTGCACGCCATACAGAGTGAGCCTTTCGGTGTTCCAGAAGTCTGCCAAAAGGCTCACCGACATACGATGCAGTAAAAGTAAACGTTCATGTACTAACTGCTTACGATCAGTTGCGTACTAAATGTATACGTTCTTCAGTACATGTACGTAAGAAATCAGTACATGTACGTATGAAATCAGTACATGATCGTATAAAATCAGTACATGTACGTAAGTAAACAGTACATGAACGTATGAAATCAGTACATGATCATAAGTAATAAGTACATGAACGTGTACTTTTACTACATCGCATGTCGGTGAGCCTTTTGGCGGACTTCTGGTACGCCGAAAGGCTCACTCTGTACGGCGTGCGGAAGAGACAATAGTAACATGATGATCTTACGTTTTTACATGTACAACGTATGTTTTTAGATGTACAATGTGTGATTTTACATGTACATCGTAACATTTAACATGATGAACTTACAAGTATGGTTTTAGGACATGATGGTGTAAATTTACATCATGATCATATGAAGTTAGTACATCATCGCATATTTTTGGTACACGAACGTGTAATTTTAGTACATGAAAGTGTATTTTTAGAACATCATCATATTTGGTGAGCCTTTTGGCGTGTCATAGTTATATGACTGAGTTTATTTGGAATGTTTATTCTGAAAGGTTGTGCATTGGTGCTTTTCTAACCTCTAAAAAAATAGACTCAATTGATAGTTGGCAGCAAATGGTTCTGGCAACTTATTGATGAGGAAGTTGTGATCAATGGGAACCAATTGGCAGCTTGTCTGCTCAACACATTTAGTTAAGTTGTAACAACTCTGGGGATATGTAGAGAGAGCTGGGGAGGTGCTGCCTTTGGCTAATGGGTCCTTTTGTGGCATGATGCACAGAACTAAGAATGTACACCAGTGTTAAAAGAATTAGCTTGCATATACTTAAACCGTTTGCATAGTGTGCATTATACATTTCTATGTTTATTATTCGGAATAAATGACTCACCCTACTTGCTTACTTGGAAAACAAAAGCAGTGGTTTCTTTTCCAATTTTGGCACATGAGCTGCATTTGAATGTATGGATAACAGGGCTTGAGTGTAGATACTGATCAAATAAATCTCAATATAACTACCATTATTATTGTCAACATATATTTTTAGTAGGGGGAATGAGCAGGGGTGTGAGGTAGGACTGGCATGACAAGAGGGGATGAGATAATGAGGGAAGACATGTGAAGTGTGCTCTATTTATACTCAATGTTAGAGGTCACCATGTATGTTAATAATAGTTTTTCCACCACTGAGGTCCTGTACTTACAAAATGAAGGCACTGTTTTTGAAGTTTCAGAGAACTTTGCCATTGCTAGAATGTATAACACACTGTGGATTGATAGTACAGTCTTTTTAGTGTTTGGAATACTGAAATTGTTCCATATTCGTGGTACAGTATGTAGGGCTCTGTAGTTTTGTGCTCAAGCCCATGGGATTTCCACAAAAGAGTCTGTCCGAACTTAATTATTTTGATTAAAGGAACAAAGGCAGTTTTGCTGGTAGCAGAACCCATCAATAAAAAAGAAGTCACAAATAGTGTGAACATCGAACTGACAGTCTGTTAATTCTTGGCATGATGATTGCCTTCTGATAAGACTGTGTAGGTAGCATTGGCCTCACCCTGATGCTCACTTTTAAGCATATGACAAATGATGATGTAGTCAAACTTAAATTATCCTCCTGAGCAATCACATTCTTAACTATGTAATCAGAGCACTCTCTGTGCTTGCTGTGTCACATGAACTCCTTTTTTTATATTGGATTTCAAACTTTGATGTCAATGAAAGAGCATATTCAGTAGACAAGAATATTGATATCCCCAACTAGAAATGGTCGTACGCTGATGAGTGTCTGTGTTTAATAGCTGGACTGTCCTATGGAAGTACATTTTATGGACATGTACCATATCCAATTGTGTAGACACACTGTACATTATGGAATAATGAACACTCATATTGAGTGACTATTGGCAGTATCCTTCTTACACCCTATTTACTGTACATATCACTTTGATATAGACTTTTGATTCCACAAATGAAAAAATGAGTAGCCCTGCCTGTTAGAGGGCTTTCCAAAACATCTGTAGATGAGTTGAGGTTACATATATAATGAGTACAGTAGGCTGAAAAAGGAAATGAGTATCAGGTTTATACATGCTTAGACCAAGTAGCCTAGTGGATTTTGTACAAAAATATTTTCTCGAATTTTCCTTTCTTTAGGTGTTATATGTGCCATGGAGGGTGCTCTAGAGTACTTAAATATGGGCATATTAGCTGGGAAGTCAATTGCTATACAAGGAGCTGGCAATGTTGGTGAGTTCACACATCACTTAAGCAATTTACTCGTAATGTTTGCACCTTATCGATTGGTGAGTATTCTGTACACCTTATCTAAAAATAATGGATGGTAGAGTTGATTTTTTACAAGTTTTCCACAACTTTAATATTCTGCAACACAACCAAACATAGAGTTAAAACTAACAAAAAGTGATCTGTCATTCAATGATCTGACATAATGATTGGTCATCGTATTGAATTGGATGGCTATACTTGCATCTGGGTGGTATTTCGTTACCTGAGCAAAATTAAGGAATTCCCATTCAACAGTAATTATTGCAAAATCACTCTCAACAAAACTTGAGTGAAATTTCTTGTTGATCCTCGTCAATAATAAATTAAGGAAAAACTATTTTCTGGAACAATAGGTAAACATTAGCTGTTAAATTCTAAATGCCCCCTTTAAGATCAAAATCAAGCAGAGGATATGTTGTAGGGTTTACATATTTTATTGTATGCATTGAAGCACCCAGTAAAGGGTGTGGCCTGCCACTCCTGATTTAATATGCATGGATATTATCAAAGGTATTGTTGACCACAGTTTTGCCAATTTCCTGTGTAAGGAAAGGTTTACACGGACAGTTTTCATTTTATCCTGTTTTATTCTCAAGTTTGAGTTCGACAACATTTATTTGAGTCCATTCTCTGGATTTACAACACAATTCAAAAAATAATACAACGAATCAAGACTAAAGAGAAACTTAGGAGGAAACTCAGAAAAGCTCCATAGAGCTTGTAAAAGAGCCCTCCATAAAAAAAAAACAAATATAAAGTAAACAAAAGGAAAGGGAAAACAGAAAAACAACAACAGGAAAACATTAATGATCTAAAGTCCATAGATCATTAATGTTTAGATGTAACATGTTCTGCAACATGTCACAGGCCTGTGTGCAAACAATTTACTGAGTGATGTGATACAGCTAGGGGGTGAGGGGGAGGGTAGAAGCATCTGTAGCAGGGCAGTGTATCGTGAAATATACTAATCATTGTACATGGACAGTTCTCATTTTATCCTGTTTTATTTTTAGATATAACATCTTCTGCAACGAGTAGGCCTGTATCCAAATAATTTACTGAATGACGTGATACAGCTAGGGGTGAGGGGGAGGGTAGAAGCATATTTAGCATGGAAATGTATGCTTAGATATATTAATAATAATTTTTAAATTTCAAAAGGGGAACAATTTTCGTATGGTGTAATTTTTAAGTTTCATAAGGGGAACAATTTTTGTATGGGGTACGTACCACCTTATCTTTGAGCCTGCATGCACCCCCTTACAGCATTCCCTTCACAGTGTTTTCTCTCCACATTTTTAATGTTCCCACAGCTACAGTGATTGTTGAAGGACTGCTACAAAGAAATGTTAACAGAATACTGGTCACAGACTGTAGTCAAGACCGCATTGATGAAATGAAACTCAAGTTTTCACAGGTAAAGAGTTCTGAATCAACTATTGACCATTTTATGCAATAGTTCCTAATCATTTGCAGTTAAGAACCATTTTTCACCATTGCTGTTGGTAAAAGTTGCATTCCCTACTTCGAATCTGCACATATCTGCCTGTATCTGTGCATCTGCCTCCTTTTATAATTGTAATTCCACATTTTCTCCCTTGCTGTCACATTTTAAGACAGCTGTATGGGTTGGCTTAAATCTAAGTTATTGGTTAATTTCATTTCAAGAGAATGAGTTACACAATTGTAGGACTTCCTCATGATAAAGGTAAACTATTAATCCTTTTGTAGGTGAAGGTATCTATGGGGGTGGTTTTATGTGTTTGTGTACAAATATGCATCTGCATGTATGACAGTGCACGTCTTTGTGACACTTTGCTTTTAAAAGATAAGAATAAATGATTTTGAAGGTAGATGTTAGGGAAAGATCCCTACCAATTTTGTTGGAAAGTGGATGGTCCTGTAGATGAGTCTCCACACGAAACACGAAAAATGTATGGATGTACCTCAAGGTCACATGTTACTAACCCATATGCATGTTGCATGCATGGCCATGTACGTACACTTTCATTTATCACCCTAAACTACAATATTTGCACTACAGTAGTATACAGAAATTCTTAATTGGCACAGATTTTATTGACATCAAATTAAAAACATCAGGGTACTGTAGCCCATATTGCATGGGATGTATCATACTGAGAGAGTGTTCAGATTACACATTATTAGTACTTTGTCTGTACCCACCCTGAGGCAATAAAATTGGATTGTGTCAAGATGAGGATAAGCCCAGACATTTATGGGAGGGCTTAAGTAATAAGGTTAAGAGAATTAGAACAGTCAGGGGTGCTATATAACAACTGCCTTTAAAATGGTCAAAGGTTTGGTTCTCAAGAGTCAAGCTGTGAAAATATTGGAAGTATGATTTATCAAGGAAAAAGAAAGTTTTGACCTTAAATTTGACAAACCATGTCCAAAATACTCAGCAAGAAGTTGGTTTATGACATGAAATATCAGTTAATTCCAAGTCAATGGATCACTTTTTCCTGAAATTTTATATTTGAATGTTGAGACAGTATCTAGAGATTAAAAAAAAAATCTGTGATTTTATTCCCAGTTGCAGGAATGGAAAGTTCTCACTTAATTAGCCCCAATTTATGTACATTCTGTATTAACATTTGCTTCGACTGCATGGGCAAGTGATAAGAGCATCTAACTTGAAGCTGGGAGGTCTGGGATTTGACTCCTGGCCGGGTCAGACCAACGACTTTAAAAATGACACCTACTGCCATTGTGTTTGGTGCTCAGTATAAAAAATGGAGTTGGGGAAACAAGCCAGTGAGCCACAACAGGAAAATGCTGTGGCCTGCCATACGTAAAGCAGCCTGTTAGAAACTGGGCTGTAACCTCCATCTGACTATCTGACTACATCAGATGTAAGCTTTCAACTTTTCATATTTTTTCGTCTCCCACAGAATTTAGACAAACTTGAACTTGAGAAAGTGGATGTGGGAGACAATAGTATTCTTTCAGCGTCATGTGATATTTTATCACCCTGTGCCTTGGGAAATGTGAGAATGAAATTTATATTACTTTTTTGCTGTCATTATCTCAAAACAAAATTCCCATTTCTTACATGTCTGTAGAATTCAAGAGGAGATTTCAGCCAAGACATCATGACAAAAGGTCATTCCCAGTCTGTCAAGCCATGTTTTTGTGCTGTTATTCTGTGATAGCCTTTATCATTAACATCAATATCCCTCCACAAAATGAAATAAATTTAAAAAACCTTAATTAAGTCATCCTTATCGATGGTGCTTGTCCAAATGCCTGATACTTTTGTATGTGACACAATAGAGTTTTAAAAGAACTGTCAACATCCTCATGCTAAATTTTGTTGTAATTTTGTAGTGTCACGTCCCTGGCTTCTGATAAGTAGTGCAGGTGATCCATGCAGCTTGACACCATTGGGTACGCCAATTGATTGTTTGATTGGTCTGTTCAAGTCTCATGCCTTATAACAATAATAATTTACAGTGCCTATGTAACGAAGAATCCACATAGAGGTATGTGTTGTTGTTGTCCAATGCCATTCAGGGAGTAAGGCTCGTGCCCCCCCCCCTTAAAATGCACCCCCCCCCCCCCCAAAAAAAAATGGCTCTTACTCCACTGTGGAAGTTAGGCAAAATAGAAAAGACTACTCATTACGGGATATAAGCCTTTAAGGAGATCCGTCATGGCTACCACAGTTTTTAGGGAAAAACTGCGGTTCCTAATTATAGTGCCCGACCATTGGTTCATTTTTCCTATTAGCTGCTCCAATGAGCAGCAGATTTGATTACCATTCTGGTACAATAGAAGCCCAACAACCTTGGGGTTCAAGTAACAACTTACAACAAATCCTGAAATAAGTACTGGCAAAAAACGAATCAAATTATTCAAATTGCACTGAAGGGCTGCCTCCCCTTTCAACTTATTCAGAGAAAAAGTACTATCAAATGTCAACATTCATGGTCATTTTCAAATGCTTAAATAGGCATGTAATTAGTACTGAGTACAGTTACTGACGAGATTGTTCTAAGGGTATTTTTTCCGACATGTCAGCGATATCTATATGTTATCAGTGGAGAGTCATTTATCTAACCAGCAAGTATGGGCAGGTGGGCACTGGAAATGCATAAGTGACTTGGCAACAACCACCAATTAGATAAATGCCTCCTCTTTCTGTATTAAAGAGCTTAACTTGGACAGGAAGAGGTAGGTTGTCAGATTCAAAACTTTTTTCCACCTGTAAATTTTATTATAAATTTCTTTGAATATAATTGGATCAGACCCAAAATTTGTGGAATTTTTGATACAATTGAGATCAAATTAACAGTTACATTAAAGTGAGAGCTTATTACTGTTAAGCAGTGGAGTATTGGGACTGATTGAAGAATTCTGAAAATGAATATTTGCAAACCATTTACAACTGAATGACAAATTTTTGCAATAATAGGAAACACAGCAAACCAATGCCCATGCAGCGCCAGTAAAATTCATTGTAAAACCTGGGATTTTCTTCACAGGGAAGGAAATCTAAGAATGATGGGTTATATCTCTTTTAAGGAGAATAGAACCTTTCAATATTTCATGTGCTTAGACATCAAAACAGGTCTATGATATAGCTCGATCAAACAAAAAAGGCTATTCAGCTTATATGATTTAGAAGACCTCTTATAATTGCCTTATTATGCATGTTTTTTTTTTTTATTTTGAAGATTCTGAACCCAACCACAATTCCAGGGATCAAAGCAAAGATAGTCTGCGGTGCAGCTAATAACCAGCTGGGTTGTCCAGCTGATAGTCAATTACTCAGAGATCATGGCATCACATATGTTGTGGATTTCCTGGCCAATCGTATGGTTAGTATTACCGTCTGTCTCAGTTTTCTCAGGTAACTGAAGTGAAGCTGTATTAAGGTATAAATCTAGAGTACAGAAAAGCCTGTACTGTTTATCTGTATTACCAGATTATCTGTGTAAAGTATAACTCTGTATGTCTGTGCATGTCTCGGAATGGGAACATATGTTCAATTAATGAGTGAATTGACTGAACAAGTCATTGTTGACCAGCTAGAATGATAGTGTGTTGCTTAATGAATGTTACTGAAAATGCATTGGGTTGTCAATTGTGTTAAAACTCTAGGGCTATGTTCAAATTTATTTCTGTGGAAAATTTGTTGGTTAGATGGAGTTTTACAGCCCAGTTTCGAAATGAATTGGTTCAAGTGGAGCTGGCCACAGTGTTTTTTAGTTGTGGCTCACTGGCTCATTTTCCCTGCTCCATTGCTTATGCTGAGCACCAAGCACAATCGCAGTAGGTTCTATTTTTGAAGTCTTCCGTAGGACCTCCCCGAATGCAAGTATGATGCTCTAACCACTTGACCATACAGTTGGTGTGGAAATTTTGTTACCCCTTGGTTTGGGGACATCACATACATTCTCTTTAAAGGAAGCTGCAAGCTGAAATTCAATTAGGTGTGGTAATCTGGTAATTCCTAACCCCTACTTTATGCCTGCCACCATGTCATTGAATCAGCATGCAACTGTGATGGCATATAAGCCAGTAACACACATTAATCAAACGATTTGCGTGTGTGTGCTATCTGATATAACCTTGCATCTTGTATGCACATTGTCTCCCTACCTTGATAACTTACATGTTTTGAAATCTCTAGCTCTTTGCTGCCTGCAGAAATTCTTGGAAAGTTTAATTAGTAATTAATTTTAGTAATTAATAATTAGTAAGGGCTACTTTGTCTAGATGAGTTGTTCCCTGCATATGAATGTAACTCTTTGATTGTGATAACAAAGAAAACCTTGAGGCTGGTATTATTTTAACTGGGTGAAAAATTCAATCATGTGATCAAGACAGGTTGGTGAGCACTGTAATAGAGATTGCTTGTCAAATGCAACTAAGAGGACTGAGCTCTGACATATCTCCTTACATATTATGAAAGATTCTTTGAACAGAAAATAGAATGTGAAAAATTGTGAGATTTATCTGTTTCTTTAAAATAATTTTGGGGTGACTCTTCTTGCCCTTAGGGGTTTTCCATTTTTACCATTTTTTTTTTTTTTTTTTGAACCTTATAAACTTGGAAGTAACATGATGTTTTAATACATTAAAAGAAATTTCAAATTTTATTTGAAGTAAACAACTCTTTTGTGTTGATATTTTGCAGGGAATTGTCAACTGTGCCAATGAAACCTATGGGCGTCTTACCAGTGATCCAGCCATTGAAAGACATTTTGGAAGAGACTGGGAAAACTCAGTGAGTGTTGTTTCAGCAAATCCCATTGAGCATGTGACTAATGCCACTTCCATGTTAAACATTTAAAAGTCATGCAACTCACATAAACATAGCAGCTAACTTGAAGAAAAAAATTACCATATAATGTGCCCTCTTCTGTCAGTAGTCATGAAGCCTACAAAGTTGAATGGGATAAAATTTAGGGCGATACTTCCAAATTTTCTTCAGCATTAAATTCTAGTCCATTCAAAATTCAAACTGCTTTTGGAATAGTCACGACAGTTTGATCATTTTCATTTTTCAGGCCTGGAAGGTTTAAGAGAAAAGTCATGAAAGTTAGCCTAGAACAGTGGGTTAATATTTTACAAGTAAAAGATATTACTCTTCATACATGGAACATCAGTTATATGGTTTTTGAGAAAGTAGATGATAGGTGATTTTGCAAATTTGGTCATGAAATAGTCATGTAAAGGTCATGAAATAGTTATGTAAAGGTGATGTATTCTTAGACAAGTCATAAAATTTTATTTCCCTTATATAAGGTTCAGAAACCCTGCCCTATGTAACACTGATTACAAAACCTTGTCCTGCAACTTTGCAGTTTTCATTGCATTCCATTTTTCTGTTAATTTTTCTTGTTTCTCTATCACTGCACATCAGTTTTCTGAGGTTTTGAAAGCAGTCACATAAATTTGGTTTATGGTGCATGGGGACAACAGTGGTTTGATTGGGAAAGAAACATGTTGAATTGACCTGTCTATCAAAAGTCTGTCCCCACCTTTTTGCTTTAGTGAACAAAGGTCAACAAAAACCAGATAACAAGTTGCCCTACTGGTGCTTGTCTTTCATACCTCGCAAACAGTGATACATCTGATCCGTATTACTTCACCTTTGTATACATCTTTCACTAGCTGTCTCTTATCAAGCTTGTGGTTTCTTGGAGCATGCTTGAGTGAGTTAAGCAGGAAGTCGGGTGAAATGTGATTACCCCACCAAACCTTGCTTTTGGTGGGGACTGGGGTGAAATATCTAATAGGGTAAAAAATTTCTCATGAAGTATCATTTTTTCTCCAGACTGGCTGGCTGTGTTTCCACTAGAGCACAGGGTGTCCTGTGTTTCACCTTCTCAGAATGCATAGGACTTTAATACACCACTGTTTGTATTCTTCAATATGCACAGTATCATATAGCAATGTATTATTTTAAAGGAAAATATTGCATTTAAAATGCTACAACATAGCATTACAAGTTAATACCTCTAGTCATTTTCATATCATTCTGTCTAAACAATAAACCCCAGCAGTAGCTTCATATCCTCGAAATATTATGCACAAGAAGAGTTATGAAAGTTGCATCTTTTGAAGTGTTTTTTAGGTGTGGGGGGGGGGGGAACAAACTTCTGAGCAACAAACAACTGAAGTTCTATCTGAGGGAAACTTATTTCTTGAAAAGAAGGCTACCATTCTGCCTTTTTTGTAATTTCTTATCACTCTTTGCCAATAAATGTTGGTTTTAAAAGGATGAAATATACTTGTAGAACAAATTGCAGTATTTCCCTTTGGGCAAGAGGTTTCCTTTTCTTTGAATTAAACTGTGGAAAGATGTATCATTTGAATTAAATTAGGAATTTGGACTCTCATGGTGTTTTGGTTGCAACTCAGGAGTTCATCATTTAGAAATCATGAAAATTTCTAAAATATTTGAATTATGGAGACTTCAAGTAACACAAGACCCTCAGATGGAGGCTATAGACAAGAAGCAGTGATGAGTGAAAATTAGGGCTATCACAAAAGGCAAAAGCCAAGAAGTGCACATATTCAGTGCCATATTTGGACTCAAACCCTCCCAAATTTTGATTGCTAACTTGGCCTTGGCAGGCCCCTGTACCCTGTAGTTTCCCAACCTGTCCAACTGCTTGTCACACTGCCACACTCATACACTAAAACTGATGTTTTCTCAAAGTCCTTAAGTTGGCTGTGCATGTAAATACTACCTCGGAGGTAGTACTTCCAAGGTTTTATTTTGTTTATTCTGCTTGCTGCTGCTTTTTTTTAATCTGCCTGAATTATTGGGGGTGAACGATATGTTTTGCCCTTAATATTTTCAGTGAGGTGGCAATTGCCCTCAATGCCCCTGCTACGGCTTGTAAAGCAACCTGCCATGGGCAGCCAAATGTTGGCTGATGCATTATTATCGCAAACTACTGTATACCTGTACATCCACAGGTACACCCAGCTATAGCTGTATTCATCAATGCGCCGCAAGTTTATCAATACAGTCATACTGAAAGCACAGATTGATTTTTGTTCCCCAGTATTCGATGAGTATAACCTTTATATAATGTTGCTATTAGTAAAAACATTTGTAGCATTTGCAATTACAATGCGCCTCTTCCAGAAGTTTTCCTACTGATGAAAAACTTTGAAGGGATATTGTGATGGAATGAGTGATTGAAAATCAAATCACTAGAGGCTTTGTCATTTTGCCAGTTTGGATATTTTGCCATCCAGCATGATGTCCAAACACTTTCTGTCTTGCTCTGTCATAAAAATGATGCAAGTTCACGACCTAGGAAGTTGGCATAGAGATTACTGACACTCCTTGGACTTTAACTGGTAGTGGTGTGATGTACACCTTTAATGAGACTTGAAGAGTTACTGCAACAGAGAATGAGTACACCTTTAATGAGACTTGGAGAGTTACTGCAACAGAGAATGAGTACACCTTTAATGAGACTTGAAGAGAATCAGTGTAAACAAAACAAAAACAAAAAAAGCACACAAATTATTTGTAGACTTATTGACATTAAGCAATTTAAACCCTATGTGTACAAGATACTGTTGCTATTTTTGTGGAGCTGAACTCAACAAGAATTTTTTTCAAAGGACGGGCTGAAAATAAATTTAGTTGGTATAATATTTACTGCTTGGTAAAAGTTCATTGCCCTTTCATTTAATTTCTGTATGTTTCTGAACATATCGCTATCCATTTAAACCTGTTGTTATTTGCTAATTAACAGATGGTATATGTGTGTGTTTGCAGTGAATACCACAGAGTGTCTGTGGAACCTGCAACTATTCATTGTCACACCCCAAAGACCTGCAATTAAAATGAATAATTATGATATGCTCAGATGGTTTCACGGAATTTCAACTATCCTGCTTTCATGCTAGGACAGCAGCATACCTTTCAGACCCCCACTATGTCAGTTAGTTAGTTAGTTGGATAAGTTTTACTGCCAAGTTTTCAACCTATTGGTTCCAAGTCTAGCTGACCACGGCCTTTTTTCCAGTTGTGGCTCACTGGCTTGTTTTCCCTACTCCATTGCTTATGTGTGGCATCATGCACAGCAGCAGTAGGTTCCATTTTTAGAGTCTTTGGAATGACTTGACATGAGAATAGAACCCCGGCCTTCCATGTGAGAGGTGGATGCTCTACTGTTAGACTAAATAGACAGTTAGACATGTACTTTTATATTTCCCTACTTGTCAACCATTCTTACTACCCACACCTTTTGTGCAAGTTTTTTTTGTTTTTTTCCCTTGATTTATTTGTTTTCCACAATCTTGATGATCTTACATTTCAACACTTTTCCAATAAAAAAAATAACATTAGAGTTTAGATAATACAAGTATTGTATGGATAATATAGTGTTCTCATTGGTGAAGAATTGTACATTTACAAACCCCCCCCCCCCCAAAAAAATGTCATATACTGACATGTTTACAGCACCTTCTATGGAAGTTGTTGTTTATATATATATATCTATACATATATATTTATGTACATATATATATAAGGCTGGATCGTTACATATATATATATGTATATATATAATGCTGGATCGTTCAGTGGGGGAAATCGGTGTACCGTAAGAACGTTAAGGTGAAGATAAAAAAATAGAATATATTTCCCCTTTGCGTTTTGAGATATGCATACAGGTTATTTCAATGGCCCCTCATACATTAGTGTTATCGGATACGTGTATGCAAGTTGGTATACATTGAAGTAATTACATGTAATAGGTATGGTATGTGGGAATTTACCATACTATTATGTATTCCCATTGAAAATGTGTGTCAAAACGTTAAGGGGAAACATTTTGTTTCGTCGTGGGTGAATCTGTCCTATGGTTCATTTTTTCAGACGATTTTTCTCCCTTATCTGCAATTAGAAAAGTATATATACATATACGCTCTCAAAAGGTTTTAAAATTATTTGTGTTCATGAGAGTGGAAAAGTATGCGTTAATAGTTTTTCGTGGTCTTATTCCATTTATTCAAATTTTTTCTTTAGGTATTTCGTATGACAAAAGCTACTTTAGAGAAAGCAGAGAAGGATGGAATTACAACTCATGAGGCAGCCAATCAAATTGCTGATGAACTCAGTTTGAGGTTACACCCAGTTTGGCCTAGACGTAGTCAAGAAATCATCAGTTCATTGGTTGAGGAACAGTGGCACCTCCAGTCTGTCTGATAATCTTGAATTTTTAACAGGTTTGAAGTGTAATGGATATATAAGATTATTTTGGGGTGAGGAATAAAAATTGTTTTAGGGGGAGGGGTAAAAATTGTTTGAGGGGGAAGGGTAGGAGAAGAAGGGACAACTGGTGGTGGAGTGATGACTAAACTGCAATTTTTTTTTGCTATTTTTTAAAAATCAGGTCTTTCTATTCAGGGTATTGTGCTACTGGATTTCACACGTTGGAAGTAAATACAGTGCACATCATTTTTATACTTGTCAATGCAGTTTGACTTACAATCAAGCTTCCTATTCAAAATTTTTTTAACAGTAGTCACAATTTTTTTCATGTCGTAGGTCTACTGTATCATTGATAATCATGAGGAATGATGAATAGTAATGATAAATATTCTTAATGAGAAAATGAAGTCCTTTGAACTTGAATAATTGTACTAGTCTGTACTGCTTTATGAATTTCATCTAAAAATCCCCTTTGAAACCCTTCGGGGTAAAACCATTTGAACTCAGAAGGTTTCAAATATGGTACCTGTTAAAAAAAACGGTGAACATTCAAAGGCTTCTGTTAGGTTTTTGATGGAAATTGGACAAATGCCAAAATGAATTAAAAATTTACCCTTGCATTAACCAAACCCTTTAGAACCATTGGAAACTCTCTGGTCAGTGGAATTTGGATGAAGGGTCACAATTAAAGGTAATTTTCTGCAGGGATGGCTCCATGCAATCATGTAACGATATTTATCCTGCTCAATTGTGAAATTCACATAGTATTATCTCTTTGGTTTACCTCTAATATTCAATATTTTAGCCCTGATATATCATCAAAGGACACTTGGAAGAGAAATGAGAAGAAAATAGTAAGATTTAGCTGAGTTTAAGCTGGATGTGACTAATTTTGCCCTTTAAAATCTCTTTCAATTCTTTTACATCATTTGGATGGATTAGCAAGTCTTTGCATTGTTTCAACATGATTCTTAGCTCATTTGGATCATGCATGTGAGTATAAAATTTAATCTGATGAGATTGAATCAGTAGTTAGATACAAGTAAAAAAATTTTCCAACAAACTCCATGGTTCTAGCTACCAAAGACTGCCCTTTTTCTGGCCTATATGAATCATGAAGTCTTGTTGAAATAATGAAACAGTTGACAAAATGGTAGAATTTGTAAACAGGTTTAAGGTCTCATTTTATTGTCATGCATGTGCAATGCTTTTTTATATCAGATTTTTATAGCTAGAAACAAGATAAAACTTGGAGTTAACCATGAAGAATTAACTGAAAAACCACTTTCTTAGTAGAGGTGAAGGGCACCTCCAATCTCAGTCTTCCTTGCAGTAGTGTTGCTTCCCTTAAACTATTGGAGTTTCAGTCTTTGTTTTTAATGAAAAACAGAAGTGCCCTCAACTATCTCAGGCCTTGAGTATGCTCTAAATCACACTCTTTGAGAAATTAAGGGGTGTGGGAGGTGTGCTGTTTTATCAAACTTTGAGACACTAACCTTACTTTATATTCCTTATGCGTGCAAAAAATCACATTTCTAACAGTGATTTGAGGCAAGTAATGGTTTGCTATCATTCACATATACCTCAAAATTCAAGGCCTTTAACTATCTTCCCACTGTACCACTGACGTGTTGTCTTTCAAAAATTACTGGAGTTGATTACCTGAGGGATATTCGTTTACTAGTTAATGTTTAAAAATATAGGGTATTATGATGTGAAAGCTTGCTGATGACTTCAAGATTTGAGACTAGTTTTCTATTTTACACAATAACATATACTTAAGTGTCGTATAAATAAATTAAATTATTTATAAATTTAAGGCAATATTGGACAAACGGGAACATGCTGCATCTTTCAAACAGCTCATTATTCATTAACATATAATGTAAAATACTAAAGTACCCTACTCAGGACTGTATTTTAACAAATTAATTATAATTAAACCATAATTACCCCACCATCTGCTAAACTACAAGTGTATGTAAAATTGTAAGTTTGATGCTGCCTGACTATGTTGCAATAATATATTTTAATATATATTAATAAATAATTCATACTTATGCATGTTAAATTTTTTGTAAAGCTGAGTAGCTTGAAGAATACCATACATAAATTGTTCTCCCATATTTTCAATTCTTTAAACATACACTCAGTAACACATTGAGTGTTTTTAAAAGCCAAGCGGCATACTACATCATTTGATTATCCTAAACAGAAACATACTTTTCACTTTTCACATGTCTGGAAAAGACTTATGTTTTCCCTCTAAAGAAGTTAAACTATTGTATATTGTACTATGTTCCATACAACACACAGTACAATTGATCTTACTTTTCATTACAAAGTCTGTTCTTGCTTGCAACATGTGATACAATTTTGTTCATCAGGGTCGACTCATTTTGCTGGTACTTTTAGAAATCAACATCACTAAACTGAGAATCTTTTCTGCAAAGGCTTTTTATAGATCTATCTATAAATACTATATTAAATTACACTGTCAATAAAGTTTTAAAAATTTCGGTGGTTGTATGAGTAAACAATATTGTGCATGTCCTGTGAGGTTATTAACTGAGTCAATGCTCTTTTAATTTGTTTTTAAAAGTGAATGCTTCAACTTGAAAATCAATGGGAGCATGGGTGGGGGGGGGGGGGAGGGTTGAACAAGAAATGACATATTTCCATTGACTTCCTCTTGTCAAAAAATATTTTTGGAAACAAAGCAAGTCCTTTTATTCCTTAGCCCCCTTCCCCTTTTTCCTAACCATTGCCACTAAACCACATTTTGACACAAAATTTCTATTTGTGCTGAATGCTGCCTGGACTCTAATTTTTTATAGTGGTTTTAACCATCTAATGGAGGAGCATGCTGGTAGGACTTTGCTCTTCTTCTGTTTGTTTGCATAACTTCAACATAATACTGGAACAATTACTCCTACATGTGTTTGGTTTTTTTTTTTCTCAAATTTAACTGGCCGAATGTGATTATTAGTTCCTACAGGTGTATTTATTTCTTAAGAAAAATAAAATCATGGAAAAGTACTCTTCATTTTGAAAAACCTTTTGTTATGAATAAGAGCAAATAATTTATAAACAGTAAAAGGTAGTCTTCAAAAATATTTACAACTTTTATATGTTACAGAAAAATGCATTTTTAATTTTTTAAGCTGCAACAATCATTTTACAATATTTGGGGAATAAAATATTTTATAGTATTATGTGTAGGGCTGTTCATTGGTATTCAAACATTTTTAAGGAGCTAACTTAAAGGCAGACACTCATCACCTCTGACTGTTCAAATTCTCCTGACCAACTAACTTCTGGCCCCTCCCATAGCCTATTCCACCCCTTGTGTAAACACAATCCTGGTATGCAGAAGGGATATCCTGGTGATCATACAATGCCCTATGAGTGGCCAAATCAAAACAAATCGTGTGCATGCTGCCAAATATGAGGTACTGTACGGTACATTTATGAGGTATTTATTTTCAAATGCATTATTACATATGCAAATAAAGTGTGGGTTTATGAGTGATGGTCTTTCAACTTCCAATCTCAAAATTTAAAAGACGATGCCTCAAATATTTCTGTATAATTCTGTAATTGTAATTATTGCAAATGGAGCTCAAATTGTTTTTAATTTTGATTAGGTGAGTTGAGGGGTTCTTGGTGTTTTCTTTGGGGTGTACTCAATGTTCCTGGGGTTCAATGCAGGCTTGGGGCGATTACATCTCAATGTAATCGATTACGATTGCGATTACTTCATATTTTACGTTTGCGGTTATGATTACGATTACAGCTAAAATTGAAAGTAATTGATTACGATTGCGATTACATTGCAATGCAATCATGATTGCAATCGTGATTACATTTTCTTTCCACATAAACAATGTAGTAGGCAAAACAATCCAGTGCCCACAACTGGAAAAAAGGTGATGGACATTGCTCTAGATAAGCCCAGACAGAACAAAGTCCTCCCAAAGTAGAGATTATTAAACCCATGCACTTCTAACTCATTTTAAGCTGGAACATCCAAGAAAGAGGGACAATTAAAGTTTGTCATTCCAACAGAAGAACCAAGCACTGAAAAAGTTGTTAAGTAACTTTACTTCTTTGTTCAATTCAACTTCAATGTAATCAGAAATGAAACCACGATCGGATTACTTTGCCATTGTAATCAGTTACGATTGTAATTACTTTGCAATTTTCACAAAAGTAATCGATTGCGATTACTACTACTGCAAAATGTGTAATCGATTGCAATCGATTACGATTACTGATTACGATTACCCCAAGCCTGGTTCAATGTTTCCAAGGTTCCATGTTCCCTGTTTCTGGATTATTTTGATAATTTAGCCATGTTTACACAGTGCTGTATTCCTGAGGTTTGATGTTTCCTGAAGTGCAGATGCTCCCAAGATTCGGGAACGTTGAAACTTGGGAACAGAGAACCTTTGGAACATTGACATAGCTCCGTTCTCTTTATGTCTGCTCTAAAATTGAAATATTAAGGGGCACATTACAATATGCATCTTTTTGTTTCCAATATATGTACCAGGTCCTATCCTCTTGAGTGTTTGTGAAAGCAGGCATTTTTTATATACGAATTCGGGCACCAAGTGATGGTCTGATTTCAGTCGGCCCGTAACTGGGGTCCATTAACTTTAAATTTTTCGATTTCCTTGCTTACCTCTAACATGGATGGTTGTACACAAATTTGTATCTTAAATTCTCCAAGTTCACTAAATATCAGGGTTTGAAATTCATTTAAAGAATAAATAAAGGCGGTTTTAGACTGATGGACCCCACTAATGGCGGCCTACGATCACTAAAAACAAGCGCTAATCGGATTCGTCTATAGCTTGGCCATTTGATCCACTGGAACTATAAGAGGCTGAAGCTTTAATTGAAATGTAACATTTGATGTGATTTGCTGTGTCTTATTTGAGTGTGTACTCGTAGTATTTGTATAATTTTAATTAAATATTTTACAAAATTATCTCATGGTTACTATGTGTCAATCAGCCTTAGAAAACCTAAGGGGAGTGTCCCCATTCCAAGCACAAAGTCAAGAAATTGGGTAAATTGTCTGGCACAAAGCAGAGTCAAGATATATTTATTTATCCAAAAGAGGAATGTTCTCAGTATTTTATGTAAATGTTTGAACATTACATTCTCTGGATAAGTTTGGATTCTTGTGTGCAGGTATATTTTCATCAGGATTTCTCAAGTTTAGATAGCAGCTTTGTTCACAGGTATAGCTGACCATGCTCACAGTTGTGAGTGGTGCAGGTCAAGGGCAGTGTTACATAAAATATTAAATTTTTAAACTATTTTTGGGGGAAGGGGTGGGAAAGGGTATGCCCCAGTTTGAAATTTTTGCAAATTGCTATTCTTTGAGCCAATTTTCCCTTTTCCTTCACCAATGAATTTAAATAGTAAATGACTCCAACACTTTTTGGGGAGCATTAGTCTTTCAATTCAAAGGCTGGTTGTACCTTCCATAGAACTCCCCTATGCTGTGGGGAAAATGGGAAAGTCTGTAATTTTATCCACATCTTTAAATTTTGGGTGTTTTGTGTTGGAAAAGCACCTTATGGTCATAAAATTTGAAATCATACATGTTTCAATTTTCAGTCATCTAAACGTCTGAAAAAAGTCATGAAATCCTGCTGCCATCTTACACTTCATTTTTAAATACCATTTGCCTTAATTTTAAACTCTTTTTCTATGCTGTATTTCAGAAAACATTCCAGGGAATTTCTCATTTGAAGTAAAACATGGTACAGAATGAGGCTGCTCTTTATACAATTTGTAAACTTTCTATATAGTAAGATTTTTATTGAATCAGTGAAATCTTTCAAAGTAAATTAGGTTAAATATTTTTGAGTTCTTCCGTCTTTAACTTATAGTCATAAGGTTTGCACAATTTTAACTTATTGTTAACATTATTAGTTTTAGTTTAAAGAGCCAATCCTCTCACCCCAAACTACAGTTCTTATAGGCACTTAATTCAAACAATGCAGAGTACCAAAGCTTATATTACACAGCTTGAACTGTGTTTAGATTATACACAGTGAGTTTTTCTATATACTCACCCTGAAGGAATAAAGTGAGATTGTATCTGGATGAGGGTGAATTTCAGAAAATTGTGGGAAGGGCTTAAGAAAGAAGGTTGGGAGAATTGGTACTGTTTGGGGTGAGAGAATTAGGCCTTTAAACAGGTATATTTAAAAATTTTTACTAAAACATGAGTGTGGAATGAAAGTGTCCTGTTATGTTTATTTTTCTTGTTTTATCTGTAACCTGAAGTGGATTGTATGAAGTTGTGTAGCCAAGGAAGGGGGACTTTCAAAATGTGTAAAAAATGTACTCCACTAGCATTAATAAACAGATCTGTCATAGCTATAGTATTACACAGCAAAGCTGGTCACATGCTCCAGTATATATGGAGGGATTTGTGTTTCTTCTCTTTATATTTGTTAAAACCTGACATTAAACCTTCATACTTTATTCCTCTTATTCATTCATCTCTCTAGAAAATAAACCTTTTAGCTTCTCAAAAAGTGTGTCATCAATCTTTGCTTGATTTTCTTTTTGGTCCTTGTTTTATCTATAGACAAATCCAGACCATTACTGGGGTCTATCACCGTTTAATCTTTCGATTTCCTTGCTTACCTGTATCATGGATGATTGTGCACTTCATTGTATCCCCTCAATTTCACTGAATATGAGGGTTTGAAATTCAAGTGGGCGATAATTAATGTAAGTAATGGCTTCCTCCAGTCCGTATGTGCTAGCGCTGCTCAGACTGGCCTATACCAGGAAGCAAATGTCCTCTTTATCTTTCCCTCCATCAGCTCCAACCATTTTAAGGGGCATTCAGTTTTTTTTATAATTTTCCACAACCTTAATTCTGCCCCACATCCACTTGAAAAAAAAACTGTGATCAGTCTTACATTGTGATTGTTTTTAAAGTGTTGTGTAGGATGTCTAGTCTTGCATCTGTGTGAATATTTCATACCAAGCAAATATTCCTAAATTTCCAATCAACAATAAATTTCAGGCATGAAATACTTCCTCTTTTTGGAGGAAATTCCACCTTTTTGTAACTTTCCTTCTTTTTTTTTGCCAAATACCTCAAAAGTTTGTGTCATAAAATGCCCCATACATCTCAGATATTAAACATGTACAAACAGCCCTAAAAGTTCTATCCATTCAAAAGTCTGTGTTATAATGATGTCAATGCCACTAGGGGCCCTAAAGCTTGCCAATTAGCCCCCAACCCCTTTGTTTGCCTCTCGATTTGTTTAGAAGTCTCTGGCTCATTTCTTCTTTTTTTAGAAGTCTTAGGCACTGAGACTCATCCCTGAATTGAAATGACATTAGCATTTCTTTTAACCAGAAAGACTTTTTCAATATTTCTGTACTTTGAAAATCAGCTCTTTCAGAAAGGGAAAATTAGGTGCTGTAAACAAATAGTTGATATTTTCTGTCAGAAAAGGCAAACAAGGTACTACTAGACGAGCAGAGTAGCTTTAAAGGGAAATGTTGCATTTGTTTTACAAGGAAATTTCTTCCTTTTAAAACCAATATTTATTGGCAAAGAGTGATAAATAATTACAAATAAGACAGTATGGTAGCCTTCTTTTTAAGAAATAAGTTTTCCTCAGACAGAAACTCAGCTGTTTGTTCCTCAAGAATAAAATTGTTTCCCCAAACTGTTAAATTTTTAAAAGATGCAACTTCCATAACTCTTCTTGAGCATAATATTTTGAGGAGATAAAGCTATTGCTCAGGGTTTATTGTTGGGACTAAATGATTTAAAAATGACTAGAGCTATTTACTTTAAATGCTATGTTGGAGCAATTTAAATGCAATATTTCTCTTTAAAGGAGTGATTTTTATTTTAAATGGATGGTAGCAAGATGTTCCATGAAATTGCATCCAAACAGCTATTTTTGATCTTCCATAAATTAATTTGCCTTGGAATTACTTGCTTAATATTTTTGTCTTGGAATTACTTGCTTGATATATTTTTTCCTGGCAGCTCTGTGAAAAATGCTTTTTGAATAGCCATATACAGTTTCAGATTTTCAAACCGTTTTGCCAAGGTCATTTAACCAGACTTGCCAAACTTCCAAAAGTTAAAGACTGAGTGAATACCTCAATCTATTCCAATGCACTGAAACCTGACTTAAGGAGCTAATCATTCCCAAAATGCAGCTATTAACAGGTCTCATTACAGCATATCTTTTCTATGCCCTAAATATTTACTCAAATGGATATTAAAGTGTAAATGCAGTCACTCCAACGTGAGTAAGTATAGACCTTGTGGATATCATGTCACAGAGTGGAAAGTAAGCACTCCTTTGGGGGGCAAAATAAAACAACACAAGACAAATGCAGACAGCTGATTTGTCAATCAGTCCAATACAGTCACAGTCTGCTACACATGCCAGGCAAATTCTTATGTGCGTGGACAGGTGTTCCATTGTTTTGCCTCCACGGATGACGTCAGTGTGTCGTCAATGCACAAGGTCTATAGCAGACTGTCCTGTTTCATTATTAGCTTGTTCGATAACGCGCTCACGTTAACTCGTGTCTGGCGCGACGACGTTCGATTAGCTAATGACGTATTCGTGCTTACTCGTGCCAGGCCCAAGTGAGCGACCCTTCGAGTCGGTTACTTAGGTAAGTATTCCATCGTGCTTTGGGAAAACATGGCAGCTAAACAAACAACATGCATTCATGAACAATTTCTGAGCACGTAAATACAGTGGGGTAAACATGAAACTTCTGACTTGTGAAAAGTGGTTGATGTGTGAATTAGTGAAGTCACTCAAGTATTATTTCTCAAGACTTTTCCAAATGAGCATTGTTTCGAGTCTACGTTCATCATTCAGGGGAACCGCATGTAATACGTACGTACCAGAGTTTGCTCTGCCACACAGCTACAGGCTCTGTCATTGGCTATTGTGAACCAACTTCCCCAATAATTACCGTAAAATGTTCGTTTCTTTCACCCAACTGCGCATGACCATCGTAGCCCTAGCTTGAGGCTTGAGTAAGTCAAGACAAGCAAATTGAACACGCTATATCAGATCTTAGGCATCATATGACAACATTTCTTTTCCTCAATTCTGAAATTTACTAGGGGAAACTACTTGATTTGTCTTGAATATAGGATGATGATGTCCTGTTGAGTGTCCTGTAAGATACTCTAAAGAGATGTAAGAAAATTGAGAGATTTATCTGTTGCTTCAAAATACGTTTTGGATGACTGCTTCTGCCCTTTCAATTATGAGGCAAAATAATAGACATGGAATGCTGAATCTTGTTTCACTGCATTTGATATGCTGATATGAAAGCAGACAATCTATTATTGTACAAACTATACACAAATATGAACAAATTTACATGGAAGTCTCAAAAGTCTTTCAAGGCACTTTACAAATCTCCACATTTTTACAACATTTCCTGTACAATTATATATAAGCCTTCCTACCTAATGGGGAATATGAAATTGTCTTCATTTCTGCCAAAACAAAGGTTCTGAAAAAAGAAAGACGGTATATGTATTAAAACTATTCAAAACAGGGGAAAGCACCACCAGTAAAAAGCAAAAAAGTTGTGAAATGATTTTAATTTTTTTCCAGCTATTCCAAACAATGGTGAAAAATTTCAAGTTTGCAGTTTGGGTGGTTTTTCTGCAAGCTGGATTTTCATATGACAGTATTATCTCCTACTGTTTAAGGGTTAGCCATTATTCTGGAAATCCTTCTTGAATATCTTACAAATCTTACAAAACTTTAACTTTGCCAGGAATAGATATGAAATATGATGTTACATTTATACAAGTAGCTTAGGAGCAAAAACCATCATACCATATAAGAAATACACCAAAGAAATTTTCTAATGACAGATGGAGTCGGAGTTATGGAATGTATCAAAAATAATCCAGTCCTCACAAGAAGCACTGACCTATAGAGCCAACTGCTACATGAACGACTCAGCTCAGCAACTTTTGAACAAAACTTTCTCTAACTTAGATTTGGAATGTTGTTACCATTACAAGTTGCAATACAAACCCCAGAAAACTAAACAACTAATTCAGAAGGGTTAAATTCCTACTATAATTCCATTTGTGTTCAGATCATGTTCAGTTTCCCCGGTACCCTGTGGGCCCGACTTATGACTGCACAAGAAATTGAGGTCACAGTCATAAACCCACACACACTACAAGGTTTTGAACAACAATATGACCTGTGCAGGTTAAAATGGGTAAAGTTAGAAAGTGCATACAAAGAAGAGTTCAGGAAATGGGAAGTCTTGAGCAAAATTGCCAGACAATCCATTTTTGATGAAGATGTATTGCCATGATCACTATGGTTGGAAAGGCCAAGGTTGGGGGAAATTTGGAATCTTTTTGCATAAATTTATGTTAACTGAATGAACATACTTGTAAAACTAAAAAAACAGCACCCTTTGCAACTAGGCCTGCTCCTGAAGTGAAGTTTTCTCCAACATTAACCCTCCCCTTAGTTCTGTCTCTCAGGCTAACAATGGTGGATAATATTTCAGGAAATGGACCTCTAGTTTACTTACATCTCTGTGTATAACAGATCTCACAACAATTTATGGCAGAAACACAACTGAAAAGACTTGATCTTCATTACATGTTAAGTTAAGAATTCTCTACCAAATACTGTGGACCGACAGTCTTTTGAAGTAAACAATACTGAGTCAGATACCACAGTACTAGATAATGGCTCTTTGATCCTGCCTGCCTGGTCACACCAGGTCATCTCCATTAACAAATCTTGTGAAGTGTGAATAAACTTTTAAACTGTCTAGTGTCCACGGAGAAAGTTCTCTTATCAGAGGTTTTTCTCAACAAGACAATGGACTGTTCTGTGATGGACTGAGGCAGCAAAGTTGCTTACCCATTACCAGGTGTATAGTGGGCTAATTAAATAGGATCATCTAACTGGTAGCATATGCTTGATTAGATGGTTTAGTGAAGACAAGCGGAAGGTGCAAACACAGTGCCCTTCAGAGGGAACACGTAATGTGAAGAACAATTTCTGCATACAAAACCTCCTGAAAACAATCCCGACCATCCCATTCCAGCATTGATGTTCTCAAACAGCACAGTAATAGTACTGAACACACACTTCACTTCACTTTATTAGCCCAGCTTCAGTTATGATCTCAAATGAGTTTTCACTGCATCATTTTGCTCATTTCCTACATTTCATACATACTTACTCTTTGCACAGCAGTGCTGATGCAAGTTTCTCAACTGCTTGATGGTATATCAATTCTGAGACAGTTACAGACATGCAAATCATTTGAAAAAATACTATTAGAGGGCACTGTGGAAATAAACAATATTTGTTTTTATAACTTGTACAATGGTATGCCTAACTCTGAGATGATCCCTCCTGACCATTGATCCCTCCAGATTAGTGATCAGCAACCCCCCTCCCCTCACAGGAGTGCAGGGCAAGTCACTCCTTAGACCACAAGTTGGTTGCCCTGGCTGACTGTCCATGACTTTCAAGCACTGATTTGATGAGATATATCAGAAAGTTTTGACCTTGT
Organism: Holothuria scabra; assembly: GCA_037179385.1. Lineage (NCBI taxonomy): Eukaryota > Metazoa > Echinodermata > Holothuroidea > Aspidochirotida > Holothuriidae > Holothuria > Holothuria scabra. The sequence continues at coordinate 19,528,737 of CM074181.1, forward strand.
GAATATTAATCAGACTAACACTTAACGCAACTTTTCTTCAACAGAAGGCTTCCCTAACCCATAACTTGTAAATGGAATTTCTGTGCAGGCTGATTCCATCTACACCCTGTTGACTGCTACTAATTACCCAGAGTTCCCAGCCATACAGGAGGAGGTCATTCAAACTAAAGAGCAGTATTAACAGTGAGGGCAGCACCACAAAAGGCTGGAGAGTACAGTATCAGTCGGTGGGTCTAACTTGCAGAGTTATCTTCTGTTGGTTGTCTAACACCTCCCTCAGTTTATTTTCTGTCATTGTGAGTCTCTGCTCAAGAATATTCACGGTCTGCACATGAAAAGAACAAAACACAATACTATAATTATAACACCTTGAAAATATAATAGCAAAGCAAGTCCCAAAACACACACTTATAAACCCATTTGGCCAGTATAATATTTCTCATAGCAACATAGCAATAAAGCTGTCACATTATAGCAAGGCACAGATCAGTGTTAATATTAAAGTGCAGATAGCACAATCCTTCAGCTGTTCTAAAAATCTCCTCAAATATAATCTTCAGGGAAGATTATGCCTTTCTTTTTTTAAGAAAAATTTCATATGGGTCATTTTTTTCTGCTCAGCTCCACACAAAACTGAGTAAACTAATTATCTCCCACTAGCTGACTAAAACAAACACAACAGGGTTTTCAGCTATGTGATTGGTCCCAGAATGGAGTCGAAGTTCATCCAATTCAACAAATTTTATCACAACTATTGTGCGCCTGGTAGTATCAAAAGGCACCTTTTTGTATCTATAGTTAAAAGATAATTTAATAAGAATAGACTCATCGATCCATCCAATTCAACAATTTTTAGCATGACTATTGTGTGCCTGCTAGCATTCAAAGACACCATTTTGTATCTGTAGATTAAAAGATGATTTAATGACAACAGACTCAAGCTGTATGCTTGCTATTCACCAAACTGAAATTGAGAAATTGCCCAGTCATATTCCAAATCCCCCATCCCCCAAACATATAAGGGAAAATTCTCCCAGGTACAAAGTGATCAATCAATCCTTTTTTGCTCTGATTGCCTTTTATGAACTCTGGAGTCAAGCTTTCTGCTAAACCCTCTAATATATAATCCACTTCGTACATTCTATATAAACTTCTTTGTACATTCTATAATGGAGGTGACATAATAACTTTGGTGTACTCTCATCACCAGTAAGACCTTCTCAAAGACCAATAGTCACTTTCTCATACTTAGGATTTCTAGTAATATGTCTGGGTAAGGAACATATCCAGTAGAAGTACTCCAGAGACCAACAGTCATAGAGATGCATGCAGTTCTGGATGAACCAGCCAATCAAAAACTTTCCTTTGTATCGTTCAATCTTGAAATTTCTTCCCATTCTGTGTACCTGAATGGTGAAACCCCTCTTCATTTAAAGAGGCTCACTGAGTTCATATTGTTAACTTAATGAAAGTGTTCAGGGTCAATAACAATGCTTATAGCTTTTAGTTAGCACAATAACTCAAGATTCATATCTAACAGTTACAGAAAAAGTTCAAATTTTGAATTTTGTGGTGTCCTGACTTGTACCAGTTCAGAGCATAATTTGGAAAAGTGTCTGGTCCCTAATTTTTGAAAACCAAATAAAGCCGTAATGTACTCACTCATAAAACAGTTACTTGAATGTAGTTAGTTAGTTAGTTAGATGGAGTTTTATGGCCCAGTTTCCAACCTATTGGTTCAAGCCGAGCGGGTCACGGCCTTTTTTCCAGTTGTGGCTCACTGGCTTGTTTTCCCTACTCCATAGCTTATGCGGAGCATCACGCACAACGGCAGTAGGTTCCTTTTTTTAGAGTCTTTGGTATGACTTGACCTGGGAAGCAAACCCGGGCCTTCTGCGTGAGAGGCGGATGCTCCACCCTTAGACCAAACACACCGTATGTAGGGATATGGGGATTGTTGAAGATCAACCATTTGCCATTGGCCTGTGAAGGAATTTTAATAGGTTGGAAAAAATTTATTGAATTTCATGAACCAACTCAATGAGCCAATTTAAACCAACTACATAACCAAACAACCTTACCTGTGTAAGCACATCTAGCTGTCCCACCATATTTTCCAGGGTCTTTGCAAGTCCAGCAGGCATTTCTTTCACCTCCAGGGGGGCTGTTGAAGACCCAGCTGGACCACCAGGTGTACTCTCCATGTGCATACTTCTAGCTTCCATGTCACTAGATGTTATATCTAAATCATGCAGTCCAGCAGATGGTCCTGATCTTCCACTCTGAATAGAAAGAAAAAACAAAACAAATTTCTTACCCCTACAGCTCGAATTCTCACTGCAATAACAGGCCAGAGTTTTAGATTTTTCAGGTGTGCTACTCCTCTGAAAATTAAGGAGTGTGGTAGGTATGCTTTCTTATTAAATCCCATTTTCATCTGGGATTGCAAAAAATCACACTCCTCTCAGTGATTTGAGGAAAGTGTGGTGTGCGATCACACAAACATGCCTCAATATTCAAGGCCAGCTGCAAAGCTTCCTTTTTGTGTACCTTTCCTGCACTAATCATTTGTTTGAACCTTTCAACAAGCAATTACATTGCCCAAGACTAATTCTTCACTGCTGAAGAAACTTTGTTAGCTTACCAACCTTTCCAAACAATTTACATTACAGTCTTGAAATTTGAGAACCTAAGTGTGTTTTCTCTGTACAGCCAATTTGCTGCACAACAGCCATCTTCATCCTACTGAAAGCTGGAATTCAATAGCTGGAGAGCTGACATCCTCGCACTAATCTAAATTGGTGGTTTTTACCATATATTTGTAAACCTTACCCTATGCTGAGAAAACAATGCAGGACCAAGGTTGGTGACGGTGGGTGTCTTGTTCCCCATATCTCTCGGTTCAATGTGAGCATTGACCTCTGGCCCCATTGGTCTTACAGCCTGCTTGTAACCTGGTGATCGTGGATGTATATCATGAATGTGGGGAGGGGGATGCACCTGGGTACGAGCTCTATGTGATTGTAGGACTTCATTGTAGTCTACTTTATCAAAGTTGGTCTTCCAAACTAATACCTGAAAATTTAAAGGAAAATTTGAAACATTGTTAAGTGGCATTAGCATGTTTCCATAAGGTGTTTGCAGTGTCAGCAAGCAGAGTTTGAACACAAAAGCTGTTTTCCAATTAAAAGGGCAAAAGCTCCCAATTCAAATTTATTTTAGAAAAACAGCCAGATTTAACAGATTTCTTCTTACTTCCAAATTTCAGTCATGATATTTTGGGACCAAAGCATTTCATATTCAAAGTAAACCAGTGATTGATATCCCAAATTTTTTAACTTAGTAGGAAAATATTGTCACATGACTCTTAAGAGCCAATTTTAAAACAAGACAGACTACAAAACTAAATGAAACTAAAATCTGCTATTACCTAAGGTTAACAATTAAAAAGAATGCAAAGAAGGTACAGAAATGTTTGCAGTTTCAACACTTAAAATGAAGACTTACTTGTTCATCAGCCCCACCTGAGGCAAAATGTTCTCCATTTCTAGAAAAGCTTACTGCCGTAGCAGGACCCTTCAAAAACAAATAAAAGAAGGTTGACAATGTTAAGTATTCGCATATTTACTGGTCTTCCATTGCTGACATATCATGTAAATAATACTTAAAAGTTGCAACTTTTAAGTTCTAACTTTTGTCCCAGATTACCAGGTCCCTTTAACCCTTTACCATTGTTTGGGTCCTTTTGGACCCATGCGGAGAGCTCGGCTGTCACCCATCTTTACTGTTTCACGCGGAGCTCGAAACTGCGAGTAGCTACCCGAAAATCTGGCCACAACAACGAGAGAGACAATAGTCTACGGAGGCCGATGCGGGGCGAGCTATGTCCGCTTTTCCGCCCACTCCCCAGACGCGCAAATATGCCCCGATCGGAGCACAACGGTAAAGGGTTAAAGCAGTCTTATTGCTAAATGTCTTTACATGGATCCTGTGCATCATAAATTTATGATGTGTGTCTTGATTACCAGAGTTTATGAGATTAGTTGCTCTTTTCTTGGGACAACTAGATATCACTGTTGGACTGGAGTTGTAGAATATTCCTAAGGTGCTCTCCTGTTGTACAAGTCAACTAAAAGGACTTGCACCATATTTGAACTAACTGTATTTGAAACCAAACTTGAAATTGCACCATATTAGAACCTTTGACCTTTATACCCCAACATCTAGTTGAGACTATACAACACACACCTGTTGGAGCGTCATGCTTTTACCCTAGGTCAGAGATTGATGATGATTGCACACACATGTAGAATCATTTACTTCATTTTTTTCCATTTCCTCACTCTCAACAAGTGATATCCCAAAGCTTTCCTTTATCATGACAGACATGACAACAAACCTGATAGATCTGAATGGAAGAATGGAAATGTTTATGTGCAACAAGGTCAAAGCAAAAGTGGTCCTCCATTCTTCATGGCAGTTATAGAAAATGGAATTTAATTGATGGCAATGCAACTCAGGTATGATAAAAAGTGCCAAGTGGAGGAAGTATACCAATATGCCTGCATCACGGACTTATATACATGTACAGGGCATATAACGTGTACGTCCTATCCATAGATGGTTGCCTTTGACTGGGATTAAAAAGGCATACCAATTTGTATGATTTGACGACGACTCTGTAATATTTTAAACAAAGATTTAACTTCAATGAGAAAAAATATCATATTCCTGCCATACGTGTTGTGATTTTGACCTTACTTGGCTATATTTCAAAAATATTTCAACTTTCTCCCAGTTTCCCAGTTTCCAACCTATTGGTTTAACTCAAGCCGGCCACAGACTTTTTTCCAGTTGTGGCTCACTGGCTTGTTTTCCCCACTCCATTCCTTATGGAGAGCATCACACACAAAGGCAGTGGGTTCTACTTTTAGAGTTTTTGGTATGACACAACTTGAAAAAATAAACCCAGGCCTTCCGCATGAGAAGCGGATGCTCTACTGCTAGACCAAACATGCAGTCAGTGCACAGGTGAGATCCCTGCAAATGCTAAAGGTAACATCCAAGCCTATATTCCTGCGCATGCTCTATGCCAACCAGTGATGTAAACATGAATGAGTCCATTGAGGGAACGGCTCAAACTGAATATATTTCAATACTCTTCATCCATTAGCAGTTCCTTTTACTTGGATGCACAAACTTTACTACCTGATGACCATGTAAAGTGTAGAAGAGCCTCCCTTCGAGCAAATCAAGTATCTTGAGTGTGGCGTCATTGGATGCTGTGATGAGGTAGTTTCCACTGGGATGGAAAGATAAACTGTTAACAGCTCCAGAGTGTGCTAAAATAATGAAAGTACAGTGAGAAAACTATGAATTCATGCTTACTAACAATGTAATCTAAGAAAACGGAACAAGATGATCCAGTGTGTGTGACAAGCACACAAGCTCTAATCTCAAAGTAGGCGGGGGGGGGGGGAAGGGGGGTGCAGGGAATGAACTCCTTTTATTCCTCAAGTCAAAAAATTCAAAAATATATATTTAAGACCATGAAAAATAAATTCTAACAGTCTAACTCCCATCTTCATAGGACATTCCTGAGCTGAGATATAAAATGTTGAAGTTTATTCACTCAAATTAAAATGATACATTGCGCAATAATTTGTGATGTCATTCTTGTACTACTCAATTTACAATCTTTGTATTTCTTTGTCTTTCCGAATGTTACTGCACCTTGTACCAACGTGTGATAGCACTCTTATTCTTATGAGGTGATGTAATTACAGTAATTAAGCCCTCCTTGTCCAACATGCTATGCAAGGAAACAGGAAGTGTTCAAGGTCATAAAAACATTTTTAATTTTAAAGGGAAGCAAAGCATGTTATGTGAGTTGTACAACAAAAAAGTCACAAATTATTGCGCAATCGACCAATTTGATCCAAGTGAATAAACTTCAACATTTTATATCTCAGCTCAGCAATGTCATATGAAGATGGGAGTTGGACCGTTAGAATTCACTTTTCCTGCTCTTAAATATATATTTTTGAAATTTTTGACTTTAGGTACCCTTTAAATGCTCTCAAGGAGGAAATGTGGAAACCACTTCAGTCAAGTTCAGTGTATGCAAAAAATGTCAGTATGGACACAATGTTTAAGGGACCTTAAAAGACCTTATGCATTGATGATATGCTGAAGTCATTTTGGAGAAATAGTAATGAGATGTGGGCACACATCTGAACTTTGTGTACATCACATATGGAACACTCAACTGCTCACAGTAGAATTCGGTCCACATGTGTAGAAGACTTGTGCGTGTATCTCATTAGGTGACCAATCAGCTGTTTGCATTTGATGATGTTGGTTTGTTATTCCTTCAAAGGAGGACATACTTCTGGCATTATGACATCATAGGCTTAAGGTCTACTATGGATTAAGTAATCCAATGAACAGGAATTTTATTCTCAAGGGTAACCCACTGAGTTGTAAAGCTTTTTATGATAAACTTTTAAAATCATCTGCTGTTTGTAATAAGTGCAATACAAAATGGTCCTATAATCATGATGTCTCTAAAGATTCAAGGCCATTCTATTGCTCTATTAATTTTGATTGTTCCACTGATGTACAAAGAGTGGGTTTCAGTATAGGCAACTCCATAGAATTATTTATACTAAGAGATATCTTTACCTAATCAATGCTATTATATGAACAAATATACCAAACAATTAAGTATCTCTCTTGTAAAGCTACTAATTACTCTTTAAAATATGCACCGAGTGTAAGAAGTAGGCAAAACCAACAAGGAGTGATTGAGTCAACAGCTCCACTGAGCATTTTCAAGTTCTTAGTAACAGATTGCTACAATCTCCTTTCCTACTTTCCTTTACCTTGATAATGTTGTAATAGTTTGTTCATTCTGATATCCCACACCTTGACAGTGCTATCTGTACCAGCTGCTGCTATACATGTACCACTAGGATGAAATGCTACAGAATGGACAAAGCTGAATAAAAAAAGAAATAAAAAAAAACCAGAATGCAAAAATGCATTGAGATTTCGATGATACATACATGCTCTTTTCAATGAAATGCTACATTTCTTGTAAGAACTGGTGACCCGAAGTGACCTTTGACTCCACGTTAGTAACTGGTTTTTTTCTTTTAACCCAAACAATTCTACAAATTTCATACTGTGCCTTAAGATATTTCGCAAACAATCTGCTTACATCATACACATCAACATATCAAGTTTGAAATGAATCCCAAGTTTCCTACCTTAAGATATTGTGTTAAAGAGTTTTTCAGGATTTGTCCCCTTCTGACCCCAAATGACCTTTGACCTCTACCAAAATAAAAAGGATTCTTCTTTACATCATAAAACATCAACATATCGAGTCTGAAATGAATCCAACTTTCCTATCATGATGTACAATGTAAACAAGGATTTCAGTGTTTGGACCCCATGTGACCCCAAATGACCTATGACCTCCACCAAAATTCTTGGGTTTTTCCTTACATCATTACGCATCAACATATCAAGTTTGAAATGGATCAAAGTTTCCTACCTTGAGGTATAGTGTAAACCAGGATTTCCGGGGTTTGACCCCACGTGACCCAAAATGACCTTTGACCTCCACCAAAATATATCCAGTTCTTCCTCACATCATAATGCATCAACATATCAGTTTGAAATGAATCAAAGTTTTCTATCTTGAGATATTGTGTAAACAAAGATTTTGGTTTTTGACCCCCTGTGACCCCAAATGACCTTTGACCTCCACCAAAATATATCCCATTCTTTCCTTCACCTTAACGCATCAACATATCAAGTTTGAAATAAATCCAAGTTTCCTACCATGAGATATCATGTAAATAAGGATTTCGGGGTTTGACCCCACGTGACCCCAAATGACCTTTGACCTCCACCAATATCAATAGGGTTCTTCCTTACATCATAACGCATCTACATATCAAGTTTGAAATTAATCCAAGTTTTCTACCTTGAGATATTGTGTAAACAAAGATTTTGGTTTTTGACCCCCTGTGACCCCAAATGACCTTTGACCTCCACCAAAATTTATAGGGTTCTTCCTCTCAGTAAGGGGTATCTGTGTACCAAGTTTGAGAACTATCAGACTTTCCCTTCTCAAGATATCGTGTAAACAAGCTAAGTGTCACAAACACACACATATACACACATACACACACACATACACACGCACATACACACATACATACACACACACGCCATCATGAATGCATAGGTTTCTCTTTTCATCGAAACCAAAAAACGGTGAAAGATTTAACAGGCATCCCAGCATCTGGAACAACCAGAATTTCTGTCAGACAACCCAACATTTCAAAAATTGTGCAGAGAGTTGTCCTGTAGAAAACCAAACCTTTTTGTGTACAATGAATGTAATTTCCATTAAGTAAGGAATGAAGATGAATTCAGTTAACCTGTCGTTCCCTGATTTTCAATACTAGGTAGCATTTTAATCACTTGATTAACTGCATTAATTGATGAAAATCCTAATATTTCTGAAAGATCAGTGAGACTAAAAGATTTACCCTTGGGCAACCACTTTTCTGCTAAAGGGTTGTCCAAAAGACAACCATTTCATTTTCCTAAAATGTATACACTGAAAAGTAACACCAATAATTCCGTAATGATGATTATGATGCTACAATTTCATAAGTAATAAAGTATTGATTGATCAAATACTGGTGAAAAATTACATACATATCTATTACATTACAAAGACAAAGGCATTTTTTTTTGTACCACTATTGGATGTAACATAAATCAAGCAAATTAAGTCAGAACATTTCAATGGTACATCCAGGGGATGAGTTAAAGCATGCAACTGACTCTGTCTATTAAATGGGAAACCAAATTTAATAACACCTACTGTAAAAGAGGACACTCATGCACATTAGCTCAGGTGAGACTGCAATTATCTCATGCGGTGGCATGAGCATATACTTGTCCAAGACAGTGAAAGGCTGGATGTCTCCACTCCTCCCTCCCATCTTGTTAGTTTTCATTTTTTTTTTGAAGCCTTTCCAGGTACAACACAACATTGTATCACATATAAATAATCAAAGTCACAGTTAAAATTAACATTTTTATGATTTTTACTTCTAAGAAAGCATGATTCTGGACATAAATCCACAATTTCTGAAGTTCTTAATTTTAAACCCCAAACTTTCCTTGACAAACCCCAAATTTCCCTCAGTGAAAGGTCCAAATAATTTGCAGCACTGCCTGAGCAAGAGAAGTTTGCTATACTTCACTTCAGGCAACTGATAACCCTTGTCTGGGTTTGAGTAGCTGGTCCCAAGCAAAAAAGCTCCCAGTAGATCAAGTCCTGATAAGAACCTCGATTCAACTATGTAGGACTAACATTTTGAGGCATAGCAAATTTATTGTTTTATCACTTATGAATGACTTAAAGAAATTTTAAATTCATCACCCTGGCTTTGACATATCCCCTGCCCGACAGTCCGGGACAAGTAAAAAATGACTCCGACAAGTGAACTGCTCAACAGTGTAGCCCGCCGGGCAAGAAGCACAATATTCTTCTTCACATAGGAATTCAAAGGCTGGTACCAGATAATTAGATATGGACTCAGTGCATATTCATGCAGACAAGTAGACTTTGGGAATCCCTAGCCCAATGGACAAGTAATAAAAAATGAATTTATCAAAGCCTGTCATCACCCCAGACATTTCCAATGCTCCAAACCTACTTACTTCAAGCCCCTCTCACAATGATCTTTAACATCCTTTCAAGACACAATCTTAAGTTATTGCTTCAGAGCATACCTTGGTGAACATGTAAGGTCCTAATGTGTAATACTCTCAGTACTGTACATAAAGAATAATAAGAGCTTCTTTCCATTTTTTGAACATTATGTTTAAACCAAAGAGTGAGTGCCAATTAAGAATTTCTGGGATGCTGAATGACTGCATTTGAAAGAACTGGGAAGTCTCAGCAAGCAATATTCTCCAGCTTACCCTCCGTGTTCAAAAAATGTGTGGATGCATTCTTTGCTGTTTCTGTCCCAAAGTTTGATTGTCTTGTCATCACTCCCTGAGACAATCAGCCGACCGTCCGGAGACCATTTAGCACAGCGCACCCAATTCATGTGCTGACTCAGAGAAAACTGAAACTTTTGACGATGAACAGACCAGACCTAGGGGGACAGAATGGTACAAGTCAAAAAAATGACACATTGTAGGAATTACTGTAATTGTCACCATTCCTGCTTACATAAAACTGAGAAATTAGTCTTTGAGCTGATCACACATTCTGCTGTAACAAATATGAACAGACAGTGTCATGTCGTGGCTTTGCATTTATGTCTAATACTTTTTACAACTTTCTTTAAACCTTATGTGAACTTTTTAACTCCTAAATTTGTTGCTTTTGTACTAGGACTATATTTTTGTACTAAAATTATGTTAAAAGTTGTTAATATTGTACTATAATGACACACTGTGCCAAAATCAACCATCAAACTTCACTACGTAAAAAATTTAAGGAAATGCATATTTTCCTTATTGATTTATTTATTTCACTTGAGGGTTAATTTCGTTCAAGGAACACTAATCTCGTCCAAGGAACACTGTAATAGCAGCAATTCCCCTGGGTTTTGGAGGGTGTAAGGTGGTACTAGTCCATGGGATAGAATCATGCCAGGCTTTGACACCAAAAGGGAGGGAGAACTATGACTTCTGCTATAGCTGGTATAGTGAAGATGGCAATTTAGAGCAATTTTCTGTGAGTTGGTGGCAAAAATAGTGAGGTGGCTGCCTCACAAAAAGAATGCCAGGGGAAACCCTGCAATGGGATCTCCCTTGTGCTGCCATATGACATAGAAATGCTTCCTCAAGTTCACTTGTTACTTGAGGAAATGTGGAACACTATCTTCAGGACCAACATTAAGATGTAACTTTGACTTAAACCAGAATGCTGAGATTTGAGTCTCTGATAACATTTCAAGAATATGTTCAGCATAGTTAAATATGAACATTACTACGGTACATATAAGAAGAAGAAAATTTATTTGAATATTATTGCTGTACTGGAGTCTTAACCGTTGCCATGCTGAATGAAGGTAAGCGAGTACAGACTACCTATCTTCTTCCACTTTTGCTTTCAAATTTGAAAGTGACCTGAGAGGAGATCAAACTGTTGTATCATGTTTATGCCTCTTACATAATTCCAAAGGGTTTATGGCAGGTACTGCAAACCTTTTCTAAACTGGAAATTTTGCTTCAACAAATCAACAAAAGTCCTGTAGTTATAGTTGTCTTCTTTCACCAATAAAATAATTATCATTCTACAGGGTTGGGTTTTTGCGGGAAAAAAACCTGTTTTTAACCGGACAGTGGTAAAAACTGGTATAAACCAGTAATTACCAGTAGAAACTAGTAAAAAGGGGAAAAACCCCATGGATGCGCATGCCAGGGAACGTGGAGTGTATAGGTGTAAGCTATAAACTAGTGTATGTACAGTATTACTGTACATAGAACAAATGAGAGTGGGTTTAGATCTCTATACTCACAACAGTAAAATTATATTGTCCACCAAAAAGACTTGAAGTAAGTCCTCATTGAAAAAAAACCTTGCCAAAAAAAACCTGTTGTAAAGCTAAAGAATTACAGGACTTAAATTCCATTTTATGTAACACAATAGGTTTTTTCCAGTTTTTACCAGTTTTTTCCATTCAGTTGGGTAAAAACCTGTTTTTTCCAGGGTGGTTTTTACCTGTAAAAACCATGGGTAAGATCCGCCCATGGTAAAAACTGCCAACCCTGCAATTCTAGTCAACTGCCACCACAATATACAGGGTGAGTTAAGAGAGAAAGGAGGGGAACTCTTGGCATAAACATAGCATAGCATACTCATATTTGGAATCAGGATCACACATGTCACCTATATGACGAGATAAGACACTCATGATCCTGAAAAACAAAAGCATTTTCAGAGAAAAAAACAGCAAAACTATGGGCTACCTTGAGTGTCTTGTCATCTGAACAGGTGAGTAAGTTTTGTCCATCACTTGAGAATTGTACACTCCTTACTGTTGCTGTATGAGCCTTAAAAACAGTTGATTCACCTTTTCTGTTAAGGAGAAAATGAACACAATATATTTAGGCCACATAAAATTGTTTTGATCACCAGTCAGGTTGATTTTGGATGCTGGGTGAATTTTTCAAACTTTTATTGATGAATAAGGTATTTCTGCCAACATAATTGTTCCCTTGTGCACTTTATTAAGAAAAATTTATCTCTGACAGCATTTCTGATGACTCTTTGCATAAACACATTGGTTAAATCATTCTGATGTAATCCGACAATCAAACGCTACTCTTCTTCTTTTGACGCTCTTCTCCTTCTTTGACCAACTATGCTGATTCGACAAGAACTCTCTAGAATACACAATGCAAAATAAAGTTATGATACACAAAAAACTCACTCAAAACTTTTTGAAAAATGGTGAAAAAGAAATTTTGATTGAGGGACATATGCTAAGAAGTTTTTTCAAGTGTCATACAAAAATTATCAGAGACGACACAATCATGGAGCAGTATAAAGGAAGGAGGACGGGGAGGAGGTGGAGGAAGGGGAGGAGGAGGAAGGGGAGGAGGAGGAAGGGGAGGAGGAGGAAGGGGAGGAGGAGGAAGGGGAGGAGGAAGAAGGGGAGGAGGAGGAAGGGGAGGAGGAGAATGTACTTACACACTTGGAATCCATAGTCTGACTGTTTTATCACGAGATGAAGACGCAACAAGGTGTCCAGATGGAGAAAAATTTACAGACAATACAGCATCCTGTTGAATGAAGGAAATATTGCAAGTTTTTCATCTAAACCACTCTTTTTGTGGCAGTGCTCATTAAAATTGAAACATGGCAAGTTTGAAAACTAAGACCTTTCTTCAGTCTACCAAGGAGAAAAGTCTAGATGCTTTCAAACTATTTCAAATATATAATACTGTAATTCTTCATGTATAAAAAGGGTTATTGCAATTATCTAATTAATAAGACAATTTCAGGTCCCATGTTGACCCATCCGCTAAATGGAAACATCTCTAAAGTTTTCTCCACTTATCCCCAGAACTGTTACATCTTATTCAATTTCTTGAGAAAAACAGCATCCAAGGCCCTATTGACCAAAACTTCTTTGTCAACAAGTTGTTAATTGTCATATGTGTGTTGTTTTATTTGATACATTTACTGTACCAAGACATGTCCCTAATTACCTGGCACCTGAGCCACCAAACTTCCTTACAGTACTTAGTTCATATCCTTTATCAAGGTGTGCAAAAATCCCACTTCTACATAGAGATCTGTGGCCAAAGATGGTTTGCTATTAAACTTGCAGGCCTCTAAATGTGAGGCATTGATCCTTTTTAGAGTCAAGTCTAAAGGAACTACTGACATTGCTCGTACTGTAAACAGTTTATGATTCAGATGCTTGCAACAAACAGGAGCAGAATACTTTTCAAACAGCGTTCTCCATTTTGAGGAAGAATGTGATGAAACGCAGAATAGTATTTAACATGCAATTTAAAGAGCTTTTATACTCAGCCACATCATTTATAAAAGAGGGTTTACGGCTACAATCGCAATACCTTGTGACCAACAAAACGAAATGCTCGCATCTGTGCTTTGAAGTTCCAAACCATGAGACAGGAATCCATCCCACCTGAAGCTGAAAGGAGAAATATTAAAAATTAGAAAAAAAAAAAATAATGAAGAAACATTTTTCTTGTAGACAAGAGTACAAGAAGGATAGTGCAAACCTGCAAACCAGTGACATCTCTCACATTTGTCATTGGTCACAAACTTAAAAAGTCAAAGGTGCTGAAACTAATATACTTAATGCTCAATAAGTCATGCACATCAGTGAGATAACTGCACAGTGCACTCACCAATAACTAGAGGTTTACACTACCCAGTACACATCACATAGCATGCCCATACTGTAGGTTCTCAAATGCCAACAGACTTTGCAGAATACTGTCACTGTATTGTTTAGACGATAGCTTGCTGGAATTAAAGGCTGCATCTACTACAAAACCTTCTGTTTAAATCTTGCTGACACTATAATACAGGTATTTAGGGAAGAAACTGTACTGTAGTGTAAAGTACTGTGCACAAGCAATGCAGTACTGGTCTATATTCTCAAGTAGTAATTAGTTGAAAATTTCTCTGGAGGAGTAGGCCTACTGGATGTATATACTATCCTGTACCTGAAGAGGGATCTCTTGAAATCTTTCTGGAAAACTTTTGTTCTGTTCAGTCTTCTTAAGTTACAATTCCAAAAAGCCAAAAAAGCCATCACATGGAGAGTGTTCAGTTTGCATTTAAGAAGCCAACATGGGAGACAAAACGCAAACAAAAACTGCTGCTGGTGCATGTACAAAGGTAAAAACAGAAAACCAAAACAACAAAACAACCAAAGCAAGTTAAAAGAAAGAGTAAGGTCCCAAAAAAATTGACAGAGTGAGTAAGTAAATTACTAAGATGGAGTTTTACAGCTCAGCTTCTAAGCAACTGATTTACTGAAAGTCAGGCTGGCTGCAGCCTTTTTTCCAGTTGTGGCTCACTCACTTTTTCTCCCTACTCCATTCTTTATGCTGACCATCAAGTACAAAACACTTAGGTTCCATTTTAAAAAATGTCTTTGGTACGACCCCGTCAGGAGTCAAACTCCAGACCTCCCAGGCTCCCACCGATACTGTAAGTCAGATGAGCTCTAAGCACATGATCATGCAGAAAGTGGGGAACAAAATGTGAAGACCCATGTGACTGTAGATGGGGGTCTCTGATCCAAAGTGGGGGAGGGGGAGGATCCAGTTAGAGGTAGCATGGAAGGATGAAACACTCTGCTTTATATGGTAGTAATTCAAATGAGCCCATATCCTAGAAACAACGCAATGTTCCAAATCTTTTGGATAGCAGTCAAACAAACTGACCTGTAGCTAGTAATGGGCAAAGATATATCATCCTTTTGAATACTGGAGTGAACATACAGTATGCATGTTTCCAAGATAATGGCAGTGTACCAAATTGATAGATAGGACTGGGTAAATAAATGATGGAACATATCACCATAGAGTTTAGCAGTATACCACAACAGCTGATTCATTGAGTAACCTACAGTACAGTAGCAGGCATGTGATTTGACTACAAGCTTTGATGGAATTTTAAGTGGACTAAGCTGTGTATGCTACAGCAGTGATTTTGATGCAATGGTTTCCCAGTTTGATGCACTGATGTTAGTGGCAAAAATGAAAAAAGAGGGATTAATGTTGTCCCACCTTCAATGTGCGTACAGAAGGTAAAGTTCCCCAATACTGAAATTTCCAATGAGTCAAATTCTGTCATATTGAGTGTATTGACCAGTGTATAATTTCTTAGAGGAAACAGCATACTACAGTAAACCCTGTTAAGTAGCAAAGCAGCAATTATGTTGTAAAACTGTTCTTACCAAGTTGCTTCATGTTGGGATTGAAATCAACACTTGTCACAGTATCTCTGTGTCCCTTGTAGTTGCGCTCTAAGGTTGGATCCTCCTGATGGTTTTAAATGGATGAAAAAAATATTTCAGGTTAACTGTTACTTTAGAAAAGAAAACAACATGGAAAAGCTTCATTAGACATTTAGACAGTTGCCTCTTTTGTGGTTCTACTTTCCAAATTTTCTTGCCATTCACAATTGCATCTGATGCACCATAACACACAATTGTAAATTGCTGGATCTATCTGTGGGAGCTTGAGCCAGACAACTGGCTCCCACTCCTGCCATCCTCTACATACAGTATCAATCCCTTAGATGTGGAGGGTACAGTGGAATACACTGGATAGACTGTTGTTCAGAACATGTACTGTACACGTACTGTACAGGTACTATTTTCTCAAACCTCAATTCTTAAATGTAGATGTTAAGGCTATAGGCTACTTCAAGCATTTTTTATTTTTTTTTGTATTTTCTCTCCAAATAAAGTATATACTGTAAACCTTCTGCTGCAAAACTGAGTGAATGAAAACTGGAAGTTTTAGTTTGACATGGGTCGTATAATATACAGTACTTAGCCAATGTAGACGTACACAGTAGGATTTGGTATAGATGGGGTGCTTATTCTAAGCATTTTGGTAAAATTTGCATTGAAATCAAGGTATGGGAGCCAAGATATGAGCATGTACAGTAAAGTTTTCACATTTTCAACAAAAAGTGAACTTGAAGCAAGCACATACGACATCATATCCTCACATTGGTGCATAGTCTTTTGTTCTTCTTTCAACTAGAGTCCATTTTGCCCTCATCAATCCCATGTCATTGCAATGTGATTGCATAAGAAGCAAGAACGTACTACTTTGCATCCCCCATGGGGAGATCTTGCAGTATTCCTATTAACTTTAAGGTCAACATAACAGTCTTTAGTCTGATAAAACAAAGGAAAGCAAAGCATTCCATGTCAATGTGAACAAGTGATATAAGCTCTGCTGCTCTCAAATCACTTTGGAACACGAATCTACTGACTGACAATTTTAATTTAATTTAACCCTATGAGGGGCAGGTGTGTACTAATCGCACCCAGCCCTGCTCCCAAGACTTCCATTTAACATCCCCATCTAATGGACATGAGCGTATCCCCAATCTTTAGCCCCACTCAGCCAAAGGCTGAGTGGGGGTGGAGGTTACTTGCTTTGCACCACTGCTCAAAAGCTGAACTGAGCAAGGGGACAACTTCCTGAGTCAGACAACTAACCCTGAAATGGATAACCAAATACTCAGTTTTGTAATTCAATAATTTTTAAACCCCCTCAGCATTTTCGTGAACAGCTACAGTATGCTGAACAAGCTAATTTTTAGACCCCAGAAAATTTTCAAGTGGTTCCACAGAGATTTGATCCAGGGACCTTCAGCATGCAAGGCAGTATGCTAAAACCACCATGCCAACTCCACTCTTACTGATATCTCAAGAAATACATCCAATTTGAAGAGATTAACAGAATTTTCACTGCACTGTGCTAGATTTGGTTTCTCTTTAACATAAGAAAATTCAGTTTTGCTTGAACTTTGCCTTTAAAGGGAAATACATGATCAGTTCAACGTTTCATAATTTTTCATGCAACAAAATTGCAGAAAAATAAAAGGGAGATAACTTGATTGTTTAGGGTTGTCCAGGGATGGAATTAAGGTTCTGGTAGGTCAAGGCCATTTACCCATCAGTTTTAAGGGTACTGTAGGTCATGTGAACCGAGAGGATGCAAGGCCAAACAAGTGATTTTGCACTGACCACAATCTCACAGGTAGGGCATGGAGACCAAATGGCCTTGATTTTCATTAAGTTTTATTGGAAAACAAGGCAATTGCCAAAAAGATGAAGCCATTGCCTTTATGGTCTTTGAATATTTATTCCAGCCCTGCAGGTATGTGTAGTCATAATCAGCAACAGGGTGATCTACAGTATTCTGAACAAACTTATTAAAAAATGACAAATTTGAACACTACCCTTCAGGATTGTCACCAGACCAGCTTGAGTGCAGGGTAATTTGTGATCGCCATTCTGGGGGAGTGATCTAAGGAGAGTGGGTGTCTCCCTCCCCTTTGAAAAGTTATTACAGGTTGGGGAGTGCTTACAAAAGACAAGGAATTATTACTCACTTCTGAAAGGAATGTAAGAAGTTTGTTCTGTTATGATAAGAAATTTGTGTCAGGTGGAAATGCAAAAATTGATGTCACCACACATCATGGCCTGGAACCACCCAGTGTAGTGACAATCCTGCTACCTTTTGTGCAATCATTCAATCAAATTGAACTCTGATATTCATGCTAGGCTAACTGCAGAATTGAATGACATGTTTGGTTAAATATCATCACAGAAATATTGGCCTACATTTTTTTTGTATACAAAATTTAAAACTAGAAAGAGAAATGTTTTTCTCTTAAACAGTAAGGAATCTTCTTCCCCATTCAAGTTAACTAAGCCTACAAAAAAGACATTTTTTAGCCTAGGCATTACGTAATATACTTTGAAGTTTGAGAATACAATTTGGGTTGATACAAAAAGTACAAGAAAGCTTACCAGCACACTAGCCATGGTTAATTCTGTGGGTCTAACGTACACTAGTTAAATGACACTAATGAAATGTTGATCACGAAGTGTTTTGTTGACTGGTTTATTTGCACCACAGCTCCACTCTAGTCTGTAACCAGCCTACCGTAACGGCGTAAGTAATGTTTGTGAATTACACAAATTCCAATCAACACTTTGAAGGTCTTTCTTGTCTTTTACAGGAATTATGCAAAAGTTGCAACTTGACTATGATAAGAAATATTTTCCTGCACTTGCACAACTCAACTTAGGCCGAGGAAAGGTGACATGAACTTGTAGGTTGTAATTTGTAGTAGGCCTACTAACGTCAGTACTACGCTTACGTAGCTATGCTGTTACTGTTAGTGTTCCTTGTTAGTTTGACAACTAACGTACTGTAGCTTTACACTGTACTACAGTAGCACAAGCTTTATAGTCTTGGCATAGGCCTCTAGCCTACATTTACTCATTTGGCTCTGGAGTTAACACAAACTCGGCTTCGATGAGGAAATCCACAGTCTGTCGCAACGAGTTGCGTGTGAGATGATGACTGCTTTTGCTGGAATGAGTTGCGCCTTCTCTTTCGATTTCGTAATTTCGCGGTGCTGGTATACTATGAGGACAATTTACTAAAGGCCATAACACTGATAAGTGTGGGCTCTACATTCGAATTTGTTCTACACACCTCAGTATGTGCATTATACTGGAACATTGTTATTTGTGTGTATGCAATGTGCCCTGTGTGTACATGCAGTCTGTACAGTATTTCAAATCGGACGAACTCGCACATGCGCAAAAGTGCAAACCGACCTCGTACATGGTCAACACTAGTACTCCAGTATACACGCACTCATCCATCGAAGAAATCTGCCAAGAAGTTGTCTCGTTGAGCTAGATGGTTCTGACGATCAAGAGTGAAACATTGGTAAAATTCGTGCCGAACACATTGTACACATGTATTTTACACTTTAAAATGCGGCATTGGTGGTAATATCTCTTTTGCTGCCTCGAAAATGCTTTTCTCATCGGGAAATTGTGATTAACTTATTCATTATCACATAGACCTAATCAGCGAAACAATGTAAGGGTCATGGCACATCCAGTTTCATTTCATTTTGCTGCAGAGCCACACAGGGAATGTGTGTTAATTGAATGTGCCAGTGATCGTTATCCTGCATGGTGAGGGGTATAAGGGGAAGGGGTATTTCCTCCTCCGAAAATGGTATTTGCACACATACTTGACGTATGCATACTTGAACTTCTTGTGGTATCTCAACCTGCTTCAGCTGAAACAACAAACAATTCCTTGCATTCATCTGAAAACTTTAGTAATGCCTTGTAAAATTCCTTGTGCAAATCGAAGGCATCACCATACTTCATGTTGTCGGAATAATGTGATATGTGCACGTAAATTACACATCAGATCACAAATTAGGCCGTCTGAACGAGTTCTCCTTGCGGGTGCTCAGGTACCCTGCAAATTGTGATTGCTGTCTCATTATCCCCTGGGCTATGTCCTGCGAATAGCCACAGCATTATACTATTACTAGCCAAGAATGTAGTCTGTATAAATGGCCACACTAGCTAGGCCTAATTTAGCTAGTATATTATTAGCCCTGCAATGGGGATGTGTGTTCGTTAAATAGCCAAGGCACATTCCTCTCACAACACAGCCCTTGTGGGGATACACTTCACAACTGTAGTCACTAGCCAGGATGCTCATGGAACATCACCTTTTGCGACTCCAAAGAACAAAATATTCTCACCAAACTACACACAGATGATCTCTGGCACCCCATTTACCTTTCCACAAAAGATGTTCACAAAGTTTCATCAAAAAATGGCCAAATTTTTACTGCCAGTTTTGACCGTAACAGTAGGCCAATGTGTCATGTTTTCAAGTTCTCCACAACTGTTCTTAGTAGAGGTCAAATTTCACAAGTGGCAAACTTGGCCTAATGGGATGTTCCACCTGCATAGCAATCTTCATAATGCAGGGAATAATTTAGTACAGAAATTTTGCATAGCATTTTTGCGATACAAGTTCCATTTTGTGTAGCAGTTTTCAAAATTTGCATAGCAGTTTTCACTGTCATACTTTTCTTCTGTTATGCAGTACTCTGATTCATGCCCGGATGCTATTCCCCGCTATGATACCATGTTCAGTTATATGCTGAAACTAAACCTAAACATTGACTTAATGTGACAGCACTCTTCCACGAAAAGTCCTGTCTGCAATAATTCTTTATGGATCTGCAGAAACAAGGCACAAAATGCTGAGTTCAATTCCATATCGGACTGAATGAGCTCCTTGCTTTGCCATAGGCCTTCAGTGTAAGGTCCTCCAGAAAGCGAGTCAAAAACATTCACTCAACAAGCTTGATGCACTGTGTGCTAACAAACTGGAACAGGGCTAGAAGACAGTCAGTAACCTTATTGTTTTTCCTCCACCATGATAATAAGCAGTTTGCATGCTTCTTAAATCCTAGGAATTTTCCTAAATTTCGATCTTGCTATCCGTTTCTAAAAGTGTTCTCAAACTTCTCATACGTATTACATACAAGGCCTACTGCTACAGCCTCATTCAGGGTAGTCAGAACGATGTCAATTTGAAAGATGTCCAATATAATCAAATTTTCACAAATTTCATAAAATAATTATGAGGCACGTGTAAAATACTCTTACTAAGCCCTTCATACTATTTTCAAAAGATTAACCCCTGTAATTTTGCCCTACGATGCTTTTTTCTTCTGAGTTGTTTGTGCTAGACCTTGCACTATCCTAACGTGTTTGCATATGGAGATGTGTAGAGCCTGGGCTGTCTCGTGTTTTATGTGGAAGAAGTTTGATCCCTATGGAGAGTCCCCGAGCTATCGTAACACTAGCACTTACAGAGTGCCTCATACTTCATACACAGCTGCAAACGTTAAAGTTGCTTGACAAGTGTGCGAGTACTAATTACATACTGAACAGTTGTAGGCCTTCATGCTGTATTCCCGTTGTCATTTCCATTCACAGAGTACCGGAGCTTTTGCTCGGAAATTGTATCGCAAATTTTGCTACTCATATTTTTATTTGTGTCGCAAATCTGTTACTTTGCATCGCATTTTGCGATGCGATACCGGATAAATTATTCCCTGTAATGCCATCTTTTATTTAAGTAACAGTACAAAGTGTATATTATTTGGACCTGCGTAGACTCAAGTGACTATGGTTGTGAAGTGTATCCGTGCAAGGGCTGTTATTTTGAGAGGAACACACACACAACCCTGTTCGACTGCTAGTTTATTATATGCTGTGTTCTCTTCACTAATACACATCAATTTCCTCGAGCTGTTTACTGTGCAAAGCAAAAGCACCACTGACAAACCTCCATGCAATTCATACAACTTCAACTTTTTTGGTTCCTTGTGTTGACAAAGGAACCTATGTAGTCAAGTTGGCATATGTGTGTGTGTGTGTATACATGTTTGTATGTGACACATTGGAATGCAAGGTATGTGACACGATAACTCAATAACCAAGTACGCAATTTTTCTCAAATTTGGTGTGTACCTGTATCATATTCAGGAGATGTGCCTTAGGTATTGTTTTTGGTGACCATATCTTGCATATTAATGAGTGTACCGGGCTTAATGTGTGCAGTGGAATGTGAGGTATGTGACACAATAACTCAATAACCACAGGCTCAATTTTCATCAAACTTGGTTGGTACATGTATTTTATTGAGTAGATAGATGTGCCCTAATGTTTTTGGTGGTCATATCTTGCATATTAATGAGTGGGTGGGGCTAAACGTAAAAATTCTTAAAATGACATTATCTTGCCACTGAAACATTTTAGAGGGGCGGTGTAATGGTGATTTGTGTTCGTCTAAGTGAAGTTAATGTGATAACCCAGATTGACCTCACTTGACCTCATTTGACTTTGTGACATTTGTAAATTTTGGGGGGGGATGCCTGGATTCGTCTTGATCAGACAAACCAAAAAGGCAATTACACTACCCTCCTAGGATATTCCTAACTTGATTTATTGACATTTAAGTGAAAGAAAGTTAGTGTGTAGGTCATATATGCAAGGTATGGAGTGCAATAATTCAATAACCAAGTAACAAAGGGGGATGGCTTAATGGAAAGTTGTGTTCATCTGAGGAAAGTGCACGTGTTGACCTACTTTGTGACCTCATTTGACCTTTTGACCATATGTGACTTTTTGTGATGCCTGGATTTGTCTTGTTGAGACGACCAACAAAGGCACTTATACTACCCTTCTATGATGTTGCCAACTTGAGCTATTGTCATTTCAGTGAAAAGTTAGTGGTGTGTGGGTATGTTTGCATGTTATATGCTTTGGAATGCGAGGCATAAAGTGTGATAATTCAATAACCAAATGATAAAGGGAGGTCACACAAGCAGGGATGATCCTTAAGCAAATATATCTGGTTGTCCAGAGGACAACCTGCATTGGAAATTGGTTGTCCTTCCCAAAACTTGGTCATGCCCCCCCACAACAAATGCAGAATACATTTGCAAGCTATAACAGTATTTTTTAGTAATACAAAAGAATAATATAAAGCTCTGCTGTAAGCTATGCTACTATAGCAACTTAAAACTCAAGAGAAAAGCAAAACAGGCTCATCTGGATGCTTTCATGCCTTATGACACACATGTCACTAAGACTTTTTGGGTGATATCTTTGTTTAATTGGTATAAAATCCAACTGAAGTTTAATGCCTTTTGAAAAATGCAATGGATAAAATTAAAGAAGAATTATACCCCCCTCTCAGTCTTAAAGCAGTTTAGTTAGCAATCATGCCAGTAATGCAATTTTTATTTTAAAAAAAACCCTCCATATATACAGTGTTTAATAAAAAGTTATTTGCAATACAAGCTTTGACTCCAACTTTTATACTATTGTGTATATATCACAATACCAAAATATAAAAGCAGTTTCTCTTTTTTACTTCTGCTTTCACACTACTGGGACTGGGACTACTATGTCTTTTTGAACACCCTCTTCAGGTTGAAAGTTCAAGTTGAAAGTCATTTATTAGATGAAATTACAAAGCTATGTTTGTTTCTTGTTCTCTGGCAAAATTGTGAAATAGAAATTGTAGCAGACTTTTGGGCCTTTGCTTATTTTGCCTTTTGAGGCAAACACATAGGTAGTCCAAATGACAACCATGGCATAATTTCTAGTTCTCCATCATAAGTTTTGGTTGTCATGGATGACCTGATGACTGTTACATTTCTTCCTTGCAGGAAGGACAGTTGTGTTTTTAAAATGCACTGTTGACCTACTTTGACTATATTTGACCTTTGTGACTTCTTTGTAAGGTCTGGATTTGAATTATTGAGATGGAACAAAAGGGCAATGCCAATTAACTACCCTCATATACTGCCCCAAACTCAAGTAAATGACAATTTAGTGGAGGTGATGTGTGTATGTATTTGTCACATGGAAATGGGAGGTATGCAGAGTGATAACTTGAAAAATCTAAGTGTTCAATTTCTCCCAAACTGCAAGTGTTTGGTTTGAAATTTAATGTGCCCGTATGTTTTTGGGTGAAGACCAAAAGTCATTAGTGCTAAAGGTGCCAATTTATGTCTTACCTTGCAACTCCCTAAATAAAAAAATCATCTTACTGTAAATGCAAGGAACCATAGTGCCATTGGGCTCTTGTTACTAAACACTCCTAATCACTTATCTTCCTCCTTTCCACTGGTATAAAGTGTTTTCTGAATTGTTTGTTAAATTCTCACTCGTTCAATGCAATTTTCTGGCCGGATCAGGACCGAATTTTCACAGACGAGACACTTAAACAGGGTAACTTTGAAATTTCGCTCCAATTATCATATATGCATGTACTTTTCCATGTTAATTTCATTCAGAAGGTCACTGGAATATCACTTTCAGTTAGATAACAGACACCCTTTAAAAAGGTGGCCTACAAATTTGTATAGAACACCATTGTCAAGAAGATATTCTTTTGTAAGAGCCAAAAATCAACTTGATTGGTCAGTCTTTCAAGTCAGACAGGGTATCTAAAAAAATTGAGAGTTTCAACAAGACCCATGCTCTGCAGGGCATACTCTTTACATACTTTACTGTATGAACATACTGTAGCATGGAACTATTACTGTATGTAATGCTCTGTGCTCTTACACAGACTTGCATGGAGTTTAAACATGAGTCATACTTCTCCAACAATGCCATGTTTAAAATGTCACTTTTGAAGAAAACAAATTGATATGAATAGTATGGACTACAGAAGCCTACTTTGCATTTCTGGAATTTGCTGTTAATAAAAAGCTGTGCAAATTAAGAATTTCTTTGGATGTCACAGAAATTTAAGTTTTGGCCTTAAGGTGACAGCTTACTGCCAAGTATAAATTAGCCTAGCTGATCTTTTGTTATAAAGTAAATGTTCACCTTGGAGGTGGATAGACTCATTCACATAAGGCCACTGGCCACCCCCACATATAATAGCCCAACTATTGCATACATGAAGGCCCAGGTTTTGATTATCACTCCTATAATGTACAAAGGGTCATTGCCAACTGGAAGGCTGGTATTTGGAATTGAGGTTTTATCAAAATGCCAATTAGGGCCCTAGCTGAAAAAGTACATTCTGGGAAGGAATATCTGTGTACTTGAACTGGGTGCAGTTTTGAAGCACCCTCTTTTAAGTTGTAATTAACCCATTTTGCATTTAATGCACTCTGCCAGAGATGTAAGGCGGCATAGAGTAACAGACTTGTGATTCCTAGACTTGTCAGTTCTGTCAGATTTACATTGTACAGGGAGACTTCTGGTCTCTATTCTGATTCCCCTCACCTCATGGTTTTATGTTCTATCATCCCAGTGTATTGATGTTTTACTCCTGACATTTTTTAAAATATTCAATACAATTACTAGGCTTAACTCTGGGTAAATGAAAATATTGGATTGTTTACAACTACAACTTATATTAAGGGAGTTTTGTCAAGTATTTTTCCCATTTACATCCCCATACTCTTGTTTCACTACTCAAATGTCAAATGAAAACATTTATTTTTTTCTTTCTGTTTGTACAAATAAATAGTAAAAATACAATTTTCTTCGCAGGCTCTGTAAGTTTAGTAGGCCTCCGTGTGAGTACTGTAATCTACGTTTACATGATGGCAACTGACTCAAGTAGCTCCGTGGACCATGTCAAAGAGCAGCCTCCAAAATCTTTCATCCCAACTATCAAGAGACTCCACTTCAAAGTTGTGCAGTATATTATGGAGGCTTGCATCAAACTCAAGTTAGACTCTACAACTAGTGCTTCAGCATGTACAATATATCACAGGTTTTTCTCAAGATGCCAAGCAGAAGACTATGACCCTTATTTGATCGGGGCTACCGCCATATACCTGGCAACAAAAGTTGAGGAACAGTTTTGCAAGCTCCGTGATATTATCAATGTCTGCTACAGGTAAGCAGGAGTTTTTATTTTTTTTTTTTTTTTTGAGGGGGTGGAGACAAGTCCTAGATAGAGAGTTGTCAGTAGCAGTGGTTTACTTTGAATAGTAAAAAGCAAAATTGTAGTGACTGTAACATTCATGTCATAAAGTAATATCAAGACTTCTCGCAGAATGATGCCTATAGTTCTTTACAAAATATGGGAACATTCTGGAACAGGCAAACAGTGTATCTTTTGCAAATATTTTTTTCTGTGATGCAAAAATTTAGGCCAAAATGATAGATTCATGTATTTTTTGTCCTGTGATTTTTGTTGACAATTACTTGTATGAATGTGCAATTCTTACAATGTCATGTGTTGGAAGTGTGATTTTATACTTCACTGAAAGAATAGCTACTCATATACTGTATTTGTCACAATTCTGTCCAGTTTGGCTAATATGATGTGATGGTTGTTTTGCAATATTCTTTTTCAGTCATAAGACCGTTCAAATATGGCAGTAATTTTTGTTTTCTTTTTTCTTTCTTTTTTTTTGTCTTTCATCCAACTGTAAGGATTTTACACAAGAATGAAAGCCCTCTTGAAATTGGACAGCTTTACTGGGACTTGAGGGAGAGTACTGTTAACTGTGAACTTCTGGTAATTAGAACACTTGGCTACAACCCAAAGGCCAGTGACTTGCCTCATAAATATTTGGTTCATTACCTCAAATCTTTGCACAGTTGGATTGACAAGGAAACATGGGATAGTGTACCACTTTGCAATACTGCATGGGGATTTCTCAGGGACAGTTATCATGTTGATTTGTGCCTTAGAACCAAACCGCAGCATTTAGCGATTGCTTGTATTTATTTTGCTATGGAGGTCTACTGTGTGACGGTTCCCTACAACGATGTTGCCAAGGTGCCATGGTGGAAGGTATGTAAAGAATGTCACTTTGTTGAGAGTCAACTTCTTGTCAATTACTTCCTGTAATTTGTAATGAAAAAACTAATAACATAAAGAACTACATGTCACTAGAGATTTGGATTTCAATAATTACAATCTCTAGGTGAAGTGTTAACAAACGTCACTGCTCCTTGCAGGGTATGAAGCTTTTTTCAGCCACTTCTGGGGCTAAAAATCTGAACATAGAAAACTGCTTCCCTATCCTTTTTAGTACTAAACATGAAGTGTGAAGTACAATAATTTATACATGCTGCCAAGGTAGGGCATGGCCTAGCAGTACAGTCTAGCTAACAGCAGTGGTGCTCCTTTGTATGGCTGTCATGTTGTCTTTGCAGCTCTTTACTTGCGGGGATAATCCCTGTTATCACATTACAGTACATCAGGCACACAATGCATAAATTACTTATTATTCACCGAAACCAATAGCTTCCATCCTATGATGCTTTAAATCAGAATAACAAATTTGCATGTAAATGTGAAATATGTAACTTGTTAATAAGTCTTTTTAAGAAGTTCATTTCGTGTGATATTCATGAATTATTTATTTGTTTCATCCTTTGGCAGGTATTCAGTGAAGATATCAAGCTTGTCAGAATTGAGGCTATCATATCAGAACTTATTGACATGTATGACATGGAGACAAAAGTCAAGCCTCAAGCAGTTACTGAAAATAGTAGCAAAGCCACTACAGACAGATGAAGTAAAACTCAGTCAACTGGATGTTGTGCATACATGAGATAGACATTCCTTCAAAAGATTTGTTGTGACCCACCCACCTTTTTGCTATACCTAAGGCAGATGAATGCAATTTGTCTGTTCAGACTTTTCAACACCAACAAAATACTCATGCCATGATACACATGTATTGCTGTAACATCATTTTTCAACATATCAACACTGAACAGCTGATCTGTTGAAATATTTCTTACAAAATTACATTCTGGCTGTTACAAATAAAGCTTCTGCATAGCTTGCCATAAGTAACTTAATATTCTTCTGTTAACCTACAGTGAATACATTTGACCAGTTGAAGTTAATTGCGTGTAAAGGCTGCTGATTGCTAAGGGAAAATGAAGACTTTATGAATCTTTGAATGAAAAGAATTTTTATGTATTATCTAGAGTGCACAGTATGAAAGGTGTAGTAAAGATATACTGACTTCATTAATTGGCTGGAAGACTTAACCTTTAATTCTAAAAAAATTTCAGTGCAAGGATATAATTTGTACAGAGACTTTTTTCCCTTCAAAGCTAGTTTTTACAAATACAGATTATGATTTGACTTTGAAATGCAGTTTTCACCAGTAATTAAAAAAAAGCTTGTTCATTGCCCCAAAGAAACAGTGAAAAGTTGAATACCTGTTGAGTTTGTCTTGAATACCCATTTTGGCATTGGGTTTGGAACTTCGGACCAGAAAAAACAATGGAAATTGTTTTGTCCTTTAGAGGAAGTTGTTCAATACCCCATCCAGTTTCAGTTCTCCCATCTTGATTACTGTACTTCTAGTCCCTCCCAAAGCTGTGTAATCATTCTTATCCAGACACAACTCTAATTATTTGCTTCTGGGCATACCACTGAGAGCATAGAAGGCCCTTATGTGTATATCAGAACACTCTTATTGCTTCTCTGCATTTGTTTTTAATTTGATGTCAATCAAAGATTTGTGCCAGTTGAGAACTTGAGTAGAATCTTTGTAAAATTGTAAAGTTAAGATGACAAATTGCTGCCTTTAAAAGTAAAGAAGGATTTGTTGTATTTTGTTATTGCTTTTAAGAAGGGACTCATGATATCAAATTTTGATGGAAAAGGTACAGTATGGGCAACCACATTAAGAAACTTGATATACATTGAGGAGACTTTCTAAGCCTCAATTATAATCTTCAATTTGGATTAAAGTGTCAATAATAGTCACAATAATAGCCATTTTGGGGCATAATTAAAAAAAAAAATATTCCTAAACCTTGTCAATAACTGTTATTTACACCAATTAGATGTCTATTTAAGCATTTGAAATTAAATAGTAGTTCAACTCAGCTTAAAAGACAGGTGGAAGAGAATCTAATCCTTCAATGCACCTTGAGTAATTTCATCCTATTCTTTTCAGCACTGAACTTCAGACTTTGTTGAGTGTAAAGGCTGCCGAGAAAAGGTTGTTATTTAATCCCCTAAGATGTTGCGTTTTGTTGTTCCAGAGTAATAAATTTTCTGCTCATTGAAGCAGTTAATAGGAGTAATGGACCAGAGGCTGGGTACTTACATTGGGAGCAGCAGTTTTTCTGTAAAAACTGTGGTAGCCTCAACAGACATCCCTCAAGGTGAATATTTTGCAAAGAGAAAATGTTTTGTGCTTACAGTCATGGACTCGAAAGGTCAAACTAGACCACTTTGAACAAGCTTATTCCCCAGTCTTTGCAGCATCAAATTTATTAAGTAACCTTCTTCTTCAGATTTTGTGTTTATGGTTTGCAGATGTTTTCCAAAAGGAGGCTCCCCCTGTGGGCTGGGGGTTTTAGAATATTCCCATGGTGTTTCCTGCCTGTTGTAAGAGATGACTAAAGGGAAACCAAATGTGAACCTGAACAATGCTTAGAAATAAATTTGAACTGAAAACATTTGATTGAATTGACACATTGGTGTTGGTCTCTGTGTTGTTAAATCTCATCAAACTAACTATCCAAATGGATGCAAAAGCACTGCAGTTTCTGTAGACCATCCTTTCTGTGATCTGCCATTGTTGGAGTAGGAGCTTTCTAGAATTAATTGTAAGTTTCATTCATGTTACACAGAAGTTCAACAAAATAAAGAATACAAGGTGTTTTGTACAATTTTTGTGTTCCATGTTTTCTTTCTTTGTTTGCAAATAAATTAAAATCAACAAATGACATGACTGGGCTTTGTAAGTGTATCTTTCTAAAGAATATGAAGAATAATCATACATTGAAAAATTTTCTGCAACTTATAAGGAATTTTCATTCAATACTTGGCAATAATCTTAACTCCTATTGTTCAATTGTGGTCAGGTGACTGTGCCTTTTCCCATGGTAAAACTTAAATAACCGTTGTTTATCCTCCATGGATAAAGAATGGATGAATCTGGGGGTTAAACACCGAGTGCATCCAGAGAAAGTATTATTAACGTTATCGCTGGTTGCATTCAGGCTACAACCTTGTGCATCACTTGCATTTACCCGATCGTGCATTGTCCTCTTGCAATGCACAGTCTAGCATTGTTTAACCTTTAATAAAAACATGAGCAAATTCAAAGAGGTTCAAATTTTAAGTCCTCCATTGGAACTGTTGTTGACATTATGTCGAAAGACAGTTTCAATAATTCCCAAATTCTGCAACATGGAGGACACCCTATCTGTATAACCTCTTCACTTCACCTTTTGAAACTTACATAAATATCTGCCACCAGCCAAAAAGGTCACTGGTTGGTATCATATTTGGTGCTCCTTGGCAAGATAGGGCAGAACTGATTACATGAGTTCATCATCAGCAGACAGAAAATTTCATTTCAAACACTAAATTTGTCTTTTCAGTTTTCACTCTAGTTCTGCATGAATAATTTCAGCCCCAGTATGGCACAAGGTCCAGAGAATAGGGACTAGAAAATGACACAGAAATTTTGGTGTAGAAATATGTATTTTATACATGAGTTACAGAGATTAAACGACAAAGGCAGTCACCCCAATTTAAATAAGGATAGTAGTCATACTAGTTTGTGAATGGCTCTTGACAATCATGTGACAATGTGAAGCAATAACTTCATTAACCTTGAATGTTTAACTTAAGCCTTAAAATATCCCGAAAGCTTCTTGGAAGAAAAATGACAAAAAATAGCAAAATTTAGTAGTTTTTTCAAAACAATTTTGGGGAGACTGCTCTTGACCTTTTAACAAGAAAATAGGCTAAGTATGACTCTACTGCGAATACATAAAGTTTTTGTTTCTGAATGCTTTGAAGTCTGCAGAGTGATTCCTTAGCAAATAAAATCTAACCCAATAATATGTAAACAAAATGGGAGTTCTGATAACATTCACATAGTTAGTTCCTTAAGTCATATGGTGTTTTACAGCTCAGTTTGTAAACAATCAGTTGTAAGTCAGGCTGGCCACATCCTTTTTCCCACTTGTTTCTACACTGGGTTATTTTCCTTCTGCTTATGCTGAGCACCTAGCACAATGGTAGTGGATTGCATTTTGAGTCTTCAGCCAGGATTTGAACTGCAGACCTCTTGACTGCAAGTCCGATGCTCTAACCACTTGACCATGCAGTTATGACCAATCACACAGAGTTTCAAATTACTGTACCTGAAAGGGTGGTCTGGAAAAATCACTGCAAGCTTTAAAAGAATTCCATTATATGCAATCCCAATGGAAAACAACCCAGTAACCCCTAAAAATTGTAAAATTGCCATTGTTTTCATGCAGTTTGGTACAGTATGTCTTTTCTCACTCTTGATAAAGATATTCCCTCCCAACTCACCCCCCCCCTTTTCCCTACTCCCACCTTCACAATCTCACCTGGGTATGGGCCCTGATGCTATTTGACAGTGCAGAGACATTTGTCATGGTTCATTTTATATAAAACACACCGAATAAAAAATGCATATTTAGACAATGTGCATTGGTATCATATTACAATGTTTTGAATCGTAAACAATGAGGCACACAGCAGTGCCACGTATGACATACACTACAAAAACATGCAGTGGACCAGTTTATATGGACAAGACTGATGAGTAGGCCTGCACAATTTACATTTACACCCTTCCCCCTAACATGTTACACCCTTTCCTCCACCATGCCGCATGTCACGTTCTGTTAGGTGACGAGTAAGGATGCTTTTACATTCTAGCATTGCTGACATCCTTTCCTGTGAAGAAGTCCTAATAATCCTCAAAAGCTACATCATGCCAGAAAAGTTTATCAAGTTTTTGCTATCCCTTTTTAACTAATAAAAACCCAGAATTTTGTGCATTCCCTGTTCAGAATCTGAAGTGCATTTTCTGTTCGAGCCTTAAATGAGGTTTTACAGCTCCACTTGTAGTGTAACCAATTGACTGAAGTCAGGTGGGCCATGACATTTTTCTTCAGTTGTAGTTCACTGGTTTGTTTTCTATCTTGATATTTCACAAAAGGGTTTGTTTTTATGTTGAAATGATAAGTAGACATTAGTGAAAAACTTTACTTCTGAATAATAGGCTCTTAACATAGGCATTGCTTGAACCACAGAAAAATACCCTTGAACCTGTCAGGAAATTTTGACTGAGACATCCTGCTGCATCCTATTCACATGTGTGCACTTTGTCCAGCTTATGTCACCTCTTGATTTTATCATGGGGCGTGCAGACAATCAAACCGTCTTTATCTCAAATTCAAAACTTTGTCATTGTATGTCTTCTTTTGCATAGCTCCATTTAAAAGTGCCCCTGATGAATGTAAAAGATGCAGCACTTTCACTCAGTATTCACCTTGTGCATTGGCGACACATCGACGTCATTCTTTGGGGCCAAACAATGGCACGTATGGCTGCAGGCATAAGAATTCGTCCTGCAGGTGTAGCAGACTATGTGCTTATTCGACTGGTTGACAAATCAGCTGTCTGCATTTGTCTGGGTTGGATTGTTTGGCCCCCAAACGAGGGCATACTCTCCGCTCTATGACATCATATGCACTGAATGCACCTTCATGATCTGCACAGCATTCTTCTTCTTCCTCATTTAGCAGCTGAAAGGACCTCACTTCCAGTGAGATGATCACAATCACAGCTTTGAGATCTTCAGATAGGTAATTCCTTACACTCACTTTTATTTTGGAGTAATCAGCTGGCTCATAAAATGTCTGCTGTCTACACTCAAACTGGCAAGGTGTGGTGAAACCTGTGAAAGGAAGAGGAATTGTTACAAATAGGACACAAAACTGAATACAATATAGCACATGATGTGTGGGTTTTCTTTTATGACAGAAGAAATGAAATTTTATGAATAATGCCTTGACAAACTACTGTGCACCTTTGAGAATGTGAAAAATACAATGCCCACAGAAATTGAAATAAGAAAGTTACATAAGTTAGTAAATAGTCAGATGAGGTTTAACAATACACCAATAGGAAGATGTCATGAAGTGTCAACTAAATAGCATTGATCTGGTTCATGAAATTCAACAAATTTTTCCAAAGCTGTTAAGTTTTCTGCACATACCAATGACAAATTGTTTAAATTAGGCAATCAACATACAGTATTTAACATGCAAACAACTCCTTTACGAGTGAGTATTTAGAGGCTCCATACTGTTTTTCAAAATTTTGTGACCAGCCACTTTTTCAAATTATGCACAAAACTGTTACAAGTAAGGGCAATGTAAAATTCAAAATTTTAACTCCTTCTGTAACTACTGAATACGAAACTTGACTGATCATGCTAGTTATAAGCATTTTCATGTGTTAGTAGTACTGTATCCTTTAATGTTTTCATTGGGTTATCAAAATCAACTCAATGAGCCCTGTTAAGCTTAAATACGGTTTTAAAAAGGGTTTGAGCTCACTCAGCTCGGTTTCAAATATGGTGCAGTATGTAAGGCAGTACCACTCAACCACCAAGTCAGCTCCACATCCCCGACATGGGATGGTACATCTTGGTTTTACTCTGTTCATACATTACATACCCTGTTTACTTTGAAGTTGCAGCGTGTGTTTCCATAGGATGAGAACAAGGTCAATGCACTCCAGATTTTGACTAGTCCCCTGAAAATTAGCAAAAAAGGTTTCTTTACAAATAATACCACAAGAAAGCCAAAAGGCTTAGTGATTCCTTTCCATGAAATACCTAACCTTCTTTCAAATTGACAGTTTTTGATAGATTTTTCTTTACAATTTAGGCACAGAATGTCGAGGATTCATTTAACAAAGATCAAAACACACTTATATCATGTTGATAACCTACAAATCCCAAGAACACTGACCCCCAATTACCCCAGATGACCTTTGACCTCAACCAAAAGGGCTCTTTGATTCTCTCAAGACCTCTGAATACCTGACATAACCTCTGGTCTGTATCAAAAAACAAGAAGGTTCTAAAGGTTTTAACAAGCCATTTAAGAGCTTTTAAAGTTTAACCTCTGGTGACCTCAAATGACCTTTGAACTTGGACAAAAACAATAGGGTTCTTCCTCTTGACATGACAAATCTATACACAAAGTATGAAAAGTGTCGGTCACTCCTATCTGAGAATATTGTGTTTACAAGCCATTTTCGAAGTTTTCGCAATTTTTACTGCTGGTGACCTCAAATGACCTTTGACCTCTACCAAAAACAATAGGGTTCTTTCTCTCAACATGAAAAATCTATACATTAAATATGAAAAGTGTCGGACATTCCTACCTTGAGATATCATGTTTACGAGCAAGTGTCACAAACACACACACACACACACATGACATCACCTTGGCATAGATTCCTTGCCTGCCTATGGCAAGGAATCAACAATCGCATTAATATTGTGTTTCTTACAATAACATCACTATTACTGTACATGATACTGAGGTGGATGTGTACTTATTTCAAGAAGAGAACCACACCTGTCATCAACAACCAGGTTCATATACTAAAAGCACTTGCACCTGACTGGATAAATCTACTCCCCCAAGTACAATACCCCCCCCCCTCCACTAAAGAAAGTAATAACAATTGCAGTCGTCATCATCAGTGTTATCATCAGAATGGTTACACATACATATATACATTTGGTTCAGATAACAATCAGATTTTTTCAAGATTTTGTTGAATTCCTTCCCGTCTCTGGTCGGTAAGAGCCAAAAATTTGTCAACTAGTGTAAATAAGTGATTTGCCTCTGATGTCTATTACAACAAAATGGAAACTGATTTGTTTTTGTGATGTCACACTGAAATACATTTTTTATCACACAGCATAGTCCAATAAAATCTGTTTATCCATACATACTGTAACATAATTAGTCATGACATAATTAGTTAATTTCACTTTCCCAGTCCATAGTACAACAACTCATATATTTAGACAGGTTTGCAAATTTTTGGATCTTTCAGACAAGAGATGGAAGAGATTTTATTAAAAACTCACAAAAATAGGATCAGAATTCCATCAGAGAACTTGACGCCGGACCACGGCTTTATTCTACACAGAAAATTGTTCAACAACTCTGTCTCTCAGACAGCTGAACTCTTACCCTGAGCTATCACAGTTCCCAAAACTTGGGTAATTTCCACCCTGGGCTTCCACCCTGGGCAATTCGTAATTTCAGGGTTGCTCAGTTGCTGTAGAAGTAATGGTGGTAGTTTTGAATTGTCCAATGGAAGTCTCTCAGTGAAAGTTGTCCAGTGTAAGATTCCTAAAGTTGGTATTACATTTTACACCAAAACAGGCTATTTTAACTCCGAAAAATATTACGACCAAAAATACAACTCAATCATAAATATAAATTTGTCATGTAACTGTCTACACAATACAAAATTCAACTCAAGAAAGAAACACTCTTCTATTGAATCATAATTTTGTTTGCAACACTCATTCCACAAGTTTATGCCAGAAATTTCAAAATTACAACACAAAATCTTTAAAGGTCATAATATACAAAATATTATAACTTAAATTACAACAACTTTTCCAGAAAAGCATAGTCTCTGTCCCCTAGAGTGAATTGTCCAGGAAGGAGTTGTGCAGAGGTCTACTCTACACATACTGCCCACACTACAGAGTACTGTACAAGTAGCATGTGCTTGCTAAAAATACTGAACAGTAATTTCCTGCAGCAAAAGGTGAATCACGCTTGAGTAAACTAAGTGAAAACTACAATATTTAACATCATGTCAGGGAACTTACTTAAACTTCCAGCAGAAGGCTGCATATATGGACTTGCACGAATGTACACAATATGCCCTGGCAGTTGAAGGCAAATTTCCAAGATTTTCTGGACATTACATCCCGTGGAACATACTTTTTAAAACACTATATTTCAAAAGCAATCCAGAAAGAGAAACCAAGAAATACATACTTTGATGGAATTCGAATGATGCCTTCCACTGTATTACAGTCAAAAGATAAAATATCCACTGACATGGCTGCTCCAACATCACCATGAAGCTCAGAAAGAGCTTGTATGATTATACTTTTGAAGATGTCACTATCAACATTAGCTTTGGATCCAAGGAAATCCCTGAAAAAAGGAAGAGATGATTTAGGTGCACAAAAGTGTGAAGGATTTAGGGCAACATAAAAATCTAACACCTTTTAAAATTTATGTAAATGAGTTACATTTCAACATTTTGGGTAATTTTAACAGAAACAGCAAAAATGCTATGCAAATTTTGAACACTACATTAATATACTGTAGTCCCTGCACTAGTGTGCCAGGCAGTAATGATGAGTGGTTGGCTAAACAGGGGGGAGGGCCTAGAAGGGGGATTTTTCCCAATATATAGAGAAAAAATTAGAGGATAAAACACAAACTGACATAGTGCAGTTCGATCATGATGACATAAAAAGTCTTTACTTTAGACACATGTATTGTTATATTCCAGTTGTACATTTCAAAAAAAGAAGTCAACATAAGCCCTAACTTTTTTCTATGGGACTTGGGACCAGCTCAGGTCCTACCACAAACTTGGAAATGTCCCAACAGAAGGACATACCTCTATGTTGAAAACCAGTTAACTAAAGGATTATGTACTTGTTAGTTTGCCCAATTTTTTGTGTCATAATCCAAGAATAAGTGGGCTATTACCCTTCTCTTTCTTCTACTGTCTGGGGCAGGAGGTGGGGGGGGGGGGGGCTTAGGGGGTGGGAGAAGAATACAAGTTAGAACAGTGTTGATTCATTTTAGTATTCATTTTAGTAGTAATTCCTCACCCCTTTTGGAAGTTCTCCCCCCCCCCTCCTTCCTCCCACAAAAAGGAGACACTGGTAAAAGTAAATAATTTGAAGTCCCTTTCACTCTTTTGACAGCCAAAGATTTTTCCAGAGGATATCAAAACCCAGTCAAACATAGTAACTTACAACTTCACTTTCATATAATGAAATGGTGTTGATTTCAGGACAATCCTTTCAAATTTTGAGTCCATGGTATATTTGACATAGACCTTCTGCCAACTTCACATGTGCAAATTTACCAAGGGCAACGTCACTGTTGAGAAATGAGAAAAAGGTTCCATGAAAAACAATTTAGTTCTCAAGCATCATAACTTACCACCAATTATTGCACTATTTTGAACACTTAGTACTACAGTGCTGTGTAGCAATTCATTATAGTAAGTTCCTAAGGTGAAAAGAAAAAAAAAAACAGTCCACTAGCTCCATCTGCACCCATTTTTGCCACTGCGTCAATTTTTTTATATTTTTTTCTGAAAATTTTATCTTGTAGTTTTATATTTTTATTGTAAATTTGAAAATAGCAAGTTTTCATACAAAATAAATCAGGTTTTGCATACTTCTTGAGCAAAATTAAACTTAATTGTCATGATGGTTTCAAGTTTGTGAAACATTCATCTATTATATGTTCATAGAACATCAACTTAACAGGGAAATTTTAAATCCAGGGAGAGGAGTAACCAAACTGAAAATTTGAGCAAAACAGCATTTTTTAAGCTGGAAGTGCATGTTGACAACACCAGGAATGGTATTTAAAATATTTCACTAGAAACCTTCTTCTAGGGGCTTATGAAACAATTAAACCCAGGAGCTTCCAGGGGTTTTGCCCCCTGGGCTCCCAATGGAGCCTTGCCGCTTGACCCTACCAAGGGCCCTAAGGTGGGGCCCCTGGGCCCCACCCGTATGAGCCTCGTGCTCGCCCTGCATGCTATGTATGCACAGGGTAGTGCTTCCATGTACGCCTTCTTGAGTCTGTGTAGCCTGCTACTCAGAAAAATTTTGACTACCCTGCGGATGTGGAGTTAACAACCCACTCAGGCAGGCTATTCCTATATGGTCAACCCTCACAGTACACCATATATGAGATAGGCCTAGGCCTACAGGATGAATTGGTCACAGTAAAAATACACACTTCCTTACTTCCTTACTAGCCCAACTACACCATTTGATGATTGACAGACAGTAATACTAAATGCTAAGACACTTAATCCAAATTAACAATTCCTAGCCACAGTATATGCAGAGCAGGCAGATGGGGTTTTGATTACAACCTTGCCCAAAGGTACCGTGTAATTTTTTGCAACCTACTGTAAGTGGACAAGAAGCTCGGTGAAGTGATAATAATAGACCTCCAGCAGTGGGTTTAGAAACTTGATATACCTCACTTGAACAATAGATTACCACAATCAAAACAGCATGTACACTACGTCACACTTACCCATCCCGAGTCTGAGGTATCTCGTCTACAAGCAAAAGTTTCACATACACACAAAAACACACACACAACATAACCATGGCATAAAGATTCCTTGCCTGCCTTCGGCATGGAATCAAAAAACTGTTTGGCCTAGCCTAACATTAGGCCTAAGCTGGGCTTAGACCTTGCCTATTTAGGAATTAGGCCATAGGCCTAGAGGTGTGACCCACACACAAAAGTACATTTGCCATACGCCAAAGAATCAGGCCAATTGATGGAGGTGTTTGGAATTATATGCCACACCAATTGTTGCAACTGCATGCCAATTGTTGTAATTTTACCTGTAGCAGCCGGGTACGCTGCACGCCAAATTTGTTGGCTTACACTTCTGGGTACAACTGCAGAAAACAACGTCTCTCTAAATCATACCACTGAGATCTCAGAGGTGCAGTCGCAGTCATACATGCACTCGCTGAGACATTTGCGTCGTTCTAAAAATAGCAGTAGGCCTAGCTACAGTGGTATGTGACCACTATGACTGTGACTGCATGCCTGGAAGAAGGCTCACTGGACTTAGACATTTTTACCCCCAAAAGACCACTTCGACTGCAACTGCACCACCTGGAAGAAGGCTCACTGGACTTAAGACATTTTTACCCCCAAAACACATGCATGTATAATGTGTCATTCTCAACATAACACTAACAGTAACAGAACCGTGACATATGACTGCTATATTATTAATTCACCATATTGTACAGAATAACTAGCCCAAGATTTGCGAAGGATCGGAGTTGGTGTGCACTTTGGCTCCATGATTTTTAAAGGGTGCTCTTCACTTCAGTGGGGCGTTGTATTCTGCAGTTCTTCAACCCAAAAATCTTTCTGTGAAAGGCCCTAACGTTACTTTCCAGTATGGGGTGTGACCAATTCCCAAGAAGCTGATGGGCTCGTTGGTATGAGCAATCAACTTTACCCATCACCATCCTACGATAAAAAGAAACGCTGCTCGCACGGCGGCTAGTTGACGTGCCAATACAATGTCAATAGGCCCCACAATGGCTTTTTCATGGTTCTCGCGAAAGTATTTCCTACATGAAGATATGGGAGAAAAGGTACCCTAACGTTACGTTAATAGGCTTGCTCACAGTCACAAGAGTAGCAGAATTTATCACACAAGTTGCTAACCAATACGCATACCATCCAAAAGCTGATCGTTAGCCACATAAATCCTGAACCATAAACCACTTAAGAGTTGAACAGCTGTGAAACTTCTTGAAAATAAGTTCATGAAGAATTAGAAACCGATTCGATTTTCCGAAGTTTCAGTCTCAGTCAGGCGCTTGTTTGCCATGCGGAGCGGAGCCGAGTTTTTCCTTCTGTACTGTTTGTGAGGGGGTGATTGCCACATATGATAATTGACATATGCACGCCACGAAGGCTAAGACAGTATCCATGCCGCTCCCCTTATAGTCTTTCTATCAGAAGTTTAGTTTCAAGTGAACAATTCCGAAAAAATAAGAAAAGAAAAACTGCTAAGATTTCCTCTCTTATTATCCACGAAAATGCCATTTTCGACTGCCAGTGTCTGGGTCCCCAAGCTGCAACCCAACTGATGGTGGAGCTCTGCTTAGATAAGCAACCTCGTAGGCTCATTTTACAGTACTCTAAGGGGAATTTTGTTGCTATGAGGGAGGACACACGGGGTTTCTCATCTACCTATTTTAACGGGGGGCAAGATAATCGTACTGTGGAAGAAAATTGGCAACTCATTAAGTCCTTTCTTGAAAGAACTGTGAAGGATAATATTCCAACTAGATTGGCCAAATCCAGAAAATCTCTCCCATGGATAACCGACAGTATTCGTAGGCTAGTTAGGCGTAGGAACAGATTGCATGCCCTTTTTAAAAAAACCCGGAAGACTGGTATTTATGGGAGATGGGCTCATCTGCGAACTAAAATCAAAAGAGAGATTCACACCTCCCACAAAAAGTACATCAATGGAATGATCGGCGATATCAAAGCTGATGCCAAACCCTTCTGGAGATATATTAATGGTCAGAAGAAA
This sequence comes from Holothuria scabra, assembly GCA_037179385.1. Lineage (NCBI taxonomy): Eukaryota > Metazoa > Echinodermata > Holothuroidea > Aspidochirotida > Holothuriidae > Holothuria > Holothuria scabra. Next base: position 19,568,631 of record CM074181.1, read on the forward strand.
GATAGGCATAATATCCCCCTCTTAAGAACGATGATAAGCTAGCTGTCACTGTCTTGGACAAAGTTCGTGCTCTCAATAACCAGTTCTGTAGTGTATTTACTAAAACAGTGTTTCATACTGTTCCCCTCATCAGACCCACGTGTAAGAGAATGAGTGATATAACTATATCCACCTTTGGCGTTGAAAAGCTTCTGCATGGTCTTAAAATCAATAAGGCCATGGGACCAGATGGCATCCATCCTTGGGTCCTGAGAGAGATTGCCACTGATTTTGCACCTGTTCTGAGCCATCTCTTTCAGCAATCCCTTACAAAAGGATGCATTCCAGAGGATTGGAAGACTGCAAATGTTTGCCCTATTTTCAAAAAAGGTGACAGTTCCCTACCTTGTAATTACAGGCCTGTTTCTCTTACATGTGTCTGCTGTAAATTATTAGAACATATTATTGCCTCAAACCTTATGAATCATTTTGAAATACACAACTTACTCTCTCCCACCCAGCACGCCTTTCGTAAGTCTCATAGTTGCGAAACACAACTTGTGTCGATAATTGAGGACTGGGCTTCCTCCCTTGATGCCCATAAACAAATCGATGTGTTTATCTTGGATTTTGAGAAGGCCTTCGATACTGTTCCTCATGAACTGCTGAAGACCAAGCTGTATACACTTGGTGTTTCAAATCAGATTCTTCGTTGGGTTGATGACTTTCTTGTTGATCGTAAACAATCTGTTGTTGTCAATGGAACCCGGTCTCGCCCGATGCAAGTTCTGTCTGGAGTTCCCCAGGGGTCTGTCCTTGGACCGATTCTCTTCTTGGTGCATATCAATGATATCGTCGATGGTGTTTCTTCCAAGGTTCGCCTTTTTGCAGATGATTGTGTCTGTTACCGTATTATTGAGTCCGATGAGGATTGTCATAAACTTCAGAATGATATCAAGCAGTTGGGGCTGTGGGCTTCCACGTGGGGAATGAGATTTCAGCCCACTAAGTGTAGCGTTATTACTTTTGCTCGGAAAAAAGTCCCATACTTTTTAGGTATGTTCTAAATAGGATTGAGCTCCCGAGAGTAGATAGTATTAAGTATCTTGGAATTACCATCACTAAAGATCTGAACTGGGAGAAGCATATTCAAAACACCTGTAACAAGGGAAATAAGATTCTTGGTATTTTGTATAGAAATCTTTCTTCCTGCCCTGGTAATGTCAAGTTAATGGCTTATAAAGGAATCCTTCGGCCTGTGCTGGAATACGCCGGTAGTGTTTGGGACCCCCACCAGGTTTACCTGCGCGACAAGCTTGAGAGTATACAAAAACGGTCTGCTAGATTTATTGCCTCTGACTATTCAAGGGAGCCAGGCTCAATGACCAGGCTCCTTAAGGAACTAAACCTTCTGCCCTTAACTGAAAGACGGAGGAAAAGTAGATTGATCATTTTTTCCAAAGGTATGTTTGGCCTGGCTCAGTTACCTGTTGATTGTCTCCAGCGGCCTACTCGTAGAACCCGTTTAATGCATGACCTTCATGTCTGTCTCCCACATACTAGTACTAACTGTTATAAATTTAGCTTCTTGCCTCGAACCATTAAGGATTGGAATCATCTCCCCCTGAATGTAATGAGGGTTGCCTCTGTCCATAAGGACCCTATCACCTATATTACTGGGCATATTTAGCCTCTCGACGCATGCGTGGTGAAAGAATGTCCTTTGGATGTGTCACCTTTATTGAAGAAGAAGAAGAAGAAGAAGAAGAAGATAGTTTTTCGGGCAGACTTGCATGTTTTGGACAAAAAAGTCCTGCCAGTGGCAGTGGCTGATAGGAAGACTATTTAAGTGGAGCGTACAGAAAAGTTTGAAAAATTTGACCCCTCCACTACAATCGGAAATTGATGACATTTCACAAGCTTAAAGGGGGATCTTAGCCGTTGCTATTCTAAGTTTTCGTTTGCAAGGATTGTTTACTTGAAACTAAAATTTTGCTAGGAGGACTATCTAAGAGGAGCACCACCATTTCACAGAAAAATTTGATCAATCGAACCCCTCAGACAGAAGCAGTCGCTATTTTGCTCAGAAAATTTCTAGTACCAGATGAATGAAATGTACCACTACCAGTGGCGGATACAGGAATTTGCAGTGGGGGGGGGGGGGTCTGCATGTGGATGGAACATCAAATGTACACTGAGCGAAGCGCCACCATATATATGACTGTTGTTTAGTCTCCGATGCCTATTAGAATTCAGAAAAGGGGAAATGGGGTGGTAGGCAGGCATTCAAATTTTACCCTATCTTTAAGCGTGATTACCACTCTACTAGGGGCGTAATTCGCAGCGCGCGGATCGCGCTGAAATTTTCGCTCTTTTCCAAAAAGCTTGCATTACAAAAAAAGTTTGGATGCTGGGTTTCCTGCAAGGAAATTTTAACAGTTGGGGGTTTACTGAAGATTTCACATTTTCTATCGGCAAATCTGAGGTTGGGCGGCGACCAAAGATCGTTGTTGCTACATAATGTTAGCCAACGCCTACGTAATGAGGCTCTCCGTCGAAATGTTTTGAGCTTATATTGAAGAAAGTGTAGAATTTTATGAAAGAAAATTAATGAGAATAGCAGTGTTTATAGTAAACGGTGTCACTTGGTGATCTAGTGTCATAAGTGTAGCTAATTTCCGATTTTGTCACTTCCAGAGTTCGGAAAAGTTTACCAAAGTGAATGTATGAGCGAGAACTTTTGCTAAGGTATTGCAATTCATCATATAAAGGAAGGGATTTCATGAGAAGTTCCTCACATAAAGTACTGTACAGAAGATACATGTAAAGTGATATTATCCAATACGTTACGCCTTTTGACTGTCCACCAGCTGTTTTTGCCGGGGCAGTGGCAAAAACCTGGTTTAAATCCGTCTTTTAGTGTCCAAAACTGGCAAAAAGTGGCATATCGCTAAGATGGTAACATATTGCATAATGCCGTTTAGTATAATAAGCAGGCCTGCAGTTCTTGTGTTTTCAGGCTGATCAGGGTATTGAACAGCAGCTAATTCGTCAACAAAATTTTAAAAAAAGATACGTTCGTGTATATAATACAATTGATATTGTCTGACAATGCAACAACAGTAGCAACGTGATACTTTCAAGTTCAATTTTACTTAAAATCTACAGTTTTAGAGCTGCCTGAATGAAACTAGGGCAAAACACTTCAAAACTTTTAACTACATTTTTCACAGACATAAAAAAGCAAATATGTACGGAAATTTTACTGTCTGATCACAATGAACCTTGAATGAGAATAAAGAATTTTATTTAACAACATTTTAAAAATTTTAAAATGTGTTTGGTGAGTTGCTGTATTTTAGTTGAGAGTGGGTTCTGTGGATAGTTTTCTTCACAACACATATGAGAATTGTTAACCCCGATTTTTCCTCGCTTGATCACAGAATTATAGAGATTCTGACAGCTACACCCTAGCTATAATGTTCATTTCTGGTAATGGTATGACATGCATGGGAGCTAGCGGGAAGTAGATAGGGCAACTATGTATGCTTGTGATACACTAATACTGAAAAACTTATTTGACAAAGTACTGAGCGCAATTTTGTTAGTTGGGCTTAAATTTTGGTAGACGGCCCACATCTTAGCCAAAATTGATGCATTATTCAATTGATATTAACTGCTGTTATCAAAGCACATCGCCGCTCCATCATTTTCAATGTCTTGACCAAGCCAATCAATTATTTTTTTTACAGACCAACACTAAGGCTGTTGCTTTTAGCCGGGTTGACTTTAACAATGTTATGCATGACTTCACGTGAGAATGTTGGGAGTGGCGAAGGGGTGGAAAGTGGAAAGTGTTAATTAGCAATGCATAGTGCATTGGTAAAACTGTCCTTGTATTTTTTAAGCAAATAAAAAATAAAGAAACAGCATTCACTCAGAGATATTATGTTAAAAAAATCTTTGTTGACTTCCATCTTCCTTGCACTCCTAGGAGTATGGGCAAAGGTTACTGGAAGTATAATGTTGTACTTAACGGCAATGAAGACTTTTGTTCGGACCTGCGTACGTACTATCAGTTGTGGTCCACATTGAAAGAGGGTTTTAACTCTAAATTACGATTGGTGGGAGGATGTTAAAGTTCGTATCAAATATCTTGCTATTCGTCATAGTGTGAAGACAGCTCGTATGAAAAGAGCACATGCAAAGGATTTACAGGATCGGTGTTTACATGCCAGTTCTGAAGAAATTGAATGTATTGTTAACGATGACATTAAAGGTGCATGCATTCGTACTAAGGTCAAGTATTTGGCAGATGGGGAGAAGCCTTCAGCCTGGTTTTTTAAGAATGAACATACTAAGGCGAGACATAAAACTATCCAGTCTGTTCGGGACCAAAACGGTATTGTGTGTGATAAGGTCAATGATATGTTGAGAATTTTTCAGGTTTTTTACCAAGATCTCTACTCGGAACAAGCTTCCTTAAATGGAAATACTCAAGAAATGTTTATCAATAGTTTGCATAAAAGATTAAGCAAGGAGGAAAAGGATAATTTAGAGCGTCCTATCACGCTGTATGAGGTATGGAATGTAATATCTCTGTCTGCAAATAACAAATCGCCAGGGAGTGATGGTCTCCCTTATGAATTTTATCGCTCGTTCTTTGACATTCTTGGTAAAGATTTACTTGATGTTTTTGATGAAATTTATAATTCTGAGACCTTGTCTCCTTCCCAACGTTCTGGAATTATCACGTTGCTTCCGAAAGGTGGCGATAGAGAGGACCCTTCTAATTGGCGTCCTGTGACATTGCTGAACTGTGATTATAAAATTATTTCCAAAATTTTTCAAATCAGACTTTCCAAAATTCTTCCCTCCATCGTGAACGAGTTTCAGACTTGTGCTGTCCCTGGCAGATCTATTCATAGTAATTTACATCTGATCAGGGATATTATCAATTTTTCTTACGATAAAATGAATCCCTGTGCCTTAGTTTCCATCGATCAGCAAAAAGCGTTTGACAAGGTGAACTGGGAATTTCTTCGAAAGGTACTGATTAAACTTAACTTCGGTGAGAAATTTATTCAATGGATCACTATTTTATACAACAATATCAACAGTCGTATTTTAGTTAATGGGTTCTTCTCTGAAATTGTTCGTATTTACCGTGGGGTGAGGCAAGGCTGTCCTCTCTCTCCCCTCCTTTATGTTCTGTATATTGAACCTATCGCATGTTACGTTAATCATAATGGTAACATTCGGGGATTCAATCTTCCTGGGTGTAGAAAGAAGGTTAAGCTTCTTCAGTATGCTGATGATGCCACCTGCGTGGCGTGTTGTGATAATGATATCCATCACTTTTTACGAGCTTTTGACTTGTTTCAGGAGGCTACTGGGGGTAATATTAATCTGAATAAATCCCATGGTTTCGTTATTAGTGACACCTTCCATTGTCTTCCTTCTAATATTGTATGGAGTAGTTCTGCGATTAAAGTTACTGGAGTCACATTTGGAACTGATGAGTCTGTTCAAGGAAACTGGGATGTCATACTTAAGAAAGCCACTATGTGTGCTCAACGTTGGTCGGGCTGTCATCTTTCCCTGCTGGGGAAGGTGGCCATTATTAATACAATTATTTTTCCCCTGTTTTATTTCGTTGCTCCCGTTTTTCCACTCCCAGAAAATGTTCTCCGGAAGGTTAATAAGATTGTTTTTGCTTTTCTGTGGGGAGACAAGAAACCGGACTTAGTTTCAAGAAAAACCGTCACTTTAGACAGAGCTGTGGGTGGTTTAGGTCTGGATAATTTTAAGACTAAGATGGATGCTCTTTTTGTTAAACCTCTTTTCTCAATTCTTACTGGTGATCCTCCTTTGTATCTCATTTTGGCCAGGTTTTTTATGGCCTCTAAACTTCGTAGAGTCTTTCCTTCTGTTTGGTCTAATATGAGGCCAAATTCCCCTGTTTGTAGTCACTTTTTACTTTATGCTTGTGACCTTCTTATCTTGTTGCATTCTCTTGATTCCCTGTTTTTGGATATTTGTACAACAACCAAGTCTATCGTAAAAGCGTTTAAAAAGGGGGAGTTAGTTAGTGTTAAAGTGGTTCTGGATCACCCATCTTTTCCTTGGAAAAGTATCTGGAGTTCAGCTTTTAATAAAATACTGGATAACAAGTTAATGGATTTTCAGTGGCGCTTGTGTCACCACATTTTAGCAACTGGTCAAAGGATAGCTCGTTGGGGATTGGGGGATGGTATTTGTCCATATGAATGCTGTAATGTGGTTGAATCTATTAATCATCTATTTTGGGAGTGTCCCAAAATTAATCCTGTAATTACTTGGGTAGATAATGTTTTTAAAAGGTTATACAAAAATAATATTGATATCAATCTTAATTTGTTTTTGTATGGTTTTACTAAGGAGAAAATACCTCGTGTAACTTTCAACAGGATTTGGTATATTTTTTGTATTTGTAAATCTATAGTGTGGAAATCTAGATGTATTGCTGTTTTTCAGAAGGTTTTTAAAACTGGAGCTCAGATGAGATCTGATATCATTAACGAGATAAAGTTAAGAGTTATGGCGGATCATGTTAGACTTTCATCATCAAGATTTTTTAGTTTGTGGATTGAGGGAAGTTCCTTTGTAAAAATTGAAAATCACAAACTACTTTTTCAGATTTAACGTCCGTGTTGTTACTTTCGTTCTTTTTTGTATAACGTTTTATTTTTTTTTTTTTTTTTTTGTCTTCTTATGGGCAAATACTAATTATTAATCCTTAAGAAAGGGGTGAAGGAAGTAATGCGGAACTTATTGTTTGTATTGAGGTGGGTATTATTTATTAGACAATGGTTTTATTGTATCAATATTGTTAACTTGTTAGTCTATCTCAGTGTCTGAATGTCTGCAAATCTGTGTTATTGTCATTATGTACAAAATTATGTAAACTGTAATAGTGTTGTAATTAGTTGATCCAATATGTAAATAATTGTAAATATCTTTTCACCTTGTATATATTCTGCTTTGAGTTTTAATAAAGTTTTTCCTTCAAGGAAAAAAAAAAAATCTTTTTTTGAGGAGTGTTTTCCACTTGCAGGTTTTGGACGCGTCCCAAACCTGTTTTGGACAGCAGGTAAAAACCGAACATAAAACCATGGTTTAAACCACTGGTGTCCAAAACCTGCCAACCCTGTTACCAAATAATATTTCCTTTTCTTTTCCTTTTTTTTAGGGATGACATTTTTGCGGCCTGGTAGGGGGAGAGCTAAAGTTCGTTAAATACAATTATTGAAATGAAAAATAAGGATATTTTGCTTAATTTACTTATAAGCTATGGCAAGTGCAAATCTGGGGAGCACTTTTCGAAAATAAAATCTTCATAAAATAGCCTACGTAGTGACTTATGGTGGTTCCTTTTAGATGGTCCCCCTTTTAAAATGCCCCCTCCCCTACTGAAAAAAATCTGAAAAAAAAGGCCCCGGTGCTCTTGCATATTTTTTTAGGAGGGGGGGGGACTATGGAAAGGAATTGAAAACGTGCTAATGTATTTTACTTCTCTTGTCAGATAATAAGTTGTTGTACGGGATCTTGAGGTGTAGCTCCAGACAAAGATGATTCATAGAGTTCTACTTTATTTAAAATGGTTTCATTTAAGTTTAATTTATTCGGCCGACCTAATATGATTACTAACCTATATACGCAAAATGACTACATGCTTCTGCTTCGAGGTCTATTGCAGGAGTTACCAGCTAGCGGGCTCGGTCTTGGAAACCTCGTGCGAAATCCGAACACCTGCTGTCCCCTGATTGGTCAAAAGTTATGACGCACCAATGAGTAAATGAGTATATTGATATAAATGACCAATGAGGAGGCTGCAAAAGGATAATTGGCCACACCTTGGAAAAATTTGGGTTACAGTGTGCACGTGGAACTACGAAGATGTAACATGTCACTTCCATACGTGACGGGAAACAGGAAGGGGCCTGGGAATGTAGAACAAAAGGAGAGTCGCTCGTAAACAACAAGATGGCGTCTGCTAAAGGTCATGGAGAGTGCACCATACTACATGATACCATTGCGACTCTTGGTTAATTTCAATGCATAGGCTATGGCATTGATGAAATTGTGTAACTACCCGAACATCCAACTATAAATAATTTTACTTCTATTTGAAACACCTTTTGAAAAATGTCACGTTACAAGATGGGTTTAGATTAATGATATTCAGGCAGACTCACTGGAAGACATTCTCACCCTGTATCATTGCAGTATTGAAAAACAAATTACCTGATTTCATTACCATTGCCCGAATTTGGCTCATGGAGCACGATAGATGACAAACTATTATCACTGCACCTGAACAACCACCCGTGTGTACGTTGAATTAACTTGGCATTTGAAAACGTTCCGGCATTTTTTCAACCTCCTCCCTAATGTTTTACCATTTCAGCAATTTCTTTTGTAAGAACAGATGAAGTGGGGATGAGGACAACCTTTTTCTGCACGCGGCTATATTCGTTGAATATGTCGCAAATCTTTGTTATCATTTTCAATTTCCATGAAGTTTTACTTTGAACATAGTGGTAAATTGTAATTTAAAAGCAGCATTTCAGCGAAAACAGGAATTTCAAAGCAGTTTTGTTTTTCACTATTAACCCTTTACCGTTGTGCTCCGATCGGGGCATATTTGCGCGCCTCGGGCAGTGGGCGGAAAAGCGGACGTAGCACGTACGCCCCGCATCAGCTTCCGTAGACCATTGACCCGTGACCTTAAACTATTGTCTCTCTCGTTGTTGTGGCCGAATTTTCGGGTAGCTACTCGCAGTTTCGAGCTCCGCGTGAAACAGTAAAGATGGGTGACAACCGAGATCTCCGTATGGGTCCAAAAAGACCCAAACAACGGTAAAGGGTTAAGTAAATTAACAACATTTTAGTGAAATGTTTATCGTGCATTGTATAAAACAATGGACATTAAAGGGTATTAAAGTCATCCCAAATTGAAGAAGTGTAGTAGACCGTCCAGTTTCATGATTGGCTGTTGGGAGTCATGTGACAATGTTTTTTTCTTTGCAAATGTGAAATTTACAAGAAATAACTGCTTGATTTACCTTGAATATGCAATAGTAAAGTCATAAAATGTAATGAAAGATACTTTGAAGAGAAATAAGATGAAATTGTGTTTTTTAGCTTTTTCTTCGGAAAGTCGCATTGTAGTTCATCGGTGTTATACTTGGTGATTTGGTGTCATATACATCAATCTTCCATTTTTTTTTCATTTTTCATAGCCAGGGAGCAACCCTCAGTTAATCGGGAATTGCATTTATAGCAGCAAATAGAATCTATGCACTCGTTAAAATTGATCGAGCTCAGTTCGTTTGCAACAGATTGTTCATTCAATGCTAATCATGTAGGCAAATTGCAAAATACCCCAATATTTATCCAATAAAATGTATAATTTTGCCATTTTTTTTTTTTGCATTGAAAATTACAGTTATGCCAAAACGCAGTCAACAATTTCCACAGCATGCAGTACATCGTCAGTGGCAATCGTGTCAGGTAAACCGTCGCCCATGGCAATGTTTAAAAAACCTTGAAATCATTTAAATGAATCACCATCCCATGATATTCAGTCATTTACTAGCTATATGCTGAACAGCTGAAATATGATGATTGGATGACCGGACTGAAAATTAACACCATCTTTTAAATGAGTTGTGGCACAATTTTTCTACCAATTTTCCCTTCCCTCTAAATTTTACAAAATTCCAAATTTTCACCTTGACAAAAACATCATTTAGTCAGCTATTATCTCTGCTAGGAAAATCTTTGTTGTCGTGGCAGCAAGTTAAGCCTGCTGTCATGTAAACCTACCGAGGGATCTCCCTCTTCCCCCTCCTCCAAACAATTAAGGGTGAACGCAAATCGGAAGTCAAGGACTATTTACCATAGAGAGTTCAACCTTAGCAGAAACGGGTAGATGAAAGGAGAAAGGGCAATTATTTTTGGACCGAGGTTGATGTTTGTTATTCGAGTATGTATTAGGTCGCCTGAAAAGTGGTCCCAGTTTGTCTAGCTAAGGACTATTGGGTCATATTTTGGCTCATTAGAAGAGAAATGCAGTCATCGTGACCCCAACTTGAAGAAGTGTAGTGTAAACTGTCCCGACTCTTGATGATTGGCTATGGCTATTAGGAGTCAATATGTGACAGTATTTTTTCTCCATGAATGTGAAAATAACTACGTGTCAGAACTGCTTAGTTGCTTTTCGTACCCTGAATATTGAAGTCCCAAAATATTACTGAGGGATACTTTCAAGACAAATAAGAAGAAAATTGTGAGATTTAGCTATTGCTTCAACATAAGTTTGGGACAACTGCCGTCGTCCTAAGTTAAACACATGCAAACTCAAGCTAAATTTTACCCACTTGTTAATTATCCCAGGGAGTTGCATCAGCAACTCCCTGATTATCCATACGCTCTTTTTCTAAAGTCCTCCCGACTCTCGGTGAAAAGCATCAGAGTTTGGTGATGCCAGACTCCTTGTTTATTCTCGAAGAGCGTAGAGAGTAGAGGCACCTAAAACAGTGGCGGATCCAGGAATTGGAAGTGGGGGGGTCTGCATGTGGATGGGACATCAAACGTACACTGAGCGAAGCGCCAAGATATGTGTGGCTGTTGTTTAGTCTCTGATGCCTATTAGAATTCAGGAAATGGGAAATTTTCTATCGGCGAATCTGAGGTTAGGCGGCGACCAAAAAATCGTTGTTGCTACATAATGTTATCAAACTCCTACGTAATGAGACTCTCCGACGAAATTTTTGAGCTTATATTGGAGAAAGTATGGAATTTTATGAAAGAAAATTTATGCGATAGGTTGCATGTGGTTAACAGTATGACTTGGTGATCAAGTGTAGCTTATTTCCAATTTTGTCACTTCCAGAGTTCGGAAAAGTTTACCAAAGTGAAGGTATGAGTGAGCACTTCTGTTAAGGAATTGCAATTTGCGGCGCGCGAAGTGCGCGGAAATTTTGGCTTTCTTGAGTCAAATAAAGACGAATATGGATTTTTTATTAAAGAAAATTAATTGGGAATTTCGTAATTTCATGAGTTGTCAAAACTGCTCAGTAGACTGGTCTCACAGTTGGCAAATTTCCGAATTCTTCATTTTCAGAGCCCTGTCCCCCGCTGGGTGTCTAAGAAAAGGGGGCCGAGATGCAACATGGTGTTAAATGTTTCAATATTTTGAGCCACTATGAAACTCCCAAACTTTCAAAATATGGTCTTGAAAGCGTGGGTAATCATTACTTCAGCGGACTGTACGGCCAATGTAAATTTAATACCGGGTGTACTCTATTACCGTTACACGGTTTTAGGCTGTCAAGTGTAAACTGTACGTAGTGTCATGTAGTATGGTACATCCTCCATGATCTTCAACAGGAACGCCATCTTGTTGTTTGGGAGCAAATCTTGTCCTGATTCTCCTGGCCCTTCCTGTTTTCCGTCACGTGTTACCAGTGAACGTGAAAAACTACCTCGCCCTAGTTCCACTTGGATGCTCTATCCCGTATTTTCAAGGTGTGTCCAATTTCACCTTTTACAGCCTCCTCATTGGTCATTTTTTAGACCAACACATTCCTTAATACTTATTTAATTTGGTGCGTCACAACTTTTAACCAATCAGGGGACTGCATGTGTTCCGATCTCCCCGAGATATGAAAACTCCGAGCTTGCAAGTTTTGGTCACACCCACACACTGGTGCAGCAGACCTCAGACGACTAGCACCCGAGTCAGTCCGTACGGTATATAGTTAAATTTTAATAATTTTTTTTTTGTCAATTTTCACCAACATTTATCCAGTCTTGAGGCCACATATTTCTATGAATATCCAAAGAATCTGTTTGGTGTTCACTTTGGCAGACTTGATGGGGATATGCATGAAGAAGGAATATGCCCTACAGTCTACTACGCAGGCAAGTAGAATACACCATCGTTCTAGTTCCCGCCTATGGGCCTAAAGCGCCGGGGGATTTGAACCAACCTGTCATTTTCAGCTGTAGTTGAAACCAACATTTTCCTCTTCTATCCCAACACTATATAACACACTGTTCGAGTTGATGTGTTGTTAAAGTTCATCTTATGAATCTTCCCACCTCAGTGGCTTGAACAGAAGCGTGTGACAGAGAATGCAATTTTAACAAGAAAAACTTGTGTAGCCTTATTTCTAGTAGCAGCATGGTGATTCTGCCGCAGTCTAGATCCACATAGTCCACACAGGCAGTACGTTAATAGGACTTTTCTCCCAAATAATTTTGAAATTACTATGTGCGGTCCCTATACATATATCTGAAGTAAATCCTACCCATGTTTTTTGCATATAGCTACCGATCGATATGTAGAAGATTAGGTTTAATTCTCTAATGGGCCCGGGTCCGCACGGGGATGGAATATCATACTAATTCTCGATTTAATCGCAAATTTACTCAATTTTAGTGATGTTTCTTGGCTTGGTAACAAAACATATCATGCGATTTTGGAAGTTGATGAAAATTTGATTGATTTGGAGAGACAGCGGTAGAAACATTCGGAGATAAACTTCCAAGCATTCCCATAAAGCTTATTGTCCTTTAGTTTATAGATTTCACTTAGATAGCAATCGACATCCTGAAGCTTTCATACTGGATAAAAGTAGGCGTGTCTTATCAACTTCCTTCGTCTGTAAAGCTCAGATCAATAATAACAAAGAATAGAAAATGTCTGTCGGCATGCTCACACTTAATACGTTATTATTGCTGGGCGGTTGTGAGCGTAAAATCTTTCAGCAATATTTCTCATCTGGTCACGTTCTGACCTTCGTTTTGTACCACGTAGGCAACGGATTGTGCTTCTGCTGTTCAATGACTCAGTCGCACGTCGTTACACACAGAAACAGAGCACCAGCTGAAGAGCAACCGGAGGTGAATGCAGACGACTCACATACCCCACCTCAAAGAAAATTGAAATCATAAATTGTAAGTGGAAAACAGGCAAATAATATTTAACACAGCCATTTGTCATGACATTTAATCTTATGTTTTGCTTGAAAGACAATTTTCTCATCAGATAAAAAGTTTAGCGGAATTGGGTCTTGTTATAAATATAGCATAGCCTCGAGGACTGTCGTACATAATGCAAACATGATAAGTATGCTACACAAATAAGTGCCACGTACTGAAATAATTTTATAGAGCCTGGTTAATGCAGTAGCCTAATGGTTAATGTTAATGTCCTCTAGGCCTAGGCCCTCTTAGTGTAATGTAATTCAGGCCAGTTAAAAAACTAATTACACCTGTAGTGGCAAGCATAGTTATTATTGTACTAATTCTGATTTGGGTGCAAATTTAGAATCCGTGCCTGGAAGTAGACATAATTTTACTCACTTCACAACTTCCAAAAGAGGGCGCTCAAACTTTAAAGTTTTTTTTAAGTAAAAAACCCTTTTCTTTTTTTCCTCACTCGAGGAACAGCGCTATAAGTGTGTGCTGTGGAAAGAAGTGAATGGTTAGTGCTGTGGAAGAAAGAAAAGCATTGTAAGTACCGGGACCTGAACCCTCGACCCTAGCGATATAGCCATTCTAGCACGAAGACCAGTGCGCTTGCCTACTGCGCTACGAGCGCCGTTGCCGGTGGATGGGTTAAAAATAATATAAGTACTGTCTAATAATACTATCTATTACATATAGCTGTAGGTATACGTATTTACGTATACCTAAAGCTAACTGTATGTACTGGAGAGTGTATATATATGTACAGTATGAGATACGTATACGTAAATGTTTATATACCCCTACGTATACAGATCCTATGCATGCATACACCTGCATATGGCCCACCCTAACCCTATACCTATGCGTACGTAACCCTAACCTTATTACTATGCGTACGTAACCCAAACCTATTACTATGCATACGTAACCCCTAACCCTACAGCTATGACGCAGTTCCGGGCACGGATCCTAAATTAGAGCCCTGATTTGGTGACCAGTATTTAAAGGCAGTCATTTGTCAACCTAAATTCTTCACTTTTACTTACTAGCCAATGTTAGGCCTATATGCCAACAGCCTTATCAATTGGCTCAGCTCTTTGATTGATATCAAATTCAATAAATGCAGAGGTGGGCATTAGGCCTTGGTCATATTACACACCATGTACTAAGATTGTTTTGATTATACAATAGGGCCTTGGACAGTATGCTTACCATGGTGTTCCCATAAAGGGCCAAACCTCTCACCCCAAACTACAATTTTGGCAGGGGGTACCCAAATTCTCAATTGACTCTGCTTTTGATTGACAGCTAGTTCAAACAATGCAGAGTACCAAAGCTTATATTACACATATTACACAACATGCACAGTACTGAGAGTGTTTTGATTATATAAATGGAGTTTTTCTTTACTCACCTTGAAGCAATAAACTGAGACTGTATCTGGATGAGCATGAATTTCAGATAATTGCGGGAGGGGCTTAAGTAAGAAGGTAAGGAGAATTTGCACTGTTTGGGGTGAGAGAACTGGGCCTTTATCAAGCATTAAATTAAATTAACAGTTGTGAAATGGTTGTCATAAGGATAGCCATAAAGTTTTCTGAAAATTGGAGGCTATCCATCTCTTGTGCAGAGTATTATCCATTATTGCAGGTACAATGGCTGTTTATTCCCATTCCATTGAATAAGCAAAGCATCAGGCACAATGTAGGTTAAATTTTAGAGCCTTGGGTATGACCGTGCCTGGCAGTTTATTTCCAGACCTCTAGATTAAGAGACAGATGCTGCACACAGTAATTGAAAAAAGTGAAATATATATTATACAAGAATAAATTAGGCATGTGTTGATTGACAGGTTTTGCCATGAGATGGACAAGTGCATTGAAGTTTGCAAACCTTGATTAATCTAAAATGGATTCCTTTTTTTCCTCTCTTTCCTAACCATTGTTGAAGCCAAACCACTTTTAGCAAAACAATATGGAATGCATCAGTAGAAATTGCACAGTATTTACTCTATATTTTAGTCAGCATCATAATCTGGCAGGATTATGTTTATAAAAGTGGATTTTCTTTTAAAGTGACTTTAAGCATTTATATGAAACTCTCAATTTTTTTCCAAGATACTGTATCTCCTTTTGAGGGACTTTTCTCTATACACTAACTTTTTGGTAAATTTTGGTTGTACCCTTATAAAGGACAAAAACCAGGGTGGGTTTTAGATAATTTTCCAGGAATTTTATAAATTTCCTTCCACAGGAAAGTAAGGAGTGTGGTAGATGAGCTGTTTTATTAAAGTGTATTAGGTTAAAGTGATATACAATTCTGTATCTACATGTGCAAAAAAATCACCCTTCCCACAATGATTTGAGGTGAGTGATGTGTGATTGCATTTGTACACCTCAAAATTTAAGGCCTGAAAAAGATGAATATCATGATATTAACTTCAAAATTAAAGCCTTATGGGGTATCCTCCTGACTTGATCTTTGTCTTCACAGAACTACAGAACTATCAAGATAATTAATAATGGAGGGGGCACAAATGTAATAACAGTTACCTAGTCTAAAAGTAAGACACTATTCCACCACATCAAGTCAGTGAGCCACAACTTAAAAAAAGGCCATGGCTGGCTCAACTTGAACCAATTGGTTGGAAAGTGGGCTATAGAATTTCAACTACTGTAACTTAACCTGATCCACCACATCTGAGTACTCCGAGGTTGTGGAGTAATTGAACCTGTTATCTGCGTGCCAGTTGTTTCTTGCCTGAAGCTCACTAAATGTTGCCTTGGCCCAAGATTAACAGAGCCTACTGCACAAATTTAGAGTGCTTGCATGTAGTGGATAATCATGAAAAAGTTCAAGTTAGAATGACTCTTTTCACTTTTTTATTTGAGCTCTGGGCACTTGTGGCAATAAGTGCATTTGTGACCACCTCAATTGAAAGGCATTATTGAATAAAAATGTAGAAATTCAAACATTTGCAACGCTTGGATCTACCTTTAGCTGCTATGATGCAATTTTGACATAATAGCTGGTCAACTTGAACAAGTTAATGTGTATGGGAAAAATTAACAAAGAAGGTTTAATTTTTCCCACATTTGGTGTGTGTACAGTTCCACAAACATTGAAGTTTCCAATGAGTCAAATTATCTCATACTGAGTGTATTGACCCAATGTTATCTCTCACAGAGGAAAAAGTGTGCACTGTACTGTTTATTAATGATGTCGCTAGAAATATTGGCAATTCCAACATTTTCGAATTTAAAGGTCAATAGCAGCCCCCCCCCCCAAATTTATTTTGAATCAACAGCTAAATATCACAATTTTTGCTTTGTTTCCCTTGAAACTATATTTTATTATATTATGAATTCAGTGTTGCATATTCAAGGAAGATCAAACAGTTGTTTCTAGGATATTTCACATCTAAAGAGAACAAAGGTTGTCACATAACTCTCTAAAGTCAATCATGAAACAGAACAGTCTCCTACACTACTTCAAGTTGGGATTACTGCCCTTGCCTTTTCGTGAAGACTTGTTTAAAAGCTCCTTTCGAATTTATGTCTCATTGTTGTAAATGTTTTCTCTTCAACAGATCTCAGTATTACTGATTATAATTACAAGGAATACAAAGATGAAGGCTTTAATCCTGGTTGGTGGATATGGCACCAGGTTACGACCTCTGACTTTGAGCGCTCCAAAGCCTCTTGTAGAATTTTGCAATAAACCTATGCTCCTGCATCAAGTTGAAGCCCTTGCACAGGTATAAATCTATTTAATTAAATTATGGGTGCAATGTAAGTGAGGATTGCAGGCATTGTGTTGTTATAGTGACATAGAGTGCATTAATGTGATGTCATTTCTGGGTAGCCAGGCCCACTGGGACAAAATGAATAGTCATCATATTGGTCATCAACTGCTTACAATATTTCTCTAGATTTGCCCAGCAAAAGGGGCAGGACTTGTGCAGTTGGTGAAGATACTCTGTAGAGTGCTTTTACTTACATCACATGCCCCTCTCTTTTTGAGGGACAAAACGAGTGTAGTACGCATGTAGTGTTGCTAGCTGAGAAGCAGCTAATGACCCACATGTGACTGTTGCATTGAACCAATGTTGATTTTTGCCTCCAGTGGGCATGGCTTACCAGTTGTTACATAATGTGAAAGCACTCCGAAGCCTGTAGACTTTGTGAGGATGAGTGCTGGTACTCAGTAATTTTCATAAGTACTCAAGTACAAAAGTCTGCATAAATGGCTGTAGCCAACTTTAAAAATCTATGAGAACGAGTACAAATTTTAACCCAATCTCATGAATTTGCATACATGCAAGAGTTGCAGCCTGCCAGTTGTTAAGGCTCAGTCACATTGGCGAGCTGTTCATGCCTCGTAACAGAGTGTAAGAACTAGTATGTATTTACTTCTGCAATATTCAATGTGATATCGGTAGCTAGATTGTAATTTAATTGATTTCAACCCTCCTGGAAAAAAGCTGTGTTAGTGTTCGGCCAGACTTCATGCTGCTAGAATTGAATTGGGCATTTTAGCCAATGTTACCTGAGAAAAAGGCATTTTTTCGGGTGAAGCTTGTCTCTGTAATTGCAGCAGTTAAACTCATTTAAACCAACCTTGTTGCTCTATTGAGCAAATAGTCTTTGAAGGAGGCAAATGCCTTTATTGATCTCAAGATACCTGAACAGGAAGTTCTCTGATAGATTCTGGATTATTGGTTGCCAGTTTGAGATGGCTAAAACTTGCTATTCGCTTCTAACTTATTACAACTCTACAATACTTTTATTGTTTACTGTTTTGTGGAGTGACCTGAGGACATTTGCATGCATAATGTATTCACTAACATAAAAAAAAAATTCTGTATGAAGAAAATATGATAGTGCTGCCCACGTTTTATGAACATATTATTTATTTGATGTGTAGGCCCTATGGGTACTACTGTATAGGCTTTATGTAACATTCTTCATATGCTATCGATGGCTGCCTGGAGAAGATTCACTTTAATTTACCAGACTTTGAAAAACCATGATGCTTTCTTAGAAAGTTCATTCGTATTTAATGGTACTGTAGTAAGAATTTGTTTGGTTTCATTGTATTTCTGTCTCTTGTATTGATTCAATCTGAATATAGTGATAGATCTATGTTAGCCATGCTTCAATGAACCTATTATCACAAAGTTCACATTGAACTAAATGATACAGTAACTTTTGTTTTACTATTTCCATTAGGTTGGTGTGAAGGAAATTGTCCTAGCTGTCAGTTACAGAGCCGAACAGTTGGAGAAAGAACTCAAAGCCCAAGAGAAGAAGGTAAGGTCTGATATCTGTGGTGTTGCAAGTGTGACTCAACTATTCCTAGTGGTGTACATTGCCCACCCACCTCCCCCCCCCCCCCCGGGATGCCATTTTTATGCTTTAGATCCTAAAAAAACATAAAATTTTACTTTAAAATGTAACATACTGTATGTAGCAACAGATTCCATGAAAGAACACCAACAACTTCTCACAAAATTTCTAAGGGGGATGGATTGTCCCCCAGGCCCCCTCACATATGCTAGTGTTTTTCTTTTTAGTTCCTTCAAATATGCAAATTTTGAAGCACTTTAAATGTTACTTCAAAAAGATAGCATACATAGCACAAGATTGTGTGTAAGAACATCCAATTTTTCAAAGGGGAGGGGGATAGCCTTTACAGTAAGACCCTTCAGAGTGCACCTTTAAGGGGCCTTGAAGCAAGCTTTTTTCCCTTGAACCCACATGTAACTTACTGTAAGCCAAGGGCTCCATTAATTTGGACTTGAGGTTTGGCAGTTATAAATCCCCTCCCTTTTGAATTTCTGTTTTATTTCTCGGTATGAAAAATTACTTTGCATTTCATAAAAGGTGCAAATCCATTGTTGCATGAAGATGTTTGCTGTGACTGGGTGAAGCCATCAATGGAATTGCCTTGTACCCATAATAATATTACTACCTTCCTTAACCATGTTATTACTAGGCCACAGTTTCTTAAAGACAGGAATCTCACAATGGCATTTATAAAAACAATGCCATGGAGCAAATCTATAATAAAATAGTAACTGATTATGATTTGACAAAATCCTTCTTTGTCTTTTCCATCAGCTTGGAATAAAGATTACTATGTCACATGAAGAAGAACCTCTAGGAACAGGTAAGTTTGTGTTCAAGGATTCTCAAAGATGTTTCTGTTGACTGGGGTGCCCCAGCCTATTCTGAGGATTGGTACAGGGCTTATGCACCTACAGTATGTCACTGAGTTGCGCATCTCGATCTTTTCCCATCCAGGCATCCATTTTACAACAATTGTTACTAAGGTGCTGTTGTGGGCATGTTTCATTAACGCAACAACTGTCTTTAATCATTTCCATGCAGTGAAACGTGCTGACGTCACATGCATAATCTCTTTACCAAAATTCTTATTTGGCACAGCTCTTTGATTGGCATCAAATTAAAAAAAATGCACAGTAGTTCATATTGCACAGCATGCACTGAATTGGATAAGTTTTAATGACCTATCAACAAAAATGTGTCATATAGTGTAATCTTGAAAAAGAATGGTGCAATTCTGGGCTGACATGCTCTGAGGGTGTTGTTTTTGCACATTAGGACCTCGCACACTCATTGGGATATGCCATGAAGCGATTAACCTTGTTAAGCTGAATTTCAGAATCCAGTTCAGAAGTTTAGCTAAAATGTTGTGATTTTTCCTTTCTCTACAGCTGGCCCATTAGCATTGGCTAAGAGTATTTTAGCTGCAGATAGTGAACCTTTCTTTGTTTTAAATAGTGACATCAGCTGTGAATTTCCTTTCCAACAAATGGTTGATTTCCATAAAAACCACGGTCAAGAGGGGACAATAGTGGTAAGTAAAGTCTGCGTTACCCCGCCATGACTACTCATGACACGATGAGGCAATATGATACATCTGATTTAGTCTTTGCGGTATGGCCAGTTCTCAGACTGCAACTTGAGTTCTGTCGTATGTTGTAAGCCTTAGGCCTGATTGAACAAGTTAAATTGAGGTTAGATGTAGTTGGTACGCTAGAGTGTTCGTGATTTAATGCAAATTGCCTGTAACAGAGAAGACTTGTCATGTTGTGACTGTGGCAGTCTGACCTATGCTTAAAGATGTGGTTGTTTAGAACTATGTCAAACTTGACCCAGTTTTGTAGGGAGCTAACAACCAATGTTAAGTTTGATGTATGATGCAGCATGTTTGTTAAATCAAACTGGATGTTGACCATAACTCTGTATAAAATGGTGCAATTAAAGTTACAGTGTAATCCTTTTTTTCTTTTTTCTTTTTTTTTCTTATGTCTTTCTTTTTTTTTTTATTTTTGGGTATTGGTAATCCTTACAGCAGCCATGGGGAACATCTGACCTCCAGACCTTGCAAGGCATTTAATATTTTCATATATGTCTAGTGAGATGTTTAAAGCAATAAATCACAAATGAATTAAGTTTTAATCCACCATTTAAAATTTGTTTTTCTATACCAAATATTTTATGTAGGTCTGGAATTTTGTTTTATGTTTGCTTGATTTATTTCCATAAAACAAAGAAATGAGTAACAAGAAGAAGTTTGAAAAACCTTTATATATAAAACTGAATCCCAAAATAATTACACGGTAAAACTTCACTTTTAATCAATTCAGTTTTGATTGTACATGGTAGCATTAGGTCTTCAAAGACAATGTTGTTTTGTAAACTCACACATATCTGTTACGCAGGGGATATCAGAGTAATTATTTATACACTATCACTTGATCTTTGAACTTCCTTTTGAAAATATGTTCACTCAGTGACAGGCCTATGTATTGCTGAATGTAGTTCAAATAAAAAAGAAACAAAGCTCTATTCACACCAGAAAAGTAGTATAAACTGAATGTCATGCTGAATTTCATGACTTGAAAGGAAAGACTTCATATTCTCTGCTGTTTGAAATTTAAATTTGAAAGGTTACTTCTATTCATGTTGAGTTACAGGATGGTAGACAGTCTGTACCAAATGGTTTTAATGGCAGTCTGTTGGACAAATATGGCTAAGACAAACTTTGTATTGAATTGCAATTTTGGTAATTAGCTATTACTTAATCATAGGATATAAATACAGACTTGCTGAGACAAGATTTGACTGTCTTTCAGCTGTAAACATTGCAGAGTTAAGGCAGTTAGGTTAAGAAAAGGGCAGGTGAGATGTTTAGATGGTATCGGCATTGGCAATTTAACATTTTAAGACTTAACTAACTGATTTAAGTTTTACTGAAATCTTTTGGTTGTTCAAATTGTTTTGAACTGGTTTTCACTAATTGTATTTTTTTGCCCACAAGCTTTCTTTCTATGATTATAGCCAATCCTTTTACTTTCAAAGAAAGGCTATGCATACCTGCTGTTACTCCTCAGTAAGGATCCATGGAGACTAGAAGTATAATTTTACTCAACAGATACATTTTATAAAAACACTGCCACATGACTAGTTCTTGCTCTGTCTCAAGTACTGTATCAATGTGTGATGCTGTGTCAAGGTTTTGCAGGATGCAGTGTAACAGATGTGCATGTTTGAATAGCAACATGACATTCAAATGAAATAACTGTTTTATTCAAAGCCACAAATCTCTAGCAGGGTCACACCCTTCAGGGCCATTGCTACCTCTTGCATATGGTGCTATCTTATGATTTAATAGCCATCAAACAAGACACAGGCCTTGAATTTTTATGTGTGATTGCACGCCACCACTTGCATAATACCACCGTGAGAAGTACAATTATTTGCACATCTAAGTAAAAGAATGTGAACTAAAGATTAACTTTAATAAATCTGGCTACCTACCACAGTTGTGTGGTAGCATACATGGAAAATTTGAAATGCTAGGACTGAAGATCTTAGTCTTATCTTAGACTACTTCAGAATATGTCATTGCCTGCATAAGTTGCACCCACAACCAACATAGACATAATGAGACATACTCTTAAATATTTGTGGACTTGATCCTTGGAAGAGATTCCCATTTAACTTTTCTTCTTATTTTTTGTAAGGGAGCTAATAAGTTAAGTGTAACGTAACATGTAATGACCAGTCTGATGAGGAGCCTTGAGTATAAAATAATGACTTAAAAACTATATTATTTATATATATAATATTATTTAATTTTGAATTGGCATTAGATCATATCTGGTTTGGTCATCCCATGGCACAGGATTATTTATATGTAATATTATTTAATTTTGAATTGGCACTAGATCATATCTGGGTTGGTCATCCCATGGCACAGGATTTTTATACTTGCATTCTTGTATGCAGCTTGTGTGCAGCTTTTCATTGTGTTAAGAATTGAGATGGAAGAGTTCAAACTCATAAATGAGCAATGTGTAGTTATGCATATCATGTGCCAACATGAGTATTGTCTTTAAGTCAATTTGTATTCTCTCATATCTTTACAATTCAGTGCTCTGTGTTTCAAATACTTCTTATGTTTTCTCATTCAAAGGTCACAAAAGTAGAGGAACCCTCCAAATATGGTGTTGTTGTGTACGATGATAAGGGCAGAATCGAGAGATTTGTTGAAAAGCCGTCTGTCTTTGTGTCCAATAAAATTAATGCTGGCATGTACATCTTCAGCCCTGCTATACTTGACAGAATTGAGGTGAGACATATAATCCAATGAGTATTCAGCAGTTTTATATAATGCATATTCAGTAGTCAATCTATAATGCATATTCAATGGTAGTGGTAACCTCTGTCAGTAGCAAATTCATAAGGACGTCAAACTAAAATTGTCTTTATCGAGACAAAGATGGGGAAGAGAATAGGAGAAGTATTCAGAAAATTCATTTGTCCTTCAAATGAAATTTAATTGGCAATGATGTTCTCAGCCATTGTTTCTAGACAGTTAAATCTTCTCAGGATAGACTCAGGATAGATGACCATAGGGAAAATGCTACCCATATTTAACTCTACCGAAATTTGCCAAAAAACCTATGGCTGTAGAAGTTTTCAGTACTGTGCATCATCTCCATAGAATAAGTTACCAAATCAGTTATGAACGTGGTCGAAACTTTCTGTTTTTAGGAGTTTACCAAACACTCATTTGTTCAATACTGCTTATACTAAATGTCTTTAATACCTCTTTGTAAAGCACCTAGAGCAGTGCCTTCTTAGAACTGATTGGTGTAATATAAGCTCGATTTATTATTATTATTATTATTGTTATTACTATTATTTTTATTGTTATTGTTGTTGTTGTCATTGTCGTTTTCATTGCCATTGTCATTGTCATGTTACCTATGGTCTAAGTGTACAATACTATCTCACTAAAAACATTTGACATTTAATCAAACATTTGCTCTGTTCTGGTTAAACAATTTTTTTTTTTGTAGCCATTGGATTCCCAGTGAAGCTCATCCACAGTTTTGTTTAGGGGAAGCTTTGGATAGTTTAAATTCCATGCATGTTGCTGTAGCTTTGACTTCTTAGACTTACTTTTGTTTGATTTGAATTTTGAAAGATGTGTCTGAAAAAGAGTGGCATTAAGTGACACTAATCTTGCCATCATTATTTATCACAGGTGAAGGGATGGGGTTTTATTCCTTCTCTTCTCTCCGCTGCAAGTTTCTTAATCATCTTAGGATATTTCTCGCAGTTGTTGGGAAACCCTGTTGCTTGACATTCTAATTGTTTGGCTAGTAAAGATCCCTCTCTTACTTCAAATAAGCATCCAGAAAAGTAGATTTGAATCTAATTCTATGTCTTTTTTCATCCTATTTAGCTAAGGCCAACTTCAATTGAAAAGGAAATATTTCCAGTGATGGCTAAAGCTGGTCAACTGTATGCCATGGAACTTTCAGGTAAATTTTAAAACAGTTTCCATCTTAATATGGTCACAAATTATACACATTCAATTAAATTGGCAATCTTTCCTTTAGAATGTGAAAATGTCAATTTAGCGACCCTCTGTTTGTACACAGTCAGCTGTTGAGCATGTGGCAAGTTAACAAAATCAAAAAGTGAGCTCTTAAGATTAAATCACAGGTCATATACAGGCATGAGATACTTCCTCTTTTTTGTACTTTTCCTCTTTTTTGTGCCAAATTTCCCCAAAGTTTCTGTCATAAATGTCTTATAAATCTCAGCTATAACACATGTACAAACAGCCCTCAGGATTCAGTCCAATCAGAAGTGTATTGTAATGACATAAATGCCACTAGGGGCCCTTAAGCTTGCCCCTGGGGCCCCAAGTCTCAGAGCCTGCCTCTCGATTTCCTCTTTTTTCAGAGGTGTCAGGCTCATCCCTGCATAAAATTAATGTTGTAGTCAACCCCAGGCTGTCTGAGGCAACCACCAGCCTTGAGTAGATGCTTGTGACATTTTATGAAAAGAGACTTGGAAGGTGCACCATGGGAAGAGAGTCTGGGTCCATCCTCAACTGCAACAATGCATATATATATATAAAGTGCCTTCACATATGTCACAAGCCCCACCCCTTTTAATGGGCAAAAATTGGTGTAATAGGCATTTACCATAGCTAGCTCAGAAGAAGGTGAGGACCCATGTGTGACTGCTGCATTGAAACACTGTTGATTTATGCCAGTCCATGGCCGTGGCTTACCAACTGTGAAGTAAGGTTAAAGCATTCGATTACTCTATAGACAAATCCTATTAGTGCTTGTTTTTAGCGACTGTAGGCCACCATTAGTGGGGTCCATCAGCCTAAAATCATCTTTATATATTGTTTACATGAATTTCAAACCCTCATATTAAGTGAAATTAGAGAATTTAAGATACAAATTATTGTACAACTGTCCATGATAGAGGTTAGCAAGGAAATCGAAAGATTTAAAGGGGACGGACCCCAGTTATGGCCGACTGAAATTAGACCATCACTTGCTGTCCAGATTCGTGTATAGACCCATTTGTGGTAATACTCTGTTGTGTTAAACAGTCTGTTGATGCCCTAGTTTTGCATAAATAATAATCAGGAATGTAATGGTTAAGTTAGGACTGTGGGACACTTTGGAACATTTTATGGTTACAGAGAAAGTCTGTCTGTGTAAATGAATGTAGTCAGCATATATAGTCATCATGTGTGTTGGTGCAACATTATGTGATAAAGGGTCGTAGGTAAAGGGGGGAGTTGGGGTGCTGCACAGTGGTAAACAAACAATCAATAATAATAAATGAACTTAAAAGTACTAAAATCAAAGAAGAATTTAATAGATCTGCACAAACCTAACAAAAGTCAACTTGAAAAAAATGTGTCTTTAAATGTGACATAAAGTGTTCAGGAGATGGAGAACCTGCTCCGTGGAAACATCCTGTATACACCCTTGCTTAATGCCCATAATTGAAATGATCAAGTAGCATAAATAAATGTGTGTTTTGTGCTCAAAATGTTTCAAATATGATGGTTATTGGTGTATTTCTGCTTTGCTTTTACAGGATTCTGGATGGATGTTGGACAACCTAAGGACTTTCTTACTGGTATGTGTATGTATCTTTCAAATCAAAAACAAAGATTTCCGGAGAGACTCTACAATGGACAAGGTGTTCATGGAAATGTTCTTGTGGTGAGTTTGAGGCAAAAGTCAGTAGTCTTCACAATGAAGGAGAGAGTTCTGCCTCTCCTCCCCCTTTCAAAAATTTCTAAGAGGGTTTTTTAATTTAAGAGGGAAAGACACACATTGACAATGTAAAACCAAAGCAGGAATTTTGCTGACAAAAATGACAACTCTGCAGGATTTTGGGAGCTGGATGAGTTGTTTACAAATAAAAAAAATGCCATTTTGAGTAGCTTTAGGACATTAGATTGTTATAATTGAGCATTGAGTTGCAGAAGTGATGCCTCTGCAGCAGTGGTGGAGCTACCATATGGTCAGGGGGTGACTTTTCCCCCCTCCCTCAATGGACCAAATTTGCCTGCCAGCATCTGTTTTAGGTTTCTAACACCTTGGATCTATCTGTAAACTCCAGACCATTGTCACCCCCTCTGACCAAAATCCCTAGCTCAGCCACTGTTTAGCAGACCATCTGCACAAAAGTAGAGAGCAGCCCCAAAAGGTTGAAAATCCCTGTTGTAAAAAGGTCATTTGTTTTTACTAACATCTGCTCCATGCAGATTCTCAAAGTTATTTAAAATCAATATACTGTTTCTTACTTTGTTAAAGAATTTTTTCTAAGTTGGGTTGCTATCGTAGATAACAGGTCTTTTGTGTTTCTTGAGTTTCATAAGAAGTGTCCTCCTTCTGTTTTTGATTTCATACACGTCTGTCAGGAGGTTGGGAGTTTGAGTCTTGGCCAGGTCATATCCAGGACTTTAAAAATGGAACCTACTGCCATTGTTTTTGGTGTCCAGCATAAGCAAGTAAGCCACAACCGGAAAAAGCTGTGACTGGTGGCTCAACATAAACCAGTTGATTATGAAGTTGAGCCATATCACTCCATTTAACTAATTATATGTTTGTTCCCAACTTGTCATTTTTGTAAATCATATGAAAAATGAATATTAAATTGAATGGAATCTGAAGTTAAAAGGCCATCTGATATCACCAGAGGTCAATCTTTTAAAATGTAACAGGTCCAAACACAGTAGTGGCAGGTGTTTTTCATATTTGGTTTGAAGATGCGTTTTACTATAAAATGAAAGCCTTGTACTCCCACAGCAGATCGACTTTACCATTTCACATCTTTATTTTCAATCAAAAAGGTGCATGACGGCAATAGCATATTGCTGTTTCCACTGAATAATTAGAAGTCTTGTGTAACTGGAGTCATCCCAACCCCAATAGAGTGAAAATTGTCCTGAAATTTACTGCTTGTCATGAAATCTCTTCCAGTTTCTCACCTTATGCTCAGAGACCTATGAATGACTCTTAAAGGAAAAATCTCCTCACCCCAGACAATTCCAGTTCTCACAACTGTCTTAAACTTTTCCTTATCCAGACACAGTCTCAGCATGGAGCTAATACTTTGACAGGAGAAGAAACTCCACTTTAATTTATGCAAATCCAATTAGTCCCAGACATACTTGAGGAGATAACCCTGTAACGATCGATAATAAGATCCAAGGAGCATTCAGTTCTTTTGTCTGACACTTACTTAGGACTCAGTCATGTCATGTCAACTGCTACACTAACAAATGGATTAAATAGAATAGCCTTTTGATATCAAGGACTTTACCAACAGCCAATAACAAATTTAGGATAAGGAATCCAAGCGACTGGTTAGCAGTTTCAAAGGGCAGATCCTGGTAATATTAGTCCTTTCTAAGTCCCAAGAATTATTATGCAAATTATCTTATCAGTTACAAGTCTGTATTATGGAGTCGGGACTTTAATGTATTTGCGCATTATTTCGCATATCTCAAAGGGCATACACATCTTCAGCATTTCACAAGGAGGCAAAGTAACTTTTATGTATAATCAACAATAAGCGACAAAAAGAATGTATTAATTTGCAATTAAAGCCACTGGCAACGTTGAAGTGATAGAAGAAAATCACTTAAAGATATAGCAGATGACATGAAACTATGTATGAACTGCATAACTCTTTTTAATCGTATTGAGCCCCGAGTTCAGCTCAAAGGTAAGAGATATGTGGGTGTTAAATATTGAAATAACTTTGACCTTTGCAGTAAACTCCTGCATTCAAAGAGATTTACGAAGTTTCTTCTCCTTTCAAAGTATTAGCTCCATGGTCTCAGTTTATTGCTTCAGGGTGAGTGAGTAAGCAAGACCCAATGTGTAATGAGAACACCGCCAGTACAGTACATACTGTTTAAAATGAGCTGTCAATCGAAGAGTTGTGCAAGTTGAGAATTTCTGTAGACTATTACAAAAATTGTAGACTGGGGTGAGAATTGACTGCTTTTTAAGTCAATTGAGCAATTACAATGTAGAAGAAAATAAAGTATTTTATGTAACTATGTCTTGACAAGATCTTGAACTTGAACTACATAAAAAGATGATTTTGATTTTTTAATATTTTTATTGACTTTATAACATTCATTTTTTGAAGGATCCAACTGCCAAAATAGGGAAAAACTGCAGAATTGGACCAAACGTTGTAATAGGACCTGACGTAGTGGTAGAAGATGGGGTGTGTATAAAAAGGAGTACAATACTTAAAGGGACAATCATTAAGTCTCACTCCTGGATTGAATCCTCCATCATTGGCTGGAGGTGTCAAGTTGGACAATGGGTAAGTTTTTATTTTCGATCCCTAGAGACATTTTGGACTGACTGCACGGTCAAGTGGGTAGGCATCAGACCAGCAGTCGGGAGGTCGGGAGTTGGAGTCCTCACCTGACCATACCAAAGACTTAACCTACTGTCATTGTGCATGGTGTTCAGCATAAGCAATGGAATAGGGAAAACAAGCCAGTGAGCCACAACTGGAAAAAAGGCTTTGGCCAAATCAACTTGAACCAATGCAAAATTTCATCTAACCTAATCTAACCTACAGACATTATGAATATGATATCACAGAGAAAAAGCGCTCCCTTGTTTAGAAGAATACCCCTGTGGGTTTGCAGTTTTATGTCCATGGTGTTTCTGCTTGTAGCAAAGGCAACTAAAGGTTGAAGACTTGCACCTACTTGCGTAGTATTTGAAACCTAACTTGAACATGAAATGCATTTGAAACTGTAATTGAATTTGACGTTTTATCCACCTAACACTATGTAACACATCTGGTGTGTTGTTAAATGCCATCTAACTCACTAAACTTATCTACAAGATGAATATTCATATCTTTGGAAGTTACACTAACAAATATATTCAGTTGATTTTTGCTAAATAATCAGAAAAGTGCATATTTAAATCTACTCCACATGTAGAACAAAGCCTACTGTGTAGTCCAATGGTTTCCTGTAAACTGACTTTTCTGTAGCATCAGTGCATAGGGGCACTATTTAAAGCTAAAACAGGCAAGAATTAATATATATTTATTTTTAAGTGTTTTCAATCCATTGTAGATAATCATTTTATTTCCAAAATAATTATTTTGGATTGACCATAGCTCATTTGAGAAAGAAGGTGATGGTTTCATGGGGGGGGGGAATGAAACTCCCCATGACCCAACCTTGAAATGCGCAAAACACCTAAAATGTAGATATTTTCTCTCTCCCCTTAGACTTTTCCCTCATTCGGCTTTCCTTCCACCTTTAAACATACATTTACTGTTTACAGAAGGGCACTATTTCAATTACGATTGCATTAAGTTGCCAAGCAGGTACATATATATTACATTCAAGAAAAGAAGAGAAGAAAAAGAAACATTTTCAAAATCTTAAAAAGTATCTTAAAGGGGAATGCAGTTACTCAACTTACTTGAAAGTTGTGACAATATTTTTTCACCTCAATTGGGAAATTTGTGATTAATAGATGCTTGGTTTATTGAACATTCATTATTGAAGTCCTTAAATATTATAAAAGATACTTTGAAGAGAAATGAAAAGAAAATTGTGAGATTTAGCTGTTGCTTCAAATGTTTAGGGCAACTGGTTTTGCTGTTTAGGTCCAAAATAAGAGAATCAAATACTCTAGAGGTTAAAAATGATTCTTATTCATTCAACTGCCATTTCCACAGCTTCAGTGGCATAGCCACAGGGGGTTTGGGGGATGAAACTCCACATGACCCAACCTTGAAATGCACAAAACACCTAAAATGTAGATGTTTTCTCTCTCCCCTTAGACTTTTCCCTTATTTCAAGCTCCAAACCCCCCCCCCCCCCCCCATGACACAATCATGACTGCGCTACTGAACAGCTTTAATCTGCTGCTGAGATGTTAAGTGATGAAAATCATTCCCAATGAGAACATTGCAGTGTAATTTGTGACACCCAGTAAAGTAGTGTTGAAGTAGTGTAGTAGACTGTCCTACTTTATGATTGGCTCTTGAGAGTCATGTGACAATATTTTTTCTCCTTAAATGTGAAATTTACTAGGAGTAACAACTTGGTGTACTTTGAATATGCAATACTGAAAAGCTAAATATTATCAAAGATACTTTGAAGAGAAATTTGAAGCAAATTGTGAGATGTGGCTGGTGCTCAAAATAAGTTTGTGGTGACTGCCTTTCCCTTTAATACTGTACAACTCTCATTACCTCCTTTTGTGTCCTTTTGGAATAAAAATGTTTGTATGACCTCTAAAAGCTCCCTATTTTATTTCAAAACTTTTGCACAGAGTGGGATTATGTAGCCAATACAAACTGCTATTGCAGTGACAGATCGTTCACATTTTAGCGCAAGGGGCAGGAAAAATGACATTGTAAATTATTGTGCAATTCACCATTTTCAGTTGTGTGAATAAATCAACCTTTTTCATTCTTGGTTTAGTAACATTGTGTGAAGATTGGATGTGAACCATTCAGATATATATTTCATGCTTTGTAACAATGTGTTTGAAATACAGACTTGTAAACATGGACAGAGGATGTAACGTGCACATCCTATTCGTAGATGGTCGCCATCAACTAGGACAAAAAAGGCGCACCAAGATTGCTGCCGTTAAGCTATTAATCTTCTCATTAGGCATAAGGTTGCCTCTATACAATTTATACCCGACACCCCACTTTTTGTTCAAAAGGTGATGTTACAGCAAGGTCAACTGGACTTCCTATTATCAGCTTTCTGTCAATGGTAGCTACCATGTCCAGCACTATATAAACAAAGAGTCCCATTGAAAACCTCATTCATAAAGGCAGAGACTGTTTAATCAGTGCAAGCCAAGTTTGCAACCAGAGCTGCCTCAGCAGACCAGGACAATAGGCTTATCTTTTTGGACACATGTAGGCTGGTTGTGCTGCCACTGAAGGGTGATGAATTGTGTAAACAAACGTTGCCCAGACTGCATAGAGGTAGCTTGTGCCTAATGTGATTTGGTGACGACTCTGTTATATTTCAAACAAAAGTTAAACTTGAATGTGAAACAATATCATATTCCTGAAATACTTGTAGTGATTTTGAACTTACCTTGCCATATTTCAAAAATATTTTAACTTTCTTGCAAAATATGGGGATATACTTGAACAAGTCCAGACTTTCACACAAAATCATAGCAGACGGCCATCTTGGTGCACTTTTTTCCCACAATACGGGGTTGACAATCTACCGTGCAGTATGCTCTGTCCATGTGTAGGAAGTCCATGGTTTGAAATTTCAGAGTTTAGGTACACTTCAAGTTCATACTTTAATTGCTTTTGTTTTTGCAGTTAGTTGAATTTCATACATATGCCATCATTTTATCATCATCTTTCAGGTAAGAATGGAAAATGTTTGCGTCCTTGGAGAAGATGTCATAGTAAAAGATGAGCTGTACATTAACGGAGGAAGAATACTGCCCCACAAGTCAATTGGATCATCGGTAACAGAACCCCAGATCATCATGTGAGAGATTGTAAACATCAGCAATGAACAGAACATTCCAATTGATTCAATAAATACGATAAGGTCCATCATCTCAGGGAAACCAGTGATGCTATCAGTCTTCATCACCCATTTTTCCCTCTTCGTTTTGTGAACTTCATTGACCTTTTTGCAAGAGTTACAAAATGAGGGTGGCATCTTATACGAAGCACAAGCTCAATAGCATAGTGATCATAGGGGTGGGGGAGGGGTGTTACCTCCTGTCGAATAAGAGTTTGAAGTAGAATATCATGAACAGTGCCAAATGTGGACATTATCTATTTATAGGAGCAGCCAGTAAATTGCTAAAACTATAATAGGAACAATTTTGAGTGTTTTTTTTTTTTTTTAAAGAGCAGATACATTTTTTGGAGGGCTGCAACTGTTTATGAGTGGAAGCTATTTTAATTGAAAGGTGCACTGCTCTTCTATAACCCACTGGGGAGTCCACTGTATTTATTGGTGATAAAAGGACAATGATAAAAGTATTATATACAGTAAAGTTTAAACCATTTTCAAAAGTGTGCCTGGAAAGTCAATTTCCTGCAGTCACTTTCACTGAACTTTGGTCAGTTTACTTTCTTTCATTTTAAGTGAAAACTGTGCAAGGGTACAGTAGTTTGTTAAAATAATGGTTTAGACTAAATTTAGATTTGACCTGATCATAGAGAAGAAGGTACTTAATCTATGCTTTCGTGCCAAATCTGTATTCAACTCAATGAAGCACACTCTCCAACACCTCCAAACATGTGAAGTATTAAAACTTGTGTGCATATCTGCCTCTGTGACATCATATGCATCAGGACAAAATATCCAACACAATGCACAGGTTGTAAACCAAAAACACCTGTAGACAAATCTCAATAGTTATGTGATCATCTGGTTTCGTTGGGCATAATGCGGTCTGTCAACTTTAATTACAAATATTTTACTACACTGTATCATGCATGATTGCACACTAAAATACTTTTTGATTCCCTCAGTTTCACTGAATATGAGGGTTTAGAATTGTACATAAAGTAAAGATGATTAAGACAAAAGCTGACAGACCCCACTAGTGGCCACCAGCTTTGGCTGCTCTGTTTCATCTATAGTGTTCTTAGTTTCAATTCATCTTACATCTTACCACACACTTTTTGCCTAACGCTTTCAATAGAATGCATAGTTTACCAACAAATTTTCCGAAAATATTTTATTTACCAGTTACCACATAATTAAAATAAAATCAAGCAAGCTCACCTAGTACCACAAAGGGTTAATCAAACTTTGTTATTTGCTACAAAGATTAAATAAAAAATGCTGTAACATAAATAATTACAAACTCTTCTGCATATATTACATCCTTGCCTTTCTGGTGCCATATCACCAGCTTCCCATTTTCTATTTTTCTCATATCACTGCTTTTCTTTCAGTTTTAATATTTCTCTATAAATATACTTTGGGCACCAATAGAAGTAGCTACACTATTCAATGCCCACCAGCTTGCATACCTTTGTAGTTTCAGAGAAAAGCAGAAAGTATATTTAGCAGCTATTCCATCAATCTTTCCAACTGAACCCACTTTGTCGTACAGTAGAATATCTTTTGCTTGAATGGCAAAGGTGAGTCATTTTCTAACTAAACTAGGTTCTTTTAAATTTTTTTATTGTTTTCTCTTAGATGTATGTACTTCAGATTTTGTCAGTGTAATGTTTCAATTCTTGATATCAGATGATATCAACTTGACTCAGGCATTTAAAAAAAATTGGTGTAGTGTTCAGAGAACTATTGTCTATTGTGCATTAAGTATGCTCTTGTCTTTAGGTCAGATAACAAATATTCAGTTAAAAAATGGGATGTTGTTGGAAGGCATAAAATTTAGTGGGGTAGAAGATATTTTTTTTATTATAACAGGGATTGTCAGGATTGTCAGTGTAGCCTACACCTATATATACTTATTAAAAGTAGTGTTAGGATGGATTGGAGGTATACCGGCACCAGTCTGAAATATAGTCAAATTGAGGTGAGTGGTTTGCACACAAAGCGTCACCATGTGAATTATTTCTAAATTAAACCTGTGGCATTGTATGAAATTCCATTTCAAAATGTCTTCTTATTGCATGATATTTTCAATCTGTTTGAAATAGAGAAAAAACCTGCGCACCTTTGCCCCTATATAAGGGACATAGAACATACAAAGATGGTTGGTATGCTTAACTTGAAGAAATTGGGAGTAGGAATGGAGGTGAATATTCCATCTGCTAATAGGCAGATGGTATTAGAAAGAACAAATGAAGCTCCCTCCCACCTTTGAAAATTTCTGGACCCAAGCATAGGTGGCAAGCAGTACCAGGCTTTGAAGAAATGATTGCCAGTCTGTAGTTTCCACATGATAACTGTTAATTTAGGATCATTAGCACCCCTCATAGCAATCCTGTTGCTAGTATTGTGCTTTAAAGACTGACAGCAGATTGATTTAATGTTCAATAATCAATCAATTAGTCAGTCGAAATTCTTACAATGTATATAGCATCAAATTAAAAGACTAACTTTGATAACTGTGATACTTTGACTGATAAAGGCAGATATTCAACACCCCAGACAGTTACATTCCTCCAAACCTTCTTCTAGCCCCTCCCACAACTGTCTAATGATCTTGTCACCTTCATCATACCAGTTTACTGCTGCAAGGTTTACCCTGGTGAGTATACAAGGCCCTAATGTGTTATCAGAACACTCTCAGTGCATGCTGTATATTATGAGCTACTTTGCATTTTTTAAATTTGATGTTAATGGTTAAGTTAATGTGCCATTGAGAATTTCTGTAGACTACTGGTGAAAATTTAAGTTTGGGGTGAAGAAAGACTGTCTCTAATAATGCAAATGTGAAAAAATGAACTAATACTAAGAGAACCATGCTGAAACATACTTATTAGCAAAAAACCAATGAGCAGCAGGATTTCGAATGAAATATGGTTTTACAATCCATTTCTTGGTGGGGAAAGAATTCAGTTGACATGTTTTGGGAAACCATTTTATGGGGGAAGAATTTCTTTTGCTGATACAAGTCAGCAATATTTTATCTAAATTAAGAGGTTCTATTTGTTAAAGCCAAAGATTCTCTACATATTTTAACAGGGTAAAATACATGCATCTGTAGTTAAATAGTTTCACTTAATAGCAGTTTTAGGCAACTTAGATCATATTCTTCAAACTTCAGTGAAAGTAACAAAATATCAACCTAAATACTTTACCTTATTTGCTTGCCATAGGAATAGACATGTGACGGTAAAGGAGCTTTAAATGCGTCAAAATGTGGGATATCTAAGAAGGTCACAAATAGGCAGACTTTGGCTAGATAAGGAAATAAACTTTGTGGCCAGGGGTTTGTCTGAACTTTTTGAGCAGAGAAAAACATGGCATTTTATCGTAACATTGCTGTCAAATTTATCAATTGGTAGATTATTTCAGTCAGTATCATAGTAGCTAGAAGACTAGTGATGATCAAGTAATAGCTTAGATGGCAGGAGTCAGAAATATATTACCAGTATGTAAGAATTATGCCAAATTTCCTGTAATGCCTTTCATGCAATCGTATACAAAAGGGTTCCCTCCAGTTGTCAAATACTTAGTGCACATACCACAATTTGCCAGCTAAAAATTACTTTTTCCAATTCCCAACGTTTCCATTTGTGGGGGGGGGGGGATATTTGGAGGGGGTATGGGGAGTGAGGGAGTCAAGGGGAGTGAGGGAGTAATAGTGAAAGAATATACAGCAGAAGTTAACTTAAAAAGCAACAGAGATAAACATGGAAACAATAGAGACAAACAATGGAGAAAAACAATAGATTTTTGATTAGAAAAAGTCCCTCAGCAGACCCTCATCATTTGGTTCATGGAGAAAAAAAAGGAATTTCTTGGTCCTTTTGAGGTCCATCCAAGAAGAAGAAATTTACAAAAAAAGTTGATGTAGTGAACCCTTTATACAAAGATTAATTTATGGTATTGTCATCATATTGATGATAAAATACTCCATTATATTAACATATTTATATTATCCAAAATAATTGGAATGTGGCTCGGTATGTACTATGTAAACATTTACATGTTTTCAGAAGTTTGTGGGCTATTCAGGTTATAGTTGACATAAAGAGCAAATAAAATGTGTAATCCCATTGTCAAAAAACCACAGAACTCATTCTGTGCCAGTGGATTGGTTACCACAGGTGGTACCAGTGAAGGTTGGGGAGGCAGGGCAGGGGCGAGGTTCCCCCTCCCCTTTCCATCCGGGAAGTTGTCCTTCCAGAGAGCCTTAATGCTATTGTATGGCATGTTATTACAATAACCATATTCCCAACAATATGCTTGATTGTGTACATAGGAAGGGAAGGTCTTTCAATAAAGAAATGACATATTATGCAAAATCAAATATTTCAGATTAACAGTACTTCCACAAAACTCCAACTTTTCCCAAACTTCAACAATGAAACTCAATATTTTAATTTTTGGCTACACTAGCCAACCCTTCTTTTCCCTTCCTCACTTTTTTCGATTCAACTTTTTCATCTGCGCTTCGATGTATTGGCTGACTGTCCAGCAAATTCCTCCCTTGACGAGAAAACCCTTATGTCCCATCTGCTGCTTGCTAGTTAGATGAGGGATATGTCAGTTACGCCTGACAACGGCCTGGTGGGATACCAATCCTTGCTCACCATTTTGTAAACATCTCTTCATCAGTTCCAATGGTTCGTATGGGTGTATTAGCATAGAGCTATCTACCTGATTAAGGATTATTTCATATATTATTTCATATATTTGGGAAAAGATGAAATGCAGCTTTTATTTGCTTTGTTTTCAGTGGAAATCATTACATAAAAAAGAATAAAAAGGGGTATAAAACGGACATGGTTTCAGTGAAAGGTTTGTTCAATGGCATTACCCTGTCACTGGCTCTACCTTTGAATGTTTATATTTAGAGGTATATTATCAAAGACATCATCTCCTGTCCCGGATTGAAAGTAGCTGATTTTATCAACCATCTCTCTGTTTTATAGCGTCGGCATTTTCCACATGAAAGTAATATTTTTTTGTACTTATTTTATAAGAGAAAGTCAAAGTATTATACCATAAAATTGTATGAAAATCGAAATCCAAGCCTGAAAGTGGGTGTAATTTTCAAGAAATTAAGGAATTTTAAGGATGAATTCATTGAAATGGGTAAGATAAATTTAAGAATTCCATAAAGCATAATAAATACTAATCCTTACTTCTGTGGCATTTTGTGTTTTTTTACAAGCATTTGCTATGAACGTCCGTTTTGCATGGGCAGCGATTCTGGGAAAAAGCGGACATGTCCCCCATATTTGAGAAATATCCATCGACTTTGATCTTTTGCACGTATTTTTTTTTTTTTTTTGGGGGGGGGAGTTGATGATGCAATGCCCCCTCGACCTTTGAGCATTACACTAATCCCCCCCCCCCCCCCATTAAGTTCCAAGGGCGTATCCAACAGAGTTTAATTGCAGGCTAGTATGATCAATATTTTCCCAGGAAGGGTAGATGGGAACGACTCCCGAGCTCTCCTTTGTAAATTTTTGCTTTGGAAGAAGACCTGAGGCGCAAAACGGCACCACGTCTGACATTGATAATTGCAAAACATATATAAACACCCTGACGTCCAATTTGGTTTACCCGTTCGACCCCGCCTGGATACGACACTGAAATGAACTGTAAGGGACTTTAACCAGGACCTAACGTTTCATGAGCGTGGCTAGACCTTTTCTCTACAAATACTGCTTTCATTCGTGACAAAGTATCAGTGTCGAAAGCAGTGATCTCATTACTGTTGAAATATGTTTCAAAAGTCAAGGAAAGCGCGGACACGGAAGTTGAGTAACCCCAGTAAGTGACGCAACTGTGAGCTCATTAAAACATTCGACTTTCCAAAGACAGGACATTCAATTTTTTTGTGGTAGTCTACAGAAATTCTGCCCTAGCGGCACAATTCTGATTGACGGCATATCATTGATATTAATGTCCTGCCTTTAGAGAGTGGAATGTTTTATTGAGCTCACAGTTGCGTAACTTGCTCACTGACTTTCTTCCGTGACTGCGCGTTACTTGTCTAGCACGGACGAACTTCACTGAAAACAGGTCCACGCTAACGACTTGCTCATATTCTTATATTACACAACATGCATTGCAGAGTGACACACTGGGTTTTGTGTAGCCCTCTCAACTGAAGCAATGTAATAAACTGATATTGTGTTTGGATGGGAATTAGATTTGTCATCCCCTTACAAAAGTTTTTAACGTTTTATCCAATCCAGCAACTATCCATCCTCTAGAATGTACAAAGTTTTTTTTCATCTCTGGCAACTCTTATTATGCCGCGTGCCCTCTACTAACCTCCGCCCTGTATCAACTTTCGTCGGATGGCCAAAGGGGGAGGGGTGAGGGGGAAGCATGCGGGGGGTTGTCCTTCCTCAGATCTTTTCCTTTCCAAAGTCCCCCCCCCCCCCCAAAAAAAAAAAAAAAAAAAATTGCTAGAATGGAAGTGTATGTGGCCTATGTGTGTGTGCCAGTGTATGTGAGTTGGAGGTGGGAGTGGGGGTGGGATTGGGAGTGAACTGGTACCTGGGTGAACGTGCATATGATACTGACGAAAATTTTTTCTACATGCCCTTAAAGTGGGCCTACATACTCCCGGGTTACATGTGATACGCATATCACTAATTATACAAAGTTGCCCTGTCTTGGCAGAAGCCTACGCGGCGTGATACATAGCGTGCTTCATTATTTTTTTTTTTAATTTTTTTTTTATTGTTTCTTATTCTCCCTCATGCATCCATCAATTATTTATCAGTTTAGGCTGCACGCCAACTGATGATTACGTTCTGATGATGGGTGTCATGATAGCTTAACACTACTTCAACACTTTGCCCGTTCCCAGCATCCCAACCACATGAAAAAGTCTGGTTAAGTCAGTGACTAGTATAGTTGTCTCGGTGGCACCGCGCAGATGAAAAATGATACTCCCAAAGAAAAAAGTTGTTAATCTTGGAGTTGGATCAACCGAAAAATCGAAATAAGAAACCTCTCCTGGGACTCAATTTTCCACCCAGAGATATACTATAACCTCAGAACTTCCGGGGGCTTCACTCCCTGGACCCCACCCGCAAGACCTCGCGCTGAGCGCGAAAATCGTTACCCCCAGCATTTTCCTTTGCCCTCAGTCCCCCCCCCCCCCCGCCCTAAATTTGACATTCTGGCGCCGCCGCTGGAGAAACCCCATCATCAGTCCCGAGAGGAGCGACGATTGAAGGTATTATTAAAGAGGGAGTAAAGTTATTATGATATGGTGAAATCTTGGAAGTACCAACATACTCTGCATAGTCTGCAGTAGAATGTGTAATAAGGTTAGGAGAATTGTGACCGTCTGGCTTTTTTATTGTGTAAAAAAATATATACATAACAAAACCCATAATGTAACATCATGATGGGCGCACGCAAAGCAATATGAATATATTGCAGCAATTTGTAAAATGGTCAGTACTAGTTAAAAAGACATGGTGCTTTGGGGTGGATATACGGCAGAGAGTATTTGGGGGGAATCGGTGGGTGGATTGACGCAATCTCAACTCATTTCTTCCACTAATGACTACCGTCCTCGGATTGGATATTAGGTTTTAATTTTTTGCCGGTCTAGAAAGGAGAATGGTGCTATAGTGTGTTTCTGCTTGTACTACATCTATATGCTGAAAATGTTCTGATTTCCCGCGCTCTATCGAGAACTCTTGGCGGGGTCATACCGAAATATTTAAAATGGAATCTACTACCATTGTGCTTGGTGCTTAGCACTGGAGTAAAACAAGCCCCAACTGAAAAAAATCCATGCACGGCCCGACCTAAACTGAGCCATAATATTTCATGTAACATCTATAAAAAAAAAAATAGTTTTTCTAATCCCTAATTGTGACTATGTGAAAAACTAGTCGACATCGTTCTGTTAATCTGTCTTGTCTTATTTTATAATATTGAGACCACACTTGTGTAGCAAATGTTCTCCAATTTTCGGTAAAATTGACATTTTCTTCCCTTCCTCTCGCCATTTTTGCTCTTCATTTTTAAGTGGCGTCTCTACGGGGACAAGATGGGCCGCTTGTCTCCCAGATTTTGTCCTTTCCCCCACTTGCCCCCCCCCCCCCATTAGGTCAGTGTTAGGATTGGGTTAACCGAATAAAATAAATAATATAGGTTACCTCTCCAGAGACTTAATTTTTCATCCAGAGATATGTTAAAACTTACGTCAAATCTTCCGAGGGACTTCTTCCCCTGAACCCCATCCCCAGGAACGGACGCTTTGGGCTCTATTTCACCCTGTGCCCCGAAAATTTTGACCCTTAATTTTATTCTTTGCCCTCTGTTTGCCCACTCTCCCAGTTCTGACATTCTGTCGCAGCCACTGCCATTTTTTAATATTGTTCATTGTGTCCTCAACTATTTCCGTCGGCTTTGTTCCCTTTCTCCTCCCACATTAAAAGTGGGATAAAATGCTTTTTCTAAAGTCCTCCCGACCCTCTGGAAAAGGACCGTTCGGCGAAACCAAAACTTTCACTGCTTCCCGAAGAAGCACGGTAATGTCAACTGAAGGACAATACGTGACCAACCTCACTGCCCTAGCGCTCAGACCATTTACATTATTGGTCTGTCTGTGGTTTTGCATACTTTTTTCTAAAGTTCTCCCGACCCGCTGGCAAAGGGCCGCTCGGCAAAAGCAAACTTGAAACTGCTTTCCGAAGAAGCTGTTACGTCCACTGAAGGATAA
The DNA here is from genome assembly GCA_037179385.1 of Holothuria scabra. Taxonomy (NCBI): domain Eukaryota; kingdom Metazoa; phylum Echinodermata; class Holothuroidea; order Aspidochirotida; family Holothuriidae; genus Holothuria; species Holothuria scabra. Next base: position 19,608,859 of record CM074181.1, read on the forward strand.
TACGTGACCGACCTCAAGGCCTTCATACCATTTACAATATTGGTCTGTCATGTAAGGCTCCATTCTAGACTGTGGTTTTTAAATACTTTTTCTTAAGTCCTCCCGACCCTCTGGCAAAGGGCCGGTCGACGAAGCCAAACTTGAAACTGTGTCCCGAAGGAGCACGGCAATGTCCACTGAAGGACACCCTGTGGTTTTTAAATGAACTTTGCAGTTAATTTTGCTGGAACTAAATGTGTAATTAAAAAGGAAGCTCGGATCGCAACTAATTTTAGCAAGTTTTCCACAATCTAAGGTGGTTCATATTAAAAACTGTTCGGAAACTGGTGAAATTATTGTCATTAAGAAGTATGACACAACACTAGCTGACAAGATGGCATTTGATTTATTCCAGGGCAAAATTTTGGGCGTTATAAAACTTATTCTCCGCTCCGACTGTCGATGTTATGTTGGAATGTAACAAGACATCCCTCTGGCAGAAGTTGTTGCAATTTCTTCCTTTCCACCTAATAGGCCTACTGTACCATTTCGGGTGAAGTTTTTTCCAAGACTATTTGAGTCTATTTTTTTCATCAGCTGCCCGAGTTTGCCGTAATTTTTTTGTCAATCTTTATGTTACTTTTTTTTATTATTTTTTTTTGGGGGGGGCGTTTACTTTTATTTTGGATCTTTTTCTATTTTCTGACAAAGTTTTAAAAGCCGTGACTATGATGCTTTGTCACAATAAATTTCCCGCAAATGTTTGAAAGAATTCGGGCTGCCTTAAAAGATTCTGTATTATTGAAAACATGACAGATTTTTCGAGACTCAAATAGCTGCCCTAATTTTTCCAGACACCTGCCTGAATTTCAGATCTTTGGAAAGTTGTATTTTGGATTAACATTGACATTTATACAGCCCCCTTCCGCTTCGTACATTTATTGTCACATGACTCTCAAAAGCCAATCATGAAACAGGACAGTCTACTCCACTTCACGTTGGGTTGACAGCATTTTCACATTTAAAAACAACATCAAAACATATCTCAAATTCCCTGTTATTTTCTTTCCTATAGTAATTTTCATGATTATTTCAGGACATTAATATTGGATTTCAGGGTAAGTTAAGCTGCTGACCCCTCCTAAATTTCACAACTGAGTGAGAAAAATATTGTCACTTGATTCTTGAAAGCCATTTATTATAGTCTGCCATATTAATACAGATCAGTGTTATTACATTTTCTAACCTTTCAAGCTGAAACACCAGTTCCGTTTTAGACCTAAAGTCATCATTAAATTGCAGAGTTGATTTCCGATAGAGTGTATCGTTCTGTATTCAAGTATTCTCAAAATCAAAAATAAGAGGAGACGCAAAATAATATTTAGGTGTTTCGAAGAAAGTTTAGACAGTTTTCATGGAAACTATACGTTGACCTTTTTGCTATTGTGCGAACTTACAGAAATTTGAAAGACAAGAAATAATAATGTTTTTACGTCATTTTATCAAGTGGTAATTGATCACGCGCCATATATTACGACAGATCCGGAAGTTTACGGGGTTTGAACTCCTTTACGGACTGTTGCTCAATAGAACAAGCCTTAACCTTGTTTGTAAAAGAGATTCACTGTTGCAATGCAAGAAATAAGCTTTACCAGGGAAAGGGTCTTCTTCTCGGGTAATATTGGCTAAAATGTCCTATTTTGGTGGCATGGAATTAAAACCTACACTTTTGGTAGTTGTGATCATGTCTAACAGTTTGGAGTGCGTTCATGCTTCGTAACCGTGTGAAAATAAAGGCTATGCCTATTCTTTGTGAAAATCTTTATTTGGGCAGTGCTAAAATATGTCCATGTTATAGACAACAAGTCTGGGGAAGTATTAAATTTCAGTATTTCAAAAGTTCGGGAACCCTGCACAACACCGAATAATATCATCACATCAACAGCGACCCATGCAGGGAGTTGGTCTTGTCCCATGGTTTGCTTTTAAAAACTTGCTGGTGAAGAATGTTAAAAAATGAGAGAAAATTGCCCGAAAATTGAATGACAGTCTGTCCTTTTTATGACTATAATGTTATTTGGTTCGTAGGAAAGAACTTCATTAAGGTAGGCATATGCCCATTTGTCCCATTCCCAAGGAGCCTTTATGGGGCTCGTATAGAAAAGGTGGGGTGGATAAGAGAGGAGGGGCTCTGTAAAATTTTCGGCCCTTATAGTTTAAAGAGGTCGAAGTTTGCAAATAACTTATTACTTTCTCACATATTTGGTCCCCTGAAAAATATCTCTCCAGTGTAAAAATCGTCCCTTAAGTACCAAGTGTGGTATGAGAGGCTGCAAATGACTTGTCAGCATCCCGTGGCATTCAAAAGGTTTTGTACTAGATTATAAAAAAATCAATATAGCAAGAACCTTTTCGTAGTCCTATAACTGGGCAAATGAAGTCGATGTTTGCACCTGTACCTTTGATATGACTCATTTCTTGTAAGATCACTTTAGAACTGCATCTTCTGTTTAGTGAGGGATCTTAAAAAGGGGCACTGAAAAGATCATCTATTCAAATATTCCACTAAAATAGCTTCAGAAATGATTGATTCATTTTTTAACGAATCTAGAGTGATAGTGAACTGATTTATTCGACGGTGCCATTACTATTTAAGGAGGGCGACAATCCAAAGTCCAGACCCGAAGCCAAGGAGGCTGGGAAACCAGGGGGCGAAGCCATCCCCCGGGGCGGATATAAGGAAATTTGTCTGGGGACAAACTCAACTTGCGACAAAGACGTCTCACATAGGATCAGGAGATGTCGTGCAAAAATGTTTTTGTGGGTGGGGGCATGAGAAGTGGTGACTGACTGCCCGAAAAACTATCTCAGCGGAACCATCAATTCGCGCGGAGCGTACAGAAAATTTTGAAAAATCTCCACGTCTCGGATAGCCGGACATTGCATCTGCCAGGCAAGTAGACTTTAAGTAGTCGTTATTTTGAGCTTTCCTTTGCAACTAAGTCTACATTTTAATAAAAAAGAAAAGATCAAATTGCAAAATGATCAGAAAATTACCAGATAAAATGTACTGGCTCCTTTACAGGACCATGTGGCATTTTATCATTTTCTTTTTCGAAGAGTAGAATCTCCATTAAAAAGAATAAACCAGAACCAAATTTATGTTTAATATCTTAAAGACGATCATATTCTGAGTACTCTGGTGAAGTTTTCATTTATTTTCCATGTTTGATTCTCGAGATATTAGCAATTGAAGTTGACACATTTTCAACAAGAAGTAAACTTGAACCAAGCTGGTGCGATGTCTGTATTCATATTGATGGTCAATATTTTGCTTTGTTTTTTATTTACTTTTGATCCTGTTGTTTGACCTTGAATTGATTAGGGATGCTATCTTGCTCCTAAGGCAAATTAAGTTTTTTAAATTCCACTGCTCAGGATGCACTTAAGGTAACAACATATCACAGTTAAGTTGTATAAATATGGTGTTAAATTTAAGAGAAAAACAACCAAACATTGTCCATTAATGTTAACACATGACATCACGCCTACTTGTTGCAAGTTCACTCTTTGTAGAAAACAAGTCAACTTCAATTCTAATATCTCGAGAACCAAACATGAGAAATGAGTAAGAATTTCACCAGTTAGCTATGTCTAGAATATGTTCCTCTCCAAAATATCAAACATAAATTTGGTTCTGAACTTTTTTTTTGTTTCAAGGAGCTGCACACCCGCCTGAAAATAAATTGAAATCATGACTTTTCGAATCATATTAATTCATATGACCAGTGGTCGAATGAGCCTGTAAACCTGAACCGGCCAGACAGAAGAACTTGTAGCGCTACCAGCACCAATAACAGATCTGATTCAGTACTGCTTTTGGTGCTGGTAGCGCTATCAACGCTTCTGTGCGGTCGGTACTGGGCTAAAATTTTGATACAATTACGAACCATATCCTTGACAATTATGCATTAGTTAAACTTCATAAATAGTATATGACATTTGTATGAGATAGAAGGCTGGGATAGTCTGCCCAGATTTAGAAAATGCCTACTGTTTTGTTCATGTCATATCGAATAACGTTATTTTCGGAAAATTTAAGACCATGCTTTGGAAACGTTTGGGGACAAGTGCTCCCGGTGCCCCTATGGCGAGCCGCTTATGCCTCCCCCTTGAATTTTTTTCGCTACCCCCCCCCCCCGAGACTACGGAGTTTGCCAGGTCTTAGACTTAATATAAATTTGCACACATTTGGTCCTCCAGAAAAAATGTCACCCCTGGAAGAGTTTTGCCTACTCCCCCTCCCCTTCGGTGCTTTGTGTGGCTACCTGCCTGTCAATACCCTGAACAGGGAGAACGGTTGCCGAATTGATGAAATAAGTAATTATTGGGATTCGTGTTGGTAAAATTTGAAATTGCGGGTTTAAAGCAACCATCCTCCTTTGAGGAGTAAAATAAAACAACCGACCTGACAATTGGTTAGAAACTGAGCCGTAAAAACTCCATCTTAATAACTTAGTAGAGTCAAAAAATGGCCCACATACCCCCTTAAATATACGGCAAAGAAGTAAAGAATCTGAAAGAAATAAATAAAATGTAAGTACGATGATTTTTTAAAGTTGAGCCAATAAGGGTGCAGAATTATAGACAAAATTGTCTCTCCTGTTGTGAGGTCAACCGATAAAGTATTAACCTGTTAGCTTTTACAACTTAATCCCTCTACAACAGTGTCCAAAAGGGAAACCAGGGCCCGAAATGCCCCATCCAACATTCGGTTATACATGGAGCTCTGGGAATTACATATCGAGCGACGAGCGTGCCCATTTATTCATTCTTTTATTTTTGAAGTTTTCAATATTTGATGATAATCGAAACAAATACACGAATCCAGAAATTACATAACATAAAGATATTGTGAAAGAAAGCATTCTAAAATATTCAAAGGACATTTCGAGTATTAGCTTCCCCCAAAAGTGAAAAAATAAGGGTTAAAAAGAGGACAACAGTGTACCTTAGAACAAATGAAAACATTCAGTGTTTATCTTCCATCTAAAAATATTATAAGACCAATATGTAACACTCCTCTTCCTCCCACCCACCCACCCAAACCCACCGTCCTTCCCAATACCTTTCAAAGGAAAATTCAAATAAAACTAGTTTTGCTTCAAATATCATAATTGGACAAGGAGCACATTCAGTTAATACTGATTAATGAATAGTACAAATTATTGCTTTAATTGATAAATTATATTTAAAAGACTTTACGAAAAACTCAATTTAGACGCGTTTGGGTTCATTTGCGGTCGTCAAACTGCAGAACGTTTTTCGACTCTCTTGAAAAGAGCTCAAGGTCGCAGTGCACGGCTGGCAGTCTTTTTTCACATTTTATTGTATTATAAAGTTTTGATTTCCGCTAGAAACATCAAACAATTTTACAATTTTACTCAAAGATTGCCAGCCTTTGATAACATATCGTTCGAATGTTACATGAATCAATAGGACGTCTTCCTTTTTTGAGCTCAACACTCAATTGTTTTAAAATACGTCACGGAAGGATGGCATAAAGTGCATGATGTTGTTGTACTCAATAGGGTGATTGTGATCAAAGTTGAACATGAAAGTGAAACATTAACATAGGCACAAACCTACAGTACAGTTAGTTCATACATTGACATAGGCATATGTGCGAATTATTACAACTTAAAGGAGTGGGATTACTGAAGGAAAACTTAATGGGTAAGAGGTTATCAGAAACTGGCCTTGACGCATGCAATTGTGTGACACTAGGAATACAGGAAGTGATGGATGCTGATAACAAGGCCTGTTTGTATTGCATTGATATCAGTCGGAAAGGAGAGAGATAACGGGTCACATTGACTTAAGTTATACATACATGAACACAAAATTTATCTTCTTGTCTGTCTGTCTGTCTGTCTGTCTATCTGTCTGTCTGTGTACGGTATGTCTGTCTTAACTTTGTGTCAGTGTCTAACATGACTGTATGGCAGATGGTGAAAGTTGAGCTTTTATCTTGACAAGAACCATCTTTCGGAAAAAAAAACTCAGTCATCAGACAATTTATCCCGAAAAGTACGCCAGTGAAAGAACTAGGGGCCATGTCAGTGTTGCCAGATTCATTTTTTACAAGTATTCTATCTTCTCGGGATCTAACTCTTACCCAAATCCTAACAGTAACTCTTAACCTTATTTTACAAGCCAAACGTCGATCCGGGGAACATAAAACTTTTACTTTAAAAACTGTTGGGCACGTATGCAATCTGGCAAGTTTTTGAGTGAAACTCTCCAGGTTGACCAACTAGTTTGCAAAACCTATACCAACATATGCACTTTTTTACTATTTTATGCTAGGTTAGGTTAGGTTAGATTGAGTTTTACGGCCCAGTTTTCAACCAATTGGTTCAAGTCGAGCTGGCCACGGCCTTTTTCCGGTTATGGCTCACTGGCTTGTTGTTTTCCCTACTCCATTGCTTATGCTGAGCACCAAGCACAATGGCAGAAGGTTCTATTTTGGAAGTCGAACTCCAGAACTCGCGACTGCAAGTCGCATGCTCTAACCACTTGGCCATGCAGTTGGTCTTGTTTTTTTTTTTCAAAGTTCAACGACATTCTCTTTGATTATGAACCCTACGTTCAAGATCACTCATCCAGTAACTTCAGTCCTTGTTCGTTTTTAGGCCTTTATAACCTTTTTATTATTTTTAGGCCTTGCTCCGACGAAACCTCCTACCTTCCTTGACGGAGTAGGAGGGCGCAGTTTTTCTCGACGGAGGGCATGCCCCGCTCATGCCCCGGTCCCCTCTGGCGCTACCCTTGTTCCTTTTATACAGCAGCTAATCTGTTGACACAGAATACAATTAATGGATGGATATGGATATGGTGAAGTCAGGACGGATGTCAGGCTCGATAGAGTCCATTAGCGTAACTAGATTTCTTTTGGGGGTGGGAGAAGCAACCTACCCTCAGACTTAGTTTTCTGCCATGCGGCCCGTTAGACCAATTATTAAATTCTGGTTACATCTTCTGGTTAACGCAAACCTCTATTCGACGATATTTACAACGACTATTAACACCGGGAAGTCTAAAAAGCTAAGTCTCTATTCTAAGAGGTCCCAGCCTAGAATTAAAAAAGGTAACATCCTTCCCCATTGGAGACCTACTGCCTTGGCGTTATTCAACACTGAAGACAACCCACACCCCTTCACGCCCCTGTTCAGCATACCCGCCGTATTCGGCTGCAATTTAAGCACTAAAGTAGTAGCTGCCCGATTGCTGGCAGTTTTTGAGAATGACATTGAGGATACTGATCGACTCAAGGAAGCTGATTGACTCGATTCAAAGAAAACACATTTTTGAACGATATTCGGTGACTAATTAGCCGCCACAAAACATCCTATCTGCACTGACATTACTCATCGACGACGGCGACATGGTTCGTTGGAAAAATGTTCGGAGCTGTTGTACGCTCGTATATTGATAACTCACCTGATCAGTGGCGGTCAGCATATTATTAAATTGCAGTCAGTAGTCACCCCAATCTCAACAATAGTTTACAGAAATTCTCAATTGGCACAATTATTTCATTAGCTTCAATTTAAAAAATACTGAGAAGCTCATATCACACAGTATGTACTGAGAGTGGCCTTGTATGTAAACTCGCATATGTCATGAAGCAAAAAACTGGGATTGTGTCTGTGTGTGGATGGGTTGTAGACGGTTGTGGGAGGGGCTAGAAGTATACTTTGGGGGAACTGGGACTACATGGGCGACGATAAATGCCAATAACCGAGCTAACGTCACAAAATCTAGAAAACCCCCGCGTACGCATCACTTTGTATGACGTGGATGCTCAATTCAGGAAAAAACAAGCTTTACGGTTTGACTCACCCAGTTACATGAACTTTTGGTTTCATGGAAACGTCAATCCCACCCAAATAAAAGAAATGTCGGGCAAATAGCGAATTTCCCTAGTCACGTTCACTGATTAAAACTAGGTAAATCACGAACTTAAAAAGTAAATATATTCCCTGGCTATATGGTGCGAGTAAACTTCAGCAGAGAACGATTTGCAGCATTTCTTGACACATTTTACATAGTACACAGAAGTAGACGAGTAATTAATCTATCATTTGGGGCCGACAAAATATGGAAGAAGTTATGCCCCTGTCCCATTTAGGAGATTTTATAGGCGATTACAGACTACCAGCATGCCGTCACATATTCGTTGGGGGTGTCGTCTGTATGGTCCATAGTATTCTACTGAGTCGCCCAGCTGTCAGGCTGTGTCGTAGTCAATCTCTAGACGCCGAGGGATTTTCAACATGTTATTCATCAGTTCAGCGACAGTTGGTTTGACACCAATGAACATAGAGTTTCTTCTACTGACCTAGGTGTTGTCGACGATGTGGCCTAGTCCCCCTGCCCCCACAGTGGCGTAGCCAATGTGGGGGGCAGGGGGCAAGTTTCCCCCTGGAAAATATTTGGGGGAAATTTGTGGAATTTCGGGAAATTTCAAGTTGACGAAATAATACTTCCTTTTCCTATTTCTTTAAAGTTTCCCCACTATAAGTAATCGTGAAACATCTCTCATGCATAATTCGAATATCCTTGCAACTTATTTCCCCACATCTCATCTGTGGCACTGCAGCATGAATCGCGCTTGACTCGCGTTCCGCAGAAATTTCCTCTCTTCAGCAGTGTGAATGTTCTCTGGTTCACAGGCATGATATCGTGATCAGTACAGCGTATACTGCGCAACACTTACAGGCTATAAGACCGGAGCATAGGATACCATCATCGAGCTAGTTCCCTACGTCCCTAATGTTATGTTCATTAACTTGATGCACTATTGGGTAATACGTTGCTAATAAATAGTAACATAACCATAGCCCCGTGAACAAAATATTCCCTCATTTAATTATCACAATTTCCGTTCGTTTTTGTTCCACAACCATTATATTTATATTCGATTTAAGGTTGTCAGCAATACATATCAGTAGGCCTTAGAGTTTCCAATTTTTCCTTTTTATATATATTGTGAAAAAATGATCTCCTTAAAAGTTTTCAGAACAAGAAAAATATGGCATTCTAAGCATGCAGCAATGAGGCACAGGGAGTGTTATTTCCTGCAATATAGGGATGTTTTTTAGCGAAATTTCATCTGGCGGGACGCTGCGCCCGAATTGATGGTGGCGCTCCGCGTATCACTCTCACCCGTCACTTAAGTTGACAACGCCCTGGGTTAGGCTAGGTAAGGTTAGGCGAGGTTTAACAGTCCAGTTTCCAACCTATTGGTTGACAGCGCCCTGGGTTAAGTTTAAGCATTTAATGGTCTCAAGCTAGTACGGGGCAGGGTTATAGACTAATCTTACTCTGTATTTAACCATGGATGGAGCTAAAAACAATAGCTTTTTGTTGTCTAGACATGGTAACCTGCAAACCTGGAAAAACGTATGATGTTCACCTTATCTTTAAAGGACTGGTTCGGAAAATTAATCTATTTAATCTGTTCGGTAAATTAATCTAATCAATCATTGGAGATGGGGGTAACAACGGGCCCATGATGACATTTTCTTAATCCTATGTATATATTAGGCAGCTTCAGGATCTCGTAGGCCATGTATTAACTTAGGTAACATTACATGACGTCATGATAATCTTGTTATTATCATAAATTTGCGTGTTTTGTATGTAATACATGCACCTTAACCTTGAAAATATACTGAAACTGAAAAGTTTGGGGGAAATATTCGAGCTTTGCCCCCCCCCCCCCCGGAAAATATCCTAGCTAAGCCATTGCCTAGCGACGTAGGTTGTCACTGACCTTGACTTCGCAGAATCCACTGGCTACGACCTACGCCGATCTACGACAACCAGGGCAGGTTCGTAGCTTACCGTAACTTGACGCGAGAGTACGTAAATTGACTTTGTTGTAGGTGGTCGCTTCTGAGGCCGTAGAGTGTCGTAGGTGTGGTTGTTGGTTGTTGTTGTAGGTGTGTGGTCGTGGATTGGTGGTTCTTCCTTACTGTAGCTGCTCGTGGACGTTGTCGTAAGGAGATCCAGTCGCCGATTTTCCGGTGATCTGTTTCAAGTATAATCAGTGATCGCCAGCAGTCACCTACAAAATCGCTTACGTGGGACAGGCGCATATAATTAGGTGTTAAAGAAAAACGTGATTCTACGTTTAAGTAAAATGGAAATCAGTATCTGCACTAATGGCAAAGTTCCCCCGGGTTGGACTGAACAGCAAAATTCCAAAGAAAAATAAAGAAAACTACCTCAGACAGGGGCGGGGAGGGTAGTTGCCCATTGGCTCTGAAAAAATGAAAAACTAGGAAATTCGGCATGTGACACAAGTCCCCGAATGTGCGGCTTTTTCAACTCACCCTTTAGTCTTTCATAAAGCCTCCGATTTCTGTCTTAAACAAGCCATCCATATTGTAATTATTTATTTGAAACTTTTCCGCGTGCTTTGAGCGCCGCAAACTGCGATCCCTAATGCAGTAGTACCTTCTAATAAATCAGTCTGGTAAACTTTTCGGACCTCTAGAAATGAAAATCGGAAATTTGCCACACGTGGTACCAATTCACCAAGTAACATCGGTAACTACACTGACAATATTGCTGTTTCCCAAAATTTTAAGTAATTAAATTAAAATCCCAACTTTTTTCCAATACAAGCTCTTGATTTTGAAATATTTTGTTTGAAGTAGGCAACAAAGTTTCGGAAACTGTTTAAGGTCACATCAAATTTTGATATATTACGAAGGTGCTTATTCTCGTCATTTCGGTGAAATTTGCATCGAAATCCGATGGATGGTTTTAAAGATATGAGCAGGTAAATTTTCAAATTTTCCAACAAAAAATGAATTGTAATTATTTGAAAATTTTCCGCGTGCTTTGAGCGCCGCAAACTGCGATCCCAAATGCAAGCCCATACGACACCTGAAGCAAGCCCATACGACAGTGCATCCTCACATTAATGGTCAGTCTTTTTTCTTTAAACTTGGAAAATTTTTTCCTCAACAATCCCATTATATCAGATTCTAATTGCATAAGTAGCATGGAACTTTGCAAACTGTGCATTCCCCACAAGTGGAGGTTATATCCCTATTAACCCCATCTGCAGTCTTAAAACGAAGGGAAACAAAGCATCCCTTGTCAATGTGAGGAAGTGATATAACATCTGCTGCCCTCAACTCACTTGGAACACAAATGCAGTGACTTTACCTTTGGAAATACATTATCTGATTTGGATAAAAGTTTCACCATACTGTGTAGAATTGGTTACTCTTTATATATGCAAATAAAGTATTTGCTTAACTCCCCCATTAAATGTCACCAGAGGGACCCAATCCGCCTGACATTATATAACAGCAACGACCTCCAGTCGCCGTGTACGGTGTAATCGCAGATTTGCTAATAGGAAGTGCAGACTCTTCAATAACCCCCAAACTTTCAAATTTCGTCACAGGAAACCGAGAATCCAAAATTTCCTGTAATACTCAAGATTTTTTCATTTTTTTTAAAGAAAGAACCAACGTTGTTCGCTCAGTGCGTCTCATCCAGTGTGTTCAATGCTGAAAGTCATTAAAAAAATCGGAAAATTTGGTGATCCCCTCCCGAAGTTGTCCAATTAGTTAGATGGGGCTATACGACTCAGTTTACTAAGGTAACCACTTAGTCGGGCCGCACTTTTCCAGTTGTGTCTCACTAGCTGTTTTTCCTACTCATTGCTTATGCTGAGTACCAAGCACATTACATTTTAAAGTCTTCTGTACGACCCAGCCAAGCGTAGAACCCCTTGCTGGCAAGTCGGATGTTCTATCAACTTGACAATGGAGTTCCCCCGGAAAAGTCTAACTACGCCACCGCAATGCACCAAATTATGTTCAGTCCTTGGCACTTTCCAGTTATGATGTAGCGAACGGTATCACTGTGCTTTAGTTCATTCCCCTCCCCGTTTTTCACGTATTGGGGACACTTCTACCTTCAAACTACCTGCGCTGCAATAAATTTCTGATTTCAAAATGTTACAATATTTTGTCCTCAACGATTGCCTACATCGGATCGAAGCAGACAGAGAAAGCAGTTACTTGGTGCTGGGTTTAAAATTACGTGACAAGGTATCACAATCTAGATCAGTCAGACATTTATACGAACTGACTGACTTCAGCACCCACCAACTTTACCAAATCCGTAGTTCAAGATTAATGCACAATTTGCATTTCTGCCTTCTGTGTTCTAGTTCCAACTTGTGTAAATTTAGCTTCTTACCTCAAACTGTGAAGAACTGGAATGGTTTCCCTAAAACATTTTCAGTGCTGCCTCTATCCACAAGGACCATGTTAAGAATATAACCTTTGGTTTGCCTCTGGACGCATGCGCGATGAGCTAAAGTGATGTTCGCCTGGATGCTTTCACCAACAGTCAAAAGAAGACGCCAACAGACTATTTCATTTTGACATATTTTTATATTTGTAGCTGCAATTGTTGGTCGGTATCCAGTCTCCCTTTTTCGAACTTCTAAGGACCACATTGGAAAAATGTCATTGAAAGTCCAAACGATCAATCAATCAATCAGTCAATCACATCAACCAATCAATTCTCAAATACTTCACCTACCATTATCTGAGATGGAGGAAGACGCTTAAAAATTAAAAAGCAATTTTTCAACTTTATAAAAGTATATTCACATTTTTCTTTCAAAATTTTCCATCGACATTCTTATCCACAGTACAATATTATTTTGACAAAAATGAATTTCAAATTTGGTCATTATTTGCTAACTTACAAAATTTCCACCTTAAACAAAAAGAAAAGGTTACATAGCTTATCTATACCCGACACTTATATGGCTGACAAAGGCAAGACCAGTGACTCTGCCTCAAATGCAAAAGCTCATTACAACTTTTGAATTTGTGACCTTCTAAGTAATATAAATTATTTCCCATGGTCACTTTAACTTTATGTATGCCAGTAGTGGCCCAGATGGTCCCTCGCTGCCGTTGTACCCCCTAATGGAAACTTTTTAATTTCATTGGGGAAACTGGATGAGATAATCCATGACAGCATCGTGGTCTATCTAGCACTGACTTCATTGGTAGAAGAGTCAATATTTCATAATAGAGATGCCAATACTCTTAAATTATTACTTATCAATAAAGAATAACAAATAAGAGGTATTTTCAATTAGGTGCATCCATCAACTTCACCTGTCATAACTTGATCTGCTTACAGTGCAGCAGAATCTGAAATTTTAGAAGTACATATTACGAGACATAAAGATGAACTCCACCTGCCCAATTCCCATCCTCACAAGACATTCCTGAGCTAAGTTATTTAGCTTGTTAGAATAGGTTTTACAGCATACTTTCTGTATCAAAGAATTGGTTTAGGTCAGGTCTAAACTACACAAGATATAAAATGTTGAATTTAGTTCATTCTTTTTAAAATGATAGATGATGCAATTTGTGACGTCACTCTTCAACTATTCAAGTTAGAGTCTTTGTATATAATCCTGTGTTTTCCATTAGCTACTGCCTCTTGCCCCTAAATGACTTCCTTTTCTGACTGTTTACAAGTGATTGATTTGACTATTAAAGTCCTCTCTGCATCGCTGTGCGTGATGCTCCGCATATGGAATGAAGTAGAGAAAACAAACCAGTGAGCCACAACTGGAAAAAAAGGCCGTGGCCAGCTCGACTTGAACAAAGTTGGAGACTGGACCCTACCACTATGTCCAACAAACTAACCTGTACAACATGCTATGCAAGAAAACAGGAGGAGTCCAAGGTCACACAAATACTTTTAATTTCAAAAGGAAATAGAACACTTAAAGTTATACAAGAGGAATGTCATAAATTATTATGCAGTGGACTATTAGGATATAAGTGAATAAATTTCAACATTCAATATCTCAGCAATGGAACAAGCTATGACAATGGGAGTTGGATGAATAAGTTTCATTTTGCAACCTCTAAAAATATATATTCATAAATTGTAGACTCATTATAGACTAAAAGTTCAGACTTGTCTAAAATGAAATATTTCTACAACCCACTCCAACTTTTAATACAAAATGATGACTTCCGCACTGATACTGCAGATAGCATGCAAGTGATGCTACAAACATTCAACTGGGATTGCAGTCGAAAGGGGATACAAGCAGCTGGCATATTTCACTTTAGTTCTTTCAAAATGTTGGTTGGAAATGATTCCTTTGGTAAATCTTGCCTGAAGTAACAAATATCACCAGCCCCCCCCCCCAGCTACCCCTTCCTTGTTTCATGTGACTGTGAGTGATGGACAATTTTAAAACGTTTGTCCTTTCACAAAAATGCAATAAAAAGGTTTGCCAGATTTTCGATGAGATCAGTCTACCCTTACTTTGACTTAAATTGCGATCCCATTTGAAAAAGGGCCTACTATCGATAATGACACATAAGTAATAGCGCATCAAAAACATAAGCTTTATCAACTGTGCATCAAATCGGTTCACAATTAACAGTAAGACAAGGGTACAGTGAGACGTTATTCAGTTTTTACTGAACTTTTATGTGACCTCATATCACCTTTCAATACAGGCCTCCTAGCAAACAACATTTGGCAAAGTATCTGTAGGAATGAAAATGAAAACAATGGTCCTTATAAATGCAAACAAAGCTTTTTTTGAGTAAAATATAATAGGCATCCAAAGTGCTACCTATCCATCTTACTCAGGATAAATTAGTACTGAAAATCGACGAACAATAGTCTTCACAGAATAAACAACTGTTACCCTTAGTAATAAAAACAAAGAAAGAATCCTTCAATAATGAAGACCAGCATTAACATACAAGTGACAGAATCAGAGTTTTGTTTTAAAATGGATGCACACTAAAAGGAGGAGGGGGAGGATGTAAGAGACAACCCTGCATGGTAAAGGAAAGTGTCGACTGGGAGGTTTCTCCAGGGTCTCCCACACATTCAAAATGGCAAAATTTATTGGCTTTTCTGTAACTTTTAAGCCCTTTCACAGCTACCTACTTTATCTTACATACCCTGAAAAGGGTTCACGGTCACATACGTACTATTACGTAAAATTGCCTCTCCTTTTCATCCTCTCGGTTGGAAAGGGCTGAAAAGGGTGCTGTCACAGTAATGTACACTGGCTGTAAACGGATTAGGTCCTTGACTGAACTTTCAAAGACTTTAAAAGACAACTAAATTTCATATTTCCATCTTTCTTTCCACCAGAAAAAAAAATTGTATCAAAACATTGAGTAAACCAGAACAATAAGTTCACTTCCTCAAATTCCCAGCTTTTTCCAGTGCCCATTGAAAAATTGCTCCTTTTCCCTGACCTTTCAGGCCATGGAATTAAAATTTCACTTTTCTCTTACTTTCCAGGATTCCCAGGACCTGTACAAACCCTGCTTACCCTAAGTGTGCAGGGTCCTCATGGAAGTCCTTGTCCTTTATGGTGTTGTTACTGCTACTGTAAAGTCATACCGCCAAACTATAAATTTTTTTTGCTGAACTAAATTGCCCATTCCTAAAAGATACAAGAAAACCTGTCTACTTGGGGTATAAAGTCTCACTGATCACAAAGCTTAGTGCCACCCCACTCCCAAACCCTCACCTGCACCCCCTCCCCCCCCCACACACACACAATGGCCAACAGTTAAGATAGCCAAAGAAGTGCCATTCTACTTTTACTTCAGTTGTTGCAATTGACTGAAGACAATTCAGTGTTTTCAATTTCCTTATTATCTTTAATCCTTTTATTTTGAAAGCTACAATAGGCCACAAAAAACAGGGAAACCCCTTTGTACTTAAATTTAATAAACCTGTGTTTTCAAGGAAAAATCTACTATCTTTTCTTGCTGAGGTGCAATAACAATTACTTCCTTGTACTTCATTAACACAACCTCCTGTGATAGGTTTCATATGTACTCTCTGTTTGTACTCATAGAAGGAAGAATATATTGATTAATTGTAAAAAACTTTCATTACATTTTACAGATTTGAAATTTCAGTTTTAATCAAAAAAAAAATTGTACAAAATACCTGATCTACATTTTCATATTTGCTTTCTTTGTTAAATTAATAAAAGTCAGCTTGATTTGTTGTGAAAAACACCACTTGTGTTGCACTGCATACTATAAAGAAAGCTCCATGATCACTTTAACCTTCACTGCCTTGCCCATACCCCCCCCCCTTCCTCCTTCACCCATAAAAGAACAACAATAAAACAACATATTGGATTGTAATTTCAATTATTCGCATACTATTAGAAGGGGAAATAAAGTCTTCGAAAGGAAAAGATTTGAGGAAAGCGAAAGCCCCTGATTTAACTCATTAGCTTGATAACTAGTCCGCCCCATCCCCTGACAGGAGGTTGGGTGGACCCTGTTACCATGACTTAACCCCTTCACTATGCATGGTTTCACTGCCAAACCGTAATTTACCATTACTATTTATGTATGGTTTTGCAGCTAAACCATAGCACTCAGCTGCGTCCTGGAGTAGTGCATTACACCTATGGTGTGTGATTGTGTTTTGTAGTGTTTGCATCAGGTACCCGGGTACCCGACCTACGTTCAAGTTAACCGGGTAGAAAATTACTACCCAGGTAGCGTTTTTCTATGATTTCTTTTTGATCTTCGCAAAATAACATGGTTATTGAAAGTAACCAATGTATTAACCCACATCTCATTCACAGTTATTTGAAATGAAGTTGCTTAATTAACTTGTTTGTTTCCGTAACATGCTTTTGTTAAATTGCACTTTTCCAGAAACAATTCCCACGATGTTTGTTTCTAACATCCACTCCTATACCATTTCTCGAAACAGCATAGGCCACATACTATACTGTGCATAGTCTAGCCTAGCCCGGGGGGTGGACGAAAGATATTGCAAGGTTTACGATTGAGTACCCGGGTACCCAACGGGTAATACAGTTCGGGTGCCTGGGTACGAATTTCCTACCCGGTGCAAACGCTGGTGTTTTGAACATGGAATAGGCTTGAAGAGGAGATACTTTACATGTATGTATCCTCTTTGGGTATAGTGAACAGAAATATGGTGGCACCCACACAAAATTGATTTATTTCATGGAACCTGTACATAGGTATTGTGCATACATACATAATAGATATCTCAGTATAGCAGGATGGACCTCCTTCTGAAAGAACGGGTTACCTCTTCATATTTAGACCTCGATCAGGGACTTTCCATACAACTCTCAATCCTAGATGGACCTGTTTTTAAACACAGGTAATGTATGCAAAAACTGTGACACAGAATGCCACACACAGTCTGTGCTTCTTTTCTTAATCCTAGAAAAATAAGACTTACAACTTCATTCTAACTTGAAGTTTACTGTGGACAATTTCAAGTAATCCTCCGTTACTTCAAATGGTATGAAGTTAACTCCTTCAAGGCATATTGAACAACACACATAACACAATCTTCACAAAAAGAGAAAATTTCACAAAAGGTAAGTCATCTTAGTCCCTCTCTCAATTAATCCACAGTACTGTATGTCACAAATTTGCATAAGGACAGCAGCTCATTACTTGACATGTGTGTTTCACAAAAGAACAGTAGGAAATTGCCTGTTAAAATGGTCAATGTTTGATAGATTTTCATACCACTTTGGAATTCTGCAAAAAAAAAAAAAAGGGGAAGGGAAGGGGAACTCATTACTACCGACCCCAAGTCCTAACTGATACAGTCCTTGGCCAAGGTACAGGTGCGGCTCAAGGAAAGAAAAGTTTGCTTCAGAGTCCCTAAAGGTGTAATCTGAAGGGTCTGAAGGGCTACTAATTTTTGTAAGTTTGAATATTACTGCCAATTCATCCTTTTCTTAAATAACAAACTAAAATACAAACATTTTTCTTTCTTTTTTTTGGAAATGAAATGGAAAAAGGGGTGAGGGATTGCACCCTCCTTCTGAAGAGGGAGGACAAGTCTCCCCCCCCCAGGCCCCCCTAACCTCAAGCCCTGATAGAAACTCTGGCACTTTTTAATATTTTAGTGTTTTTTTTTTTTCATCAAACATGTCTTGCATTTTACACATCTACAGCAGAACTTCTACAAGAAAGTAGTACACATAAAAGGGTGTACTTACATTATGCATGTACACATATGGTGTGAGAAAAGGTACTGTACCTGAAATACTAAAAGTCAAACTTAATCAAATATAGCATTTTCTCATGTACAATAGAAGTCTAGCAAATCCCAATACCCAATTTAAGCCAGTTTGCCCCACTTACAATGTGTTGCAAGCATGTTCAAAACACAGCAAGGAAGTATTCTATTTGTCACTACATATGACCCACAAAACAACTTTTTAACGGAAAGCTTCCCGTCAACGTCCTTTCCACTTTCCCGTTCCCCACACTAATTTCTAATTAGGTGTTGCTACGGTGCAACTCCATGGGAGAAATTCCCTCCCGGGGGATAATGTACAAGATTATAACTAGAAGCAGGAATACATCAATCCAAAATTTCATACCCTCCCACTTATATGGCGGATCAACGACATGACAAAAGCAGGAGGTATTTAATTGAGAACAATGTAGCAATATGATTCTACGCATAACCCTTAGCTGTCATAACTTTCCTCATATATAGTGCAAGTCTGTTGTCTTTATACAGTATGTAGGCTACCAGGAGTACAACAGGAAAGAATTGGACAAAAGAGGAGCGACCTACATTTGTGACCGCAACCTTGGAAAATTAAAAAAAAATAATTTGGCGAGTATAGGCATGATTACACTGCAAGATATACTGACAGACCTCTGCGGAAGATGCAGACTTCTGGGTAAAAATGTGGGATCATTGATATTGCCAAGATTACTTCCTCTTCACGGTGTTCTCCTTGTGAGTTTAATTGACATGGTTTTAACATAAGGTCAAGGACCTGCACTAAGATACATTAAAGTACATTATTGAGGAAGAGAGTTCAGAGAACATTATAAACACACTATAATAACTCATGTGACATCCAACACAACAATTTACTTTGACACTGTATTACAAGAGTTTCCACAATGGGCTACTAATGACATCCTTGCCTGGGTGACAACGTGCAGTTTTAGTGCAGGAGTTTCCCTACAATCAATAAGCTCTATATTTATAGCATCTCACCATAAATTTACTGTTGCTTGGGAAAATTCCTCACTATCAACAGGGATGAATATATTCCAAGACAATGACCTTTATATTTTTGACAAAGGCCTTTATGCCCCACAAAATGGTACACTTTCAAGGGAAAAATTATGTTTGTTTTACAAGGAAATTTCATCCTTTTAAAACCAATATTGATTGGCAAGGAGTGATCAACAATTGCATATACAAGGCAATATGGTAGCCTTCTTTCCAAGTAATAAGTTTCCCTCGGATAGAAATTCAGTTGCTTGTTGCTCAAGAATAATTTGTTCACCCAAACTTTCAACATTTCAAAAGATGCAACTTCCACAGCTCTTCTTGTGCATAATATTTGAGGAGATTAGGCTATTGCTGCAGTTTATTGTTTAGACCAAATGATTGGAAAATGACTAAAGCTATGTAGTTTACACGTTACAGTATGTTGGAGCATTTTAAACGCAATATTTTCCTTTAAGGCCAATTGGTTCTGGTAGCCCAAACAAAATACTGTACACAAAAATCTAGACAAATCTGTACATTCCAGTCATGGTAAGATTAAGTCAGCAATGACTGGGGTCCATCCCTCTATTCTTCCAATTCTTTGTCAACCTGTACCATAAAGTGTTGCACACTTAAATTTCATTTTAATTCACTAAATTAGCAGATTAAGAATTGCATGTAATTGATTATATTCAGACAATTTAAGTCTAAAGGACCCCAATAATGGCTGACTTCACGAGCTGCTAAGTTATCATCAATACCAGTTTTAGGATAAAATCCTCTTTTTGGCCTTGGTAGCTTTAAGATGCATAAATGTGTCCTATACCTATTACTAAATGGATGTACTCTTGTGATTTCTTATGTTCTGCTTTATCAAGTGGTTTACTGAATTGGTTCATGAAATCAAAAAGTTTTCAAAGCCTGTTAAGTTTCTTTACATACAGCCCTGTACTGTAGGTCAAACTAAGACAATACCCATATCCTACAAACAAATATCTGTTCTGTAAGTATGTATTCAAAAAGAGGGGTTTAGGGTCACAACAAGGGCACTTATTCTACACATTTTGGTGAAATTTGCATTTAAATCTGATGTCTGGTTCTAAAGATAGGAGCATGTGAATTTTACGTACTTTCAACAAAAAGTGAACTTGAAGCAAGCACATATGACATCATATCCCCACATTAGTGCTCAGTCTTTTGTTTTTGTTTAAACTTTAGAGTCAATTTCTCCTCAACAATTCCATATTATTAAAATATGATTGCATAAGTGGCATGAGAACTTTACAAACTTTGCAACCCCTACAGGGAGGTCCTATTCCAATTAATGACAAGGTCAACACAACAGTCTGATAAAATAAAGGGAAACAAAGCATTCCTTGTCAATGTGAGGAAGTGATATACTGTAAGCTCTGCTGCTCTCAAACTCACGTTTGTTTCAATTTCCCCTTTAACGATTAAAACAGCCTTTCAAAAAATCATAACCAAACACTTTCATTTGATCCAAAAACTGTTGCAATCTAGGACACCACAAAATTTACAATTTAACTTTTTCCAAAACAACAGTATTGGATATGAAACTTGACTTTATATTGTGCTAACTATAAGCATTGTCTTGTGGTAGTGGCCCTTGAACACTCTCACACTACCTCATAAGACCTATTGTACTTGGCAAAAAGTCTGAGTGTAAAAGTTCTTTGTTCCAGCTGCTGTGTGCCGATGTGATTCAAAAATAGCAGTCTGCCCGACAGGAGTCCACTTGAACAATCCAGTAAACTAGTCAACTTTGCTTTGCATTACACTACAGTAGGCAAAATTCCATGACTATTCTTTGCAAACCATATAGCGGTCCACTGTAAGAAACTGTTTCCTTTTAAAGGTTCCAAAATACTAATCTGTGCATCTGTGTGATAAAATCTAACTTTTCAGCCATCATACTTTACAAATTTTGCTACTTTAAATTTCAAGTCAAAACTGTTTTGATTTTTAACTTTCCTTTCAATAATTACTGTACATATTACAGCTTTAAAACATTCAAATAATATGTCAAATTTTCTCAAAAATTTACAGAAATTCTACCTGCCATAACTCATAGTACAATAACTCTTGAAAAAGTTGAAAAGAAGAAAAAAATTCTTAAAAATTAGTACATTTTGAAACTATTCATATTTGCTGAGTATAAAAAATGTGCTGCACCCATTTTGAAAGATACTTGGAACATCTACACCAAGGGTTTTCAACCATTTTTGGCTGTCATCCTACTGTAGAGTGGCATTTACGAATGTATTGCATCCTGTCATTTACTAAATTAACCGACAGGGAGGCAATCATTGGTTACAAACAGGTAAGGAAAGGGGTGGAAGAGGTTTCCAGATTGGGTGTTTTCCCTTCTTATATGTGACTTGAAATAGTGCAGTTTGGTGATATTGAGGACATTAATGTTAGGCATGTATATCACTTCATTCCACTCTTATAATCTTACATGGCACACAGTACCTGTGGTCATGCATAGTCTTTCTAGGCATAAGGAAAGTAAGGTGAGGATTTTCGAGATCAAATTCTCATGGACAATAAGATTCAGAACATTTTTTTATGGAACCTACTGACAACTTTGAAGAAAATGTATTACATGTAAAGGTCATTCTGTATGTTATAGTTATCAACCTTTAGCCATCATTTTTTATGGGATGTGAGACAAGCTCATATCCCACTAGACACTGGTACATGTCAAACTCATGGGATGCACAACCACCCAGGTTGAAAACCCCTGACCTAGAATGCATCAACTCTGTCACAAGTGCTTTATTATCTTAACCTACTAGATGCTTCATTCTGGAGCCTTTTCATATTTTCCCATTTTTCAGGTGACTCTCTTTTCAGTTCCCTTTCAACTTCTGGAGGTAATTGCCATGCGGAATTGTTCGTCTTGGTGTCCAAAAAGAATATCTGTCCCTGGGCATCTGGGCCCTCTGTATCTCGATGCATCATCCACCCCTGGACAAGTTCGGACTCCCACATGTAGAGTCCACAGGAGCATTTTTTGCATTTTTTTTGGAAGTACTCGTCTGCCTCTTTACACATCTCCAAAACCACCTCCAAATGATCTTTTTCCTCAGGTGCAGAGTAGTAATGTTTATCTGAGTTATAAATGGGTTCATGTCGAGGTGCTGGCATGGGTGGTCTGGTCAGCAAAGGATCCACCTTACTGATAACTGGGACAATTGGAGTTTTTCTTTGGATTGGATGTTTGAGAGTGAGGCGTGAGTCCTCATGTCCTGGTACGGATTTTTTCTTAAAGTGGTCCATAATTTTCTGTATGGTATCAAAGTATTGGGATCCTCCGACAACGTATCTGCCATCTGGCAAGTGACTGACTCGAAAGTGATAGATGTGTGTCCTGTTATCTCTGAAATGAAATATAAAATAAGTTGCTTGGGTTTACAGATTGCACAGGTGTATATTACAGTGGAGTACACTTAAAGATCTTTAATAGCATGATTTACTGACATGTTTGAGTGGATTGGGTCTTATCTTGTGGTACCAAAGATAGGATTGTTCAAACGTATACAGTACTGCCAAAGATCAACAGGCAGTGACTTGAATGTCAAATCAATGTTGTTTGATCAGCAAGTTGAACCTAGAACTTTTAACTGGATTCAACATAGTTAGCTCCTCCCACTGACATGAACATTTGGGACTGTTTCTCTCAGGGGGTGGTGACTTTTTGCTATACTCCAGATCCTACCCCATTCCATTCTCTGCCAGACTACCACAGTCTGCCCAATTCAGCAAGGTTTTGGAGAGCCGAAGTTTTCCAACACTCCAGTCCTGTACAGCCATGCCCACTGCTGAGACTTCCTTTTATAGTCAGGTCTGTTGATAAGAAATCATCTGCCTATTTCTCACCACAAAGAGAACTGACAACACACCAATATAAAGCATAACTTGACTGATCAAAACACAATGAATTATCAAGATTAACTTAAAGTAACCCCCTTAATGATACAGAAAAATTCTTTTGGAGCACAAAAAGAGGATTAGGGACATGAAGAATCGGTCAACTAGTTGAGGATTAGAGGCCACCCTGGATTGACATGACTGACTTGCTGTCATGGTTCTGTTGAAGTTCACGATGAAAAGGCTTGCAGATCAATGACTGTAGGACAGGACTATATAGCAGTGCTTTCACATGAGGGGGAAAAGGGGGATTTGTACCCTTTCCAGAAGAAGATGGGTAACCCCCCTCCTTTCCATCTCCATAAAAATTAGAAAATAATCAATATTTTGGTTTCTTACTCAAAAGAGGGCATTTTTGCAGTAATGTTTCAACTTATATAAACCCTTCAAATTGCACCTAACAGGGACCTTAAGCAAGCTTTTGTCCCCTGAACCTACTCATAACTTTAGTAGCCTAGGACAGTATCAATTTCAGCTTGGGGTTAAGCAGTTATAAATTCCCCCTTTTTGCGTTTGTGGCAGAATCCCTAGATGAGGCAAGAAGGAGTGAAAATTCAAAATAAAACAAAGAAGGAAATGTCTTGTAGAGATGTTCACTGTTTTGTACAGTGACCCTTCAAAAATCCAAATTTTAACCTTTTCAAATGATGCCACATTCTTAAGTCTTGTAATTCTGAAAGTGTTTGGAAAAATAAAAAAAGAAAGCTCTTCCCAAAATTGATCGATATCATTATCCAAGCTGTATTTTGTGTCTGTTGCTAGTGAAGTTATAAAGATACAACATTTCCACTGCAGAGCATTGTGCTGTACTTTGCCCTCAATAAACATTTTTCTCTGGTTTTTAAGAGCACTGTATACGTATGCACACTGTACATAGCACAGTAGGCATACATGTACAACATTGACACACTTCCTTCTTTACTGAAAAAAAAGGCTGTGGCTGGCTCGACTTGAACAATTTGTTTGGAAACTGGGCCATAAAACACCATCTAACTCCTTCTTTACTGTATGCTATTCGAAGACACTGTTACTGTATGTCAAGCAAATACAGCATGCACCCCTGTACACTGTATTGAGACATGAACCTTTCAGACTTACATACTGAAAAGGAGCTAGAAGAATCGCAGGGCTAAAGCAGTGAAGCCCCCCCCCCCAATTAAAAACAAACTGATTGTCCCTTTAAATTTCGGACGGGGGGGGTAGAGAAACTCAGAAAAAAGGACCTAGCAGAGGTATTTAAAAGAGACAATACAGCATGTATTAATACAGTACAAAATTCCCAGTAGGATATTCCAAGTTCAACTGCGTACAACACTATTATGAAAATATTGAGACACAAAGGTGACGGCCTTCATGCTTTTCCTGTTACTAGATTGATCTAACAATTGCTCTCTGTAAACTTCTTTTAATTGGCAGTTTGTCAAAAACCCATCAGGACTACAGTTTTGATTTCAAATGGCAGTTAGATCAAGTGCTCAACCATGGAGTATGTTGTTTTACTTTCAAATACTGCCGTATGAAGTGAACGCAACCGACAAGGAAGGAGGGGAAGCAATCACTATCCAATCTGAGCTTGAATGACAGCTAATAAGTAACACAGTAATGGTACATCACATAAGTTACTGTAACAAAATCTCTTAAGTTCAAAACAGTAAAGGAGGATGTTAACAGCTGTACATACATGCATAATTTGTCTAGACATATTTCTTTGTAGCGGCATGTAAACAATGTTTCGAGCCAACAGCCATTTCAAGCCTTTTTTTTATTTTCCACAGAGGTTTTTAAAAAATTTGGAAAATCAATTAAATGGTTGTGTGGATATTTAAAGCTAAGTTTCTAACCGATTGGTTTAAGCTGATTTTATGCCTAAGTTCCTCAGCCACCCACTGGTTTGGCCAGCCGCAGCCCTTTTTTCAAGTTGTGGCTCATTGGCTTGTTTCCTCTACTCCATTGCTTTGTATGCAAAGTACAAAAGAAATTTGAAAAAAAAAAATGCTGTCTATGTTTGGGTCACATAAAAAACAGGTTGATTCTCATCACAGTCTTCTAAAAAACACCTGTTGTCCAGCCCTATTTTGCATTTTTCAATAATATAAAAAATGTTTTGGTGTGTTCTTCTGGATTCAATTTTATACCACATCATGGCAACAAAGTGTTCATGTCATGAATTTGGTTCAATGTGCGAGAAGAACATCTGAGTGTTGGATCCAGTCTGAATGATTTGACACAACATATTTAAACAGAAACCAGCAGAAACAAAGTAAGCAATCAAAGTTTCAGGAGATTTTTAATATTTATTCATCAATATGAAATTGGAAAAAATAACACCCAAAATTAGCCTGACCTGTGATAAGAAAGAATTTTCTAGACAGTCCCATTAGCACTCGTGGTTTAGTGACTGTAGGCAGCCATTAGTGGGGTCCATGAGGCTTAAATCATCTTCATTTACATATTGTACTGTATTGTGTACATGAATTTCAAACCCTCATTTTCAGTAAAATTAGGGGAATCAATATACAATTTAGTGTACATCCATCCATGATACAGGTAAGAAAGGAAATTGAAAGATTACAAGGTGATAGACCCCAATTATGCCAAATGAAATCAGACCATCACTTGTTGTTTGGATTCATGTACAGCACAGTTAAGTATCAAAGATGGAATTCATGTCAAGTTTTATACATGAACCGAACCCTATTATAAAAGCATAGCTTTTTCTAGTCCCCAGCAGCTGGAAGATTGACAACTAAGGTTGGGAGGTATACCCGTACTGACATCAATACTGGTGCTAGAGATACATGTCATGAAAATACCGAAGATATTTGGTGTGTTACTAATACCGGTTCTTGAAAAAATACTGGTTACTTTAAAAAAAAATTACATGTACTCACTATATTCGCCGACAAAAATAACTGTCAGGATGTGTGAATGATTAAATATTTATACAAACATTTAGAGCAGAGGTTCTTGTACAGTAATCAACCCATTCAAACACCCAGATGCATTAATGAGCAGGATAACATGGGGGCCATGCATGTCTTAGGTTCCTTCCCACCCGACTTCCCTACCAGAGAGATGAGAACCGGTACTGCCTCAATACCAGTTCTGTGTGTTTTACAATACCGGTACCAATATTTACACAGTACTGCCCAACCCTATTGACAACTGTACCCCTGGTTCTCCTATAGAAGAGCAAAAGCAGTTTTCTGGACAAGTTAATAAAGGCAGCCATGGGTAGAGACTAAACTAGAAACGATACTAGTCTTTTATTCCAAAACAGCTGCAGAGCTCATTTCATGCTCTGTGGTGCACATAATTACAAATGACTATCGTTCCCTTGTCTGCCTACTGCCAGGGACTTGAAAAAGCTATGCTCCCTTAACTGGATACCATGAAGGTGTTCATCTTGACCCTGTGCCCCCAACATTTGTTTATCAGTTTAAATACTCACACCACAGAGATGGTTAATGCATTCTCCTCACTGTTGCTTTTCCGCAAAATGAACGATCCTCGTTTTGACATGAAGGGCCGGAACAGCCTCTCAACCTGTATAATATGAAATGAAGTACAGTAGTTATGTCAAAGATACACAAATACTGTATGGCAGTAACAATGATATGCATTATGACATACACTGTAGAAAATTGTACTTTTTGCAAACAGCTTTCCTACAGGGGGATGGAACATGGGAAAAAAGTGGTTGACAAATTTTGCCTATTTAGGCTCAGCATGATGGCCACCAGGAGGATGTCATAATATTGTTGTGTTTGGTTTGCTAAGTGGGGGTTCCAATCCAGTTGATGAGTAAAGATGACACAGAAATTAATGAAAAGTTATAGAGACAAATTCCAATGATTCAACGTCAATTTATTTGATCGATAATTATCAAGAATCCTGACAAAATGCTGTACACTCGTTTGTCAAACATAATGGGCAATACTATACAGAGATATTCTCAAGTGGAGAGTCAAATCACGAGTGCCGCTTCTGGATTATATCTTAGGAAGTTTACAACTATGGGATACTGTGTGCATTCTGATTGGATGAATAGGAGATGCCAACAGGATTGACCAATTTCGGAAGGGTGGGAAACTAGCCAGATGAAGTGTTGTGTGCACTGTCTAACTTTTATGTAAATGAAGGCATTGCATCATAATTACCTTAGACAAAATGTGCCATAATAAATTTACATGACAATATGCTTAATTTGACTCTCAATCTGTAACTCTTGAAACAAATATTGACGAACATAAATGAAGAATGACAAATATATACGAACATAAATGAAGAATGAAGAATAATCAATTCTTCCATTTGTTTGGCGTATTTGACCAATTAACCTGACCTTAACTTGCATTTCTCCAAAAACATGCTTCTTGCAAACTCTGTACATGGTGCCAACAATCCCTGCATACAATGCTAGTGTGGTGTCCTATGTCCAAGCATGATGTTTGTGCCACTTTCAAAGAACATACAACTTTCTCATGAAATGACAGCACCTTCGCACAACAGCAAGGGTGGAAAAAGAGTGGAACCATGGGGAAGTGCCTTCTTAAGTTCTTATCACAGGTTACAGTATATGTTTGTGACTTGGGACCACTCCAGCCTCCTGAAAGTGTTCTGTGAAGACGTCTGCAGGAAAACATATGCAACTTACCAGTACCAAGTTTTGAGCATGTTCAAAACTTGAGTAAAAGGTATGCAGAACTGAACCTCTTAATGGAGAATATGTTCAGCCTTTTCAACCCTTTGGCATTCAACTTGGTATATCAGCCAGTGAATGAAATCAACAAAGCCAACCAACCCCCCCCCCTCTCCCCAACCTCAAACCTCAAACCTCAGCTGACTATGTAACTGGCCAGTCATCATGTCAAAATTGCAACAAAATGAGCCTACAGCACAGTGCAATTACAGTAAGAGGGAAGATCTTTTTCATTTGTTTTCATACTGTATACTGTAGCCTGATGTAGCAGTGAACATGTTACACAAAGATGTTTCCTTCACAGTTGCCTTGTCTCCTGTCTTGAAGTAGTATCTGTTGTCTTGTCCCACATCTTGAAATGTCCTGGCTATGTCGTTAAGCTCATCTTGGTGGGGTGAGGAGGTCATTTGTGGCAAATAGTTTGTCCCAACTACAGGTTTCACCAATAAAATGCATACATAAGATAGTTATTACTCACCCCACCACTGGGGGTGAGTATAACTCAAGCAAACCCCTAAATGATTTGCCCCATGTGCACTAGGGGGTGTAGAATATGCCCAGAGTATTTCCCTGGTACTGTAATAAGAGGCAACTTAAGGGAAGGACTTGAGTCATATCTGAAGCTGTATTGACACTATATAACAGAGAGTGTTTATGTGCCATTAAACCTCATTTTAACTCAAGTCTTGAAGTAGTATCTGTTGTCTAGTCCTCTGTATTGGTATCTGCTATGAGTTTAAGGAGCTATTCTGCTACTTAATATGGACAACTTTACTATTTTTGTTTTCAAACTACACAAAATACACTGCAAGAAGTACAGTACAGTACTTCCTCAACCTGAGAGACTTGAAAAAAGAAGAAACCAAAACTGCAAAATGTTTCCTCTCAAAGGAAGCAGTGAAATTTTTAAACAACTTGAGTTGACAAGATTTATGGAATGGTAGAATAGAAAGTGTGAAACAGTGCTTTTTTATTGCAGTCTGAGTGTTTAAGTTAAGTTTTGACTTGGTTGTCAGTCAGTACAATACAGACTTACAATGTTTTATTCATTTAAGGGCTGATACAACACAACGTCAGAAAAGTTGTCACACTAACCTTTTGAAACATCAGAAATTACTTTGCCCCCTGCAAAGCTTTAGCAAGACTATTGACAATGTCAAATTACAAACATTCCAAAAATTCTTTCTTACCAGACAAACTTACAGTACCAATGTTGTCATGTCAGTACCAATCAGTTGCTCATTCAAGCATTTGCCAGTAGCCCTAAAAATTGACATTTGATGGCATTTTATCTCAGATTAAACTTAAAGGTGAACTTTCCCTGCCATCCACCATGAGTATTCTATCTTTGAATTTGTTATTAATTTTTTTACAAGCCATTACATTGATGGGCTTCTTTACTGAAGCACAATGGTCATCAAAGCTGCTGGTCATTGAAACAGCTAATTTGGGATAATGAACCCATGGTTGTTCATTTCCATATTAGGAACCACAGTTTTCCCCCAAAAAGTGCAGAAGCAATGATGCATTCCAGCAAAGACAATATTTTCTATGACTTTTTAAAACCCAGAATGCAAAAATGCATTAGGGTTCCAATGATGTAATATTAGCTCTTTTCCAAATAATGCAATGAATGTCCATAAAATTTTCAAACAGTAGGCTAATGCTACTGTAATATGTTAGAAAAATAGTAGAGTGTGTTCACATTCCATTTTTGGAGTATTTTTTGAAAATTGTGTGTTTTGCCCTTGCCAACAGCAGCAAACAGTTTTGGGAATGCTTGGGAAATTTTACTTTTTATTACATACACCAAAGATGACTTTCAACCTAAACCAAACCGTAAACTTTAAACCCTAATGAGTACACATGTATGCAAAGTATGGAATCTTTCCAAGCTACCTACTGTACCTTGAGAAACTGTTTTAACAAGGTTTACAAACTTTGACCTCCATGACCTCAGATGGAATCTGACCTCCACCAAATAGGATGGGAGCCATCTTCTGACTACAACATATCAATGTACCAAGTATGAAGTCTGTTCAGGCTTACAGTAATAACTTGAGAAGTTGAGATGTTAACAAGGTTTACAAAGTTTGACCCCTGCTGACTCCAGACAACCTTTGACCTCCACCAAAAATGATAAGGACCATCTTTCCACCATACCGCATCTATATACAGGTCATACCGTGCCAGATTAACAAATTTTCAGGAAAGTCCCCAAGAGACCATCTCAGGATTTGATGATTCTCACATATGTTGATGCATAGACAAAAGGCACACACTTAAATTTTGGGGCCCATAGCTCAAGCGGTTTGGGAATTTATATGGCCTTCTAAAAAGTATTTTGCAATACCATATTTTTATGCCAAATGTTGCTTTTGCATTTTTTCATGAATTTGAATGCTGATAACTTTTCATAGGAAAGAGGTTTAAAGCCCAAATTTGATTTAAATGAGATGTCTGGTGGCAGTATAAATATAATCTGATTTCAGATTAGCAGTACTTTGCTGATTTTTGTATATGTGGGCCCTCAAAAATGCAATTTTCCACTTCCAGAAGCATTTTTGTTTAGTTTTTTTGGACCACCTGGGCCCACTACCAATGGTCCAAAGGGCCTTAATGTTATACCTCACTAATATAGTATTTGGTCACTTTACTATAAGCAAGAGTAAGTACAGTATTACAACATGGATATCTAAAACAAAGATTTGGCAAAGGTCTAAATTTGGTTCCAGGGAAAATTTTCAAAAAAGTGGCCCTCCTCTGGAGAGGTCGTTGACCCCATGGGCAACTATACACAGATTTGAAACTTTCACCAAGAAAGCTAACTATTTTAATAAAGGATGTACTGTGGACCCTCCAGCATTATATTACAAAATATAACCATTTTTTCAGAAATGTTTCTGCTAGCACTCATAGCAAGAGATCAAGTGCATAGCCACAACAAATTTTAGTCCTAGCCTTCTACCTTTTAAGAAATTAACTCCTAAATTTGGGTATCCTGATGGGTTCTTTGCTAAAACACTTTTAAGAAGTCATGGGCCATAATATTTAAGGGCACATACCTTCACAACCAAACAAAATACAACTGTGGGACAAAGTAGCATTTCACCATTTATACCCAAGAATGCAAAGATAGAAATCCATTATTGATATAGTACCATGTTTCCCCAATTAGCGGCACTTATGGCACGCAACTCATGCTTGGAGTGTCCCATGTTTGGTCCAGTGATAGAGCATCCCCCTCTCACCCAGAAGGCCCTGGTTTCGATTCCCAGGTCAAGTTATACCAAAGGCTCTATTGATGGAACCCAATGCTGTTGTGCGTGATGCTCCGCATTTAAGCAATGGAGTAGGGAAAACAAGCACAGTGAGCCACAACTTGAAAAGGGCCGGGCCGGCTCCACTTGAACCAATAGGTTGGAAACTGGGCCATAAAACTCCATCTACCTGTAGCTAACTAACTTGGAGGGTCACACAAAGTATTAATGAAAATATTAAATTAAACAACATAATCAAATAAAAAAATTTTTTTTGATCTCACAGAAAAGCAAAATTTCCCCCAATTCTTACCCAAACATTCAAGTTTTCTTAGGCCTACACTTTAATCAGTCACAATCTGTGCTCTGTCAACCCACCAACCTAATTGTATTTTTCCAAGATTGTTACATCTTCAAAATGCTACTTTCAGCCACTAGCCTATGCAATGTCAAAATGTTTGTTTTGATAATATTTTGAATCTGTCAAAAAATTCCCCTTTATGATTTCCAAAAGTTGTTTTAACCAAGATAATTCACCAGAAAAGAAACAAATTTGGTAAGATATGTGCATAAGAAAATTCGAAATAGGCATCCCTTTGCTTCTGAGGCCCTAAGGAAGACGCAAACAGTGGTGCATTGAATCAGCAAAAAATATGCATGAGAGTGTTTCAGCAAAATAAATATAGAAAGCCTGCTCTATACCTTGTCAATGCTCATGACCTTATAGCCTCACTGCTTTCCCAATCCAGTGGCCCACTGCCTTCCCAATCCAGTGGGCCTGTTACCTTTAATGCCACAAAGCTATACTGTAGTACTATACCTCTTTCTTTCTACTGAATCCATGGTAAATGACTGGCTGTTCAACCTTGATGTCATATGACACGTGCACTGGATGCCATTCCTTCAACAGGCCAATCAGCTCCCCCCCATACCCATGGACCTCATCCAAAACCCCCATGGCTATGGGTCTGTCACTTGATAAAACTATACTGTACCTCTTTCTCTTTCATGGATCCATGGTAAAAGGCCAGCTGTTCCGCCTCTAGAGTCATCATGACGTGTGCATTGGATGCCATTCTTTCAACAGCAGGATAATTGCGATTCCATTTTGGGGCAAGTTGCCTCATTTGTATTTTACGTAACAGCTCTACCAGCCAATGAACACTGTAGTTGACGTTCCTCTTTGTAACGTGGAAGGTACACTAGTATTATCTTATTTTATCTGAAACACAATTGAAAATAGTTGCAGTTTTTACAAATTAAATCAATGATTTTTCACATTTGAAAAGAATCCCCCAATTTTGTTGAGCCACAAACTACTGTATGCAATTACTTATAATATTCAACAACAAACCATGATTACATACCCAGATTCCATACCAAAGCAAGGTACAGTACAGCACTGTATGCAACTAATGGTAATTAATGAAGTCCCTGGACCAGTCAGTTAGTGCTAATGTCAGGGGTGTAACGCACTCCTGTACAGTAGAGCTGTACAACAACAACTCCCTGAAAACATCAACACTGAATTCTCTAATTGTACAAACGAAGGAATACTAGTGTTCATGTCATGTACAGTAAAAACACAAAGGTGTGTTTTAGCTGAATGTTTAAATTAAAAATATTTTACAGAACTTTCACTTTTTGTCATTGTGTAAAATTATTAGTCCTCTTTGACTGGTGATTAAATACAATACCAGGGACTGGTAACTTAATAGCTAAATGCCTGAACAAATATATATATCACATCATACTGTATATGTCACTGTGAATTAATTCAGATCAAAAACTCTGGCAACTTAGTTAAGTAGGACACAAAACAACTCACTGTGCCTTTACTAACACTTGCACCATTGTCTGTGGCAAGTTTAACCTTGGCAGGACAACTTAGTCTTATTTCTAGTTGCTACAATGTAGTTGCCCAAATGTCGGCAAATGGGCACAGAGTGACCCCTACACTGCACAGTACCTCAAACATTCTAACAAAAGGAAAATCACAGTTTCTTTCAGTATAAACATCTATATGCAAACAACAGCTTTTCATTCCATTATGTGCTACTAGAACAAAGAAATATATCTGGGTAAACTTAACTGTGCATGAACCCTGCACTGAAAAGATCATATATTACTTTATAGGAATTAAATGCGGAAGAATACCACAATTTGTACTGTACCACCTCTCCTAATTAACTGATACTGTATGAACATACTCTCTCTCTCTCTCTCTCTTGTTAAATAAACTGCAATGACATACTTAAAACAGGAAGACAATAACCGCAGCTGACCTACAATAAGATATTGAATGCTGTACTTTTTCAAGAGCCAGTGTCATGTCATTCCAGAAAAGTGCACCCAAGCCATTACCTGAAACTCACTTTATTCTAGTACTGTAAAAAAAATGTAAATTATTCATGTAACAACCTATAAAAAATGAAACTGATCTTTTTAATCTGAAATGAAGTTCCTCTTTGTATTAACCCTTATTAGTGACAAAAGCAATTAACTTTGAATGCACACAGTATTAACTAAATCACTTCCTCTACCTTCTACTGTAGCTGCTATGTACACTGTGCACAGGCGCAAAAGTGAAACTGACAGCATACAAAGTGTAAAGGAACGAAGACAAAGAGTGTGACCATACACAGTGTGAAGGTACAGATTATTGGTAGATAGATCCCCTCTTCTTCAGTATAGCAGAGTATAATATTCATCAGTGGCATAGCTACAGGAGGGGGGGGGGTGGGGATGGGAGGGGCTACAAAGCCTCTCACACTTGGGAGAAGAGGGGGGTGATAAGTTTCTTGGCCCATCATCCATGGGAAGGGGCCTATAGGAAATAGTTTTTACAATATTTGAGGGTCTTTTCTCTTAAGATGCAATTTTGTGCCATATCTGAGCAATTTTCAGTTTGGCAATTTTTGACAGTGCCAATGAAACACCTGAGGGAAACAATCAAGGTCTCTTTGAAAATAATAAATATTTGATGATCCAATACTGTAGATGCAATTTAGTAAAATTTCTCAGCACAATGAAAGGAAAATTACTTGAAATGTGAATTTTCAATTAAAGACACAACCTTGCTTTCATAGATATTCTTACTTCATGACAAAGCAGCATAAACTTGAACATGTTGACAATAAAATTGTCTCTTTTGGCTAAAAGGGACCCATTTAATAATAATCTCTTCCTTTTTTCCAAGAAATCCCGCGGCAGTTAGTTTGTTTCGGGGACTTTACCACATACCTACATGAACGTGTTATGTGGTGTCACCAAGAAAAAGGCAAAAGTAACAATTACCTAAAAAGAAAAAACTTAGAAAATAAAAAAAAAAATAAAACTGTTGCGTCTATTTCTAATAAAGAGATTTCAAAGGCAGGAGTCATGTCAAACATTTCTATAATGCCCACTTTCCTTGAGAAAGCCACCAATAAGGAAGAATCTGTTTGTTCAAACAAAGATTTTATGTCGGGCACAGTGTAGTAATTCTGGCAAATATGGGATTATTCACAACAGCCACTGAGAGTGTGACTGGTGGTGATAGCACAGCCACAAGGTATACAGTATGGCCTTTCATCCAACTGAAGTAAATAGGCATGGCATGGGTATGGTAAGTGTGTCCGATGAGGGCCCTAGTCAAAACTAAATTATCCCTCTGTCAACTAGGGGACTCCATTTCCCTGGGTTCCCACCATGGGTTTGACTCAGTGCAATTTGTTTTCCAAAAAGAAATCCCCCAGTTCTTGCCATTTTGATTTTAGCCATTGATCTTAGGGCAGTAATCAGTGTGAGGCAAGTAAGATTAGTGACGTTCATCTGTAGGTCTGTAGGGCTTTGCATGCCCACGTGACTAGGGTTCCCTGCTAGCACGACTGATTTTTATAGTGCAATCAAACTCGAGTGAAAGCTTCATGAAGAGCTGTTACTAAAGGGTGTTTAAGCTCATTCTCTCAATGCTGAAAGGCTTGAAAGTGAATCTGTGAACACAATGAATTGGTTACTGTCTGAGGTTTTAACCAGATCGAATGCCATCTTGAGTGCCTGGAGTTTGGCACTAAAAATTGATGAATTTAGTCTGATTTGCAAGGATACATCTCACAGCTTGAGGTCAGTATAGATTACGTGATACTGATAATATTTACGTCTCAGCTCATTATTGCTGGTACGGAACACAAATTCATTTGTTGAGTTGTTAAGATATTTCTTCAAACTAAGGTCAAAAGTTGATTCCTCTAACTTCCAGGGATGAGTGGAGGAGGAGGTAAACTGTGCCACAAAATCAGGGTTACTGCACATACTGTACCAGTGTTATTGGCTCCCCAATGCATTTTGCAAATTGCAAATGAAGAAACAGCTGATGATTTCCTCCTATAAATATTACCAAACTTATGGATGAAGGTCATCCTGAGAGTCTGGTTGTGTCTAAGACCTCTCTGTGTGATGGCAAACTTGAGTGATAACTTCTTCCATCTGATATGGAGGGGTGATCCATTTGCTTTGGTAGAGACTATGCACTGAGGAGGTACGGAAAGCTCCTAGGCAGGCCCTTGGTAATGAATGGACAGGAGCTTCCCTAGGTATGACTCATGTGCAGGGCTGTAAACAACACAACCATGACTTTAGACCTCAGCAGGGATCTGTAAGTCAATGCAACATGGGGCAGTCAGCACCGAAGTTCCTCTTTGAGACAACTTTCAGGTTTAGTGCCCCCTAGCACTTCTGCCTCTGGTGGTCAATGTGAGCTTTGAAGTTGACCATGTCCTCAAGCACTAAGTCATGGAAATTACAGTAGTCTCTGGAACAACTTGGACATGGGCACCGTTCAAGTTCAAGTCTAGGTCGCAATGGGCACCCTTCCAGCTGCAAAAATGCATGCAAACAGTCATTGTCCGTGGAAAATGGAATCCACTTTCATCAGCCTAGTCCTGGACCTTACTGCAGCAGCTCTGCATCTGGCTCTCAGAGTCTATAGAGCTCATGCATGTTCTTTGAGGAACTGGTAATGGAGAAGTCATATCTTCGAACAAAGACTTTTCAATCCCTGTGTTCACCACATTGGCAATGCTATTGATTTTCAGGGTAAAAGGAGTAACTAGCATTATTACAGATTATTTTCTCAATTTTGAGCAATTTTTTCATCATTTGAAAAAAGAAAATACTTAGTAAACATGGACTAATATGTAACATGTGCATCCTATCTGTAGATGGTCACCACTGGCTGGGACAAAAAAGGCGCACCAAGATGGCTGCCGTGAAGCTGTAAATAGTCGATTTGATGACAAATACAGTATGTTATATTTAAACTTGAATCAATATCATATTCCTGCAATAAGTGAAGTGACTTTGACTTTACCAAGCCATATTTCAAAAACATTTCAACTTTCTTGAAAAATATGGTGGTATACTTTCACACAAAACCATAGCAGACGGCCAACTTGCTGCACTTTTTCTCACACTATGGTAGCAACAACATACAATGCAGTACTGTATGCTCTGTCCATGTATAGGAAGTTCTTGTTAGCAAAATAAGTTCTTAAAAAATTTTCTGCTACATTAAATAAAATGATAGTGTGACAAATGGCAATGAAACAAAAAACTTCAAACTTTTGCATATAGCTAACAATAAAAACGTTTGTACTGTAACTATGGTACATTCATTCATGCATTGTCATGCATCACTGATGAAAGCTGATGTAGGCATTGAGAAAAAAAATTAAAGAGAAAATTATAATTTACATTGGAATTCAACATTTTTTCAGAGAGTCTACAATTAGACCTCTTTCTACTGTAAGTTCTAACACATCCCTTTACTCAACAAGCTGAACAAAATAGCAGTATTTCTGCCAGAGAGGGGTAAGCCCCCCTTTTATTCCCATAAAATTTAGAGAATTGTTACTACCTTGGTTTCATACTTAAAAAGAAGACACTTTTGCAGCAATGTTACAATTCAAATGGTCCTCAAATTGCACCTTAAAGGGGCCTTGATTTGAAGCAAGCTGTTGTCCCCCTAAACTTAATCATAACTTAAAGGTAAAGAGCAGTCCCCCAAACTTATTTTGAAGAAAAAGCTAAATAACACAATTTTCATCTAATTTCCCTTCAAAGTCCCTTTCATTACATTTTATGACCTTACTATTGCATAATCAAGGTAAACCAAGCAGTTATTTCTGGTAAATTTCACATTTGAAGAGAAAAAACATTGTCACATGACTCCCAACAGCCAATCATGAATCTGGACAGTCTAATACACTTCTTCAATTTGGGATGACTGCTCTTGCCCTTTAAGCCTAGCATAGCATCACTTTACACTTGGGTTTAACAGAAACAAATCCCCTTTAGTGTTTCTGACAGAACCGCTGATTAAAAACATTAAAAGGCCTTGAAATTAACATAAATCCTTTCAACTTGTGCAGATAGCCGAATGAAACAATAAATTGTAATGTCACACAACAGGAATAAACCAGGAAGCCATCAAGACCTTGCAAAGGCAAACTAAACCATTACACTATGTATGCATCTACAATGACAGATACTGTAATTTTCACTTCTGAGAAATGATTGTTTTGCATACATGATTCACAAACACCAAAGGTTTGAACAGGAAAGGTGGTAGCTTGTAAAATGGTGACAACATGGTATTTCCTTGAATAACACAATATCTAAACAAGGCACTACCACACACTGAGGAAATCCCCTGTTAGAGCATGGAAGCTAGTACTGTAAATTGCAGCTTTCATAGTTTGAGTACCGGTGAAGTTGATATACTGTATTTAGCCCATTTACTGTACAAATGTTGTCAACTTTATTGGAGAAAAGTTCCACTTACTCAGAATTGCTGAGTACAGTATGACTAATTGGCATAGAGAATGATCATGGAGTATGTGCAAGTGGCTATGAATGGGTATACATGGTCTTTGAACCTTGAAGATTGAGAGCTACTGGCATCCTGTGTGGAAACTCAATCAAC
Organism: Holothuria scabra; assembly: GCA_037179385.1. NCBI lineage: Eukaryota > Metazoa > Echinodermata > Holothuroidea > Aspidochirotida > Holothuriidae > Holothuria > Holothuria scabra. Next base: position 19,646,873 of record CM074181.1, read on the forward strand.
TGTAAATAAACTTCTGCATTACAAGGCAATGGCTGGGCAACATTTTATGTTGTGTTCCCAATTGAGTGAGCACAGTGGATCAAGATGTACCGCGCTGGATTAAACTCTAATGGGAATGCAAATCAACAACACTCACTCCAGATCAAGATCCACCGATCTTGATCAGATCGACTGGGCTAGATCAAAGTTTGTAAAGGGAACACATCAGTGGCTCAAGTGACCCCGGATCTCCAGTTTATTCCTTTCCGGCATGCATTTGCTTTCCATTGGCAAACATGGGTAATATACCTTTGTTCTAGGCCACACTAGGCACAGCGCGCTACGGGAAAGTGTGTATAATGCAGTAGCGCGGTTTACTCTTTGCGGTTTTAAAAAATGATAGAGTCTCCAGAACTCAGAAATCTTATTGAGATCAGGATGTTCTGTGATCAGATGCCAGTGATTTCATACAGTAGGCAATGTTTAAAAGATCCTTCATTATGATGTGAGGGGTGTATATAGCTGAACATGAAAACCAAAGGTGAAGATCGGGTTTTGGTCTCTGCTCTGTTTTTGAAACCCAAAAGTTTAGCCTTACGTCATTAAACTTGCTGAGTAATTCCGCATGTGTGCATGCAGTTAGCGAAAGGTCGGTGTACTACACGCACACTCATGTGTGTTTTTGTTATACAGTGCTACTGAGCGATACGAAATGGCAGGGCGACTTGTAAACATTGGTGACCTTTTCGCGCTTTCACAATGTGTTCATATAATTGTTGATCTACTGCGCTCACTCAAATGGGAACGCAGCTCTGGATCAAGTTATTGGACACCGTTTGATGAAACAAGACCCTGATCCACCCTGCTTACTCAAATGGGAAGCGGCATTAGTCAGACCAGACAAGATCATCTTAACAGGTACAGTACCCTATGCTTGACTTAACAGAGGTTTGAGGCCAAAGACAAAATAGCAGACTAAAACACACACAAGAGCATGGGGGGAAAAAGGAGTATAAAACAATGGGCAGAAAAGAAACTTTTCTTTTGCACAACTTTTTGACCAATTGTCAGAGAAAAATTAACTAAATTATCAACCTATCAGATTATCAAGTTAAAATTCTGACTGCATTTATCGTACAAAAGTATGCTCTGCAAGATATTATGATCAAAATATAAATTCTACCAAACATGCCCATGCTTAATAGGAATTTAGCTTACAGCTAGCAACTGTCTAGTGTGACAATATTTCAATAAATGTTATGTATTGAGATAAAAATTAAAGGACCAAGATTCCTTCACTCCAAACTACAATTCTTGTAGGGGTTGACCAAAATTCTCAATTGGACAGCTCTTTGAGCCATGAATGGTACTCACAGTGTTTTGATTATACACATTGAGCTTTTTTATACTCACCCTGAAGCAATAAACTGAGATTGTGTCTGGATGAGGATAAATTTCAGAGGATTGAAGGAGGGCTCAGGTGAGAAGGTTAGGAGAATTGGTACAGTACTGTTTGGGGTGAGAAAAACTGGGCCTTTAAAGCTGGTGGACCCCAATTTAAATTGTGCAACAACTGAGAGCTTTTGATGGCATACTGTAGATCTTTACAAATGTAGGTGACCATTAGTCTCTCCTTCCCATAACCCCCACCCCCACCAGATTTAACTATTTCTTTGCTATTCCCTGGCTTTCAATTTATCTTAGATCTCCCTCCTACAAAAAGAGGATGATACTGAAAACAAACCTCTGGACCTAACATTGTAAACTTGATATTAATTTAATTAATTTCCTGTAGGTTTGTATTGATAACACTCAGACTTCCCTTTTCTGTTCCAATAATATAAAAAGAATAAATCTGAAGCAATACAGTACTGTAAAGTACACTTGATCACTGATCAGAAGTAATTAACAGGGAGGGGAAAACAGAAAATTGTAAACTAAGCTACTTCTTGTCTCAGCAATATTGTGATGTTGAAACAGTGGGATAAGGTGGAACGACAAAGTGCAAGCATATTTAGCGCAAAATGTACGCTCGCGCCATAACATGTGTTTCGTTTCGCATTGTTTGTTTTTTTGCTATACATGAATAACAAAAAGAGGATAACTTTCAAATAGGTATTCACATAAGCAAAAGGAAGTACACAGAAAACCCCAGTCCCATATCATCAGAATTGAGCGAGTGTGTGTATTCCTGTTCTTGTAAACTGAAGGACTAGATTGAAACCTGATCAGATCACTACTGCGTTGCATAATCAACTGTCCAGTGGGTACTACCAGGAAATGTGCTTTACGATGTCATATCAACTCGGTGGGTGGCATGGGCTAATGCATGATTTAAATGGAACCAGGCGTTCCCTTCTTGTGAATATTCACTAACATTCAACCAGTCTCGAGGTCACATATGAATATCCAAAGAAGTTTGGTGTTAACTTTGGCAGACTTGGTGGGGATATGACTGAAAAAGGAATATGCCCCACAGTCTGCTACGCAGGCAAGGTTACACTAGGAGAATTTGAACTTTAAGAAAGTAGGTTACAGTAGGAGAATTTGACCTTTAAGAAAGTAGGTTACAGTAGGAGAATTTGAACTGTTTCAGGAGAGAGGATTAGACCCTTAAAGTGAACCTAAAGTCAAAAATTTCAAAAATATATATTAAAGACCATGAAAAATATAATCTAACAGTCCAACTTCCATCTTCATAGGACATTCCTGAGCTGAGATATTAAATGTTGAAGTTTATTCACTCAAATTAAAATGGTACATTGCACAATAATTTGTGATGTCATTCTTGTACTACTCAAATAACAATCTTTGTATTTCTTTGTTTTTCCGAACATTACTGCACCTTGTACCAAGGTGTGATAGCACTCTTATTCTTATGAGGTGGTGTAATTAATTCAGCCCGCCTTGTGCAATATGCTATGCAAGCAAACTGGAAGTGTTCAAGGTCATGAAAACATTTTTAATTTTAAAGGAAAACAAAGTAATTTATGTGAGTTGTACAACAAGAAAGTCACAAATAATTGCATAATAGACCAATTTGTTTTAAGAAAATAAACTTCAACATTATATATCTCAGCTCAGGAATGTCATATGAAGATGGGAGTTGGACTGTTAGAATTTGTTTTTCATTTTCTTAAACATATATTTTTAAATTTTTTGACTTGAGGTACACTTTAAAGCAAATAGTTAAAAACTTAGATGAGGTTCTGGGGCTAAGTTTTTGAAGCAGCTCATTGAGTTGGTTCATTAAATTCAACAAATTTTTCCAAACCTATTGAGTTTTCTTCACATACCAATGACAAATGGTCTCCTACAAACAAGTAAGTGTTTTATGAGAGAAACTGCTTAACAGTTAAAGTCGGTTTTCAAAAATTCAAATAATGCACAGAACCATTACAAGTCAGGACACAAGAAAATTCAAAATTTTAACGTTTTCTGTGACTTTTGGACTTGAAACTTGACTTGGTATGCTAGCTATAAGCATTGTTATGTGATAGTGACCGTTTGAAACTCTCACTAAGTTATCAACTCAATGGGCCTCTTTAAGTAAGAACCAAATATTGGCTAAATTTGTCTAATTTTTATGGAATTGAAGAGGGAGAGGGGGATTTCCCAGCTTATGCAAAGGAAAGGACAAATCCCCCTTCCCCCTCTGATGGGAACTTCATATTTAATGTACATTAAACTGAACACAACAAATGAACACTAACGTTACTCTTATGCCTGTATTACACTTACAGAGGGTACACATACATGAAGGTGTCTGTATCATAAAAAGTTGACTGTATCACAACATGAAATACAAGTCAGGCCTGGAGTTCCTTGTATGAAAAGAAAGCAAGTTCACAGGAGGGCCACTCGTCTCATACCTGACTGAGGGTAGAAATCTAACGTTACAGTTTACACGCCTAGCCTTTGGCTGTAGCACTAGATGTTGTCTTGTTAGGCCTAGGCTAGCCTAATGTGCCCAAAAGGCTTAACGTCAGGCCTCAGGGCCTTACTTAGACCTAGGCCTAGGCTAACGTTAGCCAACGTTAGTATTGATACAATTGCTGGCCCAGAAGTTGAACAATACAATCGGCCTACTTTGGCTAGGCTACTAATACTAACCTTAATTACCAACCGTCGCGACACAGAACAAACTTCGGAAAGGGGAAGGTATGAGTAGTTTGAATAAATGACTGACACTGTTGAGATGAAAGTCTAGCATTTTACGTTAACCAACATGCTGATTACAGGCTTCACATAGAATTAAGCAATCCTTCCGCCGTTGAGTTCTTACATTAGTTCCGCATAGTAGCAGTCGTTTGATCTGATGCTTAGCAAGTAGTAGTACTTATACACACTGTCGAACTTGGATGTGAAAGCTACAGAAACGAAACAAAAGGTCTACATATGTGTACAATCCTAGCCTGCTTATTTAGTGCATAACCACATGATAGTGAAATAATGGCTTCCGGATTTCAGCTTACATTTGACAATACTTTCTCAACGGTATCTCTTAGGTGACATTCCTCTGTAGCTTGAACCCCAGCCAATATTACTACCAAAAATGAGGAAATAGAAATTCATAACGTCAGCTTTAGGAAGGAACACCGAACACGTTGAGATTTCATCTTTACGGTGAGGAGTTGGTCACAAATCAATATGAATTTAAAATGGCCAATTTGAAAAATCCACTTTTTCCTGGAGTAATACTAAAAGAAGGAAAAAGAAATTCATAACGTCAGCTTTAGGAAGGAACACATTGAAATTTCATCTTAAAGGCATATTTTCATCATCCCAAACAGTTCCAATTCGCCCAACCTACTAATTACTTCTAGCCCCTCCCACATTTATCTAAAACTCATCTTTATCCAGACACAATTCTAGTTTATTGCTTCATGGTTTGTCCCGGTGGCCATACAAGTCCATAATATGTAATCAAGACACTCTCAGTGCCCATGCTGTGTAATTTATCTACAGTATGATGCATTGTTTGAATGTGATGCCAATCAAGAGCTGTACAAATCGAGAGTTTTGATGTATGCATAGTGAAACTGTAGTTTAAGGCATATTTTCAGCCGAGTGTAAGGTCCTTCATTTTGGTCCCAAAAGCTTTAGCTATGATTATAACATGAATGGTTGTGTTTTAAGTAATGTCACCTCTGAGAAAGATCTGGGTGTTGTAATTACTGGGGATTGAAAGTCCTCAAGACAGTGTGCAGCTACTGCTGTAAAGGCTAATAGAGTGCTTGGATTGATCAAGAGGAATTTCATCAATTTTAATAAGGATATTGTACTTAATTTGTACAAGCAGTTGGTAAGACCCCATCTTGACTATGCAGCTCAGGCTTGGAGTCCCTTCTATGAAAAGGACAAGTTTCTTTTAGAGCAGGTTCAGAGGAGAGCCACTCGCCTCATTCCTGGGGTGAGAAATTTGCCTTATCATGCTAGGCTTAAACATCTTGGGCTTACCACCTTGGAGCTGAGAAGGATTAGGGGAGACATGCTCCAGGTTTTCAAGTTCCTTTGTGAAAGGAATCCCCTTCTGACTTGTAGTTATTTAAGGGTTCAAAGTAATTCTCGGGTGCGTGGGCATTGTAAAAAGCTTGAAAAGCCTTTTGCTAGGCTTGACATTAGGAAGTTTAGTGTCTCCCACAGAGTTGTCAAGGAGTGGAATTGTCTACCAGATTGGGTAGTTAACTCCCCCTCAGTTCACTGCTTTAAGGTTAACATTGACAGGTTTTTCCATGGCTGTGGTAGAATCTGATTGTTTGGGTCTGTTGTCAAGATTTGGTGGTTTGACTTTTGATTAGGGCTTGGACTTCAGGGCATCTTATGGGGCCTTGGCCCTCCTTTGCCCTTCAACCTGTTATGTTATGTTATGTTATGTTATGTTATGTTATGTTATGTTATGTTATGTTATGTTATGTTATGTTATGTTATGTTATGTTATGTTATGTTATGTTGTGTTGTGTTGTGTTGTACTGTGTTGTGTTATGTTATGTTATGTTTTCATCATCCCAAACAGTTCCAATTCTCCCAACCTACTTACTTCTAGCCCCTCCCACATTTATCTAAAACTCATCTTTATCCAGACACAATCCTAGTTTATTGCTTCATGGCTTGTCCCAGTGGCCATAAAAGTCCATAATGTGTAATCAAGACACTCTCAGTGCCCATGCTGTGTAATTTAGCTATGATGCATTGTTTGAATGTGATGCCAATCAAAGAGCTGTACCAATTGAGAGTTTTGATATATGCATACTGAAACTGTAGTTTAGGGTGACGAATGACTGCCTTTAAGGTAACGAATGACTGCCTTTAACGGTGAGGAGTTGGTCACAAATCAATATGAATTTAAAATAGCCAATTTGGAAAAATCCACTTTTTCCTTGAGCCTGTGCATGGGCAGCCGAGAACCTGCTCCGCGGAGCGAACTCGGTTTGTTCTTTCCCTTCAAGGGTTAGAGGGTATATGACTAAACAAGGAATATGCCCTACAGTCTGCTACGCAGGCAATCAGGAAACGGGGAATGGCACGGTGCACGTCCTCCCAATATTTGGGACTATCGTCCAGCTGGCAATTGACTTTGATGGATAGGCGTACATCAAACTTATATTCATTTTAGAAAAACGGAAAATCGTTTTCCGTCAACAGTTCAACATCAAAACATAGCAATAACAAAACGAATGAAGTGATATTAAAAACAACAAAGGTGGTAAACTTGGATAAAACGATTACGGTACTAACATCTAGTTTAAAAGATTATGCACAAGTTTCAAAGAGATTGCAGAAAAGTATAAAAGAAATTAACACAGAAAAAACAGGACAGAGAAAGGCACACATCACTGAGCGCTTAACTAAAGAGTTGAATAGGTGAAACCCTCTAGAAAGGTAAGGAATTGTTTTATCTCAGTACTTTTCGTACCGTACCTGCAATCTGATGCCATATCTGCGGTTGAACACAATAAGAGTTGGAAAGGGTGGGTTTCCTCCCATAATATGCAATTGAGTTTCCTTACTACACTCTCCTCGTAAATTGATACACTTGAAGAGGAGGAAGGTACGTCGTGAGCCTATACAACGTTCTGCTACCTTACTTACTCTTCCCTTTTCTTGTGGGGCATACCGCCATAAAAACATATCATGCTAAAAGTTAATACACTTTGAATAATTGACTGATAAAATAATTTTAGGGAATGGTAAGTTGGTAATATCAAACTTGCATTGTTTCAATATCCTAAGTAAAAGTTGTTGACAAGCTTTGTTTACGTACGGCTTTCGCATGATACATTCCAGCTAAATTACTAAAATACAGGCGCGGATCAAGGGGGGTGGCAGCAGGGGCGTAGCCAGGATTTTTTTCTTGTGGGGGGCAAAGTCGACTCATCGTCCCCAATCTTGACCGACAGGACTATCTAAGCGGAGCGCCACCATCAGTTGGCGCGGAGCGTACAAGAAAATTTTTGGTTTTAGAAACCCCTCAGATGGCAGGAAACGGCACTTCCCGAATGTTTTATGCTTCATGTTCCCAGCCTAGAAATATGAATCTCATTTCTGAAATTTCTCAATTAATGCAAAAAAAAAAAAATCAGTCTATGAAAAATGTTAATACATGTTTTTAACCGGAGCTCTACCATCGATTGGCGCGGAGTGTACCAGGAAATTTTTGGCTTTACAAACCCCTCAGATGGCCGGAAACGGAACTTCCCTAGTGTTCTAAGCAAGAATATGTTCAGCCCCACTTCGAATTTTTCTCCACTTCTTAATTGGAGCACTTGTCAGATATTGAGGGGCTGAACATACCTTTAGCCCCCACTTTTCCATTTTTCATCGCCGCCACTGGGGTGCGGCATTTTCTTGAGGGAGCGAAGCACCCAAGTGAGGAGACGAGCGACCGAACGGGGAGAAGGCGTGGTTTGCCCCCTCCTACCCCAAGGAGATTTTGCAATTTTACATCAAAATTGAGGGATCTGGTGAACACCTAGGCTGGAATTTTTGGACATTATCAATCTTGTATCAATGTTTTCCTTATTCCCTCGAGAGTTAGCATGTGGCTGTAAGAGGGTTACTGTACGAGTCAATGGGGCCCTAGGGAATTGTGTTGCACTGAAACAAAACAGCTACTCATAAGGCTTACATTGGCTAAACCGACGGAATTGACATTTTGCTCTGAAAAACGCCAAAACTCCATTTAAATGAAAAAAAAATGAAAATGAAAAAAAGTTAAAAAAATTTAGGTCTGGGAGGGAGTAAGTGCGAACCCCTTCCTACGGGCCTGTTCCCTCCCCTTTGGATTTTTTTGCTGTCTCGAAGAGCTTACATGCAATATGGTGCTATATTTTGTTCTTTTTATACTAGATTCCAGTGTTCTCCATAGGGGGTTTTAGAGGGGCGACACGCCCTCCTAGTGAAATTGGCCGCCCCTCCAAAATAGTTGTCGCTCGCCTAAAAAAGCAGTTTCATTTTTAGTTCATTGCTTCATTACAAATATACAAATCATAACTGGAAAAATGTGTCTTTCCTCCAGGCTTGGTGCCAGGATTTGCCGGACGAAGGGCCACTCTCCGAACGGGGGAGGGGTAGGGTGGGTAGCGACCCCAAGCCCCGAAAGCCAGGATGCCATCGATGTGTTGGTGAGGGAGATTTGTAGAAAACCTGTGCACGGTACCTGCCATTGCGCGTAATATACGACATAAAATTTGTATTTGCTGGAGGAAGATATTTCCGCACTGATTTAACCGTGGAAAAGCGGGCGAAAATTTTTTTGGTATAGGCTACACTAAAAAGAATCTGTATTTATTTAAAGCTTATATAGGTCAATTGTCCCGGCATTTGGGCCCTACTTGGGCACAACTTATATTGTACTTCCGTACCGCACGACTGACACAAGAGATCATTAAATAAGTTTAGCGAAATGAGATGAAATTCCCGACACGTACATTAATCCATTTATTCTACTTATTAATTTACTTGAAAAGATGGGAAGGGTTTGTAATTTATTAGCTCTATAGGTAACGGAACTGAGGAAGAGTGTGCAAAGCGTACCGAACATTTTGGGTTTTATCGCAGAAATAACTCCTTTGAAAGCCAAAATAACTAAACCGACCATGGGAAGGCGACAGATTATTCCCGACAGGGGGCGGGCCATGCCAGCGCACACAAGTTCCGATAGCCCCTATGTTGAGGGGGTGGTAAGAAGGGAATTTGAAGAAGCCTAACTATCCCATGTCATTGCAGCCTGGGGGACATTTTGCACAATATCACTTAATATTTTAAAAGCCGAGTTGCGCTCTGATAGTGTTCTTTTGAGTCTGAATCGTGAAATTGCAAAGCGCGCGAAGCGCGCGAAAATTTGTGGTTCTTAATAGGGAAATTGTCATTTGAGAGCAACAAACAGGTAAACCATCGGGGAGACTAGTCGTCGTCGGGGACTGCATACTTTATCGTAACGATTAAGAGCCCCCCCTCCCCGAAAAACTGTAAAAAAAAATACCCTCAATTTCCTCCCTCCCTCCTTGCCGTTTATTTTTTTTATTTTTTTCATTTTTTGGCTCTCCTTCATTTTTTCAACATCGCCCATCGCGTACCCAAAATTTCTGTGGGGGGGGCACCCTACAAACCGCACGGATCAAATTAAAACGTACCGTTGCGCGACGAAATAGAAATCAAATCAACGTATAGCCCAATTCTCCGTTGTCAGCATCAACAACTACAAGGGCTTCAATTTTTACGATTCTCATCATAATTAACTCTTAGAATTATGTCTATACTTGAAAAAATGCAAGATGCGTTTTGTGTTTCTCCGACATGATTGTTTATGATTGCTGTCCCTCTATACCAGGGATGGCATATTGGTCAATCTAACGGATGAAGGATGGGGGCAAGTGGTGACGGTAAGACGCCACCTAATAAACATCTATATCTGCTCCACTCCATCTATATCTGCTCCAATGCTCCAATTATGATATTTCAAAGAATTCCGTGTTGTTCCTGAAATAGCAAATAATGTATCTTTTCTTAAAAAGTAATAAAGAAATACACTGCACCCTTTTAAAGAGTGGCACTTTGCGGCACTTGTTGAAATAAATTTCACTTTCTTTGACGGCTGGCAATGTAATACTAATGGAGGAAAATCATCCTAAGAGCTCTTTCAGATGTATCAGACGACGAATTATTGTCTTCAATGTCAAATCCCTGTTAGTCTAGAGGAATTTTGTTCACATACCCATGCTCTAACTTTAAACAATAGCAGAAAATGCAATCTGCGGCAGTCTTCAAACAAAAATCTACTTCAGAAAAGCAAATACTACATCTACAAGAACAATTTAAGGAGTTTACTTGATAAAAGGGCCCTGCGAATAAATTTCCAGAAAACGCGATGAAATGTGGTTAGGCTTCTTCCCGTTGAGGTGATAAGCTTTGAGGATCAATCGCTGCTTCAAAATAGGTACGCAACACGACACCATTGCGTCTACTACCCAAAGATATTATAAACATAGATGCCAAACTTAAAATGGCGCAGAGACTCCTCACGGAGGCCGAATCGGAGGATCACTGATCAGTCGTTTTGAAAGCTAACAGTTTATTGATATCTTCCGGTAGTATAAAAACGTGTAATTTTAATTTTTAGTAGGGTTTGGACTACAGGACATCTTATATGCCAGGGGCCGTAGCCCTCCTAAGCCCTTTAAACTGTTATGTAACTCTCATATTAAGATCAAGTCGCCGCTAGACTTACGCCGGTGTCTGATCATTGCTATGAACTTTTTGAAGATGTCTGCTTAGAAGTAGGGTCTGAAAAACTGTTCCTGTCAGTCATATCAGTCATCCTTTGGTCAAATTTTATATCTGTTTGAAGCTACTTTTCAGATCTGGACGCAGACCCGTAGCCTGAGTGGACGAAGTTCTGGGGGGACCTTTTTCCCAATTTAGAGCCGGACCGACAAAAATCAAGGAGAGCAACCAAAATTGTAACTGAACTTGCAAACTTCAAACTCGTCTCCTGGTTACTGATCTGTCTGGACGACTCATTTAGCTATGCACATGTAATTTAAATTAAATGAAAAAGTCAAATCCCGAAATGCCAAGTGCATGTCGATTTATTTTAACACAGGACCAGTCTTTTTGTCAAAATTTCCCGACAAGGTCCCTAACACTCTTCGGTATAGCCTATGCGCTATATATAGTGCCCTACCCAACGATCATGGTGTCAAAATAGTCCTGGACTACTCAGACATATCTGATAGAAATAGTCTGAAGAGGGAACAAGCGATATCGTTTGATGCACATAGTTAATTTACTAGGGCTGAAGGTATCTCTTTGGGCCGGCCCGTTGCTAAAACAAGTAAAATAAAATGCTTTTAAACCCTACAACCCACATGTGTAATTGCCATAACATGTTTAACACTCTCTAAAGCCCTTCTTCAACCCCACCCTCTTTGATTATGGTGACCAACTTCCAGCTCCATCAATTTTTAATCAATATTGAACGGAAGCGGGCTTTGGTTTTTTTTTAATTTGCGACAAAGATTGAAGCAATATGACAGCTTTCTAATTGAAGCTAAGGTAAGTCCTGTTTTGTTCGAATACACAAGATAATACATTCAGGCACAACATTCTGGTTTAATACATCAGTGGCGTATGCAGGATTTCTCTGAACCGGGGGGGGGGGCATGCAGTTTACTGAGTGATCTCTGGCTTGGGGAGAGCCGGAAGGGTTTGAGGGATGGGAGCCTATCCTCTTTGAAAATTTTGAAAAATTGTTTGAATGTCCTTACATGCATTGTGGTGTTATGTAGGCCCTATGCTACCGTTTGAAATAAAATTTGTAACAGAATTTGCATATTTTTAATGAACCTAAGTATAAGAGTCACGATATCACTGATCTTCGGCCTGGGGAGGGGGAATTAGGGGAGCGGTGTGCCATCCCCAATCTTGTGCTGTGTGTGCTACCTTTGTGAAGTACGGTTGGAATTGTATGTATTTTCAGGATAAAAAATGTCATTTGTGAAGGAGAAGGGCACAAGCCCCTCTCCCTCCTGGGTATGCTACTGTTTAATACAATGATGACGTCTGTATCTACACCGGATTGTTCTTATACGGAAATGAGGATGTATCATCACTGTGTTTGTGCAAGGGCCAAATCCTGACAGATTCCGTTGTCAATTCCATATAAAGACTATCAATGAGCTAACTTTATGAAGAATCGTTTAGGGTAATAACGTGTTCATTATGTAAACCAATAAACGGGTCACTAAATCCTAGGTGAGATAAAGTTGTTGAATTGCATAAACTTGGTTCACAACGGACAGTATCGATCTCTCCACTCATTAACTTCGTATAGCCTTCCTAGCTAATACGTCGTCTGGAGTTTCCTGAAGGCAGTTTGCGATACGTCACTCAAGTGGTAGTTACATTGGAATAAATTGTCCTAATTAAGAAAATACTGAAACTCTCCAAGTGACGTAAAACATTCCAAATTAACGAATTTATTAAACCCTCGAATAGCTTGTTGACTCCCGGGCAAAATACTAATGAAAGGGGCAGTCAGCAGGTCAGTAATTAATCCTGTTCATGTAGACCTAAACAAATCAACAATTAGCTGCAGAATTTTGAATCAAATCATTTATATTGAAAGACAGATAATGATTATTAATTGGAAAGGTGTCATTTAACTACCATGTACAGATAACTTAACCTATTTCTTAACCACTCCAAATGGTCGCCAACCTACAATCGGGGAGATGTAACATGTAATCGTAGAAAATCTCAGGCGCAGATCCAAGAGGTGGCTCTTATGCCCTCATCCCTTCTTTTTTGCCACATCAACAATAAAACATACGACAAAATAGCAGTTCAACTCTCCAAGCCCCTGTTTTCTCTTAGATCACTAGCTCACTAGCCCACTCCTTTTTGGAATGTCTGTATCCACGCCTGAATCTATATAGTAAAGATTTATGTAACTTTATAATGGTTGGGACGCATGATTATTGCTCTGTCAAACAATTCGTGACCTGAATTAAATGCAAAAACTGTAAAGATGTATCAATTAATTTTGTACTACATATTTCCAAAAATCAATCTGTTATACTAGAACTGCCATTCCAAAAAGCGACATCAGCCATTGTATTATTGATATACCAATGTACTTCTATAATAGCCTGAAAAAAGTTTGACCTCATTTACCGATAATAATGAGAAGATTCGTTAACTCCATAAATTTGACCTTGAAATATCAGTAATCCTCACAAGTCTTGAAGATTGTATTTATGCGTATATATTTGACAAGTAATGTACGATCTAGTTAACCTCCTAAAATTTCAACATGTTTACACCTTGGAGTCAACCTAAATCTCATTCTATTTTTTTTTTTGGCTGGGTACACGTTACTTGATGTCTGCCAGGGAACGTGGTGAATTAGGCTTATTTTTTCACATTTGTGTTTGTGCGGTGATCAAGATATACAAAATACATACATATGCAAAATCTCGATGGATTTGTTTTATTTGCTTAATCCTGTATAGATTGCAAAAAATAACGGCTGGCCCAGTGGGCATGCCTTCCAATAAAAGAGAAAAATAAAGACCGTCACCCCAAACAGTTCCAATTCTCTCGATTTGTTTACTAATATAAGCCCCTAGGCTCCCTCAGGAAGGCTCTGTGGTTTCTGTATATCTCTGCGTGAAAAGTCCTATCTCTGGATAAGTAACGTATGTTTGCTTCAGGCCAGAGTGGTTGTGATGGTAAATACTAAATAACCCCATTCCCTTCGATAGAATCTCCATGCACTGCCTGTACCATATACCCGACTAATTTTACAACGGAAATGAAGCATTCCGCCATGGCAGCAATCACACCAAAAGGGAGTAAATTTCTCTCCGAATGTGTCCAGTTTTGACAAAGGCTTCTATACTTCTTGTATTACGGTCGAAGAGGCCAATTTGATGTCGTCCCTCCAAGAGAGCAACGAAAGTTGGAAGGACAACCAATTGTTGGGTAAGTTAGTTAGAAAGTTAGTGAGTTAGTTAGTCAGTCAGTCAGTCAGTCAGTCAGTCAGTCAGTCAGTCAGCCAGGTGGAGTTTTAGGGCCCAGGTTCAAACCAACTGGTTTAGGCGGGACCGACCATGGCCTTTCTTGCCAGTTGTGACTCACTAGCCGGCGGAGCAGACTCTGCAGTAGCCTCCGTGAAGATGGCGCTTTCTCAGAAATCATAATATACCAAGGTATACATTATTGTATACCGTAGTACAGAATGCCGAGTAACTCAGTTGAAAACATCGATAGCTGCTCAGCAGTGACGCCGTTGAAAAACTCATAGTATCATTTTTAGTAGCGAAAATAGAATTTTTGATTTTTGAATGATGAAGTAGAATCTAATGAAACGCACACACAATATCCTGCTTACAACAGGGAGGTGTGATAAGACCTCCCTGTTTACAGCAGGCAAGTGGCTCACTGGCTTATTTTCCCTATACACCATTGCTTAGCCTATGCTAAGAAAGCATCAAGCAAAATGGCAGTACATTTTCCATTTATAAAGTCTCTGACAGGTGGTGGGGTAAGTTGACTTCACCTTTATCAACATGAAGAGACATTGTTATAGAAAGAGCACATTAATCCCCAGAAGTATGTACATAATGTTATTTTGCCCCATTGAACTTGCAGTCGGCAGGATTTATGACTGCCAAGTAATGAAGTGACCTGAAGTCACCTGAAGGAACCCCCACGTCACTTGTTTTCGTTAAATGTATTAAAGGGGGAGTGTAGTCACCCTTAGTTCATTTTCAACAAAACCCTGTTAAATCTTACACATGTTCGTTTTCTTATTACATTAAGGGTATCTTTCATATGCTTCTGATAGTAAAATCCATATTTGACAGTACAAGGGGTCAGTTTTACGACTTGAAATAACTCAGGTAACAAAAAGTATTGTCACTTCAATGGTATAGAATGCTTTGACGTTACGTTTTAATGATGTGGACAAGCCCACTGCCGGGTAAAAAACAGTCATCTGTCACGTCGGTCTTGAACTGCTTCTCAGATACCTACACGTACTACCTTTGGTCTATTACGTAATAGTACATACCCTGCAAAAGGGGCGGGGCTTGTGACGTCATTTAGTTAGATTGAAGGAGTCGTATGGCTCAGTTTCTAACCAACTGGTTCGGTAGGGCGGGTCACCACCTTTTGTCCAGTTTTGGTCACTGGCTTGTTTCCCTGCGTCATTGCTTATGTTGTGCACCAAGTCAGTGGCAGTAGATCCCATTTTTGAAGTCTTCGGTATGATAGTTCGTGACGTGAGTGAAAGCACTTTTTTCCAAGTGAGTTAACTACTTCCCTTTAAACATCCTGACGAAGCCATTCAAATTTAAATAATATTAACGATATAAAGTCCTACATATATATGTTGTGCAAGACATTTGGTATTTGTACTGTTCGATGTTAACTACTGTTCAAGAAGACATCGCCACATCGAGGTGATTGGTACACGTGAGTAAAGTGAAAATCAAGTTATTAAATCTTCACGGACGAAAACATTTGTCCTAAACTTATTTCGATACAAGGGCTAAGTCCCCATTTTCTTATTTTACTCCCAAGTGTCCGTCAGACCAAAATTTTATATCCCCGCCACTGGGTACAGTACTTATAATAGGTGCACGTTAGTGCAATATGTCAGTGACGGAATAATGCAAATTTGTTATGTAGACTGGGGAACAAATAACAAAGCCCATGTTTGTTTTAGTACTTGCATCTTGTTCTTAGTTACGATAGGCATCTGGTACCATAATTATTTCAGGAATTCTTCCTGCAAATTTTCACATAATTATAATTTAAAGACCGGGGGAACAAGGTTACAGATGTGGCGAAAGCATCACACTCCGTTTCCACTACATTTTTTTCTCTGGGGACATTCGCACCAGCTGATTCCGCAAGTCCTTGATGTGTAGTTAGTTGGGTGAAAGCAATATATTGCCTCGGGGTTTTAAATAGAACTCCATATTGATAAAATCACATGTTCAATTTTGAGTAGCGTTTTGGCTTTGTCCCCTAAAATTACTGTAAAGTATGTTTATCCTTAATCAAATGCCATAGTAGCCTACTTCACTATTCCATTCTCGTCCGAGTCCCTCACCTCACCCCACTTCTGAATAAAATTCATAGTTTAGGATCTTTCATTTGAATGATTTTCGATCATTTTGGAGCCTCTCAAATCACTAAATTCGGTGAGATTCCGGGGGCGTCGCCCCCTGGACTCCTACCTGGACTTTGCCCTTGAACAGTGGCGGAGCTAGGGATTTCGGTCAGAGGGGGCGAACATGGTCTGCGGGGCGCTTCGAAGGAGTAAATACGCTGAGACTCAGCATTATAGAAGCCACGACTTTTTAGACTTTCCACTGGATTTTCCGCACCCGGTAAGACTACTCTGCTATTTCTCATCAGCAAGTTTTTCTATTAAAGCTCGGCTCGGAGCGCAAGAAAATTTTGGCCCAAAATGCCTCTCAGATTGCTGGTAATGGCATTTCTAAAGCCTATTTACCCCATACAAATAAGAAAAACCCTGAGTGAACTGTTAAAAAAATGATGATGTTAATTTTTTTCGTCTTTTTTGTTATGTTTTCTTCGTTTCTCCGGGTTTTTTATTACCAAGGGAAGGGTAAGTTCCCCCTTGCCCCTATCTGGCGCCCATGTTCCTATCCCTCTCTTTCACATTCTAGTATCATATGAAGGCGATCATTATATTTTGTTTTATTGTCAAGATTTTAATGTAATAATGGGCTACTTTGTGAAGATAAAGATTAAACCTGCTAGAGCTAAATGGCAAGCAACTCTCACAGGGGGAAAAGTTATGGAAATTAATCACCGTTAGGTGTACATTTCTGGCATCTGGAAATCAAGATAAGTACATGAAACATGAATTTACATCATGTGTCCACTCTGAAAATGGCAGTACTATATGCCTTCTTCCATGCTCTGCATAGCCATTATGTAAGTACACTGAAATAAATAGCCAAGACAAAAGGGCTGCTTGACTCTCTAGATATTGAATTCATAATAAATAAAAGTAGCCTAAACTGAATCTTATTTGATGCAATTTTCTGGCTTTTGAGACCACGGAAGTACAGAAATAAGCATTTTCTTGGGACAATCGCGCATTGTAAGAAATAACCATTTATCATGAAAATGGTCACTTGAAGAAAAGCAAAATGGAAACTGCTCATTCAAATCATTCAAGCTCTTAAATTATTACCACTATAGTAACAGTAACATTTTATTTTAACTTGAAAGTTCTCTTCAAATGATTTTGAAAAATGTTGTGGAAAGTATTTTGGTATATTTATAAACTCTTTTCATTGTCTATGTTGACAATTATCCCCTACAAAAAGAGGGCTACTGGCGCTGCAATTATTGTTGCGCCCTTTGCAACATCTTTTATTGGCCGGGAGAGTGAATATTACAGGAGATTACCCCTTTTCATTAGAATAAAGTGGAGATAGTACAGTTATACTGGTGACTGTTTGATCATTTTGTTTTATGGGCCTTAAAAAAACGCTATTAAATAATGTATTTTACCAATATCTGTGCAAGAGTAAAGTATATCAAAAAAGGTCACCGACAGACGATTTTGGTCCGTCAGGGGGGGGGGGCGACAACCCGCTGACCATATGGCAGCTCCGCCACTGCCCCTGAACCCCACTAGGGCCCACAAGCGGGCCCCTGGACCACCCCTTCGCGCAAAACCGGACGCCGTACGGTTTCACCGTTGTGTCGGCTGCGAAAACTTGTGGGGCCCAATAAAAAATATCTTCCGTCGCCTATGGAAGCTACGGGAGCTCTTAGGTTTTCAGCATATCTCTGGGTGAAAATTTAGTTTCAGGCAGTAAGGAGAGCTGATTACTTATTTTTCGGTCAACCTTATTCCTGACTGACCGAACTAAGGGGGGATATGTCAAGGCAAAATCTAAGGGAGCATTTGCCTTCTGTCCCCATCTCTCTAGTAGCGCCGCCACTGCTTCTCTATTTTTTATAGTATAATTTAATGTCTGTTTCATCAATGACATTTTGAGTGAGTCGTTTTCATGCGATTTTACCCGGTCCAAACACGCACCCTCCCCTTGGGCACAAGTTTCTCAGTTACGCCCCACGTTTAGGGCTTCATTCTGCCTTTAGATTAGTTAACCCGTAGTGTGCATGTCCTACAGTTATTGTCAGTGGTGGCACGAGGTCATGGGGCATTTACACACCAACCAGGGATTTAAAGGGCCAGATGCTTCCATTGTGCACTAAATATATCTAAGTTGAGACATATATTTTCACCTTGAGATACACTGAAACCCGGAGAGTCCGTAGCTTTGCTGCCCTGAATCATTCCCGCATTAAATCCAACATGATACCTTGGCAGGCCCTCGAACCCTTTTGCTAAAGCAAAATGTACATATCCTGATACTCAATTTGTCACGAATATAAAAAAAGTCATAACTTCCAAGGTATTCGCCTCTGGACCCTCACCAAGGTTCCTCGATGGAGTCAAACAGGGTACCTTAGCAGTTTAGTATAATAATGTAAAGAACGCACATATGGAACGCCAGTTTAGCATTTATCCGAGAATTTTAGATATATGAAATTGATTTCTCGATATCTCTAATTTATTTCGAGATATCAAAAATTCATAACGTATATCTCCAATTCATTTGCAGATATCTCTTGTAAATTTGACGATATCTCTCATAAGCGAATACTTAAGATATCACGAACTGAATTCCACATTTCCAAAATTTAGTTTTTGATTTCTCGAATTGAAATTCACGATATCTGAAATTGAAATCGAAATATCAAGAATTCGAATTCGAAAATTCTGAAATTAAATTAAAGATATGAAGAATTCAAATTTAATATATCTGAAATTGAATTCGATATATGAGGAATTCGATTTCAAGATATCTAAAATTGAATTCGAGATATCAAGAAGTCGGTTTCGAGATATCTTCAATTAGTATTCTTGATGTTTAGACTTCGATTTTGGGTATCACAACTTTCATTTTGGATATCTCCACTTCAAATTCTTGATACGTTGGTTTATTTTTGGATCTTTAAAATAGAGTCCAGGAAAATCTGAATAACTTTCTGTTTCTTGATATGTTTAATTTGCTTCTTGATATCGGAAAATGAATATTGGATATCTCAAATCCAATTTCAGATATCGAAAATTTTCGAATTAAACTCAAGATGCCTCTATTTATTTTTTATATCTGTTATTGCATTCGAGGCATATTTAATTTTAATAATTCAAGATATCTTAAATAAACTTTAGATTTCTCAAATTCTCGAATAAATACTAATTGACGTTCTATACGCACGGAGCCTACAAACGATATGGTAATCAGGGCTTGCTTTTACAATTTTTCACAATATTAATTCTGCAACTCATTTGTACATTGACTGACAAAAACTAACAAAATGTGATCCATGATGACGGTCTAACGTTGTGGTTGATTTAAATGCAGTGGAGACTGTCTAGTCTTTCATATGAGTAAATTTTTACCCGACAAATATTCAGAAATTTTTATTCAAACAGTAATTAACACAAAATGAACGGTTTTTTTCTTACCCGAACACCTCTTCAATGTTTCTGCATTTTGGTAAATAATCAGATCAGAAGGGAAAACTAGCTTCTGGAACAAAATTTTGACATTCTCCGTCAAACTCTGATCGTCTCTTTAACGACGGTGCTTGTAAGTATGATATTTACACCGTACGCGTGGGTCCAGGTATTTTGAAATCCTGCAAAACCGTTGCTTCCACAGTGCTAAAAGAATTTCTTGTGGGGATGATTGTGGAAATCGGAAAGTAAGTGAATGTCTATTGGGAATGAATTAGAAGGAATGGTAATGTATGAGACTCTGTAAACTTTTATGGGGCATTGACATGGTTTTCTCATTTAAAAAATGGCCAGATTCCATGTTTATTTTAATAAAAATGCATACGATCGCATTACATTGCATTGAAATCGAATTTAAGAGTATTTTTACTGTTGTTGCGAAGTCGGGGTCGAAGAGCCCCCCCCCCCCCCTTGATTCGCGTTTACCATACATTTGCTGACGTACAGCATTTAGCTCATATGTTCATTCAGAAAGAAGATTCAAGTTTTTGTTCTTTTCAATGGTCTGATGGTGATCATCATAAAATGCGTGATATGTAATGATACGGGGGTTATTGATCACATGTGCGATGTTTTGAAAGGAAAACATGTTACTATGATAGTTATATATTATTTGCCCCTTTTAAAGTTTTTATTAAATTAAGTTTAAAACATCTATTTTCGCACAGGTTGCTTGTGGTACCTATTAATTGGAACAATGACCATGCAACAGATTCAACAACAAATTAGCGACAGCGGCATTGAAATCATACGATTTGAATTCAGTGATTTCTACGGGGTATCTTACTCCAGAAGCGTAACCGCTCGTCATTTTCAAGAAAAGGTAGAAAATGGCCTGGCCTTTTATTTAGGACATTTAGGGATGGATCCACAGGCTGTTATGGTTCCAGGGGCTGGTTTTAATGAAGAAGTTGGATACTGTGATGGCCTAGGTTTCGCTAATCTTAATACCTTTCGGCCAGTGCCATGGCTGAAAAACACAGCCCGAATTCTAATGTCACCGACATTGAACGGATCAGAGATTAGGGGGTACCCTCGGACAATAGCCTCTAGACTGCTGGAAGAACTGAGAGAAATGGGTTTCTCGTTGTTTTCGAGCCACGAGCATGAATTCTTTGTCTTTGACGAAACGTCCAAAAAACCTATCACTGAGGGATTTAGAGCCCATTCGACTAGCCGTTTTAGTAAAAATAATGAATTTTTAGTGCAAATCGCGAAACAGATGCCACAGGTGGGGGTTAATATAGAGGTCCTAGAGACTGAGTATGCACCTGGTCAATTTGAAATCACATACAAGCCCGAATTTGGATTACAAGCCGCTGACAACGCGTTTACGTTCAAGAATGGGATCAAAGAAATAGCACAGGGAAATGAGTATCTCGCCAGTTTCATCACCAAACCATTCATTGAATACGACGGCAGTTCTGCTCACTTTAATCATTCCCTATGGGATATAACCTGTACAAAGAGCTTAATGCATGACGTTAATTCTTCACACGGTCTCTCTAAAGTAGCACAACATTGGATAGCCGGCATTCTTCACCACGCCCCCGCTATTACGGTACTAATGAGTCCCACAGTCAACTGTTTAACTCGCATCGTGAAGAACGTATTTGCCCCAGTGAACGTGACCTGGGGTATCGACAACCGTTCGGCGGCCATTAGAGTAAAAATCGGTGGCGAAAAGGGTACTTACGTGGAAAATCGGATGGGGTCCTCTGCTGGGTGCCCCTACACCAGTCTGGCAGCCACAGTAGCGGCGGGAATTGATGGCATAAAAAATCAGTACACCCTGACTCCTCCTGTTGTAGGCGATGCCTACGATGACGATAATCTACCTTCTGAAACGGTTCTTCTACCCACTGACATGGAGAAGGCACTGAATCTATTAGAAGATGACAAAGTCATTTGTGATGCATTTGGGGAGGAATTCATGAAATGTTTTGTAACTTTAAAAAGACATGAGATTCGATTAGAGGCAGAAGCTAAAGAAAATGGGATATGTCATGCAGAATGGGCCAGGTCATTCTACTCCGGTCCTCTGTAAATCTGACTGAAGTAAAACCTATGCAGTCACTACAAAGTATGATCCGATATACAGACCAAGGACAAACTTGGTGATCTGTAAGCGTAAAAGGAGATCTCGGCCATAATTGTGTGTGGTTTAAACTGGATTAAGGAATTAAATAGGTGACAAAGAAATACCCCATCCTGGCCGGAAAAAATCGTTCTTTTAGGGAAGGGGTAGTGGCTTAAAAAGCCAAAGCATTGGCTCCACACTTGGACAGTTGACTCCGATTTTTTCCTAGTTTCTCTCCTAGGTACCTTTCACATAACATTTCAGGAGTTTGCCTAAATACTGCATATTCATATCTATTGACTTAATGCATATAAGAAATTCCCCTTCCTCTGAAAATTTAAATCCCCCTCCAATCAGTTTTTTTCCCTTTCGGGTCTTTTGCTGACAAGGGCCTGTGCCTCACCCGCTTTAGCGAACAGACAGTTCTTGTGAGAGGGTGCCTGTGGTGGTCGTTTAGAGCAGTAGTGAGTTTAGTGACGTCTCCAAGGATGGGGGCATCGTTCAAGTGATTTAACCGTGTCCCCACTCTTTTTGCCTCCCATGAGATACGATTTATTGAAAATCTTGGCAACACCACCTTTTATTGTAGCGATATGAACACGAGGACCCACTCTTTATCATCAGTCAATAACTATTTTTACTTTAAGATGTACAAAATGTCTTCAAAAGTACTGTGGACAGTTTTCGGGATATCTGCCAGCCTACACATGTGAAACGTTTTCACATTTTATTATTATTATTATTGAAACGACTGTCAGTCACTCTTAAGTTGCACAATTCCATTATTATTCTAATTTATTAAAAAAAGAATGAACCTGTTTGAAAACCAAAGGGAGTTTAAATTTCAATTATGATATTTCAAACAATTCCGTGTTGTTCCTGAAATAGCGAATAATGTATCTTTTCTTAAAAAGTAATACAGAAATACACTGTGCCCTTTTAAAAAGTGGCACTTTGCGGCACTAGTTGAAATAAATTTTGCTTTCTTTGACGGCTGGAAATGTAATACCAATGGAGAAAATTCATCCTAAGAACTCTTTCAGATGTAGCAGACGACAAAAACAATTGTCTTCAATGCCAAATCCCTGTTAGTTTAGAGAAATCTCAGGAATCAGACAATGCAATAGGACAATGTGCACATAGGACAAGGGAGGAGCATGCGTTGTTTCTCCTTCCCTTACAGCTCCCTGAAAAGACTGACGTGCCGACCGTTCACAGCCACTACATTGCACACATGGGCTGACATGCGAATGTGTGAACATAAGTTGCGTTCGATTAAGCGACTAGAGCCAGCTCAACTGGCTCTTCCAGTGTTCGATCTCTCGGAAAAAGTGATCTTAACGTCATCAAACCGTCACGACTTGAGTCTAGTTGAGTCGTGTGACGTACGGTATTTTACGTCACATTTCGTCCAGAAAGAAGACGTCAAACCGTCACACTTGTGTCTAGTTGAGTCGTGTGACGCACGGTATTTTACGTCATATTTCGTCCACAAAGGAGACGTCAAACCGTCACAACTTGTGTCTAGTTGAATCGTGTGACGTACGGTATTTTACGTCACATTTCGTCCAGAAAGAAGAAACTGACTGACTCAGTTGAGCTGGCTCTAGCCGTTAATACCTGTATTTCAGTCGGTAACGTTCGTAACCTGATGACATATTGGCCGGCAGCTATTCACATTAATCAAATCTTGTTGTTGTGGCAAGGGACTTGAGAGGCGGTAGAAAGTAAGTAGGTAGCCTATTCACCCGAACTGAATATCATACGAGGTTCGTGTATTTGAATTTGTGTATCGGTATGTGAGGAAAAGGATAGGCCTGAAATAGCCCCTTGAATATTCTCGAACAGAAGATCATTATGCTTATTTTGGTGTGTTTGGTATTGTTGTGACGAGGGGGGGGGGGGGCTGAGGCCGCAAAAGCACCACCCCTCTTGGATCCGTGGAGTCGTTCCCTAATACTTATAAGTGCCAACCCTCTCAACCTCTTTGCCGTCAATAAAAATATCTTCATGGGTAAAATCACTCTTCCTAAATTCAAACACAAGCTTTTTAGTTTTGCCAATATTTAAATCAGATTATTGCACTTGATATCAGTTTTCACGCACACTATATTTTTGGGAAATGAATGCCTATTATAATGTTGATAATGGGCATTTGATAGCAGGAAGTTATCAGCTTGATGGGGAAGTTCTGCTACTCCCTGTTGTCAGTGAGTGGAATAGTTGTGACTGGGCGGTTAGTTGCTTGTAGGTTTTGTACTACAGGACATCTTATATGCCGGTGGCCTTAGCTCTCCTTTGCCCTTTAACCTGTTATGTAATTCTCATATTGAGATCAAATCGTCGTAGACTTGTCTGAGCCGGTGTCTGATCATTGTTGTGAACTTTTTGAAGATGTCTGCTTAGATCTAGAATCTGGAAAACTGTTCCTGTCACTCATATCAATCGTCCTTTGGTCAAATTCTTTATCTGTTCGAAACTACTTTCAGATCTGGACGCAGAACCGTAGCCTGAGTGGACGAAGTTCTGGAGGGACCTTTTTCCCAATTTAGGTAAAAAATCAAGGAGAGCGACCTGAACTTGCAAACTTCTAACTCGTCTCCTGGTTACGGGCCTGTCTGAACGACTCATTTAATTTGGCTGTGCATATGTAATTTAAATGAGATGAAAAAGTCAAATCTCGGTATTCCAAGTGCATGTCGATTTATTTTAACACAGGCCCAGTCTTTTTGCCAAAATTTCCCGACAAGGTTCCGGACCTTCTTCGGTGTATCCTATGCACTAAATATCGTGCCCTATCCAACGATCATGGTGTCAAAATAATCCTGGACTAGTCAGGCATAACTGATAGAAATAGTCTGAATAGAGAACAAGCCCTATCGTTAGATGCACATAGTTAATTTACTAGGGCTGAAGGGTATCTCTTTGGGCCGGCCCGTTGCTATAACAAGTAAAATAAAATGCTTTTAAAACCTACAATCCACACGTGAAATTTCCATAACAAGTTTAACACTCTCTAAAGCCCTTCTTCAACCCCACCCTCTTTGAGTATGGTGACCAACTTCCAGCTCCTGTAATTTTTAAACAATATTGAACGGAAGCGGGCTTTGTTTTTTTTTTTTAAATTTTCGACAAAAATTGAAGCAATATGACAGCTTTCTGATTGAGTAAGATAGTTAGATGGAGTGTAAAGGCCCAGTTTTCAGCCTCTTTTCCAGTTGTGGCTCACTGGCTTGTTTTCCCTTCTCCGTTGCTTAAGCGGAGCATCACGCACAACGGCAGTAGGTTCCATTTTTAGAGTCTTTGGTATGATTCGACCTGGGAATGGAACCCGGGCCTTCCGCGTGAGAGGCGGCTGCTCTTACCGTTATTACCAAACAGCTTCTTATTGAAGCTAAGGTTAGTCCTATTTTGTTCAAATACACAAGATAATACATTCAGGCACAAAATTCTGGTTTAATGCATCAGTGGCGTATGCAGGATTTCTCTGAAGCCGGGGGGGGGGGGAGCATGCAAGTTTTGAAAAAATTTTTGTCTGTCCTTATATGCATTCTGGTGGTATGTAGGCCCTATGCTACCTTTTGAAATAACATTTGTTACAGAATTTGCTTAAAAAATAACCAAAGTAAAAAGGAAATAAAGAGTCACTATATCATTGATCTTAGGCCCGGGGAGGGGGTCTTAGGGGAGGGGGTATTAGGGGAGGGGTATCCCTCTCCACTTTGAAAAATTGGGTGCCATCCCGAGTCTGGTGCTGTGTTTGCACCTTATGAAGTACGGTTTGAAATTTTATGTATTTTTAAGATAGAAAAATGGCATTCGTGAAGGAGAAGGGCACAATCATGCCCCTCCGCCAGTACGCTACTGTTAAATGCAATGATGACGTCTGTAAGTACACCGGATTGTTATAATACGAAAATGAGGGTGTATCACTACTGTATTTGTGCAAGGTCCAAATCCTGACATATTCCCTTGTCAATTTCGTATTAAGACTATCAATGAGCTAACGAAGAATCGTTTAGGGTGATAATGTGTTCATTATGTAAACCAATGAACGGTATACTAAATCCAAGTTGAGATAAAGTTGGTGAATTGCATAAGCTTGATTCACAAATGACAGTATCGATCTCACCGTTCATTATCGTCGGTAGCTCTCCCAGCTAAAATACCGCGTCATCTAGAGTTTCCTGTTCCCCAGTTTGCTATACGTCACTCAAGTGATAGTTACATTCAGTTGGAGTGAATTGTCTTAAATAAGGAAACAAACTCTCCAAGTGACGATCTAAAGCATTCCAAATTATTGAATGTATTGAATCATTGAATGGTTGGTTTACTCCCGGTCAAAATACCCATGAAAGGCCCAGCCAGCAGGTCAGTAATTAATCCTGTTCATGTAGACCTAAACAAATGGAAAATTAGCAGGAGAATCTTGAATCAAATCATTTATATTGAAAGACAGATAATGATTGTAAATTGGAATTGGAATTAACTGGAAAATGTCATTTAACTGCCATATATAGATAACTTAACCTATTTCTAAACCACTCCAAATGGGCGCCAACCTATAATCGGGGAGATCTAGCATGTAATCGTAGAAAATCTCAGGCGCGGATCCAAGAGGTGGCTCTTACGCCCTCAGCCCTTCTTTTTTGCCACATCAACAATAAAACATACGACAAAATATCAGTTCAACTCCCCAAGCCACTGTTTTCTCTTAGATCACTAGCTCACTAGCCCACCCCTTTTTGGAATGTCTGGATCCACGCCTGAATCTATATAGTCAAGATTTATGTAACTTTATAATGGTTGGGAAGCATGATTATTGCTCTGTCAAACAATTCTTGACCTAAATTAAAGGGAAAAACTGTAAAGGTTTATAAATTAGTTTTCTACTACATATTTACAAAAAAGGAATCTGTTATACTAGGATTGTTATTCTAAAGAGCGACATCAGCCATTGTATTATTGATAAATTTATAAATTTTAAAATGTTGGGCAAATTTTTGGACCAACTTTTAACCAACACTGGGGCAATATATATCCGACCAACTGTTGGTCAAATATTGACCAATCTCGGTTGGTTAATTGCTTTACCTTTTGTTGGGCAATTTATTTTACCCAATATGTAGTAATATGAAAATTACCCAACTGGCCAGTTGGGCAAAATATTACCAATTATTGTTAAAACGATCAATTTCTCCTTACCCAGAAATTGGGTGTTGGGTGTTGTTTCATTGTTTTACCTGTTATTGTGAAACGCACACTGAAATGTTTCAGAAAAGTATCTTATACAAGTCTTAAAAGTTTCGTGCTTTTTCTGAAGTCCTCCCGGGCATACTTTTTCCAAAGTCCTCCCGACCTTCTGGCAAAGGCCGGTTCGGCGAAACCAAACTTGAAACTGCTTCCCGAAGAAGCTAGACGTCCACTTTAGGACAACACTTGACCGAACTCAAGGCCTTCAGACCATTTACATTATTGGCCTGTGGGGGGGGGGGGGGGGGTTTTTACGTGCTTGGAAACGGACACAATCGGAACAAAGTTCCAAAGTAAATTTCGGTCTGTCGGAAACTTTTTCTAAAGTCTTCCCGACCCTCCGGCAAAGGGCCGTCGGCTTTTTTTTTTTTCAAAAGTCCCCGACTCTCTGGCGAAGAGCTGGGGCGAAAACCAAACAATACTCCCGAAGGAGTTTTGTTCCCAAAAGGAGCTACTTCCCCAAGGGACAACTCAACTCAACATGACCAACTGAACGACCTACCTTTTCCAAAGTACTCCCGACCCTCTGGCAAAGGGCCGTTCGGCGAAACCAAACTTGAACTGCTTCCCGAAGAAGCTATACGTCCACTGAACGACCTGAGCTGCGGAGTCTCGGGTATTGATGATGCTAGCAACTTTAAAGAGTAGTAGGATTTCAATTGAGAAATCATGTTCGACTATTATATATATTCAGGGACATTTGTTTGTTGTTATGAAAGATTAAACATGCACGTTTCTTCATAGTATTTCATGCTCTCCTTCTTTATGCTGTATTGCACAATTAAAAATCATGATTTTCTACAAGAAATCACCATCGGCAGCTTCAATTCATTTCAATTAGACCTGCATTCGGTGATAAACACAAATTTCATTTGAGGTATTCAGAATGCTCCATTCGGATTGAAGGTATATTGACCTGATGTTCCGACAAATTTCATACCATTTATACATCGACTTTCCTCTTATTGTCTTAGAAAAATTGCCACAGTGTACGTCAACGTTGTGCAAAATATTTACTGTGAATGTAAACTATTAGCAATAGCAGTTATATTAAAAATCATTAATTGGCGGTACGTTTAACCGACGTTGGGTAAAGAAATTCACATAGTCATTTAACCAACGTTGGTCAAAAATTTCTCGGTTATTTTGCCCAATAATGGGCAAACTTTAACCAACATCTATATTGCCCAGAAAATTCTACCCACTTTGTACCATGTACTTCCATAATAGCCTGAAAAATGTTTAACCTCATTTACATCGATTATGAGAAGATTCGTTAACTCCATAAATTTGACTTTGAAATATCAGTAATCCTCTCAGGTCTTGAAGATTGTATTTATGTGTATATTTGACATAATGCACGATCCTAGCAAGCTTCCTAAAATTTCAACATGTTTTCATCTTGGAGCCAATCCAACTCTCATTCTATTTTTGGCTGGGTTAGATACACTTTACTTGATGTCTGACAGGACACGTGGTTGATTAGGCTTATTTTTCCACATTTGTGTTTGTGCGGTGATCAAGATATACAAAATACATAGATATTCAAAATCTCTATGGATTTGTTTTATTTGTTTAATAGTGTATAAATTGTAAAAAATAAAAAGATTTTTATCGGTTGGCCCAGTGGTCTTGCCTTCCAATAAAAGAGAAAAAAGTAAAGACCGTCACCCCGGGCCCAAACAGTTCCAATTCTCGCTATCTGTTTACCAATATAAGCCCCTCCCTCAGGAAAGCTCTGTGGTTTCAGTATATTTCTGCGTGAAATTTATATCTATGGATAAGCAACGTATGTTTGCTTCCGGTCAGAGTGGTTGCCGGGGTAAATACTAAATTTCCCCATTCCTTTCGATAGTATCCCCATGCACTGCCTGTACCATATACCCGACTAATTTTACAACGGAAATAAAGCATTCCGCCATGGCAACAATCACACCG
This sequence comes from Holothuria scabra, assembly GCA_037179385.1. Lineage (NCBI taxonomy): Eukaryota > Metazoa > Echinodermata > Holothuroidea > Aspidochirotida > Holothuriidae > Holothuria > Holothuria scabra. Next base: position 19,675,771 of record CM074181.1, read on the forward strand.
AAAGGGAGTAAATTTCTCTCCGAATGTGTCCAGTTTTCACATAGGCTTCCATACTTCTTGTATTACGGTCGAAGAGGCCAATTTGATGTCGTCCCTCCAAGAGGGCAAAGGGAAGTTGGAAGGACAACCAATTGTTGGGTAAATTAATCAGAAAGTTAGTTAGTGAGTTAGTCAGTCAGTCAGATGGAGTTTTACGGCCCAGGTTCTAACCAACTGGTTTAGGCCGAACCGACCATGGCTTTTTTTTTTTGCCTGTTGTGGCTCACTAACCGGCGGAGCAGACTGTGTAGTAGCCTCCGTGAAGAGGGCGCTTTCTCAGAATTCATAATACACCAAGGTCTCTATACAATATATTGTATGCTGTAGTACAGTATGCCGTGTAGATGGAAACGTCGCCTATCTGCTCAACGGGGATGTTGAAAAATTCATAGTATCATTTATAGTAGGGAAAGTAGGATTTTTTATTTTTGAATGATGAAGTAGAATCTAAATTAATGAAACGCAGACACAATAGCCTGCTTACAGCAGGCCAGTGGCTCACTGGCTTATTTTCCCTACACAAGTTAGCCTATGCTAAGAAAGCACCAAGCACAATGGCAGTATGTTCCATTTTTAAAGTCTCAGACAGGCGGTGGGGTAAGTTGACTTCACCTGTAACAACATGAACAGACATTGTTATAGAAAGAGCACATTAAACTCCAGAAGTATGTGCATAATGTTATACTGCCCCATTCAACTTGCAGTCGGCATGATTTATGACTGCCAAGTCATGAAGTGACGTGAAGTCACCCGAAGGAACCCCAAAGTCACATGTTTTCGTTTAGTTTATTAAAGGGGGAGTACCGTCGCCCTTAGTTCATTTTCAACAAAACCCTGTTAAATCTTACACATGTTCTCTAATTACATTAAGGGTATCTTTCATATGCTTCAAACGGTTTAAAATCCATATTTGACAGTACACGGGATCAGTCTCTACGACTTGAAATAACAAGTAACACAAAGTATTGTCACTTCAATGGTATAGAATGCTTTGACGTTACGTTTTAATGATGTGGCCAAGCCCACTGCCGGGTAAAAAACAGTCATCAGTCACGTCGGTCTTCAACTGCTTCTCAGATACCTACACGTACTACCTTTGGTCTATTACGTAATAGTTCATTCCCGGCAAAAGAGGATTGACTTCTGACGTCATTTAGTTAGATTGATAGAGTCGTATGGCTCAGTTTCTAACCAATTGGTTTAGTAGGGCGGGCCACGACCTGTTTTTTTTTTTTCCAGTTTTAACTCACTGGCTCGTTTCCCTACTCCACCGCTTATGTTGTGCATCAAGTCAGTGACAGAAGATCCCATCTCTGAAGTCTTCGGTATGAGCTAACTACATCTTCCCTTTAAACATCCTGACGAAGTCATGATTCCAGATTAAATAATGTTAACAGTATTACGTCCTATATGCTGTGCAGAACATTTGGTATTTGTACATACCATTCTATTCCATGTTACCTACTGTTCAAGAAGACATCGTCACATCGAGGTGATTGGTACACGTAAGTAAAGTGAATATTAAATTATTAAATTTTAAGTCCTGAACTTATTTCGATACAAGGACTGAGTCCACATATTTCTTATTTTAATTCCAAGTGTCCGTCATATCAGTTGAGGACTTAAATATTGTAATTTTACAATGTAGAGAGTGGAAAAAACACGTTGTCCTATGGTTCTCAAAAGTCGTTCATGGAATATGGTATCATAATACTTCAAATTGGGGCTTATAAATTTTGTTTTAATAATGGTAAGAATGAACCCCTGCAGCCCGCAGCCAGACGGGGTAAATGAAGGGGTAAAAACAATTTTTTTTGTTCATTCAAGCAATATAAGTTTTGACTTAGTTTCAAGAGGAAGAAAAATAACTCCCAACACTCTAAAAACATCTTGTCAAATGGGGCGCGAACCGGAGTCTTGTCAAATATTTAAAAAGGTTCGATTCGAAATTGACTAGAAATGGTTCAAAAATGAAACTTTTCGTTTCATTTATGAGTCGATTCTAGTCAAAGATTTGACAAGATTCCGTGTAGCGCCCCAATTGATTAGATTCTTTTCAAATTTGACTAGTATTTTTAGAGTGAACGCTTGATTGCAGGCGTGAGGTCGGGAGGAGTTCGAGTCCTGGCTTTAAAACCGGATCCTACTGCCATTGTGCTTGGTGCTCATCACATATGAAAATAAGCCAATATACTAACTGGGTAAAAGGCCATGACCGACTCGACTTAATTGGTTAGAAACTGGGCGTTAACCTAACCTAACCTAGCCTAACCTAACCTAACCTAACCTAACCTAACCAGGCGCGGATCCAGAAATTCAAAAAGGGGGGGGGGGGCTGACTTAAGAGAAAGCAGGAAAGTGAGGTAGTTGCACTGCTAATTTCCCGTATGTTTTATTATTGACATGGCGAAAAAGGGAGGACTGAAGCATGAATAGCCTCCCTTGGAACCGCGCCTGCTAACGCAGCCATTGATACCGACCTGACATCAACTTTGAGGTAATATTTTATATTAGATGGCTTATCCTCTCACCTCAAGCTACAATTGTTGTAGTCCACGAATTTTCACAATTGGCACAGCTCTTTGATTGACAGCTAGTTCAAAAAGCTAGTACCAAAGTTAACATTACACTGCATGTGCTGTACTGAAAGGGTTTTGATTACACATTTGGATCTTGTATACCCACCCTGTATGATAACCTGAGATTGTGTCTTGATAGAGATGAATTTTAGGCCGTCGTGGGCGGATCTTAAGTAAGTATAAGTTAGGAGAACTGGAACTGTTTGAGGTAAAAGTAGTAGGCCTTTAATGAGTAACATGGGAAACTATTCTCGACTGGGGATGGGCGTTGATTTCAGACGGCCATTCTGAGGAGGGTCCCCGTAACTTGGAAGATTTTTGTTAATATTCGGCGGTCGTTAGATGCACTTTGCGGTAATGTTCAATTGTAAATACGTTAAGGAAACGTAGCAATTTTTTTTGTCATAATTTTGAAGAAATAGAGAAGTTCTAATACGAGAGAGTCTTTACAGAGTAGGAGTGTCCATGAGGTCAGGGGGCGATCGCCACCTGACGGACAAAAAGTGTCTGCCGACGCCTTTTTTGGTTTTCAACAGCCTGCTTTTAACGTTCCCCTTCAAACCGTTCTTATCCCGTCAGACCAACATCCTATAGCTCCGCCGCTCGGTCCTTGGTCCTTAGATGCACGTTAGTGCAATATGTCAAGGGCGGAATAAAGCAAACTTGTTTTCTAGACTGGGAAAAAAATAATAAAACCCCCTTTTTTTAGTTCTTACAGCTGGTCCTTAGATACAATAAGCTATAGTGTCATATTTATTTCAGGAAGCCTCTCTGCAGTTTTCCACCTAAATATAATTTAAAGACCGGAGGAACAAGGCGAAGATGTGGCGGAAGCGTCACACTTCGTTTCCGCCACATTTTTTGTCTGGGCACATTAGCACCAGCCAGTGGAGTAGCTAGGAATTTCTGGACGGGGGGACAATCACTTGGAGTGAGATTGATCAGGGAGACTATCTGAGCGGAGCGCCACCATCAGTTGGCGCGGAGCGTACAGAAAATTTTGAAAAATCGTGACCCCTCAGACAGCCGGAAATGGCATTTCCCAGGCTTTTAAGTTGAATCAAACAGTCGCTATTTTGAGCTTTCACTTGAAATTAAATGTCACCTCAATAAAATACGAGCATTTTTACAAATTGATCAGATAATTACTATATAAATTAACATGATATGGTTTCTCCAAAGTAAGGTAATCGTTGTAAAATGAGTTTGTATGCGCATTTTACAAATTGAAGTTGAACGAAAGATACCCCGACCTCCTTTTTTACCGTTGGCCGAATTTTGGGTCCACAGCACTGCATGCTAACTTATTTAGCACGTTTCACACCTTATAGAGAATCATATTGAAGACTGCAAAATTGTGATCATTAGACTGCCCGAATGCGTTCCAGTGGACTTTTAACAACTGCTGGTGTTATTGTCATCAAGAAATGGGAGGGGTGTCCCCTGGAAATTTTTGAATAATTTTTTTGAATAATTACATGCAATCTGGTGCTACATGTTCAAAAATTGACATAATTTAGGTTATTAAACTTCGAAAAACACTCACTCGCGTCACAACTTTTAAATTATTTAGTAAAAAAAAACCGGCACCAGTGAGGGGGGCATGGCCCAATGCCCCCCCACCCCTAAATATGCCACTGGCACCAGCTGATTCCACGGCACGTCCTTGATGTTTAGTTAGTTGGTTGAAAGTTTTACGTCTCAGTTTCCAACTGACCTGACTGATTGGTTTAAGTCAGGCTGGCTGCTGCTTTTTATCAGTTGTGGCCCACTAGCTTATTTTCCCTCCCAAATTGCTTATAGATTGGTTTGAGATGAGTAGACAATGACAGTGATGGACTATCCTACTCCTCCCTTACACCAGTTTAGTTCCCTAGCCACACCAGAAATTAAAAAGCAAATGTTCAAACGTAAGCATATGTGACACCCTCTCCTGCATGTTGGGGTCCAGGGAGAGGCCACGAAGACTCTGAGGCTTTTAGCATATCTCTGGGTGGAAAATTAGTCTAAAACAGTCAGGAGAGGTAATTATTAATTTTTAGGTTAACCTAAATCCTAACTGACTTACCTTGGGAGGGGCACGGCAAACTCTAAGGGGGGCATTTGCCCTCTGCCCGTCCCTCTGGTAGCGTCTCCACTGCTTCTCTCATTCTTTTAGTATAATATAATGTACGTTTCATCAACGACATTTTGAGTGAGTCTTATTCATGAGGATTTTCAGGCCAACAGCCATGCAAAGTCCCAAAGGGGAGCTTATATCAGGGATATTTTCTAGGAATAAGTCTTATTACAGTATATTTGGGCAAAGGGAATTTTGATCTCGTCAAGAAGATATCTCTTATTAGCAAGTACTTAAGATATCACGAACTGAATTCCAGATATCCAAAATTTACTTAAATTTCTCGAATTGGAATTCACGATATCTGAAATCGAATTCGAGATATCAAGAATTCGAATTCGAAAATTCTGAAATTGAATTCAAGATATGAAGAATTCAAATTTAAGATATCTGAAATTGAATTCGGTATATCAGGAAATCTATTCCAAGATATCTTCAATTGACTTCGAGATATCAAGAAGTCAAATTCGATGTATCATGAATTAGTATTGTTGATGTCTAGACTTCGATTTTGGATATCACAAATTTCATTTTGGATATTAGATTTCTCAAATTCTCGAATAAATACTATAAAAGACGTTCCATACGCACAGAACCTACAAATGATTTGGTGACCAGGGGTTGCTTTCACAATTTTAATTCTGCAACAAATTTGTACATTGACTGACAAAAACTAACAAAATATGATCCATGATGACGGTCTAACGTTGTGGTTGTTTTAAGTGCAATGGAGGCTGTCTAGTTTTTCATATGAGTAAAATTTTTACCCGACAAATATTCAGAAATTTTGATTCAACAGTTATTAACACAAAATTAACGTTTTCTTTCAAACCCGAACACCTCTTCAATGTTTCTATATTCTAGTAAATAATCAGATCAGAAGGGAAAACTAGCTTCTGGAACAAAATTTTGATATTCTCCGTCAAACTCTGATCTTCTCTTAAAGACGGTGCTTGTAAGTTGATAATACTATTTACACCGTACGCGTGGGTCCAGGTATTTTGAAACCCTGCAGAACAGTTGCTTCCATACTGCTAAAAGAATTTCTTGTGGGGATGAATGTGGAAATTGGAAAGTAAGTGAATTCCTGGTGGGAATAAATTAGAAGGAATGATAATGTATGGGACTCTGTAGATTTTTATGGGGCATTGACAGGATCCATAAATTTTCTCATTCAAAAGTGATCAAATTCCATGTTTATTCTAATGAAAATGCATGGGATCGCATTATGTTGCAGTGAAATTGACCTCTATAGGAATTTTCTCCTGTGGAGGGGAGAAGCTGAATTTAAGAGTATTTGTTACTGTTGTTGCGAAGTCGGAGCTTAAGAGCCCCCCTCCCCCCCCCCCCTTGATTGGCGTTTACCATATATTTGCTGACGTACGGCATTTAGCTCACTATGTTCATTCACAAAGGAGATGCAAGTTTTTGTTCTTTTTCAATGGCGGTCATCATATATAAAGCGTGACATGTAATAATACGGTGGTTATTGATCACATTTGCGATGTTTTGAAACGTGTAACTATGCTAGTTATATATTTATTGACCCCCTTTTTAAGTTTTCATTAAAATAAGTTTAATATATCTATTTTCGCACAGGTTGCTTGTGGTACCTATAAATTGGAACAATGACCATGCAACAGATTCAACAACAAATTAGTGACAGCGGGATTGAAATCATACGATTTGAATTCAGTGATTTCTACGGAATATCTTACTCCAGAAGCGTAGCCGCTCGTCATTTTCAAGAAAAGGTACAAAATGGCCTGTCGTTTTATTTAGGACATTTAGGGATGGATCCGCAGGCTGTTATGGTTCCAGGGACTGGTTTTAACGAAGAAGTTGGATACTGTGATGGCCTAGGTTTCGCTGATCTTAATACCTTTCGGCCAGTCCCGTGGCTGAAAGGCACAGCCCGAATTCTGATGTCACCGACATTGAAGGGATCAGAGATTAGGGGGTACCCTCGGACAATAGCCGCTAGACTGCTGGAAGAACTGAAAGAAATGGGTTTCTCATTATTTTCCAGTCACGAACATGAATTCTTTGTTTTTGACGAGACATCCAAAAAACCTATCACTGAGGGATTTAGAGCCAAATTGACTAGCCTTTTTAGTAAAAATAATGACTTTTTAGTGCAAATCGCGAAACAGATGCCACAGGTGGGGGTTAACATAGAGGTCCTGGAGACAGAGAACGCCCCTGGTCAATTTGAAATCATCTACAAGCCAGAATTTGGATTACAAGCCGCTGACAACGCATTTTCCTTCAAGAATGGGATCAAAGAAATAGCCCAGTCACATGGGTATCTCGCCAGTTTCATCACCAAACCATTCATTGAATACGACGGCAGTTCTGCTCACTTTAATCATTCCCTATGGGATATAACATGTACAAAGAGCTTAATGCATGACGTTAACTCTTCAAGCGGTCTGTCTAAAGTAGCACAACATTGGATAGCCGGCATTCTTCACCACGCCCCCGCTATTACGGTACTAATGAGCCCCACAGTCAACTGTTTAACTCGCATCGTGAAGAACATATTTGCTCCCGTGAACGTGACCTGGGGTATCGACAACCGTTCGGCGGCCATTAGAGTAAAAATCGGTGGCGAAAAGGGTACTTACGTGGAAAATCGGATGGGGTCCTCAGCTGGGTGCCCCTACACCAGTCTGGCAGCCACAGTAGCGGCGGGAATTGATGGCATAAAAAATCAGTACACCCTGCCTCCTCCTGTTGTAGGCGATGCCTATGTTGACGATAATCTACCTTCTGAAACGGCTCTTCTACCCACTGACATGGAGAAGGCACTGAATCTATTAGAAGATGACAAAGTCGTTTGTGATGCATTTGGGGAGGAATTCATGAAATGTTTTGTAACTTTAAAAAGACATGAGATTCGATTAGAGGCAGAAGCTAAAGAAAATGGGATATGTCATGCAGAATGGGCCAGGTCATTCTACTCCGGTCCTCTGTAAATTTGACTGAAGTAAAACTTATGCAGTCATTACAAAGTATGATCCGATATATAGGCCAAGGACAAACTGAGTGATCTGTAAGCGTAAAAGGAGATCCCGGACATAATTGTGTGTGGTTTAAATTAGATTAAGCGATTAAATAGGTCAAAAAGAAAAAAACCCATCCTGGCAGAAAAAAATGGTTCTTTTAGGGAAGGGGTAGTGGCCAAACAAAAGCATTGGCTCCACGCTTGGACAGAGAGTTGTCTCCGATTTTTTTCTTCCTGGCTTCTCTCCTAGGTACCTTTCATATAACATTTCAGGAGTTAGCCTAAATATTGCATATTCATATCTATTAACTTAATGCATTTAAAAATTACCTCTTCCTCTGAAAATTAAAATCCCCCTCCAATCAGTTTCTCCCCCTTTCGGGTCTTTTGCTGACAAGGGCCTATGCCTCACCAGCTTTAGCGAACAGACAGCTCTTGTGAGAGGGTGCCTGTAGTTGTCGTTTAGAGCAGTGGTGAGGATAGTGGCGTCTCCAAGGATGGGAGCGTCGTTCAAGTGATTTAACTGTGTCCCCACTCTTTTTGCCTCCCATGTGATTCGATGTATCGAAAATGTGGGCAACACCACCTTTTATTGTAGCGATATAACATAACATAACATAACAGGTTGAAGGGCAAAGGAGGGCCAAGGCCCCATAAGATGCCCTGAAGTCCAAGCCCTAATCAAAAGTCAAACCACCAAAGCTTGACAACAGCCCCAAACAATCAGATTCTACCACAGCCATGGAAAAACCTGTCAATGTTAACCTTAAAGCAGTGAACTGAGGGGGAGTTAACTACCCAATCTGGTAGACAATTCCACTCGTTGACAACTCTATGGGAGAAACTAAACTTCCTAATGTCAAGCCTTGCAAAAGGCTTTTCAAGCTTTTTACAATGCCCACGCACCCGAGAATTACCTTGAACCCTTAAATAACTACAAGTCAGAAGGGGATTCCTTTCACAAAGGAACTTGAAAACCTGGAGCATGTCTCCCCTGATCCTTCTCAGCTCCAAGGTGGTAAGCCCAAGATGTTTAAGCCTAGCATGATATGGCAAATTTCTCACCTCAGGAATGAGGCGAGTGGCTCTCCTCTGAACCTGCTCTAAAAGAAACTTGTCCTTTTCATAGAATGGACTCCAAGCCTGAGCTGCATAGTCAAGATGGGGTCTTACCAACTGCTTTTACAAATTAAGCACAATATCCTTACTAAAATTGATGAAATTCCTCTTGATCAATCCAAGCACTCTATTAGCCTTTACAGCAGTGGCTGCACACTGCCTTGATGACTTTAAATCCCCAGTAATTACAACACCCAGATCTTTCTCAGAGGTGACATTACTTAAAACACAACCATTCATGTTATAATCATAACTAAAACTTTTGGGACCAAAATGAAGGACCTTACACTTATCTGCATTAAAAGACATTTGCCAGGTCTGAGACCAAGAAAATAACCTATCCAGATCTTTCTGCAGCAGTAAGGCATCATCCAAAATGCATATCTTCCTATAAAGCTTAGTATCATCTGCAAACTTACTTATACGAGATGTAAGAGAACTATCAATATCATTGATGAAAATCAGGAAAAGAAGTGGGCCAAGGACAGAACCCTGCGGGACTCCACTTGTGACTTCTTTCCAAGAGGAGAAGTTACCATTGACAGCAACTCTCTGAGATCTACCATGAAGCCACGAATTTATCCAATCAGCACAATTGCCCTGAACCCCTAACCTATGCAGTTTAACCATTAGCCTACCTAATGGAACTTTATCAAAAGCCTTTGAAAAGTCAAGGTAAATGACATCAACGCCATACCCAGAATCAAGAGATGAAGAGACATCTTCAAGAAAGCTCAGTAAGTTAGTAACACAAGATCTGCTTGGCAGGAAACCATGCTGTGACAGATTAAGTAACTCATTATCTAAAAGATACTTAAGTAAACTATCCTTAATCAAAGATTCCATAACTTTGCACACAACACTGGTTAAACTGACAGGCCTGTAATTGCAAGGATTACTTCGATCCCCCTTCTTAAAAATTGGAGTAACATTTGCTACCCGCCAGTCAGTAGGAACAAAACTCGAATCCAGACACTTCTGAAAAATGATGGAAAGAGGAACTGACAAAATCTCAGAGCATTCACGTAAAATGGCTGGGTGGACCCCATCAGGCCCAGGGGCCTTACTAGCTTTCAAACTCTTTAACTTTTTACAAACTTGTTCCTCTGAGAAAATGACATAACTGATTGAAGAAGAGACATCAGAACCCTTACAAGTCCCCAACAAAGATGATTCTTCAGTAAAAACAGATACAAAATAGTCATTTAACAAATTAGCCATATCCTGATGGTCACTAACCAAAGTATTATAATCACCTTTGAGAGGCCCCACACCCTCCTTAAGCTTCTGCTTAGACCTCACATAGGCATGAAAAGTTTTGGGGTTTATCTTAACCTCCTTGGCCAACTGCTTTTCAAACCTAGTTTTAGTTCCATTTACCAAATTTTTAACTAAGACTTCCTGCTTCTTGTAAGCTGCTAAGTTTTCTGGACTTTTACTGGCCCTATAGTGACGCCAACACTTACGTTTCTTCCTAGTTGCTCTAAGAACTTCTCTAGAAATCCAGATTGGCCTATTTTTAACCGCAGCTTTCTTAAGTGGGATACACAACTTTGTTGTGTCAGAAACAACATCCCGGAAAACACTCCATGCCTCAGCAGGGCCTAAGTGAGACAAACGGGCCGCCCAATCTATGGTTAAAAGCTCCTTAGCACGAGTAAAGTTAGCTTTGCTGAAATCTAGAATTCTATGAACACGAGGACCCATTGTTTATCATCAGTTAATCATTATTTTCACTTTAAGATGCACAAAACGTCCTCAAAAGTACCGTGGACAGTTTTCGGGGCATTATATATGTGCATAAATCTTTGTGTTGAACTTTGTTGAGGACTTGCTTTTCAGGGAGGTATAATTCGTGTAGTCGTTGTTTCAACAGTTATGCAGCAGACTGTTCTTCCCCTCCCTTCGATCAAGTCCAATATCGATTATCTTCTAGTCAGACATTACGATATATTTTATGAATGCAAAAGTTGTTATTTTCGTTGCTTTTTTCATGGTCGAAACTTTCCTCTCTGCGTCGGGATATAAAGGCCCGATCCTCTCACCCCAAACAGTTATAAATCTTCTAACCAACTGTTTTAAAATTCATTCTCATCCAGACACATGCCTCAGTTTAAGTTGCTCAGGGTGAGTATACAAGACCCCAATGTGTAATCAAAACACTGTCAGTACAGAACAGGCAGTGTAATACGAGCTTAGGTACTTTGCATTGTTTGAACTAGCTGTCAACTTGAAACAAAACGCTGGGCCATCATGAGAATTTCTGTTACCCACTGAAAAAGTTGTAGGCTGCGGTGTGAGGATTGCCCCTTTAAACTTTATCTGGATCAAGGAAACTGTAGAAGGGTGTATATCCTGTTATCACACGTTACCAAAAGGGCCGAAATATGCTTCAACCATCTTGGACCACAAGTTTCGGAATTTCTTGCTTGACGTAAGTTCTCTGTTCTTCTTATATATTCCCAACAGTTCAATATTTTTTAGTGTTTTGTTTTGTTTTTTTCAGAAGAAATTTTTGTTTCGTCTTGACACACTTGGATACAAATATACATCTTAAAAGGTTAGCAATTAATCAGAATACTTAAAAGTTTTAACAATTCTACACAATCCTTTATTGATAGTTTATCATTTTATATGTCTGAGAACAATATACTACATATAACTTTGTATACCATCGCATGCACAATATTGTTAACATTATTCACAATGTACCCCTCCAAACATAATGTATTAAATTTAAAACATGTTTTTAACTGGAAATATATTGCGTTTGCAAGATTTCAGGCTCTTGACCTTATCGACATTTATGACTTTTGACCTCCAGGTTTTCAGCAAATTAAAACTTAAGCCTTAAAGGCAGTCATTCGTCACCCTAAACTACAGTTTCAGTATACATATATCAAAACTCTCAATTGGTACAGCTCTTTGATTGGCATCACATTCAAACAATGCATCATAGCTAAATTACATAGCATGGGCACTGAGAGTGTCTTGATTACACATTATGGACTTGTATGCCCACTGGGACAAGCCATGAAGCAATAAACAAGGATTGTGTCTGGATGATAAAGATGAGTTTTAGATAGGCCTAAATGTGGGAGGGGCTAGAAGTAAGTAGGTTGGGAGAATTGGAACTGTTTGGGATGATGAAAATATGCCTTTAAATCATTTTAGTTCTGTATTCCAAGTACGATAAAACCGGTCCCACCCCTAAAACGAATGCAGACTTCTGTTTAGGTGTAAAGCAATCTGGAGCTTATAAAAGGCAGTTTACAGGACCTGGCTTGAATAGTCTTACTTATGACAGCTAGTACAAGGGGCATTGTGCAAACACAATTTTTGGGAACTCAAACTTAAGGGGGGGGGGGGGACAAAAACTTCAATACTTGCGATAACAAAGTGATTTCTTTCCAGGTCACGTTTTATACAATCATGATAGCGATTGTGAATATATTTGAAATGATTTTTTTTTGTAAATTTTCCACATGTTTATCTCTTTTTAATGCCTCTTTAGGAAAACTTTTTAAAACTCTTGACATTTTGAGGGATTGGTGTGTTCCGGACCACTGATCTACATACCTGGATGTAAGGTTTTGTCGAAAAAGCAACAGAGCCGCCATATTGCGTGTGGCAAAGCGTCGTGCAACAGCGCCACTCTCCACACAGTTGGATAGGCAATTTGATGTGATGGCTTGATAATTTGACGTTTTGGCTTGAAATAAGGCCAAATATGTTATGGAATGTGCTCATTTTCAACAGAAAATTTCAATTACTTTCAAAACTGAACAAGATCATGTTATATTGAGCGCAAAACTTTCACTCAGTGGAGTGGCTAGGGCTTCTGAGTCAGTCCTCTTAAGTTTACAGTGGCAACTAAGTGCAAGTACAATAAAAGGTGGTGGTGGTAGAGGTGGGGGGGGGGGGCGAGTCTCACCCTATAAATTCGAGCCTACGTAATCGCCCACACAACCCCCCCCCCCCACACACACACACAAAGTCTCCCCTGACACCTCCACCCCTCAATTTATACTGACCCTGTGACTTCAAATCCTTTTGTGAATGAAAAGTGAATGGGGTGACTGTCCCTATACTGTGACACCCCTGTGTTAATCTCTATATTCATCAACGATCGAGTTGTCGGAACATACGGATGTTGGAGCAAAGCCTGTATTGGAACGTTATGGATTTGTCGGAATATAGGGGTGTCGGAATATAGGGCTGTAACTAACTGAATTAAGCTTCACTCCACCAGCTGAAGTCAATAAACCACGCAACGTGATCAACTCGTTCTCAGAAATACTTTTGAATATTTCACTGCTGCAGGTATTTAATAGCACAAGCCGAATGCCGATGCTTCATTGTGGTCAAAACCATATATTAGGCACGGATCCAAGGGGGACTTACGCCACATCAGCATAATAAAACATGGAAAATTAGCACTACAGTGCAACTCCCTCAGGCTGCTTTCTCTTAAGTCAGCCGCCCCTCCCATTTTGGAATGTCTGGATCTGTGCCTGCATATGGCACAGTGAGGGAAATGCAATCACTCAAGTCGCCCCTACAAAATTACCCCTGACAAAGTCGCCTGCTTGGCCAAAGCCGCCTTAAACAAAGTTAAACCTAACAAAATTGCCTTAGTCCTGATAAAGTCGACGGTCTCTGAAGAAAAATGTTTAAATGCGCACATGAAAATGCGCACATATTCCTCCAAATTGTCGGGATAAACAAAATGCTCCCGCACCCACAAAACGTGTTTCGAAATTTGAGTTTACTAGAGACTTTGTGGAATCGTTCTTTCTTAATGTATCCATAAAATTATGAAGGATCCTAAATGTTAATTATGCAGTAGACTTTATACGAATTGCATAGCCTATATTATTATTATTATATTTGATGTTGTTAGTAATATTCAGTCAGTCAGTCAGTCAGTCAGTCAGTCAGTCAGTCAGTCAGTCAGTCAGTCAGTCAGTCAGTCAGTCAGTCAGTCAGTCAGTCAGTCAGTCAGTCAGTCAGTCAGTCAGTCAGTCAGTCAGTCAGTCAGTCAGTCAGTCAAACACATGGGCGCAAATCCTGGGGGGCAAGGGGGGCCTTCGCCCCCTCAAGTGAAAAAGTGGGGGGCCAAATCGTAATTTGGCGCCCCCCCCCCCCCAAAAAAAAATAAATAAATAAAAAATTTGAGTAGACCTAAAATTATGGTCACCTTTTTTTTTTTTTTTTCATTTGAAAACAGTTTTTCTGAAGCTTTGGAAACGCCAGAACACAAGAGCTTCCGGGGGCTTCGCCCCCTGGACCCCCACAGGGGCTTTGCCCCTGGATCCCACCAGGATTCCTTTGGGGCTTCGCGCTCGCGGTGCCCGCCAAGCGTGCACAGTTTAGTACTCATGGGCACATCATAAGCATTTTCGCCCCCCCCCCCCACTCTCAAACAGAGATTTGCGCCCCTGGTCAGACAGTTAGTCAGTCAGCTACTTTGTTGAAATTTTACTGCCCAGTTTCTAACTATTGGTTTAAGTCGGGTTGTACAAGGCCTTTTCAGTTGTGGCCACGGACTTCATGGACAGAGCATGTCACGCGTACATCTTAAGCTAGCCGCACACTGAACGACTTTGCGCGTTGCACAGGCGCGGATCCAAGGGCGGGGGGCTTTTACGGCCCAGTGCCCCCTTTTTTCGTTACATCAAGCATAACGAATACAATAAAATAAGCATAATGCTTATCTTCGAGAAAGGTTTCAGGGTTATTACAGGTTCATCCTTTCCCTCACAACACAAATCCAAATACACGAACCTCGTATGATATTAAATCCGGGTGAATAGGCTATCTACTTAGTTTCCTGCCCTCTTGCCTTCGCGCCACAACAGGGAGCTGTAACTCCCTGGCCACAACATCAAGATTTGAATAAAGTGAATAGCTGTCGGCCAATAGGCCTATGCCATAACGTTATGAACGTTACCGACTGAATTATGTTCACGCAGCCGCAAGTCAGCCCATGTGGGCAATGTACCGTAGTGGCTGTGAACAGTGAGCACGTTAGTCTTGTCTCAGTTTCCAACCGTGATTCATTATGGTATAGAGCAAGGCCGGGTATGCAACTTTTGGACCAAATCATGTTGCTGAGTGGCCCCAGTGGAGCATATATAGGTGTATATAAGATGGCGTCTTATCGTCTCCCCTTGCCTACATCCTTCCCCCGTTAGATTTACCAATGTGCCAGGACCCACATACACACCCCTGCATGGTATTGAGGGGCAGCGATCAAAAACAATCATATAGGAAAAACACAAAACGCATCTTACAATTTTTAAGTATGTTTAAAGTGTAAATTGTAATGCGACACGTAAGAATTGAAGCTCTTGTATAGTTATTGTTGACACCGACAACAGAGAATTGGACTATACGTTGATTTCGATTTCTGTCTCAGCTAATCAGGCTGCTTAAACACATGGAATCCTCGTAAAGTTCGATGAAACTTGTAAAGAAATAGCCGGTCTGTGATGCATTGCCACCCTCCCTTGAAGTTCAGAAGGGATTTTAGCCGTTCAATGAAGTTGCTCGAATTAATAATCATCATAATCTTATGTCGCAAGGTAGTCAAATAGTTTGTAGAATACCCTGACTAGCTAATTTTTCCAAAGATTAATTTCTTTACATTACCATTTCATCCAATGGTAGTGATTCATTTTGTCTTGTAATTTTCTGATCTTTTTATAACTTACTCATTTTTTTTATTGAGTTATAAATTTTATTGCAAACGAAAGCTCAAAATAATGATTGCTTAGATTCTACTTACAAATCGGTGGGAAATGCGGTTTCCGGTGATCATGATTTTTCAAAGTTTTCCGTACGCTCCACGCCAACAAATGGTGGCGCTCCGCATGGTCTTTCGGGCAGAATTAGATATTCCATAGGTGTAGGAAGAGGGAGGTTGGGGGACGACATCCCCCAGTAAAGAAAGAGGGGCGGAAGCAAGCTTCCTCCCTCCACTTCCCTGATCAGAAAACCCTTTTTTCATTTTCCAAATCTCAAAAAAGCATAATTACCGCCGCGCAAAGCGGGCCGCAAAATGGAATGCATCATTCCTCTCTCATAATTCAGTTTGGTAAACTTTTCCAAGCTCTGCAAATGACAAAATCGGATGTGACCATACGCGATACCACATCATCAAGAGACATTCACAGCTATATTGCTATTTCTGCAGACTGTCTTTCATAGAATTCCAAATTTTCTTCAATGAAAGCTCTTGATTTTGAAATATTTTGTCTAAAAAGGCCAACAAAGTTTGGGAATCTTGAAATGTCATCGGAGAGTGTCAGTTCTTCCAATTATTCTCAGATTTGCCATCAGTAAATGAAGGAAGTGCAGATTCTTCAGTAATCCCCTTACTCTTTAAGTTTCCTTACATAAAACACAGAATCCGAAGCTCTCTCTGCAGTAAAAGCTCCATATCTATATTTATTTGTTTAAAAGGGGCAAAAAGTTCGGCACGATCCGTGCTCCGCAATACGTCCCAGTGCTCTCATACACGCTCATCATCAGATACCTTTCCACCCTGTCCGTTGAGTAGTCGGTGTAGACCGATTCTCTAGTTATTGAAGTGTCAAAATGTTATCAATGATCAATGTTGCAGAGCAGTGACGTAGCTACAGGAAGGAGGGGCGATTGCACCTGGCTCGAAAAAGTAAAAAATTCAGAAATTTGACATTTGAGACACCATGCAGTCAAATACAGTGCGGTTTTCCCAACATTTCTTTCATAATATTCCGAGTTCTTCATAAAAAAGCTTCATATTTGTAATTATTAGTTTTAGAAAGTCAAAATTTTCCGCGCGCTTCGCCCGCACTAACCTGCAACACTCTATAAATGGTCACTCATAAAGCAGTCAGTGGTAAACTTTCCCGAGCCGCCGCTACAGCACAGTTTCCCTAAAATTTTCTTCAATAAAGGCTTTTAATTTAAATATTTTGTCTTTAAAAGGTAACTAAGTTTCGGAAGCTTTTTGAATGTCGTCGAGAAGCCCCAAATATTCAAATATCTTTACAGGAAACTCTGAATCTAAATTATTTCTTGCAGTACAAGCTTCATATCTAGAAATGTGTAAAAGGACCCAAATTTTCGACGTGCGCAGTACAGTAGTTTTCAAACTTAAGAAAAAATCAGATTTTTTTAATTAAAAAAAAGGGTTCTTGCTCGTAGAAAAAAGAGAGAAAACTTAAGCATAAAAATGTACCTTTTGGTCAATGGGGTAGGGAGAGGTGCAAGGTCCAAAATTGTTCCCCCCCCCCCCCCCCCCACAAGGCTTTCATATTGCTTCCTACGCCACTGAAATATTCAGAAAGAGAATCGCCCACGTCACTTTTGACGTAACTTTGTGTGAGTATTCGGTTGAAAAGATGGATGTATGGACAGAGTACGGCGAGTACAGATAAGACAAACTCGTAGAAATGTAGGGAGAACGACCTCTTCTTTATAATTGTGGAAGAAAAAGCTGTTCGTATAGGAATGTTTGGAAAAAACCGTTGAAGAGATTGCCGAGGCATTCGACATTACTGGTGAGCTGTAAACTTGCATAGGCCTAGTCTGAAAGTATAGTTGCAAACTGTGTGCTGTTCTGTGCTGTTGTACCGTAATATGTATAGCATATGTGCACGTGCCAATCGTGGGTGTGCATTCCCTAATCGTTCGACTGACAATCAGCCTGCTGTAAGCAGGCTATTGTGTTTGCGTTTCAACTACTACATTCAAAAATCAAAAATCTTACTTGGGCTACTATAAATAATACCAAACGAGTCTTTCAACGACTTCAGTGCTGAGCAGTCGACGTTTCCAACTAAGTTACATGGCATACGTACGGTATACAATAGCCTGCCAACTTTCGATCGAATCTCATTTACGACCACCAATGATGACGTCACGACAAAAATTAAAATACTGAATTATGTCTCGCGTAATAGGTAATATATGTTCATCGAACGTACTGCCTGGTACACATCTTCCATGTACAAAAGCTAATTAGGTTGTTCGCCGTTCGTTGTATCAGTTGTATGTACGAAAATTGTTTCGTGCACCACGTGACCATCTCATGTTTACTAATTCGTCCCTCAAAATTCGGGATTCCTGTAAATGGAAACTGGACGAATATGGTTGGCCGTAGCGGACAAAAATCAGCAATTAATGGTACCATTAATTCAATTTTATGGTACCATTAAATCGATTTAATGGTACCATAAATCCATTAAATGGTACCGTTTATTCCAGCCAATCAAAATTCACCATTGCTATCAAATTTATGGTACCATTAATTCGATTTAATGGTACCATAAATTATGATGGAATGGTACCATAAACTAATTTATGGTATCATTAAATCGAATTAATGGTACCATCAAATCGAATTAATGGTACCATAAATTAATAAATGGTACCATTAAATCGAATTAATGGTAACACAAATTAACTAATGGTACCATTAAATCGAATTAATGGTACCATTAAATCTATAAATGGTACCATTAATTAATTTGTGGAACCATATAATCAACTACAATATGCCATTCAAAAGGGTTACATTCAACCAATGATAGCTCGGCTTTCAAACTGGTATCCGCCAGCAAATATGCAACATCCGCCAACAAATATGCAACATCCGCCAACAAATAATCGGCATCTGCCTACAAATGTACGACATCCGCCAACAAATAATTCGCATCCTCCGGTCCCGCCAGTTCAAATGTTAGTTAAATTCCCAGTAGATGTTGTATTCGTGATACTGCATGCTACAAGTATAACAGCGAGTAACTAGTAGTAACATTAGTTGGCATAGACTCACTCAAGTTTCTGATGTTACTATTACGATTAACCTAAGTTAGCCTAGTAATAATTAATATGGACGACCTGCCAAGCATCTTGGCTGTTCAAGATGGAATAAACACTCTCATTGATAGAATATGGGTACTGAGTGCCCATGCGATCACAGCTGTTTGGGGGAGTCCGCCCTCTAGTCCCTATATCCTGCTCTATGTGCCATACAGAGGTCAAAGAATAAAAGTGCGGCCATTCACCACCAAAAGGCGCCAAACTCAAAAACAAGAATTTATTGTACCATTTATATACGATTAAGGAAGTGGTAAAATAAATTATTTAATGGTACCATCAAATGGATTTGATGGTACGATAAATTATTTAATGGTACCATAAATTAATTTATGGTACCATTTATTCAATTTAATGGTACCATTAAATGGGTTTAATGGTACCATAAAAGAATTAACGGTACCATTAATTCGATTTAATGGTACCATTAAATAGATTTAATGGCACTAAGTTAGATTTTATGGTACCATAAATTAATTTATGGTACTTTCAATTCAATTTTATGGTACCATAAAATCGAATTAATGGTACCATAAATTTGATAAAAATGGTGCATTTTGATTGGCTGGAATAAATGGTACCATTTATTGTCTTTAATGGTACCATTAATTCGATTTAATGGTACCATAAAATTGAATTAATGGTACCATTAATTGCTGATTTTTGTCCTCCAAGGCCTACTATAGACGAAGATTTGTTTGCAGACTCATACTGTTTAGAGAGGTGTATTATTGATTTTGACAGAGCGTCATCTTTCTGCTACTACAGAGTCTGCTTCGCAGGCTAACTGACAATGTGCGATAGTCAGTCGTATAGTGTGCGTGGCCCTGTGGTGCGACTAAATATCGTGACGACGGTCCAAAACTAGGTCTACGGTTTAGTTGAGTTGCGACGCGCAAAGTCGTATACAGTGTGCGGCTAGCTTTATCCGTAGATTGTCGCCACCGACCGGAGCAAAAAAGGCGCACCAATTAAGATGGTCGCAATAACCTATACTTTGCATGATTTGACGACGAATCTAGAATATTTTTAACAAAAGTTTAACTTCAATGGCTAAAAATATCATATTCCTACAATACGTGTAGTAATTTTGACCCTAGGCTACCTTGTATTATTTCGATTTTTTTTAACTTTCTTGCAAAATCTGGGGATTTACTTCACCAAGTCCAAACTTTCATACAAAACTACAGCAGAGAACCATCTTGGTGCGCTTTTTCTCACACGTACGGTAGCGACAATGTACCATGCTGTATGCTCTGTCCATGTACAGGAATTCCGTGGTTGTGGTTCACTGGCTTGTTTTCCGATATGGTCATATTTGGTATACAGAATGCATTTGAATCTGACGTAAGGAATAACTAAGACCCATATTTTCTTTCGGTTGAGCTAGACGCTTAGATTTTTGTTGTTTGCACATACATGAAAACAAGGGAACACAGTCAGTGGTGGAGCTGGGGATTTCGGTCAGAGAATGGCCTGCAAGGGCGCGTTAAAGCAGAATGTTAAAAACTTAAAAAGGACGACCCAGACGATTTCTCTGGCTATATGGACGCTCCGCCCCTGAACGCAGAACACCGTGTAATGAGCTCTGTTTGTATTTATCTCGCGGTGTGTCCAGCGATTCCAATTCCAACGAATCACCGAACTCGCTTATTACAATGACAGAGTACACTTATTTTCATTGGGTGTTGCATTGTTTTTAATCAACGTGAGACAGTTTTTTTTAAACAATGGTAACTGTTTATATATTCTATGCTTTGTAGGACACCTTATAAGTTGCAGGCTCTGGTGTAAATTTCTCGCTTAGTCCCTTTCTGTTCGATTCAATCGTGCTGGAAAAGCTGATCGTCGCATCGTAGAAAACGTACTGAACTAAAGTGGCAAATACAGAACTTTCAATTTTCAACACAGGTAAGGAGGGTGAACTCATGATACCTAAACCTCTTAAGAACTTTGGAGTGAAAATTTTTAATCGAAAAAGAGCCTCATTCTCAGTCCACTCTATTAGAGTGAATATTTAGTTTGAATTTTGGAGCAAGATTTCACGATTTTAAAAGTTAGAGAGTACTTCACCATAATGTATAAGATAAGCTATTCTTCAATAGGAACTTAACTTTTATTTTGGACATACATACTGGCAGACGGTCTCTTTCCTTTTCAAAAATATACCGCTAAAGTTTAAACGTATTTCACAGATAATTGAGTTAGCTAGTTAAACGGAGTTGTATACGGTCCAGTTTTCAACCAATTGGTTCAAGTCGAGTCCGCCACGTCCCCGGCCTATTTTCCAAACATGGCTCATTGGCTTGTTTTCCCGACTCCATTGCCTATGCTGAGCACCAACCACAATGGCAGAAGGTTCCGTTTAAAGTCTTCGGTATGACCCGGCCACTAGTCAAACTCCCTACAACCAGACTTAGATTCATTTGGAAATTAGTTCACTTGGATATTGGAAGAACTGTAGACGAATCCGGACAGCACGGTATGGTCTGATTTCAGTTCGCCAAAACATGGGTCTATCACCTTTTAATCTTTCAGTTTCACTGCTTACCTGTATCATGAATGGTTGTACACTAAATTGTGTCTTGATTCCTTCAATTTCACTTAATATGAAGGGTTGAAATTCATGTAGGACATAAATGAAGCCGATTTCAGGTTGACGAACCCCACTAATGGCTGCCTGCAGTCATTAAACACAAGCGCTGATCGGATTCGTCTAGTGATAAGCAAACCCAAATCATTTTAGACATATTTTACATGATGAGGGAACAAATCAGGATTGACAGTATTTGGAAAATGTTCGATTATTTGAGGATTTAATTGAATGCGCACTGATGTAATATTATATATGAACAACTTTTTAAAGAAATACCTACAAAGATTTCACATCATTAAAAGAAAAGATCAAATCAGGTCTCTTTGAATTCTTCCTTCATATTGTTGCAGCTATTCCCGGGGAAATTTTTCTAAGTTTTTTTGTTTATTTGTTTAGATTTTTTGGCGGGGGAGGGGGATTTGGGGGGAAATATTTTCAATCGATGTAAACTATCTACCAAGAGCGGTGGTGCGAAAAGTACAGGAGAATTTTGGCCGTAAATTATTGTCTTCCACATTGATGAAAATGGCACTTTCCAGACATTGTAAGTTGGATAAACACGTGTAAACACGTGTCTGTGGGTACATTTGGTTGGGTTTCGGAAAACGTGTAGATTTACCTCTATAAATGGAACAATAACTGTTATCTGTCACATCATAAAATCAGTTAGCTTGTTACAGGGCAAGAGCAATCCCTCCAAACTCATTTTGAAGGAACAGCAAAATTTCAGTTTTCTTTTTACTTCTTTTCAAAGTGTCTGCCATATTCATATATAAATATTCAATTGACTATTGTATATTTAAGGCACGGACTTCCTATACACGGACTCAGCATGTATCACGAACGTCCTATCCGTAGATGGTCGCCCTTGGCAGGGACGGAAAAGGCGCACCAAGATGGCCGCCGTGAAGCTATAAATCGTCTTCTTTCACGGCGACTCTGTAATGTTTTAAACAAATGCTAACCTTGAATGGGGAAGAATATCATATTCCTGCAATACATGAAGTGATATTGACCTTATACCTTGCCATATTTCAAAAATATTTCAACCTTCTTGCAAAATATGGTAATATACTTTAGCAAGTCCAAACTTTCACACAAAAGGGAGCATACCACAATTAATTCCTCCATTGACTTACACACTAAATCCAAAAAGTAAACGGGCCTCTAAAAGCTTGTCGAAGTTTTCGCCAGGGTCAAGCTACCCCTCATATGAAAGCTGACAAGTTGGCCATTCATGGCATTTTCAATTTACCATATCATGACGGTGAAGATTTTTTGCTATTTCACCTCAAAGTTCAAACCACCTTTTCCGAGCCTTGTTTTTCACTAAAATCTCGGTATGCCTCCACCAGCTTCTAAGGCCCATAATTTCCACAAATTTGCTTCAATTAAGCCCATTTTTCACCAATGGTACTTCATTTCATATACTTTCAAACGAATTTTACAAAAAACCCCAGCTCATTCCATAACATATCAAAAGAGTGCTCCTTTTAGGGACTCTATCTGAGGGCGAACAAACGGACGCATTAATACACCTGCTAATTGGGATATGCACCCAAAACCATGGCAGACGGCCATCTTGGTGCGCTTTTTCCCACACGTAGGTTAGCGAAAATATACAGTGCAGTATGCTCTGTCCATATATAGAAATTCTGACAAGCATTTACTCCAGGTAATCTCACATCTAAGGAAAAAAGTTATAAAACGACTCGAAAGAGTCAATTAAGAAACAGGACAGCCTACTACACTACTTCAAGTCGAGAGAAAGGGCCGACCACTGCCTCTTTCTTGTGGTTTACTCTGTGCCTTTTCCTTACTCCATTGTTTATGCTGAGCACCAAGCACAATGACAGCCGGTTCGAATTTTAAAGTCATTGCCATGGTCGAGCCAGGACTCGAACTCCAGACCATGGTTGCCAAATCTGATGTTTTAACCGTTTGAGTCGGTGCTCATTAGACTGTAAAAAACAGACAAAGTGATGAGGGGAAGCAAAAAGAAAAAAAGAAAAAAAAGACGAGATTGAAAATTTTGCGCTTCCAGCTATGTCACAAGCCTTAATGTACATTAGCACGAGGTGCGGTATTCTTGGTTAAAGGTGAAGAGCAGTCCCCCAAACGTATTTTGAAGAAAAGCTAAATAACTCAATTTTCATCTTATTTCTCTTCAAAGTATCTTTAATCACATTTCATGACTCTACTATTGCATATTCACGGTAAACCAAGCAGTTATTTCTGGTAAATTTTACATTTGAAGAGAAAAAACATTGTCACATGACTCCCAACAGCCAATCATGAAACTATATAGACAGTCTACTACACTTCTTCAATTTGGGATGACTGTTCCTGCCTTTTAAGACCCTAATACTAGTTACCAATACAACTTTTCTAGTCTTTTTTGAGTACGCCCTCTATTACCTTCAGAAATTCTCAGTTATTACTGATTGAAGCAAATCTCCCTGCAAAATAGTCAAGTTTAAAGCCAGCCCTCTTTTAGAACTTTGGTGAGAAATAATGTAATGTCTTGACCAAGAATAGTGGAGCAGATAATCTTTTTCGTTCAGCTCATCGCTGCGAAAGGGGCGGCTGCCACAGAGGCGCTACGCAGGCCAAATGTACATATACGCTGTTTATGTACGCCTATAGACATAATTTGCCTACTTAGCGAACGTTCATCCCCTGCTCTGCATTTTCTTCAGTAAAATCCACACAATTCTCAACTGCCATGAGGCTGAACGTTCAATTGACATGGCATTTCCCAATTGGTTTATTCCTAAATTAACTTCATATCATTAGAGCTGCTGGGACTTCGCCCTTTGGGCTCCTACCGGGATTTGTGCCTAGGCCCGACTAGGGGCCACAAGGCTGAACTAGGAGCACACGCCTTTAGAGAGTGCGCCTCACGCTCCCACGGTTCCTCCGGCGCCACCCCAACCTCTTCAGGTTTCAAATGTAATCTTCGCCATTGTGGCATACCAAAACATTTTTTTTGTCACGGTCAATATTTTCATCTCATTTTTTGTTTTTTACATCATCATACAAGAAAACAAAAATATAATATATATTAATTTATTTCAATAAAAAATATTATAGAATTGATCCGGGGATTCACGTTCTAAGTTCTGTGAGCGTCAAAGCATTTTAAACCAGTTTTGTTAGTAAAAGAAGCCTTGTATATTTATTTCCAAACAGGTTGTTCGTGCATGGTACCTAAAGTTTGGAAAGATGACAATGCAACAGGTTCAGCAACAAATTAGAGATAGCGGCATTGAAATTGTACGATTTGAATTCAGTGATTTCTACGGAATATCGTACTCTAGAAGCGTAGCCGCTCGTCATTTTCAGGAAAAGGTAGAAAATGGCCTGACGTTTTATTTGGGACATTTAGGAATGGATCCGCAGGCTGGAATAGTCACAGGAGCTGGTTTCAATGAAGAAGTCGGATACTGTGACGGCCTAGGTTTCGCTGATCTTAATACCTTTCGGCCAGTCCCTTGGCTGAAAGACACAGCCCGAATTCTGATGTCACCGACATTGAAGGGATCAGAGATTAGAGGGTACCCTCGGACAATAGCCGCTAGACTGCTGGAAGAACTGAAAGAAATGGGTTTCTCATTATTTTCCAGTCACGAGCATGAATTCTTTGTTTTTGACGAGACATCCAAAAAGCCTATCACTGAGGGGATAAGACATCAATCGACTACCCGTTTCAGTAAAAATAATAACTTTTTGTTGCAAATTGCGAAACAGATGCCACAGGTGGGGGTTAACATAGAGGTCCTAGAGACAGAGTACGCCCCTGGTCAATTTGAAGTCAGCTACAAGCCCCAATTTGGATTACAGGCCGCTGACAATGCATTTACGTTCAAGAATGGGATCAAAGAAATAGCCCAGTCACATGGGTATCTCGCCAGTTTCATCACCAAACCATTCATTGAATACGATGGCGGTTCTGCTCACTTTAATCATTCCCTATGGGATATAACCTGTACAAAAAGCTTAATGTATGACGCTAACTCTTCAAGCGGTCTGTCTAAAGTAGCACAACATTGGATAGCCGGCATTCTTCACCACGCCCCCGCTATTACGGTACTAATGAGCCCCACTCTCAACTGTTTAACTCGCATCGTGAAGAATAAGTTTGCCCCTGTGAACGTTACCTGGGGTATCGACAACCGTTCGGTCTCCGTTAGAGTAAAACTCGGTGGCGAAAAGGGTACCTACGTGGAAAACCGGATGGGGTCCTCAGCTGGGTGCCCCTACACCAGTCTGGCAGCCACAGTGGCGGCAGGAATTGATGGTATCAAGAACCAGTACACTCTGCCTGCTCCTGTTGAAGGTAATGCTTACATTGAAGATAATCTGCCTCTGGGAACGATTTTTCTACCTTCTGACATGGAGATCGCTCTAAATCAATTAAGAGACGACAAAGTAATTTTCGACGCATTTGGGGAGGAATTTATGAGATGTTTTGTGTCTTTAAAGAGACATGAAACTCAATTAGAGGCAGAAGCTAAAGAAAATGGGATATGTCATGCAGAATGGGCCATGTCATTCTTCTCCGGTCCTTTATAGATTTAAAATAAATCGTAGAGTGCATGTTATTCTGACATATACGGACTTAGATTCTATTTAGATCTCTGACTATAGACATAAGTGGAGATCTTGGTCACGTGTTTTGCATGCTCAAGTAGATAGGTGTTGAAATTGGGATTAGTTCTTATTCTGCACTTTTTTAATTTTCGGGAAAAATAATGCTTGGGCAGGGGTACAAAAGTTGCAGCCTAAATTGACATTAATACCATCACCTGCATGTGTTTGATTGTTCATTTATACTCGGTTGATGCATGAAGAATTTTTTTACTGGCTGTTGTCATTGTATTGTTTTGATTGTATTCTTTGTCAGGGTTAGGGATTAGCGCTATCGTTAGCCATTAAGGATCTTTTTATTATTTTATCAACCAGTTCGCATAGCCCACACAAAAATTTTCTATAGCATTCTATAGAAAAAAATCTATAGAATCTCCATACAATTTTCTATGGAACTCCTGTAGAAAATCCTATAGACCTTCGCTAGAGAATCCTGTAGAGTTTCTTCAGAACAGCCTAAAGAAACTCTAAAGAAACCCCATAGAGGTTCTTCAGAAAAATTTGCCACTTTTCCAAAGAAACTATAAAGGTTTCTAAAGAAAACGAGTAAATTTGTGTAGAGATTGGTGGGGGTTTCATAGAAAGATTGCAGGCTTATATGGAGATGGTTGGAGGGTTTATAGAAACTCTATAGCGGTTTTATAGAAAAGGGACAAATTTCTGTAGAGAATAAGAGGATGTTCCACAGAAGATTTAAAGAAATACGTAACTTGAAACATGTGTAAAAGCTGATAGAAACTGTTTATCAAAACTTAATACCGGTGCAAAGTCTGCGTGAAATTCATGCAAACATGTAACTGTTATTTTGTCAATATCACTTCTTACTGTCGTATCTCGGGCACTTTTTCTTCCCGACTCTTTGGCAAAGAGCCGTTCGGTAATAACTGCTTCCCGAAGCTATTACGTCCACTGAAGGACAACACTTGACCAACCTCACGGACTTTAGACCATTCACATCATTGATCTGTCATGTATGGCTCCATTCTTGACTGGCTGGAAATAACAGATACTACAGAGGATCTTAGCCAAAAGGCCGAGAAGCGGCCATTTACAAGTCCACAAGAGACTTAAGTCTATTTACTACTTTTGTGATACATTGGTTATAGGGAAAAGTGTTATAATTTTTTCTTACGAAATATCTTTCAAACATCAATATTCTTTTCCTCTTTTGATAAACAATTTTTTTGTGCAAAAATATCTCTTGCTACAAATATGTTTGACTAAGACCTACCGTGAGCATATCCTTGCTATTTTTATGTCAAAGGTTTGGCCTCGCCTACTTTACCTTATACCACAAGTAATTTCTGTGAATGAAGAAGGAATTAAAGGATTTTTTTTCAATTACGAAGATTTTGTTTACTGGGAGATTTTCAATACATATATTAAAGATCAAAGAATGGATATAACTTACCTTGTTTGTTTTCATTTGTTTAATATTGAAAAAAGGTGCTGTCTACATAATTCATATAACTTTTAGAGAACTTTCATTAAGTTATATAGAAATGTACCAATATGTTTCTATTATAGAAATTCTATGAAATTTTCAAAAAAAAAAGATTCCTGTAGAATTGCTACACAGAGAAATTGTTCTATACAGAAACTGAGCTACAGAAACTTTATAGAAATTCTATAGAGCTCTAAAGAGACTGTAGATTTCTATAAAGGATTCTCAGCATTTCTGTGGAAAATAATTTTTATAAAGTCCTCCAAACCCTCTGACAAAGGGCAATTCGGCAAAACAAAAGTTTAAATTGCTGTAAACTGCTTCTACAGAAAATCGTGCATTTTAACGTGCTAAATCTGACACCGTCATACCAGCGAAAAGATCACTTCATATGGCCAGAAACCCCCCCCCCCCCCCAAAAAAAAAAAGAAAAAAAAACGAACATCAACTTGAACAACGCGCTCTAATCCACCAAACACTCCCGAAGAAAACCACAGCGCAGGAGGATATGGGGAGCCATTAGTTTCATTTTAATTTCTATGTACAGTTTACTATGTACAGTATGTACAACTATTAACAAGAAGCGAATACAAAACTTCCCAAAAAGATCAAACGAGCCCGGCGTGGGGTCGGGAACGTCCGCTCTCTTCGGGAACCCAAACGAAACTGAACTGAAAGGTGCCCAGAGGCAGTTTGGTGAAGGTTAACCTCATTATCCCCACGCCTAAAAACGCCCCAATTGGATGCAGTGTAAAGTCCTACCCAGGTTTCTGTAGAAAACTTTTTCTTAAGTCCTCCCGACCCTTTGACAAAAGGCCGTTCGGCGAAACGGAACTTTAAACTGCTTCCCACTTCCACTTCCACTGAAGAACAATACTTGACCAACCTCACGGCCCTAGGACCATTTACATCATTGATCCGTTATGTATGGTTCCATTCTAAACTGGATGAAAAGAACAGTTACTACACATGATCTTAGCCAAAAGGCCGAAAAACGATCTAATGAAGGGCTATCCGAACATCCGTAACAAAGCTTCTGTAGAGAATCGTTGATTTTACAGAGTTTTATGGAGTTCTGTAGGAAACTTTTGATTCCCCCCCCCCCCAAAAAAAAGAGAAAAATTGGACTATTGAATTGACTATAAACGAGTGCTGGGACAAGACAGTCGTGAAGCAACAGCTGTAGTAGTGATGTTTTACCTTTATCTAAATAATGGTAAAAAATCCGAAATTAGCCTTATGTGACAGCAGATCATCAAGTAGGCCTACAGTAACACTGGTCATCTTCACTGCGGTTTTCCAAACTTTTCTTTCATAAACTTCCGAATTCTCTTCAATGCAAGCTCCATAGTTGTAAGGAATTTGTTACAAAAAAGGAAGTTTTCGGCGCGCTCCTTGCGCAGCAAGTTCCAGATTCTGATACAGTAAAGCTCAGACTTTGAAAATGATCAAAGTTTTGGGAACTTTACCTGACTCTGGAAATGAAAACATGGGAATTTTTCTACACTCTGCACCCTGTCTTATAAAAGCTCTATATTTGTAAATATTTGTGTAGAAAGATCAAATTTTCTGCATTCTTGGTGCGTCACAAATTGCAGTTTAAAATGCAGTAAGGCTCACACTTCGAAAACAATCTTGTAAAGAGGTTTTGGAAACTTTCTCGGGCTTTGGGAATGAAAAAATGCAAAATTGGCCTATATGTGATATCAGATCAGCAGGTAGCACCCCTCAACTACCGTGCTGTTATCTCAATTCCTCAATTTTCTTTCATGGAATTCCTTATTTGGACGATATTATACCTCTTGGGCTTCAAATATTTGTATTAAATAAATTATGTATAAAAGATCCAACAAAGTTTTGGAAACAATCCCTGGCTTTGGAAATGAAACAATCTCACACCTGGAATATATCTGACATTATTTTATTTATCAAGTGGCACATGGTTAACTGTTGTCCTCTATTCCCTTTCATAAAATTCCAAATTTTTGTAGCATTAGTTCTCGAATTTATAATTTTTTTGTTTAAAGTAGGCAATAAAAGGTTTTGGAAACTAACTGAATTCAATGATCCACAAACTTTTTAAATTTTCACGTACTTCGACAACCTAGAATCCAAATACAATTTTCTGCGATACAAGCTTAATATTTTCAAATATATCTCTCGCCACAAAATGCACTTCGTACTTAAGAAAATTCAGAAAATATTGGTGTTTGCCCCTGGAAAGTCTAGCGACGTTCCTGGGACCTTCCTGGTCCTAGGACATGGCCTTTATGTTCAAGAGGGAAGGGGAGATTTGGGTTGTTTTACTGTTCAACAGTTCGAGAACCGACATCAGTGTTGTCTCGGGTGATCTGGTCAGGAGGCGTTGTCGGTTTCGGTTGGTCTTGGAAAGTACATATCGACGATGGGGTAACCCCATCATCGACGACCAGACCGACTTTTAATCGTACTTTTACACAGAAAATTGAGACTATAACCATGTCATTGACTTTGCAGTGTACTTTGGTAATATTTACTGGGATAGTAATTTAAAACAATCAAATTTATCAGATAATCCTGTTTTCAGTATAAAAATCCACTTAGACTGTATACACTGCTATTACCATTAAGGCATGTTTTTAAACTATCGGGGTTCTCTAAGCTGTAAATAAGCTCTATTATAGTTTTTGAAGGAATGAAAACATTTGAGGGACGGGAACTGCCCGCAAATTCTTTACATGCGAGGCCGTTGTACTTCCTGCCAGATTGCAAGCAATTTATCTTTTGGCATAGCTTTGGTACAGGAAACGGTTCGATACACTGCACTTTTCTAGCGGCCACTCCCTGGTTGAAACTACGTGGAAGAGCAAGGGATGGGTAAATCTTATTTTCCTATGTTACTAATTCTCCTAGAAAAGGCGTAGTCATACTCGTATAAGCTTATGGAAGATGTACTTTACTGCTAAAGACACTGTCATTTAAGCACTTGTGTGTATGTACGGACCACCTCTTGAGGATGCTTCTTTTACATTGATTTAACGTATGGAACGCGAAATCTGCAAGTATCATGTGACCACATCGGAGGGGAAGGTGATAACATGATGTGACTACGTAAAAACATGGTGTGACTATATACACACATGGTGTGACTTCGTAAACACATGCTGTGATAATGTTAAAACATGGTGTGAATACGTAAAAGCATGGTGTGACTTCATAGCATGGTGTGACTACGTAGCATTGTGTGACTACATAGCATGGTGTGACTACATTGCATGGTGTGACTACATAAAACATGGTGCGACCATTAAATTGCATTGTGAGGCAGGCGACGTCAACTGCATGTAGACTGTGGGTGTAATGAGAAATTTGTACGTGACTTATAAAATGATGGTGTGATGAGAAGTCGGCCAGTGACTGCCTAAGGTGAGGGTGTGATGATCTGATATAGTGCATTGAACTTTTCCTGGTGTACTCAAATGTGAAATAAACTAGGAGTAATGGCCTGGTTTAAATTGAAAATGCAAAAATGACTTCCGAAATATTATATAAAAGATACTTTGAAGAGAAATAAAAAGGAAAACTGTGAGATTTAGCTGTTACCTCAAAATACGTTTTGGATGACTGCTCTAGACCTTTAAATATGGCTAGTTAGGATAAGGATTACAAGTGCTTCGAAGCCGGGTTGTGGAAGGGGGGCTACATTCATCCCAATAATTTGCAGTTTGAGCTTTTCGTGTTTTTCTTCGAATATTATAATTAACCGTATGCTAGAGAACGGTCAAAAATACCTTTAAGAATGCAAATTGAAAAAAAAAACCCGTATCCGAGACTTGGAGAGCAGGACCGGGGTTTCGGGTCAATTAGCAGATAGACTGACCGGGTATGGTATTGCATATGGACCTAGCAATACCAACACAGAACAAGGGTGCCAATCCAAGGAGGAGGGGCCTGGCCCTCTAATGCCTCCGCCAACGTTCCCTACAAGGTCGCGTGCCCCGGACCCCTTTTGCACTGTATCTGCTTTTATCCTCAGTGAATGGTGCCACTTATTGCCACCATGTAATGTAGCCACATCATGCTGTATAGTCACACCACGTAACGTAGTCACACCATGCTATGAAGTCACACCATGCTATGCAGTCACACCATGCTATGAAGTCACACCATGCTATGCAGTCACACCATGCTATGAAGTCACACCATGATATGCAGCCACGCCATGCTTTAATGTAGTCACACCGTGTTTTTACATCATCACACCATGTACTAACGTAGTCACACCATGAGTTCATGTAGTCACACCATGTTTACGTAGTCACATCATGTTATTACCTTCTCCTCCGATGTGGTCACATGATGCTTGCAGATTTCGCGTTCCATATTAACGAGCCAGCTGGAGCAACCCTGATGTGCTTCAAAAGCATGCTTCAATGTACAGTTTTACATTAGTGACGATGTGCACTGTGTAGTAAGAAATTTCCTAAAGGGCTAACGACAGCCCAAATCTCTAACCTAATCCCTAACCCGAACAAAGAATACAATCTGTACAATACAACAGGCGCGTAGCCAGGATTGTGCCATGGGGCAGGGGGGGGGGTGGGGTCACGAAATGAGGGAAAAGTCTAAGGGTAGAGAGAAAAATATAAAAACGGTGTGTTTGCATTGCAAGGTTATAGGGGTTCTGACCCCCCCCTCCGTGGATACGCCACTGCAATACAATGGTAACAACCATTCAAGAGACACCTTGTTTCATCAGGGAGTTGTTATGGAGCCGTAGCAGCTTCCTGGTTTAATCAGTGCACATCTACCCAGGGAGCTGCTCCCCGATCCACAGGTCAGGCCTAGCGTTATACAGCACATATATTATATATCAGATATATACTACACTGTATGTATAACGCTAGGATGACATGTGCCCTGATCTACCTAATAAACTAGGATTGTGCCTGGATAAGGATGAGTCAGTATTAATCAGTTATAGGAGGATCTAGAAGTAGGTAGGTAAAGATAATTGTACTGTGTTACGAATAACTACGTTTAAAATTAGTGAGGACATTACCACCTATTTTGTCTAAAATCGAATTAAACACGAAGTTTGCCAGTCGTGCGGCCAGATAAGAGAATTATTATTTAAAAAATGCAGTCTCCGTGTTAATCGCCCAGTTGGGAAAATACGACTTTATGTTTCAAAGCATGAAAAACTGCAGAACGATGCAGCGCGAGGGCTACATATATACCCCACGCCCATTCTTGTTAAAAAAGATGCGCATCACCCCAGTTTATTGCTTCAGGACATACCTTGGGTATAAAACGCCATAATGCGAAATAAGAACACTCTCAGTGCAAGCTAAGTTATATGAACTACTCTGCATTTTCTGAGTTTGTTGTTCAACGGGCGGCCGTAGTATACAGCCCCTCAGATTCGTACCCTGCTTAATGGACTGCCTCCGATGTCCATATATGAAACGTTATGTAAGTTTGTTCATTCCTTTGCTACGCACTTATTTGTTTTATAGCAAGGAACGATAGACTGCATGCTTATGCAGTTTTCCTTTTTTGATATGTTTTTGCAATAGCCAACATTCATTATCAATAACGATTTACATTTTGAAGCTTTTACTTTGTATTTACATTACCAACGGTAAATTTGTTGGATCATGGAAGTACATGGTTGGATTGTAACCGTTATGTAGTTTGACAAAATTACTGTAATGCTCTTTCATGAATTAACCACTGTACATATGTAGTTTGTAACTAAAGAAAATGATGTGATTGTTCAAGATTAATCGTAGCTCATTCAATGATGGCAAAAAAGAGAGAGAATTGATAGACTACTGGTATAATTGTAGTTTGGATGAAGAATGACTGAATTTAAAGCAAGGAATGAATGCTTGAATACAGTGTTAGAGTTAGACCCTCTTAATGAATAGAAGAACTCTTAATTATGGGCCAACATTGTAGACATTCAGTGCAGAACTGATTCCTTTCTCATTACTCGGTCGTTGGTTATTTAAAGGGCCAGTCCTCTCACCCCAAACTACACTTCTTTTAGGGGGGTAACGGAAACTCTCAAATGGCTCAGTTTTTTTATTGATTCCTAATTCAAAACAATGCAGAGTACCAAAGCTTGTATTACACAGCATGACCTGTACTGGTGGTGTTTTGATAATACACATTGAACTTTTCTAACTGAGATTGTGTTTGGATGAGGATGAATTTTAGGCAATTGTGGGAGTGGGGGTTAAGTAAGAAGTTAGAAGAACTGGTACTGTTTGGGGTGAGAGAATTATGGTAGAATTAAGGTAGAAAACTTACTTGGACCCGAGCTTCAATCAGATCATCAGTGCGTCACTACCGGTGTTTGTGGGTGATGCCAACCCGCTCCCCAGATATTTTCAAAGCGATGTTTGTCGAGAAAATATAAAGTCTGTTGGGAAAAATCGGTTCTCCTTCAGAAATTTAGTTCGTCTAAAAAAAATACTCTTTTTGGGGAACATGTAGAAAATGTAGGGAAATTCGCAATATGATATCATGTTGAATTCGAAATTGAATACGGTTCAGACTTTTAATGTTTTGAATTGTGTCTGGAAACTATTCTGTTTGTAGAGAGGGTAATATATTTCATAATATGGCAATAGTTCCACCCCAGTTTTGCGGAAAAACAGTCTTTATACTAAAGTAATCCAGACTGTCGGGAAAATAAAGAAAGGTATTTTGAAAATGTTTACTATGAATAGAGAGCATGTTGCATATTTTAAAATTGCAGCCTTTGGGAATGAGATGCAAATCGCTTCCACTGCTTGTCGGGGCTGACTTAAGCCCAAGTCACACAACAGCGAATTTTATGAGTTTTACTGAAAATCTCCCCATCTTTGGTCGGAAAGAAACAAAAAATTGTCAAACTGTGTAAATATATGATGTCTATCGCAGGAGTACAAAAATCTAAGTAATACTAATTATTCCGTGACGTCACATCCGCCGACAGCTTTAATCAGACATACGTATTCCTGTAAAAGCTATTTGTCAACGTGACGTCACGAAAAAAATAGTTTATATTTCACTTTCGTGGTCCGTTCATACCGATCATATATTTTCACAGGATGGCAAATTTTTGGTAAGTTCCGACGATCGACGGAGCACATTTTAAGTGAAACTCATTAAAATCGGATCTTAATCCGATCCGATATTGCTGTACTGTGACCTGGGCTTTAAACAGCGTAATGCATTATGCAAGATAAGTAGTTGTTAGTCGTTTGCGGTTCATCTACTGTACCTTCAAATCCGATCGACGCTTGTGTTTAGTGACTGCAGGCAACCAATAGTGAGGTCTGTCTTCATTTATTGTCTACATGAAT
The DNA here is from genome assembly GCA_037179385.1 of Holothuria scabra. Classification (NCBI taxonomy): domain Eukaryota; kingdom Metazoa; phylum Echinodermata; class Holothuroidea; order Aspidochirotida; family Holothuriidae; genus Holothuria; species Holothuria scabra. The sequence continues at coordinate 19,710,531 of CM074181.1, forward strand.
TTTAAACCCTCATATTTAGTGAAATCGAGATTAAATTTTGTGTACAACCATCCAGGAAAACGCAAGCGATGAAATTGAGAGATAAAAAGGGAAAAGACCACAGTTACCGCCGACTAAAATCAGACCGTCACTTGCTTTCCGAGTTCGTCTATTTTACATTTCAAGCCACCATGACGGCAAAAAGGCATGAATTACAAAAATGTGTAATTTTCACCTGATTCTGAAACGCTTCTTTATGTCTTCTTTTACGTCACGTTCAGGTCAATGACTTTAGGACACTGAAATTATCCGAGGCAACTGGGTCTCAACCATGTGCGGCCATCCGTCTTTGAAACTGGGGGATGGGTCGGTGTCTTTATCACAGCGGAGCGCCACCATCAATTGGCGCGGAGCGTACAAAGAAACGGCCTTTTCCAGGTTATCTAACGTGATATCATAACAACTGCCAGAAGCGAATTTCATGAAAAGGTAGAAAGGCCTATCTTATAAGATATAGAAAAGTAAACGATTGCCTTAAAGGGCCGGGGATTAAGTTTCCGAATCGAGTGAAAAAAAAATCATTTAGCAGTGGCGTAGCTGGACTTTTTTCCGGGGGGGGGGGGGTGTGGGGGCAAAAACCCAGATTTGATTTAAGTATGAACGCCGTTTTTCTGGAGACATGATTTGCGGCGCGCGAAGCCCGACAAAATTTCTGTACATATTAAGCAAAGTTTTGAAAATGTAGAGCTTGTATTGGAGGAAGTTTTGGATTCTGGCTGCCCTATTTATGTAAAAATGTCGGGATAACTGAAGAGTCTGTATTTCTAATTGGCAAGTCCAAGATAGCACAGTTACCAAAGATCGTTGCTGCTACACAGTGTCATCTAAGACCTACCAATTGAGGCCTTACATTTTAAGAGTCAGGAGCTTATTCTAGGGAAAATTTGGAATTTACTGATAGAAAATTAATTAAAATAGCTCTTTAGTTGCCGATATCACTTAATGATCTGGTGGTTTTGTCATTTCCAGAGTTCGGAAAAGTTTACCAAACTGGTTTATGAGGGAACAAGACTGCAGGCATGCAGCAACTGAAAATTTCTGCGCGCGAAAAAATTTTGAATATTTGAAACAAATAATTACAAAAAATGGAGACAATTTCATGAACGGATGAAAGCAGAGTTAGAAAAACCACACAGTAGTTGACTGGGGTCACAAATGGCAAATTTCTGAATTTTTCCCTTTTTAGAGCCAAGGGGAACCGCCCCTGCCCCCTGTAACTACCACACTGTCATGGAGTATCATTGATTTCTTTATATTGTATATCTTCCATTCTTATAGTAATTTTTAGTTGTCTCAAGGCGTGTTGGTGCATATCAGAGCATTTCAGTTAGTTTCTTGTCTACACTGCTCTGGCTCTTTGTAGTTGTCTAATGAATCAACTCATATTTTTGTGTACACTGTTTATAATCACGTCTTTTATTCCTAATAAAGGCCTAAATAAATGTTAAGCAATTGTTTACGTTCGTCAGTCATTTGCTTAATTGAATAATTGATAATTCTAATATTTTTTAAATGAGACTGAGAGAAAGTCGATAAAACTGAACCGAAAGCAATAAAAAAGCAACAATGATTTTCAAAGTAAAAATCACTGTAAGAACCGTGTGGAGCTTAATCACCGGTCTGTATAATAAAATTCATTTGGAGAAGCAGAAACTTCCAAGTTGTAACAGAACTAAATCAGGAATTAAGTCTTTTGCAATTTTTTCTCTGCATATCACCTTGTCAGAAATGGATACCGTAATTATTTTCTATTACTAGCAGAGAAATAAACTTATGAATGATCACTTCGAGGTTGATGGGCGATCGAGGATAATGGTGCATATGTGTAACATGTCCATGTTTTCGTTACGCCATGGAAGGGTGTACAGCAAGTCACATTCATACGTTGCCTTCTATATTTAGAGACACGGTTTAATGTTACATTTTAAAGCGTGGGTTTTTGTTACCTTTTACTTTTCCGTTCTATTAAAGAAATTTTCATATTAGCACACTTAATTTTTTACATGATTTCCGAATCTGAAAGTTTGTTTTCATTGGGGGGGGGGGGGTATCGGGAGATATATCCCCCATCCTCCCCCCTCCCCCGGATCGCCGCCCGTGAACATGATTACAAAAATTTCGCTACCCATTCAGGCAGCTTTCCTTCACAGTTTTGGAGTAACACAATGCCCAAAATGGTCGAACATCCAATTTCTTTCAAATATTTACCCAAAATGGAAGAGTACCATAGTAGGTAACATAAACGAAAAATCAAGAAATAAACAAATTTCGACGTATCCCAGGATTAAATTCCATCAAACAAAAACAATTTGAGACCATGGTTTAGACTGTGTCTTTGGACATTTTCCATTCAATATCATTTATTTCAGTTTAAAACCAGTTATTTAGAAAACCAGTTGAGAGTACTGTCATGCAGTATGGTGCACTCTCCCTGACCTTTAACAGACGCCATCTTGTTGTTTACGAGCAACTCTCCCTTCCTTTTGTCCTAGATTCCCAGGGCCCATCCTGTTTCCAGTCACGTGTTATCGGTGAACGCGACATATTACTCCATCTCAGTTTATAAAGATTGTCTAAGTTTGACCATCTGTTATCACTGGCGGCGGAAGCGGGGGCCGGGGGGGGGGGGGGACACGTCCCCCCTAAATTTCTTAGCGAGGGGACGTCCCCCCCTAAAATTCTTAGTGAGGGGACGCCCCCCAAAAAATCAGAGAAGAAGTAAAAGAAACTTGGGAGCCTTGAACCAATTCAAAGTTGAGACTATAGTTAACCCACCACCGAACAGAGCAACCGAAATTGACTTAGCCTATGTTCTGCCATTGTTTGGCTGATTCTTGTCACGGTCCCCTGCGACCATGCTCTATGCCTGTGACCTAGTATTTGGCTGCAAATCATTACAAGAATCTGGCAACCTCGCCCGGTCCGCAAACCAGGTGTATGTAGTATATCGCTTGTCCAGTGAAACCAAACCTTCATATCGAAAAGTTTCGATCATAAACCTCACAAATGCGTTAAAGTGTGTGGGCGCATGGTGTATTGTACGGGTTTTCCCTTGATGTAGTACTCGGGGTTGTTTTTAAAGGTCTGTCTAAATTGGATGTGTGATTTTCGTACTTTTACACACCCAGTGAATACTCTTTTGACTGGGCACACCCTTTAATTTTGTCGTTAATCATTTATTTATGGGAATTGATGTCTATACGCAAAAATGTGCTTTTCACCTCAAATTTACATAATTTAAAGGATTAATACTTCTAGCCACAAGTATTATCGAAATGGCTAAACGCGTTTCTGGTAGCTCCATGTCATAGGTAGCAGGAGGAAAAGAGTTGGTTTATTTGGATCTTTAATTTTGTCGTAAACCGCGTTTGTGTGACATGAAATGACGAATTATTTGGGGGGAATTCCCCAAAATTATGACGTCACAAAATTTTGAAATAGTCAAAAAACATGTATTTCGAATGAAAATGGGCGTTTCATGGGTTGCTCTCATCTAGACATATCATTTCGAAGCATAACCGATTAAGCTAACCTTAATTAGAACAATTTAGGAATTTTGGTGAAAAATGAGCAAATGATCGTTTTTGTACAAAACTTTTCGAAATGTACTGTACTAGTATTTTCCCTCCGCGAGAAGTGAAACATTGCCATTGCCATCACGTGAACGAACAGTTGACCAGTATTCACTCATCATAGGCGAGTCATTCACTTAGAGTAGGCTATTTCCACTACATTTGTTCATCCAATGTAATGTTGCGTAATTGATGTCACATGCTTAGGCTTATGTCGTTGCGTTATATCTATGGGAAAATCGCCGAATGGTAGCTCTGTTCGAATGACGTGTGCGTAAGTACATGACCGTCCGGTTGGAACTTTGGAAGAGTAAGTTGAATTCCTACAACTTGAAACCGGCTCGAATCGAATGTTTTCTCAGCTGGTCCACCCCTTAGGCTGAACTTCTTGGAAATACGCGGGATCTCATACAGACGTAATTAAGTGAGCCAACTCGAGCCCATGGCCATGGGCGTCCGCAGAAAAAAAGTCAGGGGGGGAGGCAAAATTTCTAGGGAGGGGCAAAACCTCCAAGTCACCATGAATAGACACAAAGCATGCGAAAATTTCAGCCCAAAATGCCTCTCAGATCGCCGGAAATGGCATTTCTAAAGCCTATTTTTCGCATAGAAACTTGGAAAACACGTTTTGTTCTGGTTTTTGCTTTGATTTTTATACGTTTTTTCAAATTTTTGATTTTCTGCGGACGCACACGTCCATGGCCGTAAGAGAAGGGGGTGCAGCCAGTGGCGTAGGCCCCCCCCCCCAGATTTTTGCTTCTTGATAGAGTAATTGAAAAGAATAAAAATAAAAAAATGTGCAGACATTAAAAAAAAAAATCATGGATGAATGTGTGTAAAACACATTTTGTCCGCACGTATGAAATCATGCAATAACTTTAAAATGCCTACTTTCACTATATTAGCCTACCGGCCTACCGTTTGTGATCTGCACTGTCGTTTATTGCATTTCACTTCGAAGATGAAACGAAAGTCTCGACGACAAACTTTAATGTGACCTTGTTAGGTTAAGACCCTTTCTGCCTTTCGGATGGCTGATTGATTTACTGATAATAAGGCAATCGTACACTGGAGACCACTCTTACACGACCATTCCTATACTTTATTATACACAAAATATGCCGTAAGCAGATTAGGGTAAGGTACTGCCTTCGGATAATTCTTCCCTTCCATCCTTAACAAGTAGGCCTATGTCGTGCCTCACTCTTGCGCATGACAAGTGCCACTGTAGGACGATTTTTTTCAACAAGTCCTCTTTTTACTAGTTGGCACTGGCGTCCGGGGGATTTGTAAAATGTCCACAAGGTCCGGATTTCATGTGTTTCCCACATGATCCATACTTCTGCTTTGAGGTTCAATTATTTTGAGGGATTTATTCGTAGTATTTTAATTTTGACTACGTAATGTACCGATGAACAAATACTGCACCATTTTGCACATTGTTTCTTTGGTAGTATGTATTTCTCTTGTAAAATCTCTACAAAAACTAAAAATATTTTTATATTTTTCATGCTCCCCAAAAAGGTAAAATCCGAAAACTCAGGCCTATAATCAGTTCAAAGTTTTGCCAAACATAGCACCATTTTGCATCTAGGAAATCTAACGCAAAGGAAGTGTCTCAGAAGGGGACACAACTACTTTTGGTTTTCCTGTCACTGCCTTAGGTAAGCTGAAATCCATTCAAATATTGCCGCATTTGCGGCTGGGTACATCCAGTTTGAAACACGTGGGAAGTGCCGTTTCCGGCCATCTGGAGGGGTTTTAAAGCCCACAATTTTCTTGTACGCTCCGCGCCAACTGATAGTGGCGCTCCGCTTAGATTCAAATATTGCCGCATTTGCGATCTATGTGCTTCTGAAGTTTACAATTTTTCCCAAGGGAAAGGGAGATACCGGCTCCCTTTAGTCTCATCCCCCAGGCCACAGATCAAAAGTGCCCAGTTTTGGGGTCCCTAAAACGTGTATGTATTGCCATTTTTCATAGATGGATTTTTTATTCTCATTATTGAGACATCGCAGACATGAGATTCGTATTTCAAGGCTGGGTACATCCAGCTTAAAACACATGGGAAGTGCCGTTTCCGGCCACCTGGAGGGGTTTAAAGCCCAAAATTTTCTTGTACGCTCCGCGTCAACTCATGGTGGCGCTCCGCTTAGATAGTCTTGCCGTGCCTGACCCTCGGAGGTACCAGCCCCCCCCCACTTGTTACCTAGGCCCCCCAAAAATCCCATCCTGGCTACGCTACTGGGTGCAGCCTTGCTGAATCGGGCAGACTTTGGTGCCTCAGTCAGGCAGAGGCGTACCAGGCTATAAGGGGGGAGACTACCCCCATATTTCCGCAAAATCTAAAATTTAGGCAGGAATTTGAAAAAATTTGGACAGCCACTCGAGTTTTTAAAAATGTCATGGTTTTTTTTCAAGAAATTCCTTAGCGTGTTCGAATTTAAACAGATATCATGCTCGAAAAAAGGAAAGAAACGTTATAGTCTCGGTATTTTTTTTTTATTTATGGAAAATCAACTTAAAAATGCTACACATTCGGCCAGAATAAAAAGCTATTGTTGAGTTTTACATCACAGTCTTTCGCAATATACAATGCCCGAAATGGTCAAATTAGGCTACACGAATATCCAAATTCTTTCAAGCATTGCCCGAAAAAAGTATCATATAGTTCTGGTTACACATTTATGAAATATCAAAGAGATAAATCGCGACACATTTGGGAAGCCTGTCACTTATTGGAAACACAATCATTCCGTTCAGTTTGTTTTTAAATTTTGTGCAAATCTTTGCCAAAATACAGAAAACGAAACATATTCAAACTAATTTTCGTGAAAATAAAAATGATAAGAAATTTGCGACACATTCGCGTAGCTTGTGAAAAAAAAGTTTTTCCTCATCAGCCCCAGTTCAAACTGTGGTCTTGCAAAAACTTTGCCCGGACATATTCGGGTGGAAGTTTGAAAATGCTGGGACGTTTTCAATTGCCAAACACTGGCGGCGGAAGCGGGGGGACGGGCACGTACATGTTGAATTTAGCCAAGAGCCGCAATAGATCAATAATAATAATAAAAAAAAGGTTGGAAACTAAAACGTTGCAAGCATGGGATCGGAAATGTAATTTCCGGTCGTCTGAGGGGTACAAATTTTTCAAAAATTTTCTCTACGCTCCACGCCAACCCGACCATGGGTGGCCATACAGGCCGCTTAGTCATTTGGGCAGAATTTCTTTTTTCCGGGCAGCCTCTTCTGCCGACTCAAACTGAAATACTACCGAACGCTAGTATGGCAGAGATTACGCCCTGGTAGGGCGGAAGTCGTGTAAAAAGTCCACCACCCCCCCCCCCCCTCCTCCACACCTTAGAGAAAGCCTCATACGACCATGCTCGAGCCCGGTGACTCGGGCTAGAATGACTGTGACCCGGTCTCGACAAAGCATTCACTGTGACCAGAATTAGCCTACGTTGTTTCGGGAACCTTCCCTGAATTGAGTTAGGGTCAAAATACTGCTAACTATACCAAACCCGTAACGAGGGGTTATACTGTACCGCTCACTCTTTGCATGACGTAGCAAAGTAAAACTTTGTTAACTAAATTAGTGATTCCCACTTTTGTGTAATGCCGTAACACTCTTTTATTTTTATAGGCGATTAATATACAATATTCCAATATTTCAATTTTAAATAATTTTTGTAAAGTTACTACCAGTAGTAAAAACACTTTCTAGGACAACACCACAAAAATGTAGGATAGTAGGAATTCAGTATGAGATATTTTCTGTCATATAGTGGAAGGAGATTTCATTAAAAAATTATTTTCCTTGATACAGCACTTCCACTTATACCGGATTTTGTTTAATTATTAAATTAAAACAACTAGGAAGGAAAATCATAATTTTCAATTTTAATTGTTTTGTATCAAAAGATGTCGTTCGAAATACTTTCAGTAATTATAAGTGTATTTTAATAGCTCAAATAACAAAGAAAAACTTTTTTTCTATCTCATGAATGTAAATTGGTGACCCTATATCAGGAAAGTATTTTCCGATCCTTGGAGGGATTACCAAAGTCTGTCATCGCCACATATTAATGCACGGAACAAGGCTACCGAGTATACTTCACTCTTCACATCGCTAGAGCTAGGAGGATAGTTTGTGTTCCCTAAGACCCAGCTGAAATTATTATCAAAAGAGAAATTGAACCCACTTTAACATAAGGAATCCAATAATTGCCACAGAGTGGTGAAAACATCGCAATGGTGTATATATCGGGTGGTAAGTTTAGCGGCGAGGCCCTACCTTACGTTAACGTTACTGGTTAACAAAAGTTAAAGGTTAACGTTAGGCCTAACGTTACGGTAACTTCAAATTATTCCTTTGCAACCAGCTATAACTGTAAGTCTGTATTATTAGTGTAGGCCTAGCCCTTGAACAGGACCCAGCATTACGTTCCTATGCTATACACTTCATTTCTGGGCCCTTGCCCGGTATACACAAAAACACAGCTCATTTGCCTACTCACGCGTGAGTAGGCATCCCTCACGACCCCCAAAAGATACCTTCTCTCACCAAACTTTCCACAGATGATCTTTGTCATCACATTCACCTTCCACACAAGTCTGTTAATGAAATAAGGCCTTTAAAAGGGAAAATTTTGGCAGGATAATTCTGCGAGTAACGTTAAGCCTGTGCAGAGTAATTTTTCAGTCGAAGAAGTCAGTGTTTGTCATGTGATCTCATATAAAACGGGGAAACCTACGCAGTGACTGTACAATTTCGTAATGTACAGAGAGCTTACTATATGACGTACAAGTATTGACTAGCCGCGCTTACTAATTGGTGTTCAATAGCTTGTCGAGCGGAAGTCCTTCCCATCATGCAACACAGTAGCAGCCGATCAAGCTGTCAAGATGTCGATGTTGCTGTGAAGGATGGCACCACTTTTTTCTTGCCTTTTGCTATGAATTCGCTGGTATTAAACATTCCAGAAGATATAAATGGTATTAAAGAATGCTCAAAATCATTATGTTAACTCAAATCTGTTCCATGAACCATACCATCGTAATTAGAGCTCAGTTTGTTGTTTTGGCTTAAAACGTCGTTACCTTTGTACATGTAGGCCAGTGACCGTAGTAAGGAGTGACTACAAGGAACGGATTATACGTTCACGTTCAGTGACTAGTGTAGGCCTAGCTTATTAACCCGTCTTCAGTCGGTCGGAGCTTGTCCTTTTGTTATATACTGGGCTTATCATAAGTCGATCACCCAATAAAGTTTGTTAGCTACCACAAAAATATGAAAACATTGACAAAAATCAACAAAACTTGACATTTCTAATTTTTTAATAGGCCTAGCCTATGTCTTCTTCTTTGTGCTATATTTTGGTGTTGTTTGAGCTAAGTAATGTGTAGAAAATAAATCTTGAAATGTAAGAGGCTTTGGAAGTACGATGTCGTTATTCGCATGGATCCGTGCCAGTTGGGAATTATTATCAACAATTGGCATGGATATTATTGACCAATCGCAGACGCTGAAACTTCTTCATCATACTCATAGCTGAAAACTTTTGCTGCGAAAACAAATGTTGATGCTGCTAATACTTATAGTGCCAGCACATACAGCTCAGCTGTGTCACGATTTTGTCTGGAGAGTGCTTGAAATGAATATATGTTACTTTGTCTGCTGCCCTCGATTTCATTTACATATTGGTTTATGTCCACTTGTTCAATTTACATAGTGGTATTTATATTTTGTGTACTGTATTGTCTGCGCATGTGTACCCACGCTAGCTAATCCTTTTGCTTTGTGTATTGTGCTTTGTGTACTTCATTGTGTATTGCCGTTCTGTTTATTGCCCCACGATAGGTTGTAATGTTCTTTGTGTACTGTATTGTGCATTGCGGTTCTTTTTATTATCCCCAGGCTAGGTAACTCTGAAAGCTTGTATAATGTGATTTGTGTACTGTACGTACTTACGTATGTAATATAGGCATTGGTATTTATGTTGCAGAGGCATGCACACACAGTTACCCATTTATATCTTATATTTCCATATTGATTTGGTTATAATTTCGCAATGAGCAAGAGGTGGATGGATGATGTGGCAGCTATATGCTGCAGAGTGAATTTAAGAGGAAGAAGACAATGAAGGAAGACTTTGTAAAACTGTTGAGGATTATGAAGGCAGTGAGGACTATTCTGGAGACAGGCCTCCCTACGAAACTGCAGGAGAAGCTTTTGCTAGACCTCTATAATGTATCAACCAATGATGTCAAACTGTTTAAAGGCTTAGGCCTAGCAGCCAATGACATGGCTAGTTATGATTTTTCTGGGCCTGTAGTTGTGTCTCCACCAACAAATACTTGTTTCAGATGTTCCGTGCTTCTACATGTTCAAACAACATGCCCAGTATCTATCATTCACACTGGTGGAATAGCAATGGCGGAGAAGGTGTCCCTCAGATGTTCAAATTGCGTCGAAACCTACCAATACTCTAAGTATGGATGTTCCGAGCGAGGGTTTCGATATTATGACAGCCCCAGGGATTTTGTTGAGGCATCTGATGTTGTATTCGTATCAAATATTGTGTGCGAGATGCAATGTTCGTTGTCATAAGTAGCCTAGGCTATATTATTAGACTAACGTTATTCTTGATGTTATCAGCATATTTTAGGTATAGGAGTCGATGTAGCCTAGCCTATGCATAGTCCTGGTTCCCCCATAGTCCTTTAATTAATTAATTAAAACAGGTAGGCAGTGGCATTACCTGATACTACGTATGCAGTCCTTTGTTTCAATTTTTGAATTTTTATGCGTTCTTAATGACTATTCTGACTTGTTATTAGACAGGTAGCATCTTTGTGCAGTACTTCAAAGTATCTGCACTCTTTAATCCCACCCACAGCACAAAGATGCTACCTGTCTAATAACGAGACAGAATAGTCGTTAATAACGCATAAAAATTTAAAAATTGAAACAAAGGACTGCATACGTAGTATCAGATAATGCCACTGCCTACCTATTTTAATTAATGGACAAATAGAGCACCTACTAAGCCTCTTTAGGGTGGAAGTCTGTAACTGATGCATTTTCATAGACCTCACCCAGCACAGAGATACATAAGATAACATTGCTATCATACCACCCCTAGTATTTTTCTGAGAGCTGATAATACTGTAGTTAAAAATGGCCAAACAGTGGACACCAAAACGTGACATAAAAATACAATTGTTTAACAAAAGACTATCAGACACAGAACAAGGGTTAGATCTCATAATGTATGCCATATGAAGTGGATCACATCACTTTATTAAATGTGACGTAGCATGGGGACAAATATTTCGGGAATTATTTCCTATGAGCTACACAAGGGTACATATGTAACATTTGGTGTCCACCCCGTTACATACGTCACACAACTCTGAGAAATGAAAACTGCAAGAACTATAGATTGATTAGAGGTGTGTTTGTCAAGACCTAGGCACCAGCAGTTCATATCCACATGGGCTTGCACATAGCTCCTACAGTATCTGTACAGAAATATAAGGACACAAAAATTGGATTTGTGACGTATGTAACATTGGTGTCCACCCACCCAGTTCATATGTCACAAAGCTAGTACTGCAGCCATACAGCCACACAATAAATTTCCAGTTGTATACACAGGTGAGGTATATATCACAAGAGCCCATAAGATTGTCTTTTAGGTAAGTATTGCCATTTGTGGCAATGTTCACAAAAAAAGCCACTGTATGTGAATTACAGACTTGGTGTCCACCCCCTTGGTGTCCTGTTACATACGTCACAAAAAAAAATCAAATTTCACCAAAATAGCTTAGTTTTAGGTAGAATATTAGGCTCTTTGTGACACTGCCATTAACAACTTCAGAAGAATGAGTAATATACATAATATTATTTTTTTTCTGAAGAATGAAGGATTCGAAAATTTCAAATTTTGGGTTTGGATATTGTTACATACGTCACAATTTTAGTCCAAACTCTGTATTACAAACACCTGACTTAGGCTGACTCTTTCCAGACACATAGAATATATATACTACTGTACATCACTTAATCTGTGCAAAAATAGTCAGCAGTGTTGTAATACATTCTGGTTCAATCCAGTAAATGCACATTTTCAGTGTTTTAAGAACAAATAGCAGCATTGTTACGTATGTAACGGTGTCCACTTTTCTAACGTTGTGTTTCGGAAGCCTTTTCATACAATACACATTTTGGGCATTTAAGTAACTCAGATAGGCAAGAAAAATATGATAACACACAAATATCTTATTTTTTTTTATCATACTCAATTACAAGCATGTAAGTGGACACCATGTTACATACTGTACGTCACACTTGTAGATGAATGACCTTTTCTCTGAAATATCACAGTCAATTACCTGTATATTCAACTACGTATCTTCCTATTTGATGAATTGTAATTTTGGGTTTGCATGTCACACTTTCATTACCCATTATTGAAGGATGACTATATACGATCTTATTATTAATAGGGTATGCCACCTCGGGTATAATCCTTGAATATTTCTTAATGGCTAAACGTGTCAGTTTTACGCAAATCAACACTTTGCCGCTATCTCTAAAGTAAAACGATATCAATGCTATAACGCCGTAAACATTCACAATGAAATTTTTTAAAAAAGGTCATTACATATTACATTTTTTTGCCCCAAAATGGCACTCCCACAGACTACAAAGTTTGGGTGAAAGCTCTGTTGCCGTGCCTGAATGTCAACACGAGGCTAGCTACGTAAGAAGGAACATACCCTATTGGTGATAATTCCAATGTCCATTGCAAAGCAGTGCGAGGGAAGTTCACTAACATAACGTCGTTTGTTTACAATCGGTAATTTTTGGCATGCAAGAGAATACCATAATACAGGACTCTGATTAGTTGATAATTTTAAATCAGTGTTTTAAAAGGAGAAGCTTCAAGCTCTGACAGTAGTATGCCTGCTTTTTGAGTAGGAAAGCGTTCCAAAATTCAACATCAAATTGATATAGGCCTTGGAAAGTATAATTTTCTTATTTGACTGTTTTCTGTTACGTTTCTTTTACTTGTCATTTTGCTTTAAAACAAAACGAGACGATTAAACCTTCTGACAAATCAAAAGTTTTTGAACTTGGGAAGGTGATTGCTTTACATATCCAATACAGATGTAAATGTTACCATGCATGTCTTATGGAGTATGCCTTACAAAATGCTCATATCTTTTAGTCACCATAACACCGGGTTACCCAGGTACCTGACGGGTATGGCGATAGGGTACCCAGATCCTTTTTTTAGTACCCTTGCAATTTAAAACAAAACGAGACGATTAAACCTTCTGACAAATCAAAAGTTTTTGAACTTGGGAGGGTGATCGTTTTACATATCCAATACAGATGTAAATGTTACCATGCATGTCTTATGGAGTATGCCTTACAAAATGCTCATATATTTTAGTCACCATAACACCGGGTTACCCGGGTACCTGACAGGTATGGCGATCGGGTACTTGGATCCTTTTTTTATTACCCCTGGGCAATTCCATGGTAATGCCGTGACGCTTTGGAAGCAAAATTCACATTTCAAGTGGAAATAACTGAAAGAGCTTTAATGTTGGGAACAAACTTTTATTTCAATTCTACTCCTACTGTCACAAAGTTAATTTAGAAAGGTCTTTTGTTCAAAAAGTGCCCTAAATATGAAAATATGAATATTAATGACTGTGGTAACGCTGTGACGCTGAAAAGGACATGCATTTTTGGACCACTCACAAATTGTTAAAACCCTGTGCAGTTTAAGGACTTTTTGCAGTTCCTTCATATTAAAAACATTTTATACACTGTTATCTATAACAGTTTGGTGAAATATAAAATAAAAAATTATGATTTTGGTAGATATGATAAGAAAAAAATGGGGTAAGGCCGTGACGGTAACGCCGTGACCAAAGCCTGACTATATGGGAAACGCATGTTAAAAAAAAATAAGTTAGTAAACTGACAGGAAATGGTGATATTGATAGTCAGAATATTTCTAATGCATTTAGAAATCAGTAATTTAGATGTTTTAGAAAATATTGGCTTTGAATTTGTGATAGAAAGTAGAAATTTCCACTTCAGACATAAGGTGAAAAATGAAGAGCTATATAATCTACACACAACTCCGGTCAAAATGAAATCAAGAAGAGCGCTATAGCTAGGCCTACTGCATTACAAATGACATTAACTGTGAAGGCTCCATATAGTAATACAGTATAAATGCAGTTCCACCTCATTGGAAGAGCAAATATTCCCTTCATAAAGGGTGTTGAATGACTTGAGCCTCAAGTTTAATATTGTAAATTTAGTGTAACTTTTAAAAATCTAAATGTATGCCAGTTTGAAGCATTGGTGCAATCATATAAATTGCTTTGCTTAGGCTTGCAGTGAGTCTTAAATCTCCAAAATAGAACAGTATTGGCCAAACATGTTGGGTCTAATATCAATAACATTTTTAAATTAACTTAGGTTTGTGTCCTCAACTTTAACAAATTGACCCTCTAGTTGCCTTCTCCAATCTCCACAAAATATTTGGTAGTGTACTGTACAGAGCTTCAAGTGTACTACTGTAGGACACTTTGTAGATGATAAAAGATTTTTTTTACATTGTTTTAGTAAAACAATCTTAGAACAGAAAGAGGAAAATAGTCATGCTCTCAGTCAGTGTGCCATTATCTTGCCTCCCGAATTGGAAGGTTCTGTAAAGTGATAGAGTTCTCTGCATTAGACTGCTTCACCATTTTGGATTGTAATATAATGGTGGTGTCTACTATACTTTACTGCATTGTCTGTGTGATTGTTTCTCCTGCTGCTAAGCCTATGCTTCTTGTAGATTTTCTGTTATCCAAATCTTTATAAAATAATGGTTGTTATGCTCAATGGTAAACAGGGAGTGTACCATGGATTGACTGGATGCTGTAAACAGGTGCTAGTCACTACTCAATCTAGCAGACCACTCTAGCTTCTGAGCATAACAGGGGGATTGCCATATCAAAAGAAAGGTTACAGTTGTGCATTTCCTCTTTGTACTATCACAGTGTAAAAAAAGTTGTCAAACAAATCTTTATCATACAGTAGGTGCTGTTACTTCAGTACCAGCAACCACAGTGACTATAATTGTAAGTCCCTATACAGTAAATAAGTGCCTGTCACGGTGTTACTGTCACAGCGTTACCAAAAAAGTAACACCGTGACATATTTCTAATTGGTTTAATTAATTAACTATGAGAGAAATCATGACTTTAGTGCATGGAAGTTGTAGGCCAGGGGGGTGTGATTTGCATTATAAAAAATATTCCACTCCAATTTGTGCATCTTACATAATATTAAAAAATTACAATATTAGGGTAATGCCGTGACATAATGAGACAACTTACATTTGTTGCTCATTAGTGGGGAAGACATTGCTGAAGTCATAATTTGATTTCAAATGTTGTAAATGTATGAAAATAACTCCATGATAGAGTATGAATTCATAGGAAAACCTCAATTCAGTTGTTGCTAGAAAGCATTTTATTGTTCCATATTTTGTGAAAATATTGACACTTTGATTGCTGCTAATTAATTATACATGTAAAATGACTTAATTTAGGTTTTTTTTTTATGAACCATTTATTTTATTGGAAAATTCAACTTTTTAGCTTCAATTTGATACCAAATTTACTAAAATTGGAGAAGTTTTAAAATTTGATGGTCATGTCCACTTTTGCATGGAATTGCCCCCCTGCAAACACTAAGATTAACCTCTCGTTTCAACACCTTTTCAGCATGATATACTGCACAGTATGTAGTAAAAGAATACATGAACAAACCTAATGGCAATGTTAATAATCTAGTAAAAACTGCTGTTCATTTCCTTCATCCAAGTCTTCAAGTTCAAATATTTCATTATCAGTTTAATTTGAAATTTATGTCATAATTTTCTGTTCTATTACTTCAGGTCAAGTTTGTGACTCTCGATCTCCATGGAGACTATCCTATATTCCGGAGATGTTTTGGGGTGTTGTTGAGTTTGTCATTCTTTTGTAAGTTAAAGAAAGATTTAAATATTTCCAAAACATTTGCATGTACTCTAAGATATGCAGACATTCAGTACAATACTGTAGTTATTCCTAATCCAGTCAATTGGAAAAGTTCCTGTAAAGTTCCTATTCATGTTCCCCAGCAGTTTGGAATGGAAAAGAAGGGGTCTTCCACCAGTTCAGTGCTTGCTCAAATGATTTGTTTTTTTCTAAATTGGCAAAGCTACTTCATAAAATATAAATTAATTGTTAGTTAATTAGTTAGATGGGGTTTAACAACACACCAACACAAACGTGTTGCATAGTGTCACCAAGTTGGACAAAGTAATAATCTAGGGTAGAACTACCTGAAAAAGAAAAAGTGAAAAGGTAGAACGAGAGGCAGTTTCTGCTAAGAAGTTAGCAAGGCAGGAGTCATGTCAAAAATTTCTACAAAGTCTACTTTCTTTGAGAAAGCCAAGAATAAGGGGAGAATCTGTTTGTTCAAACATAAGTTTTCAGGTCAGGCACAGTGTAGTATTTCTGGTGGATATGGGAGCATTTATAGCAGTCAAATATTGCACCAGTAGTAGAACTTGAGAACTGAAAGTTTTTGCAAAGGCTTGAACTTTGAAAATCAAACTAAAAAGCTTTGTCTTGTTGAACTCTAGAATACTCTGTAGATTTTGGGATATTTACAAACATGTATATATAGAATGGTATACACTACATGATCACATCATAAGAAAAATTTGACTTTGGTAGTTCTTGTGCATTCACCAGGAAAAATTTCTCTCTGCAAGCCTTCCATATTGTAAACATATTGGGCTATTCCTCAACCACACAGTAACTGAACATACTCTGTTAGAAAAGTTGCATAATTTATTTCATATTTTGACCATGATTTTTGGTAGTTAAGAATTACCGCAATACCCTAGTATTGAATTGTGTCTTTGAATCCAAAACTTGTCATCAGAAGGAAGTGTATAAGCAAGTTCTGTTATTTGTTTTGATGACTGTGCACATGCCCACATCCTTCCTTCGATAAACAAGCCAACCCTGCACCTAAAACATGTTCTAAAATTTGAGTTTAAATGAAAATTAGGTGACATCATTCTTTCTTAATCCAACCATAACATTGGGAGGAATCATAAGTGTGGTTTTGTGCAGTGGACTTTGTCTTAATTGCACTTTTGGTGTAAGTACTGTATATACATTTTAATCTGCTGTAAAGTACTGTATGGGTCATTCCATGGGGTTGGGGTATCAAAGTGTGACATTCATGTCAAATTTTAAATTTGGTAGATTTGGTGCAAATCATTGTTTTTTTCTTAAAGAATCATTCTAAGAAGAAGAAACCATGAAGAATTTCTTCATACAACTAATATACATTACATAATCTTGATTTCATTTTTTCTCATATGTTTCACTGTGGTAATATTACCTATGCAACAGAGACACCGTGTCTTACAGACCTCCAGTACAAACAGGTTGACCTACAATAACCATAATCTAACTTGGCAACTTGTCATCAACATAAGCAGATTCTATAGCTCATGTTTTATGTATTCCATGAAAAAAAAGAGAAATGGTATACCAAATCAATTTTTGTGGGAAGACAACTACATAGTACCTACGCAACAAGTCTACCTATGTAACATGTTGACACCATGAACATACTCGCAACTTTCATGATCTGTGTGCTTCTAATTATTGCCAAATCTGCATGGATATGACTGTTGCAATTGAGTGAATTGACTTTCACATATTAATATTTTTTGTTTGAAGCAAGAAGGAAATGCATCCTAATCTTGGGTTTTATTATACCTACGCAACAGTTGACACCATAAGTAAATTTCATCTGTATAGGCTTTTTAAAAGTATATACCTTGATTCTACAACTTAGATTCTTTGTTTACCAAGGTAACTTGTTGACCTTTTGCTGTTGGAGTGAGTGTGGTGGTAAGGGAATTTCAGTGGCAAGTCATGTGAAGCAAATATACCTATGCAACAAAATGACACCGTGCGTTGCATAGGTATGACTAATTTCATTCAAACACTGAGAAAAAAGTTGGTTCCATTGCAATTGTCTGGTAATAACAAATTGTTTTATCACCTGTGTTTTGCAAATGCCTGGATTAGGCAAGGTAAAGTTACATCTGTAAAGGGAATAGGGAGGGCCTAATTTCTGCAACATTTTATGTCACAAATTTTTCAACAATTTTTCATGTGACACCACCAAAAAAATTGGGAAAATCTCAAAAAATCATGGGGATATGTCAGTTGTATTAAATATAAAAAAACAAACATTTAATGCATTTCATCCCATACCAAACTTAAATTGATCATGTATTCACATAAGATTTAACAAGTATTTCTTACAGGTTATACACATATGTATTGGTTGTGACCCAACCCCGTGGAATGACCCGTATGGCTGAGTCCTTATTCCAGGGTTGGCTATTCAGATTTATGCTTAAAGTTGTCTGCACATACTGCAGGAAAACAGGGGAACACTGTACACTATGTTCTGAGTAGGGCTGTGAAGGTGTAGCATTTAAAATACTAAAACGACCGTACATGGTATAAATGTTTGGTACAAAGCTACAAGCGATTAATTGCAAAACCTGTTTTGGACAGTTTTTTATCCATACATACTCTGATGATCCCTGGTTTTTGTTTTGTTAAATGGAACATTCTGGGCATATTTGAACCTTGTAGGCTTCAAAGTATCAGAATAATTTAAATATTATTTCTACATTAGATTCAGTATCAGTCACTACTGTACATACTGAAATTACTATTTTTGTGATAAGGTATTTGAGATTAATCGCAAAATGATCGCAAATTTTTGAGGTTAAATATATATTTATTTTGCTAAATGTTCACAGCCCTAGTGCTGAGCTTGGTTTGCATATCCTGGGCCTACCCTGTGCCTGACAATTCCATGAGCCAATGAATTACAGAACCAGCTTATTTGACTATCGTGCATACCTCTGATAAACTCACTATGTCCATAGACCATAGTAAATTTTGTTTAAAGGGAGGTTTTGACTACCAGTCATAATCTGACCTTTCTGAGGAGGAGTGGATCCTGCAGACTAAGAAAGAACTTTAATTTTGTTCTTCCAGGGGAACATATTATATTTTACAACTTGTTGAATAAATTACAGTTGATTAATGACATTTTTAGTGGCCTTTATTCCTTTCAACTCAATTGTTAAGCTTCAGTAATGTATCAAATACATGTTTTCTTTCTTTTCAGTTTCAAGACTATGATTATGGTGAGTACTGAGAAGTCTTCATGATTTTTGTAACAAAGGCAGTCTTTTAAGAATCTATGTGATGCTGATGTCACATGTGTGTGTATGTGTGTGTTTGTGACACCTTTGGTAAACATGTTATTGGTTTCGATGAAAAGAGAAACCTATGCATTCATGATGGCGTGTGTGTGTATGTATGTGCGTATGTGTGTGTATGTATGTATGTGCGTATGTGTGTTTGTGAGTGTTTGTGACACTTTGCTTGTTTACACGATATCTTGAGAAGGGAAGATCTGACAGTTCTAGAACTTGATACACAGATACCCCATACTGAGAGGAAGAATCCTATTAATTTTGGTTGAGGTCAAAGGTCATCTGGGGTCACAAAACCAAAATCCTTGTTTACACAATATCTAAATATAGGAAACTTGGATTAATTTCAAACTTGATATGTTGATGCGTTACGATGTAAGAAAGAACCCTATTGATTTTGGTGGAGGTCAAAGGTCATTTGGGGTCACGTGGGGTCAAACCCTGAAATCCTTGTTTACACTATATCTCATGGTGAAAAACTTGGGATTAATTTCAAACTTGATATGGGGATGTGTTATGATGTAAGGAAGAACCCTATTGATTTTGGTGGAGGTCAAAGGTCATTTGGGGTCACGTGGGGTCAAACCCCGAAATCGTTGTTTACACGATATCTCATGGTAGGAAACTTGCATTAATTTCATATTTGGTATGTGCGTTATAGTCAGAAGTTGGTCCCTATTGCTTTTGGCGGCAGTCAAAGGTCATCTGGGGTCACCAGGGGTCAAAGTCTGAAAATCTCGTTAACACAATATCTCAAGGTAGGAAACTTGGATAGATTTCATAGTTGGTATGTGGATGCGTTATAGTCAGTAGATGGTCCCTATTTTTTTTGGCTGAGGTCAAAGGTCATCTGGGGTCACCGGGAGTCAAAGTCTGAAAACCTTGTTAACACAATATCTCAAGGAAGGAAGCTTGGATAGATTTCATATTTGGGTATGTGGATGCATTATGGTCAGAGGATGGTCCCCATTGTTTTTGGCAGATGTGAAAGATCATCTGGGGTCTCAAGGGGTGAAAGCCCGGAAACCTTTTAAATATGATCTTTCAAGAGAGCTGTTTGTCCATTTGTCTGTGTGTTGTTTGTATGACTAGCTATGTATGGCTTTTATGAAGGTCAAAAGGTCATCTGGAATGACAAAATTGTATTTTGAACATGCTAGTATAACATTTGAATGAGAAGATAATGGTGCATGATGGCACGCTTTGAAACGGAACATTTATGTATCATTGAAACCTCAATGCGTTTTTGCATTCTGGTCTCAAGATGTACCACACTTTTTATATTTGGTATATACTGTACAGTAGCTTTATCATGTTGAGAGGGAGAATGCTACTTCTTTTGGTGGAGTTGGAAGGTAATGTGAGGTCACCAGAGGTCAAAACCTTGTCAACCCCATATCTCAAGTTTAGGGATCACCAGAGGTCAGAAAGCAAATTTGCACCAAATTTTTCAAGATGGTCATCAAGTCACCACTCAACTGAGGTCAAAAACCAATATTTCAAAAGAATTCCCAAGATTGACTAGGAATAACCAAGCCTTTGGGCTTTCTGGTAACATTTTATAAGAAAGTGTTTGTTATTGCTGGAATAAGTTCAGTTATCAGACTGGTGATCATCACAAATATTGTTGTTATTTATGTTATATTGATGGTGCTAATGTTTAGATACATTATCCTTTGGGTAAAGACAGAAATATGGGATCTGATTGTTTTTAAAGGTCCTGGAAATCGGTCAAGGTCATTGAAAGTCATGGAAAAGTCATGACATTTCATCATTTTGAACAAACCCTGTATCTGTTTTTTGTGGCAACCAAGTGTAACTGAACAAATTTGAAGACAAGGTTAACCACAACTGGACAACTTCTTGCTCTCTCGTTACCCTTTGTACCCAGGTAACTGCCTCCTGGTCAACTTTTTTTTTGAAACAATTCCCACCCATACTGCAAGCCTTAAATTTGAGTCGTGCAAGTGATTGCATACCATTGCTCACCTCAAGTCACTGTGAGGAGTGTTATTATTTGCATACCTAGATGAAGAATGGGAGCTCATATAATTTATCCATTTTAGTTTAATTAAACAGCACACCTACCACAGTCCTTTTATTTCCTGAGGAGTGTGATTTATAGCACACCTGGAAAATCTAAACTCAAGGCCTGCATGATGATACTGGTCCCTTCACAGACAATTTTTCAACCATGATGATCCTCCTGCCAGAAAATTTGGAGTTTTCTATCACTGGTTTTGTCTCAGGACTGGATATTGTGTAGTGGGAGGTGTCATGTCAGACATTGCTTGTTTAAAAGATATTTCTCATGCTTTTCTGCAATTTTTTTCAAGACCAAACCAGAATTTCGTAATTGTGTTTAACTTTCTATTTCTGAATTGGCAGCCTGATTTGACCAGCAAAGGCAGAGGATGTGAATCATCTTACCAGTCATCAGCAAAGAGAGGGTAGGACGTTAATGATTGATAACATTTTAAGTTTTGTTAATGTTCTTACCAAATTTTTGATTACCTGTGAAAAATTTATTAGTGCACCTAAGTGTTATTCAACTTTATTTTAATGCATATGACTAGGGAACGAGACAAGACTGATATGTCGGCCAAGGTTTGAGTCTGTCTCAAGCAGTGGCATTTTAACAATAAATCAATAAATATTGGGATTTTGAAGCTTCAACTTTTATTTTGGTCTTCAAAATAACCTTGATTTGTCACTGATAAGTCTCGCATGATTTTATCATTAAAGGCTTATTGTGGTGTTTTTTTACCTGGGTCTTGTAAGCAGAACAAAAACATTCCATACCATGTCCTTCAAACCATGTTGTCATAGCTCAAGGTACTGTATCTCACTTTAAAGATTGCTAAACTTTTGTTAAAAATACCTCTACTTTTCAACAAAGACACAGTAAGTTATGTAATGTGGGCACATTGCCTCAGATTCCTTTTGTTTTATCTTTATAATTGAACCTACTGTTTGTCCTTGAAATTTGATAATGTTCGAATGTTTGAATATCTTTTCGGTAAATCTGTCATACCCACCACCATACATTAGTACAACCAACACTGTTGCTGGATATTGCTAGCAGCATCGAAGTTATAAATTATATAATTATAATTATAATATGAATTAAATGCAAAGTCAAATTAATGTGCCTGATTGTCATCACAGATTTCCCAAAGCAAAAGGAAAAATTGCATTACTGAAAAATTAGTATCTTCCATTATTGAGATGCAGTTTTCACCTCCTGAAAGAGAAAATTTTTCTGCTAGTTTTAAAAATTAATGACTTTTGTCTCCAAAATATGCCTTGAAACACAATTGAGAGTAAATTCAAGTATCCTGCCTGAAAAGAGAATGTAATTACAATATAAGAACAGCGCAAAAAATCACATCTCAATATCTTGTTTGGCCGAGGAGTTACTGCATTTCTAATTTCCGATGAGAAAAGCTCCCATTTCTTAACGAAATACTGTAATAGCTTCCAGCAAATCTATTTTGGCTTATCATGCTCATTTTGTGTCAGAGATGTCTTCATTATTCTTTGTAGTGTGTTTCATTTTTTCTACAAATACAATGCCAGGCTGTGGTTTATGTTTTTAAATAATGAACTGGTCGTATGGAGTCTTTATAGTCCCAAGGTCATTTTTTTAATGGTGGCCAGACCTCAACAAAAAACAAAAACAACATTTCCAAGAAGATTTTAAATAACTGGTTAGAGGTATTAAGTCTATGATACTGTATCATCATAGACTTGCTAAAAGTAGCTTATGACAGTAGTCATATGGATGGTAGCCTGCTCTAAGCAGGCTATTGTGTTTGTGTTTTACTACTACACTCAAATATCAAAAATCTTACTTTCGCTAATGAACTATTAATAATACTATGGGGCTTTCAACAGCTTCACTGTTGAAAAGTTGACGTTTCCAACCACTAAGGTACATGGCATAACTACGGTATACAATAGCCTGCCAATTTTCTAGCGAATCTCATTTACGACCACCAAATATGACTTCACAACAAAAATTAAAATACTAAATTTTATCTCGCGTAATAGGTAATATTAATGCATCAGAAGTATGGCTTGGGACACATTTTCCACCTACAAAAGCTAATTAGGTTGTTCACCGTTCGTTGTATCAGTTGTATGTACCAAATTACACTATTCATACTTGTTTCGTGCACCATGGGACCATCTCATGTTTACTAATTCGTCCCTCAAAATTGGGGATTCCTGTAAATGGAAACTGGACTAAAGTTTGCAGACTCTGTATTTTAAACTGTTAGAGAGGTGTATTTTGATTTTAAGAGAGCGTCATCTTTCGGCTACTACAGAGTCTGCTCAGCAGGCTATATGGATGGAGCAAGTGAAGGACTTCGATTTGTGGGCCATGCCGTTGCCCATTCTACAAGTCATTGAAATAAACAAAATGTTTCAACACCTGCAACACATGTTCTACGGAATCATTCTTTATTAACCCATCCATAATATTTTTGGGGATCGTAGTAGTGCATTTGTGCTTTGGATTGTATCTGAAATAGTTTTTTGATGCAAAAGTAAGGCCGAGACCTGTTTTCATTTGTTTGGGCTTGGCATGTAGACTTATGCTAAGTGTTGTATTCAAATGCTACATGAAATCAAGGGAACTATGTGTTAAGCTCAGTCTGAGTATTCCATCATGTGTCCCAAAGTTCCATGCAGCCAGGACTTACTGAACTTGTTTATTGATGTGGTGAGGAATGAAACAACATCTGGAGATGAGTGTTTTTGCATGGTATGAAGAAATGAACTTTATTTTCAGTCAGGTTTCTCAAATTTTATTGTGTTCATCTCCTTTAAAATCAATCTTTGAAAGAAAGAGTTTTTAAGTTTTATCTAAATTTTTGTTTGTCAGCTGCCCCTCTCCCTGTGGGTTTGGGTTTTTGGAATATGCCCGCAGTATTTCTGCCTGTCATTAGAGTGGACTAAACAGAAAGACTTGGAACCATATTTTAAACTTTTACCCCTTACAGTATCTAAGTGGCACTTTATAACACATTAGTGTTGGTGTGTGGTCATATCTCGTCTTGCTAATGAACATATGTCAGCCAAATGTCCATTATGTTTTCTCAGCATTGTGAAATGCACATTTTTCTTTGCTCAAATCAATGTCATTGTATTCAATAATCAAATTATCATATGTCCAATGAAAATTGTTTGATTTATGCACTTCAGTGTATGGTGTGACAGAAGATTGAACAAGATGTGAACATCCTTTCTAAAGATTCACAGTGAAACACCTGACTTGTTTATTTTCTACCCGGGTGTCTCCTACTTTACTTTGGGGTTTTAAACAATATCCAATCCTTGTGAATCTTTCAATAGGATGTTCATCTCATGTTAAACCACCTCTACTTAGTGGTTATTATTAAAGAGTCCTGCATTCTGATTAGTTAAACACTGACAGGTCATTTTTCAACACACCAGCCATTATTATAATTTTTAGATGCCACTAGAAAGTAAACCCCAAAAGGGACATTTTTGGGTGGTAGAAAGGAATATACCACATTTGTCCGCTTATCATGGGTGGATAACTCATCTGAACTCCAACTTTGAAAGGAATAGTTGACTCAGCTTCGCCTCATCTGTTTTTTTTTTCCACATTTGGAGTTTCAACAGTTGGTTCACCAACAGTAGTCTGACAAATGCAGTTACTTCCTTAAATAAATTAAAAGAAACCTCATATCCTTTTTTTTTTTATTTCTCCCATTTTGTTCAATCCTATAGAGGTCCTCCTCCAGGGCCACCAAGAAGAAGGATGGGTGGCTTCAGGGGTGGTGCGGCTGGTCCAGCTCCACCACCAGCAGCAGGAGGGGGATGAGGAAGGTAAGCCAGAGACAACTTCTTCCTTCTTTGCTTCTTTGCTCATGAAGTAGTGTCTAGTTCCAGTTTGGCAGACATTGTGTCTAAAATGTCCAATCAAATTGGTGAGCTGGATTGTTTCAAAATGGTTTAGGATTCATTGGCAGGTATATCAACAGATGTGATGTTCCATCATCAAGTACAGGGCACAACAAAACTCCTTTAAAATAACAGCTAATTCTCACAAATTTCTTCTTCTTCCCCTTCCAAGAACCATGGTCTTATTTCAGGACTTAATATTGCATATCCTAGAGAAAAACAATAGCTTAAGCCCAGGTCACACCACAGCTATATCTGATCGGATTTCACTCCGATTTTTCTCAGTTTTACTTTGTTTCTCCTCCATCTTTGGTCAAAAAAGAAACAAAAATTTGCCATCCTGTGTATGATCAGTATGCAAGGACCAAGGAAATGAAATGTAAACTACTTATTTCGTGAGATCACATTGACAAATAGCTTTTATGGGACTACTCATATCCGATAAAAGCTGTATGCGGACATGACGTCACGAAATAAGTAGTATAACTTAGATTTTCGTAGTCCTGCAACACAGGATGGCAAATTTTGGGTTTTTTTTGACCAAATATGGAGGAGATAAGAAGTAAAACTGAGAAAAATTGAAGCCAAATTGGATCAGATATCGCTTTGGTGTAACCTGGGCTTAAGCTATTGTTTTTTTCCTTGGATATGCAATATTTAAGTCCTTGATTTTAAAAACCGCTCTCAAATAAAATTTATGGGGAAGATGAGGTCCCTCTCTGATTTTGAAAATCCCCCCCCTCCCTTTAATTCTGAACCATATCTGTACATTGGCTTTATAGAAGTTAAGGGCTGTAATCATGGTCTTCATACCAGAAACCTTTTTGAGTACTTAATGCCAGTCAGGTGTCTGTAAAGGCGGGTATTTGTCCCCTCCCCTTTCAAAATCGTTGGTAAAATACCCCCTTTTCATAAATATGTCAGTATCTTGTTTTCTTATTTAAGAAGAGGACACCTTTGCAGCAATGTTTGAACTCAAGTAATAGCTATCAAATAATTACACCTCATTAGGTGCCTTGAGAAAAGATTTTGCCCCCTGAGCCAACCTGTAACTTGGGCTTAGGGCAGCATCAATTTGGACTTGTGGATTGGCATTAGTAACCCCCCCCCTTCCACCTTTTTGAGTTTCTGGCAGAATCCCCAAATGCTAGTAGTAGGAAAGGCTGGTAATATCGAAGTGTAACTAACGGTTTCTCATTCTGACTTGTTTTGCAGGTAAATGCCTACTTATTTGCTCATAAATAAGTAGGCCAGTAAAACAGCTAGACTGCATCTACCAAACACACATGGAACTACTGATTTGGAAAGAGGGTCCGTATTGTATTTAGTACTAGAAAACATTGTTTAAAATATGGCAATCTGGAAATAAATTGAAAATAATTAAGTGGTATGGTAAATTAAGCATCTTTAAGAAATCAAAATAATGCTGAGTGCAATATACTCAAATTTTGTAAGTTCAGATATGAATCTGTGATTTGAGTCATGTACCCTTAAAAAAAAATATTACATTTGCAGTACAGAATAGGTGAAGGATGATAGGCAGTTCAAAGTAGCTGGAGAATATGTCTCTTAAAAAATTATTTTTCACAGTGAGAAAATAAATTTGCTCAAATTTTCAAATAAGTTACCACTCTTCTTTCTTAGCCCAAATAAAATATACAATAAAAGAAAAAGTGTCTGTGTCAAAGAGAGTTGGTGAAACTAAACTTGTTAAGATCAAAGCAGTCTTCCACCTGTCAGTCGCTGCCAGTTGACTGAATGCAATCGAGTGTTAAAGGGTCACTAACACATGATAATGCTTTTGAATTTTGTGGTGTCCTCACTTGTTTTTGTGCATAATTTGAAAGTGTCTGGTCACAAATTTTGGAAAACTGAATTGAACTATTAAGAACTCTCTCATAAAACAGTTTATTTCTCATTGTGTAGGATATGGGAATTGTCTAAGTTTGACCATTTCTCATTGATCTATAAAGAGAAAAATTTACAGGTTTGGAAAAATTTGCTGAATTTCATGAACCAACTCAATAACCACTTAAAGGAATGTTGTTGATATGACAAATGTAAAAGTATAGTACTGAAATGTTATGCCATTGATCTCTGTGGTTAGCAAGACAATATTTCTAAAAATCAACATTTTCATCGATTTTGCTTTTCCATGTGGTAGAAATTTTCCATGCTGTACTGTACTATAATATTTATAAGAAAGTAAAATATTTTCTGCTAAATATCCATCCACAGTTTGTTTTTGTCACAAATTGTTTAAAATTTTGGTGTTTAGTCTTTAAGTTAATTCTATGTTTGTCTAAGGTAAAGATAAAACTTTTATTTTTATGTTGGGCTATTGTTGGAAAAAAAACAGTGACAGTTTCAATGCCTATGTAATAAAATGAATTTTTGATTACTAGGTCAGGTTTAATTGTATATGCAGTCTAGCTGTTTAGTGAAATGAAGTTTGGACAAGAATGATGTCAGTGTAGCAAAGCCTGTTGTGTATGGTACTACTCCGATTGATGTAATAGCCAAACAAAACTGAGGAAGCACACTCCATCACATTTGTAGTATTGGTATTTCAGTGTACCAGGGTTACAAAGGTAATATCTTCATTGTGCTCCCTCAGTATTTTCTTTCACTTACTTGTATTATAGTGTATGTAAACAAAACAGAATATTTAGTTTTTTTCCTTTCTTTGATTTTTACTAATGATGAATATGGGAGGAGGATTAAGTAATACAAATCTTGTTAGCTACAGGATAAAGTAATACATTCAATGAAAATAAAAGACAAAGAAATGACTTTGAATTGGTTGTTTATTCTTTATTCTCCTTTTGAATGACACAAAAAACCTTCTATGCAAGACTTAGCCCCTTTACAAAGAATAGAATGGTCATCCCAAATCTCAGCTTCCCTTACTTCAAAGATCATTGACATCATCAAAATAGCAACACAGGTATTGGGGTATAGCACCATCCAATTCAAAAACTGCATGCAGCTACCACAAAAAAAAAAAAATCAGCATAATATCCATTTCATTTCACCCCACCTGCAAAGCAGCAAAATATCAGTGCTTCAACCCTTACTTCAAAGATCATTGACATCGTGACACTAGCCACACAGGTATTGGGGTATAGCACCATCCAATTCAAAAGCTGCATGCAGCTACCACAAAAAAAAAAAAAAAAAATCAGCCTAACATCTATTTCATTTCACCCCACCTGCAAAGCAGCAAAATAGAAGTGCTTCAACCCCATGAACTTCCATGCATGAATCTCCAGTGAATTATATGACTCAATAATGCACTCAATGATGTAATACCATTTGGTTTCCAAGAGAAGTTGGTCAAGGCCTTAGGAACATGAAACATTGTGTGTGTTGTAAGGTTGCAGCCCTCCATCATGCACTTAATGAAACATTAACATGAGTGATGCAATTTTTCAGTACAACCTATCAGGCCATGACTCCCCTATTAAAACTGCTTGATGCAAAAAAAGGAGAGCTTTGACACACCCTTGCACCATGACTTGGATAAATTTGACACCAGTGGCCTAGCCACAGGGATGGTTTTGGAGGTTGCAATCACCCCCCTCCCCATGACCAAACCTTGGTTATTTCTCTCTCCCTAGACTTTTCTCACATGTTGTGATCCAAACCTCCCCCTGACATAATCCTGGCTACTCTACTGCATGGCACACATTTGTCTCACCAGATTCAACAAGGTTTTGGCCAATCGGGGCTGCATTCCCTTGTTTTGACCTCCCCATTCAGCCATATCTTCCACACCTTGTGTTGTTTTTGCAAATTACTGCACCCATGCTTGGGGCTCCAAGGACCATGCCACTGATTTGGGTTTCAATAATAATGGGTCTGTTCCCACAGCTCCCTCACAGACTAGCATAAGTTGTGGCAACAGACCAGTCTGACATTAGCTGGATGTTGCACCACACAACAGTGGTGTAGCCACGGGGGGTGGGGGGTCCCCAGATTTTCTTCAGGCCCCCCAGACTTTTTGTGACCTGATTAAGTAATTGAGAAAAAAAAAATGTTTGAATGGAAATAAACTTTGAAGTATTTCCTTCAAAAACAGTAAATAAATAAAATATGTAACAATTAAGTAAACATACATGTGTGAATGTGTGTCAAACACATTTTATGCACACATAGGAAATCAAGAAATAACTTCAAAATGCCTACTTAGACTAAACAAACATCTCAACGACAAACTTGAATGTGACTTTGTTAGGTTAAGACCCTTTTTATGCCGTTAGGGTGGCTGGTTGATTTACTAAAAACAAGACAATCATACACTGGAGACCATTCTTACACGACCATTCCTATACTTTACCATACACAAAAAATGCTGTAAGGGTAACATACTGCCTTCGAATAATTTGTCCCCTTCCATCCTTAACAAGTAGGCCTATGTTGTACTTCATTCCTGCCCATAACAAGTGCCACTGTAGAACGATTTTTTCAACAAGTCCTCTCTTCACTAGTTGCAACTGGCGTCCGGGCGGATTTGTAAAATGTCCACAAGGTCTAGATTTCATGTGTTTCCCACACTTCTGCTTTGCAGTTTAAATATTTTGAGAGATTTACTGGTAGTATTTAATTTTGACTACGTAATATACCGATGACTGAACAAATACTGCATCATTTTGCATCTAGATGCCACTGAAAACAGGAAAACATTGTTTCTTTGGCAGTATGTATGTCACTTGTAAAATCTCTACAAAGACTAAAAATGAATATTTGGAAATTTTTCATGCTCCCAAAAAAGGAAAACCCAAAAATGTAGGCCTATAATCAGTTCAAAGTGTTGCCAAACATAGCACCATTTTGCATCTAGGTAATCTAACGCAAAGAAAGTTACTCTGAGGGGGACACAACTACTTTTGGTTTTCCTATTAAAGCTGAAATTTATTCAAAAACTGCCACATTTGCAATCTTTTCCCTCCTGAAGTTTACAATTTTTCCCAAGGGAAAGGGAGATACCAGTTCCCTTTAGTCTCATCCTCCAGGCCACAGATCAGAAATTCCCAGTTTTGGGGTCCCTAAAAAGTGCATGTATGACCATTTTTCATAGATTGATTTTTCATTCTCATTATATGAGAAGTGGCAGACATGAGATTCGTATTTCAAGGCTGGGTACATTCAGCTTAAAACATGGGAAGTTCCGTTTGCGACCATCTGGAGGGTTTGGAAAGCCCAAATTTTCTTGTACGCTCATCACCAACCGATGGTAGCGCTCTGCTTAGATAGTCTTGCTGCGCCTGACCCAAGGATGTAGCAGGACCCCCCATTTGTTACCTAGGCCCCCCTAAAAATTCCATCCTGGCTATGCCACTGCCACACAAATGGACAGAAGAGTCCAACTTCACATTGGTAAGATCATGGGCTGGTATTTCACCACACAAATGAAACAGACCAGCCTGACTTCACCTTGGTATAAAGATCAGGGGCTGGATGCTTCTCCACACAAATGAACAAACCAGCCTGACTTCACCTTGGTATGATCATGGGATGGATACTTCGCCACACAAATGAACAGACCAGCCTGACTTCACCTTGGTAAGATCAGGGGCTGGATACTTCACCACACAAATGAACAGACCAGCCTGACTTCCCCTTGGTAAGATCATAGCTGGATGCTTCACCACACAAATGGTGCTCTTTCCCTGAGTACCTTCAGACCATGTTTCTTCCACTCCAGCTGGTGAATCCATAGTTCTTGAGTTGTATCAAGGCATGCTAGAACTGAACCTCCTTTCCAACATGTCAACCTTGGATCCAGGTCCTGAAATGGGAAGAAATTGGCTATCTGTTTAGTTTTACAACCAATACCACATGTAGTAATTACCTTGTATAGAGTGCTCTCCCTCAAGGCACAAGCCCCGCCCCTTTTGACGGGCAAAATTCAGTGTAGTACGAATTTCGAGTAGCAAGCTGAGAAGTAGCCAATGACCCACATGTGACTGTTATATTAAAACACTGTTGATTTTTGCCCAGTAGTGGTGTGGCTTACAAACTGTGATGTCAAGTGAAACCACTCTATCTATATTTAAAGGCAGGCTACATCTTTGGGAATGTACGTCATGGTCGAAGTGTATGACACTTTTGGATGAAGCTGCACATACTAAATATTACACATACAAAACTGATGCAATATGGGTTAAAAAAAAACCTAATTTAGACCAAGGAAAGTGGAAGGGTAAGTAAGGATAGTCAAGTTTGAAAGGTCCTGCCTTAAATGCATAATGAAAATACATTGAATTTCATACATGCTGAAATGTACAACATCATAACCTCTGCAAAAAATGTTCTTGCAAACAAAATACTACACACCCATGGAAAACTAAATGAAATACTTGTACATATCATGATAAAATACATGAACACAAAGCACATCAATGTGTCAAGTTCACAAAAGGTCTTAAGGAATAACTGAGGGTTTTACATATTGTTTTTAATGCAACTTTTATATTTTAAAAGAGGCACGAGCATAATTTCTTCTTCCTCATGTGAATCTTTTTTCTTCCCCCTTCCTGCCTCTAGGAGAGCAGCTTAAGCACATGTTGTTGATGATGTGGATGTTTTATGGATGTTACACCTTTACATAAAACTTAAAGAGATACTTAACTCTCTTTTATTGCTGGGTAACAGTGTTTCTTCTGTGAAAATATACCATTGCATCAAACTGCCCATAACTAAAATATGGACACACTAGTCATAACCAAGCACGTCCTTTGAGCTATCTTATAATATCCTTTCACAGCCACATCACAGTTGCAACTCCAATAGGTCCATGAATTAAAACTCACCCCTACCTAAAGCCAATATCCAGATTATACACATTGGATACAACAAGTCTTCACAAACTGCAGTCAACACAAATTACTGCTTTAAACTTGAAATATGTGGCTCACTACTGTACCTTAGTCTTGCATATAACATCAACTTTTTCAACGCTCTTGCTGAGTGCAGGAGACATGAGTGATCGTATCCTGTATTGTAACATCTCCGTAGCACCTTGGAAGAAACTGATTCCGCCCCCAACCACCAGAATCGTGCTGTACATCTTTTTCTTTGTTTCCTCAGAACCTAAAAGAGACAGCATATTTGTATTTAAGTGTATATTTGGTGTTTTTTTCAAGGCTAAAAATAATATTTGCTTTATACAAATGTTAAAATGTCCTAACTGCATATTTGTCAACATTGCCATATCCTAAAACAGAACATGTAGCAGGTGACCAACTGTGCATGGTAGGTTAGGTTAGGCTAAATGGAGTTTAACAGCCCAGTTTCTACCCAGTTAAAGTCAAGTTGCCCAACTTGCCCACAGACTTTTTTCCAGTTGTGTCCCACTGGCTTGTTTTCCATACTCCGTTGCCTATGCTGAGCACCGAGCAAAAGGGTAAAAGGTTCCATTTTTAAAGTCTTTAGTATGATCTGGCCAGGAGTTAAACTCCAGATCTTCTTGCTGCATGTCAGATGCTCTAGTCATTTTATCATACAATGGGTAGGCAATCATGTATCTCAATGGGTTCAATTTTCAAGGCCACAAAAGACAAAACTGCTCTTTTCTTCTCAAAATGTTCACAAAATACACTTCTGTGTGTGCAAAGATTTTTTTTTTTTTTTTTTTTTTTAGCACCTCTTTTATTTGCAAGTTCAATAATTGTTTTTAACAAAGTTTGCAGTATAATACAATATTACAACGTTACAGTCTATTTTACAAAATCAATAACCAAAAAACCTTGAATGGTGTGTAGCCAATATGCATACAGCATCTTGAAAAAATTGAAAATGAATGTAAATGAAATTAACTTTTAAGTTTTTACAGGAAACTGAAAACAGATCTATATTCATCCTCCTTTGTTTCGTCGTTGTTCTTTTTTAAAATAAAAATTTCCACTTCAGTATTAAACTTAAACTTATAGTAAAACGTTGTTGCAACTGGTATTGTACTGTTTTGTTTACAAGAATAAATAAAATACTTTGCATAAAAAATGAAAAAATTGATGATATTCTTCTTCTTTTCTTTGTGTATGCAAAGATTGATTTTACTTTTGCCAAGCTTTTGCTTTGCAAATTTATTTGACATGTTGCTGAACAGTGACAAAAAAAAATGGAAAAGGGTACTAATGAGGATTTAGTTTTTGCAGCTATGAGTTTTTATCAGTGTTGTAATCGAGTCACTAGATTAGTGACTTGAGTCACCAGTTTTCAAACTTCTAAGTGACTCGAATTGAGTGTTTGACTCCAGTCACTGTGCTATTTTAATGGGGAAGTTATTCCTGAATTCTCTCGAGTCACTATCATTTTGAGAGGAAGTGACTTGAGTCGTGACTTGTTACAACAATGGTTTTTATACAAATATTCGCATTTGGTAGTTTCCATTTGAAGAATGGGCTTCTTGCTCAGCTATGCTACCGTGCACTTCACTTGCCAAGGAATTGTTCTGCATGCCCCCAGACTGTCTGGAGAGAGATTTGCAAAATCATGGATACAACAAACAACAGAACTTACCACAGCTGTCAATACTGTAATGGATAGCTTGATCTAATCCCAGAGGTTTATCTAAATTTTGAGCTGAGGATATTCTTCTAGAAACGATTGGCTGAGTGACTTCTTGTATAAATGTATCGGACTGAGCTGGAACGGATGGAGAATCTGAACGTGGCAGCTGGTTTAATTCTGCATTATTCCCTTCAGGAGATATTGCACCTAGTCGTACTTTAGGGGCCTGAATGGGGGAAAAGGTAAATGGTTACCAGATAAAGATGTACCTGTTGTCGATTTTTATGTACAAATTTAACAATTTAAAAAGCCTTTTCCATGATGTATTTCATCTTTTACTTTTCAACTTCACTTATATTTTTATACTTAAACAAACTTGTAACTACAGTCTCAGGTGGATCTTAGGTTTTCTTAGGTCTTCAAAACAGATAAAGTAAGAAAACACAACCACAATATTTGACAGCATAAGCTATACACCGCACAGTTTTTTTTACGCATGCACTTTCCCTTATTTGCATATACAGCTGCTTTTTTATTCAGATATATTTGAGGAAACCAGGAAAATCAGAGGCTGAAGGTGAATAGGGACAATAGGACAGTACACACGAATCTGGGCAGATTGTGATGGTCTGATTTTAGTCAGCCATTACTGGGGTCCATCATCTGAAATCTTTAAATTTCCTTCCTTACCTGCTGCATGGATGGTTATACACTGAAGTGTATCTTAATGTAGATAATAAATGAAGACAATTCAAGGCTGATGGACCCCACTAATGGCTGCCTGCAGTCATTAAAAACAAGCCCTAATTTTCTATAGCCAAGAAGGGACACTCTCAGTCAAACCAGGATGGTTATAATCACAAACCAAGACAGAGTGAATCTTTGGGAACAGCACACTTCTCTCATGGCCATGGCCTGACACAAATTCATGACATGTGCACACTTGGAAGTTTTGCACTCAGCAAGTATTTCATCTAAGGTCTGGCAGTCGAAGTTGGCAGAGTTCAACTTCCACTTAAAGCTGGCAACACTACATGTACAGAGGTCTTGAGACCCCCCTTGGCTATAACACTGTCAGTTACACCTACCTGTTGTTGTTGTGTTTGTGTTTGGAGTAAAAATATTTCGTCATGAATATCTTCAGGATCTCCTTGGTTTCGTTGTTGTGTAAATATTGTTCCTTTGCGACCGATACCAAATATTTCAGGATAGAATAGACCCATAGGAGCAATCATGGTCTCCTCACCTAGATTCATCTTGTACATGAATGTTGGTTGGTTTGGGAAACTAACATGGAAATCAAGGAGTTGTGGTCCATCAAAATCCTGAAACAAAATAAATTTAACATGGTATGCAAAAGGTTAACTGACTAGTAACAAAGACGTATCACCATAGAGGAGCAATGAAAATGATATTGCAGTCATTTGTAAGGGGCATTTAGCCCTATAATCTTTAGGCATAAGCTACCTTTTTGATATCGGGGTAATGCTTGTTAACCAAATCCATCACCCTTCAATGCTAGCACTACTAGGATGGTGTTCAAAAAGATTGGGGCTGATGCACACTGTTCAACACAACATTTCCCAACTAGCTAAGGATAGCCCAAATTCCTAACCTACTCCATGCCCCTAACAAAGAATACAATTGATACAACACATTGGCAACAACCAATCCAAAAGCACCTTCCTGGACAGTATTCATCAACCCAAAAAATTAGCCTATAATCTTGGTCTTTTCAGACAATCCTGGTTGCAAATACTTGGCCGAGGATGGTTAGGATTTTAAGGTTTGTTGAACAAGTAAGGTTCTAAAGAGTACTCTTTGTTTGCATGGTGCTGGACAGTGGTGGATACTATTGAAACAGATCTGATAGTCCAGCTGACTTTGCTCTAACAGCAATCTAAGAGCCAAAAGTGCAGTGTCAGGTCTGGGTACAATTAAGGCACCTTGCCAGGACAGGAGAAAAAATTCAGGCCAGATGTCCCCCCACTTTGAAAACCAAATCAACACCCCTGGTGGTGTCCAGATAAGCCTACCCTTGCCTGTTAAGGCGGTTCAGGTTGCAAACACTTGGCTTCCACTGAATAAACATGCAGTCTCTAGCTATACATCAAATTTGCACGACCATTGTTACGATTTTGAGGTTGGGTGGACAAGCAAGGTTCTGGGGCTCTTTGTTTGCATAGTGCTGGACAGGTGGTGGTTACTACTGAAACAGATCTGATAATCCCCAGTTTGGTTGACCTTGCAGTAATAGCACTTTCTGAGAAAGAGGTGTGGCGTCAAGCTGGGATTTAACAGAGAGGCTCACCAAATGATGCTGTAAGTCATCATGAATTATGGCATTTGAAAATACAACTTGAATGGAACATTGTCCTCCTCAGTCAATTGCCCAAATTAACAGAGGCACAATTTTCTTTTAGAAATTTATCATGACTCTGCCTTCAGACTTCAGATTAGTCTTTAATAAATTTTAGGCTTAAAGATTTTGTACGTCCTATCAAAAAATTACAAAAAAAGAACTCTTTCAGGTAGGAGAAAATTTGTCAATAGCTCTTAAAAATACTGTACCTCTGTTTGAAGTGCTGTCAATTTTTACAACTGGGGAAGTGATCATTTCAATATGGAGATTTAGTAAATTTTTATGGTAGTTAAAGACATTTTTATTAAAATCTTCAAAGTGAAATTGTTGAGAGTTGCATTCAACTAGCTCCACAGCCATAACCCCCTCTCCCCCTCATTTCCCTATCCCTCTATTGGGTTCCAACACATCTCATTTGCCCACCTAACTTTTCTTAAGCCCCATCTACATGGTCATACACTTTGCTCACATTTGATCATACCTTTGTTCATCATCATACAAATATTTGAACATTTGTTGGGAAGACAAAATATGCAGCTAAATATTTGAACACCTTCATACATATGGGACGTAGTTCAAATTTGTTGGTGAATCAGTCAACACCACCATAATTTTGTCTGTTAACATCGTCATCCACATGTATGATAATTTTTCTGACCAAATTTATGATCGTGTAGATGGGCTTTTCAGTTGCAAAATCTCTTACCTGATCAAGGTGACAGAATGTTTCTTTTAGTTCGATCAATAAAAGTGTATCAAGGATTCTAGATGGGCAGCATTGTCTGTAAGGAAACCTAGCTCTCTCTAAGAGCTTGGTAAAACACCTGGTTATATCTCTCCCACCGTATCCCAGACATATCCTATAAAAGAGATACAAAATGCTAGTTGAGGTTACAGGGTTTGTACATTTTTAAAATGATATCATTCTATGACTTTTCTGTGACTTTCAAGAACCTTGACTGATGTTTCCAGGACCTTTAAAACAGTCTGATTCCATGTTTCTGTAATTTTTCCACTAAATGAGGTACCTGAGCATTGGGGAAAGAGAAGCCATAAGCCTACAACCTCATATTCCCTGACTTTTTCAAGACTTATGAAAAATTACTCATTTGCCCTGACTTTCCAGGCTGAAAAATCAAATTTCAATTTTCCCTGACTTCCCAGAATTCCCAGGACCTGTACAGATCTTGAGTAACTCTACTTCTTCCAAAGAACTATATGAATCATTGACTTGACATATTTTAAGTTAAATGAAAATAATCCCCCAGATACCAGGATTTCTTGGATTAGAGCACAGAATTTCATCAAGGGTTCCCTACTTTCTCGTTATTAAGTTCAACCCAAGAAGTGTGGGTAAGGCTTATATGGTACTGTGGGGTAAAATATCTGTCTCTCTTGAAAAGGTTTCAGTGTTTTCAAATAACTTCATATGTGAATGTAATTTGTACAAGAGGATGATTATAGCCATGGCAAAGGACATTATGATTTTGGAGACGAATGGATAAGGGAGTAGTAGTTCAGTATAAATATTCTATCAACCCAAGAAGTGTGGGTTGAGCTTATATGGTACTGTGGGGTAAAATGTCTGTTTCTCTCTTCAAAAGGTTACAGTGTTTTCAAATTGTTTTATATGTGACTGTAATTTGTACAAGAGGATGATTATAGCCATGGCTAAGGACATTTTGATTTTGGAGACGATTGGGTAAATATTCTCTCCCCCTCCTCTTTCCCTCCATTCCAGTTGTTTCCAGTTTATTGCTGAGATGCTGAATGTAATCTCTTGAGGGAGTGCGTTTGTTTAGTGAAGTGCATGTGTTGATTTGTGCTGGAACCTTGAAGCCTGCTAAAGCAATTTCCCAAAAGCATTTCTGAAATACTGTATCTGGGACTTAAACCCTTTACTGTTGTTTGGGTCCTTTTGGACCAATGCAGAGAGCCCAGCTGTCACCCATCTTTACTGTTGTTTCATGCGGAGCTCGAAACTGCGAGTAGCTACCTGAAAATTCGGCCACAACCCATGCGTGCGGGGCGTGCTACGTCCGCTTTTCCACCCACTCCCGAGGCGCGCAAATATGCCCCGATTAGAGCACAATGGTAAAGGGTTAATCTAAAGTATCTGCACCACAGGGCTGTGCACACACGCAGAGACAGCGGCATCAGCTTTGCAGAAATCACACTCCACGGGCCTATTTTAACCCTTTACCATTGTTTGGGTTCTTTTCGACCCATGCAGAGAGCGGGGCTGTGACCCGTCTTTCCTGTTCCACATGGAGCTTGAAACTGCGAGTAGCTACCCGAAAATTCGGCCAAAACAGTGAGAGAGACAATAGTGTAAGGTCACAGGGTCAATAGCCTACGGAAGCTGATGGGCATGCTACATCCGCTTTTCCGCCCACTCCTGAGGCACGCAAATGTGCCCTGATTGGAGCACAATGGTAAAGGGTTAATAGGCCTACATGCTGAAAGCAAACTGATGCTACATCAAAGCAGATTTTGCTGTATCTGTTACAAAGCTCTTTGCTGTCTGAGGACATTGCATACAGATGGGCCATTGTTTATCCAGGAAGTTGCTATATGTGGCTCATCATCTCTTGTTTTCATGGTGTATTTTAAGCTGAAGTCATGAAGGGTGTGGAATTTTTTACTTTTCTACCTGGAAGCCTAAGTGTCAATGCAGGAAGTAATTGCTTGGAATAATTTGTGTTTAAAGAGGAAGTGCAGTCACCCAAACTTGAATTAGTGTAGTAGCCTTTCCTATTTCATGATTGCTTTCCTTTATTGTGAAATTCAGTTTACTAGGAGTAACTGCTTGGTTTACATGTAAGTCCCAAAATGTTATGACAGATACTTTGTGGAAAAAACTCCTTCGATAATAAGAAGTGTGATGTCTCTCTAAACCAACACACCTCACAAATAAATCAGATGAGGTAAGTAATTTCCATCACTTACACTTTCTATTTTGCTTAAAAATTGATTAGTTTCAAAGGTCTTTCTCTATGTATATCAAGTCCACTTAAGTGGGGAAAAAGTTAGGGAAAACTTAGGCAGGAAAGTAGACAAACCAAAGACAAAAGGGACCATTTGTTAATAACTTGGATGACACCACAGCACTTAAGTTATTTATTTTGAACAAAAAATGGCAGTTGGATGGTTTCTGTAGGAGAGATATTAAAATACTGAAGGTATGCTTTCAAATGATGAGTTACTGTATGACTCACAGACTGTAGAAAGGCCTAGATCCTTGGTAGGGTACATATGAATAAGAATAAGAGCATGTCAGTAGTTTATGGAAAGCTTCACATCAGAGTGGAAATAAATTTCTACATAATTCCTAGAGGTTGCTTCCTGTTTTTGTGCAAAATAGAAACCTGTTCCATGTACACTTAATACAAAAGTGGTGAAAATCTGGCAAAATGTGAAACAAATTGCTAAACACATCATCCAGAGTTCCAGACCATTTTCACAGCAAACCAATGGCCCAAAATGGTTAAGCTTGATGCATGATAATAATTTTCATTTTTAAACCTTGCAAAAAATAAGAAAAATCTTTCAATTTAAAAGAATTAATTCAATGTAGCAGAATAGGTTTTTTTTTTGGTAAAAATCACTGGTGGCAAAAACTGCCAGCCCTGG
Organism: Holothuria scabra; assembly: GCA_037179385.1. NCBI lineage: Eukaryota > Metazoa > Echinodermata > Holothuroidea > Aspidochirotida > Holothuriidae > Holothuria > Holothuria scabra. The sequence continues at coordinate 19,749,989 of CM074181.1, forward strand.
TTTGGGGTGACTTTTCTTATCTTATACCAAGCAAAACTACCCACATCTTAACAGGACAATCCTCTCACCCCAAACTACACTTCTAGTATAGGGTAACAGAAACTCTCAATTGGCTCAGCTTTTTGATTGACTGCTAATTCAAACAATGCAGAGTACCAAAACTTATATTACACAGCATGAACTGTTCTGATAGTGTTTTGATTATACACATTGAGCTTTCTGTATTCCCCCTGAAGCTATAAAATGAGATTGTGTCTGGATGAGGGTGAATTTTAGACAATTGTAGGAGGGGCTTAATTAAGAAGGTTAGGAGAATTGGTACTGTTTGGGATTTTGCTTAATTTATACCTTCAGGATGAAATTATGTAAAGGTATTGTCAGAGGAAGTATTCTAGCTCACTATCACATACATGCCACCCCTCCCTTCACCTAAACACACACTGCACTTCCCACCAAAAACACACACTCCACTTCCCAGAGAATAATTTATCCAGTATTGCATTGCTTTGCATTTATCTACACAAAGTGGACAAATTGCTAAACAAATGCAAAATAATGCAGCAAATTTTGTATATAAAATAAAAAATATTCCTTTTTAATGATTTTGAGATACTGTAGAAGAGAACAGATACAAAAAAATTGATATGCCCATTTTGAACACCAAATTATTCCCTAACTCTCCCACCTAATTGCACACTCCACTCCCCCCACTCAAACATACATCCCCCCCCCCCTCCACACACACATACAACCACATGATGCCATTGTTATTTCTCCTTGTTGTCACATACCTGGTATTTCTGTGAGATATTCCATCTTCAACACATGTAACAGCTGTTTTGTGGTCACCAACATCAACAACACAGGCTGAACTTAAACCACTGCCATACGTAGCACACACAGACTCCTAATTAGCAGAAAGGCAAAATATACGTCAAAGTTTTGGATGCTACGACATACACGTAAATAAATGATGATTCAGGTAGCTAGAGCATTCAAAAAGTATAGCAGGTAGAGTCTTGGTTTAAAAAAAAATCAATAATCTAATAATACTTCAATGCAACCTTATCAGCAGGCCAAATGAAATAAACAACATTAATGTAGAATACACAACACTTATGTTCTCAAATGATAATGAGATATACTTAAAAGAAGACAAGTATCACTAGTTTTGTTTTGTTGAATTGATTTGACAATTCAGCATTCAACATGTATGATAAAGTGTATCATTCAAGGCCACATCCTGGAGCATGAAAGAGGTGGGTAGAGGTGACATGATACCGATTTCTTCTGAATTAAAGGCCCAATTCTTTCCCCCAAACAACACCAATTCTCCTAATCTTCTTACTTAAGCCCCTCCCACAATTGTCTGAAATTCATTCTTATCCAGACACAATCTCAATTTATTGCTTCAGAATGAGTGTAGAAAAGCTCAATGTGTATAATCAAAACACTCTCAGTACAGTTCATGCTGTGTAGTATAACTGCTTTGGTACTCTGCATTGTTTGAATTAGCTGTCAATCAAAGAGCTTTGAGAATTTTGGTAAACATACAAGAATTGTGGTTTGGGATGAGAGGATTGGCCCTTTAAGGTTTTTTCTGAAGATGTTAAATTTTGGTTGCAAAAATCATCGTGCCGTACACCACCAATCCAATAAATGCTTTGTCTTCTATACACACACACATCTGAAGTCTACATTGTCTGTGCAGTATTTACTCTCTAAGTCCATGTGCCATGAATGACATCAGTGCTTAAAGTCTACAGAATCTACAAATTTTGCAGAATGGAATAAGTACCCTAAAACTGATATAGAAACACTTTTATATTTATTAAAATGAGATCTAGTTACTGCAAAGATGGAAATAAGATCTTGATATTCTAAAAGACTATAAAGAAGAGAAGGAAACACGTAACTGATACATCAAACTAAATTGGTCATTTAATGGATGTCACCATCAGTGGGGGACCAGAATTTCATGACTGAGGGGGGGGGGGGGAGAAATACTGGCAAAGAAAAATATTGGGGGGCAAAAATTTTCACATGCAGAACAAACCCAATGCAAAAGTTGGGCTCCTGCTGGTGGGATCCAGGGGAAAAGCCCTGGTGGAGGTCCAGGGGGCAAAGTCCTTGGGAGCTGTGAGGTTTATGCATATCTCTGGTGGAAAAATTAAGTCTCAAGAGAGACATGTCATGTATTTTTTTTGGTTGACCCAACTCCAACCTGACCTCAATTGGGGGGTGGGGGTGGGGGAGAGGGAAATGGGGGAAGGGAAATATCCGTGGGGTAAATGCTCCACCATACCGTCCCTGTAGTGCCACTAATGGCCAACATCTATCTCACCTGATGTACTAAAGCGGCTCCAAACCCCATTCTAACTAAAAGAAGATTCATCAGTTCCTTGATGTGTGGTCTGTGATAAATATCTGGTATCAAAAGGATGGCATTATATTCCTATGGAATTGAAAGGAAAGGAACAAAAAAGATTAAGAAGAAATTGCTTTTTCCCACTTTTCTGATCATGATAATTGTCACTACAAATACCTCAGCAAGTCAGCAGACAGACATGTCAAGAATTATTGTTCCCCTCTATAATGTATGTATACTTGTATAAATACAAATAATATTTGTATAAATACAAATAATATTTGTATAAATACAAATAATATTTGTATAAATACAAATAATATTTGTATAAATACAAATGCATGCATATTGCAATTGCAAGTATGTCAACTAATTTAAGACAAGTGATGGTTACCACCAACCATTCTGGGTAAACTGCTTTTTTGTTCATGAACAGCAAAAATGTTTTACAGTTTTCTTCAATTCAACATGGCAAATCCAGAAACTTTGCACTAGAAATATGATCAATGGATATTTCGATGGGGAATCATCAGAACTAGTGTATACCTGTCATCCTACTTAAAAAAGAAATTTTTTAATCATGATACCATACTTTTACTCACTCAATCGTCCAGGAAGAAAAAATTCTAGGCCTTGCTTTACTTTTTGTTCATATTACAGATATCACATTTATTCTCTTAAAAGTAGGACAGGGATACCCACCCAGAATGGTGGGGGGGTTATGGGAGGGGCTATCCCCCTTTCATTTGAAGTGGTTTTTAAGGGTAGATATGTGCAAATGGTGCAATCTACAAAGAAAATCATGAAAAACTTTTCAAATTATGAGAGTGATACATGAAATCCAGACATTCTGGAAAATTTAGAAATTTCCAAAAACCCACTTCAAACCAGTTAAAGGATCACATGTCCTGGTAAATCCTAATGGTTGGTATAAAACCCTAGTTCATACAAGCTACATTCTAATATCTTTAGAAGTACTTGCAAGTCATATAAGATTAGTAAAATTTTACTTATTGTTCACAGCATTTTTCTTGGGGGGGGGGGGGGAAAGAGGTGGGGGGGGGTGATGCCCATTTGAGGTTTTCAAAGATTGTTTGCTGATCACATGACTTTCATGCAAGATTTCTCTTTTCATCAAGGTTACTAACCTAGTAAACAAAAACTTACAGACAAATCCTGACGAGGAATGTTTAAGAGTTTTTCAATGGATGTGCTCCAGATTGTCTCCAAGTCTTGTAAAACTGATGTCAGAGACCCACCAACACCATCATGAATATTCAATGATCCTCCCCTTATTGGCCAATGAATATTGTAATTTTCTGGATGCTCAAGGTAAAGTGCCTGGAATAAGGAATATGACTACGAATTGAAAATTCATGTGAATTAATATTTTAACAAATATAGTCAAATTTAATATCAGCTTTTACAGCACCTTATAGCATTGACCTACAGTAGTTTCTATGTGCTTGGACTGTCCTAAGCCAGGAGCCCTAGCTGACCAAAAGGGGCTGAGGATGACTTAATACAGTGATGCACAGGAAAATGGTAAACCACTGCAAAAGAACTCATGAAAGACTGTACAAGACAATTTTGGCTAAGATGTAGGTTTCCTAGTTTTATACAAAATTTTTGCAGTAATGTAAATGTCTGAGTTTTGTGGAATGGATCTATACCCAATTTCAACAGAGCCTAATTGGACATTTAACCCTTTCATTATGGAAGGGGGTCCACATGCCGCCATACTGAACTATGTTTATATTACGCATACCTGTACATAGTACGTACAGTATGTACTGGTTTTGGGAAATACTACATTTTTCGTATGGATGCTGCCATATATGCACTCGCTATGCCCCAAGAGGATTCAGATGTGTTAAATGTCTCCTATTCAAGCCTATTCCATGTCCAAAACACAATTGCACACCATAGATTTATAATTAGCTATGCCAGAACACACCTGAGTGCTATGGTTTCGTGGCAAACCCATGCGTATAAAGTAATGGTAAATTATGGTTTTGCAGCAAACCCATGCATAGCTTGTAACAAATAAATTCTTGGACCTTGGACCTGTGATAGGACTTCCTGATATTGGGTTTGGGGTCCAAAAGTTATGGGCCTCCACACTTATCATTACAGTATGCTGCTGCCTTACAGAATCTTTCAGAGTTTTTGTGAGAATTTCTTTCAATATGTGCATTAATTAATTGTTTCTCTGCTTGGACAATGCTCTCTCAGTTCTTCAGTTTGAAGTTCTTTTGTTTCAAAAGCAATACCCAGGGTTCCTGCACCCTGCATCAAGTAATACTGCATGACTTTTCCATGACTGTTTCATAACATTTACATGACATACTATGTCATGACCAAATGGCAAAACCATCTATCATCTACTTTATGGGAAAAAAACATGCATAATGTTGCTCCATACATGCAAAGTAATTTTTTTTACTTGTAAAAAAATCAACAGAATGTTCTACGCTAAATTTCATGACTTTTCCAGACCATGGATACCCTGGATACCATACTTGATTTCAAAGCCATTAAAGGCAGTTAAGCATGGACTGTCAGCATGAAAACCAAACCAATTGATTGGAACTGTTCCGGGCAGTTTTGCCTTGACAGTCAAATGGTCACATTATTTGATGGTTTCTCACAATATCCTATGAACCTTCCTGGTCCCAGCTCTCTTTAGGGGTATCTTTAGCTTTTTATCTATTGAAGGAGACACAGATCTTGTAATTCCCTGACATAAACGGAAACCATTTATGATTACAATAGAAGAGGGGGGGGGAAGAAGAGCAGGGGGAAGAAGAATAGACCTGTCACAATAGGCCTTGTGCATTGATGACTTACTGACGTCATCCTTCCAGCCGAACAATGGAACACATGGCTACAGGCGTAATAATTTGCCCTGCACCTTTAGCAGACTACTTTATGGACATATTCAACTGGTTGACAATCAGCTGTCTGCTGTCTGCATTTGTCTGTGTTGGTTTGTTATGTCCCCAAAGGAGCCCGGCATATTTTCCACTCTGTGACATCATATGCAAAAGGTCTATAATGTATACATGCAAACTGTCTAACAGATCCAATAAGTAGTTTAACTTGACTAGTTTGTATTTTGCTAAACTGGCTATTGTGTCTTTCATTATTATTGTCATTAGGTGAACAACTTGGTTAGAGTATAAATTATAAGCCAACTTCAACCTGTCAATTATTCACCAGCTAGAATCCTTTTGACAGAAAACTTAAACATAGTTGATTAGGCTATTATTTGCGTGACTTCCTCAGAATAGAATACTGCCATGACAAGTCTTGTTTTTTTCTTCCATTTGATATCTAGTGAGAAACTGGAGCAGTTTATCAGGCTACCAAGCAACCAAATGAATTAATGCCAGTAAAGGGGGGCACAGATGAGCCAAGATTGGCTCCCTGGGAATTCCCAGGATTTCAAAGAAACCCTGGCAAGGGCTGTCTTACTTCTCCAACAGATTTGTGTATGATACGATTATCTAAGTAATGAATCACAATGAGTTATATATCTTGGCAAAAATCAGGGCCACAGACATGGACAAAACTGGCGGAACACCTCCAATGACATGCCCAATATAGGCAGCCCCTAGTTCTATCCCCTGTCTACTAGCTCAGTCCCCAACCCCCTTTACCTGTACAATGCTGGGTCCCAAAGAGGATGGTGTGTCTTGAGTTAGCATTATTATGCCCAACATTTTCCCAGAGAATGGGAATGAAGGAATTTTCCAACAAGTTTTGTCCAAGATTGCAGTTGGATTCTGGCTCCTCATGAACACAGTGCTATCTTCTATAATACTGTACCTTGTCTCCAACCAAACACTCTGGTGAGCCCTGGACATCAGTCCAAACCATTCCAGAGTCTTCATCCAGTTGCTGTGCAATTGCAGCATCGTTAAACTCTTGTTCCTATGAGAGGGCACAAAATCGTTTGAACAAGGAAAGAAAAAAGGAGGCTACTTCTAAATGATCATAGATGAGTATGATTTCTGAAGTCAATTAACATGACAATATTTCACACAGTAAAATTCTCCCAAAAAAGTTTTCTATTGCTCCGTCCCTGCAAATGGAGAACTTCCTGTCTCATTTACCTTCAAGACGGATTCATGCACAGAGTATAATTTACCAAATTCAGTTATTTTATGCTTGGTTCAACAAATGAAACCAATTCTAAGCAGTTTTACACCTAAACCTAAAACCAACAAGAGCCCAAGGGCACTATGGTTCCTTGCATTAAAGATGATATTGTATTAAGGTAGTCCTAAGGTAAGGCATAATTTGCACCTTTAACCCCAATGACTTTTGGCCATCACCCAAAAACATAGGGGCACATTAAATTTCAAAATCATACAAGCACTTGCCGTTTGAGAGAAATGGAACACTAAACTTTTCAAATTATCACACTGCACACGGCCCACTTCCATGTGACAAATACATTCATCACCTTTCACTAAAATGTCATTTACTTGAGTTTGGGGTAGTATAGGAGGTTAGTTAATTGCCTTTTTGGTCAATCTCAACAATTCAAATCCAGACCTTAAAAAGAAGTCACAAAGGTCAAATACAGTCAAAGTAGATCAAAACTGATTTTAAATAAACACAGTCTCTTCTGCACCAAAGAAATTTAACAGTCATCTGGTCATTCCTGACCACCAAAATTTATGATAGATGACTAGAAATTATGTCATGGTTGTCCTTTAGACTACCCAATGTGTTTGCCTGAAAAGCAAAAATAAGGAAAAGCCCACAATTCTGCTACTAAAGGCAGCCCGATAGTGATTTATTACCACCAATTTCTTCTTCACAATTTGGCTAGAAGACCAAGAAACAAACATAGCTCTGTAGAATCTAATAAATGACTTTCAACTTGACCTTTTAACCTAAAGAGGGTGTTAGAAACAGCATTGTAGTCCCTAGGGTAAAAGCAGAGGTAAAGAAGAGAAACTGCTTTCATATTTTACTATTGAAATTGGAATCTTGGCTTGCACTGTGAATAACTTTATTCAATACTGTATGTGAGGAAAAGGTTGTTTTTAATAATAATTGCATTACTGTCCTGATTGTTAACTAAACTGCTTTTAGACTGAGAGGGGGTTATAATTCTTCTTTTCTTTTATACATTGCATTTGTCTAAAGGCATTAAACTTCAGCTGGACTTTTAAACCAATTGAACAAAGACCCAAAGAGTCTTCACGTGCACTTTACTTAGACGAACACAACTTTCCATTATTTCCACTATGTTACTTGGTAATTGAGTAATTGCACCGCATACCTGGCATTGCAATAGGCCTACACATGACCTACATGTACACACTAGTCTGTCATTTAAATGTCAGTAACTCAAGTAACGAACATTGTAGGAGGGTAGTGTAATAGCCTTTTTGGTTCGTCTGATCAAGACAAATCTTGACGTCACAAAAAAGTCACAAAGGTCAAAAGGTCAAATGAGGTCAAGGGGGGTCATCACGTGCATTTCACTTAGACGAACACAAATCTCCATTACACCACCCCTCTAAAATGTTTCAGTGGCAAGATATCAATAAAACATTACTTTTTGACCTTTTGACCCTTTCCAATTATTTTGGTTAATGTACCAACATTTTCACCTCCTACCAATCTAACTTATCCTAAAATGATGCCACTGCTTGAACAACGGATACTGAGTTACAGCTACTAACAGAAATTCAGTTTTTGGCCTCTGGTGATCACCAGTGACCTTTGACCTCCACCAAAAATGATAGGGCACATCTACTCCACAACATCTACATACATACCAAGTTTGAAAAAAATTGATCACTCGGTTATTGAGTTATTGCACCACATACCTCGCATTCCAATCCGTCACATACACACACACATACACACACACACACACACATACATACGCCAAGGTGACTGCATAGGTTCCTTTGTTACACAAGGAACCAATAAAGGGAAATGGATGAAGATTTCACAAAAACCATAGGATATGTTTCCCTTTAACATATTAAACATAAATTTGGTCCTGCACTTTTCTTTGATATTGGTAAAACAACTGACTGTGTAAGTTTACCGACCAACCAGATTGATGTCTGAATGAATGCCAATCAAAGTTTGGTCATCAAACTCATTCATAATTAGGGCTATAGTTTCAGTGATGATATATTACTGTATGCCTAAGACCTGTTGTATTTTATTTTAAAAGAAACTTTTAAGGTCACAAAAATGAGGATGAGGTTTTGACAGTTGTGGGAGGGGCTTGAATAAGTTAGGAGAACAATCTGGGATGAGAAGATTCAACCATTAAACATAAAGCATCTGAGTACAAGACTCACAAATTGTCCTTTTTGTTCAGATTGCAGCGCAGAACATTTTCAAGAAAGTGTTCGATATACTGATTTATACAACAACTTGAAAAGTTAACTACTGTACCTTTTCTAAGGATACGGGTTCTCTAGGCTGTCCAGAAGATGTGGTCCTACTCTTGATAGCTTCATATACTACAGAAAAACTCTCCTCTACTTTTTTCTCAGAGGAAAGATCCTGGCGAGTAAAAGAAAATATAACATTACTGCAGATGTCAAAATTAGGGGAATGGGTGCACCCCAACTTTCAGTTACAGATATTGAATCTGGTAACATGCTGTACTACATTTCTTCAGGTTAGGTTAGGTTTGATGTAGAGTTCCATGGCCCACTTTCTAACCAATTGGTTTAAGTCAGGCCAGTCATTCATAGCCTTTTTCCAGTTGTGGCTCATTGGCTTGTTTACCCTATTTCACTGATTACAGGTATGCTGAGCACCATGTTTGAATGTACAGTATGAAAGTGATCAAATGGTTTTGAATTGATATACTGTAGCTGTAAAAAATTACATGAAATGACCAGGGATACACCTTTAGAGAAGAGGAGAGTTTGCAGGCACTCATTACTGGTTCAAAATTACTGTAAAATGTAGGCTGAATGATACACCATACAAAAAGCTATGTAGTATTGATGTACTATACAACAAGCAGTTGAACATGAATATTTCCCACGATGTTCAGGGCAAGAATAAAATATGTACAGTAGCAAAAATTCAAACTTTCTTGATTGAAAAAGTATCAATTCTGATATAAAATATCTCTTGCAGCAGAAAAAACTGTGGTACTGTACTTCAGACAGAATTACTCATATTTTTTCTTAACATACAGTATTGATGAACACACTCACAGATCTGTCTCACTTTATTGTAAACTTGTTCACAAAATTCAGGTGTTGCTTGATTTCCTTATCCAATTTATTATAAACAACCTCTAGTGCACATACTGTATGGTCTCTTGCACACTTGATGATAAATTCCCACTGGAAATTTTCACATACTGTCAGTCCAAGCAATTTATTTATTTGTTAATATAAATAAAATGTAAAGGGGGAATTCAAATTCCAACTTTTTTTTTTGCCTTTAAGAATTCAAATATAGACCATTTACTTTTGCTCAGCTCTGCACAAAGCTTGCTCCAAACTTACCCCAAATTAGTATCTGAGTAGCTGAATAAAACAAACTCTACAAAGAGACCATTTGGGGTTACAGCCTGCACAACCAAAGGTCTGCAAGACTGAAAATGTAATAAGGTTCACATCAGACTGAAGGTTCACTAGACTGAATGTTAAAAGGGAATCACAAGACAAAAGGTTTGCAAGACCAAAACTGTCTGTGAGGCCTAAAATGAGATGCAGTTCATGACAATGGTACTAAAAACCTGCTGACCTGTATTATTTTCAAACTCACAGGCCTTTTCTCATTTTCAGTCTACTTGACCTTTTCTCATTTTCTGTCATTTTCAGTCCCACAAACCTCTTCATTCTTTCGGTCTTGCCAACCCTTTCACATTTTTGGTGAAGTGAACCTTTTCCTATTTCCAGCCTGTCAGACCATTTCTCAATTAAATTTTTTGGTCTTGTTAACCTTTGGTCCCAAAATGGACAAGTAAAAAATTCCTCAAATTATATCACAGCTCTTGAACACCTGCCAGTGATGTACAGTACTGTAGAAGAAGCCACAACCATGTACAGATAACTTGAGGAAATAGCAATATACCCACCTTACTGTAAGTGTCCATCATACACCTTATTGACCTATCCAACCCTTCATATCTAAACCCAATCTTTCCAACCCCACAAAAAATGAATGAATGAAGGGATTATTCTTCCCAACATTCAATTCTTTAGTGCAAACACTGGTACTCACCATACTGCTTTCTCTCCTAAAAAGTATTCCATCCTCATACCTTATGGTAGCTGATGTCTTCCTTTGACGAGCAATGAGATGAGGGACAGAAACAGGGAAGGGATCAATTGCTCTACCAATTCGAAGCCAGTAAGAACCAGGATGAATAACAATGGTAGCTTCTGGTTCCCCAATCTATGCATCATATAAATGATAAAGAAAAACAGTCCTTGAGTCTCAGATTTTCACTTCTCAGGAAATTTAGGAGTGTGTGTATAAGAACTGTTTATTAAACTTAAACAGATTTATCTCCCATCCCATTTTTTATCCAGGTCTGAAAATAATCACAGTCACAGTGACTGAAGCAAGTGGTGGAAGGTAATTTTGCACTTGCACGCCTCAAAATAATGGGCCTGATAAAATCCTTACACAATAATAGCCATCAGGTTTACTGAAGACGACACTGATCCACCTTTGTTTAAATATATACAAAATCCATGGTCTACATGTGTCTGTTTTACCTGTACACTTTAGCAATGTCCTTGGACAGGACTCTGCTACGTCCACTTTGTTTACTCTACAATAAAATCCTTAATAGACCCATATGATGCCCTGTAATCCAAAACCCCTCCAAAAACAAACTATCAACACCTAATGGGCCAAGACAGATTAGTCACGGAAAAACTTGTCCATGTTCACCCTAAAGTGGTGCACTGATGTGGAGTTAACAACCCACTCAGGCAGGCTATTCCATTCTTTAACAGCCCTATGAGAGAAACTGAACTTCCTAATGTCAAGTCTAGCAAAGACGAAATCAAGCTTTTACAATGGCATCTAACCCAAACTTTACGTTGGACCTTTAAATAACTACAAGCTACTGTAACAAAGGGTTCCCTCCAGAAAGAAATTTGTAAACCTTGAGCATGTCTCCCCTTATCCTTCTCAGATTGTCAGAGCGAATCAAGATGTTGGAGTTACTGTACATATCTTACAGGCTTGGGGTGATTACATCTCAATGTAATCGATTACGATTGCCATTACTCCATATTTTACAATTGCGATTATGATTACGATTGCAGCTAAAATTGAAAGTAATTGATTACGATTGCTATTACATTGCAATGTAATCATGATTGCCATCGTGATTTTATTTTCTTTCCACATAAACAATGAGTAGGCAAAACAATCCAGTGCCTACAACTGGAAAAAAGGCCATGGAGGTTGCTCTAGATAAGTCTGGACAGAACCAAGTCCTCCCAAAGTAGAGATTATTGAACCCATGCACTTCTCACTCATTTTAAGCTTGAACATCCAAGAAAGAGGGACAATTAAATTTTGTCATTCCAACAGAAGAACCAAGCACTGAAAAAATTGTTTAGTAACTTTATTTCTTTGTTCAATTCCACTTCAATGTAATCAGAAATGAAACCATGATTGAGATTATTTTGCCATTGTAATCGATTGCGATTGCAACTTCTTGAAAATGTGTAATTGATTGCAATCGATTATGATTCCTGATTACAATTATCCCAAGTCTGCAGCTGACCTTGCATCTGGTGCACTACCACTATGTGAATGATCAAAATTCCTCCGTTTTTTTTTTCCCCTTTGAAGCCACACTTGGAAAGATTCATTAATTTTGTGTCCTAATTGTACTGTACAGTCTTGGAAGCACCCCAGAGGGTGCAGGATTTCTCACATTTTCATTTCCCACACTCCCACCTCAGCACAAACACTGATGCAGTAAAATCAAGTATAAGGTATGAAATTGTGGATGATTTTGTGTACAGTTACCTACCTGTCTTTTCCATAGGTGATATATCACCACAAGTGTGTTACATCAAGAAGGGAAAAAAAATTAATTAAATTTAAGTACATTTTTGTCTGTCACAGAAAGTGTTTACAACACATGGTCAATCATTTCATTTAATTCATTTTGTACTGGGATCTGAAGTGATAGAACCACACTGTTAAGTCAATGTGTTTTCTAAGACAGCGTTCGTTTGAGTGGTGCACTGTGAATGAAGCAATAAGTCCTGCCCCTTCACAGCACAACAAGCCATTTTTTTTGCAGGTTGCCTAGTTTGTAGTGTAACATCAACACAGTTCCGTATCAGGTTACGCAAGGGTCATGGCATTTGGTTCTGACTGTCAGTGAACTCCGTGCTGATATGGGGCATAAGGCCATGTACCGTATATATGCGCACACTGCACAGGGTTTATTATGAGTTTTTCTCCAGTAGGGATGTTGGGGAGCCAAACTGGCTTTCGTAAAAGATTGAATGGGAGCCAGAACTTTCAAAAAGGAAGCCTCACGCATCAGTACATAGAATTTTTTGTGACTGAGAATATGGATTAGCTCGCTGACGCCAAATTTCTATGCATCCAAGTTTACTTCTTGGGACGCAAGGGAAGAAACCTAATTTATAAACTGCACATCCAGAGACAGAACCTCACATCTATGATGCGCAGACGCAACAAAACGCAAACCCTGAGCTAACATTAGAGGTTAGGCTACAGTACAGTACAGTAACAAAGACATTTCGTCATTCGGTACTAATTAAGAATCAATGCCCGGAAATGACATCATTTTAAACAACTCCCAACTTAAAAGAGGGCGCTGAAACTCTATTTTTTTTTCAGAGAAAAACAAAGTTTTTTTTTTTTTATTTTCCAGTAAAATGCGTTCCTTTTTTTTTTCTTCACTCAAGAAGAGCAGTGTGACGATTTGCTGTGGAAAGAAGTGAATGGTTTATGCTGTGGAAGAAAGAAAAGCAATGGTTAAACATAGATTCGAACCCCTGACATACCGGTATACACAGTATAGCATATAGACCAGCGCGCTTGCCAACTGCGCTACGAGCGCCGTTGCCCATGTGGGTCTTCAAATAATATAAGTACTGTCTAACAGTACCACATACTATATAAAGACATATATATACGTATGTGTACATAAATATATACATATATACAAGCATATACGTATCCCTAGAGCCAAGTAATTACGCATACATATACGTAAGTGCATATATTTAAGCGTACAACGCTGTATACATTCCCACGTGTGCATACACCTACATATAGCCCACCCTAACCCTCTACCTATGCATACGTATGCGTATACATGTACGTACACGTACATTGGTATGTGTGTTATATACCTAACCCTAACCTTAACCCTAACCCTATTACTATGCGTAGCTACATATCCACGTATGACGTAAATTCCAGACCCTAATTTTAAATTAGAGCCTGTCATTCAGTTAGGGAAACTGGTTGATGCGTGCGCTACAAGTGGTTGTGGTTGAAAAGAAAAGTTTATTTTAGTTAGCTTAGTTTTGGCCTACTTTCTACATTCAAATTACACGCTGGGGTTCGGAACTCGCATAACAGGTTCCTGTATAATGGTGCAGTATACTACTAGGCCTAGGCTAGGTTTACTACTGTAGACATGAAAGTCTTTAACCATCTAGGATAAGCCTATTTTAGATTTACCTCAGAAAATAGATCACCGAATTATAACAAACAGCCTGCGCCTTTTGAACTTAACATTTTTTCACTTACATCATCCATTTTGTTTCATGCTGTTTACTTTCCTTGATTAATACCCGATGTAGGCCTAGGCCGATGTGTTTTCTGTTTCGGACTTCCCAAACATAGAGCAGGATATAGGAACTAGAGTACGGACTCCCAATGGCGCGTACGTAAATCGTCTGTGATTGCATGGAGACACGGCATCCACGTTCACTCTGGGCACGACTTGGGCAAAAGTCACGCGGGGGAGCGATCATGTGTGTACGAACTGTATGGCAGAAATCGATTCGGCCAATTCCTGCGACTTACTTTTCCTTGTGAAATGTGTATTTCATCCTAAAAACTGGCATAAGCTGTTCGCTTTGACGCGTTAAGATATCTTCTAACTTTTCACGTCAACAGAAATGGTCAGCAAGGGGCTGAATTTGCTTTTCAGTGATAAAAAGAGTAACGTTCAAGGAACGCACTCATGCAGGCAAGGACAACTCGCCCTTGTCAGACAAAACGGCCTCACAGTTCCCAGTGCTTTTGTAAAGTCGGACAACTCGGCACCTACTAAAAGCATATAGCCCTTCATATACAGACAATTCGGCGTCTTAATGAAGCTGGCTACTCGGACAGCTCGGCACCTGAAGAAACTCCGAACAGAGGAGACAACTCGTCCCCAAATGAAATCGCAAATGTAGGCCTATCCTAACATTCCAACATTTTTCTCATATTTGATTTTACAAATTTTCTGTGGAGATTGAAAAATGGACGTTAAAAAGGAAGGCATATTCTTCTACTAAACTTAATATCTGGGTCACTGGGTGGGGAGGGGTTTTTATCACTTTTTTTTCTTTTTCATTCTCAAATTAAAAACTATGCCTAGTAAAGTAGTATAGACTGGGCAGCACAAGTGGTATGATGTGACTGATTTTATTTTATTGTAGTAGCAGCTGGTCAGCTGTTAGTCATATGTTGTAAGTGGTTGACTGAAAAGATGAACCAGAATATTTTTGCGAATTGAATCAGTCAGCTTGATGTACAGGGGGTAAAAAAGTTATTGAACGTTACTCCCTTCTACGGGTGACTAAAAGTTCGCATGAAAGTGACTCACTCAGCCTTGTGAATTAGGGGCAGCTAATAAAATACTGTAACTATAGATGCCAAACTGAAAAAAGAAGGCTTGAACTGACATTCTATCTTTACTACATTGTTTTATTTTTGTATCCCTTTTCTTCCTTTTCAACATACAGATGTTTTACTGTAATTTATGTAGCGCGGGTTTCATGAGGAACAGCGGGAACATGGTCGGGATTAGACGCCAATAAAGTAAGACTGGAGGAGGAGTATCGGCTGGGTGCAAGATACAGATTTATTCATATGAGATCCTCGGCTCCCTCGAGGACAACTGAAAATATACACAACAATATCACAAGTGAAAATGAATAATAGTTAACATAACAAAGCATAACAGAAATACTAGACTTACTAATTTGCATATACAACATAACACAGATAACTGCTGTACAAACAGACATCGAATGAACTTGGACCTTACATTTACAGCTATAAGGAATAATGATGTAGTAAGGGCTACAGGTGCAATTTCTTTCTAATCATTTGAAAAGGAGTGCAAAATTTAGGAAAGGGAAGACTGGCAATAGCCACAGTGCACCTTTGAATTTTTTTGAAATGTCACTCCACAATTTCCCAATGTACATTCCAAGGTGTAGGCTGCAGTGTGGTACCATGATATGCAAACTACAGCCTAACTAAAGCCTACTATATGTGCCTCTTGTATAAAATACTTCTCAGCTTGTCATAATGGCAACAGTGAGCTTGCAGAAACCAGTGTTGTAATCGAGTCACTAAATCTAGTGACTCAAGTCACCAGTTTTCAAACTTTTAAGTGGGGCTACTCGAGTCACTGTACTATTCCAATGCGGAAATAACTCCTGAATTCTATCGAGTCACTATCATTTTGAGAGGAAGTGACATGAGTCGTGATTTGTTACAACGCTGGCAAAAACTAGAAGCACTAGTTTACTGGCATGCATGAAGAGTAAAAAGCAAAACATGAATAGGCCTACATGTATACATTTGTCTGATCTACTTCTTCTTCAAACAATGTTAAATAGGTTCTGTTCTACCAACCATTTTAGTCCAATCACTGCAGTCACATGTTAGAGTACTTCTCTAATTTCTCTGGGCACTTGGAAGTCTTTAAAACTGTTGTCAAGTATAATAAAGAATGCAGTCTTTCACCAGCAGCTGACATTATTGCTTCCCATAATTTTGCTTTGGCTTGTTGAATGTCTCCCTCAACTGTCTAAACTCCAGTAATTGCAAGGTATGGTGATCCAGAATTAACATTTTCTTTCAAAATATTCAAGGTGCACATGATGATAATTAAAAGTCAGTTGACACTATGCAGGTTAAATGAACCTGGACTTAAAAGATGACACCCAAGCAGTTCCAATTCTCTTAACCTTCTTCATTAAGCCCCTCGATCCCTTCTCTGCCTAAAATTCATCCTCATCCAGACACAATCTCAGTCTGTTACTTCAGGGTGATCATACTTGATCCCAGTGTGTAATCAAACATTCTCAGTACGTGTGTATGAGTTCTGTACTCTGCACTTTTTGAACTTGCTTTCAGTCAAAGAGTAGAGCCAATTGGGAATTTCTGTGGATGTGGACTAACTACAAAAATTATAGTTTGGGGTGAGAGAATCAAGCTTTAAATGTCTTTGTTCTTTTCATTATCT
This sequence comes from Holothuria scabra, assembly GCA_037179385.1. Taxonomy (NCBI): domain Eukaryota; kingdom Metazoa; phylum Echinodermata; class Holothuroidea; order Aspidochirotida; family Holothuriidae; genus Holothuria; species Holothuria scabra. The sequence continues at coordinate 19,766,857 of CM074181.1, forward strand.
GCTTGTGTGGCAGATGCCTTCAGACATGACCACATCCAGCGTAAAGTACAGGAAACAGTTCATGGCCAGCAGCACTATGAATCTGACATCCCTTGGGTTCCTCCCTGCAAGTGCAAGAAAAAAATGAAACCATCAGTTTCTGTTTGGGGTGAAGATTGTTATAATTTACCATGATGTATTAAAACCAAATGCAACCCGTAGCATAGTACATATATAGTAGCCTACAACTCAAGACTGGCATCAGGTATTCAATGTTTTTTTTTTCTTCTTTTAAGTGTTGGTAAAAGTAAGTTAAACTGCATCAAGGAATTAAACACTAACATATTTCACCATTTCCCCAAATAATGTACCTTTCCAGTGCAACAGAATCAAGCTTGATTAGCCCCCAGTAGGCATATATAGCCTAACGTTACACATGTACATAAATTTGAGGCATCGGACCTTAGTCAGTTACAAATTTGGCTCCAAAAATTTGTCTCAAACATACTTGGGGACTCTAGACACCCTACCCCCTGTTAAAAGTTTTAAAGAAAGTGGCAAAGTATGGTTAAAATTACTGCAACGATCACCCTAGCAGACCAAAATTGCATGCCAGCTCTTTTTAACTAAGGCCCTACTGTTTTACAGCCTGCTGCTAAATAATAACACGCCCTGTAGGCCATTTTTGCCCCATCTGACCTAAATTCCTAGCCCCACCAGTGTAAAAAGACCTCTTGTTTATATAACATCTCATTGCATCGTGAAAAGGCTCCATGCACAAAGTTTACGAGAGTTGATTATTTAGATTCACAAACTATCCAGTAACGTTAGGCGTAATATATACTGTATACTACGTATATAGGCCTATTGCATACTAACTGTGTTACAGGAACGTGTTCGCACTAGGTGAAGAAAAATGCGTCTTTTTCAACTTTAACAAGAATAAAATACGAAACCATCACAAGAAACTTACAATTTATGAGAGATGCTACATCCTCCTCTTTTTCTGATAGAAGTAGATGATTTTAGAAATCAAATTTTTGGACGTTCATGTGCATGTGATTTGTATGAATCTCTATGTAAGCGATCCGTCTGTCGCCCAGATAGAATATGGGTACTGAGCACGATCACAGCTGTTTTTGGGAGTCCGCCCTCTAGTTCCTATTATCCTACTCTATGTTCCCAAATCAACAAATCACCAATTCGAACCTAACATCATCCTTTCCTTCATCCTCGGATTCAAGTTTATTTTTGTACTTATATGACAGGTCTCCGCCTGGAAGCGAAATTTATAAGACCAAGTGGATTTGGTCAATTTTGGGTCGCTGATTCCGAAAATCAAGGGTAAACGGGCCATATCTGGAACTTTTTGCGCCATTTTGACTTTTAAAGTTCAAAGGACACCCTCTATTTGTCAAAATTTTTTCTCCATATATTTATGGTCCAGTCATTCAGTGATATTCTATTCTGTAAAAGGGCCGTGTCAACTGATAAATACGGGGAAATATTAGTATTCATAGATATTAACATATTTTAGAGCAAGCGGCAGGGTTGGCGCTATCTGACGATCCCCTGCCCCCCCCCCCCACCTGGGAACAATTGACCCCTTTTGAAGACTTAAATTGTATATATGTAATGCCCACAACTAGAGCTGTGTTGGTCATCGCACGATCGTGGTTTGTAAGTTGACTTCTTCCTCCAGTTATTAATTATAAACATAGGCGTACAAGGCGAGGGGGGGGGGGCAGGGGGAAGACTGCTCCCCCTCAATTTTCTCAAGACCTAAAATTCGGGCAGGGATCTGAAAAAATTCGGGCAGCCGTTTGAGTCTTAAAACCTGGTTTGTTTCTACTTACACAGAAAACTCCTAGGCGCGCCCGAATTCCTTCAAACACTTGGCCGAAAAAATAATAAAAAAAGCATCGTAGTCACGGTACAATTTTCATGAAAACTCTAAAAGATACCAAAATTCGCGACACATTCGGGCAGCTTATGAAAAAACAATTTTTCGTCAGCCTCACTTCATATTCTTGCGCAAACCTTTGCCCGAAATGACACAATATTCGGGCATAAGTTGCAAAAAAGTTCTGGGTAAATAGTTTGTTCTAAAGTAAGGCATGATTGTCATTGTCTGCAGCGGGCACTAAAGCCAGCGAACACAGATTATAATATGTTTTTGCCTTTTTAGCATACGTTTTCGCCACAGCACAATTTTTGTTCACAAACTTCCAATTTGTATTTGTTCATAGGCGTAGGTCCCGGGGGATGGGGGATATATCCCCCAGTATTTGACTAGGGGGGTGGTCAATGTAATCATCCCCCCAATGTTCAGTCTACAGATACGTGCTTTATTGCTGACAAGTAAGCTACATTTATTCTCCCCTCATGATTAACATGACTCACGTTGTACACCTACGTGGGTAATATAATGCTGTCTATGTAGGCTACGTTACATCAGAAGGTTTCCAAACTTTTTACATCATTTTCTAAACGTTTCGAGCCATGGAAGTCACATACTTTAAGTTTCTGTCATTTAAGCTGGGTAGTCACTATAGTCTCCCATCTTCGCTGAAATACTCCAGACCGGTCCCATATAATTCGTTTAACCTTGGCGGGTTTCTACCGGAGACGTGCCTGCCCGACGGAGAAGAAGTACAGTGTGCAGGCTAGTTGTTTTAGCTGCAATCGTCACACCTGCGCCCAAGGTTACCAAGAGATGCGACCGTTTGGCTGTACTGCTTTGCTGTACCAAATGATAGCTTATCAATTTTGAGAAGATCACTTACACACATGTTATGGTCTTCGAACTCAAATTTTTGTTACAGGGGATAACCCTGAGTTGATACTGCCTTTTAAAACTTAACGGTACATCGTTGCTCTAGAATTGTTCAATTTCAGTCCTCCAGTGCAACTTGATAAAGAGTTTTGTGCTCAAAAGAGCCTTTCCTAAGCGTATAAACATGTCAATACCCTAAAACATTACCTCTGTATTTTACCCCTTAAAGCAGTCTTCCTGGGGCCTCTAAGGCGTTAAAACCCAGGAGCTTCCGGGGGCTTCGCCCCCTGGACTCCCACGGGGGCTTCGCCCCTGGGACCCCACCCGGCGGGCCCCTGGGAGGGCCCTGGACCCACCCTTTAGGGGCTTCGCGCTCGCCATGCAAGCTTCGGGTGCACACATCATCCCCCCCCCCCAAAGTTGAAAAGAAATCTACGCCCCTGTATTTGTTACAACTTTTTGTTTGTCATGGGTCTATACTCATGATTTCTTTTGTCGATTGATTACCAGTAGAAAACATCGTTAATGTCATGCAACTAAACTATCCCGTTATGAATAAAACGTAAAGGTATCGTGAAGATTTCATTTCGTTTTTAATTTTGTATTCCCTTGCATGAGGCAAAAGGAGTCTATGCGACTATGCCGATGATTTGGCCACGCTTGTTTTTATTCAATGGGTACGGTTTGTGGGGATCAAGTGTGCCAAACCGTTGATATGGACTTAGGTCGTTTGCTCACTAGGAAATAATTTGCGCCCTTGTTTGTTTAAATGCATATAAACAGGCTGCTACATTGCTTGGGAATTGCGCAAAAATTGAGTTTATCGGTTTTAGGGGCCAATTCGTTGCATGGCATCCCCACTCAGGTAATTCGGGCCTCTGAATCTGAGCTAAACAGCCTGCTTAAACAAACGGATCCTTGTAGAGTTCGACGAAACTGATATTTAATAGGCAGCCGGAATGCGATGCAATGCCATCCTCCCTCGAAGTTGAGAAGCCTTGGGATTTTCGAGGGTTTCTGAAGTTTTTCAATTTTCAAAATTATATTGATGATAATCTCATGCTGCATGACGTAAAATAGTTTGTAGAACGCGCAAACAAACTCATTTTCCAATGATTATAGCTTAATGTACTCATCCAATGGTAGTGGTATATTTCATCCGGGAGTTTTTTGACCTTTTTGTAGATTTGCTAGTTTTTGGTGAAAATTTTATTGCAAACGAAAGTTCAAAATATCGACGGCTTTGATTCTCCTTAAAAGCCTGGAAAAGGCCATTTCCGGCTGTCTGAGGGGTTGCGATTTTTCAAAATCTTCTGTACGCTCCGCGCCAACTGATGGTGGCGCTCCGCTTAGATAGTCCTTCGGGCAGAATTACATTTTTCGGGCAGAGAATCCTCGGCCCCTCCAAACTGAAATGCTCCCGTACGCCTATGATTATATACAATTTATACTATTGTTGTTATCGGGCCAAATATAGTACCAGTGTTGTCCAATCACGGCTTGACATACTATGGGCAGCGGATGATCTTTTATATCGGGGGGGGGCGCAAGTTTTCAGCAACCGACATAATAATGACGACATAGGGCATCCGTTTTTGCGCAGGCATAAAACCCCATCGGCGTGGGGTCCATGGGGCCGCTTCATGGCCCCTGGTGAGGTTCAGGGGGGAAAAGCCCTGGTAGGGGTCCATGGGGGACTGGATGTGGGGGCTGGATACTGTAGGGGTGGCTAAAGTTACTATCGAAGCGTAGGGCCACCATCGGTTGGCGCGGAGCGTAAAAAGAAAATTTTGGATTTCAAACCTCGCAGATGGCTGGAAATGGCATTTGCCGGGTCTCTTTGTCCCTAATTCTGGTGAGAAAAATTTGTGATTTTTCTAAGATCAAAACACACTTTTGAGATACCGACTGATTAGCTCAGTTCATTACTCCTCTGGACTATGTATCCTAGGATCGCAAATCCGGAATCCTGCAGAATTTTGCAAGCAGCTGTTCCAGTGCACGCCTGACCAGTAAGGTATTTCCACAGGCGTAGGGGGGGCATTTCAGTTTGGGGGAAGAAGGTTATGCCCGAAAAATGTAATTCTGCCCGTAAGACAGTCAAACGGAGCGCCACCACTAGTTGCCGCGGAGCGTCCAGAAAATTTGAAAATGCGTACCTCTCAGAAAGTAAAAAATGACATTTCCCAGGCTTTTAAAGGGGATCCAAGCAGTCGCTTTTTAAGTTTCAATTGCAGATAAACGTATGTTCGTTCCAAACTAAAATTCAGCCAGAAAGACTAAGCGGAGCGCCACCATTGATGGGCGCGAAGCTGTTCCAGTGCCTCTTTTAGGCCTCCCCGACGAAAACGGCGACCATTCCCGACGGGGGGGGGGGAATGCCCCCCTCCGTCGGGGAACACTCGCCCCCCCCCGTCGGGAATGGTCGCCGTTTTCGTCGGGGAGGCCTAAAAAAATTTAAAAAAATAATAAAAAAAAAAACCCTTCAACGACTGAAGTTACTTGATGGGCGATCTTGAACATATATTTTGTTTTGAAATGCTATTTCAATACATATCCGAATCGATTTTCAAGCACTTCTTTGTAGCTCTGTCTGTCTGTTGTACCTTATTCCATGTACCTATCTCCCCCCGTCGGGGAAGGACTGACATTTTTTTCGGGCGGCCTAAGAAAAGAAAAACTAAGTTACTGAATGGATGATCAGGAACTTTTTTTTCTTCTTCTTTATGAACTTTTTTTTTTTGATTTTTATTTAATACGTATCTGAATCGGTTTTAATCACGTCTTACTAGCTCTGCTATGAAGACGGGATAAACACCACCTCATCCCATCTTTAATCCGTGCGCGCAATGTCATGCCTCCTCGGCGAAGACTGCCCTCCCCTGTTGATGAGAAAATCAGTTTCGTCGGGGAGCCTTCATCTACCGACCCACGATAAAAGGTATATCGGCCTGATAAACCTAGTCACCGGGACGATTTTTTCTATTTTGCTTACTGAGAAATTATTCTTTGTTTTGGGGCAGTATTAAGAAGTGAAAATCTTATTGCGAAAAAATGACGACTGCTTCATTTCTAGTTATAAGTGTAGGAAATGCCATATTCGGCTGTCTGAGGAGTCAGCTTTTTTAACAGTTTTCTGTACGCTCCTGTACCCTTCTGTACGCAATTGGAAAGTGCTTTGGTCGAACAGATTGCTGAACAGAAAAATGAATGCCTGCAAATTATTCTTCGTTTTGGGGCAGTATTATGAAGCGAAAATCTTATTGCGAAAAAAGCTCAAAATAATGACTGATTTGTTTTTAGTTACGAGCACGGGAAAAGTCCTTTCCTGCTGTCTCGGGGTTCTCAATTTTCAAAATTTTCTGTGCGCTCCACTTTGATAGACTTTCGAGCAGGATTAAATTTTTCGGACAAAAAAGACAATTTTGCCCCCCCCCCCTCCCAAACTGAAACGTTCCTGTACGCCTATGCCAATACATAAAATATAAAACTATAAGCATATGGGAAGCCAAACTTTTTCCGCGGGAAAAAATTCCAATATGGTCCGAGGGCTTTAATCTGCATGATGATATTCGATAAACCCCAACAAACTACAGATCCCACTACTTAATTTTTCTAAAAGAAGGAAAGATTCTTCCATAAAACCCCCAAATTTGTAATGAAATTACAATTTTCTCCAGTATAAGCTTCAGTTTGTTAAAAGTGGCAAAATTTTCCAATTTCGATGGATAGTCCATACAAATAATCAAGGCCAATTCTGTTAATAACCTCAACATTCTACCTAGTCTCACCGGGACTAACTCATCTCTTTTGTCGGGGCTTTGAAAAGCTGGCCCCCTGTCTGGGATTTTGGCCCCCTGTCGGGCAAATCCTGGAGCCACCCCTGTTCCCGGGCTTATATGGGGATCCAAGCAGTCGCTATCTGGAGTTCCCTTTAGTAAAAAAAATGATCACTTGAAACTTAAATTCTGCTACGAAGCGGTCTAAGTGGAGCACCACCATAAGTTCGGGCGAAACGTACAGGAAATTTTAAAAAAATCTAACCACTTCAGACAGTCAAAAATGTCATTACCTATGCTTTTAGGGGGTCTTAAAAGTCGCTAATTCGAGGTTCTGTTTGCACAAAAAATGTTCACTTGACACTAAAATGCTGCTAGGAAGACTATCTGCGCGGGGCTTCACCACTGGTTGGCGCCAAGCGAACAGAAAATTTTGAAAAATCGGACCCCTGAGACAGTCGAAAATGACATTTCCCAGGGTTATAGGGGGATTTTGGCAGTCGCTATTTTGATCAGAAGAATCAGATAAAATGTACCACCACCATTGGGTGAAATAAAGTAGATTATTTTTCGTCTACTAGTAACACTTATTGACAAAATTGTCACGTTACAAGGTGTGTTGAAATGAATTTTCAAGCAGACTTACGGCAAGACATTCTCACCCTGCATCATTAAAGCATCGAAAAACAAATAACCCGATTCTCAAAACCACTGCCGGTATTTAGCTCTAGAGCAGGATAGATGGCAAACTTTTGGGCACCTGGACACTCTCCTGTCTATCTGTTGAATAAATTTGGCGATTGAAAATGTCCCAGTATTTTTTTAACCTTTGCCCGAATATTTGACCATTTCGGGCAAATTTTTGCAAGACTGCAGTGTGAAGTTGGGATGATGAAAACCTTTTTTCACATTCTACCCAAATTTGTGGCAGTTCTCTTTTATTTTACATGAAAATTGTACTTTAAATATCGTGTCTTCTGTTTTTCGGCAAAGATTTGAAGCTATTAAAGTGATCGGCCATTTTGGGTATTGTGTTACACAAGATTTAAAAGCAGTCTCAAGAATAATTGTTTCTTTTAAACCACTGACTTCTCAAATATATCGCAATTTTTTATCTCTTTACCTTTCTTAACTATACGTTACCCTTACTATGATACTTTTCCATTTTCGGGCAAATGCTTGAAAGAATTTGGATATGCGACAATTTCGGGCATCTTGTTGTGATTATCTGTGAAGTAAAAGTCATGGCTTTTTAAGCTAATAGACCCACATATTCTACCCACCACACCAAGGATGATTTTGGAACGATTTTGTGCATCCCCAGGAATTGAAAAAAAATCCCTAAATGAGGTAGAAACATGCCACGTGCTAGGCGAAAACTTTAATCCACACCAAGGTAGCCAATTTTAGCCATTCCAAATATGTTAGAAAATTATCCATCCAGAAACCCGACAAGTAAAAAGTCAAGAGATTCCGAAGATATGAAGCTTGCCACAGTCTACCTGAGTTTATTCTGAAATTCAGAGTAGGGCACAATTGCAGAATACCCTGCAACTGTTTGAAGGACGAACATAAACTCTCCTACAGGTTATCGTTAATGGGGGTCTAAGGGACGAACCCCCCCCCCCCCAGAAGCTTTGCAACTTTGCACTCTGAAAAGTAATATTTGAGCAAGAGAATAGCCGCAATGTAATAAAAGCAACTTAAATTTGTTTAATTACTTTTGAAAAGTTTATTTTTCGCCATTCAGTTATTGGGGGCCATGCCCCCCGAAATCTCATAAAAAAAATTATTGGGGGCAGCCCCCCCCCCCCCGCCCCCGCTTCCGCCGCCTATGATCATAAATTGCATGAAGTCATTCGGAGAGAGCCTTAACAGTAACTTCATTTGCCGAGTCTTAATCGGCACGTTTTGCAGAATCGGAACCCGCTTTATGGCATAGAGAAGAATAGGTGCATTCACATGGATGCGTACGAAGGCGTGATCGAGGGAATCACTCAACTGCCTGTTGGCTCAACATAGGCTCAGGAGCGAATTTTTAATTGCGCGACTATTCATTTAATTGGTCATTTGCAGTTGTGGTGTTAACTGGAGCAGGAAGTTCGGATTTACTAAGGAAATCTCCGATCCCTTGTGGGACAATGATTACTACTTCAGATAGCATTGTAGAGGGAAATATACGTAAAAATAAATTTAAAAATTCGCAAGATTCATACGTTCAAATTATAGCCTTCAATTTGCTCTCCGCCTCTCACCAAAGTCCCCCGTGGAAAAAAAACCCCACTGCCATCTGATCCCCCTTTTCAAATTAAAGCGACCCAAATGACATTTTGAAGCAGACTAAAATGCTCTTGGCTGAAGAGTGTGCATACGTGTATGGAGGGGAGAGTGCTATAGACACGTCTCGAACATCTTCCCACCTGCGTTGCCTGCTCAATCGGCAGATTTGAAGAAGACTTGAACGAAAGGAAGGGGAGTGGAGTGGAGATCACCCATGAATTTTGATGCAATTCTACCCCAATAGCCTACTGTAAATAATACGTCAATAAAATTGGTTTTTAAAGATGCGATTGTGATAGAATATCTCATTCATTTATTACAAAGGCCAGTCTTGCGTGTATTTCATAAAAGGGCATATGAGTTTTTGAGACGAGTTCCAGAAAAAATGAAAATTAAGGGAATAAATTCCAAATTTTGGGTAGCGAAAAGTAAGTTGTGGTTAGAAGTCCATCAGAGTAAACTTGAAGCCAAAGTTGAACAAGTAGTCTATGAAACATGTTTACATCAATATTTAAATGCTTGAAATATGAATTTCCTACCAAAACATGAGATGATGGAGTAAAAGTTCACTTGACCTTTCTTTCAGTGACCTAACAGAATACTTGGCTTTTATGGAACAATGGCAGAAAGTACCACAAGGGCCAAGCAAACAGCAAAACTTTCGAGCAGAATTATCATTACGCAATCGAGGTTAGGCTAGGTTAGATTAGACAGAGTTTTAAGGCTCAGTTTCCAACCAATTGGTTCAAGTCGAGCCAGTCACAGCCTTTTCCCAGTCGTGGCTCACTGGATTGTCTTCCCTACTCCATTGCTTAGAATGAACACCACGCACAAAGGTGGGTTCCTTTTTTTAGAGTCTTTTTTTTTTTTTTTTTTTTTAAGGAAGAACTTTATTCCCATCTTGAAAATATATAAGGTGGGTTCCTTTTTTTAGAGTCTTTGGTACGACCCGACCAGGACTCGAACTCCCGACGTCCCGACTGCATGTCTGATGCTTTATAAACACTTGAACGTGCAATCGAGATTCTTTTCGTCTGGAAAGGTTATGAGTTTCGGACAATGGAATTCTGTCGAAAGTTAACTTAAGAGAAATGTCTTTTCTCAATGTTAATTGCACATGCGCAGAACAACGTTTGCTTAACCTGAAACACAGGTCAACTTAAAACAGATGCGGTATATTTAACTAAAAAATAGTATAATTTTCGTCTTTAGACCTTACTGATATGCGCGGAGTTTTTTTTTTTCGTGATTTCTATTCAAGTTCTTCATCAGAATTTAGATCGTTCTTTTGGTCTAAAAACGTTTTTAAACTGTCTTAAAGGGTCAAACCTCTCACCCCAAACTACAATTTTGGTGCCGGGGTACCGAAATTCTCAATTGGCTCAGCTTTTTCATTGACAGCTAATTCATACAATGCAGAGTACCAAAGCTTATATTACACAGCATGAACGCTAATAGTGCTTGATTAAATAAATTGAGTTTTTCTATACTGACCTTGAAGCAATAAGCTGAGATTGTGTCTGGATGAGGATGAATTTTCAGACATTTGTGGGAGGGACTTCAGTTAGAAGGTTAGGAGAATTGGTACTGTTTCTGTTTGGGGTGAGAGAACTGGGCCTTTAAATTGTATTTGTTTGGGTATGCCCTGCAGAGAGCGCTTTTCGTCTTTCGCATTGAATAAACGTTTTGTGTATGCTGCTTTTAAAACAAAATTATACCTCACTTGCCACATTTAATTCAACTTGTCTCTCCGTTCTGGGCCCTTTGCTGATAAACTTAAACTGTAGCCGAAGTTATTTCCTTTTTTTAAGAGCCATAGAGTTACTGCATCGGGGTTTTTTAGACCTTTCAATCGCCTTTGACACGATCGATCGACGACCATAGCATTACATTACAGAAAGTTACACTTTGCGAATAAGAGCTACAGAAAATTCAATGCAGATATGTATCGTTTACACGGGCGAGTTAAAACTGATTTAACTTCTGAATGGCATGTTCTCCAAAACACTTCGATAAAATGTAAAAAAAATAAAAGAAGCATTGTTATCAAGTGTTGCTGCTGACGGTCATTATTTTTGTAACGTGAAAAGAGTGCCCTCTTTAATCGTTAGACAAACGTTTCTTCCGTACAGTATGCAAACCTGAGAAATGTAATGTGTGGTTGTCCGAGGGAATGCGATTGTCCAAAATCTATTTTATTCTCCGCGCCAACCGATGTCTGCGCTACTCTTAGATATGTACATATCTCCGGCAGAAAACATATTCGAGTTAAATCATAATTATAATGCTACCACTGGATAACATTGTACAGCAACTTGACTGAGCTTGACGGCGTTGAATCTTTTCCTTGTAAATTGCAACACTAGTAGCTATCAATGTCACAGTGGATATTTAACCCCCCTCCCCTCGGGTGAGTCACAAAAGTCTAGTTTTAAAGTCTTTTTAACTGCACTGCGAAACCTTGATGACAACTGCCGTGTTTTTGTTTTTTTTTCTCTTTTGTTGGGAGGCCAGCCCACTGGACTGGCTCACCCATTGTTCGGTCACAAAGTGAGTTATCTGGCTCACTCATTTAAAATAATATTTACAATGAATTGTACAAAATATTTACAAATATAACTTAATTGGGTACAATTTAACGTTAATTACTTATTTAACACCCATCAGTGTATTGCATAATACTCTGTACCTACCATTGCAATCCCAAGTTGTACAATCGTGATGTGCACTCAGTATAACAGTTACGTGACTACTAAATATACTGCCTTCATTACGACGTGTTTCCCAACCGTGGATATATAATTCTAAAGTGACTATGGTTACATCAATGTTGAATTTATCTGTGGTGGGATATTTACTACTTAAGTACTCACGAATTTGTATTGTCTTGATATTCTGGGAACGAGTCTTGGTACCGATGTGTATATATAGCGTGTGCCTGTGTAAATTGCCATTTTCAGCTGTAAGACGTCTCAATGTTTCATGAAGGTTTTTTGCACTCCACGCCAAGGAATGGTGGATATCATCTTAGATATCGTCTTCTTTCCGACAGGTTTACATAATTCCAACTCTTTTCTTTTTAAAATGCCTGGGTCCACATTTGTATGGCTGTAGCAATTACATAGAATAACAATGGAGATGAACCGTGGGTATAAATGGTTATTTGTCGTTTTCAATATAAACTGTCCTCAACATCTATCTCTAAATATCACCAAATGTCCGTGACTCAAAACAGGGTTGGCGCCAGAATTTGCCCGACAGGGGGCCAGCATTTCAAGGCCTCGACAAAGGCGATGAGTTAGTCTCGGAGGGACGTGAGTTGACAGAATTTGAGGCACGCGTAGCGCGCCGAAATTTTTGGATTTCTTTTAAACAAATACTTAAAAGTCTGGAATGTATTTTGAAAAAAAAAAAATTCTTGAAAGAAATTTGGCTTTTGTAAGGACCTTTAAAAATTTTGGCTGTGTATTGAAGAATGTGTTCTTCATGTGGTAAAAAAACTTTTTTAGGCAACAGCCAAATTCTTTCAGTCTTTTGGGTTTAGCTATTAAATCTTACGAGGTCTACGTAATAAGGCTTTAGACAATACTAAAAGTTTGCCTGAAAAGTTCTTCCCTTTATTAAACGAAGATTTGAGAAGTAACAGCTTATTGTGTTGGAGAAATTTTGAACTTTAATAAATGAAAATATAGTTTTTGATAACGTTGTTAAAACATTTAGGTTTTCATTAAATTGTGCCACTCTTAAAAGTCCGAAGCTTACATTGGACAAAAATTGTAATTTCATGACAGATTTTGATTTTTATGGAAGATTCTGACCTTCTTATAAGAAAAATCAAGTAGGGGTGGTCTTTAGTTTTGTTGGGGTTACTGAATATCTTCATGCAGATTAAGACCCTCTGGCCATATTGGAAAACTTTCCCGCCGAAAAGTTTTACTTTCCATATATATTTAAAGTTTTATAGGCGCACGAGAGCGTTGCGATTTGGGAGGCGGCAGAAGTGCCTTATTTGTCCGAGAAAATGTAATCCTGCTTGAAATACTAAGAGGAACGCATAGAATTTTTTGAAAAATTAAGAACCCCCAGAGAGCCGGATATGGCATTTTCCCAGACTTGTAACTAGAAATGAAGTAGACGTTATTTTGAGTTTTCCTTTTAAAATGAAAGTTAAACTTCATTAGAAAAAACCCAACTTGCTAAGTGATTAAAAAAAATTAACAGATAAAAGGTATTGCTACAATTAGATGTAATGGTCTTGTCTCTTTGCGGGCGAAAGCTATGCAACGCCGGGAATCGCATCATACCCATTTTTTGACTCTAAAAGAATCTTCGTTGTATTCAATTTCAAGGTCCACTAAATAAAATTTTCTACCTGACTGCCCAAAGTCTAGTCTTTTAATAATTCTACTTCTCGTATTTGAAAATATGTCACGTTACAAGGCGGTTTCAAATGAATTTTCAGTCAGACTTATAGAGGAGGCATTCTCATATTAGTGTTTATCATTACGCGTAGCTGAAAACGGCCTGGTCAATTTTAATTACCGTTGCTAGAATCTGGCTGTCGGGGCAGGCCAGATGGCATACCATTGGGCACTGCATGCACATGAACAACCGTTTTTGTAAGAAAAATTCGGAATTGTGAATTTCCTTGAACTGCTGAAGAATATGGTCTTCTAGTAAGCAAAATCCAGAAGATCGTCTGGGTGAGTAAAGTTAGAGGGACCCACATCATTTATCGTGGGATGTGAGGATGAAGGTTCCCCAACGAAATTGGATTTTCTCAACAACAGGGGGAGGGAAGCCCTCCCCGCCGTGGGCATGACCTTGCAGGCACGAACTGAAGATTGGGCTGAGAGATCGAAGAGATAGCAAGAAATGATTAAAAACTGATTCAGATATGCGTTACAAAAGAAAAAAATAGTTCTTGATCATCCATCCAGTAACTTCAGTCCTTTTTACGTTTTTCATTTTAAACCCCCCCCCCCCCACCAAAAAAAAAAAAAATGCCGCTTTTTCTTTCTTGACGGAGGGGCGGGGGATGGGAGAAGGAACATGAAATGAAGTATAACAGAGCTAAGAATGGATTTAAAAGCGATTCCGATATGTATTAAATAGTTTCACAGAACCAAAAATATGTTCAAGATCACCAGTCCAGTAACTTCCGTCCTTGTAGGGTTTTTATTAATTTTTTTATTTCTTTTAGGCCTCCCCGACGAAACCGTCGACCTTCAACGACAGGGGGCCATGCCCCCCGCCCCCAGTGGCGTCACACCTGGCTCAAAAGGTGATTCTCGTAAACTGTCCAATAGAGTTTTACAAACGGCAAGGCTCCTTATATACCATCTAGCAACAATACACTAGAGACCTAGACGGACAAAAATGATGGGGAAAAGTGAGCAAAACTTAAATATATCACTACCCCAACCCCACCCTCAATTCAATGTTGCCGAGGATGTCATTGAAGCTCCGTCATTGATGCGGGAAACGTGGTTTGTCAGCATTCTGCTGGGGATTCTAGGTTTGTGTCTGCCTCAGGGAGGAGTTCATCACGGGGGAGGGAAGTGTTTCCTAGCTTGACAAGGTGGCACACTCTTGTTTTCAACGCCCAGTTCTCTCACACCAAACAGTACCAATTCTCCTAATCTTCTCACTTAAGCCCCTCCCACAATTGTCTGAAATTCATCCTCATCCAGATACAATCTCTCAGTTTAATGATTCCAGGTAAGTAAAGAAAAACTCAATTTACATAATCAAAACACGCTCAGTACCGTTCATGCTGTGTAACATAAGCTTTGGTACTCTGCATTGTTTGAATTAGCTGTCAAGCAAAGAGCAGAGCCAGATGAGAATTTTGGTATGCCCCTACCAAAATTGCAGTTTAGGGTGAGAGGATCGGTCCTTTAAGCCTTAAGTATCCTGGCCAGGGGTAAACTCGAGACCTTGTGGCTGTAAACCAATGCTTGACCATGACCCCTTGACCATGCAGTTGAGTACCTTGGGTAGAACACTAATTAAGGGAGTACCAGTTCCAAACGGCAAGCGAAGTCTAAGAGGCAGGGTTGGTGGGAATGATGCAACACCACAGAAGACAAAGAACTTGAGTATACTTTTCAAAATGTTGTATTATACTTCATGGTATCTTTTTTACCATATTAAACTTAAAGGGCAAAGGCAGTCGCCCCAAATTTGTCTTGAAGCAGCAACTAAATTTCACAATTTTAATCTTATTCTTCTTTAAAGTATCTGTTATAATAATTTGGGACTTCAATATTGCGTATTAAGGTAACACAATCTGTAACTCCTGGTAAATTTCACATTTGAAGAGAAAAAATGTTGTCATGTGCAGTGGCGTAGCTAGGATATGTTCCAGAGAGGGCAAAGGCATGAAATTTCCCCAAAACTTTCCCAGTCAGTGTGTCGGTCAAGTATTTACAAGTATAACAACATTACCAAGTCATTATGTAATATTACCTGCATTTTAATCTAAAAGTGTAACAAAGAGCAACTGGAAATAACAACTCTTAGGCCACATATTTATTGTGGTCAACAATACCTGGTTTATTTGTATGTACCAACACAGTGGTGTACGCAAGACTTCTCTGAAGGAGGGGCATCCAATTTGTTGAGTGATCGCCAGCCTGGAGGAGGGGGTCTAAGGGGAGGGGTTCCTCTTGAAATTTTTTGGAGTTTTTAAAGTGCCTGATGCAAAATGGTGCAAGATTTTCGACTTTGACAGGTACAGTATTAAAAATTGAATTGTGGTTGTTCACGAGGATACAACTGAAACTTTTGTGTCTTTTCATGCATTCTTATGTCATTTACGCTAGCTTATGAAGCAAAACTTGTCATTAAATTTGCATAATTTTAGGAGTCAAAATAAAAGAGCATCGATCGGTATAGGTGAAAAGGAAACATTTTAGTTTGTGGTTTTTCTTGGCCACAAAACGTTCTTCTGTCATAGAGATTATCTAAGCAAAGTGCCACTATTGGTTGGCGCAGAGCGTAGAGAATATTTCGAAAAATCAGACCCCTCAGATGGTCGCAATTAGCATTTTCCAGACTTATAACGAAGAATCTAATGAGTCGTTATCTTTTTTTTGTCCTTTGCAATGAATTGCTTCCTTCAAAATATGTTCAAAAACTGCAAAGTGATCACAGATTTAAGAGCTTTTTTGATCCTCAAAATGTAATTTTGCCCAAAAGACTGATTGAGGTGCCACCATTCATCCTGCCACCATTGGTTGCAGCAGAGCGTAGAGAAAATTTAAAAAAAATTAGACCCTTCAGATGGCCAAATATTGCGTATTCATGCTTGTAAAGAGAATCTAAACATACGGTCTTTACTTTAACCTTCTGTTTGCAATATGAAACCAGAGAGCCAAAAGGCTTAGTGATTCCTTGCCATGGAATACCTAACCTTCTTTCAAATTGACAGTGTTTGATAGATTTTCTGTGTACCAAATATTTATATCTAACCAGGGAGTTGCAAAGTCTAACTCACACTAAGAAGTTTAAGGGCCTCATTTTGACTCTTTTTGTTCAAAAAGAGCTTTTTTTTAAAAATCTATCATTTGTGAATCCCCCAGGCAATTCTCCCTATGAGTCTGTACTGCCTCTAGTAATCTTTCTACATTCAGCAAAACAGTGTACTCATTTTGGAAACAAAGTTCCTATATACAGCAATAAAATGTTAGTGCAAACCAATGTTATATCCCTTTTAATATTAAAAAAGACAACAAAATTCTTTAATCCTGGGATCCCTATTCGTTACAAACAATGTTTAATCTATCCATATTGTATGTCAATGGCATGTATTCACAATATTATTTCCATGCAAGATTGTAGAAAAAGAAGAGTTTAAAATCAAAACATTTACAGACGATACAACTATTAGTATGACTGTGGAGGTACAGTATTCCACCAGAAACACCACAAAGGAAGATTTCTTAGTGCTGAACCTCAAGTCCAAATTGCTGCTGTCTTAGACTTAATTTATTAGTTGGTTGCAGGAGAACAAAAGCTGGCTTCAAGGAGGTGCTGTTTGGAGGGATTTAACAGCCATTTATTTATGCAAGTCAAACTTTACTGCAAAAGTGTCCTTTTCATATTTTTATGTAAATAAATTAAAAAGGGGGAAAAAATCCACCCCTTTCCATTCTCTGATGTAAACCCTGGTGTATTATCCTTGCATCTTGAATAATAATGGATTGTGTTAGTTTATGCCCTCGTTACTTTCCGCCCCTCAAAAAACAGTGTTTTTCACCACTTTTATTTTTAGCAGAAAACATGTTTTTTGGGGATGGAAAGTAATGGGATGGAATGTGATATCAGTGGTACTTGTGTTACATGAAGATTTTATCAACTTTTCCTTTAAGTTTCAAACATCATCGTATCTTTTGCTATTCAGTGAGACACTTGTTCCTGCCTAGCCCTCGAACAGGGCTGTGTGCTCGTTACATGGTCTAGCCTAGGCTCGTTCCTCTCACAACACAGAGGAATGAGCCTAGGACCTAGGGCATAAACGACTAACAAGCACACAGCCCTGTTGGAGGACTAGTTACTGCGATGCCGACGTCTTTCCAAGAAACATTTGCACTGTAGACATTGGTAAACTAAGATGTACTTATATACAGGTGGGGAATACCATATTCAACAATTGTTGACAGATTCAACATTAGCCTGCCTATAGACACAGGGACTACTTATATGTAAAAAATAGAAGTCTGTGACTATACTTGATGTTTATAAAAAGATCATACAATTAATTCTTTTTGACGTGAATGCTGAAATAGTTTAAGGTCTATCCACAAATTTTATTGTTGTCTTGTACTTGGATTTGAAATTAAAAATTAAAGTAATCTTTAACACATGTAAGTTCACACAATACTTTTTAACCCAAAATTTTTTTTTGGGGGGGAGTTGTAACAAGTGGAAACTATAGGGGCGGAAACTAACCGACCTCAATAATAACAAATAAACATCTGTGATTCCTACTGCTGATATTGAACAACATACTTGCCAAAACTGCTTTCATCTCAGAAACTTATTATATAGCACACCAAATGATCCAATGTACATTCAATGGTCCAGGCATTGAAACTCCTCATTTCATCTTCAAATGCTCACAATGTATGAACAGTTTCAACTTAGATGCATGCAAAGAGTGATGATAATTTTGCTAAGCTGTTGCTTTTAGAACTATTTTCTGATTTCCTTTAGCAAAAAATATATATTTAAAACCTGACATCAGAAAATCAGGATGCTCTTGATTTTTATGAATTTAAAAGTCAGGAAACAGATTAATTCAGCTCAAAAGGAAACAGTTGGTATGTATGAAACATGATCTTGAATCCAACTGCCATTGACGATCCATTTCTATTGGTCTGCCACAACCATCCCTTCTGTGTCTGGTTGGAAAACACATTCTCCTTAATCAGAAATTGCACTTTTCTGGTGAAGAAATATCTTTTGAACTGATTTCCAGCATTTTTGTCTGTCAAGCACAATTCCTTTGTGCAGTGGTCCAAGAAAAATCCTCACCACGCTATTTTCTTTTTGCCCTTTTTGGTAACTTTCCCTTGTGTTTTTGCAGACTTCATATTTTTTAACTGTCTCTGGTTCATCCACACTGGATAATTACCATGTTGGTTCTTCATTGTCTTTGGGTTTATTTTTAGGTCATCTCTGTCAACATCCATCGCTGCAAAGCAGAAATGAAACCACAAGTTAAAACTTGTTAGCGACACATAAGAAACATCTGAACAACATTAACATTACCTGCCAACAAAATTAAAAAAATATTTCTATTTCTATTCCACATGCATTAACGTAAATGTTAATGGTTAAGATTTTTTATATTTTTGTTTTTGTATTGAATTGGTTGTTGCATTACACCATATGTAAAAATATCTCCATATATACATATATATTTATATATTAAGCTGGATTTACCAGAAGGGAGAAAACGGTGTACTATCAAAATGTTAGGGCGAAATATACACAGTTAAGTACTTAAGAATATATTCCCCTGTTTTGAGATATACACACACATTGTTTCAATAGCCCCTCATACATTTGTGTTAACGTATACATGTATGTAAGTTGGTATACATTGTTTGAACTACAGATGGTATATGGGAATTTAACTTGGGGATATGAATTCCTATTGAAAATGTGTGTTAAAACTTTAAGGGGGAAATATTTTTAGCCCACTGGGTAAACTGGCCTTAAGGTGCATTTTTTGAGACAATTTTTCACCCTTATCCGCAATTAGAAATATATGTATATCTATTGAAAATTGCCAAAGGCTTAGTTTCACGTAAAGATACCATTCTGCCATACCAGACTAAAGAAAGGTATCATATCCATATGCATACCACCATGTAAAGTATTGTAACTGTACACACCATTTGACCACACCCATATCTGCCAGTACCACAGTCCAAGATCTTAACTGATCTATGCACAAATGGTGCATACATCTCTGTTCAGGGAACTTTGAAGTTGTATGGTATTGTACTTTTGCACTGGCCTGTAAGTCTTTTTCATATGGACTCTGACACCAGTTATGTTGGCTCTAGCCCTGGGTTGAGGTTCAGCAAACATATTTGTTGAACCCTGGCCATTCAATTGTAGTTTTCCATTTTGAGTACAAAAGTATACTAAAAATTGACTTGTTTCCTGGGTAAAAAAACATTTTATTCTGTTTTGTTTTCAGTGTGGTACAGTGTGCCATACTGGTCACAAGTCACAAATGCATCTAAAATTTCAAAAAAGCACCCAAACAATTTTCACAAGGAACCAAATAGTTCTAAAAGTCTGAGGCCAATGGTACAGAATGCAAAGCATGCAAACCCATGCTCAACTTGAAACCAATTTGCTAGAAACTGGGCTGTAAATCTCCATCTAACTTACTACATGCTGTACATACTACATACATATAACTGTTATCTATAGAGGCAATGCACCAATGTCACTGTGCATCTTTCTACTTGTCATTCAGGTGTCCATTGAACAACATTTCTTACTAAGGTGCTGTCCTACTTAGCCTTCATGCCTATTGGTAACACATCTACTGTGCATGATCAGTTCAATCTAGTATGCCACACTGAAACATGCTGACTTCATGTGCATGACCTCAATACAATAGTACCTTCATTCACACCATACAAGTTTATAACAATGATCAATCAAAGTTGATTGATGAAAATTGATACTGAAAGGTTTGCAACTTAACAAGTTGAAATATGCTGGTGCCTATCATTTTGGGGGGAAGGTACTGGCTATAAATTATTCACTGTTTGCTTGTAAAAATATCAACCTACTTGGTTTATCTTCTTCTTTCTCTGATTCATCTTCTTCATCGGACTGGTATCCTGGTCTCTGCCTCATCTTTTCTTCCTTTCTCTTCTTGACCTCCTCCATGATGGATGACCAGGCTGCTTCAGCACCTTTAATCCCCTTTGGGATGTACTCAACACCTGTGGCTTGGTCAATTGTCTGCTTCTTGATTTTATCCCTCACATCGTTGACTTTAAGCAAAATAAAAGATGATATTGAAAAGCACCAGCATTATTTTTATACTAGCAGGGTTCCCAGCATTCCAAGATGAAAACAGTTACTTATTAACCAGTCCAGACAAAAGAACAGTAATTAAAATACTGAAATAGATTTGAGTTGTACTTTTACACCAGTTTACAGGAGTGTTTACCCTTTGTTAAAAGGGAAGTTTAAGCAAAATATTCATCTTCTAATGTGAAAAAAGAACTTAATCTACTAAGTGTGAAGAAATCCCCATTCAAATCAGACATGTATTTCTTGAGATATCAGTAAATGAAGTTACTAGATCTGTATTCAAAAGTGAGATTGAGGGCGGTAGAGATTATATCACTTCCTCACATTGACAATAATAATAATAATAATGCTATTTATAAAGCGCTTTTCAAAAACACTCAAAGCGCTGTACAAAGAAAAGGGTTAAAAATTACACAGATAAAATCAAAACTTAAAGCACACAAAAGAACAAAAAAGCTTAAAATACAAAAACAGTGATCAGTTTAGACAATTAAAAAAATAAGTTTTCAAATTCTTTTTAAAATGATTAAAATTAGTTAAAGAACGCACATTAGCAGGAAGGCTGTTCCAAACCTCAGGGGCAGCAACAGTAAAAGATCTGGCCCCATAACACTTAGTTTTAGAAATTGGAGGATGGGAAAGAAAAAATTCAGATGATGATCGTAAGCAGCGACTTGGTGAGTATTTGGTGATGAGACTTGAAATGTAATCCGTGGCCATGCCATGTAATGATCTGAAGGTAAGTATAGCTATTTTATAAATAATACGATAATATACCGGTAGCCAGTGCAACTCACGGAGGATTGGAGTAATGTGATCATGCTTCTTAGAACATGTTACTAGTCTCGTGGCGGAGTTTTGTATACGTTGTAACTTTGAAATATGGTTTGATGGAAGCCCATACAGGAGACTATTGCAATAGTCTAGACGTGATGTTACAAAAGCATGAACAAGACGCTCCGTGGATTTACGATCAAGATAGTTGCTTAACTGACCAATCTTATAAACAGCAAAAGAAGCAGCAGAAACGATATTGTTCACATGATCTTTCAATTGAAGGGTGTTATCCATAGTGACACCAAGACTCTTAGCAGTACTAGTAATGTCAACAAAAGTGTCATCAATTGAAATTCTAGGAAAAGAAGGGCAATTCAGAAATTTAGAAGAAATATGTAGGACTTCTGTCTTAGAATCATTAAACATTAGCTTATTATGTATACTCCATGATTTAATATCACGAATGCAAAGCTCAAGACGGGAAACTGCAACATGACGCTCAGTTTGTTTCAAAGTGAAATAAATCTGAGTGTCATCAGCATACAGTAAGACATATAACTGATACCATGAGCAGTAATAATGTCACCTAGTGGGGCTACATACATAGAGAAAAGGGATGGACCAAGTACAGAGCCTTGCAGTACTCCTTCATCCAGGCTACATAGGTCAGATAAAATTCCACCTATATTCACAAATTGAGTGCGTCCTTTTAAATAAGAATTGAACCACTTTAATGGTGTGCCATTAATACCATAACGAGCCTGCAACCGTTCAAGAGTAATATCATGAGCTATAGTATCGAACGCCGCTGAGAAGTCTAGTAGTACTAATACAGCTTCTTGGTGTTGATCCACAGCTTTTAGTAGATCATTGTGAATTCTTAGCATTGCGGTTTCGGTGCTATGAAATTTACGATACACCGATTTTATAGGGGCATATAGACCATTCTGGTGAAGATAATCATTAAGCTGGCCTGCAGCAGCTCGCTCTAAAACTTTAAAAATAAATTTGAGGTTTGATATAGGTCTATAATTTTTAAAATCATTCTGGTTAAGGCCTTGTTTTTTCAGAAGTGGAATGACTTGAGCTGTTGCTTTGGGATGCTTTGTTTCCTTTTGTTTTTTAAAACTGTTGTTTTGACCTTGACATTAATGAAATAGGACCTTCCTATGCGGATTACAAAGTCTGAAAAGTTCTCATGCCACTTATGCAATCACAGTTTGATAATAAGGGACTGTTGAGGAGAAAATAGGTCGTGAAGCTTAAAGAAAAGCAAGATACTGTCCTTTCATATGGGGATACAGTAATAATGTGAATGTGAACATATTAAAGTATCACAATGGCATAAAATGGACTCCTTTTCAACCGCTTACAGCCATCCATTTCTCACCTTAGTGAAGTATCACAAATCCAACCCGGCAGAAATCCCCATGCTTCAGTGCATGACATCTATGGGGGGTTTTTGTGAACCTTCACTTATGCCTGTGTGAACTTTACATTTACAGTATTTTGGTTCTTTATTCATGCTAAACCTATAAGTCAACTGGAAATGCAGTGGTATTTTGTTCACATATAAACACTGTACCAGTTGATACATCTGCAAATGGGAACATTCTGCTGGGAATGTCGAACACCATTCAAAGTCAGGCCGTTCATGCTCAAAGTCTGATAAGTGTAACAATGATTCTGTAATTACAAGAACTCCTTTTATTCATAGTCTATTTATCAACATGGTAATTATGCTACACATTCTGCAGGGAGACAGACAATTTTCACATCTTTTTGCATCCTGATGTCATCTCCAAAATTGTGGTTGAATCCAACTTAAATAAAACTTATTAAAACTATACAAAAAAATTTGATTTGCAGGACAATCATTTTACTGCTATTTTTGGAAACTTTATTTGGGGTTCACCTTGTACTTCTGCTTTTAAACAATAATGTTAGCTTAGGCAACATTATAATGCAATAGGAGAAACAGCTCTGGCAGTAAGGGGTGCTTCTCCCTTTTGACTTTTTAGTGCTGAGATGCTTTAGTTCATGTACCACAACACAACCACCTAAACACACTAAAATGCCACCATAGCCAATCAATTCTTCAGCATTTGTCTTTGGCTAATTTAATTCCATGATTTTTCCAGGATTTGAAGCATTTTGCCTCAAATTTCATGACTTTGGCAGGATTTTAAGTACCTTTTTAATATTCCATGACTTTTCCAGGTTTTCCAGGTAATGCTGGAATCCCTGACTAGAGTAGCATAGCTACTGTTGCTCAACCCTGGCTTCTGATGTTACCTGTTCAGTATTTAATTCATATTGCACAAAATCATGGTGTACACTTAGCACGTACACAGACAACTCCACTTGGGCTGGCCAGCATGTAAATTAGATTTTAAGGCATTTATAGGGCAGAGTCATTTATTTAAGTGGGGGTTATGGCCAAGTCACTTATGTATTTCCTTTGTCCAATGCCCATACTGGCCGGTTAGATAAGTGACTCTCCCCTTATGGGAAATCTGTGCAATGCCATCACAGCACATTTTCAAACTGCATTAATTTTCACTTTTGATGCCATTGCTGGGAATATTTAGCAACATAGGCTGACTATACTATACAGTACATATGATGTGCAGAAGGGTAAAGCTAGGTCTACAGGAAATGATATCCAAACATTCTGACAATATCCACATTCAATAAGCTAGTTAGAGAATTTGTTGCTGCATGGAACTGTGGGCCACAGCATGGGATATACAGAGTGAGCTCAGCACAAAGCTTATGGCATTCCCTTGTTTTTGTCATCACCTGCATGCAACAATACGTAAGTGTTTAACCAAGTAGAAAAAAGAGAGGGATCTCAGTGCGACTTTATGGGTCAAGAGCAGCCCCCCAAAAAACTTATTTTGAAGCAACAGCTAAGTATCACTATACTTGTCTCATTTCTGTTCAAAGGATCTTTCATAATATTCTATTACTTTAATATAACATATGAAAGGTAAACCAAGCAGTTACTTCCAGTAAATTTCACATTTGAAGAGTAAAAATGTTGTCACATGACCCTCAACAGCCAATTATGGAACTGGGCAGTCTGTTTCACTGCTTCAAGTTGGGGTGACTGCTCCTGCCCTTTATTGGCAGATTAAAATACAAATTTTTACACCAAAAAGACAATGTATGGTACCTGTAGACCCAATCCACTGCACAAAACCACACTTGAGATCCCTCCTTATGTTATGGATGGATGATGAAAGAATAGTTTAACCAAATTTTTATGTAAACTCAAATTTTGGAATACGTGGTGTAGGTGTGGGACTGGTTTGTTTATCATCATGAACATGCCCCCATGTGCACAGCCACCAAAACGAATTACTGTTGAACTGGCTTATTAAAGACTCTGAGGCAATATGCCCACTTTACATAACCTACAGTGGCTTTGTTGAAAGGAGGGAGGTATTTTTGACAAAAGTAACCAATCTTCATTTACATAAAGTATCACAAGTTAGGAAAGAGTAATTGCAAAAGGGTTTGGAAGATAAAATCTGGAATGATTTTTCTCTTTCTTATGAGACCCAAGTGAAAAGCCAATGGAATAGACCTTAAACTTCCAAGATGTAAAAAAATTGAACTTACATTTGTATCTCTTCAAATTTGGGTCATCATCAGCAATCAGTCCCAAAGTCTTCTTAAGTCTTTTCAACTCTTTGGGAGCATTCTTGGTTCTCTTGATAGCCCGCATTTTCCTCTTTCTTTTACTGCGGATGCTTTTTGCCATATTTACAGATTATCTGGAGAGAAAATGTGAATTTTAATGACTACCACACAGAGATTCACGACGAAAGTGAATTACACAATTTTTGCAACAATACCGTAACACTAAGTGAGGTGCACAATATTGTGCACCATACTGAAACTTAGTAAAGCAGAAATAATTAACCAGATATACAGATCAGTGACACCTTCTAATAAATCCAACCGTCCAATGACAGCTGTTTTTCTTCTGCATTCCACACTATTTTCTCTCAAATCACTCTCCCTAAATGCTATTTTCACAGTCTTATGCACATATTTTTTGGTATTTCACACATTCTGAAGGAGTGAGAGCTATTTCTCTGCTGATATGTTTGCATTGTTAAACTGTATAACAAGTGTGTGGAAAAAAAGACCCATCCAATACAGTATGATACTGATCCTCAAATATAATTTAATCAACTCTTGAAGGGATAATTTTTTCATCACAACTTAAGAGACACTTTGATCATGCCTCCTGGACACATTTTGTGCACTGCACTGTAACTCCATCTGAGGTAGTACTACCATGTTGTAAATAAGCTTGTAGAGCCAAGAAACAAAACAAAGACTACTGAACTCTTCCTTCCATTACTTGTATCCAACTCTAGGAGCTTATCCTTCTCAAGATAACTTCTTGGGAAACACCTGCTTACAGAGCCTTTGTTTATGGTCAGATTAAGCAAGATTATCTTACAGTTACTTCATGCTTGACTTAGCAGAGGTGTGACACTAAGCTTCTAACATCTGAAAGTTAAACTGCAAAATAAAAACATTCTCAGTCCGTAGGTATCTGTGCCTAGCAACCAAAGTGCTGTGCCAGTGCAAAGAATGAAGTGTCCATGACAACTGAAGAGTTCAACCATAAAGTTTGCCCAAAATAACTTAGCAACCACCACTTTTTTAATGTGAAAAATGCAATGTTTTCTGCCTCTTGGCCAAAGAGCATGCTCTCAAATTCTCAAAGACATTGACCACTGATCAAGTCACTTTCTCTAAAGAAATTTCATCCACTGGCTAGTGTGACAATATCGCAATACATGTTACGTATTGAGATAAAAATATGACTTAAAATTTTATATAAATGAATTGAAGCACTACCAACAATGATGTCATTTCAATGATACTGTTATCTGAGCAGTGACATGTCACATGTCACCCAGTTTGGGTTGATTTAATGTCATATAATCTAAGTGATATATATTTATGACCTGGATTATTGACATTGTGGTACTATATAAATATTCCACATTTTCAGTCTAGATAATTTCATTTGTTTCATTTGTTGAAAAAGCATTTGATTTTATGTACTTTTGGCACAGATTGCTGAAGTCCTGTGGCCAATATGATGCTTATTCAGTTGTACTGTAATTGAGCATAATTTGCATTTATTTTGGGCCTTTTATACTCACACTTTACAGTACATATGCACTTGTACAATAAAAGTGGATTTCATATTCTGAAATAAATGCTGTCAAATAACTCAGAAGTGAGTATTTTTATACAGTATGGTGGCACATGAACACTGCATGTACATTATTACTGCTCACAAAATTTCAAAATCTTAAATCTTTATGTAACTTTTGGATAATGGTTCTATTGTAGGTCCTGCTGGTCATAGTACATGGTCCTGTTCAAGGAGTACAGGTATTTAACTCAAAGCTCCCAAGTTCCGAGAGGCTAGATGCAGGTCTAACTCTGATCTGAACATTAAGCCTTGTTAAATATTAGGGTAGTTGGGTTCGCTTGGATGTTGATTCGAAATAATAACTCAGAAACAAGTGAATCCTATTAAAAACAATTTATTCTGATGCTATGCTACAGAGAATCTTTCATGTGAACGATACTATTTACCAACTTGTGAATCTGACAATGTGACTGTACTGGCTTATTATAAGTAAGGCTATAAGGACATCTGCTGAACCCAGCCCATTCCAGAGGATGAGTCATCATTTAGATGGCTGGTATAAAAGACTATTTGAACTTGAAGCCAATATATTACAAGATTGGGGATGGAGGTGTGTCCCTCCCTTTAAAAAATTTTAATTAACAAGTGTCTACATGCAAATTGGTGGCACTTTTTTGGAAAAGACTCAACACAATTTTGCTAGGTTACCACAAAGAAAATCAGTAAAGAACTGTCAAAGTTTTGTAGTGACTGAGAGAAATTGTGTTACAGCCCATACCTGATTTACCAAAACAATACTACACAGATCCTAACAAATGTGTTACTAATGAAACCTCTTCAAATCATAATATTCAATGGTTATTGTTGCCATATTTTTTGTGTGCAGAAGCTACAGAACAGTTCCTCTGTGCCTTAGGGGACTCTTGACTTTTTGGAAATGTCAGCTCAATATGCTACCCATAGTCAGACCATACTGTGCATCTGCAAACAATTCTTAAAAAGACTACAAGCATGCAATACTGTATTTAACAGCCGCTTGAAAACTTCTGAAGAAAAGAGTAATGGAGTAAATGTAACGGTTCATAATTTTAATCGTTCAATACCAATTTCAATTTCTTGCTTTCCACACAACAGAACAGTTGGGTAAGTGATAATTATTTTGATTGTATAATTTCAACCACTGATAAAATTGTATCATCCACCTTTGTGTTAAGGAGGAATGGCCAAACCCATTGTCCAGCAGCTAGTATGCATAACACGTGGGCAAGCTATTTCAAATATATTGTCCTTTGTCTTGCATGGCCTTCTAGCCATGAAAAAGCACAGTAAAGAACGTTTATTTGTTGGGAAACTCTTCAGACAAGCCGTGCCTCAAACCCACAAAGCAGGTATTACTTTTTGCTTCTTCTTCTTCTTTTGGAACATGATGACACATCCAAGGGACAGTACTACATTGCACATATGTCAGAGGGCCCTAATCTCTAAAAAAACTAGTAATGTATTGGACAGGGTCCTTGTGACTATCTATACCATCTATTAGAGTGGCAGGAAGATCATTCCAATCTTTCAGAGTATTGGGGAAAAAACTATATTTATAACAATTGGACCGAGAATTGAGTTGGCAAGAGTGAAGATTGTGCGTCCCCCAAGTTTTCCGGATTGGGTGTCTCAGTCTATCCATTGGAATATTAGCCTTTCCTAAAAATCCTTACGAGAAAAGAATGAGTCTATTTTGCTTGCAACGCTCCGCTTGCATGGGGAGATTGAGGTTCTTCAGGATAGCTGTCATTGACCCTGGCTTACCAGAAAAATCGGAACTTATGAAGCTGGCCGATCCTCTCTTTTTTTTTTTAAGCTTATCACGTAAGTAGGACTGATGTGGATCCCACACACAAAAAGCATACTCCAAAACAGGCCAAAGGAGACCCTTATAAGCAGCTAGTTTCACGTCCCAGGGGCAGAAAGATATGTTTCTACAGAGAATTCCCAAAATCTTATTGCCTTTGTTGCAGATAGACTGAATGTGCCTATCCCAGACTAGTTTAGGTCATGAGCATGATCCCAAGGTAAGCATTTATAAAGTCAACCATGACAAGCTTGACATCATTCAAGACATAGTCGAATTTGACCGGGTTTTTTTCCCCTAGTGAAAGTAATGATATTACACTTAAGATGGATGGAATCTCATGCCCCAAGTCTTGGCCCAAATACCTAGGTTACTATATGAATATCCTTTTGGAGCAGGTGACAATCATTAACATTCTCAATAACCCCATAAGAAAACAGTCATCAGCAAAAAGTCTGATATTAGGGGAAGCAGCGTTTACAATGTCATTAATATGCAGAAAAAAAAGAATGGGTCGAAGAACAGATCCTTTGGGAACACCAGAAACGACATCATCAAAAGGGGACCGAGTACCATTCACTACCACAGCTTGCTTGCGATCAGAAAGAAAGTCGTCAGCCCACCGGAGAACCTGTTTGGAAACACCAAGGCTAAAATATTTGGTTTTTAGTAGCTCATGAGGCACGGTGTCAAAGGCCTTTTCGATGTCAAGGATAAAGACATCGACTTGCTTTAGCGGATCCAAAGATGAAGCCCAGTCCTCGACGAAAGATACTAGTTGGGTGTCACAACTATGCATTTTTCTCAAAGCATGTTGCTTTGTTGACAGGGTATTGTTTAACTCAAAAAAACCTGTTAAGTTAGAACTTATAATATGTTCTAACAATTTACAGCAAATACAAGTGAGAGAAACAGGTCGATAGTTGCTAGAGAGAGATCTATCATTCTTTTTGTAAATAGGGCAGACATTCGCCCTTCTCCAGTCAACAGGTATCCTTCCATTAGAAAGGGATTGCTGATACAAGTGACTCAGCATAGGAGCAAAATCAGAGGCAATTTCCCCGAGGACCCAAGGCGGGATGTTATCAGGTCCAACAGCTTTATTTTTATTTAGGCCTTTTAACAATTTTTCAACACCATGGGTAGATATGGTAATATCAGCCATTCTATCGCATGTTGGGTCTGCAGAATGGGATGACACTAATCAAAGTTTTGGCCAATACACTTGTGAATTGAGCATTGAAAGCACATGCTAATGCCCACAGGCATTATTACACTTGGGTTATTTATTTATTGACAAGAACATATTTGATAGCTGCTGCTAGGGTCAACCAATAGCCATATTACAACAGCAAACTTATCTTAAGCAAGGTTAGTATGCATTGCATTGGCAGCACAACCAGTAAAATGTGCTGTGAGATACCATTCACTGCAGTTGACATAGTTACCAAGCTGAATTGTAGCCTATTTCTTTAAAGGCAGTCATTCTTCACCCCAAACTACAGTTTCAGTATACATTTATCAAAACTCTCAATTGGTACAGCTCTTTGATTGGCATCACATTCAAACAATGCATCATAGCCAAATTACACAGCATGGGCACTGAGAGTGTCTTGATTATACATTACGGACTTGTATGGCCACTGGGACAAGCCATGAAGCAATAAACTAGGATTGTGTCTGGATAAAGATGAGTTTTAGATAAATGTGGGAGGGGCTAGAAGTAAGTAGGTTGGGAGAATTGGAACTGTTTGGGGTGATGAAAATATGCCTTTAATTGTTACTTGTGCTGGATTTTCAAGGGGCTGGGTAGGTCAGTGAGTTTGGGTGTTCAAATGCTGGTCAAACCTGGGAAATGTGGGCCACTAATTAAGTGGTATGCTAAACTAACTTAGGCTTGGCCCAACATTGGCTAGGCCTAGCCTAACTTTAGTCCTTGAACAGGACTGTATAACCCTTAACAGTAGGTACACGAGTGTGGATTAAAACGAAATAAGTAGCATAGAGTCCTGTTCAAGAACTAGCTAAGCTAGGCCTGGGCTAAGTTCTAACTAGGCCTACCATTATACTGTAAGCTAAACTGATTAAGAAAAGTATAAAAAAGGAGTGGCCTATGCCTAACATTAGGCTAGGCCTAACAAAAACATTAGGTTTTTGCTTGATATTTGTTGACCTAGAATAACCTTTGATTTCTTTTAAATAATAAACCCACTGTGCATGTCATGTTAAGTGTGAAATATTTTTTGGCTTTAAGGGGCAACATCACAAGGTTAGAACCAAATTAAAAGTTGCTGTACTGTTGGACTACCCGATGACAATGGGATTGCATACATATCGCGGAAGTGGATCAACACTAAAAAGTCGTACGGCTAAAATCGACGAAATGCAAGTTGGTCTTAGCCTCTAGAGTTTTAACAGTTATTCTTCAAAAATTTATGGACCTTTCAATACATGTGTAGAGTGAAAATGGGGTTTTAATTAAATTTCCATTATACTCACTTTTGCCAGTAAAAAGAATGAATAATTTGTATCTACTTTCTGTGACAACAAGGGACTGGTTGTCGGTGACCAACACATGTGCAATAGTTTCTTAAGGAGGGCGCACTTTCTTTTGGTCTCAAAACTTGGAGAGGTGAATGCATAGAGCAGGGTTCCTATAGAGGCTTTTCACATGACGTCATAATACTCTCCGTCGGCCACGTTGGAGTACATGTAACTACATAGCGAACCATACGGGACACGCTTGCTCGTTGAATTTGTACACACCATGCATATCACAGTGCACACTGTGCAGTGCGTTCGGCAAAAAGCCGCGTGTATTTGGCATGAATGTCCTCCAGCATGGCGGTTCCGTGACGCAATTGCAAAGCCTCTATTATCCTGCACTATATGTAAATGGCAGCCTCGCTCCAGACATGGAAGTACTACCTCCGAGGTAGTACTTCCATGGTCCAGAGAGTCCAGCAACTTTCAACTTCCAAGGACTCGAGTCCGGACTCGGATTTGAGTTCATGTATTTTTCCCTGCTTGAAGCATTTAAGATACAAATTAGTGTCCAACCATCCGTGATAGAGGTAAGCAAGGAAATCGAAAGATTTAAAAGTGATGGACCCCAGTTATGGCCGACTGAAATCAGACCATCACTTGCTGTCCGGATTCAAGGGGTCCTTAGGCGGGCCTCTGGACCCCACGCCTGTGGGCGCTCGCTACATATGCAGGGGTGCCGCTTAAGCGGCACAGGATAATATCACCCCATTTTTCAAGTTCCGCTTTCAACAACTTCGCACCCCGTTCATCTCACATGGCCATGCCCCTGCACTGTCCCACTTGGCATGAGTGATCCTTGAGCAACAGAAAGTAGTTCCCTACCTTGTAATTACATGCCTGTTTCTCTTACATGTGTCTGCTGTAAATTGTTAGAACATATTATTGCCTCAAACCTTATGAACCATTTTGAAATACATAACTTACTCTCTCCCACCCAGCACGCCTTTCGTAAGTCTCATAGTTGCGAAACACAACTTGTGTCGATAATTGAGGACTGGGCTTCCTCCCTTGATGCCCATAAACAAATCGATGTGTTTATCTTGGACTTTGAGAAGGCCTTCGATACTGTTCCTCATGAACTGCTTAAGACCAAGCTGTATACACTTGGTGTTTCAAATCAGATTCTTCGTTGGGTTGATGACTTTCTTGGTGATCGTAAACAATCTGTTGTTGTCAATGGAACCCGGTCTCCCCCAATGTAAGTTCTGTCTGGAGTTCCCCAGGGGTCTGTCCTAGGACCGATTCTCTTCTTGGTTCATATCAATGATATAGTCGATGGTGTTTCTTCCAAGGTTCGTCTTTTTGCAGATGATTGTGTCTGTTACCGTATTATTGAGTCCGATGAGGATTGTCATAAACTTCAGAATGATATCATGCAGTTGGGGCTGTGGGCTTCCACGTGGGGCATGAGATTTCAGCCCACTAAGTGTAGCGTTATTACTTTTGCTCGGAAAAAAAGTCCCATACTTTTTAGGTATGTTCTAAATAGGATTGAGCTCCCGAGGGTAGATAGTATTAAGTATCTCGGAATTACCATCACTAAAGATCTGAACTGGGACAAGCATATCCAAAATATCTGTAACAAGGGAAATAAGATTCTTGGTATTTTGTATAGAAACCTATCTTCCTGCCCTGGTGATGTCAAGTTAATGGCTTATAAAGGAATCCTTCGGCCTGTGCTGGAGTACGCCAGTACTGTTTGGGACCCCCACCAGGTTTACCTGCGCGACAAGCTTGAGAGTATACAAAAATGGTCTGCTAGATTCATTGCCTCTGACTATTCTAGGGAGCCAGGATCAATGACCAGGCTCCTTAAGGAACTAAACCTTCTGCCCTTAACTGATAGGCGGAGGAAAAGTAGATTGATCCTTTTTTCCAAAGGTGTGTTTGGCCAGGCTCAATTACCTGTTGATTGTCTCCAGCGGCCTACTCGTAGAACCCGTTTAATGCATGACCTTCATGTCTGTCTCCCACATACCAGTACTAACTGTTATAAATTTAGCTTCCTGCCTCGAACCATTAAGGATTGGAATCGTCTCCCCCTGAATGTAATGAGGGTTGCCTCTGTCCATAAGGACCCTGTTACCTATATTACTGGGCATATTTAGCCTCTCGACGCATGCGTGGTGAAAGAATGTCCTTTGGATGTATCACCTCCTAAGAAGAAGAAGAAGAAGAAGAAGAAGAAGAAGAAGAAGAAGAAGAAGAAGAAGAAGAAGAAGAAGAAGAAGAAGAAGAAGAAGAAGAAGAAGAAGAAGAAGAAGAAGAAGAAGAAGAAGAAGAAGAAGAAGAAGAAGAAGAAGAAGAAGAAGAAGAAGAAGAAGAAGAAGAAGAAGAAGAAGAAGAAGAAGAAGAAGAAGAAGAAGAAGAAGAAGAAGAAGAAGAAGAAGAAGAAGAAGAAGAAGAAGAAGAAGAAGAAGAAGAAGAAGAAGAAGAAGAAGAAGAAGAAGAAGAAGAAGAAGAAGAAGAAGAAGAAGAAGAAGAAGAAGAAGAAGAAGAAGAAGAAGAAGAAGAAGAAGAAGAAGAAGAAGAAGAAGAAGAAGAAGAAGAAGAAGAAGAAGAAGAAGAAGAAGAAGAAGAAGAAGAAGAAGAAGAAGAAGAAGAAGAAGAAGAAGAAGAAGAAGAAGAAGAAGAAGAAGAAGAAGAAGAAGAAGAAGAAGAAGAAGAAGAAGAAGAAGAAGAAGAAGAAGAAGAAGAAGAAGAAGAAGAAGAAGAAGAAGAAGAAGAAGAAGAAGAAGAAGAAGAAGAAGAAGAAGAAGAAGAAGAAGAAGAAGAAGAAGAAGAAGAAGAAGAAGAAGAAGAAGAAGAAGAAGAAGAAGAAGAAGAACAAGAAGAAGAAGAAGAAGAAGAAGAAGAAGAAGAAGAAGAAGAAGAAGAAGAAGAAGAAGAAGAAGAAGAAGAAGAAGAAGAAGAAAGATATTTATCTGAAGACTGAGATACTTAATATCTATCCATGGACCCCCTAATTTGCATACACTATGCTCATTGGCCCAAGTGGACGACTATATTCCCTAATTCTGGTTTTTATGAACAGGAAAAAAGTGGAATTTTGCCATATTTTTGGCAATGAACTCAGTTTAGGGACATTTACAATAAGCCGCCATTTTCTTGTTTTCTAATTTGCATAAATTATGTTGATTTGCTTCAGTGGGTTATATTTCTCTAACTTTTAACTTTTTGTACAGGGAGATGTGTAAATAGGTGATCTTGGCCATATTTATGACAATGAACGCATCTACTGGCGAACAATAGGGACTCGCACTATGTTACGTCCGGTCTTGATACTAGATTTGTCTACCAGAAATAGAAAAAAAAATCCACAAAAGCTCCCTCTTTATACTTTATATTCGGCGAACTTTATAACCAAGCACCGAAATCCTATCCATTCCCGGAGCGATTTTCCAATAAGTGAGATGAAGACGGTCAACATCAGCTAGAATCAATTTAGTCGGCGATCAAAAAGACCGTACATGATCTTTACCGCAATCAGTAGCACTCGGTCAAAGGGTGAAAGTTTAACGATTTAAAATGGAGAAAGGTCCGAATATAGGAGACTTGGTGGGAATTCCTCCCGCGTTCGGAGCGAAACATTGGCTGCTTTCCTCGTAGGTGGTAAGTTCTCAACGACAATTGCTTTAGTTGCTTGCATGCTTAGGAGGCTTCGAAAACTTACCCCAAAAGTGCAACCAAATGTTTGAGCGTCTTTCGAGACAATTTGTTTTGAGGAGTCCAGCTAGGTGTGTTTCTTCCATGTTTGGTTACACTTTCAAAAAAATTAGTGTGGAGATATGCATATTAGCACAACTTTTTGTGTTGCAAGGTGAAGTGTTGTTTTGTCAACCGTTAAAGCTTTCAATTTTACTCATGAATTATCTTCAGGGACAGACTTAGCAGTGGCGGAGCTGCCATATGGTCAGGGGCGGTCGCCCCCCCCCCCCTGACGGACCAAACTCGTCTATCGGCGCCCTTTTTAGGTTTTTAACATCCTTTCCTCTTGCACCATTATTGACAAGAGACATAATTCAATAGCGTTGTTTTAAGACCCAGATAACAAAATGCTCAACCAGCCACCAATAACTGTACTATATGCACTTTATTCTGATTAAAAGGGTCATCTTCTGTAATATAGGGATAGGTTTTGCCGATACGTATCCGCATGCTTTATACGCACTAATGAATGTTGTCGCTGTGTTAAGTTAACTGCTTTCACAACAAGCGCGATTTTAAGCTTACAACATACACAAACTGACATTAAATTCATAGTACCGACCAATAAAAGATAATGCAAAGGGCGCAACAATATTTGTATCGCAAATAGCCCTCTTATTTGTCGGGGATAATTGTCAACATAGACAATAAAAGAGTTTATAAAGATACCAAAATAGCTTCCACAACATTTTCAATATCATTTGAAGAGAATATGCAGGTTAGAATAAATTAAAATAAACCTGTTATCATAGTAGTAATGGTTTAAGAGTTTTAACGAACAGTTTCCATTCTGGTTTTCTTCAAGTGACCATTCTCATGATAAATGGCTATTTCTGACACTGCACGATAATCTCAAGAAAATGCTAATTTCTGTACTTTCGTGGCCTCAAAAGCCAGTTGCATCTAATAAGCCTAGGTTTAGGCTATTTTTATTTATTATGAATTCGGTATCTAGACAGCCAAGCAGACCTTTTGCAGTTAATGTTCCTTCGTGTACTTGGTTGGTTTCCAAATGCCAAAAATGTACACCTAACGGTGATTAATTTCCATAACTTTTTCCCCCTGTAAGACTGCTTGCTATTTAGCTCCAGCAGGTTTAATTATTACCTTCACAAAGTAGCCCCGGCATTATTACATTAAAATCTCAAATCGAGACCTGACAATAACACATGATATAATGACCGTCTTCATTCTAGAATGTGAAAGAGAGGTATAGAAACATGAGCATCCGCAGGTAGGGGCAAGGGGAAAACTTGCCCTCCCCTGGGAAAGAAAGAAAAACCTGAAAACGAAGAAAACATAAAGAAAAGACGAAGAAAGATTAACATCAACATTTCTTAACAGTTCACTCAGTACTTTCCCTATTGATATGAGGTTAAAAGACTTTAGAAAAGCCATTTCCAGCAATCTGAGGGGCATTTTAGGCAAGAATTTCCTTGCGCTCCGCGCCAACTTATGGTGGCACGGAGCTTTCCCCGAGAAGAATTTTGCCCCCTCCCCCCCCCGAATTTTCTTCTGCGGAGGTCCAGGGGTAGAAAATTTAAACATGTATTAATAAAAAAAAACTTGCTGAGGAGAAATGGCAAATTAGTCTTCTACCAGGTGAGGGAAATCAAATGGAAAATCTGAAAAGCCGTGGCTTGATCGTGCTGAGGCTCAAGGTATTAACTCCTCGAAGCGCCCCTTCAGACCATTTTTGCCCCCTTTGACCGAAATCCCTAGCTCCGCCACTGAGACTTAGGGGGAGGGAGCTCCTGCCTCTCACAAAAAAGATGAAACTTCTACTTACATCAAAAAACAATGATAAGGCCCTATCCCAACTTGAAAACTGAAATAGGCCCATGTGAAGTGTGATATTTGCTTCAAAATATCCGTGGACTTTGTCGCTTCTTCACACCAGTGTTGTAGTGCTCGAGACCTGTCTCGAGACCGGTTGTTCCTGGTCTCCGTCTCGCTCTCGACACCCTGTGGTCTCGGTCTAGGTTTCGGTCTGGGACCCTTGCGGTCTCGGAAATTGTCGCTTGGAGAACGGCCAAAAATTTGTTCTTATTTTTTATTTAAATAAGATAAATAATGTCTAAAAATAAAAATTGAAGTGATGCGTACATTGTAAGATGCGCAGATAACTTTACCTATGTATTTAATCACTTTTTAAGTGAGTGGTTTTTGTACATTGTTATTTTGTGATGGACATCAATAATTTTTATCTTACCCACCGGTTAAGTACTAAGGAAGGGTGCATTAGGTCATACCACCCCACCCCTTCCTCACAGAAGGTACTATATATGTGACACCAGATTGCATGTGAGGACACCAACTTTTACAAAAAAATCAATGGGGGAGGGCTCATTCCGCAGCCGACGAAGACGTACAAGGAAGGGGAGGGGAAGTGGAGGATATTCAGGTGCGGTGAGCAATAGTTTTACATTTATCATGCAACAGCTGTTAGGAGAAAAACCATTTATAGTCGGGAGTTCGGACAGTTACATACACAATTGCATCAATTTAGCGGACCTTGAATTTAGCCAAGAGTTGCAATAGAGAAACATTAGCATATTTTCAGTTCCGTTGTAGTTTCCCCCCCTGAAGATAAAATACCATTTCATCTAATGTTATGGTAAATTTTGTGATAAATTTCTGATTTCTTAGCAAGTTGCTGTTTATTATTATTGCAAAGGGAAGCTGAAAATAAAGACTATTAGATACACTTTTTTAAAAGCATTGTAACACAATTTTCGGCCATCTGAGGGGTAGAGGTTTTTCAAAAATTTCTTTTCACTCCACGCCTTGGTGGCGATCAACTAAGATAGTATTGCATTTATGGTAGAATTACTGTTTCATGCATAAAAAAAATGACATAAAAATAAAAAAATGACATGCTACCGTGCCCTTAAGCCCATCAATGGTGCTTTTTTATTTTGACTCCTAAAAGTATGCAAATTCAAAAACAAATCTTACTTCGAATAGGCACCGGTAGAGTGCATGACATCTGGTTGCATGTAAAGACACAAAGTGTTCATTTTTACCCCATTAACCACCACAATTCAACTTTCAGGACTGTTCCTGTAAAATTAAAAATTTTGCACCATTTTGCATTTGAGCTCCTTGAAAAGGCCAAGAATTTTCAAAGGGGAGAGGGAAACCCTAACCCTTAGACACCCCCTACCGGCAATCACTCAACATACTGCATGCCCCCCCTCCCCCTTCAGAGAAAATTGCTTACTTCACTGAACCTTTCCCTACCTTTATAAATGCATAGACTGAGTTTACTTTTCAAAAACGCTAATTGCTTTGAAAATAGGCTAATCATTTAGGAAAAAAGTATTCATTTAATGAGTCCACACGCTCCAGCTACAAGGGCTTCAAGGCCCAAATTTCTCACCAATTTTCCTAAACTTCTTTTTTAAACCCATCCCACAATTGTCTAAAATTCATCCTCTTCCAGTAGCAATCTCAGTTCATTGCTTCAGGGTGACTATAAAAGAGCAATGTGTTCTTATATTAAATCAAAATAGGCCTACCCACAGAACAGTTCATGCTGTGAAATATAAGCTTTAATACTCTGCATTGTTTGAACTAGCTGCCAATCAAAGAACTGAGCCAATGGGTAATTTCTGTAGACTACTATGATAATTTTAGTTTGGGTTGAGTTCTGTGAGTTAAGACCTGTAGCACTCACTGGCTCTGATTTGGTGAGCAGGACCACCTGGGCCGTACTGGACGGGACCGGGTAGGGGTCTGCCACCCCACAAATGGCCATTATATTCCCGAATTGGGCACACTTTGGTCCTTCAGTGGGGCAGAGATTATGCTGGAGTCGGGAAAAAGTCACCCCCCCCCGTGAGGAAGAGTTCTGTATGGCAATGATGGCCACATTAGAAAGAAAACTTGGATTAGTGTTTTAAAGTTATTTATTCTATGTTTGGTCAGGAAACTGGAAGCTCCCTGTTTTGGCATATGACCATAACCATAAGGGACTCTTTTTTCAAGGGCGGTGACCTTCTGCACTTTTCCAGATCCCCAACAAGGGCATAATTTTTGCCCCACAGAGGCACTGAAGTCTGCCCGATTCAGCAAGCAAGGTCTTGGCCAATTGATAGTCACTGCCCCCGGGTCTCCTGTTGCGTACAGCCATGAATATGATAAAACATGTAAAAAAATCAATGATGATGCACTTTTGGTGCTATATGTCATTACAGAGCATAAAGTAGGCTAACTAATTATAAGGTTACAGTAGGTAAAAAGGTATTCAAAATTTTGGACAATTTATTTTCCTACACATGTACATTCGGTCTCGGTCTCGGTCTAGGACTTTGTCGGTCTCGGTCTCGAATTTTACCCCTGATCTCGGTCTCGGCACCTTCTGGTCTCGGTCATGCCGGTCTCGACTACAACACTGATACTTAGAAAACTCTTAGCTATCAAATCTTATACACCTCAAGGTGAAAAGCTTTTTTGGGAAAATGAAGTTTCAGTTTCTACTGAGAGCATATTACCTAGGCCTACAACAAAGTGCGTAGCCCCAAACGAACTTCAGTCGCCATACAACTTTTTTTGACCTTGATCATATGAAGGGCAGATTCTTCAAGAGACACCCCGATTATTTTAAAATTCTTTGCAAAAGCCATTTTTTTTTTTTTCAAAAAAAAAAAAAAAAATCAAATTTTCTTCCAAAAAATGTTTTTATTTTAAAATATTTTTTCAGCCCGCAATTCTGCCAGTCCCGTCCCATCAAAAACTCCTCACCTTTGTCGGGGCTTCGAAATGCTGGACCCCTGTCGAACAAATCCTGGCGTCACCCCTGAATTCTTCCCAAACATTTGCAAAAATAGAACAAATAGATTAGTAGGCATATCATAGTCAGGGTACCATGTACGAAAAATCAAACAGATAAAATGTAAATCGCCACACAACAATCATTCCACAGCGTGTTTTTAAATCTTACGAAACACAATGTCCGTAATAGCAATTTATCTGGGTTCTTTCAAAACTTTTCTCGAAAAACAAAAAATCTTTATTTTCTAAGTAAAATTTTCAAGGATAATATGCAAAGATACCAAAGATTTGCGATATATCCGGGCAGCTCATGGAAAAATATTTTCCTCAACCTCAATTCATACTGAGGTCTTGCAAAAAAATTTGCCCGAAATGGTAAAACATTCGGGAGAAGGTTGAAAAAGGGTTCTAGGATGTTTTTTCAAAAGCCAAATTAATTACACGGACGGAAGGAAGGCTGTTCAGTTGCAGTGTCTAATAGTTTGCCATCTCTCTTACTCCTACAGCCGAAATTTGGGCAACGCCGGGTATTAAATACCAGGTAGGTTGTGTTCCAATTACATGATGATACAGTGTGAGAATGTCTCCCCATAAGTCTGCATGAAATTTCATTTAAAGCCACCTCTTGGCATGACTTTTTTTTCAAAAGGCGTTACAAGTAAAAAAGTTGTAATAGGAGTTGGGGCAGCTAGACAATTTCATCATCGAGTTCAATAGATCTTGAATGTAGCCAGGAATCGCAATAGAGTGAAACAGTAGCATGATTTCAATCGGTGTTGTTAAATTTAACCCAAATTCTTACAAGATCATTCCATCCAGTGAAAGCGGTACATTTTATCTGGTAAATTTCCGATCACTTAGCAAGTTGCTGATTTTTTTTTTTTTGACCACTTCCGCCTTTCTGAGGGGCTGATTTTTTTCAAAATTTTCTGTACGCTCCGCAAGAACTAGTGGTGGCGCTCCGCTTAGACAGTCTTTCGGGCAGAATTACATTTATCGGGCAAAAGAATTCTGCCCCATTCTAAAATGCTCGAGTACGTCTATGTTTCTTCGTACTGTTTTTAGAAAATGACATGATGTGAAGAAAGTTGCAAAGCCCAACCTTTTAGCTACATTAACAATAATTATATAAGCCAAAAGATTAGAATCAGACATTGGTAGACAACCCTGGAACCAAGGAGTTGCAACAAACAAACATGCCTGAAGGCCGTTGAGATGTCTGGGCTCCCCGCTCGTTGACTAGAAGTAGAACCTTTCTGGCCGCTCTAAAAGGTTCGTCCACTGTGTACGCTGACGGATTCTGACGTCACTTCAATCGGTCCTTATCATTGGACGAGCAAAGAGGAGGAAATTAGACGGGAGATCCCAGGCCGGTATTTGTAAATGTTCGTAGTCACTGGCGTACGAAAGCATTTGGGGCAAAACCGGCTGGGCGAAAAATAATCATGCTAGAAAGACCATCTCATCAGATAACAGAATCTACGCAGTCGTCAATGGGAGTTAAAAGTTCAGTTTGCAATAAATTGCTCACTTCATAAATTGAGAGCAAATTGCAAAATACGCAGAAATTTACCAGCATTTGCGAAATGATCAGAAATTAATGCCTAACTTTGCATTGCAAATAAGAAGTTCAACAACATGCAGTAATTTCGTGAAAAATGTGTTTAAGCTATCACCCATCCTGTCATAGCAAAAACCGCTTTATTTCATAAAGCCAATGCAATAAATCATAGAAAGCTTACAACATTTTATATGGTTAAGTGGTTAAAGCATCAGACTTGCAGTCTGGAGGTCACGAGTTCAGAGTTCGAGTCCTAGCCGGGTCATACTAGTCACTGAACGTGACCGTATAATCCGCTCCTTGTAGTCACTCCTTACTTGTATAGCACAGGAACGTAATGCTGGGTCCTGTTCAAGGGCTTGGTCATACCGAAGACTTAAAAAACGGAATCTACTGTCATTGCCCTTGATGCTCAACATAAACAACGGAGAAGGGAAAATTAGTGAGTCCATTGCTTATGTTGAGCACCAAGCACCACGCACCATTGTGATTGGTGCTCAACATAAGCAATGGATTCACTAATTAGTAGGGAAAATTAGCTACAACTGGAATGTAAACTCCATCAAACCTAACCTGACACCATCCTTTGGTTCATTTTGAACTGTTTTATCTATATTTTCCCTCATGCTCTAAGTTTTCTCTTGGAATTCTCAGTTTCCCCATGAAAGAATAATTCAGTTAGCTTTCCAATCTGCCCCCTAAAAGTTGCATTGCCAAAAAAAAAATCAACAGGGGGATCTTTCCCAAGCCCAACCTACTTGAAATCATTGTTGCAACTGTTCCCTAATAAACTTTTTAGATATTCAGTGATGTGCCAAAACAAATACATTACAGTATCAACTCTAGATAAAACTTTTTCCAAACATTCATAAGAAAGTCTGCAAACATAAACACAGAATATTAACAAACTTGTATTCTTTTTTCTCTTTTATAATCTATTCAAACATTCATTTCAATATACAATCATCATTACCTTTCAAGGTTAAAAATCTGTACACTAAAGCTACACCGTCACAGATAGGATAAGGCAAACAAAACAAGGCCAGTGCATTTTATGGACGGAAAGAAGTACTCAGCAGATCTGAAAACACATTTAACTCTACTGCGATCCTGTTTTTACCACCTCAGGTTATTTGAAATCCTGATTGGTCAGGTGGTCAGACAATGACTGTAAAGGACCTCTCACACCAATTCTACTAACTTTACTTAAGCCCCTCCCACAAATGACACAATTGTCTGAAATTCATCCTCATCCAGACACAATGTCAGTTTGTTGCTTCAGGGTGAGTATAAAAACACTCAATGTGTATTACAATCAAAACACTCTCAGGACAGTTCATGCTGTGAAACATAAGCTTTGGTACTGGGCATTGTTTGAATTAGCTGTCAATAAAAGAGCTAAGCCAATTGAGCATTTTGGTACACCCCTATAAGAATTGTAGTGTGGGGTGAGAGGATTGGTCCTTTAAGTATATCAGCACTCAAATTTGGAGTCTTGACTGCTTATTCACCAAATAATTGTCAGATGAATGCAGTTGATTCCTTAAACCCCTTCTATGTAATTTTATACTACTAACCATTGCATCCTTTAATTTGGGCCGAATGTATCAAATATGAAACCATTAATTAATTCATCAAAAATGATCCATTGTCCAGTGTTTTTGGTCATAGAATTTCACTGTCTTCATTAAAGGGCATCTCAACATCCCCTTTTTAGCAAAATGGGCAATTTACCTTTATATTTTAAAAGTGAAATCCTTACTTTTAATATTACCGACAAATATGTAAGTTATGAAATTCCCCACAAAATACAAATAGGAGCAATCTTGGAAGACATAGTTGAAGTTATCTGATATGTGAAATTAACTAATGAACCAGACAAGAAAACAGGTTCTAAGGTTTAAGACGTTAATAACCACTTAGACTAGTTGGTTTTTGAGAGTTTATACCCTCCTCAGCTTCTTATCTTCTGGCTAAATCTAACAGTACCTATGGCTTTGTTTCCAATTCAGAGGCATTTAATTGTTTTTCCCTAAGAAGTCTACTCCATTGCAAACACTAAGCATCATACACAACACAGTAAGCTTAAATTTTTAAAGTTTCTGGAATGACTCGACCTGGTAGTCAAACCCAAACCTCCTAAGTGAACCACAATTTTGGAGGGGGAAAAATCTATTTTTGTTTACTAGTCTCAATAAGAGTGATTATTATTACTAGAAGTAACCAGTCTCCTGATGGCTACATGTCAGGTGCCTTCTCAA
Source organism: Holothuria scabra (assembly GCA_037179385.1). Lineage (NCBI taxonomy): Eukaryota > Metazoa > Echinodermata > Holothuroidea > Aspidochirotida > Holothuriidae > Holothuria > Holothuria scabra. Next base: position 19,809,912 of record CM074181.1, read on the forward strand.
AATTCCACGTTTGTGTCACTGTGATCAATTATCCACGGTTAGAAACACTTTTGGTATTGTTTTACAACATCTACAAAGTGAGATTTTTCTGACTTATCCACGTTCTCATAAATAACAAAATATTGTGATAATAAATTCAGAAAACATTGGACTGCCACAATTATGAACTTGCTCTTGCAGTGGCAGGGGAAGATGGGTTTAACTTGACCCCTTTTTTAACACCCTCAGAGTTAATACTGCATAATGTAAATCCTGAAGCAGACCTAATGGTCATACCTGAAGTTTTCATTGGAAAATTAAACTTCCTCAATTGCCAATATCTAATTCTGACACCTTTACACTTTAGAAACTAAAATTAAGATTTCATTTTTAAGCTCTTCAAAGGACTGAAGAAGCACAGATTCTTTTATTTCATCATCATCTTCACTCTTCTTTCTTAGTTTACATTTTCAATTATTTACAACTTTTATATTTACAAATCGTCATGGAAAACAGCCATATAGCTATCAAGAATGAAATCTATCAATCATTTAATCTGTTTCAAGTTCTTTTAAGTTGTATTTGCTGGCATATAAGAAAAGGAAAACAAAATTTCCCAACTCAAGAAACAAACCAAATTCAAGTGTCTCTATGACTAAAGTATTCCACCAATCAGTTTATTTCTTCTTCTTTCCCTTCTTTCCTTTCTTTCCTCCTTTCTTCTTCCCTTTACCATCATCTTCATCCCCACCCTCAGCTGCCTTGGCTCTTTTCTTCCCGAGAGGCGTCTTTGCATACCAGGTCTAAAATAACAACAAACAAACATCAATGTTGTCAGTATGATGTCATGAAATTGCACAAAATACAGTACTGATATTCTTGGGTTCTCTAAAATAAGCCTGCAGGCCCGTCAGATTTAATGATAAGCACTGAAATGTACAGCCAAATATTTCAAAGAGTGTAACATTTTTGGCCTTTTGGCCTAGATCATGTGTAGTATGTGTTCTTTTCATCCAGTCTAGAATGGAGCCATACATGACAGACCAATGATGTAAATGGTCTGAAGGCCATGCTGTTTGTCAAGTGTTGTCCTTCAGTGGACGTAATAGCTTTTTAAGAGAAGTTTTAAGTTTGGTTTGGCAGAGAGTTGGGAAAGCTTTAGAAAAAAAGTGTAACATTTTTTTACTATTATTATAAAACAGCATTGTCTTGTTACCTTGACATAAATTAACCTTTTGTCCAAACCACCTACTATTCCTGTCTTATACACATTTGCCTTACAACCCTATCCTAATACCTTTCCACTCAAATAATCCAGTCATCATAAAGCATGAAAGGGCTCATTTGACTTGAATGTTATATCTTTCTGCCTTCACTGCGATAAGAACATGTATTTGATGAAGCTGTCTGAGAGGAAATTGCCTGGGAAACAAAGAATTGCCCTTTCAAACATAAATTGACTTCCCAATAGTCCATTTCTCCATCTCAAAAGACAATTATCCCAGTTTGACTAAAGACCATTAAAGACCCTGTCCCCACTTTATTCCCTGCCCTAACATACCACCCTAGCAGGTCCCTGCTCCAAACAGAGAACTTAAAACAAAAACTACCAACCTTAAAGGCTTCCTCTTCCTCTTTGTAAATAGGATCAATTCTTGCAAGAGGAGGGATGAACTCTGATGCCACCAAAGGTCTTTTAGCTAACTGAGCTACTCTCCTCTCTGTCAATACCTGTTGACATGCTGTCACAATATGCTTCTGGGTGTATCCATCAGTGACTTTAGCGAGAGAGCTAATATCAAGCAGTTCAGTCATGATGCCATTATTTTGTGGGATGAGTGACCGCCATAGCACTATTAAGAGGAAAGAACAATAAATGAATTTTGTCAAATCTCACACTTTCCACTTTTTAAACACACTGTGAAACAATATAGTGATGTACAAAATATTGCAAAGCCTCATAGCCATTTCATGATACTTCAGTATACAGCTGATATTTAAGATTTCAGTATACAGCTGATATCTGAGATGTAGTTCTGTGAATACCAGCAGTAACACTCGACACAATGAAGTTTAGCAACTGTAAGAGTTAGGGATTTGATCTGAAGTTGGAGGAAAGTATGTTAGGTTCTCATTCTAGAGCAAAATCTATCTGACTTTCCATCTTAAATGGTCTTTTAAGACATATTTGAACTAAATTGTTATGTTGGTAAACCATCTGACATTAAGTTGTACTTTGGTAGTCACAGGCTTCTCCTACATCTGTGGTCATTTACAATGTAAAACAATTGTCCTTCAAGCTATGAACCCTTAAATCTGTTTAACTCTGAGGCATGACTGTGATTGACTCAGAGGAGTAAGTCAGAGATAAACATATACAGTACTTATACCTCAACAGTGCATGAAAATTTGAAACAAAAAATATGCCATCAGACACTCCTACCTACAGATTTATTTCTCTATGTGTAAATTCCAAATACTTACAGTTCCTTGAAGCATAATCTGGTCTAGGTATAAGTACAATCTTCTGATAAGCCCCAGCTAATCCCTTCATTTCACAATCAAATGGACATCTAGATGTTCCAACAAGTAGAAGTCTGTCTTCTGGTTTGAACAATTTCAACAGCTTCGGAAGCTCTTTCTTTAGTCTCTTTGGATCAGTCTGTGAAGATAGGAGAAAGGAGTACTACATTATGTTTCTTTAAAGGCTGTCACTTCTCATCTCTACAATTTACTTGTAGTCTAGAGAAATTCTCGATTGGCACAACTCTCAGATTGACATCAAATTGAACAAATTTCCTGTAGCTCATACTGTTCAAACAGTACAGAGAGTTTTGATTAAACGTTAGGGCCTTGCATATTTGCCAGGGTATTACCCTGGAGCAATAAACTGAGAATGAGTCTGTATGCAGGATAAATTAAAGACAGTTGTGTAAGGGGAAAGATGTAAGTAGGTTGAGAGAAGTGGAGTTGTCTGGGGTCCTGAATAGTTGCCTTTAATAATAGTCTTTGTAACAAGACTTGAGCATTGGCATCATATGATGTACTGAAGGTAGGCAAATGGTGTGGCTCAGAGTCAACAGCCAAGTACAGGCTAGTAGCCACTCAAATATACTTGTTGATATAAGTTCAAACAAAACAAGATGTCACACAATCTTTGGTAAAATCAAGTAAATCATCTAAAAGATGTAACATTTTAATGAAATACTACTGTTCAATATTTGTAAGAAACAGGGCACTACACTATACTACTGAAAGATGGGAAAGCATTTCTGCTTCACTTATCATTATGACTCTATCAGCATTTTGAGAACCCTAGGTATATCAACACAGTTTCCACTCTACAAAAGCTCCCCCCTCAGAGCAAAAATATGGGCCAAAGGACCTTTAATGCAAGGAAAAAACATCTTAATCATTCCCTCTGTAGTTGGAATAGATTCCTTCCCTAGATGGCAGTTCAAAACAGACCCCACATTTCACAGTGACTTCCTCTCCCACACACTTATTCATCCAATCTTCATTTTTTTTGTCTGGGTGTTTGTTATCTGTACATGCATCTACTTGACTGTCAGCTTCCAAAAATCATGGTCAGTCTGGAACCTCCAGACTAAGAAATGGATTTATTTTTTAAAAAAAGAGCACTTGTAATAAAAGACGAAAGTCCATACACAAGGAGAGAAGGGTACCCTGGATTTCCAAAAAAAGGGACAAATCCACTGAATTGACAAACCACGTTTACAAGGGTACTGTAAGCTTCCCTTTGAACAGAACCCTTCCCTCTCCCTGAACTAAAGGCAAGAATGACTTAATTACAACATTAAAACAAATACTACTTTACAATACTAACCTTGTCAGTCTTTGGTACTTTCTTCATCCAAGTTTTCTCACAGTCACCAATATAAAACACAGACGGCTGCAAACTACGTCCAACTTTCATGATCAAGTGCAATAACATTTGTAAGCCACTCTTTCCTGGGTACTTGCCAGCAATGTTAGCTGCTGTCAAGTCAAACAGGTTGGCTCCAGTCTCTGTACAGATGGCATGGACCAAGCTTCTCTTACCAGTACCCCTCGGTCCTGCTAACAGGAGGGACTTAATCAAGGGAGACCTTTCATGGACAGCAGGTGATCCTATTTCAATAAAAAGAGAAATGCAAGCATGAGATGAAAACATTATTTATAAATAAAGTGACATTTTATGTTTTTTCAGTGTATTTTTAATTTAAATCAAACAGCATATGATGCATTTCATGTTAATGAAAGCTACGAGCAAAATGTTTATTCTATACTTTTTTAACAACTGCAGAAATATTTATTCAAAAGTATCTCTGCTTTGAGAACTTACTTTTCATTGAAAATCATAGCTAACAATTCAAGCAAAAGTCTGAAAATTCTTACCAAGAGGCAGGATACCATACAAAGCAACCAGCTGCCTGACATCTGAAAGAGAGGGCATAGGTTCAATATCTGCCTGACGTAGGGTAGTTCCAAGGTAGCTGTAGTCTCCAAGATAGTCCTTCAGTGCAAACTTGGGGCATCGAATGAGAATACCCTCACGCACCAGCTCTTCATACAAAGATTCCATTGTTCTGTGAGGCAAATGACAGTAAAATATTCTTTTTAATAGTGAATACTTGTCTGATTTTATTCTGCAACTCTGTGACCTTTATTTGAGGTATACAGATATTGTTTTTTTTTTTTGTTTTTTTTGAGGTAGAGGCCTAGTACTTCAAACTATTCACAAAAAATACAAACTGTATGTACCTCATACAGCATTTTAGCGAAATTAAAAAAAGATAAAACAGAAAACAGATTTCACCTTCAGATGACAGCAAAGGGGAAGACATAGGGAAAAATTACTTGTATGTTTGCCAATCGAGGATTAAGAAAAAAACAGAAAAGACAGTAATGGAGTATGCTGGTGAGGGGTTAGGGTGTGGGGTAACTTAGGGGGTATTTTCTACCTGAAGATGTAATGCAGTATAATACTTGCATGTTAAATGGAGACTTCCTACTAGTTGAATTGATTCATGCTAACTTTTGCCTATGTTTGATTTTTTTTTCAACTTTCAAAGTGCTACCATCTTCTTAACTTAATTTGTAACCTTTTCATTTATAATGTTTCCAGGTAAAAATACAAATCTTGTTCTTCCCATGAAATAAAAACAACTGTTACAATATTATAGAATCACCTCTCAAACAACTTAAGTTCTAAAGAATCGCCAGTCCTGGAATCGAAGCAACATTTATCAGTAATGTATATCTCTAAAACAATGTGCTACTTCCATTTTAAAACAACTTCTCACACAGGCTCAATACTTATGCTCATATTATTTTCAGTCAAAAACAAAAACAGAACAAAACACAAATCTGTCATTTTCTCTTCTTACCTGTCTGGTGTTAAATCTTTCTCTTTCTTTCCCTTTTTTCCTTTCTTTCCACTCTTTTTACCACTCTTCTTCTTCTTTTTCTTTTTTCCACTCTTTTTACCACTTTTCTTGCCTTTTTTACCTTTCTTCCCTTTTCCCTTTTCTCTATCCACTGCCTAAAGAGAAAAATAACACAAAAAAAAAATATAATTTTTGCAACATATGTTTACACCAGATAAATGTTTGCAAGTGCTAGCTGTATTTTTTAACCAATCAAACCATCTCATTCAACAATAAATAAACCAATGTTTACTACTTTAGTATTTGCAGCTCATGAAACTTCAGTAGCAATTCTATTTTGCTTTAGCTTCACAAAAAGTTGAAAACCAACGTAAATGGCCTGCTAGAAGTTGAAATGTTGAAAAAGCGACTGCTTTTATGAATTAAACATGGCTACATTGATTGCAATTAGTACTGAACAAATTTCTGGAGCGATATCATCCTGTGTAATCCATACCACAATTTACATTTAATACTCCTGGCTTAGTTTCAAAAGCACGGAAATAGAATAAGGCATAAATTGTAGGCTTCTGTCTTTGTCAGAACACCTTATCTTTCAATAAAACAGAGAAGAGAAATTGGTTATATTTATTTCATCAATCATATTTCTTACCAGTTTCAGGTTTTTTAGTTCTTGTCTCATCAACTCATCCACCTGATTACGAATCTCTGTCTCTACCTCAATCCTCTTCTGTTCTTTGATAAGTTCTGAATCATACTTTTGGTTGAAATTATTCTCTTCATTTCTCTCTTTCCAAACAGCTGATGAAAACCACAATAATAATTTTTAAGTTAAAGGGTTAGAGCAGTCACCCCAAATTTCTTTGGTTAGTTAATTAGATGACATTTAATGACAAACCAACACCAATGTGTTGCATAGTGTCAGTAAATTCAATTATAATTTCAGTTGTACCTTTTTTTCCAGAATGGTTCTACTTAAAACTTGGTTTCCCTTTAGTCGCATCTTACCAAAGGCGGGAAATACCATAGGCGTATTCTACAAACCCCAGTCCACAGGGGGCCAACCACAGAGGGGCTTGCTTGGTTTTGAAGCACAGACAACCCGCCAGTTGTAAGATGAGTAATAATAGCCTTTTGTGTGCATTTTATAGGAGATAGTCGGGAACAAACTACTAGACACACAAAAGCTCATCAACCTACCTGGATGCAGATAAATGCCATACCCAGGACCGCCAAATTTCTTTGGAAGCAACAGCTAAATCTAAGAATTTTCTTGTTTTCAAAATATATATCACAATATTTTATGACTTCAATATTACATATTCGAGGATAACCATCCAGTTTCTCCTAGTAAATTTCACAATTTAGGAGAAAAAAATGTCAATATCACAAAACAGGACAGTCTACCAGCTATATTAATTCAAGGTGGGGAAGACTGCATTTCCCTCTAAGATTGAGCAGGTTCAGTTAAATTGAATACGTACAAGCATTCCTATAACTGGGAAATATATTCAATGACACATGTCACACCTTTGCATTAACTGTGAAGTAAGAGCACTTCAAAATTACAAGAAGCAATGTAGGGAAATAAAAGACTAACTTCAAACTTTTCATGCTGTCTAAGTGAGACCCAAAGGCCAAGCAGATGATTGTAGACTTCTGAAATGAGCAGCTTTTGATGTTGGTAAATACTTTCTTCCCCAAAATTTGAAGTAATTTAAGTATTTGAAGTATTTTAAGTTAGTAGCAATTGAGCTCAATTGGGTATTACTACTGTCTTAAAGGCCCAGTTCTCTCACCACAAACAGTAGTAATTCTCCTAACCCTCTTACTTAAGCCCCTCCCACAATTTTCTGAAATTCATGCTCATTAGGATACAATCCCAGTTTACTGCTCCAAGGTGAGTAAAGAAAAACTCAATTTATATAATCAAAACTCTCTCAGTACCATCCATGCTGTGTAATAAAAGCTTTGGTACTCTGCATTGTTTGAATTAGCTGTCAATCAAATGGCTGAGCCAATTTTGAATTTCGGTACCCCGGCAAAATTACAGTTTGGAGTGAGAGGTTTGGCCCTTTAAAGATATGTTGACTTTGTGCAGTGCCCTTGGGCAGCAGGAATGAAATTTAATCCAGGTGTCAAGAATGTCTTGCACCAGTCTCCTGCCTAACCTCATCTATCAGATTGCCCCCCCCCCCCCCCAATTCTACCAAGCACCATTGTTTTACCAAAAAGTGCACTTATTGTTCTTGAACATGACCTTGGCAATATGCATACAAAATTGAAAATGGCTTGCTGTCTCTTGGTCAACACCAAATGTCTCCATGTTACACTAAAGGCAAGCAAATTAAAAGATGCTTTTTGACAGAAAAATGGTTCCTGGTTCAACTTACCTGCTGGGTAGGTAATTTTTTTCTAGCTGATGGTTTAAATTTAAACCACTTTTTGCTACTTACTTTAAATACTTCAAATTTGGGGGAAAAAAGCATTTACCAATGTCAGAAGTAGCTCATTACAGTAACCTTTGATCATCTGCCTCTAATTATTATCTTAATTATATTCAAACCATTCTATATACAATCTATTACTACAATTATTATCATTTTTAATAAAATGTTGACACATTTTTCTTATCCTTACTTTGATATTCTGTTGATGATTCTTTCACTGTTCCCAAGAAGTTTGAGGGTTGCATTTTGAAGCCAGGTTCTTCTTCCTAAAACATAAAAAACATAAACATGAACAAGAAATAAGGTACCATAGACATAAACATGAAATAAGGTACAATAAAGATGAACATAAAATAAGGTATCACTTTTATTCATAGTTTCATCTTCACAAAATGTCACTTGTTGCACACCCTGCTGCCTCAGTTTTTTTAGATTATGGTAATTAAAGGCAACAGTCAATCACCTCAAAACTGCTTAAAAAAATCAGGAAACTCTTAAAAATACCTCATTCACATTTAGTCTTAGGCAATTTAAGGAAAGGCAAGCTACTTCACAAAGTGTAACTTAAAAATACCACTGAAAATGTTATTGGGCACAACTATTATAAATGAAAGGTAAAGGAAGCTTAGGAGATAAACTTCCTGAATTAAAGGCAGTCATTCGTCACCCCAAACTACAGTTTCAGTATACATATATCAAAACTCTCAATTGGTACAGCTCTTTGATTGGGATCACATTCAAACAATGCATCATAGCTAAATTACACAGCATGGGCACTGAGAGTGTCTTGATTACACATTATGGACTTGTATGGCCACTGGGACAAGCCATGAAGCAATAAACTAGGATTGTGTCTGGATAAAGATGAGTTTTAGATAAATGTGGGAGGGGCTAGAAGTAAGTAGGTTGGGAGAATTGGAACTGTTTGGGATGATGAAAATATGCCTTTAAATCAATATGTTGTCACAGGATTTAAAAGGAACAATTTCTGAAATGTTATGACAGAGCTCTGTATGATATTACAAAATAGACAACCAAACTTGCCCTATCCTTCTGCTATAGTACCCTCAAGCAGGGTGTAACATCAGATAAATACAGAAAAGTACCACTTGAAAAGGCTATGTAAAGGTTGACAGAACTATTTTAAATGATACTGAAATTAATGTTTCTATGTAAAGATTTACATTTAGTGCCACTTTGTTTTCTCACTCAATATTCTGTCCATTAAAAATGGTATTGAGACACACTACTCACACTGAAAAAATTTTGAAGTGTGAATATGTCCTGACAACAGAAGAATCAACAAAGATGTGGTACAATTGAAGTGCATTTATGCTCCAATTCACTGGAGTGAGGGGAGGAGTCTATCGAAAAGTGGGTAGAGGCGGGAGGGGCTGAAAGTGGAAAGCCCCATCTGGGTTCTCTCCTAACTGAACCGGAATTACGTATCCAGGGTCCATTAAATTATTGTTTTCTTATAATTATTGCATACCTCATCATCTCCTCCTTTGCCTTTCTTTCCTTTCTTTCCCTTCTTGTCTTTCTTATCTTTCTTCTTGTCTTTTTTCTTTCCACTTTTCTTCCCCTTCTTCTTTCCCTTCTCCTCAGCTTTACCCAGTAATTCAGCTTCAACCTTTGTGGAAAAATATATTAAAGATAAACAACATGAGTGGCAACTTGAACAAATCTAGTCCAACTAACCATCTTTGAAAGGAAAAAAAAAAAGAGAAGTAAATCCAGTCCTCTAGAAACGAGGCAATTATGTTTCTTTTTTTATTCTAGCCTCATTTAAAGACCCACAATGCAAAGGTCTGTAAAATGTACTCGCTGCTTTCAGAGAGTTTAGAGGGTTCCTCTCCCATCATTATAAGTTTTGCTAGTTTGTCAATTGTTCACATACAGAATTGCACTTACATAAGGAATTGCATACATGTACACTACCTCTGCTGGGTCCTTTTCTTTGAAAATCAAGGCAGAGCCACCTTCATCTTCAGGTGGAAAGTCAGGAAATTTTCCTGTGGCATCTCTGATGGAACAAATGTAAATATTTTATTGTGGTATATGAATAATCTTCATCATTTATCATAGTTACTACAACTAAACAGGCATTTTACCGAAGGCTTTCAATGAATACCAGAATGCAAAACTGCATTGAGGTTTCGATGATACACAAACGTTCCGTTTCAAATAATCCCATCATGTACCATTATCTTCTCATTCAAATGTTATACTAACATGTTCAAAAAATAATTTTGTTTTCCCACATGACCTTTGTCCCCCCCACCAAAAATAGGGATCATCTTCTTACCATAAGCATTCACAAACCACACGTGAAATCTATTTAAGTCTCCCACTTTAAGATGTGTTAACACCTATTAAACAAGGTTGTCATTCACATTTTGACCACCAGTGACCCTACAAATCCTTTAACCTCTACACATTGCAATTTCAAAAGGCTTCGAGCTGACTTCAAGAAATGAAAAATAGGAATCATGCAAACCTTCTTTAAAAGTGGACCCCCCTCATGCTAGGGCAACCCTAAAAAACCATGGTACAATTAAGAAATGACATAATGATGGTTTTGATGGTTTTGTATAATTACCTGCAAAAAGTCTTGAGAGTTCACAACACTGTAAACTAAGGACCCTCTCCCCATCCTTTCCAGCTGAAAGGTTTAATAATACTTTTAAGACTTTGATGAGGGTTAGATTTCAGTGCAGAGGTTTGAACCAACCCCATAAATACTACAGAGTCGAGACATTATTTTGCAATGACACTTTGTAACACTAATATATATGGGAGGACTTTTGAACAGCTTCTCATAACACTAATATATATGAGAGAATTTCGTAAGTTTTCCCCCGCTGCAGATACCACCCTGCTACCAAAATATGCTGCTGCATGCTTTATATCATGTTCTAGAACAAATAAAATATTGGTAGGAAAGCTTAATTTCCCACTAGGCTAGCCTAAGGATATTACACAGAAACATACATGTGTAGAATAGGTTCAAAATGTACATATATGCTATACATTAGGCAATGACAAAAGTGCCAAGACATTAGACATGATGAAGAAAATTACATCGCAGGGAAAAACTTTACACCTAAAGCTCACAAAAGTACTGCAGATTGTTGTATAAGGGTTTTTTACCAATGCCTTTTAAATATTTTTGATGTTCTTGGCCAAGTGGATTTTGTTGATCCTCTTCAGTACTCGATTCTGCTTTGTGAAAGATGTAGCATCGGCTAGGCCTAACTTAGGCCTACGTTAAGCCTAGGCAGAAAGTACAAGCCCACTTGCTCATTCGAACCATACAATTTTGGCCTAAACTTTTCAGTTTAGGGAGCTAGACACTTTGAGATTTCAACAAAGATCCTTAACATGTGAAAAGAGCAATTTTTGGAGGATATTCGTAATTGCGGAATTGAGGGTGAAAATGGTAATTATTCCACCTAAATCAAGATACTTGGCATCTCTGTAGGGACCATCTCCTAACTTTAACCCATTCACATTCCAAACATGGAATCTATCCAAGTTCCCTACCTTGTGATATTGTTGTCCCCCCGTTGACCCCAGATGACCTTTGACCTTTACCAAAACCAATAGAGACCATCCTCTGACTATAATGCATCCACAAACCAAATATGAAATCTATTCAAGTTTCCTCCCTTGAGATATTGTGTTGAAAAGATTTTCAGACTTTGACCCCCAGTGACCCCAGATGACCTATGACTGCCACCAAAAACAATGTGAACCATCTTCTGACAATAACACATCCACGTATCAAATATGAAATCTATCCAAGTTCCCTATCTTGAAATATCGTGCTGACAAGATTTTCACACTTTGACCCCCAGTGACCCCAGATGACCTTTGACCTCTACCGAAAACAAAAGGTTCCATCTTCTGACCATAACACACCCACGTACCAAATATGAAATCTATCCATGTTCCCTATCTTGAAATATCGTGCTAATAAGATTTTCACACTTTGACCCCTGCTGACCCCAGATGACCTTTGACCACCACCAAAAACAATATGAACCATCTTCTGACCAAAACGCATCCACAAACCAAATATGAAATCTATCCAAGTTTCCTCCCTTGAGATATTGTGTTGACAAGATTTTCAGACTTTGACCCCCAGTGACCCCAGATGACCTTTGACCTCCACCAAAAACAATATGAACAATCTTCTGACCATAACACATCCACAAACCAAATATGAAAGACCTTTGACCTCTACCGAAAACAAAAGGTTCCATCTTCTGACCATAACACACCCACGTACCAAATATGAAATCTATCCATGTTCCCTATCTTGAAATATCGTGCTAATAAGATTTTCACACTTTGACCCCTGCTGACCCCAGATGACCTTTGACCACCACCAAAAACAATATGAACCATCTTCTGACCAAAACGCATCCACAAACCAAATATGAAATCTATCCAAGTTTCCTCCCTTGAGATATTGTGTTGACAAGATTTTCAGACTTTGACCCCCAGTGACCCCAGATGACCTTTGACCTCCACCAAAAACAATATGAACAATCTTCTGACCATAACACATCCACAAACCAAATATGAAATCTATCCAAGTTTCCTATCTTGAAATATCGTGCTAATAAGATTTTCAGACTTTGACCCCTGGTGACCCCAGATGACCTTTGACCTCCACCAAAAACATTAGGGACCATCTTCTGACCATAACGCATCCACATACCAAATATGAAACCTATCCAAGTTTCCTATCTTGAGATATTGTGCTAACGAGATTTTCAGACTTTGACCCCCGGTGACCCCAGATGACCTTTGACCTCCGTCAAAAACAATAGGGACCATCTTCTGACCATAATGCATTCACGTATCAAATATGAAATCTAAACAAGTTTCATCCCTTGAGATATTGTGCTAACAAAGTTTTCAGAAAATGACCCCTGGTGACCCCAGATGACCTTTGACCTCCACCAAAAACAATAGGGACCATCTTTTGACCAAAACGCATCCACATACTAAATATGAAATCTATCCAAGTTTCCTATCTTGAGATATTGTGTTGACAAGATTTTCAGACTTTGACCCCCGGTGACCCCAGATGACCTTTGACCTCCACCGAAAACAATATGAACCATCTTCTGACCATAACACATCCACAAACCAAATATGAAATCTATCTAAGTTCCCTATCTTGAAATATCGTGCTGATACGATTTTCAGACTTTGACCCCTGGTTACCCCAGATGACCTTTGACCTCCACCAAAAACAATAGGGACCATCTTCTGACCAAAACGCATCCACAAACCAAATATGAAATCTATCCAATTTTTCTCCCTTGAGATATTGCGTTGACAAGTTTTTCGGGCTATGACCCCCGGTGACCCCAGATGACCTTTGACCTCCACCGAAAACAATATGAACAATCTTCTGACCATAACACATCCACATACCAAATATGAAATCTATCCAAGTTCCCTATCTTGAAATATCGTGCTAATAATATTTTCAGACTTTGACCCCTGGTGACCCCAGATGACCTTTGACCTCCACCAAAAACAATAGGGACCATCTTCTGACCATAACGCATCCACATACTATATATGAAATCTATCCAAGTTTCCTATCTTGAGATATTGTGCTAACGAGATTTTCAGACTTTGACCCCTGGTGACCCCAGATTACCTTTGACCTCCGTCAAAAACAATAGGGTTCTTCCTCTCAATATGGGGCATCCATGTATCAAGTTTAAAAATTGTCAGACATTTCTATCTTGAGATATCGTGCTAACAAGCAAAGTGTCACAAACATACACACACACACATACACACACATACACACACACACACATACACACATACATACACACGCCATCATGATTGCATAGGTTTCTCTTATCATCGAAACCAAAAATCAAAATGTCTGACAGCAAGCTACAGTATTCTAAAAGCTGCACCTTTCTGTTTCAACTGATTTAAAAAGCAAAAGGGAAGCAAAGTAGGAGAAAGCTGAGGAAAGTTAGAAGCAAAATATCATATGGAAAGAATGCTATCTCCCACACTTAATGCTCAAAGAAAGTATGAGTTTTCATTTTCAAAATTTTCCATTATCTTTGGAACCAGCTTATATGCTACTCTCTTCTAAATACTTCCTCTCAAAGCATGATAAGCAAAAATAAGTTATGGGGAAATAGTTGTCACCCACTGCATTCCAGTATGCATACTTAGGCATTAGATCACCATCATACTCACTCTATCCCCCTCAACCCTCCTATGTAGATTAAGTTTTGTACTCTTGTGAAGATTATAAAAAATAAATTGAAGATTCCTTCCTTTTTCTTTGTCACAGAGTGCAATAACAACTGTGGTTACAAAAACAGTTGCTTTGCAGGGCTCAATTTTCGTAGTTGTCTGATTATCCGGGACAACTAAAATTCCATACGGACAACCAAACGTTGGAAGCTGATTGTCCGATGGACAACCATTTTTCTCTCACAATGAATTATACTCTAGCAGCTTTCTTTTATCTGATTGAAAAAGTAGGCTATACATGCTCAATGATCAACTCTTTTCAACTTTTTCCATCATACGGTTTTAGACTTCACGTTTTTGTTTTGCAAAAATCAAATCTTTCTATTCTTCGAGACCAATTATACGTAAAGACAATTACTGTTTTGTACCATTCTTGTGGGCAAAATGTTTTGGACAACCAAATTTTCTTTAGAACAACTATAAATACTGAACTGGTTGCCCAAAGGACAACCATAAATTTTTCTGAAAATCGAGGCCTGCTTTGGAAAAAATTGAGGAGCATATGCTTCTATTACCTCCTTTATTTCAACACATCATGATGTATGTGTACCTGTTTGTGAGTGAATATTGGTCTAACAAGACCTGAACAAGACCTGAACCTGAACATACCTGCATTCCAGAAACCATTGTCTTATTTGATCTTGCATTGTTTCCTTCATGTCAGGTCCTTCTACATCTCGTAGTTTGTCCTTTATAAACACCAGAGCTTGCTGATATTCTCTCTCATGATCTGTCTGGGTCACACGCCTTGTACTTGCTGTCTTCTCCGATCGGCTTTGAGGTGTATTCTTAGGATTACTTGGTGGAGGAGGTTCAGTCTATCAAAAAACGTATGATATTTACTTGAGTGTATTTGTTTGCATCAACATGCATGTATTACATATCAAGAGTGGTACCATTGTATATCCTCAACTGAGGCCAACATATATTTTTTTTATGAAGCCTGCCACACACAAGGGAAATTAGATCAGCAAAATGTCTAGCCTGCAGAGCAGTCTCTGTGGTAGTCTAAAGATGGCGCTCTCTCAAAATCATAATACACCTCTCTAAACAGTATAATATACCGAGTCTGTAAACCTTCGTCCAGTTTCCATTTACAGAAATCCTGCATTTACAGGGACAAATTAGTAAACATGAGATGGTCACATGGTGCACGAAACGAGTATGAATAGTGTATTTTGGTACATACAACTGATACAACGAACAGCAAACAACCTAATTAGCTTTTGTAGGTGGAAAATGTGTACCAGGCCAAATGTTCCATGCATAAGTATTAACTATTATGCAAGATATAATTTAGTATTTTAATTTTTGTCGTGACGTCATATTTGGTGGTCGTAAATGAGATTCGCTAGAAAGTTGGCACGTTATTGTATACCCTAGGTATATGCCATGTAACTTAGTTGGAAACATCGACTGTTCAACAGTGAAACCGTTGAAAGACTCATAGCATTATTTATAGTAGCGAAAGTAAAATTTTTTATATTTGAATGTAGTAGTTGGAACGCAAACACAGCTTACAGCAGGCTACAAAATGTCATGCATGCCCCTTTGTCCAGCAAATATGTTTTATGCAGTGGAGCTTTCGTGAGAATTTAGCTTTTCCAAGACAGATGAAGCAATTATCAAACAAGATTGATAATTTTTCGACATGAGTGACACATTTTTTTTCCCACAGTGTATGCCCGAGATGAGCAATTTATACCAACAAAGTTCATACACATTATACTATGTGCACATTTCTATATGACATCTCTTGGTCTTTTGAAAGGCTTTTTCTCTCAAGTGCTATAAGCTTGAGTGGCATTACAAGAATATAGACTCAAGACTATAAAGGTCAAGCATACGAAAACAAAGGGATAAAGCAGTATTTTTGGGTCTGGTGCAATTGCACACCATCACTCACCTCAAATCACTGTGAGGAGTGTGATTTTTTACACACCTAGATGAAGAATGGGAGCTCATACTAATGTATTTAAGTTTAATAAAACAGCACACCTACAACATTCCTAAATTTCCTTAGGAGTGTAATTTGTAGCATATCTGGAGAATCTATAAGTCTAGGCCTGTATTTTAGATAAGAACCTGTCCAGCAATATTTAGACAGCATATTTGGTCTAGTGGTAGAGCATTCACTTCTCACACAGAAGCCTCTGGTTGAATTATATGAAAGAATTTTAAAAAAGAGAACCCCTTGTGGTTGTGTGATGCTCCACATAAGCAATGTACAGCAGGGATGTACAGTCCCAAACGTGTACCCCACAATTGGAAAAAAAGGCCATGGGGGCAGCTAGATAATACCAGAAGGTTATATATTATGGGGTGAAACCTCATCTAACCAACTAAGCTAGCCATATTTACCTATCCCCAAAACGAAAATATTCTGGGAAAATGAATTGGTTGGTAGCTCTGTATCTGCCCACCTACAGTCTTTAAGGAAAACAGTCTGCAGGGATAGTCCTCTGCTCTTAACACCTAAAAATTTATCAATAGCCAACATATTACTCATACCTCCAATTGCAATTTTAACAGTCCCCAATTATGAATGTTTTTATGTAAGTGACAATAGAATTCAACCACTATTATATTGACTGGGCTCATTTCACACAATGTACCCCCAAGTTTCTCTATGTCCAAAACTTGTTTCAATCTATGACTTCAGCGATGGACCCCTACACAAGAGAGAAGGTGATTTGGTACCTGGAGTTGATAGTATGAGCAAATTCTAATTTTTGTAGGAACAGACAGAAAACAGCATATGTACAAATGAAATAAAGCCCTGCAATTTCCAATTCTTACCATTCGGATAAATATCATTTCATCAGCTCGTTCCTTCTTGATACGCTTTCTCACAGCATAACCTTTCCATATCTACAAGATAAAAGAAGGCAGTGTATAATATTAGATCTTCTACTTCTGTTCCATGAAGGAAAATAAAATAGGCAATTAACACTTCCTCCCAATTTGAAAAAAATATTGTCACATGGACCTACTTCTTTATCCTCTAGTGCTCAGTGGTTTCCATTCAAATCAAAACTCACTATCAAGCAGTAGGCAGGTAGCCAAACATTTAAAATAATATATTTGAAAAATATCGTGCATTAGCCACACAAAAAAGTGTACAAAAAATTCTCTCTGAATGTAACAAAACTGAAATAACTAAGCAGAAAACAAAGCCATTTTAACATGCTTACTGTATGACCATAAATAAAAGTAATGAATTGAGTTAAATTTTTTGGAGGGAGATAAACCACAAGAGTAGAAACTCTTAATGTAAACTTTACATGAATGATGCTGCCGTCACAGTCAGGGGCGCAAATTTTTGTTTGAGAGTGGGGGGCAAAAATGCTTATGATGTGCCCATTAGTACTAAACTGTGCACGCTTGGCGGGCACCGCCAGCGCGAAGCCCCAAAGGACTCCTGGTGGGATCCAGGGGCAAAGCCCCTGTGGGGGTCCAGGGGGCGAAGCCCCCGGAAGCTCTTTTGTTCTGGCGTTTCCAAAGCTTCAGAAAAACTGTTTACGAATGAAAAAAAACGAAAAAAGGTGACCATATTTTTAGGTCTACTCAAATTTTGGAGGGCCCAAATTACGATTTGGCTCCCCCACTTTTTCACTTGAGGGGGCGAAGCCCCCCCCCTTGCCCCCCCGGGATTTGCGCCCATGGTCACAGTCCTGCAATTTCACATACATTTTACCTATTTGGCTGTTGTAGCAACAACTTTACGTTTAACAATGTGTAATATCATTTAAAGGTTTCACTGGATACAGTAAAATTGACAACTAATGGCAGCTTACAGGTGACATTTTACACATTTTATTTAAATTGGTATGTCACTTCAAATAAACATAAAAATGCACATGCATTGTAGAAATAATGCACCAATTTGCATGAACAAACTTATTAACAGAAAATGTGCTCAGAGTGGTGGGCACCATGTAAGATTTATGCTACAGTGTAATTAGATAAAGGAAGTTGTCAGTATGTTTCTACAAAATGAGTGACTGAAGTTAAAATTGACTGAGAGAAATTTGATTGAAGGAGGAACAAAGCCCTACTTACAAGTTACATGTAAAAGATGACTGATAATTGGCAACAAATTAAACAGAATATGAAAACCAAGACCAGCATTACTTCTTCCATAGTTCAGGGGGTACCATTTGTTGTGTTTTCTGTGTGGATAGATACTTTTTTATTGTTTGCTATGAAAATTAAAACACAGTTTTACAGCACATTTAATTTAATTTTCATTTGGTTGGATTAAAATTAGGAATAGCCTATAGCTTTATGATGCTTGGGAGTTTGGGGGATATCGGAAATTGATGGGCATGCCCACCCACTGCATACGATGTGCTACACATGAGTAAGTGATGAGCCATGCAAACATATACTGTACGTATGGGGCACCAACATGAAAAATTTTAAATTATACTGTTTCTGTCTGTATAACTGGGCAAAGGCCCTGTATCCCCTTATCCCCCTTGATCTTTGGACGAATCCCCATCAGGAATACCTTGAAGTAAAATTTTCCCTTTTCAGTTCAACTTTAAAGTTGCCATAAACAAAGTGAGGGTAAAATCCTCATTCTCACTGATCAGTTAACACAGATGTTTTGGCAACCACTTGCAAACTTTCTACTACAACAGCCTGAAATGTCATGTACATTTTGCGAATAGATTGGCTCAGTTTTTTTGTGTGTTACACAATAAGTTTAGCCTTGACTTTACAAATCCATACTCTTACAAGGATTTGCTTACTCATTACTCATACTCTTACAGTCTTACACTAACAGTCTTTCTGAAAGTAAAAATTTTGAAGACTAAACCCACAACCTTGTAATGTGTCCTCCGGCTAAAACCTGTCATTTGATTAAGGAACTGTACAGTTAATGAACAAGAAATTAAATCCCATTGGGACAGAGTTCTGATTTAAATTCATATACAATTCTCTTACTTGCATGTCACTTGCCAGGACCGATGAAATCATGGAAGTGCTACCTCGGAGGTAGTACTTCCATGATGACATACAGCTGGGCTAGGTAACAAAATTGTAAATGATGCTTTCTATATTAAACAGACACATACAGTACTGTACGCTGTGGCAAACAATTGCAACCTTTGCCTTGTTATCCCAGCATGAACATGCCATGTTCATTTTGTGGATAGCAGGGTACTTTTGAAATACCAAATTTCAAGACTTTTTCTGACTTCTTGAACAATAAAATGGAAACATTTAAAACAGAAATAAAGAATTCTGCACAAAATGACCTTCTTATAGGCCTATTTACTAAGCATAGACACATATTAAACAAGATAACAACTACCAAAAGTTCAAATTTTGAGACCACATGCCAATTTATCCAGACTTAAACACTCAAAATTCAAGATTTTTTGAGACCACAATATCAAATTGTAGATCTTTCCCATTTTTCACGCTGTGTGGGGAACCTTGCTTTATACAGAAAAGAAAAAGGCAGTGAAAGTTTCAAAAGTGCAAAATTGTCACATGGGTCTAATCAGTAGTTTCACACTTTACCTTTTGTATTCTAACTGCTGCAAGTTCGTTGTCTAATGTTGGCGCTCCACGATTAGCTGCCATTCTTTCTCGTTCCTCCTGAAGACGAATCTCCCTCATAAATTTTGCCCTCAGTCTTCCTTGCCTGGCTCTTTCATGCACTTGTATGATTCGAACTGCTTCTTCTGTAGACATGGAAACTTCTTCCACAACTTCCTCTGGTGGTCCCATTTTTGCCAAGATTTGTCCAAGGAGCTTTTCACGATCTTGCAGAACTTTGGCTCTTTCATTCAGAAAGTATTTTGGAATTGGAATCTCAATATCATTCTACAAACAAAACAAGTTAAGTGAACAAGGTAGTTGGGCATTTATCCTTTGAAAATTTGCACTCATTTGGCCTGGTTGTAAGAACAAAAACTGTGTTGATCTAAGGGATCAAAACATGAAGGAACACTTTTTCTTTTTTTTTTTGGGGGGGGGGTTATTCTGGGGGAGAGGAGAATTTCAAATATTATGCACTGTACATCCTGTCAATATCACCTGACCTGATTGCAACCATGTACGTATGTCATGTAAGACTGTATGTGTAGAAACTGTATGGGAACTTTCTGCAGACAAATATTTTCTTTGGATGTACAGTTATATTAGAGGGGGATGTAATACACACCAACAGTCAGTGGCTTAGCCACCTGCGAGTGGGGTGGGGGTTTGGGGGTTAGAACCCCCATTACCCAACCTTGCAATGCAAAACACACCTAAAATAGCCTTTTTTTCTCTTTTTGTCCTAAGACTTTTCCCTCATGTTGTGCCCTCACCCAAACCCCCCCATGACACAATCCTGGCTACACACCTGCCAACAAGAATGTGTCAGGTAGTGTTGATGGGTGCATAGGTAAGTAGGTAGGCAGTGACTGTATCTTACAAATTCAAAAACGGTTCACCTCTCCACTTTAGTCTCTGTTATGACTGGTCGAGAGAATACTGTGGGCAATGTGAAGCACACAGGGGGTATTTTCTTTGCAGGAATTGCAAATTCAGTGTGGTAATCAGGATATTAATTGAATTAACACATTAATGTCAAACATGACAAAAAGACAAAGCACCTTGTAGTGCACATGTTTGAACAATGGACATGAACCAACAAAAACCAAATTTTTTGTAACTTCTGGTCCATGATAAGTATGCAATGATTTGAAGACGTTCTGAAACATGCAACACGTGACTGCAATGATGTAACTACTGTATTAACCTTCATATAATCTATATGAAAAAATGTATCAATTTCATTAAGTTTATGATGGTCATTTACTGTAGGATTAAGGGATGCCAACATGAGAAATACCTTGTAATATACTCACTTTGGATTTTATTAGGGTCTCAGGTATGTATCTCCAGTTACCTTAATGCCTTTTTTCTAAAAAGTTACACATGTTGGAGTG
Organism: Holothuria scabra; assembly: GCA_037179385.1. NCBI lineage: Eukaryota > Metazoa > Echinodermata > Holothuroidea > Aspidochirotida > Holothuriidae > Holothuria > Holothuria scabra. Next base: position 19,830,996 of record CM074181.1, read on the forward strand.
CTATGATGTACTTTATATGAGAGAAAAGTTGACTGTTTTGTATGACATAGTAAAAATTGTACAACAATGATAGTATGCATAAATATTCTATTTGAACTAATTTTACTGCCATTTGTACTGTACAAGCTAGTTAACAAAGGCAATCAGTAAACTACTGTAGGTACCAGTGTTGTCTGATATCACTGGAGCTAGCTAGGTCGGAGGCAAACTGAGGGGGAAAGTAAAACCATAAAACATAAATGTTTAATTAAGGTAAGACTGAAGTGTAATTCACACTTTGGATCCCCTGCATGTTTTATTGTTGACAAATCGACAATACTACAAAAAGTACAATAACTGTAAGTTACATGTACAAAATATTATCTACAAATGACACTTACATATGTAACCTGTTTTTTAAAAATAATGAACATGTCTCCACAATGATAATTGAGAGTTATTTCAATACTTGTAGCTCTAGAGCACTTGATGAGCTTCAAAATGATTCAAAAGTCAACTGTGGAGGGTGAAACTTATGGCCAGTTGTACTTTTCAAATTTTTTACATTTCATGAGAATCAATTCTAAGAAAATGCATCTTAAGTCTACATTTTATGATAATATACTCTCTTGTGCCAAATTTTTGGATAAGTTTCAAATTTGTTATGTACAAATAATTAGAGAGAAGACATACTGTACCAAAGGATAGTTACAAGCATAACAAAATTTGTTAAATTTTAATTTCCTTCTCAAGTTATTTTTGCATTCAACTAGGCCTACATTCAACAGCCCTTTATTCATAAATATATGACAACATGTCTCTGATTTTCATAGGATAGGTCTCATTATTTTGTAATATCTTACCGGCGTAAGCTTCAGGTCAGAGAGGATGTCATCAAAGTAATGGAATTCGGAGAACTCCAAGAGAACCATTTCATTTTTCAGTTCCAGAACACGTCCCATAACACCATCCAGAACATGTCTCAAAACTCTCCTCTTCTGAGGATGAACAATTTGATCATAGCATTCTTCCAACTTGTGAAAAATCTGCAAATATTTTATGTACAAAGTTGCGATATTCTGGAATGCTGTCAGACGATCCTTTTCTGGCTTAGGTGGCTCTGCTGGGATTTCTTGGATCAGAAGATCACTGAGGCTTTCCTGAGCTTGTACCCATTGCTTTTGATAATATCTGGGTGTAGTAGCAAATATAAAAAATAAACATTGACTGGTCCTATCTTGCTATCTTGGGTTTTATGAAAAAACCGAGTACAGCAGACCTAAATTATGAAATTAAACTTAAACTGAGCATTATATGTTCAAAGATGGACTGGATGAACAATACTCATATTTGACTGTTTTAATATGTCATTTGTATTTTTTATGCCTTGCCTATGTAGTCAACAGATGTTGCACAACAAACATGCCAAACTAAGGTTAATTGCCCTTTCTGTGTTTTTTGAAACATTAAGAAGTAGGCCAATTGTAATTTTTAAAAGTATCTCAGTGTACCTCCCAAGTGAACCGCATTTTGCGAGTTTGACCTTCATTATGGAGTGGATTCTCTGTCGATGTGGTGACTGCGACTCCAGGAGTAAAAATTATACAAAGTCCTTTGCATCTTGATTTTGAAGAGGAGCTACAGTTCCAGTGGCAGTTTATATCCAATAGTGTGAGGTGCTGAGTGCAACTAAGACTCCAGGCATCCTGGTGAGAAGTGTTTTGGGGCAAGGTATTCAGCAGTTTTTCTCCACTTCACACTCCCTTTTATTCAAGAATGAATGTCAGCTCAAAGGGTAAATGTTAAAGTAGAAAAAGGTAGCTGCCTGCAAGCATATGTAGCTAAGCCTTCAAACGTTTTCTCCCTTCATCGCTCCCAAGTTTCGAGAGGCTGGAGGTGGCTCCAACTGATCTCTCAGTTGGTGGATCAATGGCCTGTGGGGGGGAGCCCTTCCCTTTTCCAAAATTTTGAGTTTTAGAAGTGACTACATGCAAAATTTTTGGAAAATCAGTCAATACGATTTCACCAGATTACCAATTCAGTACGGTACAGACTTTTTGTGCGGTTACCTAGAAGAATCGCCCTAAGAGATTTTCCAAATTTATATTATAAATACAGATGTACAGACAAATGTGCAATTACTAAAACCTCTCCCAATCAAAATATTTAATCATTATTGTTGTCTAAAAGTTTGGTGCAGTACAGGGTACAGTTCCACAGAGTCACTCTGTTTTTTGCAAACATCAACTCAATATATCACAGAGAGTCAGACCAGGCTGAAAGTGATTTCCAATATATCTTTCAACATCTTGCATGGCCTTCTAGCCATGAAAAAAACACAGCCAAGAATGCCAAGAACTGTCAAGAGAGTCCAGAATGTTCGTTTGATGGGAAACTCTGAGACAATTAAGCTCCACCTCTCACCCACAAAGGGGGCATTCATTTTTGTTATTGAACACAGTGTTGCACAACACTATTTAAGCAGTGACAGGAATAGAGGCTTTTCACATGACGTCATAATACTCTCCGGCGGCCATGTTGGAGTACATGTAACTGCGTAGTAATCCACACTGGATGCGCTTGCTCACTGAATGTGTACACACCGTGCATACCAAAGCGTACACTGTGCAGCGCGTTCAGCACAAAGCCACGTGTATTTGGCTTGATTGTCCTCCAGCATGGCGGTTCCGTGACGTAATTGCAAAGCCTCTATACATTCCATGCCTATTGGGAAGGTTAGCCAATAGCGATGTTGCAAGAGCACACATAGGTCTGGGTCCGTACGTACCTAGGGCCTATGCATATAGCAGCCCAAGCAGTTGAATGAACTGTGTGATTAAATTTACTGAATTTGTAGTTATCAATAAGCTGATTTATTTATTAATTTGTGTGATATGCTAAGGTAGGATATAAAATCTTAAAGGCATATTTTCATCATGCCAAACAGTTCCAATTCTCCCAACCTACTTACAGTACTTCTAGCCCCTCCCACATTTATCTAAAACTCATCTTTATCCAGACACAATCCTTGTTTACTGCTTCATGGCTTGTCCCAGTGGCCATACAAGTCCATAATGTGTAATCAAGACACTCTCAGAGCCCATGCTGTGTAATTTAGCAATGATACATTGTTTGAATGTGATGCCAATCAAAGAGCTGTACCAATTGAGAGTTTTGATATATGTATACTGAAACTGTAGTTTAGGGTGACGAATGACTGCCTTTAATTTACTGTACTATCATAAATTACCTTTCCCATATCTTGTACAACTACTGCAACTATTTTTGATGAAGTGAAACCTCTTAAAAGGTCCAAAAATTTGGAATAAAATCATCAACTTTGCAACTTACAAATGTTTACTATAGCATCTGAAAAATTTGTTTACAGTAGAACAACCACGAACTTATATACATGGACAGATCGTGTACAGTAACATGTACATCCTATCCGTAGATGGTCTCCACCCACTGGGACAAAAAAGGTGCACCAAGATGGCTGCCATGACTTGACGACGACTCTGTTATATTTTAAGCAAAAGTTAAACTTGAATGGGGAAGAATATCATATTTCTGCAATACGTGAAGTGATTTTGACCTTACCTTGCCATATTTTAAAAATATTTCAACTTTATTGCAAAATATGGAAGATATACTTGAGCAAGTCCAAGCTTTCACAAAAAACCATAGCAGACGGCCATTTTGGTGCACTTTTCCTCACACTACAGTAGCAACAATGTACAGCACAGTATGCTCTGTCCATGTATAGGAAGTCTGTGAGAACAACTCATGCATATGTGATTGTGACATCACTATGAACATTTTAAGCTTGCTGTTAGCATAAGTCCTAATGGTAAGTTTACTGAGCAAGTTGCCCACACTGAAGCAATTGTTACTCTTATTAGCATACTGTTGTAAACAAAGTTCCATAGTCACATAGCAAAAGCAGCAAATTCTACAATGCCAAAAAAAAGTGTTGCTTTCATTCCAAGGTTTTGACCGTTCCCAGAAGATTTCAGTGATCAAAATGTGTTAAGTTGCTCCTGTGAGACTTGTATAAGAATAGTTGTGGCATTAAGAGAGCATTTTATGTCCCAAATTTGCTGCTAGAAGAGAATAAATTTCAATGTTTATAACTTCCACCAATAATCCCACTTGTTAAAACTGTTGGAGTAAAGTCTGTGTATAGTGAGTATAGCTAACGACCACGGTTCTTTACTGAGGACTAAGCCAACACATGATATTTAAAACTGCAGTGTAGTTGTACACCTAGGCTACAATCCTCAACAAAAATGATGGGACGAAACAAGCAAAACAAACAATGAACTGATCACCATCCCCTCCCACCCCCATTCAATGTTGCGGCAGCCCAAGGCGTCCTGAAACTTCAACATTGATATGGGGAGAGGCGTTTGTCCCATGTATTTCTGTCGAGGATTGTCAGAAGCCTGTACAAAGGTAAAACAAGTGGTTTGAAATGCTTTGAAACGAGCAAGTTGCCATTTTATTTTTAAAGCTACAGGAAAGTAGTAACAGTTGAATTTGTCCGACCAGTATACTGGCGTGTCAGATTAGTGCTGGGTGCTAGAATAAAAATTTCTCTTCTTCAAGTAGCTTATACAAGTGAGAGAGGGTGAGGGAAGAAATAACACCCTCGGTGGTAAGAGACATAATTCACTTTGAAAATTTGATGTACAATTATGGGGAAAAAACAAAGAATTTTTTCCATCTTATTTTTTGTGTTAGGGGTTGTGGGTAACATATTTCATGATGTACCCAATGGTTAACCACAAAATTCTCTCTTTTTTCTCATAAATAAACATTGAATGATGATTCAAACTACGATTTGGTTAGAGCCTAAATTACATGTAAGCATTAGGGGTAGTGAACATGACAATTTACGTAAAGATTTCTTGAAATTGAAACAGTTAACCACTTTTGCACAATGAAAGTTTCCTACGAATAGAGAGATCTTCTGTTTGCACGATTAACCCTTGACATACATTAAAATAGTGTGGAGGTCAATGGTTAATCGTGGTAAGATAAATGGTAAACTGTGGCACTAATTAAATTAGTAATAGGGAGCAGTGACGAGTTCTAAAATGGGATAATGAATAAATTAAACATTATAAAGCCCACTTTTGGGACTTTCTGTGGCACTTTGGTTTCAAAATTTTGAAAAGCCCCGTTTTGTAATTTATCTAGTACAGAATATCTGTTCTTGTCTTCCCCTGAAGCCAGTCTGCATTTTGTGCACTCCAACACGAAGATTTTCCGCATGAGCACCGACTCCTTCTCAGCGTAGTGGCGGGCAAGCTGTCCTCCTGGCACACTGGTTTATTCCTGTCACTGTCATATGATAATCGTACAGTTAACTGTGCTGTACAGTACTTGTATTGCCAGTGAATGGTGTATGCTTTACAGTACGTACATAAGCATGTACAATGGATTGCTACTTGCTGTGTGTGTACCATATACTTACGTTCATGTATACTGTAGGTAAGTGTGCACACCTGCAAATTGCTATGTAGTATTGTATGTGCACAGAAAATCGTGGCATACGATCAAAAAAAACTTGGCATACCTTCGGCATGGGCTTTACATGGAATGCACCCTGGTCCTGAAGGTTGTTTTGGTCTTCCCCCCTCCCTAAGAAATTTTCCCTTGAAAGCTACTCCTCCCTCCTTCTGTACTGTACCCTGTGGCAATGGGTCTTCTGAATAAATTAAACAGGGAATAATTTAGCATTCAAATTTTGCATAGCAGTTTTGAAGATTTTTGAGGTCTTTCAAACATTGTTTGTGAAAATGCAAGGGTTATGCACACAAAAAATTGCTACACAACTTTTCATTTGTGTAGCAACTTGGCCTGTTTGTGTAGCAAATTGCAATGAGATACTGGGGGCCGTTCCACAAAGAGTTACGCACAATCTTAAGTTTGATTCACCATACTTAAGCCAACAGTAAATCATACTTACGATCGTGCGTAACTCTTTGTGGAACGGGCCCCAGGATAAATTATTCCTTGTTAAAGACAAAATTAATGATGTTTAACCACCTGTGGGTACCTTATTTTGATTACTTCCCTGTCCTAATTAGAAAGACTGAATATGGACAGAATGCATAATGTGTAATGCGTAATAAGTTATATATTTCTTCACTGTGAAATATTTAAATGCCCCTTTCATTGTGTTGTCATGCAACAATACTTTTTCATAATGCCTAAACTGTGACTTTTGTCAACGGGCCCCTTCAAAATAAACAACTTTTATTCACCAACTGTCATTACCTTGCCCAAGACTGAAAACTTCTTCATATACATTTGTACAGGCTTCTGACAATCCTCGACAAAATATTACAATAATTCTGGCTTGGTGGATTGGATACACTTAATGACCATCTTCCAGTAAAACCTTTTGAGGCAGGTGGGCTTTCCTGTAGTTTTTTATTCACGACATTTATAAAAAATACTACTACATTCCAGTGCAGTGGCTTAGGGTAATAACATGGTCCTTTCGAGGGCCTGCGGTCAATTTTTATGAGGATGGAACGGGTGATCGCCAGGTCAGTCCTCTGATATAGGCTAGGGTCACAGAACTGTAATGAATTATTTTCATTTAATTTATTTGTTTTTTCACTACAATGTACAATATTACATAATGTAACAGTTACATAGTAACAATATAGAATAGACAGAGTAGCGAAAGGAAGTGAGCTACAAAACCCTTGGGGGCTTAACATTAAAGGCAGAACACTCCCTTGAAAGAAAAAGTGTAAAGTACAAAAACAAAACAACTTAAGATACTTAGTCGCAAACAAAAGAGTGCCGAATAAGGGAACAACGGTTGGTAACACTATGTGCAGACGGCACAACAATCTAATACCTAGAACAACCACCCATAGTCCCATACCACACACCCTCTCCCCCCACCTACACCCCCCACCCACACCCCCCACCCACACTCCCCCACCCACAAACCCCCCCACCTATTAACACCAACAATTATGGGAAAAAACAAGCAACCAACGGATCACCATGCCCCACTCCCCCATTCAATGTTGCAGCATCCCAAGGTGTCTTGAAACATCAACATTTATATGGGGAGCGGGGTTTGTCCCATGTATTTTTGTCAAGGATTGTGATGTTAGGCCTAACTTAGGCTTAGGCAATTGGCTTGGCTGGACATTCACAACAATCACTTACCTGTGAGACATATTGCTGTGACGGCTTTTCCTTAGATAGTTGATATCACTTTCAGATTAACTTCACTTGTGAAATTGATTTAATAAGAGCATGACATCTAGCCTAACGTTAAGCTAGAGCAGTTGGTCCTACAGTGAACCAAAGCATAGGGTAGGCTACCCTCCTTACTGCTTAGGCCTAACTCACTGCACTTTGTTGTGTCAAGTTGTCCAACGTTAAAGATTTTGGGTCAGTCGATAAGGACTAGGGTAGCTACTGTGAAAAACACTCCGACGATGGACTTTTCTAGGCCTGCTTTTCCAACATCGGCTCTAATTTTAAATCAGAGACCGGATTTCTATAGCTTTACCAATTTCCACCACTTCAACCGATACTACACAAGCAAGACCAAGTGGTATATTTATTTGGTTGTTTAACGTTAACGTTAGTGCATATCTACTGTCAAGCTTGTTACATGGACCATTTCCGCAGTGCAATAGTACTAGTACATGTGTACCGACACATGCATAGCATCGATAGCGCTTTTTGCAAGATTGTACAGATAACATACTGTACGTACGAATATTTTTCACCAGACACCACAGGCACAACACAAACAACGTGTAACCTGTCATCAAAGCTACGTGTTGTCATGACGACATTCGGGCGGCATTCATTTTCTGTGGAACTCTGGACTGAGTCGTTGAATGTACAGTTGTACTGGAAAAGTCATCACTTCATGATGAACGTTCCAAATAACCTGTAGACGGGACAGTTTTCCTTCAAACAACCAGCCATATCGCATATCGCTCAGAGAGAAAAGAGGATGATGACAAAATATGAAGAAAATCGCCCCCTTTTAAGGGGAAGTTTAAGCAAAAATCCAATTTTCATATGTGAAAGAGGCAACAAATCTACACAGTGTCTTCTTCTTCTCTTCTAGACGGTGAGACATCCAAAAGGACATTTATACACCGCGTACGTGCAGTGTGATCAGTCAGGCCCTCAAAGAGTTCGTGATGAAATCCATGAATAGTATTAGGGACAAAACTGTACTTAAAACAATTAGTCCTAGCAGAAGGGAGGGGGGGGGGTGGCGAAAGTGCAAAGCATGCATGTTACGAGAACAACGCGTAGGTTTACAAAAATTAGACAGAGGGATGTTAGCTTGACCATAAATACCTTTGGCAAATATTATAAGTCTGCAACGTCTCCGGCGGTCAGACAAAGTATCTAGACCTAGATCTTTGAGGAGTGCGGTCATAGAGCCAACTTCTCGGGAGTACTCGCTGGCTATAAACCTGGCAGGTCTTTTTTGTACTCCCTCCAATCTATCTTGGAGTGAAATCTGATGTGGATCCCAGACGGAACAAGCATACTCCAACAAGGGCCTTAGTAAACCTTTATAGGCCGCCAATTTGACATCTTTGGAACAAAATGAGAGGTTCCTGCGTAATAGGCCTAAGGTCATATTTCCCTTATCACAAACAAGTTGGATATGCTTGCCCTAGCTGAGATTCTTAGTGATAGTCACCCCCAGATACTTAATTGAATCAAACCTCGTCAGATTAGCCCCATTAAGAGTATAATTATAGATTATTGGGTTATGCTTCCTAGTAACAGACATAACATTACACTTAGCCGGGTGGAATCTCATATCCCAAGTTTTGGCCCACTGGCCCAAGTTTATGATGTCCTTCTGTAACTCACTGCAATCACTGGGGTTATTGATGACCCTATAGTAAACACAGTCATCAGCAAACAACCTAACTTCGGAAGAAGCAGCACTAACAATATCATTAATATAAGACAAGAAAGGTACTGGTCCAAGGACAGACCCTTGAGGAACACCGGAAAGGACTGGAGCAAAAGCAGACCTAGTACCATTAACAACAACTGATTGTGAACGGTCAGTAAGAAAGTTATCAATCCAATTTATGACTTGCCTAGACACCCCCAAGGAGTGTGATGTAATTTCCATTCAAATCGGACAGTATATTTCTTGAGATATCAGGATGAAATGAAGTTAATAGAGTTGTGTTCAAAATTTATTGTGTATTTTTCGTCATGGTTTTCTTTTTTATCTGAAACTCTGCAAACCTTTATTACAGTTTCCTCGAAATCAAAGGCCTAATAAAATCGCATAACCATGCTGTTTGCCCTCAGTTCTGAGCTAGCCTTTCAAAGAACATATCTCTCAAGAACTCTAAAAGGGTTAAACCCACATCACTCTTAAAATAGAGATAAAATTAGCCAGCACACTACTTGTGTACAATTTTCTTCGGTAATCCTGCTCGTTTTGCTAAAAGCATTATCTGTCGTAAAATGGAAAATTCGAGAAACAGGATATTTAATCAAGAATTCCTTCCACAAAAAGTAGGAATACTTCCCGAGCCCTTAAAAGGAGAGGAACTTCGTGCAAAGTCTCAAAAGTGTTAATCAAGTGTACAGCCTTAAAAGGCTGAGTTAAAATAGCCAAATATTGTCTGAAGGCGAAACGAACCGAGCACTTCCTTAACAACCTCTCCGATAGATTTCTATCTGATAAATATAAAATAGCTGTAGATAGGGGTGACAGTTTGCTATACCCGCCCTTCAGTTAGAATATCAAGCCACATAGTCCTCAAATGGTCATTTAAAACAATGAGAAAACGATATACTCTTTATAAAAACCAAAGAGCTCAAACAAAACATGGAAAAAATCCGAATCTGTGTCAAATTTTCTGACACCACCGGTCATGGCCTTTGAGGGGGCACCCACACTAAATAATACCTAGTTAATTCTAGGCTCAACTGAAAGTGACGGTAAACTGGAAGAAATCACAAGGAGAATGAAGATCGCTCCCTTGATTCTCTCATCGGGGCACTCTAAAAGAGTAAATACCGGTATTCTATTGAATTAAGACCAGGACAAACTAAAAAGTCCAATTACTGATGAATCTTGGCATCTAAAAATCAAGAGCAGAAACAGGTTTAGTTAAAGGTTTTCAGACACCTTACAGACCAGTGCTTCAAAGTATCTGCGGTCTCCAATCCCACCCCACAGCACAAAGATGTTACCTGTGTAATTATAAGACAGAATAACTATTAAGAACGCATAAAAATTCAAAACTGAATCAAGGGACTACATACACGTAGTTTCAGATAATGCCACCGCCTACCTATTTTCATTCAGCAGAGGTTATATCACTTCCTAACATCAAATATCCAGTTCTCTCATCCCAAACAGTACCAATTCTCCTAACCTTCTCACTGAAGCCCCTCCCACAATTGTCTGAAATTCCTCCTCATCCAGATACAATCTCAGTTTATTGCTTCGAGGTGAGTATAGAAAAATTCAATTATGTAATCAAAACACTCTCAGGATCGTTCATGCTGTGAAATATAAGCTTTGGTACTCTGCATTGTTTGAACTAGCTGTCAATCAAAGAGCTGTGTCAATTGAGAATTTTGGTACCCCCGTACCAAAATTGTAATTTGGGGTGAGAGGTTTGGCCCTTTAACCAGAAATGCTGTTTCCCTTTATTTTTTTCAGATTGTTATGATGACCTTGAATTTGATAGGAAAAGAAACCTCCCGGTGGGGAATGCAAAATTATGCTACTTATGCAATCACATTCTGATAATAAATGTGACTGTTGAGGAGAAAATAAGCTGTTAAGTTTGTAGAAAAACAAAAGACTGGCCATTAATGTAAGGATATGATGTCACATGTGCTTGCTTCAAGTTTACTTTTGTGTTGAAAATGTGACAACTTTACTTGCTTATATCTTGAGAACCACAAATCGCATTTCAATGCAAATTTAACCAAAATGCTTAGAAAAAGGAGACTTTAATATATAAACACTTGCGATGAACTTTAACTCTCCTTGAAAGTTCCAACAGAAACAACAACAAATATTCCCTGTATACCTAAGTGGTTCTTGCAAATTTCAAAAATAGGTTATCAACACACTCGTATAGCTCATAAAAACACGTTTACTTCAGTGCCATTCAATAGTCCTGTGCAACAGTTTGTCAGAAATGAGAGAACATTCAGTTAGGGTAAAATTTGAAAAAAGTCTTGGGGATGTTTTAATTGCCAGCTAACAAAGACAGACTGAAGGATCTACAGGCAAAAATTTCGCCTTGAAAATGGTATCTGATATTTTAAACCATTTTGTAATGTTCTAAATATTTTATTGTAGTGAGCATTTTATTGCAAACTAAAGCTAAAAATACCGAATGCTTTGATTTTACTAAAAGACATGTGAAATACAATTTTTGGTTGTCTAAATCTGGCCGCATGAAGTGATTTTGCAGGGGCAATTGCCCCCCCCCCCATCCCGGCTCAAAAAATTGAAAAATCGGAAATTTACCAGTTGAGACACCAGTCAACTAAAGTGCGGTTTTTTCAACTTTTCCTTCCTTAAATTTCGAATTATTCCTAATAAAAGCCACTCTTTTGTAATTATTTGTTTGAAAAGACAAAATTTTCCGAAAAGCTCAATGTCTGATGCAGTAAGTGGCCCCTCAAAAATCAGTCTAGTGGTGAACGTTTCCAAGCCGCTACAGTGCCGTTTCCCCGAATTTTCTTCGATAAGCTCTTAAGTTTGAAATATTTTGATTCAAGGCAACTAAGATTTCGGGAGCTTTTTGAATGTCGCCCGGAAGCCTCAATCCGCCCTCGATTCTTAGATAAGATAATATGTTGAACAACAACGATATTCAGTCGACATGATATCTCAGATATGAACTAATAAGAAATGCAGAAATTTCAAAATTTCCTTACAGGAAACCCAGAATCTAAACTGTTTCCTGCTATTCAAACATTTGTTTAAAAGAACCCAAATTTGTTTGCTCGCTCCGAGTTCCGCAAATTACGTTCCCCATACAGTATAGTGCTTACATTTTGAACAAAATCGCAAAATTTAGTCCAGTGGCGTAAATTTTGACCTGACTATCCGGGGGGGGGGGGGGCAATAGCATAGAGGCTTCCCGATTTTGCACTACTTGAGCTGCGTTAGTCTGTGGGTGTCTTAGGGCCTTAAGGGAAGTGTTGAGTGGTGGGGGGGGGGGGGCAATTTTGGACCATGTAACTCACCCCACCCCAATGACCAAAACGTACATTTTTATGCTAATTTTTTTTGCTTCTTCTACGAGCAAAAGCAACTTTTTAAAAATAAATCTGATTTTTCTAGTGTGAACACTACTGTAAAAGGTATGTATCGGAAATCTGGATCCTTTTATACATTTGTAAATATGGAGCTTATATTGCAGAAAATAGATTAAATTTAGGGTGCCCTGTAAGGAACTTTGCATATTTGGGGGACTATCGAAGAATCTGCGTTTCCTATTAGCATATATCTGAGATAGCATGTCGACTGAAGATCGTGTTATCTAAGGACGACTGATTACGGCTTCTCGGAGACATACACTTGTTGCATTTTTTAGAGAAAAATAAAAGACTATATTGAAAATATGTTTAGGGAAACGGCACTTTAGCGGCTTGGACAAATTATGAACTGACTGCTTTACTGTATGAGTGATCTCTTGCAGCTTCACGGCTTGCAATTTAAGGCGCGAGAAGCGGGCGGAAAATTTTGCCTTTTTAAAACTAATAATTTCAAAAATTGAACTTTTATTAGGAAGAATTTGGAATTTTATAATGAAAAACTTGGGAAAATGCTCTGTATTTGACTGGTGCCTCAAATGGAGAATTTTCGAATTTTTCACTTTTTTGAGCAAGGGCGCAATCGCCCCTGCCTCCTGTAGCTACCTTCACTGCTCTGCAACATTGAACATTGATAAAATTTTGACACTTCAATAACTAAAGAATCCATCTACAAAGACTACACCACTGACAGGGTTGAAAGGTGTCTGGTGACCTGGTGACAGGTTTGTATGGGAGCATTTGCGTTCGGTAGGCCAATGGTTCCCCTGCCTAGAATATGAAGTTTAAAAAGTTGTCGTGGAGCGTACAGAAAATTTTGAAAAATCGCGACCCCTCAAACAGCCGGAAATGACATGTCTCGGGCTTTTAAGTAGTAGCTAAGTTTTCCGGTTTTTCTTGCAAATGTGAACACCACTGTATTAGGCATAAATTGCCGCGCGTAAAGCCTGACGAAATTTCTGCCTTTTTGAAACATTAATATGTCGATAAGGAGCTTATATTGCAGAAAGCTTTAAGTTTAAAGAGTTGGGGGATTACTGAAAAATCTGCACTTCCTTCAAATATTGGTGGCATATCTGAGAATGATTGCTTTTCTGAAGTCCTCCCGACTGTTTGGCAAAGAGCAAGAGAGGAAAGTCTTTCCTCCGATAACTTAGTGGAAATCAGATATTATTATGTTAACTTTAGGCGACTAAATGAATGTTCCCATATTTTTCTAAATAAATGTTCATATATTGATCAAAAAAGTGTTCCATGAATGCAGATCAATCTTGCTTTTGATGTTATAGTTGGCCCACTTTCTTTCTATTCTTTTTTCCTTTTTCCTTCTTTTTCGTTTTCCTTTTTTCTTCTCCCCCTTTTCCTTTCCTTCCTCTCCTTTTTCTCTTTTTCCTTTTCTCTTCTTTCTTTTGCTCTTTCCTCTTTCCTCTTTCTTTCCTTCCCTTCCTTCCCTTGCCGTTTTTTCTTCCATTTCCTTTTTTGTGTCCTGGGAGCAGTATGCCCCCTGCCCCCCACTGGTTACGCCACTGATTGGGTGCTCCCCTTGAAAAAAAGTCAAGCTACACCACATCCAGGCTCCCCCACTATAGTGCATGTGTGCGGTATTGCTTACATCAGTTTACGATTTGTCAAAGTTTTTGTACGCTCCGCGCCAACTGACGCTCCCCAGTAGATAGTCGTTTTGTCGATCACACAATTATTATTTACCATGCATGCAGCTGTCCTAAAGCCCTCTGGACTAGAGCCTTTGGACCTCCCTAGCTATCCTTAGACTAACCTTTAACCCCCCATGACACCAACCCCCCACCCCCACCCCATGACACAATCCTGGCTACGCGCCTGTTTTGGACACTTTCTTTCTCCTACTTCCGTATACTGACACTCCTGTTTGTCATTAAAAAATCGCACTTTTTATTTGTATGAGTGTTTGATACTAAAGTACAAAAAGAAAAAAGAAAAACAAAAAACAAAAGAAATAAAGTATGCTTCAAAATGTATAAACTATAGCACCATTTTCAGAACCACGCATTTCAAAATTCGAAAATTTTTCTCCCCTTCTCTATGATATTTTTATTAGGTGTTTCCACCTCCCGTAAGTGCCCTAGTGGCGCCAACACTCAGTTTGAAAATAATACAGTCGAAATTTTGGACCTTAAAACCTCCAAACAGTCCTCTATAGCGAACACCTTATTGCAGGCAGATATAAAGTGCCATATAACAATTTAGTCTAAAAACAGTAAAATTCGGACTAGTTCTTATTCTGCCCCGGTCTGACGACCCTTGGTTTGGCTTGGCTGCTACAACCACCATATTTTTAATTTTCGGAACAGCAAAGCGGGGACTCGCTTGTGTGGTATTTGAACGCAGTCAGAGTGCTAGGGTCTGTATTACAACAGCCCTCCAGACTTGCGTTTACCAAGGCTGAATCTCAGTCAGCACTCAATATTGAGAGGTCAGAGCGCACAATTGCATGTCACCACCACTATACCCTCTGAGGAGATCTGTTTGTATAGCCTACGTACCAGTATTAGAACCAGAGCTAATGTAATTGTAATTAATTACAACCATGGAAGTACCTAACTTAGTTACTTCCATGATTACAACGTCCTAAAACTGTACAGCCTTGACATTCAGCGTGATCCAGCATAGTCTATTACGTAGTAACAGGGACGTGGTGTTTATGTACAATTTGGCCCCTGGGAATCACCGCTTCTCAGTTCGACCTTCATGCTTACTTTTCGTGTAGTACTACTAGTAACGCGAGAACAAGTGCCTCTTTTGGTTTGCGACGTTTCACGTAAGTATAGCCTAGGCCTATTCTGGCAAATATTATTAATAACATTGTCTCTAATTAAGAATCAGGGGCCGGATATTTATTATTAACATATTGCTCTTGGCAAATAAGACAAGACAAAACTTTTAATGTTAAATCAATGGTTTAACTTAAATTTAGTCTAGGCTATCAGCATTTGACATGATGGTTGATTCGATAGGCTAACGTTTGACATGCATTTAACCGTTACGCGCTCAGCCTATGCTTATTAAAGGTTGTTAACATTATGAGAATAGGCCTGTAGCTACCCTAGGCCCTAGGTACAAAACCAGCCTGGGCCAGGCATGCACCATGAATGATCATGTGAATTGTGATCCGACTGCCACTCCAGATCGATCGGATCACTGGACAATCTAAAAGGACTGACTGGCTCATTCCAACTGATTATTTTCACTAGTTGTCTTTTGTCTAGTATATGGCAGGAAATAAATGTCCAAAGGAACTGCAATGGTGACGTATTAATGGTCTGGAAATTAACATGAGACAGGCCTAGGCTAGTTTTAAGTAATAACTCATGATAAGCCTATTTTCATTTTTTGTTTTTTTTAGTCTATAAGAATAGATTTTCGAAGCAATAGGACTTAACACAGTTAAACCCAAGTTATACATCAGCACACAGTCACGTGAAATGGACTCACTTTCTTTGGTGTGTTGATAATAGCAACTGTAGTAGTGTTATTGTACAATGGACTGGTTGCAGGATGATATACCGTATTCCCTTAACAAACATGAAATACTTCGAAAAGAGTGTCAACGGTGATAATTTTAGTTGGAAGAAAGTTGGGTGGATTAACATTTTAGTGAAATAATTTGGCAAAGTTCCACTTATAACTTTTGGTGATAATTAACGAGGGAGACTTTCATTATTCTGAGAAATTATTTTTGGAACCTGCAATAATTTTCTGAGTGCCTTGTGAGACTTTTCAGTGTGAAATAGCAGTGTGGTGCTGATTAAGTTGCTGCTCACATTTATTGGATGTAGTTGATTTGCAGCAACTTTACATTGTGATGTGTTGAGCCTGAGTGTGGAATGACTAAATGTTTTGAAAAATAGTATAATGGGAGGCACAGGTTATCAGAACACTACTTGTATGTCAATGCACAGGGAATAATTTATCCAGTATCGCATCACAATTTGCTACACAAACAGAGCAAGTTGCTACACAAATGAAAAATTGCGTAGCAATTTTTTGTGTGTATGGCCCTCCTTGCATTTTCACAAACAATGTGTGAAAGACCTCAAAAATCTTCAAAGCTGCTATGCAAAATTTGTATGCTAAATCATGCCCTGAATGCATGTTGTTTTTATGGATATTGGCATGTGATGAAATTCCTACTTTTTCCCTCCTCCTTTGGTACAGGTACTACGGTAGTACCGGTACCATTTGTGCTGGGACTGACAGTACCAGTTATGTCAGCAGTACTGTGAAGCATAATGCTAGAGTTTACCAAATTGCATTACTGGACCTTTGAAAATTATGCAAAATTTTCAAGAAGGGAGAGGGACATCCTCTCCCTTCATACCTGCCCCATTTTTTGTCCCCACCTTTTCAGAAGAAGGTGGGTAAAATCATCCCCCTTTTCATTTCCATAAAAATTAGAAAATTGTCAATATTTTGGTTTCTTACTTGAATGAATGATCTTTTAAACCCTTCAGATTGCACCTTACAGGAGCCTTGAAGCAAGCTTTTGTCCCCCTGAACCCATTTGTACTTAAGCCTACAGTAGAACAGCATAGATTTAAACTTGGGGTTTAGCAGTTATGAATCTTCCCCTTTTTTGTGTTTCTAGCAGAATTCCTGCCTCCTCTGGAAAAAGTCTTATTTCCTATAAGTCTGCTTTCAAACTTACAGGGAGGGAGACCTATTACTTTTTCAATGGCTAGTATTGGTTTGGTCATCTTTTTTGTGTGTCCTGGGTTTGGACTACAGCTATTGGCTACATATCGTATGGGATGTAATCTTTTATTTCAGCCTCTTCTATACCCGTCAACCTGTTGAGTTACTGTATGTAATGCTCAAATCAGACCAGAGTACACAACTTTCTGAAGTTCTACTACCTGCAAGAATACACTTTTGTCTTTTATCAGTAACTGGGTTACTTTACCAGTCCCACGACTTATGTCTTGAGTTTGTAAAGACTTTTAAATAAACCCAAAGCAATGATGCAACTAGTACGAAAACAGATATGTGAGTTGAACTGGTGACTTTTGTTCCTAGTCATACAATTTTAAATTACAGATTTGTGGCTGATGCAATGCCTGCTTGCTTAAGTTATACCACATTGAGTGGTGAAGAAAACATAACTATTCTACCTGTGAATAGTGGCAGCACCAGTGGGCATAGGGGCAATTTACCCCCAGCTAGAGCCATTGCATCTCCAAAGAACTTCCAATCCTGAACCAAATTTACCTATCCTGAGACAATATTTCACCGAGAGATATGGTTAAACCTCAGAGCCTCGGGAAGGGACTTTGCCTACTGGACCCCCTCTGGGACTTTTTCCCTGTAGGCCTGAATCCTACCAGAAACTCTTAGCAGTCTTAGCAGGGACCTTTTAAACTCAGTTTCAGGATATGTGTGAATATTTTTCACCAGCCCAACATTTTCCTTTGCCCTCTATTTGCTCCTAACTTTAGAAATTCTGGTTTCACCACTGTCTGTGAAAGAAGGCTTGTGACTTCATTTGTGCTGAGATCAAATGACTCGGACTTGTGAAGTTTATTACTTGAATTGCTTTATTTGTAATTTGTTTGGAATAAATTTTATCTTCATGAGTTAAAGAGAAACCAAGTCTAAGGAGTGAGGTGAAACTTTCATTTCAAATTGGACATGCTTTTCTCAAAATATAAGAAAATGAAGTTACTTGGGATTTGTATTCCAAAGGGAGCTTTAGGGTAGCAGAGGTTTATCACTTCCTCCCATTGACAAGGAATGCTTTGTTTCCCTTTGTTTTTTCACACTGTTGTGTTGAACTTGAAGTTTACAGGAATAGGATCTCCCTGTGTCAGATGCATGACGAATTGGTCACAGTAAAAATATACTTTACACTTGATTTTCTTCCTTGCCCAGTTACACAGTTTGATGATTGACAGACAGTGATACTCCATGCTAAGACATTTAATCCAAGTCAAGAAACCCTATCCACAGTATGCTGAGCACGCAGAGGGGTTTTGATTACAATCCTCCCCAAAGTACCGTTTAATTTTTTGCAACCTAAGTGGACTAGAAGCTCAGTGAAGTGATAATAAGAGACCTCAAGCAGTGGGTTTGGAAAATTGATATACCTCACTTGAAAAATAGATTACTGAGGTCAGATAATCAACTTTTTTACTGCAATCGAAACAGCATACATGTGTAAAGTTCGTAAAGTTCTCATGCCACTTGTGAAATCATATTCTGATAATATGGGATTGTTAAGGGAAAAATTGAGAAGAACAAAAAAGATGTTGGTCGACTGATGTGAGGATATGATGTCGTGTGTGCTTGCTTCAAGTTACGATTTTGTTGAAAATGTGACAAGGTTACCTGTTCATATCTTGAAAACCACATGTAGGATTTCAATGCAAATTTCACCAAAATGATCTGAATGAGCACTCTCTAACATATCAAATCTTGATGTGACCTTAAACCCTTCTTTCAATTTTAAGTTTCTTGACTTTTGATTGAATCAACAGACTTGAAACTTTCGTGAGGTGAACTTGGAAAGAATGACCTGCTTCCATGTATGGCTTCAGTCCTTGAGATAGAAAATGTAGCTGTGCTGTCTTTACCAATAGCCATAGTGCACATCAATCAATACCCTTTGAAAAAGCATGCACAAATAAACCAGTTTACTCATTTGGGGGTGCCCTTATTTTTTGCTTATTTCAAGCCCTTTTATGGTCTACTTAAATTATAGGTCTAATTTGGTAACTAATGTTATGATGTAAGTTATCATTTGGATCTTCTTATCTTGCAGACCTCCTTAGCTGAAGGCCAATTTGTTTTGCCATTTAGCCGCTAAAGATGGGTGCAGTTTTTCATCAAGTCATTCTGAATCTACGGACAATTAGAGGTTCCAGGTTTGTCGGGTGTTTGAGTCGTAAGACTTTCTGTTCAACTAGTGTGCAAGCAGCAAATGATGACCATTCTCGAAATTTGAACAAGCCATTGAGTGGAATGGTAATGCCACGTGCTGGTGGGATAGCTACTATGATGCGTCTACCTTATCAAGAATCTACCAAAGGTGAGAAATAACCTTTTTCTAGACAAGTTCATGGGCAGCAAATAAAACCAATTCAATGATTCAATTTAATTTCTCCAATAAATGGCCCACTTAAAGGTTACAAGAGTTTAATAGCAAACCTACCAAGTGTGCTTTAAGTCCCATAATCCTATTTATATATGCCAATTTGATGACATATCTAGCTCAAGGGTCTGTTGTTGTAGTATTCTTTTAACTTACAAAGGTCAATGTTTTTACCCAAATTTAGAATTTAGACCAAAATTAATGCTCTTCAAGTAGCTGGGCACATCATGTTAGTTTTTTGGCTGTTTCATTTGCTGAATGGCCAAAATTGGGAGGGCATCAGTCTGCTTCCTCTGCCAGTGAGATATATAAATAAAATATCCATGAACTATATAACATAAAGCATCCAGTGTATTGTGCAATCAGCCTGAGCTATAACAGGAGAGTAGGGATGGGGTGCAGTTATGGCTCTCCCCCTTTTGATCATGTGTTATACACTCTTCTGCAGAACAGGAAAACAGTTAAATAATAACAAGAAGAACGAAATAATATAGAAGTTGCATGTTATGATTTGTTACTACTATTTCTTTAGTCCTTTTCATAAGTATTTGATGCCACTTTTGGTATAAATGACAAGAGAAACCTATGCATTCATGATGACATGTGCGTGTGTGTATGTGTATGTATGTGCATATGTGCACCTGTAAACAATGCCATTTAGCAGGTTAGGCTGCCAATGAGAGCTCAAGCCTTGGACTTCTCTCCTTGCTCATGCGAAGCTCGTAACTTGCATAGCTACCCGAAAATTTGGGCACTGCCATGAGCTCTGTTACATGATATGCAAGGGCCTGCCCTTGCTCAGGGCGATGACTTCAGGAACTGTTCTCTACCCTGTAATTAGGCATTGACTATTGGTATGTGCTGTGTGTGTGTGTGTGTGTTTTTGTGACACTTTGCTGTTAACATGATATTTCAAGAAAGGGACTTCTGAAAGTTTTGACCGTACATAGATATGCCCTCATTGAGAGGAAGAACCTTTGATGGAGGTGGGAGGGATATAACAAATAAAGTTGGATAGTCTCACCTCAGGTTGTGTCCTGTGCAGCTCTGTTAATAATGTTGAAACAATATGGCATCACAAGGGAACCTTGTGTCCTCGCAAACGATCTGTGGCTGATAAAAAAGCGGCACTATGGCTCCACTCAACACTACAGTCCCAGTAAAGTAATAAATGTCAAGCTGCCAGAGGCTGCTTAACTCACAAGACTGCATGTCCGTGTTGGTGGAATGAATAGGGTGCTTTTGTATGCTTTAAAACGGACACAAGTAGTCTGTGAAAGTAGCTCTGAAATTTCAAGCAGTAGACTTCTAGTAGAAAATGGGCCTAGTTGGCTAAGTAGAAATATCCACGAAGGTAGCTGGTTACAGCAAAACTGGTGGCTTTCTTAGCGTCCTTATGTTGTGGTCGGCTAGATTAGTAGTACTGGAAGTGGACGTTGAGCACGCGAGAGCTAGAGTGCTTCTGGGGAGAGCATGCTCTCTGGCACGTGTTGGACTCTCCATGAAACTCATTGCACCTGACGTTGATTGGTCAGTAGTCCTGACGTTATGAGGCTGCTCCTGGTGGCTAATGTTTATATATGAATAAATGTGTATGGTACACTTAGAATGTGTGTCCAAAGTGCTACAAACCCTGTTGTCGTTGGTGGAGGCCAAAGGTCCCTTTGGGTCACCAGTGTTCAAAATCTGCAAACCTTCTTATTCCAACGTAGCTATCTGTCTCCCTGCCTGTCGTATTATCTATCTGTGGTTTTAACAGAGGTTAAAGGTCATCTGGTTTCATTGGAGGTTAAAATAAGAAGAAAAACCTTTAACTTAAAATAGATTTCACATGAGGTATGTGGATGCACACTATGGTGAGAAGATGGTCCCTATTTTGGTAGTCGAGGTCATAGGTCATCTGGGGTAACCAAATTATTTTTTAAATGTGCTAGTACAATATTTGAGTGACCAGATATGGTACATGATGACATTATTTGAAATGGAACATTTATGTATCATCACCTCAATGCATTTTTGCATTCTGGTTTGTTACCTGATAGGTCTGGATGCCTGTTTTGTTGGTATTCCGTTTGATTCCGGTTGTTCAAACAGATCTGGAACCAGATTTGGTCCAAGGCAAATTAGAACAGAGTCCTGCTTGATAAGAGAGTGCAACTCTATAGGTAAGTATGGTATTCCTCTCACTCCAAACAGTTTCTAGTAACTACTAACTAAACTTCAGTTAAACCCATCCCACAACTGTCGAAAATTCATCGCCCCCATCCATACACAATCTCGGTTTATTGCTTCAGGGTGAGTATACAAGAACCCAATGTGTAATCAAAACACCCATTGTTCAGTACATGCTGTGTCATAGTAGCATTTGTACTCTGCATTTTTTTATCTTGCTGTCAATCAAAAAGCTGTACCTACTGAGAATTTCTGTGTACTCCTACAAAAGTTATAGTCTCAGGCAGTGTAGTAGTGTGAGTATGGGACCATGAGTGTGAGTATTTTTTTCTAAAAGTCCCCTCGACTCTCTGGCGAAGAGCCAAGGGGCGAAAACCAAACATTTACTCCCGGAGAAGTTCTGCTCCCAAAGGAGCTAAACGTCCCAAATGGACAAGTACACCCTCTAAAGGGCAAGAGTGTGAGTATTGGTACTGGTACTACAACACTGGTTTGGGGTAAGAAGATTAGTCCTTTTCTTTTCTGCCTTTATGGAAAACCATGGTCTGAAACTCCTGTTTTGGTGCAAACATTAGGCATAGGCTACCTCTATGCAGTCTGGACATTGTTTGTTTACACAATTCATTACGCTTCAGTGCCAGCACAACCAGCCTACATGTGTCCAAAGAGCCTATTGTCCTGGTCTGCTGAGGCAGCTCTGGTTGCAAACTTGGCTTGCACTGAGTAAACAGTCTCTGCCTTTATGATTGAGGTTTTCAGTGGGACTCTTTGTTTACATAGTGCTGGACATGGCAGCTACTATTGACAGAAAGCTGATAATAGGAAGTCCGGTTGACCTTGCTGTAACATCACATCACAAAAAGTGGGGTGTTGGGTATAAATTGTATAGAGGCAACCTTGTGCCTAATGAAACAGGGATGATTGAATATGAGTTTGTAACATTAGACCCATTGAATACAGAATTTTGGCAACTCCTGTAGACTTTTGAAGGATTCCTTCAGTGTTTCTGCGGGATTTCTAAAATGCCCGGTAAATGTTGTGTAGCATTCTGGTACAATAGTAATGACATTTTTAAGCTATGATGAATTTATTAACCATTCCTTAATGAGCTGGATTGGTCCTTATTACTATGGAACGCCGAAACCGCCATCGCATATGACGATGTACTTCCATTTAGTGGCGTTATTTTACATGACGATGTTAGTTCAAATGGCCATCTATCCAGGAAAGATGACATTCTTCCGTTTTTCGACGTTACCAACTCAAACGGCATTCGATCACATATAACGATGTATTTCCATTTGGTGGCGTTATTTTACATGACGATGTTTGTTCAAATGGCCATCTATCCCAGGAATAATGACGTTCTTCCGTTTTTTGATGTTACCATCTTAAACGGCGATGTGTATCCAAGACATCGAAAAACGGAAGAACGCCATTATTCCTGGTATAGATGGCCATTTTAACTAACATCGTCATGTAAAATAACGCCACCAAATGGAAATACATCGTTATATGTGATCGAATGCCGTTTGAGTTGGTAATGTCGAAAAACGGAAGAACGTCATCATTCCTGGATGGATGGCCATTTGAACTAACATCGTCATGTAAAATAACGCCACCAAATGGAAGTACATCGTCATATGCGATGGCGGTTTAGGCGTTCCATATATTACCACCATTTCATTACATGATGATATTAAACATTTGTTAAGCTAATGCTATATTGTGTGGATGCATGCTTGACGCTGAAGCAATTTCCATACAGAATGTTTTTGTTGGGCCTATATGCTGTGGTAGGATAGGGGTGTAGTACTGTATGTAGCATTAATGTTAGGCCTAACATTAGTACAAGTAGTTGGTAGACTTTGACAGCTGTTACGATGGTTATCTCTACTTTAATCTTCAATTTCCTCCAAATACTACCCCATGGATTTATCGAACAAATTGTCCTCTTCCTCCTTTTCATCTCCCTCTTCATCTCCTGAATCTCCAGGAAATTTTGCTGATCTTTGAACTTTGTCACTCTTTTTCATGGGCACTGCCATTTTGGTTTAAAAGCAAGCACACCCTATACAGTCAAATGTTGTGTGAAAGTACCACCATTTTCTAGCTTATTTTGCTAGCTTTCATATGATATGTAGATCAAAGGTATTTTTGAAGTTTTTGTGAAGGGCTGAGCCCTTCAAAAATGAGTTGCAAAAACATGTAAATGTATATAGTTCTGCAGACTGCAGAATTTAGAACATGTAAATGTACTTGCTGAGCTGGCAAAGAGTTAATAATACAAATATAGTTTGCAGCACTTCACACCCCCCCCCCCTCTAAAAATTTTGGGGCCTGTAGCAAGTACCAAATGTGCTCATGCAAAATCTTGGCTCGACTTGAACCAATAGGTTGGAAACTGGGCGGTAAAACTCTATCAAACTAACTTACTCCTTAGACCCTGTGATGACAAGAGTGAGCTGCCCATCTCGAAGGGTCTATTTTTGTCGGTAGAATAAACAGTCTTGTGCTTTTCCATTCAGTAGTCACCTAAGATGTCTGGTAAAAGATTCAGCCTCTTGGGCTATGTTTAATAAAGCAACCACTTCAAAGTAGAAACTGGACTGGGCCTTTATTGGGAAGATTTAACATTATTTTCACAGGAGCAGCACCATTTGATTCCCTGCAAGTAGCTGATATTGGAGATGTCATCATCACCATGTACAATGTTAAAAGAGCATGTGATGCCATCAGAGCCAAGTTTCAAGAAATCATTCAGGATGGCTGCATACCATTAACATTGGGTGGAGATCATACTATATCATACCCTATATTGCAGGCCATTAAGGTAATCATTCATGAGGAAAACTTTGCCTTTGCTAGAATCTGTCATATAGCTATGGCTGTGTGTAGGTGGAGGTCATACTATATCATATCCCATTCTGCAGGCCATTGATGTAATCATTTATGAGGAAAACTGTGTTTTTGCTAGAATCCATCATAGTTACCACAGTGTTAAGGTAGAGATCTTACTATGTATATCATATACCATCCTACAGACTAATTTTGAGGTAATAATTCTGCTAATAATTTAGCTATGGATGTAAACTAGGATGAATTTTTCGAAGTGAGATGGATATGTCACAGTCTCCTTTACCCACTAATTCCCCCACCTCATTGGTCCTCTGTCTCAGTCAGTGGTGTTTGGTTTTTCAGGTCAACTTGGTGCTCAGCATAAGCAATGAAGAAGTGAAAACAAGCCAGTGAGCCACAACTGGAAAAAGGCCTTGGCTGGCTTGACTTGAACCAATTGGTTGGAGACTGGGCTGTAAAACTCCATCTAACCTAACCTAACCTTTGTGTATTTTGTCCCTTGGGTTAGGGGACCTATGCCAGCAAAAAAGTCCTCGTTTGAAGGTTTAAGGGCAACACTTCCTAGTGAAATAGCCTTTGGAATTAACATCCATATGTTTTACAATTTTCTAGATATACCTGTTCAATGTTTGAATGTTTCTGGTGTATCTTAATTGATGGCCAAGTAAAAATAATTTGGAGTGTTGCACGGTGTTGAGATTTCTTTTGTTAACCCTATATTAAAGGCAAAATGCAGTCTCCAACTTGAAGTAGTGTAGTAGACTAGCCTGTTCCTTGATTGGCTCTTTAGAATCAGATAACATTTTTTCTTCTCCTCATATTTGAAAATTACGAGGAGTAACTGCCTGGTTTACCTTTAATATGCAATAATGAAGACCTAAAAATATTGTGAAAGATACTTTGAAGAGAAATTTAAAGAAAATTGTGAGATTTAACAGTTGCTTCAACATCTGTTACGACTGCTCTTGTCCTTTAATTATCTTTTAATTTACAGATAGTTTACTTTTTGGTAAGGACACAATTTAGACTTCAGGACATACTAATGTTACAACTGTCCTTGTAATGAATGTTGTAAAGACAAAGCATAACATTATCCATATTTGTTCCGCTTTTGATATCAAAAGATTTGCATATTAAACTCATGTTTAGCATGATAAGTGCAAATTACCTTGTAAAATATTAAATTTGCCATAGATAATTATTTGAGTTGTGAGTATGTTATAGATTTTCAATGATTTTACATCAAGTACTCAAATTTAATTGTCATTCTCATTTCATCAGACCTTACACACCATTCCTAATCCGTATCCCAAATCCCATTAACTTGGAGGACCAATGAGACAATTGGACTAGTGAGATAGAATAATGAAAAAGTGGACTAATTACAGGGGGGACTAAAGATATCTGAATCAAGCTGTTTGGGACACCAGTGAGATGGGGACCAGTGAGATGGGGAAACTATTGAGGAGACAGCTGTGAACACCGCCTGAAGTTTTCTTTATTTGGTCTTTTTTATATGGGAAGAGCATACTGTACTTACTACTTACATACGAGAGTGTGGCCACCATACATGAAGGTTTATAGGCTTGCCAGTATGGCTCACTGACTTAAAAAGTAATGTTTAAAAACAGAATGCAAGATTGTGATTTTGTTCCATGGTGCTAGAAGTGAATAGCAAGTTTTAGCCATCTCAAGCTGACAACTAATAATCCAGAAACTATCAGAGAACTTCCTGTTCAGGTATCTTGAGACCAATAAAGGGGTTTGCCCCCTTCAAAGACTATTTGCTCAATAGAGCAACAAGGTTGGTTTAAACAGGGTTAACTGCCCAAATTACAGAGACCAGCTTCATCCAAGAAAATGTTCTTTTCCTCGAGTAACATTGGCTAAAGTATCCTATTCACTTCTAGCAGCATGTGGCATTGATTTAAACATGTATTTAGTCTGAAATATTGCAGATTCATTATCAAATTCCACAAATGATTGACTCAGCCATCGTGGTATGGTAAGCCTTAATTTATGTAATCAGTGTTGATGGTATTGCAACTGGTCACTGTACTTGAGCAACAAACTTATCTGACTTCCACTTAAAGGTCCAGAGCAGTATGTCCCCCAAACTTATTTTGAAGCAACAACTAAATATCATAATTTTCTTTTTTTTTCACATCACCAAATCTTTCTTAACATTTTATGACTTCCTCATTGCATATGAAAGGTAAACCAAGCAGTTACTTCTTATAAATTTCTCATTTGAGAAGAAAAATGTTGTCACATAGAGCCAGTCATAAAACAGGACAGTATACTACACGTATTCAAATTTGGGTGACTGCTTTTATCCTTTAAGGCTTGCTTTCTTTGGTCCAGAGGATCCAAGTATGTAGCCATACCCATAAAGTCAAATTAATGTACATCTTTTTTTAGTTTACCTGTTCGTCCTACAGGAGCAAAATTCAAGCTGATTTTTTTTCATAGGACAAGTATGGACCAGTTGGTCTTGTACATGTAGATGCCCATGCAGACACATCAGATGAAATGCTTGGAGAGAAGATTGCCCATGGAACCCCTTTCCGGCGGGCCTTTGATGAAGGTCTCATTATTCCAGAGAAAACAATACAGATAGGTTTGAGAGGCTCACAATATCAAAAAGAGAAAGGGGGACAAGAATGGCAACTGGAACAGGTCAGTAGTATATCTTCTTACACAGTGATTTGGGCTTACTAACTTCTACATAACATTCTATGGACACTACTTACGTCACCCAATTCTTTTCTTGTACTACCCATAGAACAAGGATTCTGAAACTCCACTGGCAGTCATAATCCCTATTGTGCTGGCAGA
The DNA here is from genome assembly GCA_037179385.1 of Holothuria scabra. NCBI lineage: Eukaryota > Metazoa > Echinodermata > Holothuroidea > Aspidochirotida > Holothuriidae > Holothuria > Holothuria scabra. The sequence continues at coordinate 19,858,297 of CM074181.1, forward strand.
GCACTCTTTTTAGGTCGCAAACTAATTCCACTACATTTGAGAATTCGCTATTCCCTGATCAGAACTGTAGATATTATTTATCCTGCAATTCTGTGTTGCTAGAGACCACAGACTAACTAAAACAAACCTAAGGCAAACACATTGCTTACACAGCATTTTGCAGTCACATGAAATCATGTACTACATAGTCAGGGGAACCAGCATCAATGTATTGTTATTGCCGGATGTGGCCCAAATGACTTTTGGTTCAATTTTTCTTTGCAGGGATTCCGAGTCATCCCAGCAGAGAAATGTTGGCATAAGTCTCTGTCCCCCTTGATGGAAGAAGTGAAAGGAATGATGGGAGATATTCCAGTGTATCTTTCTTTTGATATTGATGCTTTGGACCCAGCATTTGCCCCAGGAACAGGTAAATTAGAGCAGATATAAAAGTGTCATTTTAGATTTGGCAGTTTTGATTGTCTTGACTGCTCAAGGTCAACCTTCAAAAGAGTCATCCCAACAATTGATATTTTCTTCACATTATCCACAGCCAAAGGCTTCCTTAATTTTTTAATTGCTTCTGCCTTGTGCTTTCTGGATTAGAAATGATTTTGGCAAACATTTCTAATGCCTGTCTATGGATAGCAAGTTACCCCATGCCTTAAAGAAATTTTTTCTTTAAGATGTATTTTGCCAGTTACAGGATTGCTTCAAAACATCAAACTTATCCCATCTTATGTTCATATAAAAGATCTGGTGGCATTTAGAAGAAATAGTTGGTAATTGTATGTAAAGTACCAAAAGCTATGAGCCATAATTTTGATCAAAAACCATAAAACTTTACCATTTTACAAGTTAATTGTAATTTTAATTTAATTGAATTATGAATAGTGCACAAGCTAGTTATGCATTAATTGATGATTTCAAGAGACGGACTGACAAAATATAGCTAACCAAAGTATGCAACCTCCATTCCAAGTACATTTGAAACATTAATACGTTCTAAAGGCTTAATCATGGAAATTCAAAAGTATGGGCTTGAAAAATGGCCCAATCAAATGCCAAACTGTGAGCTAACTGATAATAACTAAGTTACAAACTAAATATATGAAAACATTGTGCAGCTTTGCTGATCATTAGTTTTGTAAACTAACCTCAGAAATCATTGAAATTTAAGATGTGTATCATGAGTATGGTAAAATATGTTGAAGTAATTTCAATAGATCTTTCTGTAGGAATCCCAACCTTTTAACTTGTCAATAGAATAGCATATACCATGACAAACCATGATCATCTGTCTAGACAATATAAAAAGAATTGCCTTGAACCTGGCTGTTTGACAATTGATGGAATGTAAACATGGAAGATAGGGACTGCTGTAATGATCCACTTCTTACAAAATTTTTGCTTTACTGTATGTGACAATTGTACTGGGTCTATAATCCATGTGTTCACAGACTGTGAGCAAACTCCACTGTTTGCTGCAGGTACAGTACCTTCAACAAACAGTAATTTATGATTCTCTGAACTCTTCTAATGCATGGCAATGCAGTATTGTTTTTGTTGTCCATGGGTTGTATGAAAAAAGGTCTGTGTGAGTTTTAAAGTGCATGTGTGTGTGTTTGTGGATTTGTGTGTGTGTTGTGACACTAATTTCCTTGTTGGCATAATATTTCAAGGAACAAATGTCTGACAGTTTCCAAACTTAATACATAGACTCCACATATTGAGAGGAAGAGCCCTATTGTTTGGCAGAGGTCAAAGGTCATCTGGGGTCACAAGGTGTCAATATCTGAAAATCATGATGATGCAATATCTCAAGAGAGGAAACTTGGATAGATTACATATTTGGTGTGTGGATGCAATATATATGTTCAGAAAATGGTTTCTATTGTTTTGGCAGAGACGAAAGGTCACCTGGGGTCAGGGTCCGAAAATTTCATTAAAATGACCATATCGCAAAATATGTAACTTTGGTAGATTTAATATGTGGTATGTGGATGTGTTATGGTCAGAAGTTGGTCCTTATTGTTTTTGCATAATGTTCCGAATAAGCAATGGAGTAGGGAAAACAAGCCAGTGAGCCACTACTGGCAAAAAGGCTGTGGCCGTGGAATTCCATCCCATCACATCCCAACTATTGAGTTCAAATGTAGGTCATGGAGATCACTGGAGGTCAAAGATCATCTGGGGTCAGAATGTGAGTGTTAATACATCTCAAGGTGTGAAACCGAAATAGGTTTCACATGTGATATGTGGATGCAAATTATTGTGAGAAGATGTTCACTGTATTTGTTGGTCTAGGTCAAAGGTTCTCTGGGATAAGAAAATTATTTTTGAACATGCTTGTAAAACATGTGAGTGAAAAGATATAGTACATGATGGCATTATTTTAAATGGAACTCTATTGTATCACCAAAGTCTTAAATGCATTTTTGCATTCTGGTTGGTCATGCATGTTGAAAAGAAAATTTTTTGTGCAAGTGAGAATGATCTCACAGAAAACAAATAAATCTAGTCATAAAGTTAATCAGAACCCAGACTGTCGCTTTTCCCCAAATGTGAGTTATTTACTGCTCTTCTTGGAATGTATTTACTCTAGCTGCTGTAGCTATGTCAGAAAAAGATGGTAGATGTGTATTCCAGGGAGGGGGGTGGGAGAACTTGAGGGTAGAGAGAGAAAAAATTGGACTAGAAGCAAACTTATTGTGGAGATCGAGGTCTATCAGTGGGGTGAGATTTTATGGATGAGATTTTGCAATGTGGATGTCCCTATTATTTCAGTGGTTGGTGTTGATTACAGGACTGTTTAATCCAAGGGTTTGATTGTCCCAGACATGTTTTTGTTTTCCCCCAATTTGGAAACATTGGCATAGTCCAGGGAAAACTGACTTGGCCCCTAGGGGTATGTGTTGCCAATAGTAAAGTGAAAAATGACCAGAAGTGCCTTCAAACTTTTACTAGTTGATTTCTTCCTTTCTCTCTCTTTTGGATACAGGTACACCTGAGATAGGAGGTCTAACTACAGTTCAAGCCCTAGAGATAATCAGAGGCTGCAGAGGACTTGCATTAGTTGGTGCTGATCTTGTTGAGGTTTGTGGGAGTTGCATTTTTCTTTTTGTTAAGGGCATGGCTAGGATTTTGTCTAGGGGGTGGGAAAGAAATGATAACTGATCACCGTTCTGGGGAGAGGGGGTGTTTTCCTTCCCCTTCGGGAAATTTTGGCTAGTAAGGGGTGGGTTGGGCGTAAAATGGTGCTACATTTGATGCTAGATTTGGATTCACTTCCTTTCCTCCCTTTCTCGCTTCGCATTTCTTTCTACTTTTTCACATTTTCCAATTTTTTTTTAAACCTTGCAGGCCCAGAAGGATTCTATGCAATGTGGACGTGGAATGTGTGTGTGTGTGTGTGTGCTTGTTTTGGATTCAAGCAGGATGGATTTTAGATGCTCTGGTTGAAATTCAACAGATTTATGGAGTCCTCTCCTGTTTCAACATAGAGTGCCATAATTGTTTTGGTTAGGATGAAGGAAGCAGGCACAAGGGGAAAAAACAGTAAGGTCCTTAGATTGTATGTTAAAAAATTTTGTGTGTGTGAGCCTACAAACGATACCTTGCCGGGTACAAACCGCTCACGGGAGCGCAGGCCTTGCGTGTCTTTCCTCCCTCATGCGGAGCTGGTAACTGGCGTAGCTACCCGAAAATTCAGACACTGCAAAAAGCTCTGTCACGTGATATGCAAGAACCCACCCTTGCTCACAGCATTCACATGCTGCATGATCATAACCGCTAAAGGGGAATTCCGACCATTTCCTTATGGGGAACAATTCTGTGTACCCCGTAAGGCATTAAGTGTGGGTATGGGCTGTACCAGCAGTGTGTATTAGCCAATTGATGAGCGTGTGTGAACCTATAAACAATACCTTGCCAGGTACAAGCCGCTCATGAGAGCTCAGGCCTCGCACATCTTTCGTCGCTCACGCAGAGCTCGTAACTGGCTTAGCTACCCGAAAATTTGGACGCTGCAATGAGCACTGTCACGTGATATGCGAGAGCCCGCCCTCGCTTGCCGCACTCATGTGCTGCATGACTTAAACTGCTAAAGGGGAATTCCGACCATTTCCTTACGGGAAACAGTTCCGTGTACCCTGTGTGCTGTGTGTGTATGTGTCATTTTTGCTTGTACCATGATATCACTATGACAAGGGTGACTATGAGGGTCTCATACACATAGTATGTGCATTGCCCATGTCAGGAAGGTCAACCCTGTTGTTTTTGATAAATTATGAAACCCTGTCGATTTTAAAAAAGGGAAACATTTTCCAGAAGCAAGGAATCACAGTGCCCTTTGTTATTTGTTTCTTCTTCCCCTTATTTTTTAGGGGAGACCTTCCAGTTGCCCCCTCCCCCCAGCTATGCCATTGCTATCATAACCTGAGCATATAGGCTGGGTTAAAATCCAGTCACAGAAATGTACTGGTTTACAAGATACCAATGTTTCATCTACACATTTGTAGCCCCTACCCCCCAGAGCTGCCAAGTCTTCCTAATTCTGCAGAAGACTTCCTGAAATTTCACTTCCAAACATGCAAAATATAAAAATTTCCTGATTGAGAACAGAATTTCTCCCATTGAAATACACACAAATCCCTGAAATCTTCCTTATTTCAAGACCTCAGTGTTGGCAGCCCTGTACCACTTCCTCTTTCAGAAATCCTTAATTGAGCCTCAAGTTACTAAGGGAAGGTCCAATTTGGTCCTATTTTGGTACAGTTTGAGCCCTAATTGACCCTTTTTACTTCAAGTGGAAGATCCTTGCTGCAGTTGAGTACCTGATGATTAGTATGAAAAGAGAACATACTAGATTTTAAATGCAAACATTTTACTAGCAGATTCCCACCAATAAAATTATTGCTAAATAGAATCGTTTCATTTCTTTTCTTTTTGTAGGTATCCCCACCATATGACACAACAGGTACTACAGCACTTACTGGAGCTAACTTATTGTTTGAAATGCTTTGTGTTTTACCAGGGGTGCAATATTCTGATTAACTGGCATTTTTAAAAGTGCCATCTTTTTATCCACCAGGCCACGACATTAGACTTGTGGCAAATCTAATCATAACATATCAGAATGGCATGTTTCTATATAAAATTTATCCCCATGTCTTTCTCTAAAACATGATGGACTTTCAGCCTGTAGATTTAGATAGCAAATTTTATTCTTTTTATAGTCCCCAAATCACTGTATCTTTCTTGCCTTATTTGCAACTCCCTAATCTTTTTTACAAATACACCATGCTCATTGAACTGTAATAGTTTACTTACATGTGGATGGATACATGAGCAGAGACTATTATGTATGCAAGCAGGGTTGTCACTACACCCGGCAGAGTCGGGTGGAGCTACCCAGCTCTCACAGTCTCCACCCAGTACTCACCATCATTTTCAGCATCACCGCCCAGTGCAAATGTCTAACCCTTACTGAATAAAATTCTTAGATATCTTTAGAATTGAGTGATAAATCCTTGTTTTTTGCAAGCACTCTCCACCCTGCCAATGTTTGTCAAATGAGAGATAGACACTCCCTACCCTTAGACTGCTCCCCCAGGACGGTGATAACAAATTGCCTGGCTCTCAAAATGGTCTGCTGATAACCCTGTACACAGGTATAACCTGAAACAACTGTACAGTATATGGTTGGACGGATGCCTAATATAGCAAACCAAAAGGTAGCAGCGTCAAGTGAATGATTGCAATGTGAAAGGAATTGAAACTGTTTAGTGAACAAATGAAAAATTTGAAAAAAAGCCCTGGCAAGCAACAGCAGGTCTTTCTAAGCTACCTTTCTGTAATCATCAGTCCTTCAAAGTTTACGAGCCATGATTGATTTGAAACCATTCTTTTATTATTAATTATGTTCAATGATGCAACCTTTTGGATTTTTTTGATCTAGTACTGTGTGTACAAATTAGACTCCGGTTTCTAGTTGATATTGAAATATTTTCTTAACTATTAAGCTTTTCGGAACAAATTCCAAAGTGCAAAATTATGCATGCGTGCTTGGCTTATGATGAAAATGGCGACTTTCCCATTTTGTTTGCTACAAATCTGTACTCAACTTTAACCAATTTAGGTTGGAAACTGGGCCGTAAAACACCATCTAACTATCAAACTGCACTTTCTCTGCCTCAAAGTTTTGGCATTTTCTATTGCCAAACACTCAGAGATGGATGTGATATGGATGTGGTAAAAATATGTTTTTTTTTTTTAAATTCTGCCTCTGATGTCCTCCTTACACCTGATCATGGTACAGACTGATAATATACCCCTACTTTGATACACATAGCTACATTTAAGCAACAAGGTGTTTTAGGGACTCAGGAATTTTTGCTGAGTGAATGACAAGAATGAAGAAGAATGACAAGTCTCAAAAATTGCAGAATATTTTTCCCCCACTCCCATTCAGACAATCATTCTATTTTATTTAAGTGTACTGCAGTATGTAAGGTAATGTCTCCATCACTGCCGTCTTCCACATATTTTGGCAATTTTTTATGCATGGTCAATATTTCGTATTTTGTAAGAATTTAGTGTATAGATACGATTTTTCTCTTTTCTAGGAGCTACTGTAAATTCTGGTTTGGTACATCAATTTAAACATTCCTTACATTTAAATAGTGTAATACTATAAAGCATCAAATTTCATTTTCTGGTTCTACAGAAGAAGAGGGGGAATGAAAAGTGTAGTACATCAGAGTCAACTTGGAAAATTTTATGCTGTCAGAAAATTGACATAGGGCATCAGACATTCCCACCACCCTTTGCTAAGGGTCTGCATTTGCTCCAAGCCAACTAAATTTGGATGGTGCTGTGAAATTAATGTAATTTAATGCAATGAAAACCATTATCTTGGAACAAAATTGTGTATTGTGTTAATAAAGTCTTTCTACCATTAAAAAAAATCCACATGGCAAGAGGGGGCTCTACTACAATATTTTACAAAGAAACAGTGGCCATTCTGAGGAGCCCACCCTACCTGTTATGAACCAACAGCCAGAATGGGAGCAAAGACTTGTACATACACAAACAAACAAACAAACAAACAGGATTGCACACTCACATAGACTCATATTTACATAAATCATACATACATGGCACATTATAAAAGTGCAATATTATATCTTTAATAGGCCTCAAATAGATGTTCCTTGAAGCCTTAAAGTGATTTTAAGCCATTTGTATCCTGCAATATTTTTAATTTTGTGTATTGTGCTTATTTTATCTACAGTATCTGTCTGAATTCAGGCAAAATAAGGTTTGCACTGTGGCCCCTCCAGTGCCATCTTTGGGGGGCAATTTCTTCCTGCCCATGCCTTCCACTCTCCAAAAACAAAGCCTATCTCAGAATGTCAAATTCCCATTTTGCTGTATAATTGAGAAAATGTAAATATAAGAGACAGGAAATTTCTACTGTATCATTAGAAGTGATCCAAGGTCATTACTGTGTAATTTTTAAAAGAAGTTTATGATTTTTCATTTGAGAAAAATAAATGTGAAACAAAGTTTGATATTAGTTGATTATTTATCTGAGTATTACAATCATGACCATCAATGATGGAAAGAGGGAACTAGTCTTTCCAACATTGTGGAAATGCATCCATTGGCTACATCTTTGTACAGGGTAACTTTTTGATGCAGTTAACCCCCCCCCCCCTCCCCTCTTCATTAGAGTAAAGATTGACAGACATTGGGTGAGGTGAAAAGAAACACAAATAATTCAATTAGTAATGTATTTGGAAATTCTTTAAAGGGGGAGTGCAGTCACTTCTACTTAAATTAGTTTAGCAGATTTGTCATCTATCTGATATCTTGAAAGCATCATATCCTATCTCTTCTCTCTTTAGAAAAATGTGACGATGGTTTTTCTCCCCAGTTATAAAATCAAATTTACAATGAATAACTGCTTAGCTTACCTTGAATATACAACATGTAAGTCTCAAAATATTGTGAAAGATACTTTGAAGAGAAATGAAAAGAAAATAGTGAGATTTAGCTGTTGCTTCAAATAAGCTTTTGGTGACTGCAAATTTCACTATACCAAGCAGCATCTAGAGTGAAACACTCTCCAATTGCAAGGTGTAAAGTGTTACGTCATGGTTAGTCTAACATGAGTTAACAGTACATGCTGCTAAAATTGAATAGAATATTTTAGCCAATATTATCAGAGAAAGAGGCTTTTTCCAGGGTAAAGCTTATCTCTATAATTGCATCAGTTAATACCTTCGACAAATAAACTTGCTCTATGGACCAAAAGTCTTTAAAAGGGTTCAAACCCCCTTAACTTTATTGATCTCAAGACACCTGAACAGGAACTTCTCTGATAGATTCTGGATTAAAAGTGGTCAACTAGAGATGGCTAAAACTTGCCATTCATTTCTAGCGTCATATACTCTTGAAGTTTAGACCATTTAATTTTTTTTGTGTGTACAACATAAATGAAAAACAAAACTTGTCATTACTGTACATCAGAAAAGTACAGCAACGGCAGCAATTGCTGCTCTAGTCTTTCATTGGGATTGCTGCCAATCTTTCCTCCCCTCCCTGTGTATCTTCAGCTAAAATACAAACAGGAGAAGCCATTATTTCTGTCTTTTGTGGTCGGTGTACACTTCCAACTAGCTCCATCTTTATGTGGACATGCCCTGATGTCCATGCTTCAAAGTAGTTGCTACCTCCACTCTTCTCTTCTCCCCATCAGTCAAATCATTTTAGGTTGTGCCAGTCAAAAGGTGGGAGTAAACCAAGATTATCCTGAAACTGATTTTAGTTTTAAGCTGAATTTTTCTTTTGGTGTGTATTCAACACTTGCAGAAAAGTAAGGCAGAAAGTATGCTAATGAAATTGACTTTGAAGTGAAAACAATCAAGTCAAATTTTTTCACCAAGGTAAAAGTCTGATGATTCATACATGAACACCAAAAAGATCATATTACAAGTAATAGTGTTTTCTTTATTTTTTTCAACTCTTGCAACAAATTTAGAAAAGGGAAGCGCAACAATTTATACAAAAAACATGATCACACTGGTGAGTGTGGTTTGTTTTTACAAATCACATGGTGACACAAGACATTTTTTCATGCATAATTACTAAGAAGAAGCGTGAAGTATTGTGGTGGCCAAGAGTGTACAGCCCCTCCCCCCCCCAAAAAAAAAAGTGGGGGGGGGGGGATTCTGTGATGAGGGTTTGCACACAAGTTATTTCAAATTTCTGACATGTCTCAGAATTCTCAAATACTGAGTTAGAATTCTCAGTCACATACCAAGTCAGAATTCCAAGTCAGAATTTTAAAATACACAGTCAGAATTCCTTCCTGGATTACTATCTCTGAATGCTTTGTTCCACAGTAAAAATTCTGGGATACTGTCTCAGAACTGTAAGAATAACAAGTCAGAATCTCAGATACTTATTTTGCAACCCCCTCCCCCTCCGAAAAGAAAAAATTCACAACTTTTGTTTTGGTTGTTCTCTCTTGGCCACCATATATTCTACTTTAAAGGCAAAAGAGAATTAATTTTCTCATAAGGAGACACACTCCTTCTCACCTATAACCAACCTGTGATAAAGTTTAAATCTGAAAGTTTGTTCTACTATTGCAAATTTTTTTTTTTTTTGTGACCAAAATCATTCCAGAAGAATCCAGGTTTTACTTGGTAAGCAGCTGACCTTAAGCCAGGCCTGGAATTTCAAGGTGTGCAAGTACCACCCACTCCTTATCACTCACCTAAAATCACTGTGAGTTTTTGCACACTTAGATAAAGACTGTTAACTCTGATAAATCTAAGAGTACGGTTTAGTGAAACAGCAACCTGCCACGATCCTTAATTTCCTGATGAGTGTGATTTGTAGCTCAACTGGAAAATCTAAAATTCACAGGCCTGGTTTAAGTTGATTTTGGGGACTGCATTCATTATGATGCTGACATTTCAAGGCGCTAGTACTGTTTAATGAACGGTGTCTTAAAAACATTTAACAAGGCAGATTTCTCATCACTCCTTACTATTGATATTCTAATTGCAAAGTTTCCTTTGACCTGCTCCTCTAATCCAATGAGATTTTGTAATTTCCACCAATTTCTCTTGACAAGGTACTGCTAGTACTGCTACACAATGTTCTAACTTGTCATGACTTACCCAAATACTGTAACATTCCTATATGATGAGCCATGTTCCTGCACAATGTGGAGTACTGTTTGTCCCACATATTCATGTCAGTCACCAATCTGTGTCCTTTGTTGCATCTTAAGTTAGATGAAGTTCTACTGTTCAGTTTCTGACTCTTTGGTTTAAAGGGAAATATTGTGTTTAAAATGCTCCAACAAAAAGTACAAATTAAAAGGCTCAGACACTATCCAACATTTCAGTCTTAATCTAAAACCCCAGCAATAGCTACATCTCTTCAAAATACTATGCGCAAGAAGAGCCATGGATGTTGCATCATTTGAAATGTTGAAAGTTAGGGTAAACAAATTGTTCTTAAGCAACAAACAACTGAATTCCTATCTGTGGGAAACGTATTCCTGGAAAAGAAGGATGGAAGCCTTATTTTTGATAATCTATCACTCTGTGTCAATAAATATTAGACTTCAAAGGATGAATTTTTCTTGCAAAGCAAATGCAGTATTTCCCTTTAAGTCAGGCTGGCCATGGCTTTTTTCCATTTGTAGATCACTGGTTTGTTTCCCTGCACCATTGCAATATGCTGAGCACAAAGCACAATGGCAGTAAGTTCCATTTTTGACACCTTTGGTATGATTCAGCCAGGAGTCAAACTCCCAGACCTTCCAGCTGCAAGTCTGATGCCAAAAGCACTTGACTATGCAATTTTTTTTTTTTTATGTACATCAAAAGGCCCAATTTTAAGTTGCCAACTTTTTATGTCTAACAATGCACTGTGATCATATTACAACTTGAGGCCTGGCATCATTTTAAGTGTATTTTGAGAACAGAAGAATCTACCTTGATTTTTATCACAAATCACACACTTCTAATATATATGGGCAGAGCATACTGCCCTAAACATTCTTTGCTTCTGGTATTGCCTTATATGTGTACATTTATGCCAGCAACCATGAATGACTGATTTGTAAAACTTAGACTTGCTCAAGAAGTTAGTAGTTTATGATGAATTTTGGGAAAAACCTGTCGCATTTTTGAAACTATGCAAATTTAGGTCAGAAAAGTTACCTATAATTGCTCCAAAATGGTGACCATATTGAGTATGTAATGCTCTGTCAATGTATATGTTAAGTCAATGGCTACAATGTATTCCGACAATGAAAACAAGTAAAATAAAAAGGCCTTTAGAACTCCTAAGTTCTTCATAGGCTCAAATGTTTCACCAGCTATGGAATGTTCTACTCAAAACACAAGCTCCCCCTCCCACATTGATGGACAAAAACTAGCATTATTATGCTAGCTAGTGTACTGAGAAGCAGTTGATACCCATGTGTAACCACTGGAAGTGGGCTTGGCTCACCTATAGAGTGCGTCATGTGAAATCACTCTATAACATGTATTTGCAACCTACTGTATAATCCCCTTGGCACAGGTTACAATCAAAATCAGTACAATAGCCAACCAACCAAAGTTATGTATGGGACTACTAGAGCTACCCTTGGGTGACCACCTAACTAAGCCATTTTGCTTTGCTGCTTTGCAACTCTTTATCAAAGGTAGTTAAACACTTGAACCAGGTACATGGGTTTCAGCTACACATTGTAAAAACCTGACAATATAACCAGGCAGATATTCATTACCTCTGATTATTCCAATTTTCTCACCCTTTTTATTTCTAGCTCTTCCCACAGCAGTCTCAAACTCATCCTCATCCAAACACGATCTATCATCTAAGTTCATCGCTTTAGAGCAATACTATGGAGAGCATAAAAGGCCCTAAATGTTTCAGGAACACACTCAGAGCATACTGTGTAACACAAGCTACACTTCATTTCTATTTTTGATTTGATGTCAATCAAAGAGCTGTGCCAATTGAGAATCTTGGTAGACTCTAGGTAAAATTGTACTTAACTTGGGGCGATGAATGAGCGCCTTTAAATATTGTAGCTGTTACCATTAATTGCTGAACAAATTGCACTGTATATAGCAACATTCCACTTGGACTGCTGCTATTCTATGTTATGATGTCGAGGAAGATTTTTTTTTCAAGAGGTAGATCTGTTTACATAATGTATTGACAAAATTTCAGTGTAGACAGAAGCAATGATCGTAGTACTATTGATAGGTGTTCACACTCATATGCATTCATGGTTTTGCGAGACTGCTTTTACCTGGAAATTATGTGTTGGGTCCAACGGAAAAGCTTGCACTTGTATTCATTAGGGCTGGAAAAAGTGATTATGTCCCACAAAGGGAGTGAAAGTATTTCACAGGAAATGAGTAAAATGTCCCACAGTTCTCACTTTATTTTATGTACAGAAAAGGGAAATTTCTCTCTGAATGCAGAAATTTTCCTCCAGATGACCAATTTTCCAGGGAAAGGAAGTCTCCCAGCTTCCCAACTTTTTCCACCGATGGTACTCATGAAGAAAGTTGTAACCAAGATGAAACCACCTCTGAAACCACCTATACCCTGATACTCATGACATCGTGCTTTCCGTACAAGTCTACCACATACTACAATAATTGTGAGCTACTTCCACTGGTATACTATAGATGAATCCAGCAGGCAAGAAATGGTTAGAATTTGCTGGGGTCCATCAGCCTTAATTTCAGTTTAAATGTTTTTGATATTTTGATCAACAAGATGGCTGCAAACAATTCAAACCTCATAATAAGCAGATAAAGTTCAGGTATTGCTTTAAAGGCAACCAGGCTTGGGGTAACGGTAATCAGTAATCGTAATCGATTCCAATCGATTACACATTGTGATGTAGTTGTAATCTCAATCATTTACTTTTGTGAAAATCGCAAAGTAATTGCAATCGTAATCGATTACAATGGCAAAGTAATCGTAATCGTGGTTTCGTTTCTGATTACATTGAAGTTGAAATGAACAAAGAAGTAAAGTTACTAAACAATTTTTTCAGTGCTTGGTTCTTTTGTTAGAATGACAAAATTTAATTGTCCCTCTTTCTTGGATGTTCCAGCTTAGAATGAGTGAGAAGTGCATGGGTTCAATAATCTCTACTTTGGGAGGACTTGGTTCTGTCCAGGCTTATCTAGAGCAATGCCCATGACCTTTTTTCCAGTTGTGAGCACTGGATTGTTTTGCCTACTACATTGTTTAGGTGGAAAAAAAATGTAATAACAATTGCAATCATGATTACACTGCAGTGCAATCACAATCGTAATCACTTTCAATTTTAGCTGTAATCGTAATCATAATCGCAATCGTAAAATATGAAGTAATCACAATCGTAATTGATTACATTGAGATGTAATCCCCCCAAGCCTGAAGGCAACTGCTCGCAACAGTACAAAAAGACAAAATAAATAAGAAGAATGAGCAGACAAATGGCCAAAAATCTCAGGAAGACTAGCAATCAAATTTTTGTTCACTGTCAGCTACTTTTGTACGTGTAAGACTTTTACTTTGTGTCCATCTCCTCAGCCTCATCCTCCAAGATATCGTCATCATCATCATCACCAGCAACACACTCCCACAAGTCTTGAAGCATATTAGCTGTTGATAAATGCAGAATAAAGTCAAAGTGTACAAATATATATATATATATAATGTAATTAAGTTCATAGACAGGGTTTACCCTTGGTTTTAGGGATGCCACTGAAATTCTCTTCTGCGTTTCGATGCATCCTGTTGGAATGCATCTTACGGGATGCATCTTAATCTAGGGCGTCGCAACGCCCATTGTTCACCGCTGCTGGCAGTTCCACAACCTCGAACAACAGCCATTCCTTAATTCCAGGGCGCTGCTCTGTTGCTCTTTTGTTGCCGTGCTGTACACACTAATCCAATTGAACACAAAGCAAATGCCGACGCATTGCAGCGAGGGTATTAGAATTCATTCATCATCGACACAAGCACGAAGATAGCTTTTCAGAGCACTAAATAACGATCGGAAAAGTCTCCCCAACTCTCTAGCAAAGAGCCGGGGGGGGGGGACGCTGATAGTTCGTTGCTTACTTGGAGCTGTTTGTACACAATACTTCACGAAGTACAGCTTATATAAATTATGATTTAACATGTGGTAGCATTGAAATACATATATTGAAACATGGGTGCAAATACTGAGACAATAAAACACCTCAAACAACTGCAACTAACTGCAATAGCACAAATTTTGTTACGAGAGTACAAATTAAAAGTTACTCTCTGTAAACTTGTAGGCCAATTAAAGTGATTATTCTTCAAAAATTTCAGTCTGAAATGAGCTTCCTCCTATTACCTTTGACTCATCCATTCTCAGTGAAGGGGTGGAATTAAGTAATTACCTTTTCCACTAAGTTTCAACCGATCAAATCAACATGATTTGGCCAAGTGCACTTGCCGGTGTTTACCGATGTTCCGTATCCAGTTGAAATTATAAAGGAAACTATTACACATGGTCTTGCCTCCTCTTATCTGTAAGCCATTCCCGGCCTAAACCTCACTTGAATCAAGTTCCCAACTTCAGGGAAGTTTAAGATATATTGTAGGTATGACTCTTTGTGAATTTGACTTAAAGCAAACGTTAGTAATGGCCAGTGTTTGCACCGGGTAGGAATTTCGTAGCTGGGTACCCGAACCGTTTTACCCGTCAGGTACCCGGGTACTCGACCTTACACCTTGCAACATATTACAAAATAAGTACATAGTATGCACATACTTTAGAGTCATGACTCGACCCATTGGCCTTTTATCTCTAATCGGGTTGATTTGACAACAGTATGTCACATTTTACTTCATCTACAATGTTCCGTTTGTTCGTAACATTGTGACTTTAAAAATCAGACTGGAATTTAAAACTTGATCACAATTCAGAGCCGTTAACAGGTTAAGATTAGTTTCTGTGGCTTTTGTCCAGTGTGCAATGTCTGCATCGGAACCAAAAAAATAACTCACGGCTTGTCACTGCAACTTGTGTACCGTTGCTTTCTTGGTACGTTTATGAAGAAATCAACTATCTGTTCGTTCGTGGTAATGACAGTAAAAAACTTTCTAATACATTTCCTGGCCCAGATTTCACCCGTACAGTACCCTTAAAAATGTACGGTAATATACGGCAGTGACCGTAGACCTGCGAACGTTCGTTCGTTGCATGGATGCTTTGTGTTTGATGTGTGCATTGGAGTAGTGACGTCACTTTGGCACACTCCACTTTGGATGGGGGATACAGAAAATATGGAAAAATATTTTGCTCTGTGTTTGCCATATATTTAGGAAACCTTGGGCGTAAAAATTTTGCAAATAGTTTAAATAGCAATAAAAAAAAAAAAACGGGCAATATGAAGGTAGGAATCATTTTAGTGTTCAAGTTAGTAACAGGATAGAAGTAAATGGAAAGAAGATTTTTTTCGTGTACATGGCGTAAAATACCCCTTCAAAGGAATGCGTACGATCTGAAATCTGATGGAGTGAATTTTGCTTCAGGAAAAAATTCTCTTCTCAAAATACGAAGTTTAAGCGATTGATTTGAGACAATATTTTTGTGGTTGATATTGAAATATGTGCATACATTATGTAGACATAACTGTATTACTAAAGCTTATTTTTTAGATCATTAAATCATGTCATGTCATGCATGCTCATTTGCCGACACCCACGCTATCGTGGCCTTATTAGGAAAGTAGCGTACTGGCGGAGGCGGAGTCCAACGTAGGTTCATTCATAAACCCTGCTGTTGAGGTTGGAACACCCCGTTTAGCCCCTTTAGGGAGCACAACTCCTCCGGTAGTAAATGTTTGGTTTTCGCCCCTTGGCTCTTCGCGAGAAAGTCGAGGGGACTTTTAGAAAAAAGGTTGGAACACCCTTCAGATTCCTGTCGGAAACAAAATTCCATCAACGTGAGTAAATGGCATTATTTTGGTGCTCACAAGATCCTAGTATTTCATACAAAACACAGGCTCATTTTGCTTTGTGATAAAGAACCAACCCAACAATTCTAGTGTCTTAAATTATTCGTCAATATTCACGAAATCAACAACGATCACAGTTCTTATGCACGAGGTCATTTTCCGTTTTATAACGTGCGTTGCACATAAAGTATTTTGATACTCTTGTCACGAGAATTTTCTAGATAGGCCGGCAAACGTAGCATATAGCATGCGCATGACCCCCAGCCAACTCATTTGCACACTTCGTTGAAAACTAGTAATAATTGCATGCACTTTACTGCACACACCCGACGGCCCACTAACGTTAGCCTGCATACGTACATAGATCTACCCACAGTATTGTACTTTGCTCTCTGCAAGGCTGGGGGGAAATAAAACGTGTCAAAACATGCATTTCACAGTCAGACAGTGCACAATGCCTCAAACCATGGAAAGCTCTCTATATTGCAACAATTAAATTTTCGGCAAAAGCTGAACGCATGTCTTTTTTGTGGGAAGGAGAATGATCTGGGTCCCGGGCCAAAATTGAAATGTAGTGGGGATATTGCGAATGAGTTTTAGGCCCATAGGCTAGGAGTACAGCGAAATTAGGTCATGGATCGGAACCAAGTACCCCGCAGTGGAATCTAACGGGATTGTTATCAGTGTTTTTCACCTTTGAACACAAAAAGTGTCTTGTGCTCAGCAGAAATGGTAAGACTCTGTTTTGAATTTTAAATGAAGTATTTGTAAAATGTCTGACATTAGGACTGAAAATTTTATAAGAGTTTTTTCACAAAAAAAAAAAAAAAAAGAAATCTAAAGGCAGTTATTCAGCATTCCAAACAGTTCCAGTTCTCCCAACCTTCTCACCTCTAGCCCCGCCCACAACTGTATTGCATTCACCCTTAAGGCCTGTACACACGAGCAACATTTGTAAAACATTCTCAAAACACTTCACCTGCAACAAACCCAAAACATGCTTGTTTTCGGTTTGTTGCACAGTGTAGACAGAGTAAAAACAATTTGAAAACATTTTGAAAATGTTTTGAGAATGTTTTGAAAAGAATTGACAGGATATTTCTTTTGCAACATTTCCAAAACACTTTCAAAACATTCGGTATACCCTGTCTACACTGCGCAACAAACCGAAAACAGCTTGTTTTGGATTTGTTGCACAGTGGATGTTTTGGAAATGTTTTCAGAATGTTTTGCAAATGTTGCTCGTGTATACAGACCCTTATTAATCCCAACTGCTACAGCAGTTTGTTGCCCCACCCAATTGTAAGTGTAACAGTAAGCTGCAGTTTTGGAGTTTGATCATGTCGATCAACGAGTTGTGTAGTTCGGAAAATAAATTGTCCGGGTTTTGTATTGGATGGACGGGGATAATTAGATAGGTTTACAGTTCGAGTTCGTTAAGTATATCGACGGGACCCTGGAACATGCGCTTGGTACTTGAAAGAAAAAAACCAAAAAGATATCCGCTTAAAAACGTAGAAAAGGCTGGAAAGTTTGTCCACAACAGGCCATGAGTCCTTGGAGCTTTGTGGCTCAATTATTTTCGTTTCAAAGCGAAGGTGCGTGGGATGGATTTGCCATGCAGTTTACATTTTTCTTGACATGACACTGTACAAACAGTTTAACCACCTGTGCTCATAAAACATTCCGAGCTGTGACTATAACATGCTTTGAAATTTGTGAATTGGGTGTGTGTGTGTGGGGGGGGGGGTTGTCATAATATTCGACAAGAGAAGGTCTAATCTTTTTGAGCGAATTTTCAGACTTGCTGACGTTAGGCATATTGGCCTATGGCAATCATTGGTATTCCAAAATCCCCGGTTACGATCGATCAGCTTATGTATTGCATAAGTTCTTTTATACTTAATCCCTTGGCCAAAAGACATTTGTCAATAATGTAGAAATGGAAAGAGAAATAGACAGAACACCACACAAAACATTTTTAGATCAAACTTGACCGTTTATTTTCCGACTTTTTTATTTTTAAGAGCCATTCGTCTTCGGTTGTACATCGCGCTTCCGCACGGTAAAAACTGACCACAAAAAGTGCGAACAATTGTGTGAATTTCCATCACAATTTAGCGTTCGAATTTTTGTACGGTTTTCGATAGCGTGTGAAATCTTGGACGGACGGGGAACGCGGCACAATTGATAAAAAAAAAGCTTGGCATTTGCATTATTCGGAATTCTACGGGAGTTATACGCTAAGTATACTGTATTATATGGGCTAACATTCCGAAGGCCTAAACTATCGCTAGTTAAGCCTAACGTTATGCCTATCTATACTGTGTCATTTGCAGTGCCTTGAGTTTCTACGATGGTTTGAAAATTCGAGACAAATTAAGCCTCAAGTTTTTTTCCAGAGTTGATCAGATCACACCTGACCATTTCTGCGATAGAATTGCAGTGCTATCCTCGATACTTCGGAAAGCCTTTCCTCCTGGTACAAGCGCTATTGTTCGTGGTAAGCTGATTAGCCTATAATCCTTTAAAGCCGATGCATCGCTTCGCAGTGATTACGTACACAATGCTCCCCGTTTCACTGCATACAGTGCAGAGGCTGTGTAGAGTGCCTAATCTGGACGCATTTCCGATGCCAACGCATCGCCGACGGGACCCTTTGTGTTTACGTCGGTATGCATCGGAAATGCATCGAAACGCATAAGAGAATTTCAGTGGCGTCCCTTAGTGGTTGTGAGGTGGTACCACAGACTTCCTATACATGGAGAGAATATACTGCTCCTAGATTGTCATCACCATACCTATGATTATAGGGGTAGCAAGATGGCTGTCTGCTATGGTCTTGTGAATAAATTTTGGATTTACTAGAGTAGTTAAAAACAATGGATTTTGCAAGGAAGTTGAAATATTTTCGAAATAACACAAGGTAACGTCAAAATCACTACACGTTTTGCAGAAAAATGATTGTTTCTCATTCACATTAAACTTTTGCTTAAAATATTACAGAGTCCTTGTCTAATCATACACATTATAGACTCAAGGCAGCCATCCTGGTGTGCCTTTTTTGTCCCAGATGGTGGGGACAACCTATGGATAGGACATACGCGTTACATGCCCTCTCCTTGTATATACATATATATGTGAAGTGGGTGGTACTAATCCAAGGGGGCCAAATGATGCCAGCATTGACACCATTATGGAGAGAGCACTATCACTTTTTCAATAGCTAGTATAGTGTAGGAGGCATTGAAGCAGTTTTCTGTGAGGTGGTGGTTGAAATCTGTGAGCAGGCTACCTCACAAAAAGAATGTCAGGGGAAACCCAGCATAGAAAAGAGTTAAGTCCATTTTACAACTTACATCATAACATAAATCCACATATATAGTGCAAGTGTAATGTGTATACTTAATGGCCACACCTGTAGGACTGATTAGAATGGTGGAAGAACAGCCAAGGTATTGAATGATGTTCAGCTCAATGGTCCCTCTCCATGTAAGGGTTAAAGGGGTTACTGTAAAGTAGCTTGTCATGACATGTCAAACAAGTAGCATGTCAAACTACTACAATCTGGATAGATTGTCTCAACAGCAGGGCTAGCATCAAGAAGATGAATGATTGAAGCTTTGAAAACCTATCACTATAAAAAAGCACATTGCTATTACAATAAGCGAGTTCAGTAATTCATTTAAGTGACTAAGCACATGGCTGGGATAAACAGACTAATCCTGCAACCAAATTTGAGTTTACGTGAAAATTTTCTAAAATCATTCTTTCTTGATCCATATATAACATAAGGAGGAATCATTAGTAAGGTTTAGTGCAGTGGATTGTGTCTAAATTGTCATTCTGGTGTAAAAAATTTGTATTTTGATCTGCCGCAAAGGAGGACTGAGACCTGCATTTTGGTTCGAGTTGGCTATACAGTGACACATACAAGTACTGAACGCTGTACAGTATGTGCTGATCTCGGTTTGTGCATACCATGCTGTGACCCACCATGCGACAATGAATTCCTGAATAATGGATACTTACTCTCATTCTTATCAATGATGGAAGAGTTTTTCATGAATTGAAGGAGACGGACGACAAGTTGCACCAGTTCCATCTCTGTTTCTATCTTCAGCTCAGACAGAGCTCTGGTTTGCAGAGCAACAGTGTGTAATAGCAAAAGGCCTTGCTTCAGAAAAAGTGTCCTGTCAAGATCAATATGTCATACCAACAATTGAGAGAGATTGCCAAAAAAAGAAAAATTAAAAAATACTTCATGCATGCATGCCAAAATACAGAACAAAAACCCTGACCTTAGTGAGGTAGGAGTGCAACATTACAAATTACACCAACACCATTGCAGACAGCTGATTTATGAAAAAGTAGGCTAGATTAGGTCAGGCTAGGTTACAGGGAGTTCTATACCTCAGTTTTTAACCAACAGGTTTAAGCCAGGCAGGTGACAGCCCTTTTATCTGGTTGTGGCTAAATGGCTTCATTTCCCTTCTCCACCCCTTATGCTGAGCACCAAACTCAACAGCAGGTTTCATTTTTGAAGTCTTCAGTATGACCTGGCCAGGATTCACTTGAGCTCCAGAAGAAGTACCATACATGCACAGGGACAGCAAGTGCCTCAGTTGAAACAAAGTGTTAGAATTTATGCATACAAGTGGAAAATATTTTCCACATAGATTTATAACTTCCTCTGGAGTGTTAAAAAATAGTCATTTTGTCCATGCACAAATATTCAATTTCAATGTCTCAGAAATCTTAAAACCCAATTTCTGCTCATAGCTTCTGTTAGATGATGTTTAACAGCTATCTCGAACCAATTGGTTAAGTCCGGCAGGCCAAGGCATTTTTTCGACTTGTGGCTCACTGGCTTGTTTTCCTAACTTCATTGCTTTTCCTGAGCACCAAGCACAGTGACAGATGGTTCTGTTTTTTTTAGTATTTGGTATGAGGCACCCAGGAGTTGAACTGCAGACCTCCTGGCAACAGCTATAGGAACTCCAAACCATCCATGCAGAATGTCCTTACATGATATCTGGTGCAACATATGCTCTTTTTTTTAAGTTAAAGTTGTCAAAACATTTTTCATATTTGTGGCAGATACAAAACAAACATTTGCAATAGCTAAGGGAGGAGGTGGGGGCAGCTACTGATTGCAGTATACTAAATTTTGAACACAGGAAGTTAATATTTCTATTAATAATAATGGTCTTGAACTGAATATATATTTGGGGTATTTTCTAGTTTTTGGTCAAATACAGAAAGTAAACCTATAGCTTGTAAATCAAAGGTTTATTCCACACTTTTCAATTTTAATTACAATCAGATCAGTGCTTCCCAAATTCTTAGACTCCCATTCCCCCTAAATGATTATGCTATCTCCTGGTACCCATTCACCCACCATAAATAAAGAACCAACACCAATGCACTGGCATGATAAATTTTTGACTTCATGTTTATACTTTATTAATGCAGTCTCCCACCACCTTTGATTATTACACCAACCATTTTTTTCACAAATTGTCAAAGAGGCCACTGCGGTGTTTGCTGGGGCCCCTTTGATTTCTCTATCCTGTCATTCTTCACTTGGAATAAGGGCTGCAGCTATGATGGATATAAAGGTGAAAATGTTGGGAGATATTTAATTTAAGACTACCTCAAACTGAGGTGAATAGACCACTGAAGAAAGTTGAATAAGCTGAACAGCCAGAGTGAATAGGATTAGTTGGGGCCTATTCACTTCAGTTTGAGGCAGGCTAACATGAAGTATACACCACAATGTTGGCCTCATTAGGCTTGACTCTCCCTTGGGGGAAGGAATGTCTTTGTGGAGCAGAAATCCTTGAGGACCAACATTTGAATTTTGCCCTTCTGTTCTTGGCCACAGAGTTCGTAAGCCAGACAGGATCTTTACAGCTTAATTTATGACATTCTGTGGAGCAGCCCCAACAGTCCTTTTCCATTTGTGGTCTGGATTGTTTTATCTAAGTTCTTTTTTTAAAGTCTTTGATAAGACTTGACCTGGGAATCAAACCTGGGTCTCCATGTCAGATGTGGATATGCTACCCCTAGACCAAACATGCAATATCTCTTGGCTAGAGAGTTCGACAGCTTTAAAAAAGTGTCTCCCTATTGTACAGTCCCCAAAACTAACTGGATTAGGATACAGAACCCCACTACCAACCTCCTATTCACCTATGTAATCCCCACTTGCAACTAACCCTGGTAAACTAACAGCACCAAGAGTGAGAGAGGGCACTCTTATTCTTCACAACGAGGAGCAAGGACACCCTCGGTCTTCCTCTTCTCCTCGAACAAATAGTGAATAGGAGGTAAGTAGAGGGATGATGTAGATTCATTATTTTACTACTGCTCTCTCTTCTATGAACTGACAATTTCCTGACACCACTAGAAGTTAGTTAGTTAGTTAGACTGAGTTTTATGGCCCAGTTTCCAACCTATTGGTTCAAGTCCAGCCGGCCACGGCCGTTTTTCGTGTTGTAGCTCATTGGCTTGTTTTCCCTACTCCATTGCTTATGCGGAGCATCACGCACAATGGCAGCAGGTTCCATTTTTAGAGTCTTTGATATGACTCGATCTGGGAATGGAACCCTAGAAATGTTTCACTTCTTTACACCTGCTTTATTTCATTGTCTTTTCTCTCAAAGATCCAATCAATCTCAATACTTGTTCTAATGCTTAAAATTCAGAAAGCAGCCAAAAATTCACACTTTGTAACAATATTTTTACATGAAGGTATAGTAGTGTACACCATGATGGGTTCAATTTACAGAGAAAAGCACCAACAAAAAGGAAAGAAGGGCTAACAAACCTTTGAGGGGAGTTATTCTTTTCAGCTTTCTTTAACTCTTCAAATAGCATGAAAACAACTGAACCAACAACCTGTCAAAGAGAAAAAAAATGCAGTATATATAACAATGAACAATCACATGTAAAGTCAGTGACCATAACCTGCTTACACTTAACTCACCAGGTACATATTACATTAGTTCTAAATGATCTTAAGTAGATTTTACACCTGGCCAATTTCCTTCTATTGGTATTCAATCTTTGCTGGCAGAAGTAAGACCTGAGTCACTCTAAGACATCTTAATCTTGAAGCAGCTTGCAGCTCCTCATAACAGGTCCGAATTCTTGGTGGTAATTTTGTTAATGTTTGAAAATTGGGCTCAGGGTTGACATCTCATAGCTAACTTTGGAAGTCATAGATCACTTGGGGAATTCATAAGTGCACTGTATACAACTAGGGGATCTCTTTGGCAGTGGTTTACCACAGGTGTGTTCCCAGTTTTATCCGTATTGCCCTAAAAGTTTGCTTTTAGTTGCATATGAACTTTCCAAGTAGATTACAAGTTTGTTGTACAGCTTACTTATTTGCATATTTAAAAAAAAACCATATCTAACTTATATCTAACTTATCAATATATTTCATAACTAACTCAGCAAAATTGTGTCTCAAAACACTCATTAAGAAAGCATTTTCTGCCCATTACTTTAAAATCTACATAAATTACCCCAATTATAATCCCACTTTTTGTGTTTTCTCTTTTTAATTTTTTTTTTTGATCTACTCTCTGCTCAATAAAGGTACTAGTTACTTAAAATAATTGCAACATTTGCAGGTCAAGAAAAACATGAAGGAAGGAAGAAAACATCCAAGACTACAGTCAAAATTGATCAAAATGGCAACTGAACTTTTTTCACATGTCTTTCATCTTTTAATTGACATATATTCTGTGAAAGGAAGTAATCTTTCATGGTACTCCAGCTCCAAACCACGAGTTTCACAAGTTCTTATTAAACTGGTTTAAACTTGTTCCACTCCTTGACAGAAACACTCTATGTGAGAGAGTTGCTTTAGTTCACGAATTACCTCATAACTGCACTGGCAATTGGTTTCCACGAGCAAAGATTTTCCACTGACACCACTGGCCACAATAGTCAATAAAAGGTCGATGATCTGTTTATGAGAAAACATAAATACTGGTTGGATGAAGGCCAAGACAGATACAGTTTTTGTTTTCTTCAAATGTGCTACAAATCACTTTCCTCCTTAAATCCAACAGTTTGGTCGGGTGCTGTTTAAAGCTTTATTCAATTTGAAGGAAGCCTTGAAAATACATACACTGTGTTGAGCTGAGTAGTTAGGACCACAAAGCCAAAGAGCTAAGTGAAAAATTTTGGAAATTTTGCTTTTTGATCTCTCGTGACCTCAGATGATAGTCTTGGAAATTCTTGGGAAATTTGACCTTTCGATGGCTGGCAATACCCCAAAATGTGCACACTGTGTTGGACTGAGTTAGGACAGCCTTTTTTATCGTAGAGAATGTTTTCAGTCAGACCAAATGAAAACATACTCTGACAGAAAGGTTACCCTTACTAAGGACCTGGGTTGATGTTTGTTGACAAGGTTGGTTGATAGAACATATTCTGACAAAACAAAGACATACACATTGGGAAGTGCAATATATCAAATTTAATTTGAAGTCAATGAAAGGTATGAATTTATTTCAAAATACTTTACACCTTTTCTAACCAGAGCAGAAGCTTACAATCATGAACGGAACCTTTGAATGTAGATCTACTTTCTTATTTGCACATTGTTACTTTACGACAGGAAGTTGCTTTAAAAATCCTCTTTGACTGAAACAGTTAGGCAGTGCTAACCCCCCCCCCCCCACTGAAATAGATAACATGACTGCATGGTTCTTCCAAGGTGCCAAGCAACATGTAATAGTTCATTACATTAAAACAAAACAAGGATGAAATATTCATCAGTCCAAATCCATACTTAGGCTGAAAAGCATGTTTAGGAATGAGCAATGCCTAAGATTCAAACTGTGACTTTGATGGATCAAACCTGGGGGCCGTTCCACAAAGGGTTACGCACAATCTTAAGTTTGATTCACCATACTTAAGCCAACAGAAAATCATACTTAAGATCGTGCGTAACTCTTTGTGGAACGGGCCCCTGGCCCTCCTGGGTGAGAGGAGATGCTCTACAACTTAACAAAAATTGGTTTTTGATGTCCCCTTCTCCTTAAATCTCCTCTGCATAGGTTAGATAGTTAGTTACATGGAGTTTTAAGGCCCAGTTTCCAACCTATTGGTTCAAGTCAAGCACGCCACAGCCTTTTTTTTTTCCTATCCCATTGCACAACGGTAGTAGGTTCCTCATTTGCATAGGGGGATATATCAAGATACTAGTGTTGTGTAACCTTAGTTATCACTTTCTGTCAAGTTGCACCAGGTAGGAGATAAGTTGCCAACAAAAAAGAATGTCTGAATTCAGGCCATAGTTTTCAGAAATATGATGATAAAACTTGAAAAAGTCAATGAGAATGAAGCACTGAAGTTTTAAATTTGATAAAAGGGAGGGTGCTGCTATTTAGTTCTTACCAATGAAATATAAATGGTTGTCCATCAGGCAACCAACTCTAAACTTCTTCTCTGAATTCTGGTTGTCCCTACAGAATTTTAGTTGTCCCAGACAACTGGGCAACCATGAAAGTCAAGCCCTGCTCATCGTTGCTGTGTTGAAGACAGGCACATGGCTCTACATGTTTACAAGGACAGATTGATTCACTCTTTGTATGAGGGTGTTGAACCAAAGCTACATAAGTATTCATTTAACATCTTTAAGAATCTTACCCCTTGTCTCAAGGACGTATTTAACATCTTAAAGAATCTTACCCCTAGTCTCAAGGATGTTTTTAACATCTTGAAGAATCTTACCCCTAGTCTCAAGGACGTATTTAACATTTTAAAGAATCTTACCCCTAGTCTCAAGGACGTTACATCATCTTCTTCATCATCAGTACTTGGACTCTGTAAACTTTGGCGATAAATATGAAGCAATGGGCACAAATCTGAAATATAACAAGCAGCAGATGTTGTTGAACCATTCTTAAGCATTACAGTAAAAAAGATGCATCATCCTACCATTTTTTTCTGACCAATGAGACTAGTTCCTCAGACTATACACGTTAGTTAGATGGAGTTTTACAGTAAAGTCCAGTTTCTAACTGATTGGTTTAGGTCAAGCTGGCCATCGCCTTTATCTGGTTGTGGTTCACTTGCTTGTTTCACCTACTCCATTGCTTTATGCTGAGCACCAAACAACAAATGGCAGTAGGTTCCCTTTCCACATATGAAGTGATTATCATCATTCCTATTATAATCTTTACACAAGGCAAACGAGTGAGCAGTCAGCCGATTTATTCTTACAGCCTTCAATGGTAACATGGAAAGTGAGGAGAGCCTTATATCTAGCCAACTATTGCCATGTGACCCTTCAGTAAATAGGCTAGTTACATGCAAATTAATGAACTGCTACTCATGTGCATTAGGCACCATATCAAAATATCACGCTGCAGCTGCCTTAACCAAGCTGTCACACACTGCATCCTGTCTTGTTTGCTAAACACAAAACAAGTTTCTTTGGTAATATATAGTCAACACAGCATGGCTGCAGATTCTCCAGCTTTGCTGAGGTAGGTGCAGCTGTATTGATATGGTGTCTTACTGACATCATCTGATTACTTCTCTGTCAATTCTTCTGCTTACCTACAAATGTGTATAACTACATGTTTCAACACTATTACCATGGTTTGCAAATTGTGGGCAAAAATATATATGGTTCATGATTTAATGATTATTGTGTAGATAAACAATAAATATTGGTGTGCAGAGAATTTGAAAATGTGCTTTGAGTACAGTCATAGCCTGCTATGAAAATGTCAGTATTTGCACAAATGCTGATATCTCAATATTTTTAAACCCTAACTAAATCAGCATGAGGACCGGAGTCAGATTAGGTAAGGTTGAAAGTATTACAGGTATGAATTTTGGGTCAAAAAGAAGCAGGGGGCAGGGTGGTTGCCAACCCAATTCAATAGAGATTATGCATGTGAGGTCAGTGCATTTCACTGGATGGAAATGATCAAAGGCAACCGTTGTGTTACCAAAAGCGCACACAACAGCACCTCAGTAACAATTGCTGCACTATGGACGCCAGGATGGAAAGACAGAGAAATTTGCAACGCACTGACATAGTTCCATAAGCCCTATAGCCAGCTAATTATCTGAACTAGCATGTATAACTCACCCAAAGTCCCATGCCAACCCAACTCCCAATGAAATTCACATCCTTTTTATTGTATGTGTATACATTTTGAGAGACAATTCTGAATAATTTACACACTGGTCTGAGAGAGCAAGTTTGGCTTTGTGCCAGTCCAGGGTCAGGGCCAGTGTTGGTTAGGCCCAACTGGCATTAAAAAGTATGAAAACAACACTGGGTGTTGGAACATACAGGTTAACCAAAACATCTCACAGCTTTCTTCATTATATTGTCACTACCTTCGTAAAAAGCAAAAAAAATCACCTGACTGAGTACAAATGGACTGATGCGCAGCAATAGAGGAAGTAGCTGTAACAGCGTGTAGCTTGGTACAGAGAGTGCTGTGGGATGATAATGCCAGAGACAGACTACCATGGACCAAAAAGGGGAGGCACCTGGATAAAGAAAGATGGAAAAATCTTGATGTAGAGATTCCTGGAACTGCTTGTTTAGATTGGACAAGCCATTTTATACTTCAGAGGAGTACAATAAAGCTATGAAAATATAACTGTTCATCATTCAGCTATGTCTGTTATTGGCATGGAAAAGCATGGAATGAGAATACTTATTACATACACATATGGTTGTCAACAGTGGCACAGTGGCAGCACCAAAATGTCAAAATTGGGGGAATATTACAGGCAAAGGATAATGTTGGGGGGGGGAAGCAAAAAATTTAGGCCACAGCACCAAACAGAGCCCAAATTGCCCATTCATGAGGGTGGGGGTCAAGGGGTAGAACCTCAAGAAGCTTGAAGGATTTAGCATACCTCTAGAGGAAAAATTAAGTCTCATGAGAGGTAAATTGTTTATTTCATCAGTTAACCCAACTCATAACTGACCTAGCTTTGGGGTGGGGACAAGTGCACCCTCTTGCCCTCCCCCTGTGTTATGCCGCCAATAGTTTGTAAAGATTTGGGGCACCTGAAAATATGGAAACTTGTATAAATCAGCCTTAGAGGATGACCCACGGTTCAGTTAATCACAAAAAACCCAAAGCTGAACACTGTCAATTCTGGGATTTTCTCAAGATTGGCTTGAAGAGAATCAGACGAAAATGAGTAGTCCTTAGAACTTTAAATTCATAGCTGAAAATTCATCAGAACCAAGAAATCTTCAATAAAAGCAAAGAGAAAGCAAGGAGAAAAAAAAAGACAGGAAACATGAAATTGTGACCAACAATCTTGGACAAAACTGTTTGGGGCACTCACAATATTCATAAAGCCCAGTTAGAAGGCTAACATGAGACCCCCACTCCCCTTCCCAATGTTGCATCAAAAGAGTGGCTGTGTGCCTTAAACAGCATAACTGTGGTCAACACTGGAAAAGGGTTGGTAAAATGTCCCAACCAGTTTGGTCCAAAATTATCGCCTTATTCTGTCCTTTTTGATCCTTGGCTTACTCCTTTGCTCCTTTCCAGACCATGGAACTACACTTCTTCACAAATGCTGTGATGTCTCATGCTAACATAGAGTACATGTACACCTTATGCATATGATGTCACAGAGCCAAAAGTATGCCCTCTTTTGAGGGAAAAACAAACCCACACAGACAAATACAGGCAGCTGATTTTTCAACCAGTTGAATGCGTGTGAAGTCTGCTACACGTGCAGGGTGAATTCTTGTGCGTGCAGCCACATGTTCCATTGTTTTGACCCAAAGGAAGATGTCAGTGTGTCATCAATGCATATTCATTTTAGTGTATCTCTGTTCTCTATACATTTGTTGTAGACACCATGTTCACTAATAAGTGTATAATGTGTGATCCATTCTGCCAAAAGCAGGGACAAAATATTGTTACAAGCAAAGTGCAGTTGAACTGAAAAAATAAGGGCAAATTTTGAAAATAGCTTATTGTTGAATAATTTGTACAGGAAAAATTGGAAACTTGTCCAAAATTTTGGAAAAATACATTTGCTGTGATTAATATTCAATATTTCATGTACAAAATGGCCACTTAACATCATAATTTCCTCAGAACTGTATATTGTGCAATGCAGTGGCATATGCAGGATTTCGAAGGTGGGGGGCACAACCTGTGATTCCCTCGACTGGCACAGATTTTTATGACCCGTTTTTGCTTTTCTGCACTTCAGTTGGCATACTTGTGCTATCCGAGTTTTGAGGACCTTTTCTTTTCTTTTTTTTTTTTTGCTTTGACAACCATTTTCTGGTGGTTAAGGTTTGAATGCTCAGTGTATCTCTCCAAACTTCAACTTTTCATCTTCCTCTCAAACCCATCAATCCCCTGACTGAGTGGTTTTCCCCCGACTGACTTCGGAGGTGGGGGGGAACCTGTGCCCCCTTGGCCCCCCTTTAAACAAGCTACTGGTGCAATGTCAAAATGCTGAAAAGTGCCATCAATTAGAATACAAGAGTACCATACAAAGAGCTTAGGTATCTTTCCAAGCTTATAAAACGATCTCTACAAAAGTGGACATAACATTTTGAAGGCACGTCCCTGATTTTGGCAGAATGGGACACGTGGTAATGTGACAATTTCAAGCAACAGTTAAAAAATGCCAATGAAGCAGTCAAATGATGCATCTAAAAAAATACTATTGAAACAGTCAAATGATGCAATCTTACCACTTGACATGAGATTTAGGACAATTTCTTGATAACGTACAGACTACCTTCCATCCAAGTTCTCTAAGCTTCAGACTAGGGTGATTCTTCACTGGCTTAGATTTCAAGACCAACTGTAACAGCTGTAAAATACGGCAAGGATCTTGGCTGAAAGGGTTCATTGAACTTTGGCATGATGGGATGGATGATGAAGACCTGCTGCCAGTCTGAGTGGACTAGTGAAAGAAAGCAGATTAAAAAGGAATAAAAATTGATTGAACTGATTTATAACCAATTTGGAATGTAACATACCTAACCAAATCTACTGTCACAGGCAAAGGAATGGCACTCATCCATCCATCAACTGACCAATGACCATGACACAATACTGATAATTAAGAACAGCATGCAATTGGACTTAATCACACTGAAATGTTTTTTTTTTCTGCACTGCCTTACAACACAATTTCATCAAATGTATGACAACTGTACATTGTCAAGTACATACAGGGGGTGTATACTATAAATATTCAAAATGTATGCCAAAGCACTACTAATGTTCAAACATCGTTTGGTTCAACTGACTTCCATTTCTTATCATTACTGTGAATATTTTTGCCCCACTCCCATGCTGTCTCATCACATTGACACCAATTTACAAATAATTTCCTTGTTGATAGTGGAAGCAATATAAATGTTTCACTTATATTGGAGAAAGAACAATAGTAAACATTGCAATTTGACTGCACCAACACTGCATGCAACAGCTCAAAACAACTGTTCATCACAAACAAGTACAAAAGTGTATTGAAAAAGGATACTGAAAGATGCACCGAAGAATTAGTTTTTTACAAAACTGAATTTTTCTCCACTTAACTGACATTAAATTTGGCCATGTTGCCAATCAAAAAGACACAAAACATTGTGGGTATACAGGTGAGTTTCCCTTTAAAAATGAAATAAAATTAAATCAAAAAAAAAAAAAATAAGGGTACTTGTTTATTTCACCAGAGACTTGTCTATGGGGGTCAATGAAATGTCACTTTTTCATGACAATGACCTATTGAAAGTCAGGAGTAGAAACAAAGTATTGGGCACATAAGTAAAATGAAAGTACTGGGGGGGGGGGAATGTACACCTTGCCTGCATCTAACCAACCAACTCTGGCCATGGCCTCTTTTCCAGTTGTGGCTCACTGGGAGGTCAAAGCATTTTAAGAGTACAAGTAGGAATGCATGGAAACAAGTATTCTAAGATAATAGCAACCCAATGGGCAGTAATACATTTGAAAAGAAAATTTATTGAAGCCTATATTGGTTACAATGATTCTAGTAAAGACTTTTTAGCCTTCGACTAAAAATTTCATTTTGCAACATATGCCTGTCAAAGTTACTTCTAAATTTGTTCTAAACATATCAAGAATTTTTCGAACCAGCACTCATTTCTTTCTCCTAGCTGTAACCCTTGCTATTAAGCTGCAGGAACCACAGAGCTAGTTGTGAAGTGAGAGGGCTAATCATCAAAGTGGCCCAATAAACTTCCAAGAATATTGAAGTCCCAAGTCATGGAGGTGACCTATTATGCCCACAGCAGGAAAAAAAAAAAACATGGTAGTCCCCTGCCCCAAAGGTCCCTTGGTCTACAACACTTATAGACCAATTTTCCTATTGTTATTAAAGGCATATTCTGGTGGCCTTTCACCTGGGTGTTGTAAGAAAAGCAAAAATATTCTTCACCATGTCCTTCAAACCCTGTCTAAATACCATTTTCCTAACTCAAGATATCTCACTTTAAAGATTGGTTATTTTTGTTACGAAGTACTTCTGCTCTTCAACAAAGCATCTGGAAGTTATGTAATATGGGCACATTGCCTCAAATTCCTTTTGTTTTTCTTTATAACTGAACGTCCTGTTTATCCTTGAAATTTGGTTCTGTTGGACTGTTTGAATATCTTTTCCTGCAGATCTAGCATTACCCTTCACCATATGTAGAGTGCAACCAACAATGTTGCTTAATATGCCTGCAGCAAAATCACTATTATAAATAAATTGAAAGCAATGTCAAATTAATGTGCCCCCGTTACATGACAGATTATCCATGATGCACCAAAGCTCAAAAAAAATTGCATTACTTTAAAAATCTGTATCTTCTAAAGGCTATATGCTATTGAGATGCAGTTTTCACCTCCTGAAAGAGAAAATTTTATCTGCATATTATGAAGTAAATGAATTTTGTCTCCAGAATATGCCTTTAAGGAATAAGAACACCATTAAAATCTTCTCAAAGACTCAGGCCCATAGCCAGACAAGGCATAGAAAGGGTGGGAGCAAATGTTCTCTTCAGAGGGGGCCAAATGTTAACTGATGTATTGAATTAATGGCAACCTTCAAAGTCTCTAGGGCAAAAGATTTGTCAGGGGGCTCCCCAGCCCTTCTCAACCCCTCCCACAGCCTACCAACACCCCCAACACCACCCTCCCTTGGAAACATTCCTGAAAACAACTCCTTAGTGACTACAAAAAAAAAAAGTTCAACTTAACTCACAATGATAGGAGCTGAAGGGTCAATTTCATCCACAGAGATGTCCATGTCCTCACCCCTTTGGTCATAACCTGCGACTATGAGTTTGCATAGTGGCTCACTATATGAACACAATCTATTAAGAGCTTGTAGACCAAGACCAAGACTTTGCTCTTGAGATGTGAGTACATTGTCCATTTTGATTAAATCCTCTGTTTGATCCGGCAATGAATGTGATCTGTTATATTTCCTAGTACTTGGAGTGTTTGCTGCCACCAATTTTTCAAGTTCTTGCAGGTAATTATCCAATAACTCTTGGAGGTGAGGCAACAAGTTTGCAAGATGTGAGGAAGTGAATGAGGATGACTTGTTGGTTGCAGTTGGATGCCGTGGTAGGGGAACCTCGAGAGGTTCAAGAGTGTCAGAGGGAGGGTTGAGGAGACGAGAGATTGAGAGGGAAGCCTTCATGCAGGAGGAAAGCTTCTGCAGCTCTTTAGATTCTGGATGGCATCTGCAACAAATGGGAACAATACAAATTTCAATTACACAGTAACAGCAATTTAAAACTTAAAAAGACAGATAAACTTATTACTCTTAAATACAGTTTCCTTAGGAGGGAAGCAAAATCATCAAATGACGACTGGTATTTGTTTTAATATCAGATTCAAACGGTGCAGAGAAGCTGGCATATAAGCAGCATTCATATTATATTATAAATGAACATCAGAGCCATGCATGCCCACAAAGATGTTCCTTCAAGCAATTAACTATGTTTGTATCTGCACACGGATATATAAGCAGTAAAGTTGTGGGGGCTAGAAGTCAGGGTTGTCGAGTGGTAGAGTGTTCTAATCCAGCTGCTATGACCAATATTTTTCACGTGTATTGGTTGAAATCGTGCTTGTATGTGAGTTTTTCTACGGATACTCCAGCTTTTCTCCCACTTGGCAGAGACTTGCCACTTTAACTCCCTTGCTTAGCTGGACTGAAGCCCCCTTGGGTGGAGCAGTTATCTAAATGACTCTGGAGGTAAGAAGCAACTTTTTCAGATAAATACACAATCTGGGTAAGGTTGGATTAGGTTAGACAGCATTTTTTGCCTCATTTTATAACCTTCTGGGGTGCTGTCCTTTCGGTAAGAGCTTCACCCAATCTATTATGAAATTCAATTATGTTTACTTTCTTGAGACTAAAGTATGAATTTTCCTTGAGTCAGTTCTCATTCTTGGTAAAGTTATATGAAAAAGTCTGCTCTGCTAAAGTTATCTCCATTGAACAAGGTTTAAGAGGAAGTGGCTCAGCATATGAATTTTGGACAACAGCCAAAATAATTCTTGTCAAATTCCTGTTGACTTAGTCACATACACCTACACACAATTCTTCCCGAAGCTTAAACTGTAATATACTGCATACAGGGACTCTTTTGTTCTTTGGCACACAATGCAACATAAACAATAGTTGAAGAATGAGGGACATGATACAATACAAGCTGCAAGTCTATGCATGCATATATGTATATAGTATCACCAGGAAACTTAATTAAATTCAACATTTTGATGACATGAAGATAAATCTACTCAAACCCTGGCCTCACAGCACCTCCTCTCTTAAATATAGGTTTTTTTTTAAAGGCTTCAATACTGAAAATATAGGTTTTTAAAGGTTATCAAGGGCCAAATATAGGTTTTTATAGGATAATAAGATTTGTTTTCCAGCACGATAAAACATGACATGACATGACATCAACACTGCCCCTCAAACATAATCACAGCAGCTGATTACAACCTATCAAAGGAATATGACGCGAACAGGTCTACATTGATTTATTAATGGCCAAGGTGCCAAAGTGCCAAAAAGATTCAAAAACACATAAATAATGAAGCACTTTTAAGATATAGGACAAATAGTATCCTGTAGGTGATACGATGATTGATGGACAAAATTTTACAAATACCTATGACCCCTGTTAGGCATATTTGGCGTAAAAATTGAATCGTTTACTTTCAAACAATACGCACATGTTTGAAGACTGGTTTGCATCTGAATCACTGGAATGTGGGTTTAGTATCTCTGTTGGTCCATGATACAGTCTCATGATATGATCATCCTCTTGCAATGGTTCTTTGTAGTTCTCTGTTTCTATCTTTTTCAACAACAAACCAACCATTTGCGATGGAGTCACACACCCTTGAAGAAGAAGAATAACAAGAAATTACACTACGAGATTTTAAATACATTGAGAAATTTTTAATTTATTTTATAATTTCATTTTTGTAACAACAGACCTCACAAAACTCAACTGTGTTTAACTTATTTTATCAGGCCAATTGGTGTGCAGGAATACTTTCTACCAGAGGTGAAGTGCCTTTCTCCAAATTAACGTTTAACAGGGGCCACAGCAGCCATTACCATCCTACAGTCCCTGTTTGCAGCAATGTCCAGAAGTTGAAGCCAAAGTTGCCTTAAGTATATAGCCGCTGTGCCTTACTCACTGTTTTAGGTACACAACACACAGTTTTGTTGTTTGCTAATTTTCTGATGCATTTTTTTTTCTGGGAAAAAGGCAGTGACCGGCTTGACTTGAACAAACCGTTTGGAAATTGGACAGTTAACCTCCATCTAACTAACTGATGCATTCTTTGCAAATCACCTTGGTGCCTTTGTTCAGAAATGAGAATGGTCTTTATGCCCTGACTTATGGCCTTGATGCCCTAAAAATCCAAACTGAAATAAGGCCAAATGGCCTTGCCCCTTGAAAGCTGAAGCATGGGGCCTGGTAGTGGAAGACCACTTTTGTTTCAAAGCTATTAATTGATTTTTGTGACCACTGGTTTGTGAGACAAAGAGTGCATACTTTGTGCAAATTAAAGGGGCCACAGCCTCCATCCCAATCCCCCACCCCTGACTATACACCTTAGACTCCGGACGAAGTAAAAGGTGTAAAATATCAATAAATTGACAATGTTTAATAATCATTTTGGAAGCAAACTGTTCCATTTTAATATCATATTCAACTCACCATTAAAAAACCTTGTTTTTACTTGAACAGCAACCCCACATGATGGAGGAGTGAATACTTTGTTTGAAAGACCACCAGATGGGCTGCCAGCAGCAGATACAACACTCGAACCTGAGGAAGTTGGAAGAATCAGCCTCAGAACATCTTTAGAGAGTGATATTACTACTACTTAAACAACACTTGCTTTCACTGAACACAGATCCCACAGCTCTACTTTTGCCAACTGTTTTGTCTCACGTTACGCTTCAAAATGCAGAATTTGTTGCTAGTTTCAATAATCTGTATATTTTTGAACTCACATATAAACCACTCATTCCATCTTGTGTATCTTTGTTGTTTAACTTTTCACAATGCTTGGAGCCACAACACTTTGCAAATTTGCTTTTGGTGCAATGTGAATTGCAAAAGATCAATTGAAAGACTGATTAATTGATTGATTGATTTATAGATAATGATGTAGAAAGTAATATAGATTGTGTCACCACAGCAGATGGGACAAAAAGCTACTTAGAACAGAGGTCTATGAGAAGCCATGACAGAATAAGAAACATACCTAACTCACCAACCTGTGAGTTGACAAAATTACTTTATCTAGAATTTAGATAACACTTTTCAAATATGTAACAATGACTTTACATCTCAGTCAGGACCACACCAGCAACTATGACTGGAAGGTTACTGCACAAGACTCCAAAAATGTTTCAGTCCCCAACGTGTACTTAGAGGCTTTACCTGGACTTTTACATGTACTAGGCCTCTTCTGTTCTCCTTTGTGAAGTCTCCTGGATTCTGGAGACACTGTACCTTTCTGTTGCTTAGAACTTCCTGCCACAAATGAGGCCTTTGAAGGAAAATTGGAACGATTGGGTGAGCTTGTCACATGAACCAGCTTGGGGCTTTTCCTCGGTGAGGGGAAAGTATCTCTTGATGACTTCTGCTCATCAATCTGAATAGTTCTTTGTTGAAGGTTGCGAAATGAAGTTTGTGCTTCGACGATTTCACGATCTTTAAATTCCAGCTGTGTTTTCAAAGTTTCTACCTGTAAGGAGGGGAATATGTGATTTTTCCAGATGACACAACAAGGAAAACAGGAAGCAGTAAACTCAAACTTGAAGAAAATAACGAGCTGCAAAGTATATGAAGCTGTTTTCCCATAAACTTCAAATATGCATAGCATCAGAGATGTAGCTACAGTGGGTGGTGCTGGGTAGTGACACCCAGCACTCCATATTCCCACCCAGCAATCTAGGCAAATATACCTCTCCCCACCCACCACAAGTCTTCCTTATTAGACCTAAAACTAACTTCAAATTCAATCCCTAAAGCAAAATGAGGTAGTAAATAAAAAATTAATGGCTGAAAAATGGGGTAGATGCCACTAGGTGGGGTGAGGTGCTTTTCCCAGATCAGACAATTGACCGGCACTCGAACTTAGCTAACTACATCCTTGCATAGAATCACATACAACATTCACAAAGGGTTCCAATTTGAAAATCTTCCGTGTGTGAATTGAACCCCACCCTTCCGTGGAAGCTCTGCCACTAGACCTTGTACAACAACAGTAAATACTGACACCAAACTAGCACTTGAATTTAACTTCAATGGGTGTTTAGCACCTCATGAAACCCTGATGCATTTTAAAGTTAAACACACTGCTCTACATTTACCTCACCACAAAACTGTACCTGAAACTAAAAAATACTGTGTGTGTGATATCTAACAAATCTGCATATAAACACAGTGTACAAATGGGAACAGCTGGGAAGGAGAGCCTGGGAAAGGAAGAGAACTGAGGGAGGTGGGAGGTTCAGGGAGATTCTCTTACCTGCTTCTGTAACTCTTTTTCCTTTGAGACCTGCTCTCTCTTCTGCTGTTCATCTTCCTGGATTCTCTCCATCTTTAACCTACTGATGTCTGTCTGTGCTTTATTCAAATTTTGCCGAAGAACCTCAATTTCTCCATCTTTTTGATACTTTTCAGATTTCAAATTTTTCATCTGAGGGTGAAACAGAAATGGACACAATTGGTTAAGTTATTCCAGTAAGTTGTTACACCTCACTCATTTTGTTTTTCAAACTTTGCTGCAGCAGTAATGTAGGATGTAGTTCCAAATCCCATCAAATATAAATTTTCAATACTTTTTATATCATCTTAAAGGTTCCATTAAACTTTATAAATGCATTTAAGGTTTGTGCTGAGATCTCTACCTGGGTATTATTGTTGTTCAGAGCCCCTATCCCTTCACACTTCCAAAAAATATCAAAAATGCTCCTTAAACTGCAGCAACACTCTCGATTCAAGAAGTACAGAGGTATGTCATGATTATAACATTTAGTGATAACAACAGTCATAATTTAAATACATGACATTCACAACTAGTTCTGGGCTGATATTCCAAAAAGCCTGCTAAGCTAACAGCCAACTAGGCCTTAGTAAGCTGCAAAGTGGCCAGTTGCCTACTCCATTGCCAACTAAGCTTAGCAGGGTTTAATGAATATTGGCCCTGGTATTGTACACACATATCCCTACATTCAGCCAGAGAACTTAAATAGTGCTAAGTGGTATTAATTACAAACTGTGCATGACAATAGGTATTAAACTGTGTCATCCTGTTTCATCCAACCCTATGGCCCCTTTTATATTCTGAAAAGTTTTCATACCTTTTCAAATATATTTTTTTCAGAGTTCCTACACATGCTAGTGAAACAATTTGAATGACATTTCCATAACCTACCTGGGTTAAATAAAAAATTTCCATGACCTTTATCCTCAATAATGTGTTGTATAAAATACAGGTAAAGTTACACAATTTGACATGAAGATAATCCAAAATTTTTGCATTTCAGTTTTGACATATTACGAATGAGAATATATAAATTTCATGTTTTTAGGACTTGAAATAATTTCCAGATTTTTCCATGACTCAAACCTTGACTTTGTACATTTTCAAATTTGTGCTTCAAAGTCACACTTCACAGGAAATTAAAGAGAGATGGAGGTGTGCTGTTTTATTTAACTGAAATAGATTTATGAGCTCCTGCTCTTCATCAAGGTGTGAAAAAGAATCACCTTCCTCACAGTGATTTGAGATGAGCTATGGTATGCAATTGCACTCCAATGCCTCAAAATTCAAGGCCTGATGACTTCAGAAACTCTACATATTGTGCTAAAAAAGAGATTCTCAAATAACGACTGTTAAATTTTCTTACCTGTTGATTTACGGCCTCTGCTTCTGCCCGGTACCTCTCAACCTGCTGCTGTAATTTACGCAACTGAGACGACTCATCCTGAGCTCCTAACGGTAGGGTTGATGAATCTACACCTGTGATCCCTTTCGGGGGTGTCAAATGATTTTCTTGAGAACTTCCATCACCAGAAGTAGATGTGTTTGTTTTCTTACGGAAGCTGTTTGTCCGTGTTTCCACCTGAGAAGACAAGAGCTTCGAGTTGCCTCTACCAAGTTGATGGAAAGGAATATCTACGTTTGTTTGAACTTTGTTTTGCAAGTGCGATAGTGGTTGTGATACATTTTCTCTCTTCTTTGCAACAGATCTCATGGAACCATTATTCTCTGCCTTTTTGTTCTGTGCAACTCCATTGACTGGGAAGACATTCTTTTGCTGCAAGTAGTTTCTACTATTTTGCTTTGAAGCAGAAAATTGTGTCCTTGGAGTCGAACTCTGACCTCTGTTCTTGTTAACATTGTCTGAATTTACCTGAGAAAGTGCTTGCGAAGCTATTAAATCTATTGCATCCAGGTCATCTGCAGTGAAAGTTTCTTCAAAGTCTCCAAAAGGGTCAGCTGCATCCTCTGTTTCAGAATTTGTGTTCCCAGCTGAATTGAGGCGTGGTTTCTTCCTAGGGGTGACGGATTCCATTTCTGCACTCAGGTGCACGTTTGATGCTGAATTAGCCAATACTCCCAACGGAGGCCTACTTGAAAGATTTCTAGGGTTCTGGCCAGGTCCAGAAAATAAAGGATTAATTGACATCTGTGGGTAAAATGGAAGG
Source organism: Holothuria scabra (assembly GCA_037179385.1). NCBI lineage: Eukaryota > Metazoa > Echinodermata > Holothuroidea > Aspidochirotida > Holothuriidae > Holothuria > Holothuria scabra. The sequence continues at coordinate 19,897,576 of CM074181.1, forward strand.
CACACATTACAAACAAGAGAACAATCACATTCTGATAACATAAGATCTGAACTTTCCATCATTGACATTAAATTTCATAAAATCTGAAAAAAACAGATCAATAGTACCTCTAGGACCAATTTACAGCTGTCCTATCACCTCATATTACATGAGCTTCCAGGAGCTTTGCCCCCTGGACCCCCACCAGATCTGTTCCTGGAACCCACCAGGGGCTCTAATCCTGGTGCCTGGACCCGATCGATACCTTCAAACTTTGCTTCATATTGGTGGTGCACCTTCAGTGCACTGGTGATTCTCCTCTGAGTAGGGGAAATCACGGGATGTGCCCCCACCTCCAAAATCCTGCACAGGCCACTGCTTTTTTGTTTTGGTTCTGTCACCCTTGTTGGTTTGTTTTAACTGTTAACTGTACAGTATGCTCTGTGATGGCCCTCCTTGCCTTTTGCAGTTTTGGACTAAAGAATTATTGAAGAAAGCCTGGGGCCGATTTCACTAACGTCAATTTTAGCGATCATCGCTAAGTCGATCGCTAACTAGAAATTATCGCTAGTAGCGATGGCGATGAATTTTGGGTTTCACTAAACTAATCGCTATTAGCGATATAAAAAAAGGAAAACTTCATCGATGAACGAGGATGATCGCTAAAATTTACTGTAACCTTTGACCTTGAGAGGCAAACAACTGTCAACATCGACAGCAGACGACCGCAAGCACAAAGAACGAGGAGAAGGATTAAAAGGTATGAAATAGTCCAATAGACCAATCAGAATGTGCAAAAAGCAGGGAAATTGTAGAAATTGATTGAATTACACCACCTTTTTTGTATTTTCGATGTATATCAGTGTGAGTTTGAAAGGGAATACGCAAAATAGTCCTTAAACTGCCCTTTGCTAGCGCACCGTTCTGCGGCTGTACTATACTAGCTTGTATAAATAGTGTTAGTAACATGCATGGAAGTAAGTTAGGACTAAAGCTAACGTTAGGCCTCAGTAATACTGATAGTATCGCTCTCTACACCAAACTAAGGTTACCACACGGTGTGGCTGTGTTCAACAAGGGCCTCATTCGGCAAGTACTGGTACGAGTCTTCGCCCGAGCCTTTGTCACCTGGATAAAACTCAATAACAAACATTCCTACCCTATGTACTTAATATTATAATATTAATATGTAGACTAACCTTATTAAAGATTGAGGCGCGGATTGTATGGTCAGTTCAGCTTGAGACTTACGTGACTAGGCCTAGGCTAGGCCCAGGTTAAGCCATGTAGTTGTGAAAGTGTAACGACGGTTAAGTATAATCCTGTTCCAAAAAAATGACACCAGTTTAGTCTGAAAGAACAGTCTGTAACGTTAAGCAAGGCCTACGCTAAGTGTAATTACTATTTAGTTACTATAACATAACCTATCATAGGCCTAATGTAGGTAATTATTTAGTTACTAGCCTATAACTTAGTCTAGGTCTAATGTACCTTACAGCTTTTTCGTAGCCTAGCAGAAGCCAATACCCAGTGTTCTCCACAAACCTAGCTGTTTTGTCTGTGTGAGACACCTGCACAAAATTTGCAAAGGTGTTCTAGCACCAGCTCCGAAAATGTGCCATTGCACAAAAAGTGGAACCACCCAGACAAACGCTATCAATTTGAAGGCTTTAAACAAAGCAAACAGTAAATAGCCGAGGCCAAGGCCTAATATCAGTGTACTCAGTAAATAATGATTATCAGAACAGTTCCTCATTAAATGAAAGCCCAGAAAGGAGGCAAATGGCCTAACTGTATTTACATTTCATCATTGATGTTAGCAAACATTTTCCAAAGAAAGACATCCTTTATCTTTGGTCCACTTTCCAAGACAGTGATTACTTAGCCCACTTCAATGTTTGGAGCACCCCCAAAAATTGAATCAGCAGAGAACACTGCTATACCACAAGTTTGTCTGGCTAAACAACGTATAGGCATAGATCTCACACACTTGTTCCCTGCATTTAACCTAGGCCTACCTAGGATCTTGCCATACCTCTTGTCCCTTGATATTATGGCCAGAAATATTATGGAAATACAATTTGAAACCTTCTGTTATGATTCAAAGTATATATTACAACCCTGGGACTGTTAATATAATAAGCTTCATTGCCTAACTCTGTGATAGCTTTAGAGTTGATCTGAAATTTAGTGCATGGTACAGTATTTATTTGAAATGGGTGTGGAGGGGTAGAGTTAGAAAAGTGCAATACACTGTGCTTTTGTCTGAAAATTGTGAAAGGGTAACACAGCTTTGGCTAGCTAGGGCCTTTAGAATACTGGCTAGACTAGGCCTTGGTAAAGTTTTTTAGGGATTGGTGGCTAAAGGATATTAGCTCCATTGGTCACGTCATATTGTAATTAAACTCAGTTTAATAGTATAATCTCATGTTATGCACAGCCTTGTTGAAGCTGCTGAGTCAGAAGCCTTTTACTTCATGATAATCGGTTTATTCAGACAATGTATCCCCATATAGACTGTGTCATAACCTCCTGAAAAGATTAGTTCATACTGTCTACCGTCATAGGTCTATACCGGTACCCCGTTTCAAAGGAATTGTACCTAAAATTTTGACTATGTTAAGCTATCCTCATAGCTTTAAAAAAACGTAAGTCAAACTAGGTTAAAAGCCTTATGTTACTGATTTACTGATGGGTAGTACAGTAAACTACTGATTTGACATTGCATAGAAATAGAGGGACGGTAACATAGTGGGCATGACCCTGGCCAATGCTTTGTAGACAGGCTTTCCAGTACAGGCTTTAAAGTTGTACCAGGTCAGATGACCAGCAGGGAATGATTCATTTGTTGACTGTACATGACAAGAACTGAGGGATCACGGTAATAATTGGAACTTACTGACAATGCCTATAGGCTATGACCTGTGGTGTACCTGCATGTAACAGTTTTTATTGTGCCATGCCTGGTTTGTTTGGCATCATATTTTGTTTTTATTTTTTCAGGCCTGGTTGGTAAAGGAAGTTACCATCCATTAAAAAGTCTGCAGAAATAGTCTGAGGAATCCCTCTTTGTATGAAACTACCATTTTTGCTTCCTGAAATATCCTTTTTTATTGGATCGCAATATACATTGACATACATAATAACAATACTCAACATACAGCTGTAGTATGGCTGTATATTTGCTCTTCTCTATCTTTGCAGCATGGAACTCTACTAGTGAATAAAGCTGATGCCCCTCCTCCCTTAAATAAATGAACGAACAAACGAATGAACGAACGAATGATAAAAAATAAGGAGTGTGATGCTGGTTTTGTGCCCTTTTTAAAGTCCTGCTTAGCCTGAGTGCCCCTTAGGTGTGGAAAGTTGCTTGGTTTTCCTTTAGTGCCAATAAAAGAAGGGATGCATGTGCATCTTCTCTGTTTTATATTGTGTGTTTAACATGGAGGCCAGTTTGCTCCAATTTTGGACCCTTGTTTTCATTAGAGAGGAACAGTGACTTTTTCTTTGTGATTCTATCTACAGATTCCACAACAGAAGAACAGCTGTAAACCAAGCATTAGCCCTAGTAGCCTACTACAGTACTCTTGTGTATGCACTTGGCAGTCATGCCCCAAATTACACATCAAGCATAGAAAAAAGAGCATGACAACTGGAGGACAGAAGAATGGATGTATGAAGGATTTCCTGGAATTTTGTAGATATTAAAGGATAGTGAGGGGTGGGTCTACAGAGGGTCGGGGGGGGGGTTCACTGACTATGCTTTCAATACAAGGTGATGAACATTGACTCAAGGCATGCACAAATCACACAGTTAAATATTAACACAAGTAAACATTTAACGAGATCTTTTTCAGTGACACTAAATTTTTGATGCAACGTTGGAAATAGGACATGTAACTGGGAGAAAATTAAGTCTAGTACTGAGTAGAGCTTGTGGTAATAGGCAACATACTAGTAAGCTATAGGGAAGACTATTACATTGGCGTTAATCAAAAGGATCTGATTCTCAGTTGCAGGGCTATCTAGCAAGGTTATAGCCATGGTGGCATGTGCCTTAAAAATATCAACTGTATGTCTTTATTGCGAGACCAGCCATTTTGGGCTAAGGAGAGAAAATGTAAAAACTTGCAACATTTTGCATCTACTGTAGAGTCCTTAAAATAGACAAAAATGTTACTTGGGAGATGGCCAACTCCCTTTAGACCCTCCCTAAGGCCAGAGAAAGTTCAACCATGTGTCTCCTATATTGAATACTGAGACTGTTGGCCTGCTGGTGAGACTGATTAAAGATTGTTGAGATGGATTGGGTTAGAGCCTGGTTTTTCCACTGCAAAACTCATTTCTTGATTTATTGCTAGATTTCTTAACTTTGGTTTTGGAAGGAAGACCAAAAGGGGAAGGCAGGAGTAAAAGTGGCATAACCATATCCCTACTTGGAACCTTCTTTGTGCCTGCTTGTAAATAGACCTTGGAACCCCAAGCTGTCGAAAGAAAGCAGATACAGTGCTTTGCGGTTCTGGGGTTGCCAGATTGTTCCATCATCAACAGGCCGAATTGGGGGCCAGAAATTGGACAAAATGTTGAAAAATATATCATTGACCAATTAGAACCTGTTATGAAAATTAATAATTTGCAAATTAAATTTATGAACACTCTGGCATACTACCTGTACAGACATTATGTTGCAGTGATGCAACCTCGCAGCTTGCATGGAAGAAATCATTAGAAACGCTCTTCAAAACCAAAGCACTATGACCCGTAGGCGGCAGAAGCAAGGGATTGTGGGACAGTCCACATCCCCTCCCTAAATTTTTCAGTGGGAAATGTACCCCCTAAAATATTTCAAACAATGAAAAAGATGGATGATTTGAACAAATTTTAAATGAACAATAAACATTTATAATCATTATGAATGATGTATGAAAATTAAGAACATCAGCAACCAAATATTGCCTGTTGACCATTGAACTTAAGGATTTTGCTTTTCAGTATTCCTTATATACTTGAATATCAGCAGAATCAATCTGAATAGCGAATCAACTGAGCCAAGCTGCATTACTCTTTTATAGTAAACATTACTTCCTGGGGCTCAGTGGCATAGCAGGAGCAGGGGGTGAGGCAAGAGGCAAAAATTTAGTATAAATTTTCTGGAAAACTATTTCACTAATAAAGATAGCAATTCCAGGATCAGACCGCATACATCGGGTCAGGATGTTAGTCTCTTCCAGACCAAAGGGGGGGGATGGGTCCCATGGCCCAACCCAAAGGTTTGATAAAATGCTCTTAAAACTGCTGAATAATAATAACACTGAAACGAAGAGTTTTACATGGAGACTCAACAAAACTTAACTCCACAATTGTACACTTTTTATTGCACCAAATCACATCTGAAGGCATTCGGCTAAAGAAAGTTTTCCAAAGGGGGAGGGGACACCTTTCCCTTTAGACCCCTCTCTTTAGTCAGGGTAACCCTTCCGTCGAGGAGATGTAATAACCCTGACTTGTTGGTCAGGAAGCACATAGCACTATTTTTAAATCTCAGGTATTTCGTCACACTTGTTCTAATACATACCTGTTCTAAAGGCAAAGTCGGCTAGTTAAACAGTTGACTGTTGTAAAGCGTCGAGATTAGTATTTTCATTACCTGCGTAGCAAGCTGTACCGAACATTCCTTTTTCTAAAGTCCTCCCGACCCTCTGGCAAAGGACCGTTTGGCGGGGTAGTATTTATGTCCGATACCAATGCCCTATGACTTGTGTTTTTCTGAAAAGGTCCATCCCAAATATTTTCATAAGCTACCCACGACTAATGCTAACGCAACGCATTCAAACAGGTTTGAAGCGTATGCAGTCATTTTCTATGTGCTAATCATCTCGCTTAGAATCAAATTTAACGGAAAATTACGTTGTTTTGACTAAAAACGAAGTTTTATTCCATTTGTGCTCCCCATTGTACGACAAGCATCACAAACAACTGAAGGATACACGAATCCGTTTAAGATCTATTTTACAAGTTCCACCCCACGAGGTTCACAATTGGCCTACACCATTTCGCTGGTAACCGGTCAAACCATAAATACTGCTACATTTGGCTCAGTCCCGCTTGTCTAGGGTGGCGGTACCCAGCTTGAGAGGTTCCAGCCCTATATTTCGACACCCCTATGTTCCGAAAAATCCTTTACGTTCCAACAAGGGGTGTCGGACTATGGGCAGTCACCACTGTAGGAGGGGGAGGGACATCTTAGATTCTAGCTCCCACTCGGCCCCTCGACCAAATTTATAAGGAAATCCCAACGTAAAAGCCCTGAGGCTCTCACTCCGAGGATCGCGCATTTCACGGAATCGCCACTTTAAGGAAGTTATTTGGGTCTTTGTAGGCCACTTGATAAAAATCGAGTAAGGGGCCAACCAGGGAGCAATTTGTTCGGGTTCGCATCGCAATTTGAGATGCAAAAACGAGGAAAATTTGATAATTGCGATACATTATTTAATCTTGAATAGCAGACTTGCGATGCAAAATTTCAGCAGGTCTTGTGTCATTTTGAATGTTCACAGAACGAAATAATGTTAGGGGAAATAAAAAAAGCAGAAATTGAAAGTCATGAAAACAGATCATCCAAAAAAAAAATCGCGAACTTGCACCGCAAACTGTGTTTGTTTCTAAATAAAACTACCAGAAATTTTCTGCTTTCAAGAGTTCTAACACATGAACTCGCTCGGCAGGGGAAATAATAACCCACGGCATTGACGGCAAAGGCCGCGGAAAGCACCTGGTTTGCTCTTGATTATACTGGTAACGACAGAAGATTTTTGCTGTCGATCAAACTTTACATTATTCTCAGTCAAACATGCTCTACATTCTCAAATCACTATGTTTTAAACTCCTAAAAAGGATGAATATTTAAGGCCATAAACATGGTTTCAAATTATAGATCACTGCATAAATATTTCATGCTTTTGTTTACGTTGCATAAACTCACGATTCCGTGCTGTACAGCTCTACTGCATGCAAAGGAACTTAGCGCCAAGCCACACTGCATTCCAGAACGGCAACTACCGATCAATGCAAGTTTGCCCTCGAGACTAAGCTAGGCTCAGAAATCTTAATGTAAAACATTGTTAGGATAGCACAGGAGCCAAAGCAAGCAACTCTGAAGGAAAACATATCGTACAAGGAAATTGCTGAAGTAAAGTTTTTAAAAATATTAGACAGGGCTTAGTTTGAGTATTTTACACATGCTCAGAAACCAGTTAATGAAATGAATGTCATCTAGATAATTTTGTATGCCTATCAGCGTTACATTTTAGGGTGGCTACCCTGAGAAGGAAATAGCTTTACAGTAGAATGTACTAGTTCACTATCCTGGAGTCAAATTTTAAGGGACACGGAGGAGGAGATCATAGGTTCAACATGCTGTCGACAACTTATGAAGGGAATTCTGAAGCCTCAAAACTTGCTCAGATTAAGTTATAAAAGCTACTAAATTAATGGACCTGATGACCTCTTTTTTCATAGCTGTATTACAGTAGGTCATTAAAAGGGGGTGAAATGTTTTGGAACATTTTGGGGTGAATCTCTGTCCTACAGGCACAGGATGAGCTTGATTATGCACACTGGCAGTTACTCTGCTTGGTTGTACAATTGTAGGAGATGGAGCTTTGATTCATAAAAAATGGGTGTGGGTAGACTAATTGGTAGTCAGTATGTCATTACAGGTCCTAAGTGGTGGCCTAATTTTAGGTGAGGGAAATCAGCAAAAAGGGAGAACCACCTAGTGGCAATCTGGACAGTGATGATGAGGAGGATTAAGGGTGGTTGCATCTGATGAATGTCAATAAAATATGGCACTGTTCTCTGATTGGTTGCTTTCATATGTCATTCTACTGCTCCTGTTCTAAAATGGCACTTGGCAGGACAATGAATGCCATTAAGAGGATGCATTTTGTTGGGCTTTCTAGGACTGGGTACAAATCAATCCAATGAGGGAATTACATTGCTGAAGTGTCATGAAGTGTCATGAAGTGTCATAGACAATTTATTTTCATGGCTTTATTTGGTCATTGAATTGACAAACTTTTTCAAATGAAAGGTAGCAAAGCAAAACATTGGGAAAAATGCTGAGGATGCCCCATAAAACTTGTCCTCAAGAGCTGCTGTCTACGCAGCATTTTTGTTTTACAGGAATTGCCTTGGAGACATCTAGGGGATCTTTTTTGCCTGAATGTAGTTATACTGCATGTGATACAGGTCATATGGACGCATAATGCATGATGTTTCATTACCTGAAATATCAGACCTACCCTTCAGTCTTTGTTTCTTTAGTTTTAACAAGCTTCTGTACAACTAGGAAATGTCAATATATAAGTTGCTAATCATTTTTGGGGGATTGCTAATCAATTTTGAATAATGAGTAGCAAAACTGCTAATCAAATTTCCAAAACAAATTGCTCCCTGCCAACCCGATTTTTTAGACGAATCCAATTGAAAGTTCGAATAACACAAAATACAAAGGAAGTGTATTTGCAGTGGCGTAGGGAGGGGGGGCATTGGACCATGCCCCTACCCCTCACGGACGCCATCTTTTTTATATCCTAAAAATTCGTACTTTACTGAAACAGATTTTACTTCAAATGGTAGCATATGTGGCAACAGATTGCATGTAAGGACACCCAATTCCTCAAATATTTTCAAAGGGTAAGGATTGTCTCTGAAAGACCCTTCTGTTGTGCATTTTTTTAATTCCTAAAAAAGGCAAATTTTGTCAAATTCCAAATTTTTATTGAAAAAGTAGACTCTGTAACACGCTGGTAGCACCGATTTCCATGAGGAAATCTACTTAATAAGAATTCTTAAAAGGGAGGGGCCTATCCTTTAGACTCATTCCCCAGCCGGCATAGACGTAAGTGACGGGGGCATGGAAGCGGACGGTTCAGGTGCGGTGAGCAAAAGTTTGCCATTTATCAAGTAAGAGATGTTAGGGGTTAAATCATTAACAGTGGGGAGTTCAATCAGTCACAGACAATTTCATAAAATCAGCGGATCTTGAATTTAGTCAAAAGTCACAATAGAGAAGCATTAGCATATTTTCAATTCCGTTGTATAATTTTCCCGAAAAGAATAAAGACCTCTTACATTGCAGAGGTAAAATATTTTATGTGGTAATATTCTGATCACTTAGCATGTTGCTGATTTTTTTGTTTTTGCAAACAAAAGCTAAACAGAAAGATTGTTTAGATTCTCTTTCCAAGCACGAGAACGCAATTTTCGGCCATCTGAGGGGCTGCAATCTTCCAAAATTTTCTTTAAGCTCCCGTGCCAACTTATGGTGGTGCTCCGCTTCTAAAGATAGTATTCCGGACAAACTTATATTTTTCGGGTCAAAGTATGTTTTAATAAGTTTCTTATCACTTTGCAGTTTGCTAACTTATTTTGAAGTGATCATTTTAATGCAAACGACAAACGAAAATAGCGACTAGTTAGATTCTTCGTTTAAGTCTGGAAAATGCTACTTCCGGCCATTTGAGAGGTGTGAATTTTCGAAATTATTTATCAACACTCTGCCCTAACCAATGGTGGCGCTCCGCTAAGATAGTCTTTCAGGCAAAATAACATTTTTCGGGTCAAAGTATTTCTTAACTCTCTAATCTCTTTGCAGTTTTTTGAAAAGGTTTATTTTTGAGGGATTATTTTATTGCAAACGACAAAAGAAGGTAACGATTCGTTAGATTCTTCGTAAAAGTCTGGAAAAATGCTATTTCCGGCTATCTGAGGGGTCTGACTTTTCGAAACTTTCTCTAAGCTCCACGCCACCCAATGGTGGCGCTCAGCTTAGATAGTACTCTTTGTGGCAAAATGACGTTTTGTGGCCAAGAAAAAACAACAAACTGAAATGCTCCCGTTCGCCTATGCCGATCGATGTTTTTTATGTTGGTTCCTAAAAGTATGCAAATTATAACAAATTTTACTTCCAAAAGTACCGTTAATGGCATTAAAATGCATGTAAAAACACAAACATTTCAGTTTTATCCTCATGAACCGCCCAAATCCAAGTTTTAACCCTGTTCCTGTCAAAGTTGAAAATCTTTTGCATCTAGGCTCCTTGAAAATACCAAAAATCTTCAAAAGGGAGGGGGATACCCCTCCCCCAGGTCAGCGGATACCCCTCCCCCAGGTCGGCGAGGCTCAACATACTGCATGTCCCCCACATACCCTTCAGAGAAATCCTGCTTACGCCACTCTGTATTTGCTAAAAGTATGTGGATGATGTCATTAGAAAAATTAGCGATGGATTTCAACCTTTATGACTACTAAACAGTCATCGCTAAAATTCATCGCAAACGACACCACTTAGCGATGAAAAATTGATCGCTAAAGTTTAGTGAAATCGATTTTAAAAATCGGTCGCTAAATTGCGACCAATTTAAGATTTAGCGATGGATTTCGGTGTTAGCGATGATCGCTAAACGTTAGTGAAATCGGCCCCAGGGCCTCGTTTAAGTAAGGCTTTTTAGAGCAAGTTCAGAGGAGAGCCACTCACCCTATACCTGAGATGAGAAATTTACTAAGCTGCAGCGGTATTGCCAAAACGAAATATAGATAAATCGGTGACAAAATATCGATAATATCCATATTATACATAATCTCCGGTAAAATTTTGCAGAACAGGTACACACAGTAAATACAGTGTAGATATGGGCAGACACAGTGTTGTTTGTATACACTTACTCCTTTCAGTTTACAGTTTAATTTTCTTTCTCATGGAATGTTTGATGAATTCTTTTTGATTTTCTACAAAGTTTACAGAAAATTAAAAATATTGCTAAAATTATTGTTTCCTTGTTGTCTTTTCTGTCTCCAACCTCTCACCTCTTTTGCGAAGCCGAACTCTGAACATTCCTCGGAGTAGTCCTAACTACCCTGACGATAAATTTGCTTGATACAAAAACAGGCTATGCATATGTTGTAGCTACGTAACATTCATCCATTCCAAGGTACTCGGCTTTGAAGCGAGTGAGCTCTGAGCTCGCTGTCAGCTGTCGTGACATTGCCACGCAGAGCTCAGCTGGCAACACAGTCTGCATACTCTGCCTGCAGCTGAAGTTTGGCATCAGGATTCACGCCAGTAGCCAATCAGAGCGCTTATTATGAGAGTCAGTGTAGAGACCACGTGTTTCTCTGCTCATACAGTGAGGCCCGGGATAACGTTGATCCCTGAATACAGTAGCAACTTTATTGAGGTTATCAATAACGTAAAATCTGAGACTGGAATAGTAGCTATTATTGATACCCCTAAATCTGAGTGAGGGCTAGGATTATCTGTATTCTGTTTCTGTAATAGTGAAATTTATCAAACATTTAGAGTACTTAAGCTAGTTATGTACAGCAGCACCATGGTAGCTTACTGGATAAATATCAATTTGGTTAGATTATCAGTGTAGGTGTCTGTCGTGTATTCTAACCGATTGAGAATAGACACAGCAAAGACAGCTTGACACAGTTGTTACAAGAGACCAGGACCCCGATTGAGGGCGGTATTTATTTTAAGTATGAGATGGCCTCAACCACATATACAACACTCTCCCTGGCTATTCCAAAAACTAGGTATGCAAAATTACCTTGTTAGTCACGCATTTGGTTAAATCAAGTGTTGATGATGTACATTGATAATGTGAAGGACCAATATTTTGCCCAGTGTTCTGGTTTTCAAAAAGTAAATGACTTTAAAGATACTTAGTATTTGCATAAAGATTTACTAAGACTCAACAAATGTTAAAGTGTTTAACCCTTTCCTTTTAGCATGGTTCCTTGGTATAAAATGAATAACATAAAATGAATAACATAAAATGGATAATATAAAATGGATGACAGTCTGTCAGACATCTGCTTGCATGTCTGAAGAATTGTACTGTCTACTCTTAACACTCTTCAATATATCTGCGTGTAGGTTTTCGACTTCTTTGTGATTTCCTTCGTTCTACTACTCCTTCCTCATTTCTCCCTCTACTTGCAAATTCCCTGTGATTACTACTATCCACAGAACTCTCATTTCTCTCCACTACCACTTCATCTTTCTCTTCCAATAACCGATCTATCAAATCACCCAAATCATCCTCTACTTCCTGTTCATCACCCTTTTCGGATCGACTTCTAACTTGGTCTACATGTCGCAACCAAAACTGACTTTCAACTTTTACCTTGTATTTCAGCAGACCTTCCCTGCTTACAATAACTCCTGGTGCCCATTTGACCTTGTGTTTACCTTGGCCTCGGAAATCTCTGACATACACTAAATCTTCGCTCTGAAACTCTCTAACTGGTTTGCGCTTTGCAGCTGACTTTTCCATCACCTCACTTAATTTCTCCCTTATGTTTTCATCATGTCTTGGTCGAACTAAGTCTAACCTAGTTCTTAGAGACCTTTTCAGAAACAAGTGAGCAGGAGACTGCTTTGTGAGGCTATGTTCAGCACTACGATATGCCAATAAGAATTTGCTCAGCCTTGTTTGAACTGAAGACTTATCAGTGACAGATGCTTTTAACCCTTGTTTCATTGATTGGACAAATCTTTCGGCTTGGCCATTTGTAGCCGGATGTCCAGGACATGAAAATTTGTGAATAATCCCATTTGATTCAACAAATCTTTTGAACTCTTGAGATTTGAATTGGGGTCCATTGTCAGACACAATGATTTGTGGTAGGCCCCAAGTACTAAACAGTTTTCTTAATTCCTCAATGGTCTTCTCAGCTGTAGTGGAATCCATTATGATTACCTCTGGCCATTTACTATATGCATCGACTACCACTAGATACATGTAATTCATGAATGGCCCAGCAAAATCTATGTGAATGCGCTCCCACTTATCTCTTGCAGGCATCCAAGGGTGGGTTGGGACAAGTGCTGGTTTACCCTGGATACGCTGGCATGCATCACATGATTTTGCCAATTGTTCAATCTGAGCATCTATACCTGGCCACCAAATGTATGACCTTGCAATACTTTTCAATTTTAAGACTCCCAGGTGTCCACAATGTAACTCTTTTAACACTTTAATTTGCAATTTTGGCGGTACAACAACTCTAATACCCCACATGATACACCCATTCTCTATTGATAATTCATTTCGTTGAGAATAGAAGGGTTCCAATCCCTTTTCACCACTTGTCCAACCATGAAGTAGGTACCCCTTTACTTTGGACAACACTTTGTCTTTGGCAGTTTCTTGTTTGATCTCTTTTGCTTCTACTGGTAATATCTCTATAGCATCCATAAAACTGAGGTTTGCTTCCTCATTGCCATTTTCAACTGGTGCTGGCTCTGTGGGCAGCCTAGACCAGCAATCTACATTTGCATTTTCCTTAGAGCTCCTAAATTCTATTTCAAAATCAAATCCCGCAACGTACAACGCCCATCTTTGCATTCTCTCCGCTGCCAGTACTGGAAGTCCTGTCTTTGGACCAAAAATTACGGTCAATGGTTTGTTGTCCGTAATTAGGGTAAAGTGCCTCCCATATATGTATGGATAAAACTTTTTTAATGCAAAAACAATCGCAAGAGCTTCCCGCTCAATTTGTGGATAATTACACTCTGCCTTGCTTAGTGATCGTGATGCAATTTTTACAGGTCTTTCTTGACCGTCAATTATATGACTTAGAATAGCCCCTATACCACTTGGAGAGGCATCTGTAGCCACTTTGATGGGCAGGTTGACATCGTAATGTGTCAAAAACCCTGATTCAGCTAATGCCCGTTTGGAGTTTTCAAATGCATTTTTACCTTTGTCTGACCACTCAAACTTTTTGCCTTTCTCTAACATAGCATATAAGGGTCTTAAGATGGAAGACAAGTTAGGTACAAAAGATTGATAGTAGTTAATCATTCCCAGATAAGATCTTAACTCTGACACACCTTCTGGTAACGGAATATTGAGAATCTTATCTGTCTTAATTGGATTCTTATGGACACCATCTTTGTCAATGACTCGTCCCAAATACGATACAGATTCTTGAAAGAACCTACATTTTTCCTTTCTGAGCTTCAAACCATTTGCTTCAAGTCTGGTCAGCACCTTTTTCAAATTTGTAAGATGTTCTTTGTTATCTTTTCCTGTGACAATAATGTCATCTAAGTACACCATTACTCCTTCTAGTCCAGTGAGAACCTTTTGCATGGTATTCTGCCACAATGCTGGTGCTGAGGTTATCCCATAAGTTAACCTGTTAGGTTGGAAGAGCCCCTTTTCAGTGATAATTGTCAAAAGCTTCTTTAAGTTTCCAATTCCATCTGATTGTAAGCCTGTGCCAAATCTAATGTTGTAAATTTTTGCCCACCTGCCAGGCTTGACAAAATATCCTCAACATTGATGTTAGGGGGAGGGATAGGTTTCAAGTGTGGGTTAACTGATGGCTTATAATTACCACAAACTCTAATCCCCCCATTGGTCTTTCTCACTGTCACAATTGAGCTTGCCCACTCCGTTTTTTCAACTGGGGTCAAAATTCCCTCTTTTACCAGTCTATCTATTTCCTGGTTTACCTCTTCTCTCATTGCATATGGTACCCTTTGGCACTTTGCCATGTATGGGGTGGAGTTTGGGACTAGGTCTATTTTGGCTTTAACATCTTTAAGCCTTCCTAACTTCCCATCAAACAAACTCTCATACTCCTTTAGGATACTATTTAGCTCAGCATGATGGTCGGTTACATGTTGTACATTATGTATACCTTTCAATAATTTTGGCCAGTCTAACCTTATTTTCGCTAGCCAATCTCTCCCTAATAGTAACTGTGTTGTCTCTTTTACGACAAAAACATTCAAATCATACACTTCACCATTGTACTCAACTTCAACTTGTGAGATTCCCTTTGGTTTAATTCTTTCACCTGTAAAACTTTTGAAATCAACTCTCGTGTCCTTTAATTGAATATTCTTCAAATTATTGGCAATGTTTTCTGGGATCACTGTGTATGTTGCCCCTGTATCTACCTCGAAGTCCAGAGACTGTCCATTTACTGTCATTGTGGCTGTAATGGGACTGCTTGGGCCTTTGCCAAATGATGCCATGAGTACGGTTTCATCATCGCTTTCTAACTGATGGCGCTCTTCGGAAATAGTGTTGATATTCTTCCCTTTCTTCTTAATATGACCCCTCGTCTTGCACTGTGAGGCAATGTGTCCCCGTTTTCCACAACTATGACAATCCTTGTCCTTGAACCAGCATTCATCTGGACTGTGTGATTTACGTCCACACCTGTAACACTCTCTTTTTACATGGGTTGCCTTCTGTTTGGGTTTCGCCCCGGTACTGCTACTACCATTAGAAAATCGTGCCTTACTAGTGGCATTCCTCCGGTACTGTTGTGGTTTCGTAGCGTTACGTCCTTGGGCCATATGCGTTGTTGCTGCGTCAGACATGATTTCGGTTTGCCGTTGGACCAGTTCCAAAGAATTGGCAATACTGATGGCCTTTTCTAGTGTCAGATCGTTCCCCTTTTCCAACAATAGCTTTTTCAGTTTATCTGAAATGCACCCGTCGATAAGCTGATCTCGCACATTTTTCTCCCCTTCCGCCGTGTTGATAAAATTACATAAGTCCGACTGTACACGTAGTTTCGACACAAAATGAGCCACCGACTCTCCTTGCTGTTGCTTTAGTTTTCTGAACTTGTGCCGTTCGTATGCCTCATTTACTTTTGGCGCAAAGTATGCATCCAGTTTTTTAACGGCCTTTTCGTATGCGTCAAGGTCAGCCCATCCATCTTGGGTTAAGTCTGGTAGTGTAAAAAAGACCTCTTGAAGTCTCATGCCTCCAACATGTAGAAGTATGGCCTCCTTCTGTTTCGGGTCAGTCACACCTTTCGCCGTAATCAGTATTTGTATTGACTGCTTCCATGTACGCCACCTTGAAGCTTGCGTTGTTGGGTCTCCTTCGAATTGGAACTGTTCCAAAGGACCCGTTCCTAAGTCAATCTTGATCATATTAGCCGTAAATGACAAAAGAAATGTTGCAAATAACAAATATTTGGGTTTCAACTACCCTCGTCGCCAAATTGTCGTGTATTCTAACCGATTGAGAATAGACACAGCAAAGACAGCTTGACACAGTTGTTACGAGAGACCAGGACCCCGATTGAGGGCGGTATTTATTTTAAGTATGAGATGGCCTCAACCACATATACAACAGTGTCTATCCGTAAGATTTCAACAAAGTGTAACAGAGAAGTTTCCGATAATATTTAAGAATGGAAAGAAAATGAAAGTAAATGATTGGCATGAAGGGTCAATGGCTAGGACTACATTATTGTAGGCACTGGACAGATGCAGGATCACATTTTTAGCAGCGCAATTGCGTTTTTTGGATTAAATTGCGTTGTTTTGTAATTTACCAAAGGGTCAATTTTTTCACCCCATTTCCCCTGAAAACAAAAATATTTAAGCTCAAATTGTAGAAAATTCAACCAAACTACAACTGTGTGGGTATTAGAAATTTATATGAACGTAAAAGCCTTGCATGTAGGCTGTATGCATCACGGATACAACTACGGCATGCATATGCTGCCTCTCACGCGGAAGGCCCAGCTTCGCTTCCCAGGTCGAGTCATACCAAAGACTCTAAAAAAGGAACCTACTGCCATTGTGCATGATGCTCCGCATAAGCAATGGAGTAGGGAAAACAAGCCAGTGAGCCACAACTGGAAAAAAGGCTGTGGCCGACTCGATTTTTGAACCAATAGGTTGGAAATTGGGCCGTAAAACTCCATCTAACTAACTAACTGCATATGCCGACCTGCCGGTTCCTATCAGTGATCTCCGCTTTCGTACTCAGTTTACATATATCGGTAGCAGTGCACCTAGCACTATTTGAAGAGAGCTGCCATGGTACAGCAAAAGCAACAACGAATACCACTGTGTTTTACAACTGATGAAATAGAGCGAGATTTTTACTATCTCATTTCTATGTTGACTACGTATTTGCTTTATAAATTTAAGTACAACACAACAATAAAATTTGTGCATAGGCCTAGGCCTTAAACTTTTTCAGCATCCTCATGCAAAAGAATGAATTGTATCAGCATTTTTCTAAATGTCAAGTCTAGTCACGGTTGTCTATAGGTAGTCTACACTTGTTCACAGCACTGAATACCCTATACCCTAATATAAGTACATATTAGTATACCAAATGTACAGTGAGAATGTTGCTTGGAAAGACATCAACATGGCAGTAACAGGTGTCCCATTGAATAGTATTAGTAAAAGACATGGATGAAGTTTGAGACTTTGAGGAAATTTGATGGAATCTTCATTTGACAAAATTACCACTGATATCACATTCCATTCCATAACTTTCTGCCTCCCAAAAGATGTTTACTGCTAAAAATAAAACGGGGCAGAAAATACCACTTTCGAGGGGCGGAAAGTAGTGAGGGCAGAAACTAACTGTACTGTGGTAGAATCTGATTGTTTGGGGCTGTTGTCTAGGTTTGGTGGTTTGACTTTTTGGACTTCAGGGCATCTTATGGGGCCTTGACCCTCCTTTGCGCTTCAACCTGTTATGTTATGTTTACGTTAGGCTACCAGTACCAGTTCGCAAAATTATTAGGCCTAGCCTAACGTTAGGCCTAGCCTAGTAGTAGTAGGGCCTATTATTAACGTTACTGCATCTGACTTTAGCTTAGGACTAGGCTAGCCTAACGTTGGGCTAGGCCAATCTGTAATAATATTAGAATTCTGCAAAGGGTTCATAATAAAGAAGAAGATTTACAATTTCCTGGCTTCAGTCGGAGCTACTTGTCCTGACAATTTGCAAGTTAGTCATTCATAAATCACAGTCATCTTCGTTGTTCTGAGACCCTGTTCAGCACTTCAACGTTCGCGGCACAACAAACTACTGTAATACAGTAAACGTACTGTATACCGTCTGTACGGTAAAGTATAGGTATCTGGGTATAGTATTAATGCGCGCTCAAGCAGTACTAGTAAAAATCACACATGCTTGTCTCGTAGAAGTCCCAACATGGAGAACCAAATATCCCAAGAGTTCCCAACAAGGTCCTCTTGCTGTTTCTCATTTGCCCGAACTTGCTGTGGACAGCCTGGTCTATTACCATAAGGTATACTGGTATAGTAGGCTATGGTCTTACCATGTAAGGGTCATACTTCCATGGATTTACTGGGATTTCCAGTCTTACCTAACCTGCGCTGCTTATATAACCAGTTGGCCGTCAAGTACAAGGGCCGTCACTGCGATCTAAGTGACATGAAAATAACAATTGCGTATCGTGTGTAAAAAACTTCGAGAATAGCCACAATTCCAATCGAAATACAACCAAAATTGACCATTTTGCACGATATTTTCTTACTTTCACTCAACCATGCAGGAACATGACTAAACATTATGCGCAAATCTTGTGATGCCGAGGGCATAAGTCGTTTCTACCAACTTGGCATTCTTTCTAGTTCAGTACAGTCACTTTGATACATTTCTAAAAGTTCAACTGGCCAGTTTAAACGATACCGGTACGCATGTTTTCCCTCAAATCGGGGCCGTTGTGCCACGTAGGCCCTATGTAACCTTTGTTTTTGTAAGTTTTTGTATTTTTCATTGTTTACTTTATGTTTAGTTTTGAAGGCTTGGCAATGCAAAGCCAAATGTCCGCTTGAGCGGTACTTTTCACGATGATCGTGATTTAGAATTTCATTCTTTCTAAAAACCCGCGATCCGAAGATCAGTAACCAAACGCTTGTCAAGGACTACGAACTTGAACGCAGAACGGTAGTGGGGAGCGAACGTCCCCCTTATTTCGACCAAGAAAAAAATATATAAAAATTTAATAAAGGAATAAACCGATCAGATCTACACCACTTATTTTGTGGGACATTTCCGGATATTGCTTAGGTGTGTATCATGATATCATCTGACCTCAGTTTGATGAAACTCCAAATCATCTACCTGTATCAGTTAAACAGACAAAATGGACTCGGATGTGCGGAAGCTATTGCTAGGGCCCCGTATGAACTACTGTGTACCATTCTTTTATAAAACGATCAAAACAAACTGGGGGTTTATCAATAAGCTTATTTTTTATTCATTTTTTATAATGAAAAAGACTTCAACGCGCTACACAAACCGAACACTCGCCTTCCTCTCAATTTGTTTTATCTCCGTTTCAAATTATGATAGGCCTATCTTAAAGGTAATGTAACGCAAATTGCGTTTGCATTCTTGAAGTCTAAGTAAAAAGACTCAGGGCAAAAGCCTAAGATTGTAGGCCTACAGAACAGTGGCGTCACCAGACATTTCATTCTGGGGGGGCACAACAATATTCCAGGGGGGCACTGCTAAACTCCACACATGGCGCCGTAGGCGCCACCGAGCACGAAGCGCGAGGCTCAGCGGGTGGGGTCCAGGGGCCCGCCTTAGGGCCCCTGGTGGGGTCCAGGGGCAAAGCCCAGGTGAAGGGTGCAGGGGGCGGAGCCCTCGGAAGCTCCTGGGTTTAAGCGTGTTTGTTAGGCACTAAAGTCGCTATTTAAGTGTTCTTCTATTGACTTAACACTGGTCTCAAAAATACCTCCAGAGTAACTTCCAGTAAGAAGTTTTGGTAAAAAAGTGATTCAACTACCAAGTGCAGATCCGGCCGACATTTTGAAAAAGGGCGAGTTGAGAAAAGAATTGATGGGCAGTTCAATGTGTGTCTCGATGGGGTCCAGGGGGCGAAGCCCCGGAAGCTCCTGGGTTTAAGCGTGTTTGTGAGGTATTATTTAAATTCGCTATTTAAGTGTTCTTCTATTGACTTAACACTGGTCTCAAAAATACCTAAAAGGTAACTTCCAGTAAGACTTTTGGTAAAAAAGTGATTCAACTACCAAGAGCAGATCCGGCTGACATTTTGAAAAAGGGCGAGATGAACTATTGAGAAAAGAATTTGATGGGCAGTTCAATGTGTGTCTCGGTTGGGGTCTAGGGGGCGAAAGCCCCCGGAAGCTCCTGGGTTTTAAGGGGTTTGTCAGGTATTCAGGTCGTTATTTACGGTTATTCTGTTGTCTTTACACTGGTCTCAAAAAAAGCTTCCAGTGCAACTTCAATTAAGAATTTATTGCTAACAAAACTAGTGAAACAACTTTCAAGAGCGGATCCGGCTGATATTTAGAAGAAGGAGAGCTGAACTCGAAAGAGAAAGAGAAAGCAATTAGATGTGATCCTCTTAAGGAAAAAAATGTACGCCTGTATAATCCTGCTTGAACGGTTACCTGAGCTATGCGCCACCTGCAGTTAGCGAAGTTGGAAGTGTGCAGAAATTTTTGAAAAACGCAACACCTCAGACAGCCGGAAATGGCATTTTCCAGGTGTTTTGCGATATTTTTAGTTGAAAAGTATGAAAATTACTGCCTTTTCTGGTCAAAAGAAGAATCCAATCTTAAATATTTTCATAGTCACACTCTGACTAAAGAAGGCATATAGTTTTTTTTAAAAATCTCAAATCTCATTTGGGGGGCACACGGGGGGGGGGGCACACGATTTTTCAGGGGGGCATGTGCCCCCCTGCCCCCCCCCCCCCCGCCCTTTGGTGACGCCACTGCTACAGAATGCACTGAGTGGCCTGATTTAACATAGCAACTCGCATTATGTGCAGTGGCGTAGCCAGGATGGGATTTTTGGGGGGGCCTAGGTAACAAGTGGGGGGCCTGGTACCTCCGAGGGTCAGGCACGGCAAGACTATCTAAGCGGAGCGCCACCATCGGCTGGCGCGGAGCGAACAAGAAAATTTTGGGCTTTGAAACCCTTCCAGATGGCCGGAAACGGCACTTGCCATGTGTTTTAAGCTGGATGTACCCAGCCTTGAAATACGAATCTCATGTCTGCGACTTCTCAAATAATGAGAATAAAAAATCAATATTTGAAAAATGGTAATACGTACACTTTTTAGGGCCCCCCAAACTGAACACTTCTGATATGTGGCCTCGGGGATGAGACTAAAGGGAACCGGTATCTCCCTGCCCCTTGGGAATATTATTGTAAACTTCAGGACGTAGATCGCAAACGCGGCAATATTTGAATCTAAGCGGAGCGCCACCATCAGTTGGCGCGGAGCGTGCAAGAAAATTTTTGGCTTAAAAACCCCTCCAGATGGTCGGAAACGGCACTTCCCACGTGTTTTAAACTGGATGTACCCAGCCCCAAATGCGGCAATATTTGAATGGATTTCAGCTTACCTAAGGCAGTACTTTACCCTTTAACAGGAAAACCAAAAGTAGTTGTGTCCCCCTCTGAGAAACTTTCTTTGCGTTAGATTTCCTAGATGCAAAATGGTGCTATGTTTGGCAAAACTTTGAACTGATTATGGGCGTAAGTTTTAGGATTTTCCCTTTTTGGGGAGCATAAAAAAAATCAAAATATTTTTAGTTTTTGTAGAGTTTTTACAAGAGACATATATACTACCTAAGACACAATGT
The DNA here is from genome assembly GCA_037179385.1 of Holothuria scabra. Classification (NCBI taxonomy): domain Eukaryota; kingdom Metazoa; phylum Echinodermata; class Holothuroidea; order Aspidochirotida; family Holothuriidae; genus Holothuria; species Holothuria scabra. Next base: position 19,919,006 of record CM074181.1, read on the forward strand.
GCAAAATTTGTTCATCGGTACACTACGTAGTCAAAATTAAAATACTACGAATAAATCTCTCAAAATAATTGAACCGCAAAGCAGAAGTATGGATCATGTGGGAAGGACATGAAATCCGGACCTTGTGGACATTTTACAAATCCCCCGGACGCCAGTGCCTACTACTAAAAAGAGGACTTGTCGAAAAAAATCGTCCTACAGTGGCACTTGTCTTGGGCAGGAGTGAGGCACGACATAGGCCTACTTGTTAAGGATGGAAGGAAGAATTATCCGAAGGCAGTACCTTACCCTTACCTGCTTACGGCATATTTTGTGTATGATAAAGTATAGGAATGGTGGTGTAAGAGTGGTCTCCAGTGTAAGATTGCCTTATTTTCAGTAAATCAATCAGCCATCCGAAAGGCAGAGAGGGTCTTATCCTAACAAAGTCACATAAAACTTTGTCGTCGAGACTTTCGTTTCATCTCCGAAGTGAAATGCAATAAACGACAGTGCAGATCACAAACGGTATCTAATTTAGTGAAAGTAGGCATTTTGAAGTTATTACTTGATTTCATACGTGCACAACAAATGTGTTTTACACACGTTCATCCATGATTTTTTTTTTTAATTTTTACACATTTTATTTATTTACTTTTTGAAGGAAATACTTAAAAGTTTATTTCCGTTCAAACATTTTATTTTTTTCAATTACTTTATCAGGACGCAAAAAATCTGGGGGCCTAGCCCCCCAGGTCCCCCCCCCCCCCCCGTGGCTACGCCACTGATGATGTGCATTATGAACTAAGTTACTTTGCCCACTACCAGGGCATGGTCTTGAGCAATTACCAGGTGTATACGTCTGCACAATGAAGATGAGGTTTTCATCCCAGTTTTAGCAAGGAGGAATTATCTAGACACGGTAACAACTTCCTGGCAGTTAGGATTTGTTTGGAATAAGTTAGTTAAGGGAACTGAAAGTTAATTGGATATGCCGGAGAGCTCCGATCGAGAGCAGATTCTTCCACTACAAAGTTATTACTGAGCTTCCTTAATAAAAGGAGCATTCAGTTATCTTTAGTTTCTCTTCAACCCAAACCCCAAATTTTTCGGCGCGATTCTGGCACTTACTAATTTTTAGACTTGGCGTTTGCTTTTGTTAAGTAGTATGGTGCACTCTCCATGACCTTTAGCAGACACCATCATGTTGTTTACGAGCAAGGCTTTCTTCCTTTTGTTCTAGATTCCCAGGGCCCTTCCTGTTTCCCGTCACGTGTTACCGGTGGACGTGACATATTACATCGATATAGGTTCCAGGTGCACACTGTAACCTATATTTTCAAGGTGTGGCCAATTTCCCCCTTTGCAGCCTCCTCATTGGTCATTTATATCATTACACTCATTTACATTGATGCGTCATAACTTTTGACCAATCAGGGGACTGCAGGTGTTCAGAGCTCGCACGGGGTTCCCAAGACCGAGCCTGCGAGCTGGACACTCGTGCCGTAGAGACAGAAGGATAATCATGTAGTTACTTTGGATATATCTCAGTAATCATATTAGACCGGCCGAATTGATCAAACTTGATCTTTTTTGGAACTCAAATCATCGAATAAAATCATTTCAAATCAACTGGAAATCTCTGTTCTTTTTTGTCTGGAGCAACACCTCAAGATCCCGTACAACAACTTACTATCTGACACTTTGGACAACCCTTAATTGGGAAATGAGCCTCTATATCAAGTCTCATTGAATCTGCATGCAGGAATAACCACAATAAAAGTGTCCGGCCTGCAAACATTCGGGTGCTTCGCGGCTGATCCATTTTCACAATCGACTGTTTTTATTACATTACCAATGGACCATGGACATGGAAGCCTTAAAACTTGGTGCAGGCTGGTTATACACTTGTATGATTAGATGCCATCGATGGTTTTCCTATGTCAGTCTGTTACGTACAGTACCGTTGGCGTTCAGAACGTCACTATAAATATATATGCCGGCTGTGACGCTTAATTAGCGAGTTCAGTAATTCGTTGTCGCATGGAATTGTGGGCACAGCGAGGGATATACAAACCGAGCTCAGCGCGTAGGGTACAGCATTCCCTTTTTTTTTTCGTGAGTACGTACCTACAACACTTTGTATCTAGACACGTCGAACGAAAATAGGGGTCTTAGTGCTACTTCAAGCGGCAGATTTAAATGAAAATTTTTACACTAAAAAGGCAATTTAGGCAAAATCACTTGCACAAAAACTACACTTGGGATTCCTACTTATGCTATGGATGGATCAAAAAAGAATGATTTCACAAAATTTTCATGTAAACTCAAACTTTTGAAAACGTGTTGTAGGTGCGGGATTGGTTTGTTTATCCCGACGATTTGGAGGATGTGCGAATGTGCAGTACCGAACTGGCTTATTGATTACGGTACCACAAATTTATTAATATGTTTACTTTTCCTCCTCAAAAAATAAAATAAAAAAATATCGTTCGAAGTAAACGTACAAATTTGACCAGCTGAATCGTTAACCGCATGTGAAGAGCTTGGTTTGCCCTGCCGTTCGAACTCCAGTTGATAGATCACCGGTCGGTTTCTTATTTTGTTAATTCCCCCCCCCCCTCCCCCAAGCCTGCCACATGGTAGTCTATGCTCCTTTTCTTTTGTGTTTGCAGAGGATGCATTTCTTCAGTTCCGCTTATAGAGTTTATGATGGACGAATCCAGTGGCGTATATAGCTAAACATTTTTCCAGGTGGGGGCAGGCACCCAGATTTTCCGAATTTTTTCAAAGTGTGAACATCGCTGTGCTATGGACGTAATTTGCGATATTTTTGTGCACTTTTAATTTTTGAAAATGTGGAGCAGAAAATTTTGGATTCTGAGTTTCTGAAAAAGAATGAAATTTGAAAAGTTGGGGGATTGGTCAGGGGCGTAGCCAGGATTTTCTTGTGGGGGGGGGGGGGGGGCAAAGTCGACTCATCGTCCCCAATCTTGACCGACAAGACTATCTAAGCGGAGGGCCACCATCGGTTGGCGCGGAGCGTACAAGAAAATTTTTGGTTTTAGAAACCCCTCAGATGGCAGGAAACGGCACTTCCCGAGTGTTTTATGCTGCATGTTCCCAACCTGGAAATGGATCTCATTTCTAAAATTTCTCCATTAATGCAAAAAAAAAAAAACACAATCTATAAAAAATGTCAATACATGTTTCTAAGCGGAGCTCTACCATCGATTGGTGCGGAGCGAACCAGGAAATTTTTGGTTTTACAAACCCCTCAGATGGCCGGAAACGGCACTTCCCGAGTGTTCAGAGCAAGAATATGTTCAGCCCAACTTTGAAATCCTCCCCGCTTCTTAATTGGAGCACTTGACAAATATTGAGGGGCTGCACATACCTTTAGCCCCACTTTTTCATTTTTCATCGCCGCCACTGGGGTGTGGCATTTTCTTGAAAGAGCGAAGCGCCCAAGTGAGGAGCCCAGCATCCGAACGGGGAGAGGGTGTGGTTCTCCCACTCCTATCTCAAGGAGATGTTGCAAGTTTACATCAAGATTGAGCGATCTGGTGAACACCTTAGCTGGGATTTTTGGACATTTTCAATCTTGTATCCATGTTTTCCTTATTCCCTCGAGCGTTGTGTTGCACTGAAATAAAACAGCTACTCATAAGACTTACATTGGCTAAACCAGCGGAATTGACATTTTACCTTGAAAAACGTCAAAACTCCATTTAAATAGAAAAAAATGATAAAAAAAATAGGTCTGGGCGGGAGTAAGTGCGAACCCCCTGGCTACGGGCCTGTCTTCCTGGGTGTCCCCCTCCCCTTTTAGAATTTTTTGCTGTCTCGAAGAGCTTAGATGCAACATGGTGCTATATTTTGTTCTTTTTATACTAGATTCTAGTATTCTCCACAGGGGGGTTTTAGAGGGGCGACACGCCCTCCTAGTGAAATTGGCCGCCCCTCCAAAATAGTTGCCGCTCTCCAAAAAATGCAGCTTCCATCTTTAATTCATTGCTTCATTACACATATACAAGTCATAACTGGAAAATGTGTCTTCCCTCCAGGCTTGGCGCCAGGATTTGCCCGACGAAGGGCCACTCTCCGAACGGGGGAGGGGTAGGGTGGGTAGCGACCCCAAGCCCCGACAGCCAGGATGCCGTCGATGAGTTGGTGAGGGAGATTTGAAGAAAACCTGTGCACTATACCTGCCATTGCGAGTCATATACGACATAAAATTTGTATATGCTAGAGGAAGATATTTCCGCACTGATTTAACCGTGGAAAAGCGGGCGAAATTTTTTGGGTTAGCCTACACTAAAAAGAATCTGTACTTATTTAAAGCTTATATAGATCAATTGTCACGGCCTTTTGGCCCTATCGGGCACAACTTATATTGTACTTCCCTCTTCGAGTCCGTACCGCACGACTGACACAAGAGATCACACCTCCCTGGTTTAGCGAAATGAGATGAAATTCCCGACATGTTCATTAATCCATTTATTCTACATATTAATTTACTTGAAAAGATGGGAAGGGTTTGTAATTTATTAGCTCTAGGTAACGGAACTGAGGAAGAGTGTGAAAATCATTCTGAACATTTTGGGTTTTATCGCAGAAATAACTCTTCTGAAAGCCAAAATAATTAAACCGACCATGGGAAGGCGACAGATTATTCCCGACAGGGGGCGGGCCATGTCAGCGACTACAAGTTCCGACGGCCCCAATGTCGAGGGGGTGGTGAGAAGGGGATATGAAGGAGCCTAACTATCCCATGTTATTGAACCCCTTGGCACATTTTGCACAATATCACTTAATATTTTAAAAGCCGAGTTGCGCACTGATAGTGTTCTGTTGAGTCTGAATCGTGAAATTGCAAAGCGCGCGAAGGGCGCGAAAATTTTTGGTAGACTTACAAAAATAACATAGCCTATGTAATCATTAAAAACAAAAAGAAAAAAGTAGAAACTGTGGGGGTTGTAGACCGTATCCGGGATAACATACATAGCGTCGAAAACACCTGGAATACCCGATAAAATAACCAAACTATGCTCCGTCTGTCCGTGAGTCGCTCACCAACTGACCTATCGCATGACACACACAAGAGAACAGCAACTAGGCTTTGTGATATGGGATGAAATGTAAGACCTCTAAATAACCTGTGTACTCTGCCTCCCTGTTTCTTGGTAAGGTTGACAGGACTTACACTCTCTAGATATGTGGAATGGAAGTATTAAAAAAAACTGGAGTGAATCTACAGCGCGCGTAGCGCGCCGAAAATTTGGGGTTCTCATTAGGGAAATTGTCCCTTAAGAGCAAAAAACAGGTAAACCATCGGGGACACTAGCCACCGTCGGGGACTGCATACTTTATCGTAACGACTAAGAGCTTCCCTCCCCCCGAAAAACTGTAAAAAAAATGCCCCCGATTCCCTCCCTCCTCTTGCCGTTTATCTTTTTTTATTTTTTTATTTTTTTTGCTCTCCTTCATTTTTTCAACATCGCCCATCGCGTCCCCAAAATTTCTGTGGGGGGGGCACTCTGCCCCCCTGCCCCCCCGCTGGCTACGCTAGTGGGATTGGTGAAGAACCTGTATTTCCGAAATTTGAAATTGCACTGCGACCAAAGATCGATTTTGCTACATAATGCTATCCAGCTAAAGCCTGCTAACTGAAGCACTCGGAATACACAAGGGCTCATGTTGAAGAAAATTTGGAATTTTACGAAAGAAGATTTATATGAAAAAGCACTGTTGTTGTCGGTGTCACTGTGTTACTTGATGATCTGGCGTCACATACGGCACATATCCGATTTTGTCATTCCCAGAGCTTGGAAAATTTAACTAAACTGAAGTTATGACAGTATGAGGCAGCAATACTGCATTAGGAATTGCAATTTGCGGCGAGCGAAGCCGCACAAAATTTTGCTTTTTTTTAAACAAATAATTACAAATATGGAGCTTTCGTTGGAGAGTATTAAAACCACACTGTAGTTGACTGGTGTCACCAATGACAAATTTCCGAATTTGTAATTTTTCAGAGCCAGGGGCGATTGCTCCCCCCGCCATCTGTATAGCTACGCCACTGGAAGAATCATTTTTATTGTTGTGTGGTGTTTCCTTTACTTTCAGCGACTTTCTACGCCTGGTAAGGAAAGTTCTACGAGAAGTTTTCGCGCGTCTTGTGCGCAGGGGTTGCGCCAGGATTTGACCGACAGGGGGGCCAAGCTCCCTGACAAGGGGACCAGAATTTCAAGGCCCCGACAAAAGCGATGTTATGTCCCAATTGAACGCGCCGGAGCGCGCCGAAATTTTTGGCTTTCTTTTCAACAAATACTTAAAAATCTGGAGTTTTATGAAATAAAAATTAAAACTTACGGAAGAAATTTGGCTTTTATTCGTACTATAAAAAAATTTGGGTGTTTATTGAAGAATCTGTCCTTCATAAGGGAAAAATCAAAAACGTTATGGGAGCGACAGCTGAAATTCTTTTGGGGTTACGTTTTGAATCGTACAAGACCTACTTACTAACTGAAAGCTTTGAGACGAGACTCGAAGTTAGCCCGGAAAGTTTTTCCCTTTTTTGAACGAATCTTTCAAAACTAAAAACTTATCATGAGGGAGAAATTTTGGATTTTAATGAAAGAAAATTTGGTTTTTTGGTGAGGTTATAATGAAAAATTTGGTTTTTCTGTATTAAGTAATATGCCTTGCAGGAGCAAAATGAGGTAGTATGCCGGGTGATTAACAGAGTTGGTTTTGGTTACTTATTGTATGGAGTATCCATCGAAATTGGAAAATTTGCTATTTTTAACAATCTTAAGCTAATATTGGAGAAAAATTGTAATTTGATGACAGTTTGGGGGTTTTATGGAGGAACCTGACGTTCTCATGAGGAAAATCAAGGAGGGGTGATCTGTAGTTTTGTTGAGGTTACTGAATATTATTATCATGCAGATTTAGGCCCTCGGACCATATTGGAGCACTCTCCCGAGGAAACAAATTTGGCTTCGCATATATTTGAAGTTTTATATCTTATTTATTGTCATAGGCGTACGGGAGCGTGTCATCTGAGTTTGAGAGGAGGCAGACTTGTTTTTTTGTCAGAAAAATGTAATCCTGCCCCAACGATTATCTAAGTCGAGAGCACAGAATTTTTTGAAAAATGGAGAACCCCCGGTCGGCAGGAAATGGCATTTCAAGGGCTCGTAACTTGAATTAAAGAAGTCCTTGCTTTCAAATTTCTTTCGCAATAAAAATATTTTCACTTCATAATACTGCCCAAAACGAAGAATAATTACAAACACGTATTGTTCTGTTCAGTTATCTGTTCGACTAAATCACTATTAGAATACCTTTATAGGGACCTATAAAGGTACTCTAAACACTATCTATAGGGAGCGCCACCATCAGTTAACGCGGAGCGTACAGAAAATTGTTAAGAAGTCTAACCGCTAAGATAGCCGGAATGGTATTTCCCAGACTTATAACTAGAAATGAAGCAGCCGTTATTTTGAGCTTTCCTTTAAAATGAAAGTTTCACTTCAATAGAGAAAACAAGACGAACGTCTAGACGAGTTGCGGTGCCGACAAACCAAGTCGTCTTATACTTTTAAGGTGATTTGACGACTGTTAGCTACTTATAGCTTTTGGATTTTGGGCATGGACTCTACTACTGTAACAAAGAAGTATATTTGCCTTTTTAAACAGGATATTCAAGGAGGTTTCCCTTCATGGGCTACTTCATTTTCTGTACAATTCGCGCCAACCTATGGTGACGCTCTGTTTAGAATAATCATCCTTCTTTCAGAGAGGTTGAATCCAACTCAATACCACAGAGTGCACTCTAAAAACACTATGGCCAACTATGCACCAACTCAATGGTATGGTCAAAAAGTGACCAATTAATGGTTAGATCTGACCATAAATTAGTAAATTTTGACCAAAGTTGGAGGTCAATGGTTTGACCATTGTTTAGGTCGGTGCATAGTTAATTAAATCAATGGTCAATTCGACGCAAAGAGATGAAATGAACGAACGATTTGGCTAAAAATTTAGGAAAATCGGCCCATGTTTGTACAGGGTTTAGACTGTTGGCCCAGTCAGCCTGGGGTCCAGGGGGCCGCTTTAAGGGCCCCTGGTGGGGTTCAGGGGACAGAGCCCTGGTAAAGGGCTGGATACTTTTGTAGGGGGTGGCTGGAGTTTACTATCTAAGCGTAGCGCCACCATCAGTTGGCGCGGAGGGTACAAAGAAAATTTTGGATTTTAAAACCTCCCAGATGGCTAGAAATGGCATTTGCCAGGTTTATTTGTCTCTAATTCTGGTGAGAAAATTTTTTATTTTTCTAAGATTAAAACACCCTTTCGAGATACTGATTAGCTCAGTTCATTACTCCACTGAACTATGTATCCTAGGATCGCAAATCCGGAATCCCGCGGAATGTTGCAAGCAGCTGTTCCAGTGCACGCCTGAGTGAAGTATTTCCAGGGGCGTAGGGGAGCATTTTACTTTTGGGGCACAAGATTTTTGCCCGAGAAATGTAATTCTGCCTGTAGGACAGTCAAAGCGGGGCGTCACCACAGGTTGGCGCGGAGCGTCAAGAAAATTTGAAAATTCGTACCCCTCAGACAGTCAAAAATGACATTTCCCAGGCTTGAAAAGGGGATCCAAGCAGTCGCTTTTTTAAGTTTCAATTGCAGATAAACGTATGTTCGTTCCAAACTAAAATTCAGCCAGAAAGACTAAGCGGAGCGCCACCATTAGTCGGCGCGAAGCGTACAAAACATTTTCAAATATCCGACTGCTCAGACAGTTGAAAATGGCATTTCCCGGGCTTATATGGGGATCTGAGCATTCGCTATTTTGAGTTTCCTTTTGTAAAAAAATGATCACTTGAAACTTAAATTCTGCTATGAAGCGGTGTAAGTGGAGCACCACCATAAGTTGGGACGAAGCGTGCAGGAAATTTTGAAAAACCTGACCACTTCAGATAGTCAAAACCTTTGCTTGGGGTCTTAGAAGTCACTAATTCGAGGGTCTGTTTGCACAAAAATATTCACTTGAAACTAAAATGCTGCTAGGGAGACTATCTGCGCGGAACTTCACCGCTGGTTGGCGCGAAGCGAACAGAAATTTTTGAAAAATCGGACCCTGAGACAGTCGAAAATGACATTTCCCAGACTTATAGGGGAATTTAAGCAGTCGCTATTTGATCAGAAAATTACCAGATAAAATGTATTACTGCCAATCGATGAATCCCGCATCATTTTGGGGAAACTTCAAACCGGAATTGAAAACATGCTAATGAATTTTACTTTATTGTGAATCTTGGCTAAATTCAATATATATTGAAAAAATTGTGTGCCCCAACTTCCTACTACATATGATTTTACTTTTGAAAATATTAAGGCCTATGGGGATCTTATAGCAGTCGCTATTTTGATCAGAAGAATCAGATAAAATGTACCACTACCATTGGATGAAATGAAGTAGATGATTTTTCTTCTATTAGTATTATTGACAGAATTGTCACGTTACACGGTGTGTTGAAATGAATTTTCAAGCAGACTTACGGGAAGACATTCTCACCCTACATCATTAAATTATCGAAAATCAGATTACCCGATTCTCATAACCATTGCCCGTATTTGGCAATAGTTGCAATAGTTGAACAAATCACTTTAAAGAGAAAATGGACTTTATGATGAATAAGTTAAACGTTTTCCTGATAACACCACAACTCCCTGACATAATTATAACAAACTAGAGAATAATTAGCTCATAAATATCTTGCGAACTTTCCATTTCCGAAAAGGGCAAAGAGATGAAACGAACGAGCCACTTAGCTAGAAATTTACAGTTACGAAATGTCTTGAAATGTTCAAATCTTCGTCCGTAAACCAACAATTTGACCCTCTGTGCACGGTCTAAATTTAGTGTTTACGTCCCATAACATAAGCTGATAAGGGTCAACTTATGGTAAGCAGAAAGTTGCAACTTCCCGTATTAAAGGGCCAAACTTTTCACCCCAAACTACAATTGTATTGCAGACGGGTTGTTGGAATGATGAAATTCGTCTTCTACGGAATCTTTTACTCGCCAGTTTATTCGTATTCATAGAACTGTCTTACTTATTGCTTTCATTAGGTAATCGTTTCATCAATTGCGAGTCATGGCCATACATAAACTTACTACAATGACAATATTTTCTTCCGTAGTAAAAGGACATCGTCAAAGAAGCGACAAAAAGTCCTTGCTATAGAATGTAATAAGAAACGTTTCTGGTTAATAATGTGATGACAGACGAATCGCAGCTAATAGCTATAAATTATAAACATCGACATTTTGGTATTCACGTTTCATTATAGGACCTAAAAATGATGCAATGTATCTTTATGATTGATTACTGGATGGTTCGACACTCTGATTTGTGTAAGACAATATCGTTCAAGTTTGATTAAATGCTGAACTTAGAAATAATTGGGGAAGGGATACTAGTGACGTATATGAACGGGACTAATACCAGGGAGCTGCTACTAAAGGCAGCCCCCTGCTGTGACCTTTTTTGAATATAGTTCTTCTGTCAATGCAACCATGGGACGACCCCCATGGTTTTTCACGGACACGGATGAGTGATATGTATGACTTTGCAGTGCAGACAAAAGGTAGCACACCACCAATTCAAGGGGAATCCCGCCGAAGGAGGTTACCCTACGAATTTAATACCCTAGAAAAACTTTTTTTTTGGGGGGGGGGGGGAGGAGGAGGGAGATTGGACCATGTTAGTGAAAAGATGTGTTCAATTTGTTAAATCTATGTGGTAGGAAAGTAGTTGAAGTAATCATTCAAAGAAAATTGAAGGTATTTCAGTCATTTTTTGCAATATATCCTTCCGCGATGCAAAACGGCATTTTGAATGAGTCAAAAAACAGGAACCTGACTACTCTATTATACAGGCCCTCCTAGCGCAAACTCAACATCGTGTAGGCAAGTAATGGTGGTGTTAGTAAAAGAGGGTCAGCAGACCCACTTACCAGAAGTTGTTCATCCTTTTCAAAACGTGTCTTCCTTTCCTAAGTCATTGTTGTGTATCTTGATATCTTCATTTTCTATCAGCCAGCGAGCAGCAAGAACAACACTTCTAGGCCTAACATTTTCAGAAAAAACAGCCGTTTTATAACTTAATTTCCTCTTAAATTTGACAGGAATTACTTGGCTCTCTTCAAGTCTTATAGGTAAAGTTTTAATTGTTGCCACCACATCAGACGGGACATTAACATTTCCCTTAATACTAAATTACCCTCCTCGAGGAAGATCACGCAACTGCATGAAAGATGTTCGCAAAGCGACCAACCTTTCTTCAAGACGATGTAATTTCAATTCTTCTGGTATCTCATACATTTTCATATTATTATCCCGACTTAATAACGGAACTCTTCGTTCTTTTATATATTTTAAACAGGTTTTACAGACCCATCCTTTATCTATACCTTCTTCCTGCTTACAAATATTAGTATTGCCACTAAATCTAACTAAATTCACCCACAGTGCACATTCTTTATACCATAACTGCTCACAATAAAAGCAAACATATGTAGGCCCCGCCCACCATAATTTTATTCCAAAAGCGATTTTGCAATTCTCTAATTGGACTCTCCTTTTCTTTTCTAAATTGACGCTTACGTATTTGTTCTCTAAGCATCATTTTAGTACTATCACTTGCAATACCCACACTACGTTTTATCACAAAACCTTTATTTTCCCAACATTTATACCTATCTTCAGTCACTCCCATAGACCCTTTCACTAATATATGATTACTCCCCTCATTTAAACAAACATCTGCTCTCTTCACATAACTTTGCATTGACATTTGATTACGCTCCTCTTCAAATAAAATGTCTCCGCTTTTCAATATGTTACATTTAACACCGAAAAATTCTTCACTATGTTCATTAACACAACCCCTCTTCAACCAATTCTCTATAACGCTGCTCTCATGTACAGACTCATTATCTTCTATTTCCAACACTACGTCATAATGTACTCCACCTGTATTGACTAAATAAATGGCACGTTTTTCCCGATTAACTACACAATGAACTTACAATGACTTGTCTTAAATAAAAATGATTATCTTCTACCCCTGTAACCAGTAATGCCAAACACCGAAAAACAATTACCCTCCCCACGTACTTTTCTCACACGAATCGGCCTACTCTCAACTGAAACACATTTTCCTACTTCAATAGACGGCAATTCAAACCCCAGAGTTTTCACAAAACCATGTTTGAATCTATCAACACAAGCTTCCTAAACATTTTTTCTCTCCAACAGCTATCAAGAACGAAAAATAAAATGTACATGTAGGTCTTTCGGAACGTGTAAATAATACCTCACGACCGTCATGTTCCCTACTTTCCCCATTATCACACCTCTGACTTTTTTCACATTCACCAGAACTTTTTTTGGTTTGTTCCCAACTCTGATATCGTCATTTTTCTCCACTTCATAACTTTTATCTTGAAATTCACCCCCATACTCGCCAACTCATACAAATAATATTTACCTACCAATAACAATGTTTCCCTCCAACAGAAACTTACTTTGTGAATATTGTCGTTAGTGTGAGAAATTCACACAGGCCTTTAAAGTCACAAAAACAGTGAACAAAACTCCTCTAAACCATCAAACTTTTTACTTCACCGCAACCCGGACCATGCTACTTGAAAAGAATAAATCCCTACAAAGAAATCCTCATGTAAATACTCAAAATGCACTAAACACCAATCTGTAATGAATTAAAAAATGATGGCGCTGTGTTATATTAACAAACAACCTTTTCCCCGGAGTACATACGGACCTGGTTTTTCCGCAAGATTGTTACTAAAAATAGAACACGTTTCCTAATTTTACATGAAAAAAACCCCCAATTTCACACTCTCACGAAAGTCATATTTCCACCAAAACTTAAAAACACGAAAGAGAAGTACCATCCCTACAAATTGCACTAAACCGTATTTCGATACCACAAAGCATCTACAAGAAGATAGAAATAAAGTGCCGGAAAAGTCAGAAATTGACATCGCGAGAGTAACTGCATTAGTTGCGGTGCTGCCTGCAAGGCAGGCACCGCAACTAAAAACCAACTTGCTAATGATCAGAAAAGTATCGGATAAAACGTACTGCTACAATTAGATGTAATGGTCGGGGGGGGGGGGGGGGGCTATGCAACGGAATTAAAAACATACTGAAAGGTTTTTGACTGTCTTAAGAATCTTCGTTGAATTCAATTGCAAGATCCACTAAATAGATGAAATTTGTAACGTGACTGCCCGAACTCAATACTGTAAATGGTTTTGCCCCCAACGTATTTGAAAATATGGCACGTTACAAGGTGCCTTCAAATAAAATTTTCAGTCAGACTTATGGGGAGATTTTCTCACACCACTGTTTATCATTATTTGTAGGTGTAAACTCCTTGGCCGTAATTCATTACCTTTGTGAGAATTCGGCTGTCCGGGCAGGCCAGATGGCAGACCATTGGGTACTACACTCACGTGAACAACCCCTAGTCCGTTTTTGTAAGGAGAATTCGGAATTGTGAGTTTCCTTGAAGAATATGGTCTTCTAGTTAAGCAAGATCAAGAAGGTCGTCCGAGTGACTGCAGACCCACATCTTTTATCGTAGGTCTGTAAATGAAGTCTCCCCGACGAAATTGGATTTTTTCAACAACTGGGGGTGGGTAGCCCGTCCCCGACGGAGGCATGACCTTGCGCGCACGGATTGAAGATGGGATGAGGGATAGGAGAGCTAGTAAGAAGTGATTGAAACCGATTAAGATATGCATTAAAATAGCGTTACAAAAAAAAATTGTTCAAAAGGAAAAAAACCATGGTCATTCATCCAGTAACTTCAATAAAGGCTTTACGTTTTTCATGTTTAGGCCTCCCCGAAAATTGCCATCCTTCCCCGAAGGGGGAAGAGAGAAGACAAGGTACAAAGAATGGGGTTTAACAGAGTTAAGAAGTGACTTAAAATCGATTCCGATATGTATTAAAATAGCATTTCAAAACAAAAAATATGTTCTACATCGTCCATCCAGTAACTTCAGTCCTTGTGGATTTTTTATTTTTATTTTTTTTTTTAATTTTTAGGCCTCCCCGACGAAACCACTGCCCTTACCCGACGGGAGGGGGGGGGGGGAATGCCCCCCTGGCGCCACCACTGCTCGTGCGCATGTTCACACTTTAATTTAGCTCGCGGAGCAAAGTTTTTTCGTTTAGCTCCTAGCTACGCAAAACCACCTGAGTGGCGGCAGCCACAGAGGCTTTAGTTAGGCATATGAATTAAGTCTGAGGCATCCGTACCCTGTGTGTGGTTCACGCAAATTCTTCTCATGGTGTCACTATTCTGACCGCAAACACAGTTATCACCTGTGGTGTCTTCTAAGTGCGTCTCATGAACACCGACTTGCGAGATAAAAGTTTTTAAGCCAAGAACATGACCAAGGAACAATCATTGAAAACATTAAAATGAATATCCGTGTGAATTTTAATTCTTTGGGTAAGGCTTTTAAATTTTATCTCGCTTCCGCAGGCGTGATACTTCGAAACTGATCGAATAGATAAAATTATCCCATTTCAACCCTTTGGACTCTTGGATATATAAATATTCATTTACCGACCAAAAGATGGCAAAAAGTTGATGAGCATGTAACTATGATCGCCAGGGGTGGAAAAAATGTTTATTTCCCTGCAAGCAAATCAAAATTTCTCAAAGACTTCACATGTTTACATGTACAAAAGTAGTCAAATTTCCCTTCAAATACCAAAATTTCCCTGCAGTGAGCCTCCCACATTGCTGGTTATTCCTTTCATTATGATTACCCAATGGATTCACAAGAAAAATAACATATGTCAATTTTTTTTATACTAATGCTCATCTGACGAGAAATTCGACATGTGTCAATTTAATTGGACATCTAGCAATTTCTCTTCGTTCTGATAGTTTTATCTTTTTAGATATAAAGAAACTGATAAGTCAATTTAGTTCGACATATGTCGATTTCAGGACCTTTGGCACACTTCGCGCTAGCCTGTGTAGCGCCTCTGTGGCTGCAGCCCCCTTTAGGCTGCCGCCCCTCAGATTGATTTTTTCGTAGTGTGAGATAATGGGCCAATCGTATAACGAAGGCTTAGGTAGGGGGATCTAGCTGAGTATGGCGATACGAGATGAGATAGAAGCACAGACAGGAAGAGTAAAGATTTCAGTTCTATTTCAGCATAATTAATGATGTTTATTCGGTTCAACTTCAATCAACGGCCAGCCCCAAAAAAGATTGTTTAAATCATTTATGTACACGGTGACTACATGCTTCTGCTTCGAGGTCTGTTGCACGAGTGTCCATCTCGCAGGCTCGGTCGTGTGAATCGTGCGAGCCCCGAACGCCTGCAGTCCCCTGATTGGTCAAAAGTTATGACGCACCAATGCAAATAAATGTACTGATATAAATGACCAATGAGGAGGCTGCAAAGGGTGGAATTGGTCATGCCTTGAAAATATAGGTTACAGTGTGCCCGTGGAACTACAGCGATGAAATATGTCACGTCCACCGGTAACACGTGACGGGAAACAGGAAGGGCCCTGGGAATCTAGAACAAAAGGAAGGGGAGCTTTGCTCGTAAACAACAAGATTGCGTCTGCTAAAGGTCATAGAGAGTGCACCATACTACATAACAGTAGCGATGAGTTGGACGAAAAAAATTCGTCCGCCCCGCGGGCTAGCTTCGCGCACTATGTACGTACTTCCATAACTAGTGGCACTTGTACCAAGGTGGTTGCCTGCATTTACGCTTTTCATATAAATCAGTTGTCACACGTTGTCAAGGTGAAGCTGCCAAAATATATGTAAACATTTCAAAACTCAGTAAAACATGCTTCCCTTCGCCGGGCAGGGTGATCGTAATTACTAGCCCACATGAAACGAATAAGCATGTGCTACACCGTCTGTTCTGTACAGATATTATAGGAAACTAGCCGATGGAAGTCTCCACGCTTTGGGCCGGTGGTGAAAAAGAAGTACGGGTGCATACTTGCCAGACTATTTGGTTCAGGGGGAATTTTCAACAGACACCATACCTCTTGGATTACCTATAATCGCACGAAGGGATGGGGCAGTGACTAATTGAAGCGTACCGTTCCAAAAATTGAATTATTGCCACAGACGGTACCATGGTCCCCCTGAAAAATTTTAATCTAAGGAGCCGAGAAGAGAATCATTACTTCATGTCTCAACTGAGGAGAAGACGAAATACGGCTAGTGTGTCTTACCTTACTAACTTAGACTTTAGGTCAATCGATTTGAATAAGCACGCTGGGATGGTAAGGAGCGGTGGGTGGGGATGGGGAGAGGGAAGGATGAACAATGAAAATCTTTTACACGGGGTCTCGGGAACCGTCAAGACTGGGGACCCGGGGACTTTGGATGTCGAGAGCATTCCCCCACCTTGAGGTGCAGTAAACTGTCCGTGTTTCATGATTGGCTATTGACAGTCATGTGACAACTTTTTTTTTCTTTTAAAGAGTTAAATTTACCAGGAATAACCGCTTGGATTAAGATGACATGCAATATAAAAGTCCTAAAATATGACAAAAGATACTCTGAAGAAAAATAAGAAGAAAATCGGGAGATTTCGCTTTTGCTTCAAAATACATTTTGGGCGACTGTTCTTGACCTTTAACCAGAACTTTTCTCCAACTGGCATTTTGGGCTGCCTTAGTGAACAGGGCCGCGGTCCAACATGTCAACAGTCTACACCGAATTAAATTTGGCCTAGGCCATATCTTTCCACACGGAACACATGGCAGTTAACTGGCTTGTTGGAAGTCATCGATTTTACCCAGAGGCATTCTAAATAAACGGCTCTGATTTTACCAGCCTCAAAGGAGTTAAGGATATTACTGTACGTGATCGGGTTTGAAATAACAAATTCCCAAGATCTTGGGGAAATTCCCCAACTGATGTACCTCGTGGAATACGTACCCCGTACATGCACCTCGCACAATTAAACATCACCGCCAATACTATGGAAGCCCATCAATGCCATTGGAAAACTTATTTTCCCAAATCCGAGATTCTATATAGGCCTAATTCCGAAATGTTTTTTGAAATCCGTTTTTACGTTTTTTGAAATCCAAAATCTGTTCTTCAAAACCCGAAATCCTGTGTTGAAAATCCGAAGTTCCCTTTCTGAAAACCGAAATCCTTTTTTCAAAATGAGAATTCTGTTTTTCAAAATCCTAAATCTGTTTTTTGGAATCCGAAATCTGTCTTTCGAATTCCGAAATCTGTTTTTTTACCTTACATACGCATCGCTGAGCAACTACGTTCATCATTTGGCCGATGCCCGTTTGAATATGACGAAGATATTTCAGTAAAAAAAAGATTTCGAATTTCAATTCATTCCAGTAGGCCTAATTTATCAGCTTTTACAGTTTGACGTTTGTCAATGAATGATCCATCGTGTTTTACAGACTTTTAATTACTATTTATAAGTTAACTAAGGAAAGATTACAAGAAAATATCCTCATATTGTACCGTCCCATCTGCCAAAAGCCTGTCTCTCTTGCTCCACGTTACGGTACCAGGAATGACACTTTCCGTGCCTATAACTTGCATCATAGCCTATCCAAAAAAAAAAAATAAATAAATAAAATTTCAAAAAGTTCGTTATTTTCCACATGTTAATGATGAAAATTATTTTTCAATATGAAATATTTTAAGAGAGTGTTAACTTCCCCGTTTCGTTGTGTACAACCATTTCAACACTTGTCGTTCTATATGGTAATTGTACAAAGCTACGAAAAAACAATGTTTTTTTTCGGAACGTACCACGAAAGTATCAAGAATATTTCAGATAGGTGTGCGGAAGTTTTGCACCAGATTTCATCTGAAGGTAAGATTCTCAAGAAAAACTCAAAGGTGGAGGGACACCCACTCCCCTTAGACCCCTCCCCAGGCCCAAGATTAGACCCTGCAGTTCATGTCAAGTTTATGCCAGTGCCCTCAATACAACCGACATGTCCAGTGGTGATGGTAGCGTCAGGCCCCTATCGGTTCCCGATGTACTTCGATGTAACTCACCCCTGTAGTAGGAAGTAGGAAGAGGTGTTTTCGAAGGAGTCTTGTATCTATGTCAATCCTGTTCTATCAAATAAAAATCTGTTGCAAGTGGTATTCAAGTGGTTAGAACATCAGTTTTGCATTCACCGGGCGGTCGGGAGTTCGAGTCCTGTCCGGGTCATACCGAAGACTTCAAAAACGGAACTTACCGCCATCGTGCTTAAGCATAAACAGTGGAGTAGGTAAAACAAGCCAGTGAGCCACAACTGGAAAAAAAAGACCGGACGGGCTCGACTCGAAGCCATTTAGTTGAAAACTGGTTAGCAAAACTCCATCTAACCTAATCTATCACAAATGTTTGTGAAACTACCAAACTTTTGTTTTTGTTGAGGAACTGTCTTGATGCAGACCTTGACTGCAAGGTTTGACGTGGAGAGTATATGTACTCATTTGATCACGTTTAAAGTGTCCACGGCATTGACTCCATCAATCCCACTCATCCATTAACCATGCCAGTAATAGGGCAGTTCAAACCTTTTCCAATTCCAAAGTTACTTCCATTTCGCATGTAGACCACCTACGTTTTACAAAACTTTTCTCGAAGTGGGGAACTTTGGCTCAACTTTGGGTGTTTTCATGGGGTGGGGGGAGGGGAAAAGTGGAAGTTGAGTGCTCCGTCCCTTCTTTTCCCTTTCTTTCCCTTCTCTTTTCGCAGTTAGTTGCCAATGCAGGAGGAGGGCGGTCTCCTCCTGTAACTACTGACGCCCCCTGACCAGTGGCGGAGCTAGGGATTTCCGTCAGAGGGGGCGAAAATGATCTGCAGGGGCGCTTCGAAGGAGTAAATATCCTGAGCCTCAGCACGATCGAAGCCACGGCTTTTCAGATTTCCATTTGATTTTCCGCACCTGGTAGAAGACTACTTCGCCATTTCTCCTCAGCAAGCTTTTCTGTTAAAACATGTTTAAATTTTCTATCCATGGGCCTCCGCAGAAGAAAATTCCGGGGACAAAATTCTTTTAGGTGGGAGAAAAGCTCCACGCCACCATGAGTTGGCGCGGAGCGCAGGAAAATTTTGGCCCAATATACCTCTCAGGTCGCTGGAAATAGCATTTCTAAAGCCTATTTGCCGCATAATAATAGGGAAAAACTGAGTGAACTGTTCAAAAATACTGATGTTAATTTTTCTTCGTCTTTTCTTTATGTTTTCTTCGTTTTTTCAGGTTTTATATTTTCCGTGGAAGGGCAAGTTACCCCTTGCCCCTATCTCTGGACGCCCATGTTTCTATCTCTCTCTTTCACATTCTAGTATGAAGGCGGTCATTATATTTTGTGTTATTGTCAGGACTCGATTTTTAAGATTTTAATGTTATAATGGACTACATTGTGAAGATGAAGATTAAACTGTTATAGCTAAATAACGCCATAACAAGCAATCTTACAGGGGAAAAGTTATGGAAATGAATAACCGTTATGTGTACATTTTTGGCATCTGGAAATCAAGATACGTACATAAAGAAACATTAATTGACGTAATTTACTACATCATGTGACCGCTCTGAAATAACCATTAATTGAGTACATTGCAAGAAATAGCCAAGACAAAAGGTCTGCTTGGCTCTCTAGATACCGAATTCATAATAAAT
This sequence comes from Holothuria scabra, assembly GCA_037179385.1. Lineage (NCBI taxonomy): Eukaryota > Metazoa > Echinodermata > Holothuroidea > Aspidochirotida > Holothuriidae > Holothuria > Holothuria scabra. Next base: position 19,938,751 of record CM074181.1, read on the forward strand.
AAAAGTAACCTAAACCTAGGCTTATTAGATGCAATTTTCTGGCTTTTGAGACCACCAAAGTACAGAAATAAGCATTTTCATGGGATTATCGTGCAGTGCCAGAAATAGCCATTTATCATGAGAATGGTCACTTGAAGAAAAGCAAAATTGAAACTGCTCATTAAATCTCTTAAACCGTTACCACTATGATAACAGTTCTATTTTATTTTAACCTGAATGTTCTCTTCAAATGATATTCAAAAATGTTGTGGAAGCTATAGTTTGGTTTCTTTATAAACTCTTTTTATTGTCTATGTTGACAATTATCCCCGACAACACTGGCTATTTGCACTACAATTATTGTTGCACCCTTTCCAACATTTTTTATTGGCCGGGAGCGGTGAACTTAATGTGAGTCTGTGTATTTTGTAAGCTTTTAATCACGCTTGGTGTGGAAGCATTTAACTTAGCACAGTACATAAAGCATGAAGATACGTTTCGGCAAAACATATCCCTTTATTAAAGAAGATGACCCTTTTCATCAGAATAAAGTGCAGATAGTTCAGTTACTGGTAGCTGTTTGAGCATTTTGTTATCTGGGCCAACGCTATTCTTTTGCCAACAATGGTGCAAGAGTAAAGTGTTAAAAATCTAAAAAGGGTGTCGACAGACGATTTTGGTCCGTCAGGGGGGGGGGGGGGGGCGACACCCCGACCATATGGCTGCTCCGCCACTGCCCCTGACATGATAAGCTAGATGTGTCCTGAACCCCTTCACTATACCTGCTCGCAACATAAGGAGTTTATATGTAGCCTACATGTCGTAACTTCTTGCCCGGCCTACAGATATAACCAACCCAGAAGGAATGATACCACTAGAGTAGCTAAGGACTATGTCCCGTCACAAATGCAATTTGTTTTTAGATCCTAAAGGCCTTGTCACACTATTCCGGGCAAGCGCTGTGTGCAAGTTGCGGGTGACAATTTTTGCTGACCGCAGGTCCCCGAATCTAGCACGGACCTGACAGTATCTCGCCCGGATCTTGCCCGTACTACTAGATGTGTCCTGAACCCCTTCACTATACCTGCTCGCAACATAAGGAGTTTATATGTAGCCTACATGTCGTAACTTCTTGCCCGGCCTACAGATATAACCAACCCAGAAGGAATGATACCACTAGAGTAGCTAAGGACTATGTCCCGTCACAAATGCAATTTGTTTTTAGATCCTAAAGGCCTTGTCACACTATTCCGGGCAAGCGCTGTGTGCAAGTTGCGGGTGACAATTTTTGCTGACCGCAGGTCCCCGAATCTAGCACGGACCTGACAGTATCTCGCCCGGATCTTGCCCGTACTTGCTTGCAGGTGCGCACGCAAGTCCGAGTTGCCCGCAGCCAAGTTTTGAACATACTCAAAACTTGTTCTGGTTAAATTGCGTGAGTTTGCCCTCAGAGGTTCCCACAGAACACCCGCAGGGGGCCCATAGCGGCCGCAAGTCACAAGCCGTTAGCCCGCTTGAAGAAAGAAGGTTGGCCCCGAAGCTGTGATAATTACGTGCAGAGCGCTTGTCAGATGCGTGCATGGGACGTGCGTTTACTTTTACGGGCAAGGAACGGTGTTGGTACTGACAACTTGACTTCATAGTGTCAATTCTGCGGGTATGGAGCGAGGAAATTGAGGGCATGTTGCGGGTGAGTTACTGTCTCCCTGCTGGTAGTCCGAGGGCTTGCGGCGGGCAAGTTGCTGGCATTCTGCGAAAACATCTGCCCTGTTAATATGCTAGCAATCGGCACGCGTTAACCTCGCACACTGCAGGCAACTCCCACGCAGGTGGCACGTAACTGGCACGCCGGTAACTCGCAGAGCCCGTAAGTGTCCCTGAGCTAACACGGAACTCTCTCGCTTGTTGCACGCATTTCACACGGAGAACACGCAAACCCCACGGAAGTACCACGGGTTAAATACGCAAGTTCCACGTAAAACCCACCCAAATCTTGACTTGCTCGCAGAACTTTTCCTGCGTGCAACAAAATTCTTGCACGCAACAAGCCCGTAGAGCCTGCCCGGAATAGTGTGACAGGGCCTTAAAAGAAGGAAAATATTAAGGCCCTTAGTACAAAGGTGTAATTCAAAGACAACATAAATTGCATCAGGTTGCGTATAAAGAAACACAATTTAAAAATATATATAAGGGAGCATAGGCGGCGATCCGAAAAAAGTGATAGTGAAAGTGAGAGTGATATAGGCTGTGTCACTATCTATACCAGTGGTTCTCAAACTTTTTCAAAATACCGCCCCCATAAGGCACCCATGACTGCTCCAACGCCCCCCTCCCACCCAACATGCCATCATATTTATACAAGTCTTTGACTGTGAGCTTTCATCTTTCAATTTCCAGCACCAAAATGACCCAAATAAGTTTTATACTGGGTAAATTTTTGTCAGTAGTTGCTAAACCTTTCGGAGAAGACAGTCTGTGTCAACCACTCTGCAACCTCCTAGGTTCCATTATTGCACGAATGTATGAGAACCTCCAGGGCCCCCCTAGTCAATGCCAAGTTGCCAACGCCCCCTATTGCTTGCAAACTCCTCAGCGCCCCCTTGAAACTTTTCAACGCGCCCCAGGGGGTGGTAGGGACCACTTTGAGAACCACTGATCTATACGGAGCGCCGTCATCAGTTGGCGCGAAGCGCACAAAGGAAATTTCGGCCAAAAATACGCACCAGATTACCGGATATGGCCCTTTCCGGGTTATCTAATGTGATATCACAGCAGCTGTCAGAAGCATATTTCATAAAAAGGTAGAAAGGTATATATCGTAAAAAAAATGTAGAAAAGTAGAAGTTGCCTGATTGCCTAAAAAGGGGGATTAAATTTATGAAACGAGTGAAAAGAAAAACATTCAGCAGTTGCGGAGCTAGGTCTTTCCGGTGTGGGGGGGGGGGGGGGGGAGCACCCAAATTTCCCGATTTTTTTTTCATTTAAGTGTAAACGCCATTTCTCTGGGGACGTGATTTGCGGCGCACTGCCCTTATTCAGCAAAGGTTTGAAAATCTGGAGTTTGTGCTGGAGAAAATTTTGAATTATGGGTTCCCAATAAAACGAAATGTGAAAAGTTGGGGATAACTGTAAAATCTGTATTTTTCATCGGCAAATCTGAGATTGCACAGCTACCAAAGATCGTTGTTGTTGCAAAATGTTATCTAAGACCTACAAATTGACGCTGTACCGAACAACATTTTAAGAGTCAAGAGCTCACATTAGGGAAAAATTTGAATTTAATAATAGAAAATAGCACTTTAGTTGCCGATATCACCTGGTGGTTTTGTCATTTCCAGAGTTTGGAAAATTTTACCAAAATGATTTATGAGGAAAATTTGCATATTTGAAACATAGTAAATACAAAAATGGAGCTATTATTGGAGAGAATTCGGAATTTCATGAAAGAAGAGTTTGGAAAACCACACCGTAGTTGACTATGTCACAAATGACAATTTCGAATTTTTCCCTTTTTAGAGCCGGGGCAATTGCCCCTGTCCCCCTCTCCTCCGTAGCTACGCCACTGTCAATGAGTATCACTGATTTCATTATATTGTTTATCTTTTATATATTTCCATAGTTAGTTTTAGTTATTTCAAGGCGTGTCAGTGCAAATAAGAGCATTTCAAGTTTCTTGTCGACACTCCTCCAAGTCGGGCACTTTATAGTTGTATAATGAATCAATATATATTTTGTGTACACTGCAGTGGCGAAGCCACGGGGGGGGGGGGGGGTCAGAACCCACATGACCCAACCTTGCAATGCAAAAAACACCTATAGAGCGGTTTTTCTCTGTATCCTTAGACTTTTCACTCATTTCGTTCCCCCAACAACCCACCCCCACCCCATGACACAATCCTGGCTATGCGCCTGGCACACTGTTTACAATCACGTCTCTTTTAGTGTTCTTAATAAAGGCCTATATATTAAGTAATTTTTTATAATCATCAGCCATTTTCTGAATTAAAGTATTTTTAATGATGATCTCAATATTTAGTAATTGCTTTTGGTCATCAGTCATTTCCTGAATTAAACTATTTTTAATGATGGTCTAAATATTTAGTGATTGTTTATGGTCATCAGTCATTTTCTGAATTAAATAATTCCAATATTTTTTAAAATGAAACTGAGAGAAAGTTGATAAATCTGAACCGAAAGGAGTTAAAATAACAACAATGATTTTCAAAGTAAAAATCACTGTAAAATCGTGTGGAGCTTAAACTACCGTATGATAAAACTCATCTGGAGAAGCAGAAACCCAAGTTGTAACAAAATTAAATCTTTAAGAAATAACGGCGCGTCGGGCAATTAGACTATGTAAGAAGTCTTTTGCAATTTTGATGGCATTTAAATATTATATATTCTTTCACGCCATGTAAAAGTCATCACATTAGAATATGCATGTAAAAAAGGATACCGTATTGACCTTCTGCTTCAAGTAGAGAAATAAACTTATGGATGATCACTTTCGAAGGTGATGGGCTATTGAGGATACTGGTGCATATGTGTAATATGTTGATGTTTTAGTTACTCCATGGGAAGGTGTACAGAAATGTCAAGCCACATTCATACGTTCCCTTCTTTTTTTTTGAAAAAAAGGTTTTATGTTATATTTTAAAGCGTGGACTTTTTGTAATCTTTTAGTTTTCCGTTCTATTAAAAAGTTCTCATAATAGCATACATAACTTTTTACATAGTTTTCGAATCTGAAGGTTTGTTTTCATGGGGGAGGGGGCATCTGACCACCGCGGACGTTGCAGTATCATGACCGTCACATGAAGTAACAGATATAATTGGCTAATACAAATCCAGATAGTGTTAAATACAGCAGTTCAAAAGATTTTCCACGGCCCGATGCGTGGAAGACTTTACAGCCCCCAGTGAATCAACTGCCTCGATTCCCTCGAAGCTACCTCTATACGATATTTTAGGCCTATATAGCATACATGCTAACAACACTTCTCCTTTGACAGCAGGGGTGGCGCCAGCGGGGGAAGGGGGAGGCTGGGGGCCATGGTCCCACGTTGGAAACACTGCCCCGACCCTCGTCGGTGAAGGTCGGCGATTTCGTTGGGGATGCCTTAAAATACTTAAAAAATACTATTAATAAAAAAAGAAAACATACAAAGACTGAAGTTTCTGGATGGGTGATCTTGAACATATTTTTGTTTTTGAAATGCCATTTTAATACATATTGGAATCTATTTTCAATAACTTCTTCTTAGCTATGTTATATCTCATTCCATGTACCTAGTCTTATCTCCTCCCCGTCGGGGAAGGACGGTAATTTCCTTCGGGGAGGCAATAAATGAACGTGAAGGACTAAGTTACTGGACTGATGATCATGAACTGTTTTTTTTCTTTATGAACTATGTTTTTCCTTTTGTAACGGTATTTTAAAGCATAGGCCTATCTAAATCTGTATTAATCACTTCTTAGCTCTGCTGTCCCTCATGCCATCTTCAATCCACATGCAACGTCGAGGAAGGCTGCCCTTCCCCTGTTGTTGAGAAAATCTAATTTCGTTGGGGAGCCTCCATCTACATGCCCAAGATAAATTGATAAAAGATGCGGGTCTGATAAAACGTGAAGCATATCGAAAAGTTTTGTACAAAAACGATCATTTGCTCATTTTTCACCAAAATTTCTAAATTGTTCTAATTAAGGTAAGCTTAATCAGTTATGCTTCGAAATGATATGTCTAGGTGAAAGCAACCCATGAAACGCCCATTTTCATTCGGAATACATGTTTTTTTGACGATTTTACGATTTTGTGACGTCATAATTTTGGGGAATTCCCCCAAAATAATGGTTCATTTCATGTCACACAAATGCAATTTACGACAAAATTAAAGATCCAAATAAAACCAACCAACTCATTTCCTCCTGCTACCGATGACATGAAGCTACCAAAAAAGCGTTTAGTAATTTCGATGTATTTGTGGCTAGAAGTATTGATCCTTTAAATTATGTAAATTTGGTGTGAAAAGCGCATTTCTGCGTATAGACATCAATTCCCATAGATAAAAGATTTATGACAAAATTAAAGGATGTACCCATTCAAAAAAGTATTCACTGGGTGTGTAATAGTACGAACATCACAAATCCAATTTAGCCAGACCTTAAAAAACAACCCCGAGTACTACATTAAGGAAAAACCCCAACAATACACCATGCGACCACACACTTAAACCATTTGTGAGGTTTATGATCGAAATTTTTCGATATGGGCTGAAGTTAGATGGATGCTCATGATTTTGTCTTTATGAAGTAGTTTTTTTCTTTTGTAACGCTATTTGAATGCATATCTGAAGCGGCTTTAATCACTTCTTCCTAGGTGTGTTATCCCTCATCCCATTTTCAATCCGTGCGCACAAGGTCATGCCCCCGTCGGGGAAGGCTAACCAACCCCTGTTGTTGAGAAAATCCAATTTCGTCGGGGAGCCTTCATCAACAAAACCACGATAAAACATGTGGGCCTGACAAGCTTCAGTCACTATGAAGACCTTCTTGGCTGATTTTGCTTACTAGAAGATCATATTCTTCAAGGAAACTTACAATTCCGAATTATCCTTACAAAACGGGAGACAGGCTGTTCATGTGCATACAGTACCCAATGGTCTGTCATTTGGCCTGACCGGACAACCGAATTCTCACAATGGTAATGAATATCGGCCATGTCGTTTTCAGCTACACATAATGATAAACAGTGGTGTGAGAATATATATTTGAAGGCACCTTGTAATGTGACATATTTTCAAAAACGATGGGAGTAAAACCATTTATAGTCTGGAGATGGACCAGTCACGTAAAAATTGTCATCTTTTTATTGGACCTTGCAATTGAATTCAGCGAAGATTCTTAATACAGTAAAAAACATTATAGTATGTTTTCAATTCCATTGCATAGTTTCCCCCCGAAAAGAGACAAGCAGGGGTGGCGCCAGCGGGGGGCCGGGGGCCATTCGGAACACTGGCCCCCCCGTCGGGGAAGGTCGGCGATTTCGTCGGGAAGGCCTAAAAATAATAAAATTAATTAATTAATTAATCAATTAATTACTTAATTGATTAATTAATTTAAATTAATTTCAATTAACTAATTAATTAATTAAAAAACCTAAAAGGACTGAAGTTACTAGGTGGGTGATCTTAAACACATTTTTTTTGTTTTGCAATGCTATTTTAAAGCATATTGGGAATGGAATTTCGATCACTTTTTCTTAGCTCTGTTATACCTAATTCCATGTACCTTAATTGTCCTATCTCATCCCCCGTCGGGGAAGGACGGCATTTTTGCGGAAGGCCTAAAAATGAAGAACGCAAAAGGACTGAAGTTACTGGAAGGATGATCGTAAAAATTTTTCAGTTTGTTTTTCGTTTGTAACCCTATTTTTGATGCATCGATTTTAAGCCCAGTATCACTACTGCGATATCGGATCGGATTACTATCCGATTTCTGTCAGTTTTAGTTAAAATCTCCTCCATCCATTTTCGAAAAAAAAAAAAAAATTGCCATCCTGTGTAAATATATAATCGGTATGAGAGGGATACGGAAGTAACATATATACTACTTATTTCGTGAAGTCACATTGTCAAAAAGCTTTTATCGAACTACGCGTATCCGATAAAAGTTGTCTGCAGTGGATGTGGCGTCACGGAATAATTGGTATAAGTTATTTAGAATTTCGTAGTCCACACTGGTTGGCAATTTTGTTTTTCTTTCCGACCAAAGATGAAGAAGGTATTAATTAACCCTCACAAAAATCGGAGCGAAACCCGATCCGATATCGTTGCCCCCGCTGGGGAAGCCCCCCCCCCCCTGTTGTTGAGAGAAAATCCAATTTCATCGGGGATCTTTCATATACAGGCCCACGATAAAAAAAAAAATGTGGGCCTGATAACTTCAGTCACCCCCGACGATCTTCTTGATTTTGCTTACTAGAAGACCATACTTCAAAGAAACTGACAATTCCAAATTTTCCTTACAAAAACGGACAAGTGGATTTTCATGTGCAGGCATTACCCAATGGTCTTTTTCTAAAGTCCTCTCGATCCTCTGGCAAAGGTCCGTTCGACATGCATTGCCCAATGGTCTGCCATCTGGCCTGTCCCGGCAGCCGAATTCTAGAAACGGTAACGAAAATCGGCCAGGCCATTTTGGGCTACACATAATGATAATCAGTGGCTTGAATATGTCTCCCCTTAAGTCTGACTGAAAATTCATTTGAAGCCACCTTGTAACGTGACATTTTTTCAAATACGTTGGGAGTAAGATCATTTTGTCTGGAGTTCGGGCAGTCACGAAGAAAATTTCATCTTTTTAGTGGATATTGCAATTGAATATAACAAAGAATTCTGGTAGAGTAAAAAAAACAGTATGTTTTTGCATAGTTTTCCCCCGAAAAGAGAGACAAGTCTATTACATCTAATTGTAGCAGTACCGTACCTTTTATCGGGTAGTTTTCTGATCACTTACCATGTTGTTTTTTTTTTTTCTATTAAATTGAAATTTCTATTTCAACAGTTCAAAGGAAAGCTCAAAATAACGACTGCTAAAGTCTGGGAAATGCCATTTTCGGGTGGCTGTGGTGTTAGTTTTTTTTTAACAATTTTCTTTACGTTCCGCGCCAACTGATGGGTGGCGCTCCGCTTAGATAGTGTTTTGGTCGAAAAAAATACTTTACAGAACAATGCATGCCTGCATATTATTCTTCGTTTTGGGGCAGTATTACAAAGTGAAAATTTCATTGCGAAAGAAAGCTCTTAATAATGACTATATCGGTACTTGGTTTCTACTTACCAGCCCGGCCGCGGAAATGCCTTTTCCTGCTTTCTGGAGGTTCTTAATTTTTCAAAAATATCTGTGCGCTCCACTTGTAGTTTTTCGGGCAATATTATATTTTTCGGACAAAAAAAAAAACAATTCTGTCCCCTCCCAAACTGAAACACTCCCGTCGGCCTTTGTCAAAACAAAGGTAGTTACCATTAGCAAATATTTAGTTATAAGTCTCAAATCTCTTCACTCTGTCAAGTTTTTTCTCTATTCTTTTTGTCATCATTTTGTCTATGTTTGTATGGTCACTAGCCTTGATAAACTGTATTGTTTTTCTAGTGTCCATCATATGTACTTTGTTTTTAGTTTTTGTTAAATGATACCTCTGCTGATGATTATTGTACATATGAGAATTGAATTGAATTGACTTCAAATTTATGGGAAGCCAAACTTTTTCCACGGGAACATTTACCAATATGGTCCGAGGGCATTAATCTGCCTGATGATATTCAGTAACCCCAACAAAGCTGTACAAAACTACAGATTACTCCCTACTTGATTTTTTATGAGAAGGTCAAATTCTTCTATAAAAACACCAAAATCTGTCATAATATAAGTTTCAGATTGTTAAAAGTGGCAAAATTTTCCAATTTTGATGGATACTCAGTACAACAAATAACCAGACAACTCTTTTATTCACCCCGACATTCTACCTAATTTTGCTCTTGAAAGGCATATCACTTAATAAGGAACCCAATTTTTTTTTTATTATAACCTTACCAAAAACCAAATTTTCTCATATTAAATTCCAAAATTTCTGCAATAAAATAAGCTCTTAATTTTTCAAATCTTGGTTCAAAAAAGGATAAAAAACTTTTCGGGCAAACTTTAAGCCTCGTGTTAAGAAGACCTTAGTACGTAGGACAAGAACAATTAAATGCATAACCCCAACAGAATTTCAGCTGTCGCGTGTAAAACGTTTTTGAATTTGTTCATATCGAGGATAGATTCCTCAATAAATACCCCCAATTTTTAATTTTCATAACAAAAGCCAAATTTCTTTCAAAAATGAACTTCAGATTTCTAAGGGTTTTTTAAAAAAAGGCAAAAAATTCTGCGCGCGCCTCAAATTCTGTCAAGTTACGTCCCACTGGGACTAACCCATCGCCTTTGTAGGGGCCTTGAACTGCTGCCCCCCCCCCTGTCGGGCAAATCCTGGCGCCACCCCTGGAGACAAGACCATTACATCTAATTGTAGGGGTACCTTTTATCTGGTAATTTTCTGATCATTTAGCAAGTTGGGTTTTTTATACTGAAGTGAAACTTTCATTTTAAAGGAAAGCTCAAAATAACGACTATTTCATTTCTAGTAACAAGTCTGGGAAATGCCATTCCCACTATCTGAGGGGCTAGATTTAAAAAAATTTTCTGTTCGCTCCGCGCCAACTGATTGTGGCACTCCCCATAGATATAGTGTTTTGGTCGAACAGATTACTTTTCAATAGAACAATGCGTGTTTAAAAATTGTTCTTCGTTTTGGGGCGGTATTATGAAGGGGAAATTTGATTGCCAAAGAAATCCGAAAGTAATGACTTCTTTAATTCTAGTTACGAGCACGGGGGATGCCATTTCCTGGTGTCCGGGGTTCTCATTTTCCAAAAAATCTGTGAGCTCGACTAAGATAGTTTTTCGGGCAGGATTACATTTTTTGGACAAAAAACAAATTCTGCCCCTCCCAAACTGAAACGCTCAAGTACGCCTATGACAATAAATAAAATATAAAACTTCGGATATATGCGAAGCCAAACTTTTTTTCTGGGGAGAATGTTCCAATATGGTCCGAGGGCCTGAATCTGCATGATGTTATTCAGTAACCCCAACCAAGCTACAGATCCCCTCCTAGTGATTTTCCTCATGAGAACGTCAGATTCTTCCATAAAACCCCAAAACTGTCATAAAAATTAGTTTTCCGCCAATGTAAGCTTTAGATTGTTGAAAATGGCAAAATTTTCCAATTTCGATGGATGCTTCGTACAATAAGTAATCAAAGCCAACTCTGTTAATCACCCGACATACTACCTAATTTTGCTCTTGAAAGGCATATCAAACAAATTTTTCATTACAAATTAACCAATAAAAAATTTTTCAAAAATTTCTCCAATATAATAAGCCCTTAATTTTCAAATCTTCGTTCAAAAGAAGGGAAAACTTATCTGGCAAACTTCTGGTCTCGCCTTGAAGCCTAAGTACGTAGGTCTAGTACGATTTAATGCCTAACCATAAAAGAATTTCACCTGTCGCCCATTTGGCGTTCTTGATTTTTCTCCAATGAAGGATAGATTCTTCAATAAACGCCTAAAATTTTTTATAACAAAAGCCAAATTTCTTTCAAAAATTTTAATTTTTTCTTCAAATAAACTCAAGACTTTTTAGGTAAATGTTAAAAAGAAAGCCAAAAATTTCGGCGCGCTCCGCGCGCCTCAAATTCTGCCAGGTCACGTTCTACCGGGACATAACATCGACTTTGTGGATACTGTCGGGGTCTTGAAATTCTGGTCACCCCCCGTCGGTGAGCTTGGCCCCCCTGTCGGGCAAATCCTGGCGCCACCCTTGAGGAGGGGTTAAGAGGCCCATAAGACCTGTAATCCACCCCCAAGTGTCGTTGTTTTGCCCCCCCCCCCCAAAAAAAAAAAAACCCTAACAGGGCCTAACGTACGAGTCCAGAAAAGATATGACTTCAAAAGATGCAAAATATTATATTTTGCAGAAACTTATATTTCGCCAGACTTCAGCGGTCTAAGATATATGGGGGTTGCCAAAATTTTCCCAAAGGGAAATGCTCCCTCAAATCAGCGTGTTTTAGAGTGTGTAACGGATTACGAAATTGATGGTTTCATAGGCCGTTTTGACTATCAAAACTCATTCAAGGAACTTGGTTTTTGATAAGTGGAAACGTTGAGCTACTTTCCTTAAAGTCACATCTTTCATTAAGTTACCATGAGTCGGTCAATTAAGAAGTGGTACACAGTGTGTACTTAGCGTAGGTTGTGCACACTGATCAACATCGATTTTGCATGAAAGGACGGTCTTAGCGACTCAACGTACCACCTCTCCCAAAATTGAGTTATCAAAATGGCGACCGCTTTACGATTCATCAGGCCTGGGCTAATAAAGTTTTCCCAGGTAGTCAAACCTTCTTCAAAGAGTTTACCTGCTTTGTGGTATAGTTCCACTTCTAAAAATGTTAAGCAATCCGAATATGTTGTTGGGAAGGCAACTGAAGTTGATCCAAAGAGGGTTGAAGAAATCATAGAAGAAGGCAGACGGGCTTACGATGAACAAAATGATATTAACAGTCCGGTAAGTAAGCCTATGATTGTGTTACCAAAACTCGTGCAATTAAAGTTGTACATATGCTGCAGGTCTGGTATTGTAGTGGTACTACTAGGCCTATGCAGTGACCGACTCAAGGGGTTGAAAGTCGCAACATACACTAGCCTGTACTGTAACTTAGGCTAGGCTTAGGCCTAGGCCAAGTCCTATTAAAAAAATACAGGACCTAACTTTAGGCCTTACCTAGCCTAGCCCTTGGAGTATGTTTATATGAAAGTTTCGTGCATTACGGCACTATTTTGCAAACATCATAGTCAACTCACCCTTTGAGTCAAAACACTTATAACCAGGCCAAACTATCATTCATTCGCTTTATTTTGATATGAAACATGCTTTAGTTAGACAGAAATTAAGGAAGTAATGGTTGGTTGAAGTTGGGCTCTATTGTCACAACTTCACACTGTTTTATGTCCCTAAGTTTCGCGCACCCTAAATTTTACTGATGGCGTCCTTTGTGGGAGTAAAATCAGATACTACATGTTTCAGACATTTCCAAAAACTGAATTTTGGCAAATTCTCAGTCTTTAAATGAGTTAATACTGATTAAAAATGTGTTTTTGTTTTCAAAGTTAAGGACTGTTTTCCATTCATTTCAGACTACAGGCCAGGTGAATTTTTTCTTCCTTTATACCCCAAAAATAGCACCAAGTAACAGTGAAAACAGTATTAAACATCGTTACTTACCAAGACATAATCTATCAACATCAGCATTATTATAGATGTCCTAAGGACGGGATAAATGATTGTAATGTACAGCATGTCGATTTCACCCGGTAACACTACCTCAAATTTTAAGACAAATGTTTTTAACCCTCTGCCATAATAACTAAAAAAGACTTCACGTTCCTCTGCTTCGCAAACCTGATACATATAAACATGCAAAACAAGTTAATAAACAGACCATCAAAGTTACTGGTCGTGATAAGGTCGTGTGACCAAGAAAATGAGAGATTTGTGACACTGCTTCTGCAGCTTTTCAAAAAATATCGTAGCAGAAAATAAGGTAACATTTTTCCAAATCCTGAATGACCCTTAAGCAAAATTGAACTCAAAATTGACTTATTTTGATGAAAAATGTCACGATTTTAATATTTAACTATCAAAAGGCTAGGCTTTTGTGTTGCTATTGCAATATAGTGAAATTTGTATGGTGTCCTATTTCTAGGGGTGCGCCATATTTACGGTCATTGACTATACTAGTTGCTGTGAACACTCTCACCCACACCGGAAAGTACATTTGCAATTACCAAAGAATAATGCCAAGGTGGAGGTGTTTGGAATTATACACCACACCAATTGTTGCAATTGTAATGCCAACTGTTGTAATTTTCCCTGTAGCAGCAGGGTACGCCGTTCACCATATTTGTTGGCTTAAATGTGTGACTTAAATGTATTTGCCTCAAAAGCAAAGTTAATTAGTCTACAGTAGGCCTAGGCCTGTTATTAAAGGCAGGGTGATTCATTACCATCAATGTCTTTGTCAAAACATCATCAAAACATACATTGCTGTGTAAGATCTTACAAATGATTTTCAGCCCGACCCTTTGAATAACAACCTTAAGAGGGTGTTTGAAAGGCCACAGTAGTCCCTAGGGTGAAAGCAGCTCTAGGCGTAGGTAAAGTGAGAGACTGCCTTGATATTTAAGTATTGTTATAACTGATATATGTACTATTATAAAAATTAGAGCCCAAAATTGTATTGTAAATACTCTATGAGGAAAGGGTTTTTTTTTTTTTTTAAATAGAAGTTGCATTACTGGACTGATTGTTAACTAAACTGCTTTTAGGCAAAAAGAGGGTAAGGCCTATATTTCTTCTTTTTCTTTTATATACACTGCATTTATCAAAAGGTATATGAACTTCAGCTGAATTTGAGACCAATTGAACAAAGACATATCACCCATATAGTCTGTGCCATAGCTATAGCTTACAGTAGCTATTTTTATTTTTTTTTCTTTTTATTTCAATATATTACTAAGTAATGATGTTATAGCCTGCAAACATATTTCACATTTGCTGTGGGGGACAACCAAGTTTTGGGGAGAGGTTGGCATCTGGAAACATATTTGTAAAGGATTATCCCTTCAGGTAAAAAACTCAAAATTTCCCACAATCCAGACAGAATCAGCCCCAGATTTTAGGTACCGAGCATCCCCTTTTGCAATGTTAATTAGAAACTCTGCATCAGATTGTGATCGTTTTCACTCCAGCTGAAGTTTCCTGTATGGACTGACAGATTGCAATAAACTGTAGCAGTCCTACACTCAGCATATGGATAAACACAAGGTGAAACTCTCTGCAGAACAGCATCCAAAAGTTCATCAATTGTCAAAATTTTGACTTCATAATTTCCTTGTTTGCTAAAGAAATGTTAGGAAGCCTTCGGTGTAACGATGCAACCTGCAGGAGTGTAGGAAGTACATTAGTCTGAGGACTCTTTGACTGGATAGAGCCTACTGAACACTAGCCCATGTTGCACACATTCCTGTTGTTACTAAACAGCAACACAGTGTCTCTGGAATGGAATGTAATTTACCGCCACAGATAAACTTACTGATTGTAAAAGGGTTTGAAAAGATTTATAGTCTGGATAGGCATGACTGCATGGTGCACTCATGGTAATTCCATGGACCTTGTGAGGTGAACCAAGTTTGGACTATGTTAAGGACATCTTATGGAATCTTAGCCCACCTTTGCACTTAAACCTGTGTTCTGTCATGTCGTGTTGTGTCATGTCATGATCAAAGTTGGTTGTGTTACTGCAGAAGTAGGCCACGTGTTTGGTCTAATGGTAGTGCATCCGACTCTCAACGCAGAAGGCCGGGGTTTGCTTCCCAGGTGGATTCATATCAACAACTCTAAAAAAGAGACCTACTGCCGCTGTGCCTGATGCTCCACATAAGCAATTGAGTAGGGAAAACAAGCCAGTGAGCCACAACTGGAAAAAAGGCTGTGGCTGGCTCAACTTGAACCAATAGGTTGGAAACTGGGCCATAAAACTCCATCTATCTTAGAACCAAATCTAACTACTGCAGAATTACTCAGTACTAATGCATGTACCAGTTATCAAGTGCAAGTAATAATACATTTTTTTTAATAGCCAGGCTACTGTATCATTTTCATGAAATTGTTGTTAAATCAAGTAGTTTGCAGTGTGAATTTACAGAGCAGAAATATTTGCACACACTGTCTTTTTCTTCTATCAACAGTATTACCTTACTTGGGGATTTGATTCAAAAGATAATTTCGTCGATCTGTGGTCAAAGAGAATTATTTTTTTTTTCGGAGTTTCTGTAGTCTTAGTACTGGGACCGGTGTACTATCATTATTTGCCAGATCCGTAAGTACAGTATTTCAAAGCTTGAAAAGAGATTGGGAAGAAGTAAGGGTTTATCCATGTTAAAGTGTAACTCAAGACTTAAATTTCAAAAATAAAGAGAAAAGGGGGGGTAGGCGGTTCACTATCTGACGTTATCGAGTCGGTAAACTGTCGTATTTTTTGGGGAAAAAATACCCGATCATGTTAATATGATATAATCAAAAGCTTTAATAATTCCACTCTTTTGGAGGAATGTGGGTTGTTTTCGTGTTGACATTTAGGTGGTTTTGTATAAACCAACTAGACCGGTTTCTGTTCTTTGCTCTGTTGGCAGAACGTCATCAGTAGTAGCCGTTAAGCTTTGTACGCATAGGCTGGGTTTGTCATAAGTATTATAATGCAGCTATAAGCCCATCAAGTAAAATATCGTCATAGCTTTCTTCTGTTTCGTTCGACTCCTGGTCTGGGGTTAACCTTGATTTTACAAGTAAATCTTCAAGATTTGGTGCCCTTTTATAGGCTATAATAGGACGGTCGGGAAACAGACGGGACAGTTGCGGGTCACCTGCAATTAAATTCCAGTGCTTTATTAAAGCTTGCTTTAGGTGCCTTGTCTGGATGTGTGGAGTGTAGATTGTTTTGAAAACGAGTGGTGGCGCTGTTTTGCTCTTAGCAACAGAGAGATGAGTCATTCTTTGTTTATAATCAATGCCGTTAGTGGCTGCGCTGATCTCTTCTGGTAAATAATTTCTCGTAAGAAGTTTCTCTGTAAAGGAGTTCTTTTTCTCTATGAAATCATTTTCGTTACTGCAAAGCCTAGCATATCTCAGGACTTCACCCTTCATAAAGCCTTTAAAAGTGGCTAAAGGGTGTGCAGAATTACGATCTAGGTACTGAAAAGTTTCAGTGGGCTTTGTGTAGACTTTCGTGTCCAGAATGCCGCTAGATTGGAATTTAGTACCCTTGAAGATTTTTAGATCTAGGTAAGTGATCTCCTCGCCAGAGACTTCCATCGTGAATTTCAGAGATGGATGAATTTCATTCATTTTGGCCACTAAACTCGAAAGTTCAAGTGCCGTTCCCTTGTAGAGCAGCAGAATGTCATCCCTGTACCGAAGCCATTTTAATATGTTGGGATCTGTTGGTATGATTTTATTTTCAAGTCTATGCATGACAATATCGCAGATTTCAGGTGAAGATTGGCTACCCATAGCGCATCCAATTTTTTGTAGGAAAAATTGGCCATTAAACTCGAAACAATTTCTTTCAAGGACGAGTTTGATGAGAGCGCGGAGGGAAGTGGGGGGTATAGTTTTAACCCCATACCAATTTTCCGGCGCTTTTTCAAAAGCTTCTTGGGATGCATCTAATGCTTCCTTTTGTGGAGTATTTGTATACATGGATACCACATCAAGTGTTACAAGTAACGTTTCTTTCGGAAGGGGGTGGCCTCCAATATTTCTAAGATATGGCTCGTATCTTTTACGTAAGTGCTCTGTTGCAAAACAATTGGAAGCAGAAAATAGCAGAAAAATTCCGATATTTTTTCGGTGGGGGATCCGTTCCCGCTAATACTAGGTCTACCAGCAAACTTTGAGTTAGCTGGCGGTGCTTTATGAATTTTAGGTAGCGCGTATAAGACCGGGTGCGGATCTTGTGGTTACGTGGGCTAAGATATTCAAACGTTTGTTCGTCTATTTCATCTTTGTGAAACATGTCTTGAAGTGTAGTTTGGACCAGTTTTACGGTTTCGGGAGTTAGATCACCAGGGAGTCGTTCATAATAATGACTTTGCAATTGCTTTTCAATTTCGGCTATATAGTCTGAACGATTCCAAATAGCAATGCCTCTGCCTTTATCAAATGGCTTAACTACGAGGGAACGATCGTTCCGAATTGCTTTGAGGGCATTTAATTCCGCTTTGGTTATATTGCTTTTAGCATTGCGGATGGGTAGGCTAGCTATTTCAGTTAAAGTAGCTTCTACGATCGCTAATAGGGAATGACAGACCATGGCAAAAAAGCCTCAAAAACTTTGTCTCTGTCATCCCAACCTTTGGCAAAATAAAAAGCTCAAAAACATTAATTGATCGTTTAAAGCTATAAAAAGCAGCAGTGACTTCACATACATTTTAAGGGAATATCCGGCTACACGTAGCCTTTCAAAGCCCTAGCTCTTCGGAACGAAGCAAAAGCACTCCATAAATACGTTTTAACCTTTCCGACAAACCTCTGTCACAAGTTGCACTGGGAAAAGGTTGAAAAGTTCATAAACACGCCACAGAAGCCTGAACGTAGCAATCTACTCATCTGTCAATGAAAGACCTGATACGCGAATTGAGACTGCTTCACTTGTCAAAACAAAGACTAAAAAGCAAGGGCTTTTCTCTATGTTCCTTTTAGGAGCGGCGCCTGAACTTTCGAGTAAAGTGGTTAATAATGAATAAAATTCATTTTTCTCTGTAATAAACAAAGCCGGGATCTCTGAAATTGAGGTAACCTACCCAGATTATAAAATCTACTAAAAAGCGAAAGTTTCGACCAAGCGGCCTCCGTGACACTAAAGTCAATACCGTGTGCTCACTGAAACTTTTCATTATACCTCGATCAATACTCCGAGTCTGCATACCCACATGCCATATTCAAAGGCTTCATGAAAAGGGATTTGCGTAAATAGGCTAAACTATATGCAGCACCGAAATCGATTTCCTGGAAAAAGGGAACTCCCTTATTGAGAAACCTTTCACGAGAAAATATACCGGTCTGAAGAGATCGCCTCTGCAGCCACTAACGGCATTGCCTCTTAACAAAGGGCGCACCTCTTCAATTTGAAAAAAATTAAAAGACTACCACGACTCGTCTTCAAAACAACCTTCATCCAAATATGGCACCTAAAAGCGAGCTTAAATAAGCACTGAGTTCTAACCGCATGGTGACCAGCAACTACACCGTCTGTCTCCCGATTATCCAACTGTCAATGAAATGGCACCAAATCTGAAAGATTTGCTATCTTTATAAAGGGTCCCCCAGACCCGGAGTCGGGAGAAACAGAGGAAAGGTACAACGATATTTTGTTAGATGCGCTCTTAGCTGCATTACTAACTCTCATGACAAATCCCGCCACTGCGAAAAGGCCACTACTGATGACGTTCTGCCGTATAGAGCCAAGAACAGAAACCGGTCTAGTTGGTTTATAAAAAACCGCTAAAATGTCAATTTGAGAACGACTCATATTCCTCCAAAAGAGTGGACTTTAAAGCTTTTGCTTAAATCATGCATACATTGACATGATGGGTGCTATTCCCGAAAAATAAAGCATTTCACCGACTTGGTAACGTCAGATAGTGAACCGCCTACCCCCCACTTCACTCATATCTTCATAGGACATTCCTGTGCTGAGATATAAAATGTGTCAAGTTTATGTACTCGATATAAAGTGGTAGATTTTGCAAACTGAAGTTTTCAAGGTCATATAAACATATTTTGATTTCACAGGAAAACAAAGCATGATATGTGAGTTGAACAACAAGAAAGTTGCAAATTATTGCACAATGGACTATTCAGTTTAAGTGTTCAAATGAATTTTGACGTTTAATATCTCAGCAATGGAACAAGCTATGACAATGAGAGTTAACTAGATAAATATAAATCATTCTGCAACCCCTAAACATATATTTTTGATTCCTTGCCGAAGGCAGGCAAGGAATCTATGCGATGGTGATGTCGTGTGTATGTGTGTGTGCGTGTGTGTGTGTGTGTGTATGTGACGCTTTGGCTTGTAAACACGATATCTCAAGAAGGGTAAGTGTGACTAACCTCATATTTGGTGTGTAGGTTGGCCATATTGAGTAGATGATCCCTTTTGTTTTTGGTGTAGATCAAAGGCCATTTGGGGTCCCGAGAGGTCAAAAGGTCAAAGCTTCGTAAACACGATAACTCAAGAACTGTACATGTGGCTAAGCTCATATTAGGTGTGTGGGTTGGTCATATTGAGTAGATGATCCCTATTGATTTTCGTGGAGGTCAAAGGTCATTTCTAGTCACGAGAGGTCAATAGGTAAATTCCTTAGAAATTGCTTGTAAACACGGATTCTGAAGAAGAGTAAGTGTGACTAATCTCATATTTGGTGTGTGAATTGGCCATATAGAGTAGATGATCTCTATTGTTTTTGGTGTAGATCAAAGGTCATTTGGGGTCCTGAGAGGTCAAAAGGTCAAAACTTCGTAAACACGATAACTCGAGAATGGTACGTGTGACTATGCTCATATTTAGTGTGTGGGTTGGTCATATTGAGTAGATAATCCCTATCGATTTTCATGGAGGTCAAAGGTCATTTGGAGTCACGAGAGGTCAATAGGTAAATTCCTTAGAAAATTGCTTGTAAACAAGGGTTCTGAAGAAGAGTAAGTGTGACTAATCTCATATTTGGTGTGTGCATTGGCCATATTGAGTAGATGATCCCTATTGTTTTTGGTGGAGGTCTAAGGTCATTTGGGGTCACGAGAGGTCAAAAGGTCAAAACTTCGTAAACATGATATCTCAAGAACGGTACATGTGACTGTGCTCATGTTTGGCGAATGTGTTGGCCATATTGAGTAGATGTTCCCTATTGTTTTTGGTGGAGGTCAAAAGTCATTTGGGGTCATGAGAGGTCAAAAGTTCTTAAACACGGTATCTCAAGAACGGTACATGTGACTGTGCTCATATATAGTGTGTGGATTGGTCATATTTAGTAGATGATCCCTATGGATTTTCCCAAAGGTCAAAGTTCATTTGGAGTCAGCATGTTCAAAGCCTGACAAGCTTTCCTGCACAGTCTTTCAAGAAAGGTCACTTGTAGGGTCCTGTAACTTGTCATGTAGATGGCACATAGTGAGTACATGGTCCCAGAAGTTTTTGGTGGAGGTCAAATGTCATTTGGGTTCACGACAGGCAAGGGGGATCTCAATGTAGGAAGATTGGATGCCTTGCATGTGTACTTTGTGGGCACATTATGGAGCCCTGTTAATTGAAAAACATTGCAAAGCAATGTCAATGTGAAAAAAGGCCTTACATTTCAGCAGCAAGGAATCACTAAGCCTTTTGGTTTTCTGGTTTAGATTGTATGCTTGGGGTACACTTTTAAGTTGCAAAGATCCTTTCCTAATTGCAATTACAAAGGCTTAAGTGATGGGATTGGTTTTTGGTTTGTATTGTTTTATCCAGAGGAAGTCACCATTGTTGAGAGGGGACATATTAAACTGTATCCCACACTCTTTTGTTAATGTTATTAAGATCAAAGGTGTGTAAGGAAAAAAAAAAAAGATAAAGCTGTGTGCAGAATCAGGGCTTGAAATAAGATTCAAAAAAGGCACAGGCAAAGTGAGCAAAATGGCCATTTAAGGTCTGTGCTTTTCTAATAGGATATTTTTAGGTGCACTGTGGTCACCTGTATGGGCATGATAGCCATGGCTGTTGGTGCTGTTGCTTACAGTATATCAAGCCCTGCAGAATGTTGTTTATACATGGGTATAAGAAGTAGGTATGCAATAAGTAGCATGATACAGTATTTGAGGGAGAAAATTTTGCAGCAAGTTTCTACTCAAATAGTACATAAGGTGTTAGATTTCTAGAATTTTCGACTTGAAGAGTTAATTCCCTCACCTCAAACTACAATTTTTGTAGTAGTCCACAGAAATTCTTAATTAGCACAGCTCTTTAATTGACAGCTATGTATTTCAAAAAATGCAGAGTACGGTATTACACAGCATGTACTGTACTGAGATTGTTTGTTTGGTTTCTATGATCCTCCCGTGTGGGAACTTGGCAAAGCCCATAAGAGGGGTACTAACACCAAGCTGGCAATGCCAGTTTTGTGAGACAAACTCAACAGTTTAACATTTATGATTAGGATAGCAGATAAACTACAACCAAGAAAACTAGATTACAATTTTATTGTCAAAGCTGAGAGTTGAACACACAACCTCATGGCTTGAAAACACAGATCATTACCACTGTACCACCTGCTCCAATTGTTGTGGTTACTGTACACATGGCACATGGGGGGTCTTGTGTACCTACCCTGAAGCAATAAACTGAGATTTTGTCTGAATGAGGATGAATTTGAGAGAGTTATAAGATGGGATTAAGAAAGAAGGCTTGGAGAATGGGAACTGTTAGGAGTGAGGTGACTGATTAGGCCTTTAATGCCACCTTATGACGAGCAAATTACTAAATCTTGATTTCAACAAAAGTTGCTTAATTGGTTTTGAACACCAACCAATAGAGATGTTGAACAAAGTAGAAGATCATAATAATTTTGTGTTATTAGGGGACCTGTGTCAGTCATGAAAAGTCTGAATAAGTCATGGACATTTTGAAAATTATTGCAAGGCCTGGAAAAGCCTTGAAATTCATGTAAATTGGAAAAGTTCTGGAAATTTTCACCAAGTGACATTGTTCCATTCTCGCCTGTAGCATAAAAGTACAAGGTAGTACTTCCATGCTTGTAATACAAAAGTTAAAAAAAAAAAAAAAAAGAAAAATGTTATCTTCTACTCAAATTTTATGTATTATGGTGTGTCAAGAGAAAGACAGTGTATGAATTGGAAGAAAGTGTATATACAGTAGCTTAGAGATTTTACCTGCACAAATAAAGTCTTACATTCATCATTTAAAGGCATATTTTCTTCATCCCAAACAGTTCCAATTCTCCCAACCTACTTACTTCTAGCCCCTCCCACATTTATCTAAAACTCATCTTTATCCAGACACAATCCTTGTTTATTGCTTCATGGCTTGTCCCAGTGGCCATGCAAGTCCATAATGTGTAGTCAAGACTCTCTAAGTGCCCATGCTGTGTAATTTAGCTATGATGCATTTTTTGAATGTGATGCCAATCAAAGAGCTGTACCAATTGAGAGTTTTGATATATGTATACTGAAACTGTAGTTTGGGGTGACGAATGACTGCCTTTAAGCCTTGAAGGCTTTGATGTTTTGATTGGATGGTCACTTCTTTCACTGATCAGATTCAACTCCAAATACATGTACTGTAGGTCCATTTTTACAGTGTTTCTGAAAAGGTAAATGCAATCATCTCAACTTGAAGTAGTTACATAGTAAACTAACCTGTATCATGACTGGCTCTTGAGAGTCATGTGACAATATTCTTTCTCCTGAAATGTGAAATTTACAAGAAGAAGCTGTTTGATTTACTTTTAATATGCAATACTGAAGTACTAAAATATTATTAAAGATACTTTGAAAAGAAATCAGAAGAAAATTGTGAAGTTTACAACTTTACAAGTAATTGTTGCTTCAAAATGTTTGGGATGACTGTTCTTGCCCTTTAATGAAGAAAATTTCGAGCAATTATTCCCCAAAACCATGTCAAATGAATGCCTGCATTTATCAAGGAGATACACAGACATTTTAACACCTGTACTAGTGTACTGATTGTAAAGATTGACAAAAATTTACATGCATACTGTAGGTGCATACAGTATGTGCATGCCTCATTTCAAGCCAGGGAAGGTCATGGAAAATCTTCATTTGATCCTGGGAAAGTGCAGGAAAAGTTGTGAAATCTAATTTCCAAAAGAGTGGAGGAACCCTGGGGTATGGCAAGCATCCTAAGGATATTTTCAGCAACAAAACTGCGAGAAAAATTGTGTAGGAGAGCAAACAACTTGTGCATATTATCAAAAATTTTTCCTTGACTCTATTGTGAGATAACCACTGTGAAGTAACTCCTTTTAAGTTTTCATCCCTTGTAAGTGAAGTATTTTGTAAAGGGGGAAGTGCGGCTTGTTGTCCAGAACATTTGACACCCCCCTAAAAATGTGTGCCCCCTATAATGTGGCACCCTTACGTAATGACCCCCTGCCACTAGATGACAGTAACCCCAATTGAATGTAATGTTGTGTACCAACTGTAAATGTGCTCTGTAATGTTATTTTTTGTAATATTGTTACCTTTTTCAAACATTTGCATGTGAAAGTTTTCCAAAGTGGAGTTAAATAGCTTGGAGGATCTTGGTGTAAATTATATTCATTTTATAACTATGGCATCAAATGTTTTGTTCTGTATCTGTCTTTGTTGAACAATCATATTGTTTTATGTTTTCCTATCCATACAGAAAAAACATGAAGTGGGCCTATCAAGAAGCAGAAAGAGTCATCAAAGAAAGGAGAGAAGCTGGCCTTCCATTAATTGATCCAGATTTTGTGCCCAGAGATAAAATTATTCTACCAGATGATGAAGAGGAGGCCCATTGAGTTGTAGCCCAATTTTGAGGGCAGTGTCAAAGAACTGTGCATTATTTGAGTGAACTACTTCTGCCTTGCAACCCACATCTTCTCTTTCAATGGCAGTATTTTCAAACAAGACTAAGTGGTTCCACTCTTCATGGTTTCGAACAATATGCAGTTGATAATAGAACACAAGATCATTTTGACGTTATGAAAAGATAGCCATTTTGGGGATGGTCAAACCATTTGTATGGAAGGACATCTTTTTCAGTGGCATTTGTATGGTACCATAATTAAAGTGATATATTTGAAACAAATTGAGGTCATAATGAAAACAATTAGGACAGGCAAAATATTCCTGGGTCATTTATGAATAATTTATGACATCATATTAATATATGCTGCCAGTATGATGGCATAGATGTGGTTAAGACTGTAGTTTCTCATATTATGAATGGACAGATTAAGTACCCCATGGAAGAACTGTTAAATGTAAATAGTTTACCAGACATAGAATTTATTTAAGGTTGCAAAAATTAGGGTTGTAGTGGACTCAGTTGACTCAAATTTGGACTTGGTAGCCTCATGTGCCTTGAGACCTTTTGGCACCCACACATTAAGTGTTACAAGCTTCTGTTTGAGGCCAGCCTGGACCACAGAATGCCATTCCTCAGTCCTCAACAAGAACACTACAAAAAATCTCTATGCATTACACAGGATACCATGATCTCTTATAAGAGTGGAAATTGAAAGCCAGAACTATGGATGAAAGTTACAGCCTCAGCATTTCATTATTCAATTACTGTACTGTGTCACCTTCATAATTATCTATGTTCAGTTTCTGCACACAGTACCAGTTTATGTGACTCAATTCAACTAGACTTTCAAGGTCTAGGGCAGATTACTGGATTCCCACTATCATGGAAAAGCCATGACAATTTGGAAAACTATTTGAAGGTTTGGAAACATTTTGGAATTTAGGAAACCTCTGAAGTTTTGTAAAGGTCATGGAAATTTTTACAAAATGACATTGTTTGATCTTCACTTTTAATGCAAAATGTTTTTTCTCTAATACTATACAAAATTTGTTGTATTCCTCACTTCCAAATTTTTGGCTTCATAAGAAGAAAGCTTTATGAAAGATGTCAAGAAGAAAGTCCTGCAAATCCTCTACTTTTTCTGGAAATGTCATGAAAATTGATTCCCAAGAAAGAGCATCAACCATGATTTTTATCAGGTGGTACCATGGTATTTGAAATCCCTTTTCAGATTCCTAAGGAGTTACTGGTTAGTATGCTTCAATTGTATGACAGTCATACTTCAAATGGGAAAAGGATCATGTTTGTTTTTTATGACTCCAGACAATGTGGCTTGAGCCCCATCTGCATGACCACATATTTGTCCTTAAATATTGTCGTACAATGTTTGATCACTTGTTAAGAGAATGTAAAGTTATAATAGTGAAGCTCGTCTATCAGTTCAGTGGTTTGCAACCTTTTAGGCTCCCAGTCCCCCTCATTTATAACAATCTCTCCTGGGTACCAGGAGACAATAATAATAAAATGGAGAACATTGCTGATGTAGAGACCCTGTACTACTCAATATAATAGAAAGTTAATACACATTTTACAACAATGGGGATATAGGTCTAGCCATATTCTGCATCTCACTAGTTTTACATGTAAAAACTGTTCTCCTTTAATTACCTGAAAAATGTTTCCCAAGACTATCCAACATTTATTCAAAGCCTAGTATAGTCCTTATATAGCTCTATTTTTAAAATTGTCTAACAGGCTTCCTAGACACCCTCTGGTGTTTGCAGGAACCCCTTTGGGGTGGGTACCTATACCCCAGGTTGGGAACCTGGGTATTAGTTTGAACCTCTTCATACTTGTTAAATTTTGTTCAAACTTGTTGTCTGTGAGACCTTAGATTTGTCCATTAGCCAAGTCATGCAAATGTATGATGATGTCATTGACCAACTGTAGGATCGTGTATATGGGACTTTAAAGTGGTTCTAAAACTGAGTCATAGTTGTAGCTACATGCATGCTACTTAACTATTTCAGATGTGATGGTCAAGTTGAATTTTGATGTGAAAGTTGATGTAGTGTGATGCTAACTTCATGCTGTCAGATTATCAGTACCCTCCGTAGGTTACAGACAATTATTGACTATAACTACTTAACTGCGAAACCAAGAATGAGTCAGAGATACTTGATCAAAAGTGTTTGTATTCTTTTACTTTCAAATAAGCTATTCTGTGTAAATTAGGGTAATTTTTACATGATGGATACATAACGGCAAATGTAGCCAATCATATATGGAGAGATATGGACCCCATGGCTTTTGTAGTCATAAATCTAGCAATTGTGTGAAAGACAGTTTGCCTTACACTAAATAGCCAAAGACACCACCCTAGCTCATACAGAGTGCTTTCACACTTGATCTGGAGCAGGGGATCAGATCGGGCTCTGATCCACCCCTCTAGATCAACTTTGTAGTGTGAAAGCTCTCACACTCAGGATCAGATGCGAAGATTTTGATCCTCCCTCGTGGGCAGATCAGACCTTGCACGGAGTATCAAAAAACTGTGTGTGAAAGCTCAGAGGATCAAGGTGACTACAGATCAACAGGACCTATTACGCAACTTCCTGTTTCTCTCACGAAATAAAACACACACAAACGCGGAGCAGCTGCCGTGCAGCCTGCACTGTACTTTCACTTGCACTGTTCACAGTGTACACATTGCACAATACACTTCCTTTTTTGTTGATCGCTTAAACGTGGCTTGATTAACTGCAGGGATCAAAAGTGAAAGCAGAACCTTTGAGCTCGAGGGAAGGATCTGATCCGAATCTGATCTTCCCCTCAAGATCAGCTTTCAAGTGTGAAAGTGGTCTTAAAGATCAAGAACGTGTTCCCAAACTTTTTTTAGTAGTCAGGGCAAATCACTCTCTCCGAGGACTAAAATGAGCAGAAGAGGAAGTAATTGAAAGACTCAAAACTTAAAATTGTCCAATCAGGTTGTATTATTTTGTAGTCAACTCGGAGCAAATTAAATCACCCGTACCCATAATGCATCAGTCAGTATTGACTATGCGATAACCAAAGCAATATCAATTTTTATTCCGACTCTGGTTGGGATCTCATTCAGCATGCAAACGTGTGATTAACACTCCATGGGCTCACTCCTTGGACACCCAGTCCATGTCAGTTGGTGGGAGGGGATATCACATGTTGTATCACCCACCTTCTAAAATCCTGCACATGTCACGGTTAGCAAGTTAGCCCAGTTTCCAACCAATTGCTTCAAATTGAAGCGGTCACAGCCTTTTTTTCAACACAATGGCCATGAACACACAACTTCATATCCTGCAGACCGGAGGAATTATAAACGAAAAGACTGCCACTACGTGAAGTGCTACGTTTGGGTGGATTTTAATTTTCAAGAGAGAAAATTCCCTCTGCCGATCGCTTAAGATTAATCACGTAATGTACTAAACCACTACCATTTTCTCCAGATGTTGGTGAAATTTTGGGACAAATATATTTGACACTGCTTTTTCCTCCTGGTCAATGGTTGTAGACGAGCGTCCTCGAAAAGCGGTATGCAGTGTAACTGTGTACAGACTTCGTCAAATAGATTCGAGCATGGAAGTCTTTGAGCAATTTCGATTTCGGACATGATATCTTTTTATAAATCTGTTCAACCGACAGTCATTACGTCACTAGTTGTCATGTCTGTCTCTGAACTAACCCGTAAAAAATTGACGATTCAGTTGGTGCTTCAATTTAGGTCTATATCATCACGGAAATGAGGCTGATCATGTAAAGGCTACAAACTTGATCATGGAAAGCAGGGATTTGCGACCGTGACTCCCTCTTGAAAGTTTGCTTCGTTTTTTTCAGGTAATTTCTTAGATTCATTAGCCACCCCCTGTTAGGTTTTAGTGGCCCGCCACACACACATATACCCAGTGGAATTGGCTGGGTTTCGATGTGTGTGTGTGTGTGTGGCTTAGTTAACGTTGGGTGGTTCCACACCGGTTTGAAAAAGATCCGAAGCACAGTGCACCTTTATTTTACGTCAAGCAATGACGCACACAATTGACTATTTTAATCTATAATTTACGTATTTAGTATTATAAGAATAAATCAATTTCATCACTGAAAGAATCAAACCTTAACATCATATTATGTAACCAAATTTCAATCGCGTCATGGAAATGATAAGTCCAGTATGTTAGTCCCGTGTATAGTTCGTTAGACGAACATATTGAGGCCATATCCGATCATTGTACAGTTTTGTGACCTTCTACTTTGTACACAGTTCACTTTCATTAGAGGTCTTAAGATCTTCCGCTCGTGAATTTATGGTACAAAAACTTATCTCTGTTAAAAAATATTTCATTAATTTCAAAATTTCATTATGCTCTCTAAAACCTTTAGAGTAAAAAAATCACCCCATCTGGAATGTAAAATAAGGAGCTAATCTAAAACTGGAGTGAAAACTTTCTATCGAAAAACAGGAATAGACTCGCGCTCGTTCACAGTGAGTCGGTCTCCGTCTATTACATTCTTTTGAAGTTAGATAGTGGGCGGACCTTCAATGTAAGATCAAGTGAGAGATATTTGGGTCTAATAAATTCCGTGGTTAATTTTGTCTGAAGAAGATGTAACACTTGTGGATGAAACAAAGATGAAAATCAGTTATCAATGGTTTCTGTATGGTGTCTCCGAATGAGCAAGGGCGGACCCAGATGGCTGTGGCGAGGGGGCGATCACCCCCTTAAATCGATCAAGAAAAATATAACAGATAGAAATTGTAAAAAAAAATGATGAAAGAAAGAAAATTAAATATACACCACTTATTTTGCGGGATATTTTCTGTATATACGGTACAGTGAGGTGTATAGGCCTGTACTCTGACCTCAGTCTGATGAAAACTGAATCAGCTCAAGCGAACCAACTGTAACTCTGCTTAACGCTTATTCAGGTGTCTGTAAAATGTCCTTGCAGAAAGGTTACCGTGCATGTCAAATCAAGTTGTGATATGTTAGAGTCGTGGTTTGTTCTAAACATGGTGGTGAAAATTTACATTGCAATCCGATTTGTGGTTCTCAAGGAATGAGCAGGTAGAGTTGTCACATTTCCAACAAAAGTGAACTTGAAGCAAGCACGCATTACATCATATCCTCACATTAATGGACAAACCTTTGTTTTCCTTTGAACTTTACAATCAACTATTTCCTCAACAGTCCAAAGTTACCAGAATGTGCTTGCATAAGAGCATGAGAAATTTATAAAATCTGCATTAACCGGACCTATCTCTTTTTCAACACAACAGTCTGAAAAAAAAACGAAACAAAGCATCCCTTGTCGATTGCGAGGAAGTGATATAACCTCTGCTGCCCTCAAAATTCCTTTCTAACACAGATCAGAGCAACTTCATTTGCTGATATCTCAACGAATACATGTTAGATTTGAACGAAAGTTTCGCCACATTGTGCTTATTTGTAGTTCTTTTTCCACACGAGTAAATAAACTTTTTACTTAAATTTCCATTCAAATTCCCTGGATAACGTGCTTTGCAATGACAATTGCATAGAACAAAAGGTCAGTTTCAAATTTCGAGGTGAATAACCTTTCATTATATTTTGTAATGGTTTTCTACTCGAAATCACGCTATAACTATTACCTATTCTATTAGGTTGTCACCGTGTGACCCCATGATGGTCGACACCTGATGCGTTTGTGAGGTTAAGACTCCCTGAATATAGTTCTCGCTAGAATAATTACGTGTATTATCGTCCTAAATAATGATCATTATAGGCCATTGAAAGTTAAAAGTAGTAATTACGCCGAAATTCCTCACTAGATTTGTTGAGAGAATCCTTTACTTGAGCAAATGAGTTTGGGCGCATTTCATCAAAGGAAAACGTAGTCACCACAATTTGGATTATCCTACTTCATGAATAGCTCATGAGAACCATTTTACAATATTTCTTCACTTAATTGTGGAATTTACAAGGAGTCCCTGCTTGAATCACCCCGACTATGCAACGCGTCCTGAAATATCAAGAGGATTGGTAAATTGAACTGTTAGACTTACTTTAAGACTGGGAAGATCGCTTTGCTATTATGATTGACCCTTAGTTTAAAGTGGTTAGGAATTTCCCTACCGCCCGTTTGCAAATACGATCGAAAAGAAAAGATGTGAAGTCTTGATGGTGGCCCAACGGTCCTTCTCTAAACAAACAAAAAATCATATAGAACCGCGGTCACACGACAACGAATTCGGATCGGACTCCGATCCAATTTTTGTGCGTTACCACTATACTCTTCTTCATGCTTTTTAGGAAAAACCCAAATTGGCCAGCCACTGATTTGTATCACATGAATACTAAAATCTAATTACTTCGATATGAAATATCGACAGGCAGTTTTTTAAAAAAAATAATTACCGTAATTCATGTTCATTGAGTTCTAATGCAAATCATATCACTGGTTGGCAAATTTTTGGCTCTTTCCGACCACATATGGAGAAGATTTTAATAAAATCGCAAAAATTGTGTCGGAAACCGATCCGAGTTTGTTGTAATGTAACCGCGCCTTAAAGCAACAGGTATCCTCCCGAATGTTATTTTCAAGCATTTTTTGGTATTGTAACGTGTTGTCCATTATGAGGTAGCCTATAATCGCAATGAAATGTTGCTTTTGAATTCGATTTTGTGAAAACCTAATAAAAAGCACACAAAAAAATCGGTCAGTGAGTGTGTTTTCCTTATTTTAAACTAATTATTGTCCTTTATCAAACCGCCCCCACCACCCTCGGAATATATCGCCCCGAGTTACAAATTAATTAGGCAGGGGCGATATCACTCCCCTGGGACTTCAGATATAATCCAGGTTTAAATAATTAGGGCGTACATTAATGAGAGGTACTGCAGATTTCACAAGATGAAGTCGATTGCGTGCCAAACTTAAAGGGTCGATCCTCTCACCCAAAACTACACTTTTGGTAGGGGTTTACCGAGATTCTCAATTGGCCCAGCTCTTTGATTGACAGCTAACTCAAACAATGCAGAGTACCAAAGCTTATATTACACAGCAAGAATTGTACTGAAAGTGTTTTTATTATAAACATTGAGCTTTTACATACTCTCCCTGAAGCAATAAACTGAGATTATTTCTGGATGAGGATGAATTTCAGACAAATGTGGGAGGGGCTTAAATTAGAAGGTTAGGAGAATTGGTACTGTTTGGGATGAGAGAATTGGACCTACAAAGGAGTCACCCAAAACGAGCTGAAATTCTTGGTTACCATGGGTTATCCATTCAACCGTAGTGCTAAGCTAATGGTGTCTAACAGATTTGCTGTAGGGAGACAAGTTTTCTAGCGTGGTCAATAAAAAGTATTTCTCCTACACGTGACACATCGAATGTTCCATCAGCATTTTATTAAAATAAAGAAGGGAAAGAATGAAGTTGATTAAAATGGACGGTGGTGAACCGAAGTTCATTTGAAAGAAAGTCCGCTTTGCTGTGATTACTTCGCATTCGGTATGAATGCCAGATTGAGGAAAAAATGACATTGAGTGCTTTTGGGAAAAAATGATCACTATAGCATGAATGAAATAGCCCACAGGAGAGGAGACTATCGGGCTATAGACGCATCCGATTAGCGCTTGTTTTTAGTGACTGTAGGCAGCCATTAGTGGGGTCCATCAGCCTTCAATCGTCTTCATTTATTGTCTACGTGAATGTCAAATCCTCATATTCATTGAAGTTGAGAAAATCAAGATACACTTCATTGTACAATTGTCCATGGAACAGGTAAGGAAGGAAATTTAAAGATTAAAGGCCCAGCTCTCTCATCCCAATCATTACCAATTCTCCTAACCTTTACCCCTAAACTCCTCCCACAATTGTCCGAAATTCATCCTTATCCAGTCACATTCTCAGTTTATTGGGCTTCATGGTGAGTATAGTAAAGCTCTACGTGTATAATGAAAGCACTCTCAGTACAGTTCATGCTGTGTAATATAAGCTTTGGTTGTCTGCATTTTTTAAATAAACAGTCAATCAAAAAGCTGGGCCAATGGAGAGTTTCTGTACACCGCTACAACAAGTGTAGTTTGGGGTGACAGGAATTGCTCTTTAAAGGTGATGGACCTCAGTAATAGCCGACTAAAATCAGACCATTACAATTTGTCCGGATTCGTCTATAGGTCTTTTTGAGAGCGCATCAACCGGGTTTTAATTAGAAGGACATATCCGTGAATAATTAACAGTTTGTGAATCATGAACTTAAGCGAAAGGAGGCGATCCCAAAAAGTTGAAAAAAAAAATAAAAACCAGTGAATCCAAACTGCAGTAGGCCTAATTGAATAAACGAATACAGCTAAAATATCAGAACTCAGTATTGATGCATAAGGCTCTGAAAGGGTGAAGTGCCAAAATAAACAAATTTGGGTTAGGTTAGGTTAGATGGAGTTTTACGGCCTAGTTTCCCTGTTTCCAACCAATTGGTTCAAGTGAGGCAGGAAAAAATTGGGGGAAATGACCATAAACCCAGACTAAATCGTCAGTATGCATGGATGCATACGTAGATTCACCGAAAAAGTATAATCAATTTCGAAAGAACTTGACCAATTTCAGCATTTTACCATTTTACAGCAAAATTCCATCTCGTGCTACAAAAAAGTTCTTTCATACATTTCTTTTGAGGTTATTCCCGTAAAAGGAAAGGAAAGAAAATTACCGTAAAAGGTTTTGTGAAGAGCCTAGTACAGTGGTATAGGGTTACATCTTAATGCATTAACTTGTGTAAATGAAGGTCAATATGTCTGACGGAGGGAGGGTAAACGGATTGAGACTGGTTTGAAATACCCCACATTTTCCTTCTTCTCATTAATACACCCTCTTTTAAGTATGGCGCAATTGACAAAGTGACGATAAGCCAAAACTTTGAAATTGGATTAGTGACCGAGGGATTTTTTTGTCCATTTTGGAGTACTGATGAATGCAATTTTTGCCATTGGATACTCTAGATCTTTAATTTAAGACTTAAAGTGCACCCGGTTACACATTTTATCTTTGCATGTAAATCGTGTTCCAAACCGCGAAAGAGCCTCACCTCCCTCAGATCTCGGGCTGCGAATCATCATCCAATTCGAACTCATAGGGAGTGTACATTTCTCCCTATGATTTCCAACCTCTTTTCCTTAATCCGACTACAAACCCTCTTTTAAGAAGGCTATACTCTCGACAAAAAAATGAAAATGAATCACGTGACATTTGGTCAACAAATACCTTTGCCCTTATTTAATCTCTAAAGGTTTCATCAACCCATATTTTTCAGGCCTCAATTGAACATCTTTTTCTAGTTCAGCGATGAGGCAGATTCTCATCTGACCGTCTGATCTATAGGTACTGACTAATAATGTCAAACATCATGATATTTATGCCTTTTGATTTGATTACGTACTGGTCGGAGCTACATGTAGCACGCAGTTGACCCAATTTTGAGGAAACTGGACTTTTTAAGTAGCACGTTCTGCTGTATGGAAATGCAGCAGGCTTACCTGACAGTTCCGGGAACTGTCACACATATCTGTGTGCTTAGTTTATGCCCTGGTTTATGTCAATAACAGGGATCTAGGCATCGCTCTAAAGCACTGAGGGCAAAACCGTGATTTTTTCTTCCTCTAAAAACCATGTAGTATGACAAGAATTAAAATGGGTTGGTTCATGAACGTGCAGTATCCTAGTCTCCCTAGAATAAAAACAAAGATTCCGTTGAAAAAAGTGTTAATTAAAAAAGAGATGCCAGTAACAGCACCATTGTTTTCAAAACAAATCCTTCAGAAGTCATCCTCTCAGTCGCTTTATCACCAATATGATTCACAAAAATTTTGTTTGGTTTCATATGCGTACATGTTACAGATCGTTTACTTAAGAGTTTTATGGCCCAGTTTCCAACCTATTGGTTCAAGTCGAGCCGGCCACTCCCTTTTTTCCAGTTGTGGCTCGCTGACTTGTTTTCCCTACTCCATCGCTTATGCGGAGCATCACGCACAACGGCAGTTAGTTCACAGATCGGACAAGGGACGTTCCATTTTTCATATGAAAAATGATAAAAAAGATGAAGTAGCAACACATCCTAGATGCGTAAAGCCAACCATACGCTGGCAGATGTTCATTTACAGTACAATATTTTTGTACAATACTTTGTCCACAGCAAGGACAATCGCTACGCAGGCTAACCAATAAAAGTAAGAGAACATAACAAAAAAGCCAAAAGGCTCAGTGATTTCTTGCCGCTGAAATGTAAGTCTATCTTTATTTTAAATTTTAATTATTTTATCTACAATTGTTTGATAAATTACAATAAACAATGGGGTTACCTTTCTCAAGATGGGCAATGCTACAATATATGTATAAGATCCCTCACTAGTATGCTTCTCGAGATATGATGTTTCCAAGGTTTTGACCTTCTGACCACTAGTGATCTCAAATGACCTTTGACCTCCACCAAAACAATCGGGTACTGGTTCATCTACAAGTATGAACAATCCACATGCTGAGTATGAGATCCCTTACCATTGCAATTCTTGAGATATCATGTTTACAATGTTTTTTACGATCTCATTGTTAGTTCAAAATGTAAGGGATCATCTAGTACTCAATATGGGTAATTCACATGGTACGTATGAGATCCCACGCGCTTATCGTTCTTGAGATATCGAGCATACAAGGTTTTTACCTTTTGAACTCTGGTGACCCCATATGACCTTTGCCGCTAACCAAAATCAAAAGGGATCATCCATTTTTTACACTCAGGCTGACATTCAGAGACATGAGTACGGTATAAAAATAGTCTTGTTGAAACATGTATTCAACAAGAGTCAAATTTTAAGAACAAACTAAATTTTACATGGAAACGCTCATAGAGGTAAGTTCCCCAAATTTGCGCGACATCATTTAGAGGAGACATGTCAGTTTGTTAGATAAGATTTACGACACACCAACACGAATGTTATATAGTGTCAGTCAACTCGATAAAATGTTCAAAGTTTAAATTTATTTTCAAGTATTGTTCAAGTTCAAGTTCGGTTTCCCTTCAGTCGCCCCTTTGCGACCGGCGGGAAATACGGTGGACATATTCAATCAGCGCTTGTGTTTAGTGACAATAGGCAGCCATTAGCGGGGTCCATCAGCCTTAAATTGGCTTCACTTGTTGTTAACATAAATTTCGAGCCCTCATATTGGCTACATGAATTTCAAACCCTCATATTCAGTGAAATTGAAGGTATACAGTTTAGTATACAACATCCACGATACAAGTAAGCCAAGAAAATTGAAAGATTAAAAGGTGATAGGCCTCAGTTATGGCTGACTGAAATCAAACCACCACTGACTGTCCGGAACCGTCCATAACATACCACCAGCAAATGAATATGCCTCCTTTTCTTAGGTCATCGAGTAAGTGCAACACAAGGGATTTGTTAGTTACTAAGTTTTACGACCCAGTTTCCAATCTATTGGTTCAAGTCGAGTCGGCCACAGCCTTTTTTCCAGTTGTGGCTCCCTACTCCATTGCTTATGCGGAGCATCACGCACAACGGCAGTTGGTTCCAATTTTAGAGTCGTTTAAGAGTCCTTGGTATGACTCGACCTGGGAATAGACGAATCCGATTAGCGCCTGTTTTCAGCGACTGTAGGCAGCCATTAGTGGGGTCCATCAGCCTTTAATCATCTTCATTTATTGTCTACGTGAATTTCAAATCCTCAGTGAAGTTGTGAAAATTAAGATACACTTTAGTGAACAACCATCTATGGAACAGGTAAGGAAGGAAACTCAAAGCTTAAAGGTGATGGACCCCAGCAATGGCCGACTAAAATCAGACCATCGCAATCTGTCCGGATTCGTCTATAGAACCCGGGCCTTCCGCGTGAGAGGCGGATGCTCTTACATTTAGACCAAACAAACACGCGGTCGCAACACATGCGAAATACACAAATGCTCACACATAGGAAAACGTACATACGTATCACCACCTGGAGTCTCATAAATAAATTGTCTGTAAACTGGCATCGTTCAGGTCTTTTGTGTGGAAAATTCTTCAACATTCAAAGAACAGAACAAATGCAACAATATATATGTACATATTTTTTATAACAGTTTCGTTTATTTTCACATCTTGAATAAACAATACCTTCTGAAAATTTGAGGACCATTATTATACCTACATTTAAAATGACAGCAGTGGATTTACATCTACAATTTATACATCACAAAACATTGAATCCAACCTCTCTAAATTTTCAAGATGCAGGCCCTTTAATGTAATTTTATGTATGAAAGGTAGTAAAATCACAGTCTTCTTCTCATGAATGGACAATTAAATGGAAGCTCTCTAAGATGAGGACACACCAATCACCTCGCAGAGAACGATTAACCATGAACAAAGCAATATTTATAATTGCACCTTAAATTCTTTAATCAGGATTTGAAACTATTTTAATGTAATCAGATGACTTTGCAAGCTGTAGATTTGATGATCAAGTTTAATTTCAGCTTGAGTAGTGCGCATTTATGCCTAGGGTACAAAATGGCAGAATTGTCTTGTAAACATGCTTTTTGTGATGAAATAATCAGAGCAACTAGATATTGAGATTTTTCTACAACATTACAAATGGCTCACAACGGCACTGTGTAAAAACTGCAAAGTGTACAAAATGCGTTCAATTTCATCAGATAATCCCCACTGTTTTTCCTGCATTGGACTTTCTACATGCCTGAGGTAAGATCCCACAATTCACAATACCATATACCTTACCTAAGGAACATACTGCATGGTATATGCAATTCCGACAGTTCATGTACAAAATAGGAAGTAATCAAGAAGTTAAATTAAATTTTCTTTCTAACCAAAAGTCACAGTACGCAGCAGGAAACCAAACCTTTGGAAAATATGGCGCATAAATTGGCCTGCAGATTGTCTCTGTACGTGGAAATAAGCACAACAACAACAAGAGGCTTTAAACAACAGCAATTTACACAATGAAAGCCTAATTTACACCCGTCAGCAACAGTTTTCAAAATATCAAACATTTCATGAATATAAATTTCTATATTTTTAAGAAAAATGAAAAATTCCTACAAATCTATGACTTTCAATTCATGCTCATGTGATGTGTTTACTTTATCTCTCACCTTCAAGCCTACAAAACAAAGATAAATGATACTGCACTCGATAGCTTATCCCTTTGCATTTTAGGTTGAACTCTGTCTCTAACCCTCCCTAGCCCTGGTGTACTTATGAACTTTTCCACCCCACTTTTTTTCCCTTTCCCTGCCCACTTGTACTAAACTCTTAACTCTAAACAAAATCCTGTAAATAGCATGCAACTGCCAAATTTGCTATCTTTGGTTGTACTTCAAATATGGGCAAACATTACATCACTCAGTGTGTGTTTAGAGAAGAATATTAAGAATATAAAACTAACTCATAAAATGTCAGATAACACCAGTGAAGCTACAAATTTAACATTCTTTTTGAAGGGATACACCTAATGTTCCCAGGTTCAGTGTTCCCACATTTGATATAGCCAGAGATATTGACCTCCTGGGGTAAAAAAATATTCCCACTTGTGTTCAATGTTCCCAGCCTGTGGGAACATCAAACCCTGAAAACATTGACATAGTCCACCCCAATTCTTTGTTCCTTTAAATTTTAATAAACACAGTCCTTTATGTCCAAGCAGCACATGCAGTGGACAACTACAACCTGAACATTAATTAAACTTTGCCGTGAGCCAAACCTTGTTTCCTAAGTTTTACCTTCTCTCCAGCAAATAATTCATTCCTACCATGATTCTAGATTTCATGCATATTTATGCAGCGTAAATTGCCTCATAACTTGAATAAAAAAATTAAAAGAAAATTTGTCTCATGATGAAAATAAAAAAAAACAAAACACTTGAATTATAAAGTTTAACATCATGGACATATTAAGTTCCCTTTTTGTCGAATGACAGGAAGGGTTAAGATTCATCCAAACAGACAAGGCAGCTGCTGGAATATATTGCACAAGTATTATCATTTATATTAAAGACTCAATTGAAAACTTTTTCAATTTTAAGTTATTTTCTCCCCCACTAAAGGATTCCTAAAGACTAAAAATTAGGGAACACCATACAAAAAAGCAAACTATGAAACCATCATGAAACTTTGAGAATGAGAATCTCTGACCTTCACCCCACCCCCAAGCTCACAAAAATGCTCCTAATTGGTTGTCACAATAACAAAAGGGCATGTATATGAATTGTATAAAATTGTTTAAAGAGTCTTTCTTTTGGTCAAAACTCTGTTATTAATGATTTCAATCATTAATTTCTTTCCTGTCATTGCTGTTTCAGTAGTGTGCTAGATTGCAGAATGTATCAGTTTGATCATTGACCATCATGATGTGTGTAAAGCTCTACTGCATGATAAAAATGGAAAAAAAGAAATCATGACATTCATGAACTAACTTAGTGAGCTCCTAGAATAATAATAGAGTTTAGAGGATAAAGCTCATTGGCCTAATTCCTTTTATGCAAAGTATGAAACTTTGTTCATGTGAGAGGAAAATTTTCTCAAACTCTCAGGCATAAGCTGTGATGCTTTAATATTTAAGTATGAATAGCTATTGGGGAAAGTTTTTTCTAACGAGTTTCAGGTTGCACATAATCAGCCATAACCAATCGGTATAGAATACTCTCATTCGATGTCATAAGTGGGTAGCCACACCCTTTGCTGGGCAAAAAACAAGAGTCATCCTGTCAAGCATCAGCTCCAGGTGTGCTCACTACTTTTGCCAAGCACAGCTCACACAGCCTTCTTAGCTAGCTAGGTGTGCTCACTACTTTTGTCATGCACAGCTCAATTTCTAACCAACTAGTTTAAGTCGGGCAGCCACCCGGTGGCCCTTTTCCTGTTTTACAAGGAGGGAATGAGCCTCAATATTTCCTACCTCAACACACATCCTGTGAAGATGAGGAATCAACCTGTGTGACATACATTTTTGTAATTCTACATTTTTAAGCTTCTTTTAATCAATAATTCTATGTTAAACTTGGGGGGTTGGCAGCTGAATAAAAATAAGGTCTGAGCATACCTTGGTTTATCTGACACTCTATTTACCCTGCACACTTTATTTCTATATTTACCTTTAAAATTCCTTTGTGCGAAGAAGCAGACATCGTGAATAATTTGCCATAGGCTGCAGAAGCAGCATGTTTTAAATACACGTGTCCCCTACACTAGCCTCAACAGATGCATTCCTTTAGTTCTTGCCAGCACGAATAGCTGGAATGTAAAATCATCCAATTCTGGGGGCAGCAAACTTTACAAAACGTTGCCGATCAATTTTGGGAGAAATTAAGGGGGTAAATAGACCATACAAATAGATACTAGATTATGCCACGTGGAAATAAAGTTAGGAGAAAATTGAAAAGCCAGTCAGTAATTAGGTGAAGCTATCTAGTTTCCAGTGACTGCTGACTACATTAATTGCTGTTTAATGGATGGTATTAGGACACAAGCGCTCTTTTGAACAACTCAAGCACGCTGGTGCATTGATTGGAGTAAAGTAGCTTCTCCTCCGATATCACTTAAAATGTGAAAAACATTGATACTTGAACATCACTTTTGATGGAAAAAATTTTGTTATCAATAAATGAGGTTAGATCATTGCATTGACCTGGCTGTATCATTTTGTGATATTGTTGATACTCCAAATGCCAAACCAAAATTTGCTTCCTTGCACAAACTAAGTTCTTACAAAAACGATGTCCGATGTTGCACAGGAAATATTAAATAATAAACAATTACTGTCATTTTCATGGAATACTGGAAACTTCAAATACTTTTGGGTGACTTGGTTCACAAATGGTTTTGTCTTCCTTACTTTTTCATCACATACATGGACTTTTTGCCGGATAAATCATTCCTGGACACAATGACTGACTTTCTACTCCTCTGCTGTAGAGGGCCAATCAGCTCAAGTATTGTAGTGAACAACTTGCAGAAGTGTTCTCATTTATTTCTCCACAAGATGAGGCATTTATACTGAGAACATTGCACTTGTACATGTGACATTGCACTCACACTAAGTGTGTACTCATATAAAGGTTGTACTCATGCCAAGAATGTACTCAATATTAAAACTGAGGGCGTACTTCTGTATTTTGCAGTATACCAAGAGCGTACTTATAATAAGAGTGTACTTATGCTAATACAGGTGTACACATAATAAGAATGTACTCATACTGTTAAAAGTGTACTCTTACTTAGAATTAACACATACTATTATAGGTGTACTCATAATGAGAATGTGCTCACACTATTATAAGGGTACTCATATCAAGGATGCACTCACACTACATGAGTGTACTCATATGTACTTGGACTAAGGGTGTACCCATACGCTCCTGTTACAATGGTTGCACTGGATCAATATTAATTCTGACTTGTCAGACTGTCTTTTGTTTTTTTTTAACATCATCTAAGATTACATATATACATATCTATTATCAGCTGTCTTAAGCTTCCTAAACCAGCTGTTAGTTCATTTCAATGGAGATACAATGAAAGAGATACAATGATGCAAACCACTGTTTTCACAGTTGTTTCCCAAAATTCAGCTGTATGGCAAAATAAAATTATGCAAAGAAATCTGGAATAAAATTATACAAAATCTTTATAATATTTTCTCTTAATTTTAAATAATATCTGTCCCAATTTGTTGTTCCACTACATATCACAATTAGTTTAACTATAAACATAACAGAGGACATTTGACACAAACATACAATATCACACAACATAATTATTATTACACCATTGAAACGCCACAAAATAATGCATTCTTATCATAGACATAATACTTCGGAAAATAAATTAGATGTGACGAGGAACTTACTCGTTTTTCATGATACCAAAATAGTTAAGCAATATTTAGCCATCCCTAGTTGACCACTAAGAATATAAAATCTATCGCAGAGTTGGCTGTTCAACTTTCTTGAGATCAATAAACTTAGGATTTATTGTTGTACTGCAGTGAGTCACAGATGTTAAATTATTGAACAACAGCACTTCTTATACAAAGGCAGAACTTGAAATCCAGGAATTGGTCTTTTTGTTTGGTACTTTGGGCTAAAATCTATCAAACTCAAGTGGTGTAATACATAAATAAACCCAATACAGACACTGCAGTTCCAAATCATTGCAAAGGGTGAGTATATTGTTTTTCAATTTGGTCACCGTTATCTGGTGGAAGTAATATGTCTTTCTGTTGAATACTCTTATGCACATGATTTTGTTTAGTCCGTTATGCCAACAGTGCACCTTTAACCAGAACCAGAATGCAAAAATGCATTGAGGTTTCGATGATACATACATGTTCTTTTCAATAAAATGCTACATTTCTTGTAACACCTGGGGACCCAAAGTGACCTTTGACTCCACCAGTGAGTAACTGGTTTTTCTTTTAACCAAAACACTTCTATATTTAAAAAGCCAAATTTCATACTGTGCCTTAAGATATTCTCCAAACAAGGTTTTCAGAGTTTAATGCCAGGTGATACCAAATGACCTTTGACCTTCATCAAAATAAATAGGGGTCTTCCTCACCTCATAACGCATGAACATATCAAGTTTGAAATGAATCTGTTTCCCACCATGAGATATTGTGTAAACAAGGATTTCGGGGTTGGACCCTATATGACCCCAAATGACCTCTGACCGCCAACAAAATTAATAGGGTTCTTCCTTACATCATAACACATCAACGTGTCAAGTTTGAAATCAATCCATGTTTCCTATCTTGAGATATCTTGAAACAAGGATTTTGGGGTTTGACCCCGTGTGACCCCAAATGACCTCT
Organism: Holothuria scabra; assembly: GCA_037179385.1. Taxonomy (NCBI): domain Eukaryota; kingdom Metazoa; phylum Echinodermata; class Holothuroidea; order Aspidochirotida; family Holothuriidae; genus Holothuria; species Holothuria scabra. The sequence goes on from CM074181.1 coordinate 19,980,421, forward strand.
GACCGCCAACAAAATTAATAGGGTTCTTCCTTACATCATAACGCATCAACATATCAAGTTTGAAATGAATCCAAGTTTCCCACCATGAGATATTGTGTAAACAAGGATTTTGACCCCATGTGACCCCAAATGACCTCTGACCTCCACCAAAATAGATATAGTTCTTCCTCATTTCATAATGCATCAACATATCAAGTTTGAAATGAATCCAAGTTTCCCACCATGAGATATTGTGTACACAAGGATTTTGGGGTTTGACCTCATGTGACCCCAAATGACCTCTGACCGCCAACAAAATTACTAGGGTTCTTCCTTACATCATAACACATCAACGTGTCAAGTTTGAAATCAATCCATGTTTCCTATCTTGAGATATCTTGTAAACAAGGATTTCAGGGTTTGACCCCATGTGACCCCAAACGACCTCTGACCGCCAACAAAATTAATAGGATTTTTCCTTTCATCAAAACGCATCAACATATCAAGTTTGAAATGAATCCAAGTTTCCCACCATGAGATATTGTGTAAACAAGGATTTCGGGGTTTGACCCCATGTGACCCCGAATGACCTCTGACCGCCAACAAAATTAATAGGGTTTTTCCTTACATCATAACACATCAACGTGTCAAGTTTGAAATTAATCCAAGTTTCCCACCATGAGATATTGTGTAAACAAGGATTTCGGGGTTTGACCCCATGTGACCCCAAATGACCTCTGACCTCCACCAAAATAGACAGGGTTCTTCCTCACCTCATAATGCATCAACATATCAAGTTTGAAATGAATCCAAGTTTCCTGCCATGAGATACTGTGTAAACAAGGATTTCAGGGTTTGACCCCATGTGACCCCAAATGACCTCTGACCGCCAACAAAATTAATAGGGTTCTTCCTTACATCATAACGCATCAACATATCAAGTTTGAAATGAATCCAAGTTTCCCACCATGAGAAATTGTGTAAACAAGGATTTTGGGGTTTGACCTCATGTGACCCCAAATGACCTCTGACCGCCAACAAAATTAATAGGGTTCTTCCTTACATCATAACACATCAACGTGTCAAGTTTGATATTAATCCAAGTTTCCTATCTTGAGATATCGTGTAAACAAGGATTTTGGAATTTGACCCCACGTGACCCCAAATGACCTTTGACCTCCACCAAAATCAATAGGGTTCTTCCTTACATTATAAAGCATCAACATATCAAGTTTGAAATGAATCCAAGTTTCCTATCTTGAGATATCGTGTAAACAAGGATTTCGGGGTTTGACCCCCTGTGACCCCAGATGACCTTTGACCTCCACCAAAATCAATAGGGTTCTTCCTCTCAGTATGGGGTATCTGTGTACCAAGTTTGAGAATTGTCAGATCTTCCCTTCTCAAGATATCGTGTAAACAAGCAAAGTGTCACAAACACACACACACATACACACACACGCACACACACACACGCACATACACACATACATACACACGCACGCCATCATGAATGCATAGGTTTCTCTTTTCATCGAAATCAAAAATCTAATCTTTGCTTCTTTAAGAGTCAAGGGCACCAAAGCACAACTGAAAATATAGTCTGCTTCTGCATTAATAACATTCTGTGCCTTTTTCACTGCACCAAAACTGCAGGAACTACACCTTCACGAGGTTGGGTACACCTTTGCTTCCCAGTAAACCACGGTCACACTACAATGAATTCGGATCAAATTCTGATCCAATTTTTATGAGTTTTACTACAATCTTCTCCACTGCTATTTGGCCAAGAAAGAATCCAACATTTGCAAACCAGTGCTAAGATATGAGTTGTACTCATAGCCATGGGGGGGGGGGGAGGGTTTGGGGGGTCAAAACCCCCATGACATAATCTTGCAATGCAAAAAACACCTAAAATAGCAGTTATCCCTCTCTATCCTTAGACTTTTCCCTCACTTCTTGCCCCCAAACCCCCCCCATGATACCAAAACTCCCCCATGACACAACCCTGACTACACACCTGACACTGTTAGATGACAACTTTATGTCGGTGTGACATCACGAAAAAAATCAGTTAACATTTTATTTTCATAGGTACAGATGCATACCATAAATTTACACTGATTGACAAATTTTTGGCTCTTTCTGGCCAGAGATGGAAAAGATTTGAAATAGAAACTCACAAGAATCGGATCCAAATGCGTTGAAGTGTGACTGCTGCTTAAGATTTTTACTTTTGTCACAGGCATAGGAAAACCAAAGATATTATCCCAGCAACATAAAAAATAAACATTATTTATCTCCCAGAAATATATTCCAAAATAAACAATGCACAGAAGACTCTTCCTTCTTGTTAACAAATCTCTGGATTACTCAAGCAAGAAATCCGAATGTGAATCAACTACACTAGGTCAAGACAAATAACTGAAAACATAAGAGTTTCATTTACAACCAGGTAGTCCCAGCTCTTAAAGGAGCAATTAGAGTTTGAGAGAGGATATTAACCTTTTGTTCTACCACCATAGGTGTACGAGGCAGGGGTACAGGGGGGCACTCACCTCCCAATTCGGGCAAAAAAGGTTGGTCTATTCGGGCAAAACATGATAAACAGTAACACTAGTTGGGCAAAAATGCTCTTGCCCCCTCATAGGAAATTACCCCTGTACGCCTACTTCCACCACCTCCCTTTGCCATCTGAACCAATTGTTTAACAGAATATAGAAACATTGATAACATCTTTCAGGTAAGAAGAAACATTAATTTTGTTTTATCTATTGTTGAAGGAAAACTTCTGAATATTTGTTGGGTAAAAAAATTCTACTCCATTGCAAGACTAGAAAGCCTCCACTACACTGTAACCAATCAGATATAACACTATAACCACAGATCATTTTATGACAGTTTTAAAGTCAATGTACAAATGTGGCGAAGAGTCGAAGTTGCGAAAAAAAAGTTGTGAAAAACAAACTCTGCTTGCCAGAGTGGCTGCTACATACACAAACAGTTTCATCATACACGCAGGTTTTCGTAATAAAGCAGCTTGCACTGACACATCTCGAGTAGTCCTTTACAAAGATTGTGAATTACTTTAATACACCCAACATGCAACTATATCTCTGCACCTTTGAGAGGTTAAAGTGAGAACCATTTAATGACATAAAATTTTACCTCTTAAAGAGCAACAAACAAAATTTAAACTGTACACCAATACCAACGATCAAGGCACTCAAACTTTCAAAATATGGAAGATAGCAGCCTTTATACAAGAAAATATCAATCACGAAAGTCTCGAAATATTTGTGATCCTTCGTGGCTGGAGTGTCAAGCAGAATCATTATTCAAGGACGGTACCACACAGCCCTTACAGAAATCTGCTGAGATGAAACAGATTTAAAGGGCTAATTCTCTCACCCCAAACTACAATTTTTGTAATAAACATAAAAAATTCTCAATTCATGCAGCTCTTTGATTGACAGCTAGTTCAAAAAATGCAGAGTACTGAAGCTCATATTACACAGCATGTTAATGTTCTGACACTGTTCTCATTTAATACATATTAGGGTCTTGTATAGACTCATCCTGAAGCAATAAACTGAGATTGTGTCTGGATGAGAAAGAATTTTATACAGAGTTGGGAGGGGCTTAAGTTAGTAGGTTTGAAGAATTGGAACTGTTTGAGGTGAGAGGATCAGGCCTTTGATCAATCACAAGACACTTTTGTCACAGACTTGCAAATATCAAATTTAAATATTGAGTAAAAGACAATTCCTCATACTACTCCTGAATTCACATATTTTGTGTCTTTAAATTGCACAATACCAAGATATTATATTCTTCAGATAAACCTCCACACTGCAGGATTATAAGACACAGCAGATAAAAGTCCTTCATGTATGCAACATATTTATGCAAACTTTACCTGAAAAGTGGCCTCACATCAGCAGTTTGTGTGGCTTACGACATGATTAACAACATTAAACTCTTCAAGAGCAATTAGGAATGACCTATTTTGCCTAAATATGGAAGGGAAATATGGGGCAAATAGTATTACGAACAACAAGCCATCTGCCAACTAACTTGGTAATCTTTACACTTACTTTATTAAACAGTGTGAAAAAATTTGCATTAAGAGCATTCTTGTATAGCATTGTAAACTAAAATGACTTATTAAATCTCCATTTCCCCAAAACCACTTAGAAGATAAGAGAAAAAAAAGGAATATACTTCAAGACTTAACAGCCATCTCACACTACTTTAAAACAGGTGTTCAGTTTTCTCTATAGAGATATTGTTTGACACGTTTACCATGATAGGATTCAAATAATATAGATTGAGGTTTTTCTTGTGGTGTCAGAGCATCTCTTGATAAAAATGCTGACTATCACTGATTTTAATCAGGAGGTGTGTTTACTATCAATATGCACCCACCACAATACCAATAAGGATTGCCGTACAATAGCCTAGATGTCTGGCCTTCAAAAGAGAAAATGGACATGTAAGAGGTGAGATGAGGTGAGATGAAAGAAAAGAACTCCATACATGACATCAACAGGGCAATTTCTTGATGGTACCTATTTGGATGAGGGAAGTGTCATGGGTGAATATGGGAAAGGGGTCACATAAGAAAATTTGACAAATTTTATTGGACTGGACTACCTAGTTCAACATTTTATAAAAGAGAAATAACATTTACCACTAACCCTCTCCTTGGAAGAAATTTCCTCTATGAAATATTCAAGCACCATACCAGAATTGCCGTAAGTTGTGAGTTTAGTGCAGGATAATGCAGTCACCTGACCTTAATGGACCAATAGGGATTAAGGATCAATCCTAACTATAAATGAACTGTACAATCATATCAAATCCAACTGGATACCAAAAAATATATCAAACCCTTCAACACAACCCCACAAAGAAATTTGTAGGTAATCAAAATATTTTACATCTTTTCGTTACAGGGCGAGATGGAAAAGAAATGCTCCTTATATTAATTGCTGACACAAGTAACATTCATTTGGTTTAAGTGACCTTACTTACAGGTCACCCCACAACAACTTCCCTCTGATACATGCACGTGTATTGTTAATTTAAACTTAGTTTTTGGCAACAAAGGATGAAATATGATGCTGCCTTAATATTGTATGACCTTTTTGCAATCTTTGTTTAGCAGAACAATAATCTGTTATGAGCTGGGGGGTTGTGGAATATACCCACAGTATTCCTTGCCTATCCTAGGCTTACACAGGTTTATATATTAAAGGGGAACATAAAATGGATTTAAGCCATATTTAAAACTGAACGTGAACTGTTTTTGATATGGTGTTTGGTCTTTACCTTCCTATCTGACATGGAACAACAAACTGTGTTGGTGCAGTGGTGTAGCAACAGGGTGGTTTTGGGAGTTGGAACTCCCCATGACCCAACCTTGAAATGCAAAAAAACCCCTAAAATTGCAGGTTTTTCTCTCTCTCCCTTAGACTTTTCCCTCATGTCCTGATCCAACCCTCCCCCATGACACAATCCTGGCTATCCTACTGTGTTGGTGTGTTGTTTAATCTGATCTAACTAACAATAATTGTTTCTTTACCCTCTTCCAGTATTGGAATATCATATTGGTTCATCCTTTAAAAAAAAAAAAGAATAATCTCCCAGCTTCTGCATCTATACATTCTTTTTAAAGAAAATTATTTCATTCTCAGATCTTATCAGGGAAACACTTTCATAACACTATGAACATGTGGGAGTGTGGCTAGGATGAACTTGCTCGCTTGCTGGTGATGAAAGACCTAAATGGAGTGTGTAAAAGATACTTTAAGAAGTATTCAAAACAGGTTATGAGCACCATCAGTACTGCTGCTGATTTGTTCAAGAATACTAATGATACAGCAATGGTTCAAGAGAGGTAATTTTTCCTTATTTGAAGTGGGAGGGGGTAGACGGTTGGAGAAAGACTGGGGATGGGGACCAAAACTAGATGAAGCGTTTCTGAGCACATAACTTTTTTCACCATTACTACAGTAGAGTCTACAAAATATTTGCACATTTGAGAGAGGCAGAGAAAAATTGGAAGGGAGAGACTTCAGTCCCCAGACCCCTCTAGAACTGTCCTTGAAAAGTTGTTTCAATCAAGTGACATTCAATCAATTTCAAAACACCTTCTTCTAATAATAGTCTGATGTGAAATCATATCTTGCTTGAAGGACTATAATGTGCTTCCCACACACTTCTATTTGGCATGTTATTACACCTGTTCTGCTGTTAAAATGACTTTTAAAGGGGAAATGCTGTCATATTAAACTGATATAGTATTCCCATTTCATCCTTTAACTAGGTAACACTTTGTGACAAAATAATTGTTTTGCAAAGTGATTACATTAGAATCTTCATGTTTATTTCTCCCTAGGCACTATAGTTGGCATAAAAAATGCACAGTAGAATTCGCACGCATAACAGAGTTCTACACTTAAACACATGGGTGACTGCCCCATATTCCGACAATATCCATATTCATCAAGAATTGAGTTGTCAGAACATAGGCATGTTGTAAAAAAGCCTGTGTTGGAACATAACAGATTTGTCGGTACGGGGTGTCAGAATATAGGGCTGTATAACAGATGTGCCATGGCACACAAAGATGTTGGATATAGAATCTACTTTTCCTTGTGGTAGCAGAGAAAGCTCACCTTAAAGGGCAAGAGCAGTCACCCCAACTTGAAGTAGATTGTCCTGTTTCATGTTTGGCTGTTGAGAGTCATGTGACATCAAATTTTCTCTACAAATCTGAAATTTACTTGAAGTAACTGCTTGGTTTGCCTTGAATATGCAATATTGAAGTTATAAACTATGATGAAAGATACTTCGAAGAGAAATAAGAAGAAAAATGTGATATTCAGTTGTTACTTCAGAAAGATTTTGGGAGGACTGCTCTTGCCTTTAAAGCCACTGTCAAGCAACAACTAACTCGAATCAGATTCCTATCCATGTTTGTGAGTTTTTATAAAAATGTTCTCCACCTCTGGTAGGAAAAAGCCAAAACACTACCAACCTTTGTAAGTATAGGCTTTATAGTGCAGGACTAAAAAAAATTAAATTTGTAATAAGTATTTTGTAATGCCACATACAGGGACAGTTTTTATCGGAATATGCATACCAGATAAAAGCTGTCTTGTCTGTGTGATGTCAGGGAAAACATCAGTTAACATTTCATTTTCATCTTCTCTGGATGCAAATTGTAGATTTACACTGGTAGGCAAATTTTAAACTCTTTCTGATCCGAATTTGTTGTAGTGTGACTGTTGCCTAGCAACTAGTATTTTGCCAACCAGTTGTGAAACCATTTGTTCTTACACATGAAGAAACCTGTTCATGTAGAATAGCTAATTGGAATCTATCCATCAAGTGGAAAAGAAGAGGTCTTTTAATTTAACGTGAAATAGGAGCTATAAACATAAAAAAGCTTCCTCGAATAGCCCTCACAATAGTCTTTGCTGATATTTCAAAACAAAGTATTGTATTTGAGAGGAAATTAGTGAGAAATACATTAACATGAATTTAATAATTCAATGCTAACATACTGTCTTACCATAGGGAAGAAACATTCTTTCACTATAATAATAGTTAAGGGTATGCTAATCTAAATTTGTACACATTCCCATCAGTGCTTTATTTATACTCTGACAATAAATGCAATGAGTCACTTTTTTGTAAATGGAGCAGATGTTATAAAGTCTTTTGAATGAATGGCCCTTTAAGTCTGCTATACATTCCCTTTAAACTGAAATTTTGCCGCAAATGCATGATCTTTATCAATCTGGTGCAATTATACATATCACTGAACATCCCTGGGAAAATGTACACACTCTAGTTCTACAGTAGGAAGGCTAAACATTACAAGGGCAAGGTGATTAATAAAGGCATGTATACATAATAGAAATATTTACATGTACCCAAAACAACAAGGTGATATCAAATAAAGACTGAGGTAATGGTGGACATGAGGGGTCATGGTGACAGCAGGTATGGGAGAAGGGCCTGGGGGTTCTCCCTTGCAAAAAAGAGGAAGATGTTTCACTGAAAAAAAAAAAATTATTACCTCAATAAACCATCAGAACTATGTCTCTCAGACTTTCAGACTAATTCTGTCAAAGTGTAAAATCTCGCACAACATTGATGCTGCATATATTACTGTATACATTTGTTTACAACATAAACCAAAGGCTGTCATGTACAAAACAAAAACTGAGATAAGCAGATAATTACACTGGTTATATTACTGAATATAGAAGCACAAACTATTTTTTTTAGTTTGTCCTTTATGCAGTGATAAATCTGATAATCAGAAAAATTGATTTAGTGTTGGTCAAGCATGACTAATAACTTGCTGATAAACATAAGTTCCGTAAGAGTGAACATAATTATAATATGATTTCTTAATGCCAACGAAAGCAACACCACAAAGCATGTTTATAACCACGGTCTATTACATTAGTAAATATGGGAATATTTTTCAGTGGAACTTGGATGTGAGCACATCCAGCTTTGAAAGAAATTACTCTGGCTTTTATCTCCTGTAAAACCAACAGCTACCTAGTAACCATAAACAAACGGCAAGTTTCGTGAAAATTGACGACTTGAATACAAAAGAAACTGTGAGGAGTATCTAACTGATGAGTATATTATTTTGGGATTTACAGGCAATAGTTGTAAGAAAATTTATCCTCTTCAACCGACATTAGTGGTCGAAGCACTTTTTTACAAGGTGCTAAAATATTTCAATTAGCAGGAATCACCATCCATTTCAAACATCACCATGTAAAATTTTTTGCTTTCCTTCAGATTTTAAATCTAGCAGAAGTTCGTTTAACCTTCAACAATGGCTCAAGTTGGCATTAGTTTACACATTTCTAGGGAGACTTAGCAACATTTCTTAATGTCTGTAGCATATCAAGGCAGGATGGTTTTCATCATCAACTTTTCTAAATAATGGCCTATCCCATAAAAAGTAAATTCATGAAACAAAGCCTTTGTTTCATCAGTTCATACTTAAATATCCTTCGTAAAACAGTGAAATTTGTCGTGTCTTTTATATTTCAAATGATGCCAATCCACGACACCCAAAGCTATTATTCTGCCTTTCTGTTTGATTGCTGCCTTGCATGCTGCTCCAAATCACAGAGATTTTGTCATCTGGCAATGTTCCTCCACTGTGCAGGAAATTGACTGAACAGTTCACACGTATTCTGTAGCAGACAACTTATTCATGAAAGGGCAGGAAATGAAAGCATAAGGTTTGAGTCGATTGTCAATGAGTGTCCCATATTTCACTTCGGACTTAGATGCATAGTGCCCTCTCTCTAGCCTATTCAGCTACTGACTGATGACTTAGGAGACAGATCTTTTGCCCCCTCACTCTTGTCCGACTCGCTGCTGTTACTCCTGTTGCCGCCATTTGGACCGTCCCCTCCCAGGCCCAATTTTCTCATGTGCCTGACCACAGCTGTAGCATTGAAGGCTTGCTGAAATATAGAGAAAAAGGAAACAAAAGCTGTCAATAAGAGAAATCTAAATGGCTTATTTCAATACTTCAGTCTATTGTCGATTATTTCAATTGCTATCATAAAACTTTAGAATACCTCTTTAAACTCTTTTTAAGTGAAGACCATTTTAAAAAAAAGTCATTTCACTTTCCGTTCTAAAAATGTTATAATAGTACTCTCATATGGCTGGATAATTCGATAAATTTATCACTCCAAGTTTTTATACATTGTACAGAACAAGCAGGTAAAATACCCCTGATAAGCTGATAAAGCAAAATGTGTACAAGTTTCACGAACATCCTTGTAATATCCAATAAATATTATATTAATAGGTAATTTGATGCAATTCTAAAAAGAGAAAGTAAAAGATGGTAAATCATACTATACATCAACCATAGTTAGATTTGTACCTTTAGGGTGAAAAAACTCAACAATTTTTTTTAAGTCAACTTCTTTCTGTCAATGTCCAAATTTAATCCTTTTGATAGATAAACTTAGGCAAGGCAATTATTAGTCAATTCTTTGCTTTACTTCTTCAGAAAAGGACACTGCCACCACAAGCCTTGTTTTATCATCCATTTCAAATTGGGACATAAAACTTACCAACTTCTGCCAACTTAGTAAATAAATCAAGCAGTATATGTGTGAAAGGATACACAGATGTGAAAAGACACAAGATTCATCAGATTTTCTATGAAATCCTAGAGGCTTACTAAACAGAGTTGTACATGACATGTCACAAGATATGCAAAGTATATTCAATATGTGGCGACTGTGTCTTCATGAACAAGTTTGTAAGTTTTAGCGCCATTTATACAGGGGCAGTCTTGCTTCTAATTCCCAAAGCAAGATGTAGTTTACGGTTATACTGCTTTAATACTAAACCAGTGCTATGGCCGAGTGGATAAAGGTGGTGGCATTAGCGACCGGGAGGTCTGGAGTTCGATTTCTGGCAGGGTCAAAGTAAGGTAGGGTTTTCATCCAAGAGCAATCTATGGTTTTCCCATCTGAACTGGCTTTCAAAAAATACCAAATTAGATCCAAATTGTTGAATTGGTTGCCACCTGACAGGAAGTTGTAAATATTATTAAATATTATATTTATTTCTTAAAATTCTGTAAATACTTGTTTGCATATATGTATTTGAAGGTTGAAATGAAGCGTTCATTCAAGAAAAAAAAGAAGCTGTAATTCATAAGCCAACGGCTTCTCCCACATTCATGGTAGCTTAGCATCGTAAAACAACTTCCCTTCAAGGTCTAATTGTTGTCGTTGTCGTAGTCGTAGTAATAGTAGTAATAATAATAAGAATAATAATAATAATAATGATGTTTAAGGCTCAGTTTCTAACTGGTTTCAGTTGAGCCAGTCACTGCCTTTTTTCCAATGGTGGAATATATGTAGTGAAAATGAGCAAAGTAAGCTATACTATAATACTTTTATGTATTATTATTTTTATCCTTTAATTTGCTGTTTTGTATGTATATATGTTGAGACTGAAAATAAAGTTCTTTATACACACAAAAAAAAGTAAACTATAACCATCCTAGATATTTAAAGTATAAATGTTGGATTTTTATCTTTTTAATAGAGCTTGAAGTAAACATTAAGTCAAGGGGAGATGACCTGTGTTGTTTGGCACATACCAAATCATTGAAATGATTTGCAACCAATTCATGTGTTTTTAAAAGGAACCAAACACATTGATAATAAATCTCATTCATTTTGATTTAGACAGGGATTCACTAAAGCTGAGTAGGGATGACATATGTTTAATACTAAAAAATTATGGCGGTGTGAAGTAGATTTGTCCCTAATCTCACTGTTTTGGCCACAAAGTGGGATGTAAATTGTTAGTTAGATAGAAAGATTTTTTCGGCCCAGTTTCTAACCTACTTGTTAAAGTTGATCCAGCCACAGCCCTTTTTTCCAGTTGTGGCTCACTGGCTTTATTGATTTCCCTACTCCATTGCTTATGGGGAGCATCACACACAATGGGAGAAGGTTCCATTTTTAGTCTTTGGTATGACTCAACCTGGGAATAGAACCTGGGCCTTCCACGTGAGAGGCAGATACTCTTACCGTTAGACCAAAGACGCGGTCAAGTGGGATGTAAAGCAATCTCTCTTTTCTGTTCTATGTTATTACTGATGGGTGTGTTTTGGGGGCTATAGGTACTGGTAAAAATTTGAAGGAGACAGTCCACCTCTCCAATATTTACAAAGCATATGAGATCAGCAATGCAGAAGGAGCAGGGTGGGGTCAGAAAGAAAACACTGTCATCGTACAATCTGATATTTATTTGAGAAGCCAAACAAGAGAATACCCCAGGTATACCCATCCCAAGTACCATACCATTCCCACTTGGAAGGGATGAAGATGACTAATACATTTGTGGGAGAGGTTAGAAGTAAGTAGGTTGGGAGAACTGAAGCTGTCTGGAGTAATGAAAAACTAAATTTGAAGACAGTCAAATACATAGTGGCAGGTAGTGGCTAGCAGCACCTTCTGAAGCAGTTCATAATCGAAACAGTTAATATTGTTTGTGCTTGTCCTTTAAGTATTGTGTGGTTTGACATTTTCCTGCACAAATTATAAACCAATATGCAATAAAGTTAGTTAGTTAGTTAGAGTTTTACAGCCCAGTTTCCAAACTAATGGTTCAAGTCGAGCCGGCCGTAGCCTTTTTCCCAATTATGGCTCACTGGCTTTTATTGTTTTCCCTACTCCACTGCTTATGCGGAGCATCACAATAATGAGTTAAATCCTTAAGACAAACACCATGTTGCCATCACCATACATGAAAAAGGCAAAAATTTTCCAAAGGTGAGGGGCATTTTCCCTTTCCCAGGTTGCACCCCCCAAAGACACCCCCACAGAAATTTGTTCCTTCCCCCAATTGGTTACTCTGGCTATGGGTCTGTGTGTGACTACAAAATCTGTACAATCTTGCATCATCTGTACATTGAAAAACTGTCATTTGACAACCGCAAGTGACTACAGTCTACAAGACCTGTGTGAATTTAATCTGTTGACTGCTGTGCTGCGATTTATCTGCCATCAGGTCTCCTACAACATGTGAAACCGAGCAATCAAGACCAATGATCCTATCACACCGATAAAGACACGTCCATATTAGATAAAACACTGCAGAGGTCAGTTTCCAATATCTGTTTTCAAGGCAAGGGACCCATCTGCTTTCCCTTGATCATTCATGGAAACAGATTCATCTCGACTAGATGTTGATAAAGCTGAGGTAAATTTGTCTGCAGAGGAAACCCTTTTAGTGGATGGACTGTGGACTCCTAAAAGCTATTTTATTTTCTCGAGATAAGCGGCTTATTCACAAGGTCATATCTTACGGTGCTGATGAAATTCTACAAGCTGCTGAAGCTGGTGAAGAGAGGATAACAATTCTCTTATAATCACAAGTTGTTCAAATAAAACAGAGGGGGGGAAACCTGCCTCATTAGCATCTGTTCATTTCTCTTTTTCCTTTTTCATTTGTGAATGTGGGGAGCTGATTATTGGAAGTCACCATAACCTTTTAAAATGGTCCTTCCAATCAAATAAGAGTAAATTCTACAGCCATGAAATAGCAAGAATTTGGTCTAATGCAGTGAACAATTTGCACAATTTGGAAATAGTAATGAAAGCATTTTTTTTTTTTTTTTAAACCCAACACTATGGCTAACCATTGAAAATATTTATCTGAACTCTCCACTGCCCACCTACCCAGTCCTTTCCCCATCACAAAGTGGGGCGATGCACACTGTTTAACAAGAAATTTCCTAACTGGCTAATGATAACCCTAATCCCTAACATAATCCCTTACCTGACCAAAGAATACAATTGATACAATACAATGGCAGCAGCCAATCAAGAAACACCTTGTTAAACAGCAGACATCTACCCCAAATGTAAACTTAGGGCTGTGCCACTAAAATTCACAATATACCACAGCAAATAATGGGTACATGAATAAAACTGAACTGAAAACCTAGGATTTGGTAATTTTAAGAATTCTTGTATAAAGAACATGATGACTTTTCAGATCAGTTGATCAGCTAATAATATTTTACAATTTGATTTTGAAGATAACAGGCGAGGAATACCATAAGTATATTCTAGATCACTATTACCCACGGAGGGTATGTTGATGAGTAATGGCTAAGTTCATAAGACGGTCACTTACAGTAATGATGTATGCAAAGCATCATTTTATCCATAAGGAAAAGTCTGTTTCATCATTAAAACCAGGTCTCATCATTTAAAGAAATTTCCCCCTTTCAAAAAAAATTGGGGAAAAAGTTTGTTTCAGAGAGGGGAAGACTGATAATCATTTGTCCACATAAAAATTTCTTTCCTCCCCCCCCTTCTCCCTCTTCCCTCCCCTATTGCTAAAGGAGTACCTTGCATGAATAACATTTTCATAATGTAATACATGGATAAATGACAAGGCTGTTAGAAAGCCAGGTTTTGATGCATGGTACTCCTTGTGTACAAAGACACTTTCATTTTCCTGCACTGAAACTTAAGCAAACTAAAGCCCCCAGGACAAACATCATGTTCTTAAAGTCTGGTGTGTGTATTCATTCATCCTTTGATTGAAACGTCTTTGGTTTTAGCATCAATAGGAGTGGCTGGCAGTGTATCTATGTATCAAGGATAAAAAATCACCTCATCGTGAAAACAGTATCAATTTGCTTCTCAACAATCCAATCTTTTCTCTCGAAAATGAGAAAGACATGCGAGGAGATGATTAAAAACAACGGCAAGGTTGTGACAAGTCTTTTTTTAGGATGCATTCCCAAACAAGATTTCTTTATTCTGGATCTAGCTGATCTGTTATGAAGCATTGGGTATAGAAGATGATTATATTGATGGCTCTCTGAGGAAATCAAATGGTTGGTCTTAAGAGCAAATTTACTCTTTCAAGAAAACAGAGAACATGCTCACATTTAATGACTGAAGAAAACCTTTTTTTTCTTCTCCACTATTTTTTTTCTCCCAGGGGCAGATGCGTAGGTGAATGCCTCCACAAACAGGGTGCCTCAGAGATGATTTTAAAATGATGAAATTTAAGGAGGAAGACCAATAACCAAATGTTACAGTAAAATTTGACAACTTTGACAACATGCGGTGAACAAATAAAGATTGCTCCAGGGAAACAATGTATACTATGAAAACTCAAAATCATAAACAAATATATTCTAAGATATATTAGTTTACTTTGAAATGAAAGCAGTGTAACAGGACACAATGACCCGAACGTTTTGCTATGTGAGTAATTTTTTGCGTAAACAGGACGGAGCAAGTTTTCAGGGACGTGATGCAGGACTACTTGTTACTAGATGCTTTGATAATAGTTCAGGATGAACATCGAAGGAAATGTAGGCCTCGATTTAAATGGCAGCCATTGCTATCGGACATTCCCTGGTTGCTGGAATGTCCTGATAGTATGACAAGTGTTGCAAGGGGCCAAATTTGCCCTCACTGCCTTCAGTGTATGACCTCTGTGCCTTTCTCACTGTTCTAAGTATAAAACACATAGTTTTGTTCTGTTTGCTAATTTTCTGATGCATTTTTTTCCAATGGCAT
Source organism: Holothuria scabra (assembly GCA_037179385.1). Lineage (NCBI taxonomy): Eukaryota > Metazoa > Echinodermata > Holothuroidea > Aspidochirotida > Holothuriidae > Holothuria > Holothuria scabra. Next base: position 19,995,537 of record CM074181.1, read on the forward strand.
TGGCATCCTTGTTCAAAATTAAGAATGGCCTTGATGCCCTAAAAATCCAAACTGAACCAAGGCCAAATGACCTTACCCCTTGGAAGCTGAAGTGTGAGGCCTGGGAATGTGTATCTACTTTCATGCACACAAAATTTGGAAACTTTTGTAAGCCTAGAAAAACCGTACATCTTGCTCGCAGAGTGAGCTGGGGGGGAGAAAACAGGTGCTTACATGCTAGCTGCCCTCTACGGAATGAGAGGGTACCATTCAGGGGTTAAAAGACCGTGTGCTTCATACTTGAGACACTACAACACAGACTTCCTATGGACTATACATGGACAGAGCATACTGCACTGTACATTGTCGTTGGCGTACATGTGAGAAAAAGCACACCAAGATGGCAGTCTGCTATGGTTTTGTGTGAAAGTTTGGACTTGCTCAAGTATATGCCCATATTTTACAAGAAAGTTGAAATATTTTTGAAATATGGCAAGGTATGGTCACCTCATGTATTGCAGTAATATGATATTGTTTCCCATTCAAGTTTAACTTTTGCTTTTTCTTTTTTTGTCCCAGCTGGTGGTGACCATCTACGGATAGGATGTATACCTTGCATGCTGTGTCCATGTATATAAGTCTGTGGATTACAACAATAGGAACTGCTTTCATATTGATTCATATTTACTTCTCTTAAGTACTCCCATTTTAAAAGTATGGCATTCCAAATAAAAATTATCAAATTACTGGTAGATCCATGCAACATTAAACATGTCACTGAGATATTGTAAGAAAATTGACTATGGACAGTGATCTATAAACTTTGTTGTGACCAAAAGAACTGTTCCTCTGATCAATCCTCAACATTCTTTGATTTTAGGCTCTGGCTGGGAGATAGAGGCCTTTCAATTTTCCCAACACATAAAATTTCAGACCACCTTACCTAGTTGACTTTGATCTGGTAAGTGCCATTCATCGTTTGCTTGTGTTGAGTTGAGCAAGGACTTGTGGGAAATATGATAACTAGATACAGAGGAGTCTGGGCAGCAAGCGATGGTCTGATTTTAGCCAGCCATAACTGGGGTCCATTACCTTTTAATCTTTCAATTTCCTTGCTTTGGATGGTTGTACACTAAAATGCATCTTGATTCCCTCAATGTCACTGGATATGATGGTTTGAAATCCATGTAGACATTAAATGAAGATGATTTAAGGCTGATGAACCCAAGTAATGGCTGCCTACAGTCACTATTAAACACAAAGCCCTGATCAGATTCATCTTTAAGTAATTGCAGAAAGATTAATGGAAAGACTAGAGTAGTATAATTCTTCAAAGGTTTGATTGACATGATTTTGAAGCAAAGGGATGCATGTTCACATATAATGCACAACTGTTGAGGTGGGGTAAAGCTCCATTGTTGTGTGGGTTATTTTGTCAGTTAGATGAGGTTTTATGGATCAGTTTGTAACCTATAGATTTAAGTCTGGCTGACCACAGCCCTTTTCCACTTATGGCTCACTGGCTTGTTTTTTTCTTAATTGCTTATACTGAGCACTGAGCAGAAGAATGGCAATACGTTCCATTTAAGTCTATGGTATGACATGGCCATGAGTTGAACTTCAGACTCCCTGACTGCACTGTTGTAAGATACAAATCATTATCAAAAACCAATTCTGAATTAGATGCAGTGGTGGCACCAGAATGTCAAAATTGAAGGGGGAGGGGGCGGGTGAGGGGGACAAACTAATGGCAATGGATAATAACGAGGGCAAGAATTTCCAGGGACAGAGTGAAACTAAGTCCAAAGCCCACCGTTCCTGGGGTGGGGGTCCAGGGGGTGAAGCCCCCTGAATTATTCTGAGGTTTCAGCATATCTCTGAATGAGGAAATTGAATCTCTGAAGAGGTATGGGCCTGTTATGTATGTTTTCTGGTTCACCAAACTCCTAACTGGGGGCAAGGGGAGAGGGAAAGGACCCCCCTTAGAGTGACCTTCTCCCGTAGCATTGCCACTGATTAGATGGGATTGTTCACTTGTGGAATGCATTAAGATAAAGCTTTGGGAATTATGGTGTAGTAGATGAAGTAACAGCATTAAAGTGAATTCCCACATAGCAAATAATTAAATCATATATATCATCACCAAATATTTTTGATGAACTTTTGATTAAGGGCAGCAGAACCTCTGTGTGAGAGTTAAAGTACCAGGGCACTGCCATAAATCTCTTGTTTATCCTTCAACTGTTCTGTGACAGTAACAGTTCAAGGAATTTTTTTTTCTGAGGTTGGGGATGGGAAGGGATAGGGGAGAGTGGACTAAAACACATGAGTATTTTCTAACCATGTCTTCTCCTACTAACCTTTGCAATATCTTTTGCTGCACTGGACTGAATCCGTGTTTTTCCGCTGTTACCCAGGTGGGTGGGGGGGGGGTTAATCGGGGGTGGGGTATGGTGTTTTCTTTCATCACCCTCTTTGTTTTAAGGTTTCTCAGAGGGTTGGTTTGTTTTTTTTCTGTCTCATCTTGTTGACTTTTGTTACTACTTTTGTACGCTTTTTTTTTTTTTGTTTGTTATGCTAGGGAGTCCATATTCCAAGCCCAACAGGGGTTTTTGTGTACTTCCCTTCACGTCATGCATATATGCCTCTATTAAGTTTCATCTAATGTTTGTAATTATTTTCTCTTTATGTATGAAGTGATAAATCAAATAAATGAAAAGAAACGAAACGAATATGTTGCCCAATTTGAGAGTTAGAAAAAACTCTTTTGGTGATGGGCTTAAGTCCCCCTGCAGCTTCTCCATGAAACCACTGCCTGCCCTGTAGATCATCCCAAAAAGAAAACTTCACCCTTCAGATACAGTGCTTAATGTATCACTACCCTAACACTTGCCTTTTCTTCCCCCCATTGCCATATCTGATGACCCAATATATTTTACTCTATTTCCTGATACCCAAGGCTCTATCAGTATCCAACCAACAAGTCCTATGATTAATGACACTGTTTAATCTATTACTGAAATTTTTTTGTACCTAGGAGCAACTTTCTATGCAAAAGCTAATTCTAATGGCTTTCTCAAACAATAAGGGACGAGCCACACTATCATAGAGTAAGTTTTGTGAAAACCCGTAGGGCTCTTGCCAACAACAGATGAACAGAGCTTGTACAGATCCTCTTTATTATGAAGAATACCAAGCTGGACGTCTTTAAAAATGGGCTAATTGAACGCCCTGCGGGAAATATTGCGGGAGACAAGATCAATCAGATGATTTAAGAAGCCATGAAACGTAGCTAAAAAAATCTCTTAGTAAAATGATGGACAGGTTGTGTCAATGACACCACACTTGACATGAATGCTGAAAATAACGCAAGAACGAGCAGATCTAGTGCTGCGGATATGTAAATTACATGTACATAAAGATATAGCCAAGACAAATGACAGACTAACAAAGACTGAATGGTAAAATTTAAATAACTAATTAAGAGGGAGATTGGGGGCTCCATCGGTAATTAGAATGACAGATTTTCACGTCTTTAGTAGTTGTATGACGTCAAAGGTAAATAAGTGTAAATACTGTTCAATATCCATGTAATTTTTTATGCTTTATTGCTTAGAGGATCGAGGGGGTCTTTAATATATTCAAAATACATACAACTATTTTACAATTTCTATTACTAAACATTTTTCATATGCATTTTTTTCCTTTGAAGGAACTGAACTAAGCTTGTTTTCTTCTTTTATACTAGACTTTTATATTGTGCTAATGATTTCTTTATTATACACATCATACATTCTCTTACATGCTGCTTTCATTACTAAAACAAAAATTGACAGATGAATCATTCATATCCATAATGTATGCAATATCTAATCACAGTGAATTGACTTTTTCTGAAAAAAAAAGAAAAGGAGAGCAGAATTTTTTCAAACTGTGAATGCGAAGCCTCAGAATTGCAAAGGCATAGGAAAGGAAGACCTGACTTTGTTATCAAGGGAACAAGGCGGCCTTGAAGGGAGTGTTTAATGTCACTGTGTATCATGTAAAAAGGCTGGAAAGAATGTGTTTCTGACACGTAGATGCAGTAATGTGTCTACTTCAAACTTCTTTGTCTAACGAACATGCATTTGTACAATATCATGGGGGCATCTCATCCCCGTAGACCTGTCTGTTTGAGGGTTATAAGTGACAGTGATGCCGAGATACATGTCCTTAAACACTTTATGGGATTTACAAACCTGTAATAAAACTCACTGACCATGGAAGAAAGAGCTAGTCTAAATGAGGTGACAACTGATGTCATCAGCAGTAAATCAGTGATATGTTGCGAATGGAATTTGAAAGGGAGGGTTGATATTAGCTCTGTTGACATGGAAACATTGGTCAATATTACTATCATGACTGCTAGCTAGATCTTCACAGCTTTTTCCAGGGGTGATTTTTTTTCATTATGCTAGTATGCAAAATGGAAGTCACTTTTAAAGGGGACAATTAAAGTTTGACAGGGATATTAAAGGCCGTTCTCTCACGGTCTCACCCCAAACAGTACCAATTCTCCTAACCTTCTTACTAAAGCCCCTCCCACAATTGTCTAAAATTCATCCTCATCCAGATACAATCTCCATTCACTGCTTCAGGGTGAGCAAAGAAAAGCTTAATGTGTGTAATCAAAATACTCTCAGTACAGTTTAATGTTGTGTAATATCAGCTTTGGTACTTTGCATTGTTTGAATTAGCTGTCAATCAAAGAGCTGAACCAATTGACAATTTCTGTAAACCCCTACAGGAATTGTAGTTTGGGGTGAGAGGAATTGGCCCTTAAATCTTTTGTTCCAGTGACTCATATTACCTTCTGAACTGATGGTTTACCAGAATAAAGAAGCATTGAAGAGGTCTTTCAAGTTAGAAGAACTGTCAATTTTGTACACACAGTAATTACGGTTGGATAAAAAATTTCAAATATTTGTCGAGTGAAAAAATCCACACAGATGCAAGACTAGACGGCCTTCACCTACAATTTAACCAAATGCAATGTTAGACTGTGGTCACTGATCAATTTTGGTAAGTTTTTTAAAGGCCCAATTCTTTCACCCAAAAGAGTACCAATTCGCCTAACCTTCTTACTGAAGCCCCTTCTACAAATCGACTAAAACCCATCCCCATCCAGAATCAATCTCAGTTTATTGCTTCATGGTGAGTAGAGAAAAGTTCAAAGTGTGTAACCAAAGCACTCTCAGCACAGTTTATGCTGTGTAATATAGGCTTCAGTATTCTGAATTATTTGAATTAGCTGTCAATGAAAAAGCTGAGCCAATTGACAATTTCGGTACACCCCTACCAAAACTGAAGTTTGGGGTTAAAGGACTGGCCCTTTAAGTCAATGTAAAAATGTGATGCAAAATTGAAGATGCGAAAAAATTGTAAAAAAAAAAGCCTGATGTGTAATATGAGCTTCTCTGCATCTTTTGAATTCAATGGCAATCAAAAAGCTGCCAGTATGCCATTTGAGCATTTATGCAGACAAAGGGTAATCCTGTAGTTGAGGGCGACAAATGCAGGCCTTTAAATGGCAAAAGCAGTCAGCCCAAGTTGAAGCAACAGCTAAATCTCACAATTTTCTTCTTATAGTTCTCCTCAGAGTATCTCTCATTATACATTTATAAGGACTTCATTGGTACACATTCAAGGTGAACCAAGCAGTTACTCCTTGTAAATTTCAAACTTAAGCTGAGAAAATATTGTCACATGCTTTTCAAGAGCCAATCATGAAACAGGACTGCCTGCTATGCTTTATCAAGTTGGGGTGAATGCATGTCCTCTTTTAATACTCCTTTTACACAAGTATGTACATGTTCTGATCTATGCTAAAATGCTGTATATCCAACACCTATGCTAATTTGACACTATAGTAATGTACATAAGTCAACCCATTCCTTCTGGAAAACAGTCACGTGACCATACTTTACTCTGTCCAATCTTTTTAGTTCCTACAGTTCTTGTAAATGTTTATACTAGAGGTTTTCCAATGCTATTCTTATCAGTCTTTCACCATAATTCTCTTACTCTTAAATACAACAGAGACAAATCGCTGGCCCGATAACTCCACAGATCAAGCCGGATGCACGTACCTCAGCTCTTGAAAGCACTTACGACTTATCACCAGGTTCATTAAAGTACTTCATGTACTCTGGTTAAGAACCAGAAATCTATTTGACAAATTCAAAAAGGTTGCTGATCATGACTCATATTCATGGAAACATATACGTGATAGGGTTAATATTAAAGCTATCGATAAGCTTTTCAACCTTCAAATATTAGTATTACTTCTTAAAATTTAAACTTTTGTCTACCTTTACGTATGTTTAGAAATACATACATACATGAATATTTTTAACTGAATTGACAGGAACCCACTGAATTCCAAAGGTGGAAATCCCAGGAGAAAAAACCATGATGAAAGTTGCATACAAAAGGTGTGTTGGTAGGCAGGAAAAAGGTGGAGGACCCCTGAAGTGAGGGTGCATGGCCTCCACTGTACTAGTTAGTTTTACAAGGGTCTAGTTTCTAATTGGGGGAATAACAGATGTGACCAGGGAACTATGTCAGTGGTCCCAGGGTTCGATGGTCCTCATGAGGAGCAATATGTTCCCAGGATTCGATGTTCCGGTTCAATGTATACACAAGAGCCATAACCATAAAGAAAATCAAACCAGGGAATAAAGGATCTTGTAAACATCAACAACCATTGAAACAGGATTAACAGGGGAACATTGAATGTGGAGAACCTCGGGGAGACCCCATATGCACAAGGTACTAAAGAGAGGGGTGTTGTTAATTGCCTTTTCACTTACTGTGTGTTTATGCAGTGTTTAGTTCCAAATATCTTTTAAAGCTTGCCAGGGACTTACTGCGGGTGAGTGGGGATTACAAAGTGTAAATAGGCGGTAAAGAGGGGCAATGTAGATTCTTGTTTTCATACCTAATGCTACATCAGAGACAGGCATACAAAAATTGTACAAAAAATGGCAAAATGGCTTTCCAGGGATGAAGCAAAAAAATTCAAAGAGCCTTAAACCTGATACCTGGTCCATTTCCTTGACTTGGGGCACCAACCTTCCCCACCATTAAAAATGCCTGTGTAAATGTCAAACTGTTGAGCTTTTGTATCCTTTCAGCTTACAAAACATACATCAAATTAGCCCAACTTTATGGAATCAATTTTACGCAATAAGTAACATATTTTAAATGAGTGTAGAGCTTTGTTTTGTACAGGCCAATTACACTTACCTAATCTACAATAGCAGTGACAGAACATCACTAACATGAAAGTGGGTTATAGCTAAAATGTCTTTCATTATAAATTTGTCATTCTTGCATTCAAAGGCAGAAGGCAAGTTTTGCTTTCAAGTGTCCTGAAATAAATTGACATAGCAACAAGTGAAATTTTAATTGTAACGAACATGGCCAATATTTGTTCACGCAATTATCCAGTATCTAAGGTGCTTAATTTTGAAAGCACCAGGCCAACCCAGCAAACATCAGTCAATTAACTGGGTCTTTCCAGCTGAGAACTGCACTCTGTTTCAATATTTATACAATCCCCTAAACTAGTCAGTTAATGATTAACTACTGCAGATGCCAGTAGAATGTGGCAGAAACAGTAAGTGCTATTAAATTTCATGAGCATGGAAGCCTTTGTGCTGGTGAAATTGGGCCAGTGCTTCCCAAAGATTGCAATTAAGATGCAGCACTGACAACATTGTCAACGATCATGTTATAGACACATTCAGTCCTAATGCAAACTCGACTAGTCTGCCAACTTTTCTGACATACAGGGGAAATTCCCAGTTCCATTTGTAGTTCGCTTGATTCACACAGGAAGGTCCCCTACAGGAATCTGACAGGCAGATCCCATCCTCTAGACATTTCAAAATTCTTGACTGAAGTTGGCCTTTTCGCAGAAAATGCTGAAAAGTAATTGTCACAATTACAATTTTAAGTTCTTCCATATTAGAATCGCATACAAGGGTTCACCTTTTCACTGAGGGCTCCATTCAGATAATGCCATTTACTGCAGTGTAGCACATGGCATTCCTTGGGATTTTACTAAACTATGCCCCCTGTCATATACTGTACAAGACAGCATCTTTTTTCCAAACAGTGCCTAAATTGGTGTCATCTTTATAGTGTCAAGTAATTTATTGTGGCTCATTTTGTCTACAGTAATAATGGTGCAATACCTCCATTCACATAACAATTAAACAATGCACACAACACTTTAGTCTGGCTGGTTTCCAGCCCTTCTGTAATTGGTCAATCCTGTCGGCATCTCACTTCCATCCAATCAGAATGCATATCCCATAGTTGTAGACTTCCTGAGAGCTAGTCCAAGGCATGTGTCTATCCATACTTGGCTCGTGAACTCGCCTCAGACTTGTTAACTACTTGTATCTGTATTGCGCTAGCTTTACCAGCATGTAGCCAGCTTTCTCATATTTTTTTCAATACCTGCAAATTTCCAGACATCAAATGAATCAACATCAAATCATTTAATTCTATCTGAGAAATTGTCGGTTTGTTCTTGTGTCAACTATTCAACTGTGGGGCAAATCTGGAGTCTCGGACCCAGGCTGAGCCGACTGCACCCAGCACCCAACAAAAGAAATGAATCCTTGTTTGTTGTCCAAAATTTTCCAAAATAAAATAATCATTTTGTTTCTGTAAAGCCAGTATGCAACAATGCATTACCTTTGATGCTTTTTAGTCAACTTATACATTGATGTAAGTCATTGAAACTGGGCAGGGCAAATTATTTATGGTATATTCCTTCTTCAAAACCCAATTGATGATAAAGCACTGTAGACTACACAATTGTTTGCTTAGTGTTCATTAAAAGTTCTTTGTAAGTCATAAATGTTGATCCTCTTTTTAAAGGAAAAATTAATAATTCCCCCAAACCCTTTCACATTATAACTTAGCTCACACATGATCCAAATGCATGAAACTCACTAAGTACCTCATATCAGGAATCAAAACTAAAAGGTAACAGCGAGAATAGCTAATAATTACACTTAATTGGCCTATTTATAAAGAGAATACTGCAATTTACAACAATATTGTTATCAAAACTTGATATAAGTTTTCTCTACTGATGTATTTTTATCAAGAAACAATATACAACATCGCTGGAAAAAACCTTTTTTGCATTAAGTGGGGATCACAATACATCAATATTGAATCACTATTAAAACTACTGTACGAACTATGTGTCAAATATGTGATTTGCGTCATATCACTATGAAAATCAAATTTACATTACCTATTTTGCAACATCACACCATCAGACAGCTTGAATCCTAACATGCATATATTATCCAATGAAAGTGGTCTGTTACAGTGATGTCACAAAGTAAAAAGTAGTACTACACTTTTTAGTAATCCTGCAACACAATGCACATATTCATGAAGATTGACACTCATAAAAATATTGGATTTGATCTGATTCCACTGTAGTATGACCGGCCACCCTTCACACCAGCAATTTTCTGAATGGGAGATATGATGACTTTCTTGAAATTTTGAGGTAGTTTGTAATGCATGGTACTGAAGGCAACTTAAGTATCACGTTAAAGGAGGACACAATTAACATACTGTTCAGCCCACCTGGACACTTTGAGAATATGTCCTGCATATCAGCAAGATGCACAAGCTCAGCAGCTATCATGCATTAATATAATGCTCTAAATCTTGTGAAAACTCTTGACATAAGAGTTTATAAATTCACCTTTGGCCAAGGCTGGAATTATATAAGCCTAATAATTCATAGGGCTATTGGAAAAATTGTGAGACTCTTCAAATTTTCTTCAGAAAAGAAACCTTAGGAGTCTCCAGACCATCAGATTTTGAGCCCTAACATAAACAATGTCACTGTGTCTTTTCTTTTCACACCAATTGCACAGTGGTGTTGTAAGGAACCGTGAGGTTAGTGGCAAACATTAAAATTAACTGACATGATGGGTAGTGGTCTCTAGGGTTACAGAAAGTTTTGAATTCACTGTTTAACAGGGCTTTTCTTGATTTGCTGTTGCAATTGTATAAATTTTGTCTGAGTTCGGGGTTAGGTTAGGAACTACTCTGAATTGGGCTTTCTTTAGCCTGTTAGGAAATTTCTTGTTACACAGTGCCCATCAACCCGAAAGTTTTGCCAATGAACCTGGCTGAACACAAAATGGTCTCTCCCAATGACCAATACAGTGGTAGATGGTATTGTGGGAAGTCTGAAACTGCTGTGTTGTCTAGTGGTTACTAATTGAAAACGAAAATATCTAAAAAGTTCAACAGAGGGTTAGCAAAGTTTGAACATTGGCTATCCTCATGAGAGCTTGGTCTAAGTGGATAGATATTGACAAGATTTTGCACTTTTAGAAGGACTGAGATGTGAAATGGTGCATGGTCATGTTTGAAATAATTTGGAGCACATACTGAAACAATCAAGATAACCAATAGTAGGAACGCTCCTGTTGCTAATTGGTCAGACTTGTTAAGACTAGCCGATTTCCCCCGACTTCTTAGTCGGTCATTCTCTTGCCCCAATTGGGCATGCTACTACAACAGACATTCCAACCCCTGGACTCCTCAAACTGGGACACTTCCAAAGTTTAGCTGTGCCTCACTCTGCCCCCCTACATCAACACCCCATTTTTGATATTTTAATTTTTTTCATTTATTTTATTTTTTGGAATTTTTTTTTAAATTTTGCTGCTTCATATTCCTTTCCCATTTTTCTCCTTGTGTGAAATTCCATTATCTAGTCTGTCAAGTCATGTTGCGAACTTGCGACTGCAAATGTGCAGCCTATCTCTCCCTCCGATCCATTGTCATTAAATTCTATAGTTCTGAAGAATTCTAGGAACCCCCATACGTTTTATTATTGAGAGGGTAACCTGTTGAATCATCGGCCTTCTGGGAAATGATTGTCAGTTGAACGGTTGTTCTAGTCGTTGAATGGCTCGCACTCAGCACGCGTATCAAAGTTGCTTCCACAATTACTTCTTAGAAACCTCAAATTCTCAGTGTTACTGAGTGGATTTCACAGAAGTTCCATTTATGATGCAGTCTCTGATGGGGTATCACACACATGGAAGAACTATATGTTCTTTGCAGAGGGACTGCCTAGAACGAACAGAGCATGCATTCATCGCTGTACAGTGCCACCTAGTACCGGCGATTACATGTATTTTCATCTCAAGCCATTTCGTTCCAGCCTAATGTGTATGCGTACCTCCATTGCTTAATTGCAATTTCATGATCGCAAGCTTGTGCTATCCAAGGTTATGTAGAATGTAGATGTGTACGGTATGTAGACCTTACGATATGCCGTATCAGGAGTTACGCTATGAATAATTCCAGTGGAAAACTGACCGTGCAGTCTGTGTAAAAGAATTTCGACCCCTGGGCACCTCAAACCGACTGACAGGTGACCAGGACACCGGGACTGTACGTTCCAAACCGGGACTGTCCCGGTCAAACCGGGACAGTTGGAATGAACGTTTGCTAGAATGTTAGCATAAATTGTCAAGTTCAAATGACCATAATTTACCCCAAAATGCCAAAATATCCAAAATTTCCTGAAAGCTATATCTGAAATTCCTTACTTGACTGCACATTTATAGATAGCACTACTGATTGGAGACTCTCTGGAGGGAATAGAAGAGTATCACTTTAAAGCTGAAAAGGGCTTGCTTCTCTATTGTGCTTATTTCTGTTTTTTGTATTTATTCTTCCCTAATTTAGTTTGGTAGAAGCTCAGAACACTTGGACAGGGAGGTAAGTAATCAGTATTTCCCAGAAATTTGGAAGACAGATATGCAACAAATCCTTCAGTACTTTTAAGTACAAATTCGGGGATATTTCCCTCTAATTGTCAAAGTAAAGTTCCAATACCCCAAATTCCTGGGAAGTAGAAGCTTCCAGCTTTCCAATTTTTCCAAGTGGAATCCAAGAGAAAATTAGGGAGGGGCAGCAACATTAATGGGCATGATTTTTAAGGAAACATTCAGGTTATCCATTGAAAAATTGGATCCAAACTGACACAACATAAAAAAAAAAAAACCAGAAAGCCAAAAGGCTTAGTGATTCCTTGCCGCTGAAATGTAAGGCCTTTTTTCACACTGACATTGCTTGGCAATGTTTTTCAATTAACAGGGCTCCATAATGTGCCCACAAAGTACACATGCAAGGCATCCAATCTTCTCACATTGAGATCCCCCTTGCCCGTCGTGAACCCAAATGACATTTGACCTCCACCAAAAACTTCTGGGACCATGTATTCACTATGTGCCATCTACAGGACAAGTTACAGGACCCTACAAGTGACATTTCTTGAAAGACTGTGCAGGAAAGCTTTGAACATGCTGACTCCAAATGAACTTTGACCTTTCAGAAAATCAATAGGGATCATCTACTCAATATGACCAATCCACACACTAAATATGAGCACAGTCACATGTACCGTTCTTGAGATATCGTGTTTACGAAGTTTTGACCTTTTGACCTCTCATGACCCCAAATGACCTTTGACCTCCACCAAAAACGATAGGGATCATCTACTCAATATGGCCAACACACTCGCCAAATGTGAGTATAGTCACATGTACCGTTCTCGAGATATCGTGTTTACGAAGTTTTGACCTTTTGACCTCTCGTGACCCCAAATGACCTTTGATCTCCACCAAAAACAGTAGGGATCATCTACTCAATATGGCCAAGGCACCCACCGAATATGAGATTAGTCACACTTACTCTTCTTGAGATACCGTGTTTAAAAGCAATTTTTAAGAAATTTACCTATTGACCTCTCGTGACCCCAAATGACCTTTGACCTCCACCAAAATCAATAGGGATTATCTACTCAATATGACCAACCCACACACCAAATATGAGCATAGTCACATGTACCATTCTTGAGATACCGTGTTTATGAAATTTTGACCTTTTGACCTCTCGTGACCCCAAATGACCTTTGACCTCCACCAAAAATAAAAGGGATCATCTACTCAATATGACCAACCCACACACCAAATATGAGTATAATCACATGTACCGTTCTCGAGATATCGTGTTTACGAAGTTTTGACCTTTTGACCTCTCGTGACCCCAAATGACCTTTGACCTCCACGAAAATCGACAGGGATCATCTACTTAATATGACCAACCCACACACCAAATATAAGCATAGTCACATGTACCATTCTCGAGATATCGTGTTTATGAAGTTTCGACCTTTTGACCTCTCGTGACCCCAAATGACCTTTGACCTCCACCAAAAACAATACGGATCATCTACTCGATATGACCAATCCACACACCAAATATGAGTATGGTCACATGTACCGTTCTCCAGATATCGTGTTTACGAAGTTTTGACCTTTTGACCTCTCGTGACCCCAAATGACCTTTGACCTCCACCAAAAACGATAGGGATCATCTACTCAATATGGCCAACCTACACACCAAATATGAGTATAGTCACATGTACTGTTCTCGAGATATCGTGTTTATGAAGTTTTGACGTTTTGACCTCTCGTGACCCCAAATGACCTTTGACCTCCACCAAAAACAATATGGATCATCTACTCGATATGACCAACCTACAAAGCAAATATGAGTATAGTCACATGTACCGTTCTCGAGATATCGTGTTTACGAAGTTTTGACGTTTTGACCTCTCGTGACCCCAAATGACCTTTGACCTCCAACAAAAACGATAGGGAACATCTACTCAATATGACCAACCCACACATCAAATATGAGCATAGTCACATGTACCGTTCTCAAGATATCGTGTTTACGAAGTTTTGACCTTTCGACCTCTCGTGACCCCAAATGACCTTTGATCTCCACCAAAAACAATAGGGATCATCTACTCAATATGGCCAATGCACACACCAAATATGAGCACAGTCACACTTACCCTTCTTGAGATACCGTGTTTACAAGCAATTTCTAAGGAATTTACCTATTGACCTCTCGTGACCCCAAATGACCTTTGACCTCCACAAAAATCAATATGGATCATCTACTCAATATGACCAATCCACACACTAAATATGAGCATAGTCACATGTACCGTTCTCCAGATATCGTGTTTACGAAGTTTTGACCTTTTGACCTCTAGTGACCCAAATGACCTTTGATCTACACCAAAAACAATAGGGATCATCTACTCAATATGGCCAATGCACACACCAAATATGAGCATAGTCACACTTACCCTTCTTGAGATACCGTGTTTACAAGCAATTTCTAAGGAATTTACCCATTGACCTCTCGTGACCCCAAATGACCTTTGACCTCCAAGAAAATCGATAGGGATCATCTACACAATATGACCAACCCACACACCAAATATGAGCATCGTCACATGTACCGTTCTCGAGATATCGTGTTTACAAGATTTTGACCTTTTGACCTCTCGTGACCCCAAGTGACCTTTGACGTCCACCAAAAACAATAGGGATCATCTACTCAATATGGGCAATCCACATGCCAAGTATGAGATCCCTCGGACTTACCCTTCTTGAGATATCGTGTTTACAAGCCAAAGCGTCACATACGCACACACACACACACACACACACACATACACACGACATCACCATCGCATAGATTCCTTGCCTGCCTACGGCAAGGAATCAAAAAAAGACGTACGGTGGTTGAACGAAAATAAAAAATGATAAATGAACAATTGTCTTTGATGTCTCCGCCACTGATAACATAAACCCATTTTTTGTTCTATGATTTTCAATTTCTATCAAAGTTTTCCCAAAACTACCTGGTTGCCAGCATAGGCATATGAGGCAGGGGTGCAGGGGGGTACTCGCCCTCCCAATTCCGGCAAAAGCAGTTGATCTATTTGGGCAAAACATGGGAAAAACATGGTAGACAGTGACATTATTTGGGCAAAAAAGGTCCTGCCCCTTCATACAAAATTACCCCTGTACACCTATGGTTGCCAGGGACTTCCTGGGGGTACTGTAGTGGAGATTACAAAGTGGAAATAGGAGGTAAAGAGGGGCAAAGTACATTCAATGTTGAGTAGTAGTACAAAGCATTGCTTCAAGACTGCATCCTACATCTACAGTAAAGGGAATTCTATGACATGTTTTTGTGCTGATATGTAAAGAACTTTAGTCAATCGCAAATTTAACTTACTCTTTCATAGAACAACCTCAAAGAGAAAAAGTGGTTGTCCGATGCAAACTTTACCTCCCATGGACAATTGTTAAATTTCAGCGCTGGAACAACAAACTCCCCAAATTTAAAGACAACTGTTTATTTTATTAAACATACTGGTGATGGCTTGTGTATCACTATTGTATCTGGTATTTCTATGACATGGTTATATTTACACCTGTGCCGCAACCCCTACAAGAATGCTGTGTGACATTATAAAAGGTTAATTGGTGTTTGTATAATTACCAGTAAATGTCAGAATGACCTTTGCTTTAAAAATTAGCAGTGAAATATAACATACTCTTTAACCAACACATTCACTTTGGGCCAATGGGATCTAGTGTAGACTGGTAATGTTGATGTGAAATGTTTTGACATGGACCCATGTTGTGCTTGCCATGCCATACAAATTTTATTCAACAGTATAAAATATTTACTAACGAGTTTTGCAAAATAAATGTTTAAGGTACTCAGCATTATATAACACAAGGGGTAGAACCAGCTGACAATACTATTCTTTACCATTATTAATTGGTAGATTTGCCAGATGGCAAAAGAACTCATGAATACGTTAGTCATCAAAATGTTTTGAAATTTTGTCATTTGAACATATTCAATGACTACCATTTCTGCATGTGACCAATTATACTTTGATAATGGAGAAGGGGGTGGGGAGGGAGTAAACACCATTATTAATTGGCAGGTTTGTCAGATGGCCAAAAAACTCATGCATACAAATGCCATCATAATGTTTTAAATTTGTTAGCTAGATAGTAATGATATGAAGAGCCAATGAAATGAGCATTAACAGCCATCTGACCTGATTCTCCCAACCAATTTAACACCTAAAATAAAAAAAACATCAAAAAAATATCAACCCAGTCAGGAGAAATTACAAAAAGAAAACAGTCACTGGCAAACCAAATTCTCCCAAAAGTGAAAGTGCATCAATCTTTGGGATGACGTCATCACAGGAACACATGTTCGATATCTATTCAGTAAACAACGATCAGCTGTGCTGAGAACGCACTGTAATCGTTAAGTAAATGCAGAGCTAACCATACGCATCAAAGTTATTTTTTATAAGTTTCTTTTTCATTTGAACAGAAATGCCTGATCAGTGTGTCGAATTGTAGTAATACTACGAAGGATGGTGTCACTTTGCATAAGTTTCCTAAAGACTAGAAAACGAAGCGACTTTTGACACGGTTTGTTCAAAACACAAGGTCAGATTTCAAACAGTCAGAATGGAGGGTCACATGTAGTGCACATTTCACTCCAGATTGCTACGATCCATCCGTAGCCATCAAAGAAAGTCTTGGACTTCCTAGCCCAATCAAGGAACCGGTACTTACGTACGAGACTGTACACTGCCATTAGTATTGTACTAAAGTTTGGCTTCTGAAACGTACAGTAAAAACGATGTCAGTATTTTCATTGCAATAATGCGCTTATAAGTCGTTCTTCTGATAATGTAAATGGTAAAAGAGCGACCAGTTATGGTGCAAAACCTTACCAGGCTACATATTCTCACTGGGCTGCTCTAGCAGCACCCTCTCCGCCGTCCTCATGTGCAGGATCACGTACAACCAGCTCTGCACCTTCAGCCAAGGGATCAAATTGATATGGCACAATTCCTTGCACAGGCTCTTCATCTTCCCTTTCTTGTACGTCCTCGTACTGAAGAAATTCCTCTTCATCGTAACTTGAAGAAGATCTGGATAAATTTAAGTCGATATCTTCACGATCTGATAACTTAGGAGATGCCATCTTTCGTTGTGTGCAGGTAGTAACGCGTACGTAGTCAATGTGATTATGAGACGAAGAATTCTAGCTTTGGCCTGAGCATTCCTGAGATGACGTCATTGTGCAGTGGCTTTGAGCTTTGGGTTTTTCAACTCAGTGGTGTTTGAGGAAGGGGTTCTACCTGTGAAAAAAGTCCCTGGGACCCACACACACGGGAATTGATCAGTAAAATTTGTTTATTTTGTGTTTCTTATATATTTCAGCCATAACATGTGCCGCCTTTGGCACCACATTTCATAGGCTCTTTAAGAAAACACCAACACAAATACGTCATATAGTGTCATACTGTTCAAATACTGTCAAGTCCTCGTGTTTAGTTGCCTCTTATGACAGGCGGGGAATACCGCGGGCATATTCTGCAACCCCCAGCCCACAGGGAGACACAATGTTTTAAAATTCTATCAATTGTCAATATTATACAAACATAGCCTTCTGTAAGCTATTGTGTTTGCGTTTCAACTACTACACTCAAATATCAAAACTCTTACTTTTGCTGCTATTAATAATACTATGTGTCTTTCAACAGCTTCACTGTTGAACAGTTGACGTTTCCAACTACTAAGTTACTTGGCATAACTACAGTATACAATAGCCTGCCAACTTTCTAGCGAATCTCATTTACAACCACCAAATATGACGTCACGACAAAAATTAAAATACTAAATTATATCTCGCGTAACAGGTCATATTAAAGCATCGAACATATGACCTGGTACACATTTTCCACCTACAAAAGCTAATTGGGTTGTTTGCTGTTCGTTGTATCAGTTGCATGTACCAAAATGCACTATTCATACTTGTTTCGTGCACCACGTGCCCATCTCATGTTTACTAATTCGTCCCTCAAAATGCAGGATTCCTGTAAATGGAAACTGGACGAAGGTTTGCAGACTCTGTATATTATACTGTTTAGAGAGGTGTATTTTGATTTTGAGAGAGCGCCATCTTTCGGCTACTACAGAGTCTGCTCCGCAGGCTAGCCCAATCAATTAGCCACAGCCATTTCCCCTCTACTCCCCCTTCCCTTTCTCCTTACAACCCCCTTTTCCAGGGATTATACAAGAATCTCAAAAAAGGGAATTTATTAGAGCCTAAACCCAAAGTTCAAATTCATGCAACCCTTGGTCAAATTAAGTTGCAGGTTGGTTCAGGGCTTGCTTTTAGGCCCCTTCAATGTGCAGCCTCAAGGGTTTTAGAGGCTATTTAAAGTTGGAACATTGCTGCAACTTAGGTGTCCTCTTCTTAAAAAAGAAACCAAGACATTGCAATTTTTTCATTCTTATGAGAATGCAAAAGGGGGATTTAACCCAATTTCACCTTGAAAAGGAAGACAAATCTCTGTACTCCCCTTAATGCAAACACTGATCCCCCACACCCTAATACTTTTGAATGACCATTACTTTCAAATGACAGAGCTTCTTACCAAAGCGGCTACACAGGTCTCAAGTACTACATCGGTAACTTACTAATTAGACCAAGATGATAAATGCAAAGAGTGTAAATATTCCAATCATGGTGTGAGCAATCAGATGTGACGTCCACCCTACTCCTGCCTTTAAATTGATTAACAAACAACACTCATAAATTGTGCGGTTTTGTGGCTGGCATGTGTCGTCCCATCAGGTCAGCATGGTGTGTGGAATCTGTGTGGAGTCAGTAACAACTGCTGTGGTCAGCTCATGTGTAAGAGCTATTAGTGGATCTTAAATGCCGAGATTCAAAAAAGGAGGCTAGCACGATGACAGACAGGAAATTATGGTCTTTACAGATTCAAGAGGCTCATTCCGAGCAAACCAAAAGGTCACATGGTTACATAACGTTTTGCAAGATTAAGTATGCTATGGTATAATGGGAAATACCTCTTCAGCACACAGTGATTGGCAATGTTTAATAAGAAAGAGTAATTAAGTATTTAAGAGTAAAGTTCTTTTGAGTAATTTTTTTTCTTTATTCTCTGTTTGATGTCTGTAAAGTGTTTTTACAAAACAATGACCTGTGTAATTGACATGCAAACCCCAGGGAAAATGACCGAATGTTGACAACAATGTAATTCAATAAGGTTGCAGACGAGGGTAAGTACGTAGAATGATAATGGCAATGACGACTTGGCCACACTGGTGCTGTGGCCAAATGGATAAATGTGGTGGCATTTTGAAGCAATGAAGCTTTTCAACCAGGAAGTCAGGGGTTAAATTCCTGGCAGGGTCAAAGTAAGATAGGTTTTTCATTAAAGAGCAATATACAGTTTACCCACCTGAACCAATCTCTAACATAATAATTTGATCTAAATTGTTGAGTTGGTTGCTGCCACATGTGAAGATGTATTTCATAAGAAATTAGCTTCCTCCGCAATATCTGGTCACTCAGTCCGATAAACACCACAGGCCTTGAAGGCCTTATTGAGCATTAATAAAAGATGGCAAGCTCTTCTATTTTTCAACTTCACCATACAATTGCAATAGGTTTCCTCATTTGTAAAAGTTATGCCACACTGTCTTCACCTTCCCTCCCTCCCCCCCCCCCCTCATTCTCCCTCATTTACATATCTTGTATTAAGTCAAGACAGTACAGTACTTCCCATCAACCTTTAAACCGGTTTTTGCTCACTGTCAGAGTGTATCAACATTACAACTATTTTCTGCTGTACAAATCTAAATTTATTCACGCCTACAGCATTCTATACTTGACTCAGGACTATTTTCTCATCTACATTGTGTGGTTAGGGCAGCTAGTCATCCTCCTTGTTCATCAGACATGTTCCTAATTTTATATTTTTAATATTTGAATCAATACAAGAGCTTGCAGAAGAGAGGTCATGTTGCAACCGATTGGTTGTTGAATATGTAGGTGGAATTGCAAATTCTATAGTCTTCATCTTTTGAAAATTAGTCCTGCCTTTAACCAGAAACGGGAGACTTAGCTTCCTGTATGAAAGACTGTATGTGCCTCTGAGGTTAGGGCAATTCTATCTTTTCAATTTTTTAGGGAGGATGCCCATAAATAATTCAAATTAAACATGTTTGATATTAAAGGAAATATAGAGAATTCACCCATACTACCATATAAAGAGTTGCTATACACGGCAATTGTTAAACAATTTCTCATTTATAAGGGTCAATGTGCCATTTTAGTTTTTGAAAAAATTCTGAGAAAATGGGATTGAAGACATGAAAATTGTGGATGTAGGTTTGACAATGGCATTGAACATAGAGTAGCAACATGAATACTTGCACTTAAGTGGTAGGTGGCAATAGAGGAATGAGCTGGGAAAGTTTAGCTGAAAGGACATTAGTGCCACATGTGCTTAGGGTCTGCCTAATTGTCGGGCAATTAGGGGACATTTCATACGTAAATAGGATGAACCTAGGAGCAAAATGGCCTAAAAACAAAGACTACTCATCGCATCTGGTAGAAAACTGGCCATCATAATGACAAGGAAGGTCCACAGAAGAGATCCCAATTAAAAGATAGTTTTGGGGAACACAAATCCATAATAATCCAACTAGTTGCCAAACAGTTGAAACACCTTTAAACATGAGCTAGGCAAATCGCTGGTAGCTGGTAGCATTGTCACAGTGTTAATAATGTGCCATGCAGATGGTAAATATAGGTATAAATGGTGTATATTGGCTGACGAGGAATAGGTGAGAACTGAACCTGAAGTTAAAATACCTCTTCTAAAAACAATGTCAGTTCAGGCCTTAAAGGGTAAGGAATAAGTTAGAGAAGTTTCATTGAAAGGACAAGAATGCCACCAACTACGCTAATGGTCTTCCACATGGGGTAGACTCAAAAAATTGCAAAATCGCAGGAATTTCATACCAGAGTAAAAATTGTAGATGAGTATCCAACATTTCAGCACAAAAAAATATTTATTAATGAAAAAAGCAAAAGAGGGGGAAAAATGAGGAGGTTCACTGCATCTTTTTCAGCTTACATAGGTCTCCTTCCAAGCAGAAGCAACAATAATAATAGAAAGTACTAAACCTGCCCATTACAAATAACTTTGGAAACTCGAGGGGTATAGTCACAACATATGGCAACAATATTCATCTGTAGATGATGACCCCATGCCTTTTTACATGCATCCTACATATCAAATCTTACGTCTCATAAAACTCATTAAGATAATAATTATAAATGCTTTATGCCCCTCCCTTTCTCACCTGCTAATCCCCACAGATTAAATCATAAAACTGAGATCTTCTTGAGTGTCCACCACTTAAATCCAGCCAGCCACAGCCCTTTTTCCAGTTATGGCTCACTGGATTGTTTTTTCTTACTCTATATTGCTTATGCTGAGACCAAACACAACGACAGAAGGTTCCATTTTTTGAGTCTTCATTCAGATATGGTACAGCACAATAAAATCATCTAAAGAAAATAATGCCCCTCTTTCTCTCTCCCATACTCATTAACATGCCAATTATAACTGAAGCCCCCTCAAACATGAAATAAAATTATGATTTTATCCCCCACCACAACTTGCAATTCAGGTGGAGATGAAACCTGGCCTTTATCGTTCCTTAGGTAAAAATGTAAAAT
The DNA here is from genome assembly GCA_037179385.1 of Holothuria scabra. NCBI lineage: Eukaryota > Metazoa > Echinodermata > Holothuroidea > Aspidochirotida > Holothuriidae > Holothuria > Holothuria scabra. The sequence continues at coordinate 20,017,101 of CM074181.1, forward strand.
AGCGATGTCTTTTTCTGCATTACAAGACAAACCAAACTGCATCTCAAACTCTTCACACATATATATGCTAATATTTTCCAAAGAGGATGGAGAAATAGGCTCCCTTACATACCCTACAACAGCAACAGCCAAAACTGTATTCAGCCTCTATCCCTAAAGCCTATGACATCAACTTCTACACAGTTTTTCACCCAAAGCAGCAAACATTCATCCAAAAAGGCAGACCATACAGTTTCTGTTTCGACCATATCCTTATACATGAATCCAGACAGCAAGTGATGGTCTGATTTCAGTCGGCCATAACTAGGGTCCATCACCTTTAAATCTTTCGATTTCCTTTTTTAGCTATATAGTGGATGGTTGTGCACTAATTTGTATCTTAAATTCTCAAAGTTCACTAAATATGAGGGTTTGAAATTCATGTAAGCAATAAATATAGATGGTTTTAGGCTGATGGACCCCACTAATGGCTGCCTACAATCACTAAAAACAAGCACTAATCAGATTTGTCTATAGGAGGGGTTGAAAATAACCAATAATACTTTCAAATGTGACACATGATCACTGTTCGTATGTACAAATTTTTCAGTCCAGATCCAAATCTTGTACCAGGGAACTTACATTGTTGTAAATCACCCATACATAACACACTGAAAAGCTGTGCCAGGTCAAGAGGGGGTCCCTCCCAAACAAATCAACAAGGCGGCCTGTTCCCTAGTCCTCAACTTGCCATTAACAGATCAGAATAAGAGTATATAATGGAGAACACATGTATTCCCCATATACATATACATGTATAGGAATGGGGAGAGCTGGTATGCTCCTGTCCCCATCCCTATGCGTTGATCTCCATGAACAAAATCAAAGAACCAAGATCTTCTTGCAATTATTCAAAATTTCTTTCAAAAGTACAAAACATATTTATTAGAGTAAATGAAAATCAAAGATTTTGAGATGGAATCTTCTGTAGTTCTTTAATAGCAGGCAGTTGAACATCATTACCACACATTGCAGCATATGTGTGCAAGACATCATGTACGAGACGATTCTGATGTAATTAAAATAGCACTTAAGTATATGATGAGGTACATCTGAATAAACTGATCTAACATTTTCAGGAAAAACTACAAGCAGTGCTGGCCTACAGTGCTCCTGACCTCTGAAAAGATCTAGAGCATCAGTGTGTCAGGATCAAAAGATGCAAGAATGTGATAATAGATGCAGAAGCTATTGTGAAACGGACAGTGAACTCTAAATGCCATGTCTACTGGCAGTGCTGGGACAAAGAGGCCTTGATTTCTCAGAGTGCATTTATTACAATATCCAAACTGTCTCATCACTCCCAGATTGAGTGGGATAACCTCATCTGAATCAGGAACACAAGCCAGGGTAGGCCTCTAGCTCACAGGACAGAGGCATAAGTGATTAAGCCAGGTCCTCCCACCATTCAAGTAAATGCAAATGAAACAAGTCATAGCCTAGTTATTATCTGCATTTCACTTGATACATTTTATCCCATCCTGGGTGTCCATCACTGTTTTACACGTGATAACTTCTGATAATGGTTACCATGGGAACCTTACAGGCAACAGTACTGTAAATACACATTGCAAGGGAAGCAAGAAATAGCATTGAGTCAAGTCATCTCTCTGGTATGACATGTAGACCTACAGGTTTAAGGACTCATTAAACAACATGCTCAACAGTGTTGGCAGCAACAATCTTTCACCAGATGTTAAACAAAGAGTTGCGACTGGGTTGCCATGGAGACCAACATGATTGTAGATTTATAATTATACACATATAGCTGGCTACTACCTATTTTTATGTCAGGACATTGATATCTCACTACCAATAAGATACTGAGTCAGCATGTTATATTCTTTAAATAATGAAACACTCTTAAATTAGCTCCAACAAGTATTCAAAATGCCATTGAGATGATGGCTGTGGGTTGACTCATGGGAAATCTGGCATTTTACTTGGTGAGTAGGCAAGGGGGAGGAGTTTTAAGTAGTTTTACTGCAACAGTGCCGAGACAGCCTCCTGGCAAATTTCACATCACCAAGCTCTAGATCACAGATGTAAAAACAAAATAAAAATATAACTGAACCCCTCTCCCACTCCTGGACCTGTACAAATCAAAAGAACTTAACAATTTCTTTTGAGTTAGTTAGTTAGATGAGGTCTTACAACTAAGTTTCAAAACAACTGGTTAAAGTGGAGCCAACCACGGCTGTGGCTCACTGGCTTGTTTTTCCTACCCGATTGCTTATGGTGAGCATCAAGCACAATTACACTAGGTTCCCCTTGTGAAGTCTTTGGTGTGACCCAAGCAGGGTTCAAACTCCACACCTCCCAGATGTAAGATGCTCTTACCACTGGACCATCCAGTTGGTTTGAGACAGATATAGGAATTACTAGAATTTTAGCCAAAACCATGAAAGCTAAAAGTATGAGAGTTTCCACAATAACCAGGTGTTAACCTCTATCTTGTCTGTTGAACAGCTAAGCAGGAAGGGGAACAAATTGCATGGTTTTCATGAAGTGGGTACAGAAAAGTCCCCCTTCCCCATTTTCAAAATGAGGAGGGCAAAATCACCGCCCCCTTTCATTTCCATCAAAACAAAAAAGTGTCAGTGTCTTGGTTTTTATTTAAGAAGAAGACAACTTTACAATAATGTGTGAAATATCCCAAAACTCACTGGTTGTATATATAGGATGTGAGGAGAGGTGATGTAGATTAAATAATTTAGCCTTTAAAACTCTTCAAATTGCACTTTAAGGGGCTTTAAAAAAGCTTATGCACCTCTGAACCCATCTGTTACTTTGGCTGAGGGAAGCATCAATTTAGACTCGAGGTTTGGCAGTGATGATGAATCCCCCTTCCTCTTTTTGAGTTTGTAGAAGAACTCCTACCTTGCACCCACTGAAAGCCGATATGATAGAAGGAGACACATGTGTACCCTCCTGTGAGGTGCCAGGGTGACTTTGCTCCACTGTGCTATTAGTTTACAAGTGGTATAGGTACAGGTAGGTTGATATTACATAGATAACTCTACTGACATTTTCTATATTAATAGTTTAACACCCTGGCAAAACAGTTTTATTATTATGATTTGTAATATCTATGGAATAAGGTACACCCCTTCCCCATTTTCTTTGCTCACAGTCCTACATCCTGAACATAAGTAAATGCCTAACAAACAAATACCATCTCCCAGAACTATTTTTTTGCACTTTTCTTCTGTCAACAAATTCATGTTTGTATTTAAACTCTACATATATTTCAATCTGGATCATGATGCTTAAAATGAGAGCAAGTTTGCTTTCCTTTAAAACTGAGGCTGTGATACTGTAGTTTCCTTGCTACTTTAAAAACTTCCACTCGCCCAAGCTGATTTTCCCATAAATTTCAATGAAATGCAGGTATGCACTCGGATGATGCCAGCACTTGAGATTCTGCCGTTGCTATAGCGCACTTCCTGCTTCCACTTCCTAGTATGAGTGTTCAAGATCAGCAGGGGCTTCAAGAATTGTGAATTATAGAGATCAAGCCAATAAAAAAGAATGAAGTCTTACCTTCCACTTGGTTTTTGCAAAGTTCTTTTTCATTTGTGTGCTGACGGACTCATGAATATCTTTAGTGAGGGCAGCATTTCCTGATATCCTGCAATTAATGAAGAAGAAAAATATATGATAACAGTAACAGTACATCTACTTGTAGCTAAACATCTGTTTCATGGAACAAAGATTAAAAACCCTTAAAAGAATCTGTTGTAATCGTTTAAACATATCTTTTACCACTCTTAGTTATGTCTCATAAAAAATTGGCCATTGCTAAGGTTTTGCAAAAGAAATGCAAAAATTATAAAAATTACAAAGTCAAGTATTGCAGTGCTTGTCATGTAGCTCTTTTGGTTATCTTTTGAAAATCATTGCAAACCAGGAACTGTAGTTTCTACTTTAGGTTTTAATGTGAACATTTCTATGTCACAGAATTCCCTGCAGACTTCAGTATTGGTGGGAATCTACAAGCTCCGATACTTTATTCCTCCTTCGCACTTGTAACCCACCCTTACCCGCAACTAACCGAGTAAACTAATAGGACAGAGAGAGAGAGGGCGCCCTTACTCCTCACATGTGGATCAAGGTTGACCTCATCATCCTCTTCTCGCTTACCAAAAGACACTTCGCACAACTTTAAATAAGAATAGGTGAATAGCAGGTAAGTAGAGAAGCAATGTAGATTTGCATATGTGCATCTCATGTTGACGAACATGCATCTCATAATGGGCATGTAGCTAATTGGATCTATCATAATTGCACCATCTTATCTGTACTACACGGTGCCTTCTACATTAACACTGACAGGTACAGAAGAGCTGCAACATAATTGGATGTATTTCCATTGTCCATTTTGGAATCATTCACATCCTGTATATTGTGAGGAGCTGGGCAGGAGTATAGTAAATGTGATTTTATTTTTCTGTTTGAATAAACAGTAATTTTACTTTTTTGTTTGAATAAACAGGGAATTTATTTTTTTTTTTTGAATAAATAGAAAAAGGAAAACCTCCCACCCCCCAACTTTCTTTGTGGGAATATTGAGAACAAGGGTTTGCAGGCTTGTAAAAATCATTCAATCATACCTTAAATGTGAACACTGGTTTCAATGTCACACACTGTGTATATCATTTTTCTGTTACATAAACCTTTGCTTAAGAACACTTTTCACTAAAAAAAAAAAAAAAAAAGTTCATTATTTGAGACATTTGAGAGTACTTTAACCTCCAGCTGACATGGATTTTGTTTCTGCACTTTCTCAGCAGATTTACTACCTGACTTGGGTGACTTCAATTATTTACCCCACCGCATTTGGTATCCACATTATATCCATCTGTTTAGATTGGACTACATCCTCAAAATCCCCTCTTTTACCTCACAAGATGCTATATACACCTTAATGACTACAACGAAGCAATACATATAGTAAGAGAGCCACTTAGCGCAGTCATAGCCTGCACATTACATTTCATTTAAAACATCTGTTATGAACCTGCAACTAGCAACGTAGTCCTCATAATCACTCATTAAGCACATATCTCAACTGGCGGTCTCAATATTAGGTCAACACGATGAGACACTACATGGTGTCATGCAACTACAGGACGATTTATGAGACATTTAATATGAAGTCACTGAGCACAACATATACCTAGCCAGCTATATGTCAGTATGTATTGTCAGTAAACAATTTTTGTGATCATTTTATTTATAAAAATCGAATGATTTTAGAATCCGTCTTGATTTGGTCAAAACTCAAAAGGGAATATATGCCATCAACCTGGCCTGGAAGCATTGGAGAAATCTTCCAGATCGACTCTTAGGTTTCCCTCGCAACTAATGTATCTTCCCCAATGTTTGGACACAGTTCATACAAACAGAATAAAGGGACTTGTTTGATACCATATTTGAACTTGACCTTATTATCTATAGTTGCCAAAACATAACACATTTGCCATGGCATATGTCTCACATCAAGCTCACTGACTCATCAAATCACTTAGTAACCTACACACAGTTTCAGTAAAGATGTAATTTGCAGACTCCATTGATACATGCCAGCAAGGCTCTGTAACACTTCCATATAGGGCAAGAAATTGCATGACGTTATCAATTTTTGACAGAGTTATTGTAGGAAGTAATATCTTATACACAAGTATGTGAACATAAGGAAAATGTACTTTTGCAGGGATTGACATTAATTATGTATGCATTTATGTCATGTGACATCACTCTCAATAACAACAATAAAGCATGCTGTTCCCAAGAGATAGAATTCAGCAGTTTATCACGTGCCAAAATATAGGTTTTGAAAGGTTTTAAAGATGCCAAACTATAGGTTTTTATAGATTTATATTTAGGCTATTTTTGACAAAGTAATATGCTCCCAAGATGAACTGTAGGTTTACATCTTTTATAGGTTTCACTGTGATGCCTTCATACAAGCCACTTGTGAAGTGGTATACCGGGGTATTAAATTCATCAACTTTAGGTCATTTCTTCTTTTTTTCTTCTTTCCTTTCAAGATTGCATAACTGGCAGTACTTCCATACTGTTCTCTTAAACCAGTTCCCAACAGAAGTATATATCAAACCTACCCATGTAAAAACTTCTTCAAGTCTTTCCTTCCTAACAGAAATCTTTCCAATGCATGTACCTCCATTCTGTTATTCAACCCTGCATATAGCATAAAAAGTCCTATTTTTTCCTTTCCATGAACTTAATCATACACTTCAAAGCATGGCTGATGAAGATGGTTCTTGCTCCAGTGAATCTACATAGAGAGCTCTCAAGGGAAACAGTCCTTCTAAGTAACCACTCATCCAGCTTAACACTCTAGCAAACTTACTCTGTAGTTTGATAAATAAATCATGTCTGACAGTGACAGTACACAAAACTATTTTGACTGCAAATCCTCCTCAATGATGAAGTCTGGTATGATTAACTTGAAAGGAACACATGCACAAGTATCAAACTCAAGTGCAGGAGAGCGGGTTTTATCGGAGTACTAAATCATCTTTACCTTTCACTTGGGACGGAAATGGTGACTGAAAGTTCTAATTAATTTCATAAATTAGCTGCATTAACTTTCTAATTAGTTTTTGTCTTTTCAAAGGGTCCTGTCTTTTACAATGTAGTGAAAAGCAGCACTGTGAAAATTGCAGAATCTGACATACCCGATAAAATTGGTATTTTTGAAAAGTTCAAGTTTATGTGTTCAAGCTAAGAGGAGATACTGCAGTAATCTTTGTGAGAGTTTTATTCAAATGCAACAGCACAGTATTAAAATCCCCTTTAGTTTTGTAGCTTCAATTTGGTTAGTGGTAATTTTATACCCAGGGCTGAAATTAAGGTTCCAACAGGGCAAGGCCATTTCCCCCTCAGTTTTAAGGGCATGTCAAGTGAACTAAGAGGGCACAAAGCCAAACAAGCTATTTTATACTGACCATAAATGTAATCTCACAGGTAGAGTAGAGCACAGAGGCTAAACTGCCTTGATGGTCATTAAAGGGGGCAAGATTTCTCCCAAATATTTCAGAAACTGCTCATTAATTGACTTTGATTTTTCACACAAGTTTTTTTTTTTTTTGGAAAATAAGAACATGCCCCGGCCCACACTGAGACCAAATTGCTGCTGCTGTTGGTCCCTGAATTGTTTCCCCTTCTTCAATTTAATTGCTGATGTGGACTGACTGTATTGTCAAGTGGTTAGAGCATCTAACTTGCAGTAGTGAGGTCATGAGTTCAACTACTGCCTGGGTCACACCAAAGACCTACTGCGATTATGCTCGGTGCTCAGCATAAGCAACCTAGTACTGTAGGAAACAAGCCAGTGAGTAACAACTGGAAAAAAGGCAGTGGTTGGTCGAACTTAAACCAATTGTTTAGAAACTTAGCCTTAATCTAATCTCCATGTGGAGCAAAACCCACATAAGCAGTAGGTTCCATTTTTTTTAAGTCTTAAAAGGTTCAAGAACTTTCCAAATAAAATTTTCAGCAACAATATTGTCCTCAGAGACACATTTCACAACCGAAGATATGTTAGGTAAACTAAATCAAAGCAGACAACTTTAATGAACTGTCAAAATATACATAAACTAACCAGAAAAGACACTTCCCACTTTACTAAGATTTGAGTCTCTGCATAATCATTTAAATATCCTTTCCTGAAAGCTTCTGATCTTTTCAGGGTGGTTGATTCTTTTATTTTTTAAAAAAAAATTACAATTTAAGTCAGTAATTTAAATTAAATAAATCAATTTAAATCATATTTTTTATTTAAATCATGATTTTTTCAATTTAAATCATGGTTTTAATCATGATTCTAATCAACGTGATTTAAATCAAATAACCCTGGATCTTTTTGTGCAATTTTATACTCAAGGTGTCCTACTTTACTACAACACTTGCTTTGAAGAGCAGCGTTTTACCATTTCATTATGCAAGATTCAAAAGAAGCACTAGCTGGATAGCCATAGGATGGCTTTCAAGACAGCTGTTTTTGTGCTGGTTAGAACTGGCCTGCTTCAGATGAAGCTGACTGAATGACGGCATTCTAGAGTGGTATTCAACAAAGCCTTTAAAAGTAACTGGTTAAAGCTACTTGAATAGTCTCTTCATGTGTCACAGCAAAGGTTTTTTTTTTGATCACATCCACAAAAGTACAAGTATTTGTACAGATCTCAGCTAATATCAAGAACTGTTAAAAATTGCATATTCCTCTCAGCAAAATCTGATCAATTTGCTGGTTAAGGTGAAGAGGTCTTCATATTTTAATGAAACATCAAACTACAATTTTTACAGTATAAATGTGTTAATTGATAATTCATCTGCAGCCAAAGAGTAAAAGTTAACATACCAAAACATATATCAAGTTAAACTTTGATGTTTTGTGTATAGGCTTATACGTAAAAGTATCAATTATAGGTGACTGTTTTGTAGTTTAAATCTCAGTGCTAAACACTAACACCAGCAACAGTATTTTTTAAAAACTATGCACACTATAAAAACTTTGCCAAAATCAAACAGCTACCTTATCTCTAAGTATTTTTTTCTTAGAATATAAGTAGGATGAGGGTTCTAGCTAAAGGATTGGAAGTGACAGCAGGTGTGGTTTGTCCGTGTGCAAAAAGCAATGAGGGTCATTGTTTTCCGTTGCCACCCTGGTAGCTTTGACACGTACTGTCAGGGTAGCAGAGGCCTTTCAGAAGGTTTTGAAGCCTTGCAATAAGTTTAAGGACTGATAAATGCCTCAACACAGGCATACCAGGAAGGGGTGAATGGGGGGGGGGGAGGCTTGCCATCCCAAATCAGGCAAAAGCAGTTGGTCTATTCAGGCAAAACATGGGCACAACTTGATAAACGATGACATTTGGGCCAAAAATGCCCTTGCCCCCTCATAAAAAATTACCCGGTGGGCCTATGTGACTCACGAGGCATGTAATGACCAGATAAATGTTTTGGTTGTTTTACATTGCAATTTAAAAATCTATTTTCAGACATTTTCCATGGAATTTTCATAGAAATTTATACTTTGTGCAGCTACCTACTTTTCATGCCGGATGGCGAGTGTCAGTGCTAGTTGTAGCCGGTCAGCCCTGGGAGGTGTGGCTATAGAACCATGCTTTAAAGTATGTTTAAAACCTGATCACTCTGTAGTAAGTTAAAGTAAGATAAAAGTTTAATGTACTGGTGGTTTTTTGACAGAATTAATTATCCATCATACAGAAACCAAACAGGTGATTTAAATTTTTCAATGAATTTGCAGAGAATTAAAAATGATGAAAGATGATGGTGAAAATAAAACCATATGCTTATCCAGAAGAATATAAATTACATCAAAGCAAACTACATTAATCATTTGTACATGTTGTATGTGACCAATTTGATCAAAGCTAGGGAAATGATCAACAATGATAATTCAAGCTATTTTCATATTTGTAGAGAGCACAATTTGATGAGCTTGAAAATGATACATGAGCCATCTTTGTAGGGTATACATATATAACTAAAATCATCACAGGTGGCACTTTAAAAATTTTGAGCTATTATTATTACCACTGATCATTTCATGTAGTTTTCTGACATTAATAACTTCAATCACAATCATGAAACTGTTTATTCAATATTTGAAATGTTTGTGATAACTGCATTCCAAGTCTTAATTACACTTCATTCTGTGCATGGTTACAGAACTCCTGCCTTAAATTTTGAGGCATGCCAGTGTGGTGGCACACCATCACTCGAACTCAAATTATTATGAGGAGTATAATATTTCGCATGCTTTAATAATGGAACCTCTAGTGGTATAGCTACAGGGGTGGTTTGGGGGGTTAGAAGCCCCCAATGACCCAACCTTGCAATGCAAAAAACACCTAAAATAGGGTTTTTTTCTCTCTATACTTAGACTTTTCCCCCATGTCGTGCCCCCCCTCCATGAAACAATCCTGGCTATGCTACATCCTACTGGGGACCTCCTGTTTGTCTATTACACTTTGGACAAAACAGCACACCTACCGCACACCTTACTTTCCTGAGGAGTATGATTTACAGCACACCTGGAAAGTCTTAAAGGGACAATCTTCTCACCCCAAACTACACTTCTAGTATAGGGTAACAGAAACTCTCAATTGGCTCAGCTTTTTGATTGACTCCTAATTCAAACAATGCAGAGAACCAAAACTTATACTAAACAGCATGAACGGTACTGAGAGTGTTTTGATTATATAAATTGTGTTTTTCTTTATTCACCTTGAAGCAATAAACTGAGATTGCATCTTGATGAGCATGAATTTCAGACAAATGTGGGAGGGGCTTAATTAAGAAGGTTAGGAGAATTGGTACTGTTTGGGGTGAGAGAACAGGGCCTTTAAACTAAAGGTCTAAAAACTGGAAGTAATGGTGCAGCATTACATAATTTTAAAACAGTTTGTAAATGTTTTGCCAGGATACCTAATATTTACAACAATGACAATAGTTGTAAGGTAGCCATCCATTCCACATGTACACATTTATTGGTCAAGGACAAATTGTCTGATTTCTTTTTAGGAGCCGCAATTGATAAATAAATTGTATTTAGCCTTCAACTGATAAATAACTCAATTTAATTAGCATATATTCCAAAACATTATGGACATTTCTCTAATAGCAGGCAAATACCTCCAAATAAAAATGAATGCACAACCAGCTATTAAAACCTTTGAAGGACAAAATTAAATTTCAAAAATGGCCTGTAAGATGGTAGCTGTCAGTCATTCTACACACTATCTTGTTTGTGCTGCAGAAATGAGACAAAATTTAAATTTAATTACCAACGAATTTAATAATGATTGCAACATGGCAAGCTATAGTCACTCAACTCCTAATTAGAATGATTTTTTTTTTCATTGTATGCAGAATTCTATGACAGAAGCACAAAGATTTTACATTTGGTTTTTGACATTCACACTTTTACAGATCCTTGAAAACTGTCAAATGCTGCAGCTACACTGCAGTATTTAGAAAAAATATCAGCAAATATTTTGACATTTGTGAAAAAAGATAGAAGGCTACAGCACTGTGATTGAAACTGAAGAAAAAATTGTATGAGTACCATATAGAAAGGTGTAGGTATACCGATCCTTTAGATTTTCATACCTAAAAGTATAATGGTTAATAGATTGTATATATTTTTACCCTAGGGGTTAAAGGGTCTCTCTGAGTTGATATCGATAACTTCATGAAAGTGTGTAAGGGTAATACCACATAAAAAAGCTTATAATTAGCACGATTACTTAAAATTCACATCCAGTATTTATGAAAGCATTTTGTGATATCCTGACTTGTAAATGTTTTGAGCATGGTTTGAAAAAGTGTCTGGTCACAAATTTTTGAAAACTGAACAAGTACTTGCTTGTAAAACAGTAACTTGTACATAGGGTATATGGGGATTATCTTGATCACCTGTCATTGGTATGTGAAGAAACCTTTTACAGGTTTGGAAAAATTTGTTGAATAAAATGAATCAACTCAATGAGTCGATTTAAATTCAAAGCCCAAATTGCTGGTACTTCCCTTGACAAAAAAATTAGTGGTTGTAAATTATAGCATCTGTTGTCTTTCTTTAACATGACAGAAGAATAAATATGAGCATCAATGTCTGTACACAAAGCATTGCACATGAAAATTTCAATGTAAAACAATCACAAAGAAAAACTGCTCCATGCAGTGCCATAAAAAATGGATTTGACCAGTAGTTGGAGTCAAAAAGTACCCTACCAGAACATAAAAAATGTTTTCAAAGAGACCTCATCTGACACATAAATTTTTTAAACATATCACATCAAAATTTTTGTGTGGTTTCTCTTGTTGCATGACATCTGCACTTGAAGTTTTATTTTTACTTGTGGCAAGTCTTGTATATTGTTTCAACCAATGGCTAACTGAAACAATTCAGCAGTTAATGTAATCAGCAATATCAAATTTTGAGCAGAACTGTTCAGTGTGGATCACCACATCTTCAGGGCTATGAACCGGTACAGAATTAACTTTGAATATCACAGGTCACGGGATCATGAGAAGGGCTCAGTTTTTAATGGTCACCTTTTAGCCAAGACTTATTTGTGAAGGATAAGTGAAAATATGATATACACAGTTGTCCATTAACTAATCAGGCCAGTAATCATTGGCAGCCAAGGAGGAAGAAGTCTTCACTGAAAATTTTTTCCCACTTTCTAGAAAGTTTGAAATTGCCATTGACTTAAACATTTTACACATCCGGTTCCCTTCAAAAGAAAATTTTCCCCCAGAAAATTTTGCCCCCTTCAGAATGTTATCTGGCTTCTGGCCTGCATACTCATTTAACATTATTGTCAACCCAGAGGCATAACAAAACCAAAGAATATTTCTTCACTAGTGAATGGCAGCACTCATCATAGAGTGTCATCCTTTCGTGTTTCAGAGGTACTGTTTACATGAAACCAAAAGGTGACATTACATCTGTAGATGTAACAGAACACAAAAGCATAAAATGCAGTTGCTCTGAGCATGCCTTTCTATTCTGCAAAAATACCCATCACAGCATTCATAGATTAATTTGTACTTTGCTTTCGTGCAAGACTGGTAAGAAATAATGAGGTGTCATTCCATCTATTGTTTCATGAACAGGTGAGATGTACAAGCAATGACAGCAGCCAAGGGGGTACCTAACAATTACACACTTCTTCCAGCCTCAAAGCCTTGGGGCTCAGCAAGTACTGCCACTGCTGAGGAAATGACGGATTCTAAAATCTGAGATGTCTGACGCTAATTGAATAAAAGCCATCAATTGCTGTACTGATTGGATAGAAAGATCGATTTGAAGATGGACAAGGCCTTGAGATATGTTTGATATCGTAAGTGTGACTTTATCTTGGCTGCAAGCAAGAAATAAAAAGTAAAATAAAAAAAGAAAACATTGGGACTCTTTTTTCTGCAATTTTGTTCTATGTAAAGTGTGATCAACCATCAATGGGGTAATAGTTGGGTGACAAAAATCTTTTAGAGACAAAGGCAAACTTTCATAGTTTTTTTTCTAAGTTTTTAAAAAAACAGGTAAAGCTTTTATTTTGATATAAATTGAGACTCCTTAAGCAGCTATTACACCTAGAGTTTTGCTATGGAGTTGCAGATTTTTTTGCAAATAGAGTTGGTCCCAGTTCAAAAAAAACAAAAAAAAAAAAACAGTTCATTGTCCATACTTTCTAAAAAAAAATGAGCATGCAGGGCATTTTTATTTTTTATTCATAATATCTGACATTTAAAATAGTCTAAACGGCCACAGCTCAATTTTTGGTCAGGCTCAAAATTACCATAAAGAGTCTGGCACTTCTTTACTTCCTGCAAATTTAATTGGTACAAGTATAGCTCTCTCTTAACCCCCAGCCTCATTCCTTGCTATTAACTGTCTCATGAACCAACATCAAATATTTTTTATCAATGACAGCTTTTGCTCTTAAATAATTAAAAAACTGGAACAGTGAGACTTCTCAATACTTTTTCATTTGAACAAAACAAGGGCACACCTAAGCCTTTAGAGGATGCAAAATGTTAAGAAGGGTGTTAAAGGCATATTTTCATCATCCCAACACAGTTCCAATTCTCCCAACCTACTTACTTCTAGCCCCTCCCACATTTATCTAAAACTCATCTTTATCCAGACACAGTCCTAGTTTATTGCTTCATGGCTTGTCCCAGTGGCCATACAAGTCCATAATGTGTAATCAAGACACTCTCAGTGCCCATGCTGTGTAATTTAGCTATGATGCATTGTTTGAATGTGATGACAATCAAAAAGCTGTACCAATTGAGAGTTTTGATATATGCATACTGAAACTGTAGTTTAGGGTGACAAATGACTGCCTTTAAGACAGGATATGTTTTGCTGACAAAACTGGCTGCACAGTATTCCACTATAGGAAACACCCATATAATGGCTCCATGGTATAAACATGAAAATTTAATTCATATTTGAATATTTTATATGTTCAATGAATTACTCAAGAGCAATGATCCGTGGAAAGTAATTTAAGGGATAAGAATAGCATTTGACTCAGGAAGAAAAATATAAAGACAGCATAGACTGTGAAATCATAAAATTAGATGCTCAATTATCTAATATCATGGCAGATATGGCATGTTGCATGGGTGTGGTACTGTAGGGTTTGGACACAGGCTTACATTAGAAGATGATATGCATGCAAATCACCTGTCTGTATTAAGTGTGGAAATTTTTATAACATGCACTTGCCTCTCTCCTGGAGGGCATGCATTCTCTGATGTGATGCCATATATGCACTTCTATTAAACACATATTAATGTCCTGGTTGGTTAAGTCAGTTTAAATAAATAAAAAAATTAGGTTATGATTTACAGATTTCAATGGATTTTGTGAAATACTTTGATGATCTTTATTAACCCACACTGTATATCAGGCCTTTTTTTTAACACTTGGCAGATGTGTTACAAATCACACTCCTCAGGAAATTAAGGGGTGTGATAGGTGTGCTGTTTTATCAAACTTTGATACAGTTACTATATCTTAGTTCAAAATGCTTATCTAGGGATGCTCTTCCTTAAAGTGATTTGAGGTAAGTGATCACTCTTGCCTCCCGAAAAATTCAAGGCCTGGTACATATACCTGAGGGAGCAAACCATGTTGTATCATATTCCGCATGAATCATATCAAACTTGAACATTTTGTGCTCAGTCTAGATTTACCCAATAGAAGTAATATGGGAGGCAAGAGGGAGCTATGTAACAGGTTGACAGAAATTTACAGTATTGTGTCTACGAAAGGTTTAACTGGACTGCTGCAAGTCCAGTAAGCCTCAAACCTCAAATCACTGTTACACCTGCCAATATTTGCACACCTCTAGAGGCCTAACAAATGGGAACTCAGATCAACATATTACAGTTTAATAAAACTGCACATTAACCACACATCTTAAAATCCCAGTGAGCATTATTTGTAGCCCAGCTGGATTTGATATAAAATCCACATTTGCAAAGCTAACTTGATGCAAATGTTCAGTGTCCCTCCAGTATGTCATACTGACTTCATCAAGAGGCCTACACCATTTTTGGATGGACATATGACATCATACAGAAGCCAGAAATGAGTTGTTGCTTCAGGAAATGGCAGTCTAACCCGTGAAATGGCCTCAAAATACTACCCAAGCTCAATTTGACCAATGGATCATAACCAAAACTATGTCCAAGGGCAAAATGTTAAGTAAGCTATCAAAGCTAGGTTTAGTTTTCCTGCCTTACACATTTGTTCCTCTAAAAACTTTCAGCATAAAACTTCATTAACCATTAACATGCAACATGTGAGTTGTTCTAAGATGGTTGGATGTGTTGCATATACACATACACTGCCACTTCCAAACTGAAATTTACACAATCAAGGAAAAAAGATAACCCCTTTGGATATTCTTGTGGGTGAAAAAAACGAACTGGGCAATCAGAAAACCAATGACTTATCCAAAAACGAGCTATCTAATGAATAATCCATATCAAACATGCATGGGGTGATGACTGGTGAAGAAATGGGTAAGCCTATTTTTCATCTTTTTTTAAAAAGACTTCATTCATTCAGGCCCAGTGTAAAAAAACTAATTTTCTTAATTTTACCCAATACCTTTTGCCATATTGCATGGAAGAACCCTCAAATATTGATCTACTCATAATATCCCCCGTTCAGCTGTCTGCCATAACATTCAACCCCTACCTCTTCTCTCTCAATCAAGAACTGTTTCTTACAAGTATGATTCATCCTCAGAAGATGATAACAGGTCTTACATTTCTGATAACAAAGGAAAGGCAGGGTTAAGAAGACATGTCGGCTACAGCATTGCATACAATGAGGTCCTTAATATACAGTGGGAAGAAGACCAGAGGGGCATCCTCTGCTGGAGAGAACCCTCCTTTACTTAACTCACAACTTGGCAGGAGTTTTACTATGTAATGGCCTGTTTCCAAAATCTTTTTGTGAATATTTACAGTGTCATTACAGTGACATCTTAGTACATTACAGATAGCGCCAACGTGTGGATTTGTGTAAAAGTGACACGTTTATTCATTATAAAATATTCCAGGATCATACTTGAGCTGGCATAACTTATAAAACATAAGACCATATACATGCAAGGCTCAGTCTACCTAGAGTGCAGAACAGTGCAGGCACTGTTTTTGCAAGCTGGGTGGGGTGATATGTCTGCTAGGTCCTGGATTTAACAGTATGGTGTGATTTTTAATTACCGTCTCATAGCTTGTGTGCAAGATATTAAGTGATGTACGTGTGATATGTGAGAAGGATCACTATGTAAAGACAGCATGATTGGGTCTCATGGCAATGAAAATTCCAAATTTAGGGAAACGAAGTACAAACAACTTTCAGACTTAAACTTAATTTCTAGTGGTCTCTTCATTCTCAGTCTTGGAGAATGTTTACCAAATAGACAAAATTTTTTAGTCTCCTGTGGGCAAAGGCGTATATGGGGTTATTCTTTACGCAGGCAAATTTTTCTTACATTTGGGTAGTAGATTTGGAACTGGGTAATACGATGGTGGGTGGGTACCCTGGTAAGAAGGTCTGGAGATTTGCATCCCTGGCCCTTCTTGGCTAACTGGTCTGTCCAAGTGTCCATCTAAGGTTATCTGACAAGAAAAGAGCAAAGGGGAAGCGAAGAAGACTCCTACACTGCATTTGATGGGGGCAGTATCCGACAAAGCCTTCATAAGCTACATTGTTTCAAACATTCCAAAACCGATGATGGTGGTAATGACTCTGGTAATAAGCCAAATGCCGGTTCCCAATTCTTGGGGATGGGGAACCACAGATCTAATGTCACAAAGAATGTCTGGAAAAGGTAATGGACACTAAACAGAGAGCCATGAGCAAGCAACACAGTGACCTTTGTGAGAAAGTTATTTTGACTTCAAGCAATCTAACATCTAGGTAAGCTAGAGACAAATGACAAAAATTAATTCCAGGCTGGGTAGCATCATGCTATATTCATCAATACTAACAAGAAATGTTCCTTTATGCTCAAACCCACTGAGCTTTTAAGGTTGTCAAACATCCTATGCATCATGGTGGTGAGACATTGAAACAGAATTACTGAAACCTTTGTTTACTTTATTTGAAGTTAAACAGGCTTCCATATATCAGGCATCACATAAAATGCCAGTTTTATTGCACAACCAGAAACCTAACACAGGTGAACTGATAATGCCCCTGACCTTGTACAAAGCGCAAATACAAAACAGGTCAAAGACACTGAAGAAACAAATCCGAACGGCCCAAAAGATACCGCTTCTACATTTTGTTTTCAAAACAGGAAATTTAAGACCACCATGATATGGTCAGAGTTTGTTTTATAGGCTCACAGAGAAAAGCAAGATCTCTGTGCACCATTCATGATAAAGACAGAGTTGTGGATAAATTTGCCAGTAAATACTAACTTCAAAAGCTTGCTAGTTTGCAATCTTGAATGACTTTTTCTTCTTTCTTACACTTACTCCTAGACCCTTGACGCAAGTGCCTGACAAAAAGTAACAGCACTGTGCTATCTGAAGGGAAACCTAAATTACAATTATTTGTCATGAACAAAGGGTAAATCATTTTCATAGCAACAATTTAATGCAAGCTCCGTGTGGTCTCAACATGTTGTATTTTAACATCCAGGGATTGGAAATTCAAAGGAAAAAATTAAAAAATAAAGAAAAAACAAGTTCATGAAGTAGGAGAATAGAAGGTTGTACAGTTGAGGGTTCCCCCAACTGTTATCAGTGTATGGCTAGGTAAAACAATATTACTGTCAGAAGGACAATTTTAGCATAGAACTGGTTGGCTAACAGGAAATCTGGTAGTCCACTGAGTTTGCAAAAAAAACCAAAACAAAAACAGAAAAAACAGTCTCACATACTACATAAAACATAACAGAATTTTGATTTCACTCAACTTCATTGAAAATCAATGAATGAAGATTTCAAAGAGTTGACTGGCTTTATATCTTAATTCTCGATTGCATTTTAACTGCTCTGGTAATTTTGGATTGTCTGCAAGACAAAATATTCTACAAAAATTTTGGTATTGGATTTGGCAGTCAGACGAAAACAGTCTTTGTGGACAGGCACCTGTTAAAATCCAACACTGGTTGCAGTGCCCGCAAGCATGAAAATGAAATGTGATACAAATTTAACATATCATGATATAAATGATTGTCACCAGACCATTTTGAGAGCCAGGTAAACTGTCCTGAGGCAGCAGTCTAAGGAGGGTCTCTGTTCCCCATCCCCTTTAAAAAATTTTGCAGGTTGCAATGCCTAGGGTCGCCCGGCGTGGTGACAGCCGTGATGATATACAGTCTTTCATTCAATACAGGTAGGAGGTACATTAACTACTATAGTGTGCTCATTCAAAACTATCTAGCTAAGATTTATAGTATCTTGATACTGTACATTTTGTGCTCAAAACTGAAATGGTTATACTTAAAACAACAAATTCTGAATTCTATAATGACAACTTATTGTGATTATAATAGTCCTTGCATGTAAAGCATATCAAAACTATTAGGCAGAAGTTCTTATCCTACTAGATGGAGATCAATGTTTTTAAGTAAAAGCTGTGTCCAACAAAACAAGTTTTCCAACTGCCTTTCACCCTCTTCCTCTAACACACCCCCCCCCCCCCCCCACACACACACTTTTGTTATCTCCTATAGTTCTATTCCAATATGTTGGAAAAGAACTCAATTTCTGAAGGTCAAGAGCTCATATCCTGTTTAGAAACTCAACCAAATATGAACTTTTCCCAGCCAACTTTGCTGGGCAAAGGTCTTGGACAAGCAGACCAGCCAAGATCAAGTAACAGCTACCTTATGCTTCATCAGCAGAGGTTTGAAGTCAAAAACAAAATAGCCACACTAAATACACACAATGAATTATGGGAAAAAAATAATTATCAGCAATGGGCTGCAATGACTGTGTTTTTCTTTTGCACAATTTTGTGACCACTTTCACCCAATATGAAAAAGCTACCTTGGCACAGATCCATGTATCTATGTACAAGATTTTACAATAAATATTTTAACCCACCCCAACATGGCAATAGTGAAAAGGATATTTAGTTACAGCTAGCAACCAGCTAGTGTGACAATATCTCAATTATATATGTTATGTATATTGAGATAAAAATTATTTATACAGTCCTTGAAAAACCTTACTGGAAACAAATATATGGAAACCCAAGAGACTTTCCCAATGTGATTAGAATTTCATATTCCAAGTTTACACTTTTTCATCTTTCTAAATCTATGAAAAATCACGTTTCTGAAGGGTTTCACTTCAGATCAATACTGAGTGAATTATACTCCGACAGACAAAAGAATCAGCCGAGTGTCATGACACTCTCCGTGTGGAGAACTTTTCAAGGACCTGCCAATTCCTCAAAGCTTTCAGTCGCAAACCTTTGTGCTTTTTGTTTATAATAGCTTTATTTCAGAACGAGGGTTGTGAAGACTTTCAATGTCATCACGTAGACACGCACTGATATTAACAAAGCCTCCCTGCAACATATGTGGACCAATAGGGTATTTGAAATATCAGCGTAGCTTGTAAAATTCTCTTCTGGGAGAGTGAGCCTGCATAAACAGAGAATAGTTAAAATACAGAGGACAAACTCTGTAGACTTTTTAGAAATCCAAAAATACATAGCAAGAAATGTGATATACCAATTAAAACAAAGGACCTCGAGTGAGGAATAAAATATGAGAAGTAATATCAGGAAAATTTTGCAAATTGTAAAGACATAACAATGTATGAGCAAGTTTAAAATTAATTTCTTTCTGGACTTATATAAGGAAAAGAGCATGCACACAGGCACTCTTCCTATTTACTTGTCTCTATCATATTGACATGCCAACTGCATGGTCAAGTGGATAGAGCATCCAACTTGCAGCTGGGATCGTCTGTAGTTTGAGTCCCACCCAGGTCATACTGAAGACTAAAAGTGGAACCTCATGCCTTTGTGCTTGGTGCTCAGCATAAGCAATGTGGTAGGGGAAACAAGCCTGCACTCTTAAAAAGTTGGTTAAAAACATTCACCAACACTGGTCACGTATGTCAAATACCTGAAATTGGTTAAAGTTTACCCAATAATTGTTGATTAATGGGTTATCCAAGAGGTTTTTTACCACTTTATTGGGTAATCAGCCTGTGTGGTAACCAAATAAACAACACATATTGGGGAAAACGTAACCAATTTCAGGTATTTGACATACGTGACCAGTGTTGGTGAATGTTTTTAACCAACTTTTTAAGAGTGTGAGACACAACCAGAAGTAAAGGCTGTGGCTGGCTCAACTTAACACCATATGGTTAGAAACCGGGCATTAATACACTTATGCCTACTGATAATAGATGTCACTAGACCCAAACTGATGTCAACCTGTTTAGATACAAGTATAACATTTGCAGAGAAGTAAGACTGTTTTGAATTTTCCAATTCTGACTAAAGCCCAGGTCACACTATACATGTACGACATTATTGGACCAGATTACAAACCCATTTTTGTGAGTTTCAACTAAAATCCCCTCCGCCCAGATCATCATAAAGAGGCAAAAATTTGCTTTACTGTTTAAATATTTGATTTGTATGAGACGGCAATAAAAATGAAATGTTAACTAATTATTTTGTGGCGTCACATTGACAAACAGCTTTTATCAGACTATGTGTATCCCATAAAAGCTGTCCACAGATGTGATGTCACTGGATAATTAGAATTATTTCACTTTTTGTAGTCCTGCGATACATATCATATATCCACACATATGAAAATTTTTGTTTCTTTCAAACCAAAGATGGAGAAGATTTCAACTAAACCTAAAAAATATCGGAGCGTAATTGGATATCTGATATCACCACCAGTGTGAACTGCCCTAAACTGCTTAAACTGTTATTCAACTCTCTCTTTTTTTGCCATTCCAACCAACCACAGTGGCCATAATAAAACCATGAGAATTTTGCTCAGGGCTCTCAATTTCTTAAATTCCTACCTCTTTGCCCTTGTACATAAACCCGACAAGTAGGCCCTATCATTAAAAATTGACTCAAATCTAGTAATTCAGAACACGGTTTTAACCTCAAAAGATTAATCAGGGTTCGACAAATCCCCCGCCCGACAGTCCAGGGCAAGTGAAAAATGACTCGGACAAGTGAACTGCTCAATACTGTAGCCCGCCGGGCAAGCAGCACAGAAGTCTTCTTCACATAGAAATTCAATGGCTAGTACTAGATAATTAGATACGGACTAGTGCACATTCATTCGGACAAGTAGGCTTTTGGAATCCCTAGCCCGATGGACAAGTAATGAAAAACAAATCTGTCGAAGCCTGGATAAATATGAGTTGGCCTAAGACAATGAATTGACCACAAGAAAGCTTTATTTAGCCAAACGGTATGCAGCTGCAAAAATTTCAGTGGGAAGCCTGACTTAAATGTAAAACCTGTTACTTCACAATTATTTAGCAGCTTGTGACATGCACAGAAAGCCTTTCATGTAGCATCTTTTCCAGTTCACAATGTTCAAACAAAGACAGGGGCTCACACTTTATTGGCTTATTCTAACAAACATGAGTCAATTTGAGCTGCATAGACTCAAATATTAGTATTGCAAGCCTTATTGTCCAGAATTAAACAAATAATCACCAAAAATTCTGAATAATAAGGGCCCTGAAAATGAGTTTTCTCACTGGCATAAAAACCAACATAGATAAGTGAGCATTTTGACCTGCCTTTCATTGTTTTCATGTTGCAGCAGAACCCTTTAACCACATGCAACACCTCTGCAGCTCTCCTCACGTATCTCCAGAGTTATTACCCCTCCTTAAACTATTGAACAAACAAGCTCCAAATTAGTCCCTATTGACAACAACTTCCTCATGAACAAGTTGCTAGAGCCACTTCCTGCTAACTATAATTGAGTCTATTGTGTGAGGGATATGATATGCACCACTGCACAAGCTTACAGAATAAACATTCCAAATGAACAAAGTAAAAAACCCACTGAGGCAGCAACTGGACAGGATTTTGAGTTTCCAGAAGGTGCTGCATTTCAGTAATGGGCCTTCTAGCAGCATGTTGTGAGAGTGGCATCTTAGTCACAGATGTGAAATGATATCTACAGTTTCTGGGTGATAGCAGAATTATACAAAATTTAGGTAAAAAACAAGTTTTCCAGTTTGAGTAACTCCAAAGAATTATTACGACCTCTGAAGGAATTTTGCATCTAGAGTCCTATACCGATAGAACAACAAAACTTACCTCTACAAGCAAAGTATGTTTGAACTGATAACAGTGGGGCCACTTCTACGTATAAAAATTTTGTGGGAAGGATCCACTCAGGTTTTGTTTTCCATGAGTGTATAGAGTGGGGCCATAGGTTCCTTTTTTTCTGCTGAACGTGACAACTTGGCTGAAGGCATCAACAATATGGCACAGCTTTTGTGTCTTGTTGGCTTAAATGTGATCTGTGACTGCACGCATTTGCCAAAATTACAGCCAAATAAGGTAAAATTTAGGTTAAGAATTGCTGCCAGAGTTAGTTATAACATGGCACTTTCTTGCATCAGCTGAAACGGAATAATAGGTTTGGACTAAGTTTTTAGGGCAAAGCTATAGTAGTTGAACATAAGTACCTCTTATCACCTCTCAAACATTTCAAATCAGCACATTCAGTGTTCAGTGTTAAAGACATCTATCTATTAGATCATGGGCTCAGTTGGTAAGTAACCAGTTCCAAATCATCAATAAAAATTCTCATCAACTTTTTGTCATTGTAATAAGGCTCTTTTGCACTATTTGAGTTTAATGCTGTAAGAGTTTCCTACAGTGATTTTAGCAAAGAGGTACTGTGATGAGGTCAGACTTCTCACAGATGAACCACATGTATGACACCAAATCCCACATCAAAGAAAGCTGGAAATCTGTTAAAATAAGTATAGTATGCATGACAGGACGATCCACAATGCGGAGTTGCCACCATGACTCATCAAATTTTCTAAGCCAGTTAGAGCTAAACACAGATCTAGTCAGGTATCTTACTCCCCAGCTAATTATAGTGCCACCGCATGCTGCGTAATGAAAGAGATCACAACAGTCTACATGCAAAAGCCAGTGAAACCTGCAACACCTAGATTTTTTATGTATCGTGACTAAATTGCATGAAAAGTCTTTTGTGGTTACACGTGGGTGCATGAGCAGAGTAGTGAGTGTACGAGGCTGTGCTAGTTCAGAGCTAATGTAAGATATGTCTATTTCTGTAGGGAGGGAGAAAGTAATTAACAGCCACTGTTGTTGCTATATACTCGCGTCAGATGACGATACACGTCAGACGACGATACGGTAAGTTCAAATGTGGAGCCGTCTTCGCATGGCATTTTCAGGATCCCACTCATATGAAGAGCTGTTCTAGAGGACAGCACCCATATGAAGAGGTGTTCTGGAGTGTAGCAGCCCAGAATAAAACTGCTAACATGTTGAATTTCCCTGCCTATAAAAACCCTGTCCACACCTTTTTGCTTCAGTGAACGAAGGTCAACAAAAACCAGATAAGAAATTGCCCAACTGCTTGCCTTTCACACCTTGCAAACAGTGGCACATCTGGCTGGTATTATTCAGCCTTTGTTCACATCTTCCTCTAGCTGCCTCTTATCAAACTTGTGGTTTCTTGGAGTGTGCTTGAATGAGTTAAGAAGGAAGTCGGGTAAAATCTGATTACCCCACCAAACCTCTCTTTTGGTGGGGACTCGGGTGAAATATCTAATAGGGTAAGGATTTCCTCATGAATTACCCAATGCTGTTTGATTTTTGGGCTAACTTAAAAGAAGAGTGTAAGGTCCCATGAAAATTTGAGTATGGTAGATGGGTACTTATTCTAAGCACTTCGGGGAAATTTGCCTTGAAATCTGATGAATAGTTTTCCAGATATGAGCAAGTAAATTTGTTACATTTTCACATTAGACATAAGGTTGCCTCTATACAATTTATACCAGACACCCCACTTTTTGTTGAAGAACTGATGTTACAGCAAGGTCAACCTGACTTTCTATTATCAGCTATATAAACAAAGAGTCCCACTGTAAACCTCAGTCGTAAAGGCAGAGACTGTTTATTCAGTGCAAGCCAAGTTTGCAACCAGAGCTGCCTCAGCAGACCAGGACAATAGGCTTTTCTCTTTGGACACATGTAGGCTGGTTGTGCTGGCACTGAAGTGTGATGATTTGTATAAACAAACAGTGGCCAGACTGCATAGAGGTAGCTTATGCCTAATGAACAAAATGTGAACTTACAGTACACATCTCTGACATCATATCCTCACAATAATTGACAGTCCTTTGTTTTTCTTTAACCCTTACAGCTAGCTATTTTCCCCTCAACAATCCCAAGTTATCAGAATACCACTGCATAAGTATCATGAGAACTTAAAAAACTTTGCAATCCTAACATGAAGGCACTATTTGTATTAACTTCAAGGTCAATAGTCTAAAAAATTTTTTAAGGGGAAACAAAGCATTTCTTGCCAATGTGAGGAGGTGATAAACCATCTGCTGCCCCCAAACTCACTTTGGAACACAAATCTAGTGATTTTATTTACTGATATCTCCAGAAATTCATGTCCAATTTGAATGGAAGTTTCACCACACTGTGTAGATTTGGTTCCTCTTTCACACAAGGAAAAATTTTTGCTTTAACTTCCCCTTTGTTAGGCCTATCATTTTCTGGGCAAAAATGATTATTTCTTACCAATAAGGGAACATTTTCCCTTGAAATATCTTCCTCTCTGAACTGCCTATGATACAGGATTGCCAAACAACAGCTATTGATGTTCTTCATAAATTTTACAGAAATAGTAAGACTTTGATTAAACTGTCTATGTACTTGCAACCAAGTTAAAAAAAAGTAGCTTTCCCCAAAATGTCTTATCAGTGAAATACCATGAGATTCCCTGTCAAATTTTCCAAAATTCCATATAAAATATTTGAGTCGTTTATAAATCCTTCAAATATAGTCAATATCTGTCATATCTAAGATGCATGAAACACCTAAGCCAAAGAGACAGAAATATGATTCCCCCTTTGGGCTACTAAATTCACTGAGTTTTCCCTAAGGGAACAGTTTGCTTCTTCTCAAACTCTTCTAGATGTAGCGGACTGAAACAAAGCAAATTTCTTTACGTTGATTGGATGAAAATCCTGAGACCAAAAGATGTATGACATTACGGAATGTACTTCCTACTAACCTTCAGCATGCTATGTAAGACTAACAGTTGATTACTTAACATCAACGTGGGTCATATGATTATAACAATACCTAGTAATTTAAAGTGCTGAACCAACTACTGGTGTGTGATGGATTCAAGAAAGGACTAGATATTACAAAATGAACCAAAAAACATGAAAAAAATAAATAAATGACTTCAACAATGGAAACTACCAAGAACCAGAAGAAAGACACAGTGAGTGTATAGGATAACCTTAAAGGAAAGTTACAGTAATACCCTAACATTAATAAGTATAGTAGACTTTGCAGCTTCATTATTGGCTCTTGTGAATCATGTGACAACACTTTTCTTCCAACACTGTGAAATTGACTATAGGAGTAACTACAGACTGGTTTTACCTTGAACAATATCATGAAAGGTAGTTGGAATACAAACAGCAAGAAAATTGTGTGATTTAGTATGTTAGTTCAATGCAAGTATGTACAGTCTGCTTTTGCCAGTGAGCCACAACTAGAAAGAAGGCTGTGGCCTGGCTCGACTTGAACCAATAGGTTGGAAACTATGGGCCGTAAAACTACATCCAACTAACTAACTAAATCATCATAAATTCCAAAGTGGGAGGCCATTACACATATCTTCTGTATTATAAATCATTGCACAATTGTTAAGGTTCATCTATTTTGGGATAAAGGAGAATAATGGCAAACTACATCAAAAAAGAGAGTTTTCAATTTTCCAGGTCTGCTATAGATTACACGTACTCCTCAGAAAATAAAGGAGTGTGGTAGGTGTGCTGTTTTATCAGGCCGTCAGATTTTATGGGAGTGATTGTTCCCCATTGCGTGGTGGTCCCGTGGTGATGAAATCACAGAACCCGAAAACTGGTTACCACCAATCAGTTACCACCCATGCATTTTTTAACAGAACCCCAAAGTGGATTCCCATCTTTTCCCATGGTGAAAAATGACAGAACTTACAAATGGGTTCCTGTGATTTTTGAAATCCAACGGCTTGTTTTATTAAACTATATTTGTATGAGCTCCCATTCTTCATCTAAATGCGCAAAAGATCACATTTCTCAAAAGATCACACTCCTTACAGTGATTTGAGGTGAGGTGAGTGATGGTGTACGTGTGACTGTACTTGCATGTTTCAAAAACCAATGCCTGAATGATGGGATGTATACCCTACAGAAGAACTCTGCAGAGTAGCTAGTTTATGAAAAGGTAGAGAGGAGTTGCCCCAAATCATTTCCTAACAATCAGCAAATCGTACAAGTTATCCCTTAATATGTCACTCAACATATTTCAAACAAAAGTATTTCATATCAAAGTTAAACTTTGTAACCTTGTATAATGCATGAACTGAACAATGTAATATCCAAAAATGTCTAACAAGTTAAACAGCCATTACAAAAACTGGGGTACACTAATACAAAATGGGGTGACTGTATTTTCCTAAAAAGTGCAAGAGTTACACATGTATGTCAAATTAAGATGAACTGTTGCATAGACACCTTTATGTCTTTCAAAGTGATTATAAGAGGATAGATAAACTTATACATAATTTTGTTGGAGTTTATAACTTTTTCAACTTTAAAGCATCCTGTTAAGAAACTTTCATTGTAAGTGTGTTACTTTTTTCTACATTTAAGTATCCTTCAGAATTGGAGCTTGCTCCTAATTTGTAGAGTTTTGAGGAATTATTCTTTTTCTTTTTGTCTGGGGAAGGGGGAGGTTGGTCTTTCAAGGCAATTGTTTACAATGCTTACTGAGCCAGAAGTCACTTCTGCTCTTTCCTTTCCTCACTTTCTCAACATATTTCTATACTAACCTTCCCACACATTTTAACTATTTTGTTAATAAACACTTACGTTTTTTCAAGGGTATTATATCAAAAGATAAACATCTCGGTAGAGTTTGAAAGCCAACTTCTTCCTATCAATCACCAAACTTAATCCTTTTGGACATAGCTGGATACACAATTTCTGGCCCGACTCCCTCCATCAGGACAAAGTGACCATGAGCATTGCTTTCTTCCATTCCATATTGGGCAAGATATTTGAACAGCCAATGAGCTGACCAAGCAAACAAATAAATGTGTATGTGTCAATGGAGGCAGAGATAAACCATGATAAGCTAGATCCACAGGATTTCACAAGAAAACCCAGGCAGGACTTCCTCACTTCCCCAACGGGGTTGTACACACCATGGTTCACCTTTGATGCTACGAACAACAGGTTTTGTAATATCACTATTTTCTACTACTTTGTTAAATCTGCTTTTGTAACCAATAACATGGGAATTTTGTCACACATTAATGGCAGTGGGTATGTAGTAGTAGTAAGATGGAGTTTAATGGCCTAGTTTCTAACCTATTGGTTCCAGTCAAGCCGGCCTTGGCCTTTTTTCCATTTGTGGCTCACTGACTTGTGACAGTGGGTATGAAATGATATAAACTTACCAGGGGTGATTAATGGCTTCTTCACATGTATATCTCTTTTCTGGATCTACATCCAGTAAATGGCTGATAAAATCTTTTGCTGTAAAGAGAGAGAGAGAGAGAAAGAAAAATCAAATTAGCAAATGCTTCTTCTATCTCTCATACAATTACAGTGCCAGAATTGACAAGTTTGAAATTTATTTCTGTGCATGCCTTCCTGACCTCCTCTTCAGGTGAACTGGTAATATGACATCCAGGCTTGATCTTCGTGGTTGTCCCATTGTCCGGGACAGCTAAATTTCACATGGACAACCAAAATGTAAAAGTCAGATGTCGGAAAGTTGGAACGTCGGAAAGTCGGACAACCATTTTTCTTTCACAATGAATTACAAAAGCAGCTTGTTTTTTATCTGATTGAAGAAGGTATATACTGCTGATTGTTCAACTCTATCAACTTTAAACTTTTTCAGTCATACAGTCATACAATATTTCAGACTTCAAGTGTTTTTGTTTCTCAAAATTACATGTTTCCATTCTTTGAGAGCAATAATACAAAACACAATTACTATTATTGTGTGAAAAATGTTTGTAACAACCAAATTTTCTTGTGGACAACTAAAAATACTGAAATGGTTGCCCAAATTGACAATTTTTCTGAAAATCGAGGCCTGACATCTGAGCACTGGGCCAGCCATGCATGTGGGACACTATTAGATGTGTTTACATCCTGCCATCAGCTGTAAACACATGTAATAGTGTTACCCTTAGGTCTTTGACCTATTGCATCATGTTCACTGCTCCATCAATCTTTGCCATTACAAACATACTACACAACATGAATTTTGTAAAGGAGAACAAGCTAACTAGATTCTTATTTAACTCCGAACATTTTACTTTATTAATTCTTCTGTTTAACTGTAAATGCAGGCTGATTTGTTTTTTTTTAATAATATTGCCCTAGGATCCAACATCATCCTACACTGGCAATTTACATGTTAGGCCACTGAACTGCTGAGACTCCCTAGTGTGCATTAGGAACATTTGTTCTGTCCATGTGAGTGTAGTCAGGCTTATGTCCATTACATCACACTCATGACTTGTCAAAGGATTACAACCAGTACGAAGGGTTTCAAAATGTAAACAGGGGGTAAGGAGGGGTGTTGTAGATTATGCCCTTTCAAACCCTGTGCTAGTGCATGCAACAGCATTACATAATGTAAATATGGGGCAAGGAGGAGGGTTGTAGATTATGCCCTTTCAAACCCTGTGCTAGTGCATGCAACAGCAACATAGAATTGTCCATCAAAGCCTCTTTGTCCATCCCTACAGGGTTACATTAGCAACACCTCAAAGTTTCATAAATACTTCATTGAAAATGGGTTGCTTTTTATTTTCAAAGTTTATGTAGTCCATTTGAAAACTATGAATAGATTCTTGCAAATCTAACAACTTTCATAAAAAAAAAAAATTTTAGCTTGGTATAAGAGCCAATCTGTTTAAATTCAAACCCTGGCTTTCTTTATAAAAAAAAAGCCTAATATCTTTCGCATCAAATCCGTAAGTTGATTTCGGGTCTTTCCTAAAAATGTGCAAGATTCATTGAGTATTATAACATAAGATCGCGCGCGCACCTTCTTTTACTTTTTATTTCACTTTTATTTGGCTATCGCAAAAAAAAATTAAAGGGCTGATAACTCTTGATTTTTCTACCTGAAAGTCATTTTAGAAATATTACCTTGTTTGTGCATAAAAAACTACAAAGGTCAGAGTTCATTGAAGGATGTAAATTTTTTAACTGGATATGGTGAAGACTATCACGAGGGCCAAAAATTTGACAGAGCACATTTTCTAAATTTTGGTCATTTGTGGAAGTAAATGGACCCCACGAACAGCTACCAACCCTTGGATGTCAAATCTTCATTGATATGTCTCCTCCTTAATTGTTCCTCTCGCTATGGGCTTTCTGTCTAAACAATTACTTCAAATGTTTCGATATTTAACAAACCAGGTAACATGTGATGCCAAATGACACAACAACGGAGTTTAAATCAATCTTTACCTTGTATGAACCTCATTACATTCCAAGGAGACTGCCAGTAAAAGCCGTACAAAGACGTCAGAGTGTTAAAAGTGAGCTCTACAAGCGAATTATGGAAGATTAATGATAATACATTCAACCTCGAAGATTAATCATTCCCCGCATGTCCGTTCTATTACTTGCGAAACGACCACACTGCTGCCAGGTCTTTGTTTTTCCAGCTGTATCATGACTATGCCTCCTTGCACAAGTGACGCTATTTGCCATACAACAAATTGAAAATTATATGGTAGAAAGCTGGGACTTGTACAAACAAGAAGTAAAACATTCATAGATTACCACACTTAATATTCGCAATTTAGAATTGGCATGCTGCTGTATGAATAGCATTTTAATGGTTGAGAAATATGCAGCTTGTTCATACATAGACAGAATTTAAGGTACTGTAACTGTCATTCTGAAGAAAATAGGTTGAAATGTCAACAAAGTTTAAATATATCATACATTGGTTTAAGCAATAGAATGTAGAGGAGAGGGCATGAATGCTGTGTGGTGAGATGTTAGTTTACACACACCATGTCATACACCGAAATCTTGCCTTTATATGTGAAATCTGTGCCAATGGGTTTTTGCTGGGACTGAATTAATCTGTACCTCGTACACTGTTCAAACAATTGATCTGTAAACTGCATGTAATGGATTTCATACGCCTAACTTCATTATTTCGCAGGGTCAGCCTATCCTAACTTTCTAACAATTCCTAACACAGCAGAAGGGAACAATAAGTGCAAAGGGCTGTCCACTGTCTTTCAAGGAAGCCTGACTGACAAAAAAATCCTGTTTTACTGTAGCTTTTTTGAACTGCACAAAGGTTGTAGCACTTTACATACAAAGGCATGCATCAGAGTCATCTACACAGAGTTAAGCATCTTCAGATATAGACGGAGTTTGGGAACCTATATGAACCCTGATACTTAATACCTCCTATTCCCATATATAATCCCCACTTACCCACAACTTACCCTGGTACAGTGGCGTAGCTACTGGGGGGAAGGCAGGGGGACAAGCCCCCGGGAAATAAAATGCGGAATTGGGGAAAATTGAGGAATTCTCTTATTCTAACAAAAATTTCTCAAAGCTTTTATTAGAATAAGAAATTGTGAGACATTTCGCATACATAATTCATATTTCCATGCAACAAATTAACCCAGATTTCGTCAGTGTCGCATGAACCGGCCCTACATACGTTCCACAGAAATGTCCTCGCCGCGTAGCAGATTGTTCTCCTGTATAGGCGCTGGTGTTATGATCAGTGCATTTCAGTGTACAGGAAGCTGTTATTCAGGAATTTAACAACAGCTGATACAATACAACTAACACTGAAAGGCTGTAAAACCAAACTTATCCCCTTGTACACAGTCTCCGCGTTGTACACTCTGGGAATGCAGTAAGTAAAAGGATGTAAAAACTAACGTAGAACCCCGAGGTAATTATATTGTCCTACAAGCCAGTAGTAGCTATACTGATTTTACTCTGTGTACATAGCGATGGATGGGGCTGAAACAATCCATGGTCAACGATAAACCTAAAGTTAGTCTAGAAATTAGAATGAACAGGATCCTTTGGCATACTTAGATTTTGTTACATAGCCTAATCCTTGGAGGCTTACAGGCTAGTTAAGGAAAATAGCTTTCTGTTCACTTGGGGTATAACAATAAAATAAAATAAAAAAAAAAATAAATAAAAATAAATTAACAGACTGCTGTTCTAACAGAATATCCTGTGTGATCGAGCCAGGCCTCCTTTTAGTGACGTACGAAGGGAGGACAATTGGGCCATGCCCCCCTCACAGATGCCATTCTTTCTTTGTTTTTAAATATATGTCGTCAAATATAGAAACACAGATTTTACTTCAAAAGATAGCATATGTGGCACCAGATTGCATATAAGGACACCAAATTTTTCACAAATTTTCAAAGGAAAAGGATTGTCTCTGCAAGGTCCTTCAGTGACATTAGGCATAAGGTTGCCTCTATACAATTTATACACCCCACTTTTTGTTTAAAAAGTGATGTTACAGCAAGGTCAACCGGACTTCCTATTATCAGCTTTCTGTCAATAGTAGCAACCATGTCCAGGTTTATGTAAACAAAGAGTCCCTCTGTAAACCTCATTCATAAAGGCAGAGGCTGTTCATTCAGTGTATGCCAAGTCTGCAACCAGAGTTGCCCCAGCAGACCAGGACAATAGGCTTATCTCTTTGGACACATGTTGTGCTGGCACTGAAGCGTGATGAATTGTGTAAACAAACAGTGTCCAGACTGCATAGAGGTAGCTTATGCTTAATGGATGTCAATTTTATTAATTCTTACAAAGAGTCAAATTCTGTCAAATTCCAATTTTTATGTAAAAAGGTAAACACTGTATCCCATGGTGGCATCAATACAAATAAAGTCTACATGTTTAGATTCTCTTTACAAGCATGAATACACTACAGTATTTTTGACCACCTGAGGGGGCTGAGTTATGTATAATTGCCTGCAAGGCTGTTGTGAATACAGAACAGTACTTTGACTTTTCCCATGTTCTCTGGAGAAGAATTTTTAAGCATTTAAAAATGTTTTTCACAAAATTTGTATTGCTTTGGCATCAGTGGAACGGCTCAGGTCATTATGTCTCTTGCAATGTCAGAATACTCATTTATTTTTTATGATTTCTTTGATGAATTACTTTGCAGTTACAAGGAGACAATGATACATCTCTGCATGCAAATAAACCGAGCCAATTGCCCTCACTTAATACAGATAATGTGTGCCACCAATATTAGATGTAGTACTGCATCAAATCTCGAGAAGACATTTGCAGAATCTTTTCAGCTAAAATCAATCTTTGGAAATCTCATCTTCCTTTTCAAAAAGCTTTGTAAGGAAGCAATTTCATAGATGACTGGCATTTTAAAAATTTATTACAAAATGTACTTATATATAATACTATAGGAACAGAACTTTGAGGGCAATGCGCTGATGATGCTGGGTTCTTGCACTTTCTTCAAAGTTAAAATATTTTCATTACTTCCTTTGACATTCACACAGTGCTTCCACTCTTTTGAAAATTTCCTGAAATTTGAAGACTTGAGATTTCTCAAGTTATTTTCAAGAGAGAGGGTGTGTCTGAATATTTGGTAAATTGGAAAGTTTGAAAGTTGAAAGAGTGTCACATTTTAATCTAATTCAGAGAGAATGTCTTGATCTGACCCAATTCTCTTCCTTGGTCATTTAACTCCGTGAAACTATTTCACCCCACTCCCCCTTCATCCCCCACCCCCACAAACTTTCAAGTTCCTATTAACTTAGTTCTTAAATTTTTGGCCTTCCTTGAAAAATTTGTTTCCCTTAATTGCAAGCCATTTTTCCCACTGGAAGTCATTCTGAATAACTGAATGAAAATTTAGCCTAATTCAAGGCAAACTGAATGTAATGGAAATGCTACCTTTTCAGCAACAGTTAACTTCAAGATTGGATCAATAGGTGCATATCCAAGGAGGGTGGGGGGTTTCCAGCCTTAATCCCCCATTTTTTCATATCAACGCTAAATATATACAAAAATTAGCAGATCACTTGTTTAGGAGAATACTAATGGGGGCTTTATCAGGCTCAGTCTTCCTTTCCTTTTTTCCCTTTAAATTTATTTCATCATAGTGTTACAACTTCTCTTGTCTTTTTCCAACTCCATCACATATCAAATAAATATATACATAATATTTTAGCATTTTAATAAACATAAGTACATATCAATCATGAGAATAACCACTTACAAAAACCAAAAGCTTTTTGCAATCGCTCAAATGAAAAAAAGGAAACATATCATTCTGTTTTCCATTGGAAGTGTCTTTTTCTCCTTGTAAAACAGGTTTTTTTTTAAAAAAAAAAAATTCATTCACTGCAATTACTTCACTATTCATCTTCTGACAGAAGCTAAAATTTGGCACATGAATAATTGAATCCTCTATTTATAAATATGTTTGTACTTTAAAACTTAAACCCTAAAAT
Organism: Holothuria scabra; assembly: GCA_037179385.1. NCBI lineage: Eukaryota > Metazoa > Echinodermata > Holothuroidea > Aspidochirotida > Holothuriidae > Holothuria > Holothuria scabra. Next base: position 20,051,000 of record CM074181.1, read on the forward strand.
TAAGTCTTCATTTGAACAGGAGAACTGTTGACGAAGAAAGATTGTTCATAGTCCAAAAGAAAGTAAGAACTAATTCTGCACTCCCAAAAATGATGTGTTTTTGTTTCATCTTCTATTTTACAAAAAGTATTGAGATTAGTTACACTCCTATTCATTAAACATAATAAAGCATTTCTACCTTATGTCCACTGGAGAAAATGAAATTGAAAATACTGAAATTTTGTCTCACAAAGGAGTAGAAAGGAGTTTTAACAATATTTTTCCATCGGTCAATACAGAGTTACTCAATTCTCTCTCCTATTTATTCATTGACATAGAAGGGGTACAGATGTTGTTGACTAAATACATATGGGCTCAACATCAGATACAAACGTAGCCTACAAAAGCATTTGAAAGGCGTGAAAAATTATTGTCCAATGGATTGAGGTCACTTTTAGGAGAGAAAGGACATGCATCAATTATGCTAAAAATGTTAGTGAGGGGAATAGAACCTCCTTGGTTAGAAGTTCAAAAGATGAATTCTTTATCTTAATCTTAATTAATGCCAAAACACCACATACAAGATGACCAAAATGGGGCAATGACAGTTTTTTCACGGGCATCAGTTTGCACATTGTTATAGAGGGATCAGTGATCAGGAACAATATGACAGAAACGTAAAATGCATCTCACAATTTTTGACAGTTTTCGAGGAAGGAAAAATGTGTCCTTGGTGTACGCCACTGAGTGAAACATTACAATTGAGGTATTTGCTGTCATAAATGCTGATAATGGAGAACTGGACTGTGTATCTGTCTTGATTCTGATTACTTATTTTATCACGTTTCTTTTTCATGAGTACCATTTACAGAGAGCTAGAGATAATCCATATGGACTTGGGTCATTTGCTGACCAAAATGTAATTTGCAAGCTTGTTTGTTTGGGATGAGTAGGTCTATATAATATGCTATATCTAAGTGGCTACAATGAAATATAAATTATATTACAAAATTGCTTAAAATAAGGACTGCATTGTACAAGCCTGGAAAATGTCATTTCTGGCTATCTAGGAAGTTGTGATTTTTCAAAATTTTTCCTTCGCACCAACCGATAGTGATGGTCTACATAGCAATTTGGGTTCAATCCTCCATATGAAATGTCTGAGTCTAGGCCTGATCAAGCTAATTCACCCGCATAAATTGTAAAATTTTCTTGACATTCCATTGGTGGAAGTTAAAAATACCCCAAAACTTACCTTGTCCACAAACCTATTATCCCTACTTCAGCTCTACTAATAGGCAGTCCCACCTATTGCAGAATGATCTCTGGGGTAAAATTTGAGTCCTGCAGAAAATTAATAAAATTTTCTTGGCATTCCATGGATTAACTTGAATTGTGTGTTGAGTATTTCTATAATTTCATTACGACCAGGAAAATGCAGTTGAAGTGAAAAGACTTTCTGAAAATTCCATGACCTATATGAGCACAGGCAGTGAGCACAAAACTTCCCTGAATCTTCCCATTTCCCCAAACCTGTTTTTCTTCAGCAATCACTATTTGTTCTGATCTTAAATACAAAACAAGCTATATGGTTCAAAATATGTCTCAATTAAAGTAATAACAGGTATTCTAAACATGAGTGCTTTGGCGGTTGGCATGGAAACAAGGTAGAACTTCCCATTTTACGACTTCTCTTGGTAACATTTAGGAGCCTACAAATGTCCTTCTTGCATCCTCCCAGACATATGCACACATTCAATAAATCAAACACTGTCAAGGAACTCAATTTAAATGAAACTTTTTCATTTTTCAGAACAAGAAAAACCAAAAAATAAAAAAAAGAAAAATTGAAAATTAACTCTGACAATGATGAAACTATTTTATCTTGATTTTAAAATACTGTTTTGGGGGTTTACAAATTAAAGCAACCTTCAAACTTGGAACTTGAGCCCCCAAAGTAGGAAACCAAAATTCAAGCACACGAAATCCTGCGATCTTTGAAATAAACATCCAATAAACATCCCAAAAATCTCATTCCATTTTCGTTCATGCTGTGACATTACAATATTGGGCATACTGTGTTTCTTCGTTTCTTCTTAAGTGCTACTTACTACATAAAAATCTGTCAGAGCACAAATAAACCAGAGCTGCTTTCAGGACATTTAAAATCAAAACAATATCAATTTAGCAGGAAAAGCATTGTTTTAAAAGCTTTTACCATGCAGCTCAAGCTAGACATAAGATGAGCTAGCTCATAAAAGTTCTTATCAAAATTTAAAGCTTTAGAAGAAATGTAAAAGTAGGTCTCAGCCTCTTTCATGTTTATATACTGATCTATCTGCCTTTGTAACAAATTACACCTAAAACCAATGACATTTTATAAAAAAGTTTGAAAATTTAGATTGAGGATCAAGTTGCAGAGCTTCCAAGGTCAGCCGTTAATTGCATTGTGGGTCTGGGACGCTAAAAGTGAAAATTTTTGATGAACAAAATGATATAAAATGATCCAGAAAATATCTAGTAAAGTGCATTACCAATCGTGTAGTAAAGTGTGTAGACTTAAAAGATAGAATTATACACAAGATGAAATAATGAAGTCTGGTGCTTTAAAAATTTATAGCTCAGGAAAGCTGGAGAACAATAAATAGAGGATTAATTGGCTTCTTAAAGAGAAAAATTAAAATTTCCCCCAGAACAGTATCTTAATTGATGATGTACTCTGTGATGAACTTTAAAAGATCAAGGAAATTGGTCTACAGATATATAGTTTCATATGCAGTCAGCTCCTGCTTGTAGTGCACTAGAGTGTATCAGCAGTATTTTACCTTTAACCTTATTTTTGAGTTAAAACCCCTACACACCCACATTGATATATACCCACATAAATATTCAGAAAATGGATGACAAAACGAAAACAGCAGCCTTGGATTAAATCATCTGTATGAAGTATCCAAAAATATCCATCCTATATATCAGCATATAGCAATCACTTCCTTCTACATAGGCAGCTAGCCTTTACTATTTTCTATAAGCGATTCAACATATTTTGCAAGGGGCAACAATTTTAAAACCTTTGGGAACACTCTTAATTATTCATTAGCACCTATCAGTGGACCCAGAGTAAGGGTCAAGGGCAATGAACTGGTTATGAAAGGTCAACTGAGCAGAAAGTACAGTTGTTTTCAGAGTACTAAGGAAGCATACCACAAATAGCTCTGCATGACAAGAAATCCTATAGAAGCCTGCTATTTCAATTTACCCAAAAATGCATCCTTAATAGGTCAATTTAACCACAGGGGGTTAATCACAAGTTTAGCAGCAATGAACAGCCATCTTCCAATTTTTTAGTAATAAATATGAAGAATCAGGAGACATATTTCCAGAGCAATTATGGTGTTTAGCAGTACATGCCTACTTTCACAAACACGATATCATGATATCTTTCAATTTGTAGACATGTGCAGTGTCATTTCTAATTTAGTATTAAACCTGACATGCAGAGATCCATCAAGCACATCCTTTGATGATGACAACAGAATGTGTTAGCACTAAGGCATATCTCTGTTGCAATTTCAGTATACACTTAGAAGCAACATTTGTAACATACAGGCTAACTGTAACTTACTTCTATTTATGAAATATTTCAGAGTGGCAATTATAGTTTGTTTTCATAATTTTTTCACAACTTTAATAGTTTTTCAACTTTTCACACCTTCTGCCCCGCATGTGTACAGCAACTTTAAACTAACGAAAATTTATGCATGATCAAGGTCTTAAGTTGTGATTGGTTTATACAGTGTAGTGGAGGCTGCATGTCTAGTCTTGCATTGGTGCAGGATTTTGCTACCCAAACAAATTCGGAAAACTTCATTCAACAAGAATTGACAGAAAATTAATATTTCTCCTAAACCTGAAAGACTACTTTCATGTTTTAAATACCAATCAGGTCATGAAGGGAAAATGAGGTGCTGAAACAAACGTTTAATATCTGTCAAACTCTGAACGCCCTTTCAAGCTAAACTACAGTGTACCTGCAATCTGCAATATTTCTAGTACACCCTCTGTATCAGTAGCATCAAAGACCTATACTGTAAATTATATGATGGTGACATAATGCTAGCTTCATGCACAGATTTTCTCTTCCACTGTTCGATCAAGACTTGCCAGGGCATTTTCCATAGGTTAATGGGGTTGAACAATTACAAGTAGGAGGTAACCTTAAAGACTTGTAGTTAGTTAGATTGAGTTTTACAGCCCAGTTTCCAACCTATTGGCTCAAGTCAAGCCCACCAAGGGCTAACTGGCTTGTTTTCCCAACTCCATTGCTCATGTGGAGCATCTCGCACAACGGCAGTAGGTTCCTTTTTTAAAGTCTTTGGTATGACTCCACCTGGTATCCAACATGGGCCTTCCGTGTGGGACTTAAAGGCTTGTAGATTTCACATAGCTGTTCTTGTTTGTAACCAGGGCATATGAAGTTGGTGATGATGGTTACTGTAGCTGCAAACCAGTCCTTGATATTCCCACCCACTCACCCAGCATTCAAGAAAAACATGCCTCTCTCCACCCACCACAAATATGTCTAATGATCTAAAACACTAGCTAAAAATGTACTCTTTAAAGTAAAATGGAATAAAAATGAAAAATTTATGTCTGAAAATGGGGTAGATGACATGGGGGATAGGGTGACACACTTTCACTGCATCAGACAAATTACCCAGCATTCATATTTGGCTAGCTAAATACCTGCATATTTCATTTGATCTTTCCAAAAAAAGAAGTTTATTTCTCTGTGATTTTCATTAATTGTGAAAGCTTATAAAATCTACATACAATATGTTACTATAGAGCTCCTTTAGTGCTGCCCTTTCCACTATACTACACCCTGCCTTGGAACTTCCTCCCAGTGAAGCTTACATTTTGACCAGTTTAAACAGTCCCTTAAAATCTTTCTTTTCTGTTAATGTTTCAAACTTCTCTTCTTGGCACCTGTAGGGCACACTGCGCATTGTTTATCTTCAATGGATTGTGCTCTACATAAGACTACATTATCGTTATTATTTGCAGCATAACTCAAAGTATGACAGCACAATCGCCTAACATATCAAAATTTCAAATTTATCAAACCGACCCAAATTCCCAAATGATTTAAGCAGCAAGACAAATGTTAGCAAGAACCTAAATTTCAAAACTCAAGCTTTATTTCATTGTTTATAGCAAGGATAATGACCTCATCTGCGTAAATTAAAAATGAAAAGAAAATGAAAGCAACTTTATTTGGCCTGACATATTCACTTTCAAAGTGACAACATGACTAATAGAAAACACTTGGTTTTAATTGAAGCCAGCATAAAAAAAATTGAACCATCTAATAAATGGTTCAGGAAAAAATTTTTTTACAGTACAGTTAAAAGGGGGAAGGTAATAAACATTTCTTGATTCAATCTGATGATAACATGATAAAATACACAAGAGCACGCTAAATGGATACCATGCAAAACCCATAAATATGGCCGTTGGATCAAGATACACTTTAATTATTTTGTAACGCAGTTTCGACAGCTAGAAAATAAACATAAAGAAGGAAACAATTGCGTATACTTTCACAGGAGATAATTATGGATCTCATTAGCAGAAAGAGCATATAATTTATAGAAAGATGAGTTTTGAAATGAGATTGTAGAGGGAAATAAACTTGCAATTCAGAGATGAATCATAAGAGCTGGCAGGTGCCTTTAATGTTTTATGAGTTAATAACTTTGAAATGAAGAATTCAGAATTTTCATAACTTTGCAAAATAATCTCTATCTTGCTTTCCATTGTGACAAATGCATAGCCCATGATTACTTTTTAATGCAAGATCACTTTATGTGAAGAGATAATGAGCAAAATATGGTCCTCAAGATAATGTATTCATTTTGTATTATCACACATACTTATTTTCATTTTCAGGTTGTTTTTTTTTTGATATTTGATTTTTTTTTAGGTGTTAAGGGTATTCACCTGATACACTACTTTTTGAATCCTTTATGTTCATATATCACTCACATGAGGTAGCTCTACCACTCTAACATCCCACGATACTTTTTTGCATATTTTGGAGCACCCAGTTAGCTAGCTCAGAGATATCAGGGCCCACTTTCTAACCAATTGGTTTAAAACAGAAGGCAACCCTAGCTTTTTCTGCCAAAAGACTATCATTTTAATGTATGCTCTTTGCAAAAGAAGCACAAAGAAGTTTTTGAAATATTCATCTTAACCTTAAGTAGCTACTGGTCCGCAACATCGTTATTTGAAATTCACCAGTTCCCAGATGTATAATGGCGAAAGTAAGCCACATATCATATTTAAACAGATAATTTACCAATCCACATGAATTATCTATAATTACACATATACTACATAACACAACTTCTGAATTCCCCTTGAAAAAAGAGATAAAATTCCAAATGTATGAATAAAATTATTTTCACTATACATCAATAAAGTGAAATGAAAAGCAGGTTTTTAACAAGAGCATAAAAAAATGGTTTGCGTAATTGGCAACACCATGGTACCACTGTCTGTCACCATCCACTTTGCCTATACCCACTTACAGTTTGGGTAACCCTGATGAAAGGAAATGACTGTATGTAGACAACTGCAAACACATTCTCATGGCAGGGTGACCTCAACCAATATACAGTGAACTGCTGTGCAGGGTTCAGCGTGTGAACGGTATTTAATGTTACAACTTACGAGCAGGATGTATTCGAATTCTATGTCGTACATTCTCCCATTAAACTTGGAATATAGGACATGAACGTGTGTATAAAAAGATGGAATCACAGGGTCGAATTTAACCTCTTACTGCATCTTTGGTCGCTTGAGTATTCCGATAATAAAGTACGACAACAAGACAGAGTGGCAATTGGCGGGATCTCTTGTGAAGGTTCTAGTCTATAGCTAGTACACTTAGCACTTGTGCCAGTTTTGAAACTGATCAGAAACTGTATCAGTGTATGGTTTTGTCTATAGGGAGTGAGCTAACAGTATCTTGGGGAATTGCTTTTGAGAAAGGAATAGGCCCTATGCAGAATTTTTTTTTAACTGCCAATATTTGTTTAGTTGAGGCAAAGAAGAGAAGACTGAGTGAACTCAAAGACAAGGTAGGCAGTTTGCCATTTTTACTGTAGCGAAATAGCAAGCGCCAGTGTCATTAGGCCTATGTGAGGTACAGCTAACAATCTTTTGAGATTGCGAAAGCTGTCGGCGATGCTATCTAGTCCTCATAGACATAATTTTAAGGCTAGGGTGGGTATACACAGACTTCATTGTCCTTGGGAAGGCTCAGACCCTTTTCTATACATCCCTGCAGTTTGTGGAATAGTGTACATGCCATGTGCAATGAATGGGAAATCGTATAATTTACGACGTGGCTCATTTACGTCATACTGAAGTGCCCCTTTTTTTGAAAATCACAAAATGGCTATGAACATCGTGAGGGTTCATTAAAGAGAAAAATAATTGGAAAAGTCATAAAAATTTGGAACTATGATGATTCGATTAGCTTTTTTCCGAAAATATGTTAGAACTGTGGTCTCTACCAGCTGATAGGTGCAAAATCCATTGGTTGCCTTCTCCTTTAACCTTTCACAATTAGTGTTCATTTATACTAAAACAGCACCCTTTTCAGCCAAGAAGTTGCGAAACTACTTAGCAGAAACTTTTCAGGATGATGACATGATATTGCATTAGTGACTGTGAAAGTGCTAGTCAGCACTGCCAAATCCTTTTCTCAGTTGTGTCTCGCTGGCTTATTCCCCTACTCATTGCTTATCCTGTGCACCACGCACAAAGGCAGTAGGTCTGATTTTTTAAGGCTTTTGGTATGACCCCTCTAGGAGTCTAAACTCCAGACCACCTCGACATTGTGGAAAAAACATAATGTGGAACACAAGGGAACTTTTGGTATTTGATGGGAAATGTGACATAATGAAAGGAAATTTGATTAATTTTATACAAGAAAACATTTAAAAAATGTGGAAAATTTGAATATATTTTAAATAATCACTCTTGGCAGGCTAAAATGAATTTCTACATTTTATTAACTTTTCATTACCTTTGAATAATGACTATTGCCAGTTTTCTCCTGGTGACATCTCACATTAGCAATGCCTTATTCATTACTTTCATACTTGACAAGCTGCAATAGAACTTTCAACAAATTTTGTAAAATCCAATATGTTCTTCCCTTCACCATTTCATGACTTTATTCTGAAAAAATTTCATAGTTTTAGCATTTTAAATTTAAATGCATGCAAACATCTTGAATGAGCACTGTTAATTGAACAAGCTGCAAGTGTTTACATATGTGCCAACAGCATGGTCAAGTGATTAGAGCATCTGCCTTGTAGCCTGGAGGCGTAGAGCCTGACTCCTTGCCAGGTTATACTGAAGATTTTAAAAATGAAACCTACTGCTATTGTGCTTGGTGCTCAGCATTAGCAATGGAGTAGGGGAATTAAAACAAACCATTGAGCCACAACAGAAGAAAAAGAGCAGTGGGGTCAGCCAGACTTTAAATCAATTGGGCTGTAATATCTCATCTAACTAACTATATAAATGTATATGTATTGGCTGATTCAAAATATCTCATTTAAAGGCCCAGTTCTCTCACCCCAAACAGTACCAATTCTCCGAACTTTCTTACTGAAGCCCCTCCCACAATTGTCTGAAATTCATCCTCATCCAAAGATAATCTCAGTTTATTGCTTCAGGGTGAGTATAGAAAACTCAGTTTATGTAATCAAAACACTCTCGGTACAGTTCATGCTGTGTAATATATGCTTTGGCAAACTGCACTGTTTGAATTAGCTGTCAATCCAAGAGCTGAGCCAATTGAGAATTTCAGTACCCGAGTACCAAAGTTGTAGTTTGAGGTGAGAGGTTTGGCCCTTTAAAGTGACTGTCTCTTTAAACAATCCAACCATAGTTATAAATCTTTGATAATCTGCATGTCCTAAACATCCCATTTATAAAAAAAATTTGTTCATAAGTGAGTAATTAACAATTCAAAATATTTTAAAATTTCTGACTTGACACTTTTTCAATCCAGGATACAAAAAATTCAAAATTTGTACCTTACCCTTAACTAATAAACGGAAAACTTGACTAATTATGCTAACAATAAGATATGTCTTAGGGTAGTGCTCTTAATACCTTTGGTACATTATTAAGTTTAACTAAATGTCTCTTTAAATATATTCTAGTTTACATAGAGACCTTCACATTTTCACTGACATACCTCCCTTTTTTTCGGAAAATGCCATAGTTTGTAAAAGTACAAATTGCAGAATCTGATTACAGTAGCTCTACAAACCCACAAACACTTTACCCATATGCGATCAGATTTGAATGTTTATACACCAATCATTTCTCTGTTGTTCACTCTGTTAAATCTTTCAACGAATGACATCATGCCCAGGGCATTATCGTCTATTCTGGGTAAGCTGGAGCAGATTTATCAGATGAAAACCAGTGCTGACAGCTGTCGACTGTGTCCCAGACCAGAAAGCTGAGTCATGTCACAGGGGCAGCTGCTGTTTAATGAGGGTATCAGGAACTCAAATCACTGAAGCACTCACTCTCCGTGAAATAGAAGTAAGATTGCAGCACCAAAATGCTCCCAAACGAATGATTACATGTAAAGGAAAATTAGGAAAACATGCTCCCACATGTACAACAGTGGGAGACAGAAGAGACAAAACTGATTTTTCATTACTTGTTTCAGTCATCATGATGACAAGCTAAGCAGCAAATTATTCCTAAAGAATTGTTCATTTTTTTGGAACAAAAAAGGGACATGCAAAATTCCAGAAAGGGGAATTTGCAACTGCATGGGGAAATTTAAAACATTCTCTCTCTCAGGCTGGTTTTCAACTAGCATTCATGAGGTACACTGTGGGTGGGGGATGGAAATGGGGCAAAAACATTTTTAAGAGTCAAATTTGGAAAAAAATCTCTGAGATGAAGTCAGCAAAATTAAGCAAACAAAAGATTCCATGATGGTTTTACAATTAATTAAAAATTTAAAAGCCAAAAAAAATGTTTGTGGTTATATTTAACAAAAATGTAAATACTTCTGAACTTGCTTCAGAGAATTTGAAAACCTACACATAAAAGTGTGTTTTAATAAACTAAAATTGGACTTTTATTGAGAACACTTAGAAAATTTTGTGTTTCCATTAAATATTTTTTGGCATGGGCTTTACAAGAGCAAAATCAAATAGATTCTGACTGTTGCTATAGGTTCAACATTTTTTTTTACCAAAACTATTCTTATTTCTCTCAAAATTGCAATGTTTTGTAAGTTCCATTGAAATGAAAGTGAGGTGGATGTTCTTGGATGTATGTAAAAGTAAACAAAATTTTATGAAACAGCCACAACCCCCCCCCCCCCCCATCAAAATTAATTCCAGGTTGATGCTGAAAATTTTATTGGTTAGTTCCTAATTAAAAACCAATACATCAGGAAAACCATAATCTAAGATGCAAATTTATGACATCCAAACATGGACTTAACAAATGTGTCTTTATTTTCTCGTTTTCATTTAAGTGATACTTTACTTGTAGCATTGGTATGCCACGAGGGAATTTTATTTGGGGAGTTCAACTTGGCTTTTTGAAAAGAAAAGATCGCATCACTTGCCAAAGTACTGTCTTGTTGATTTTTTGTTACTGCTTTTGTACATTGCTTCGTTTTTTTGTTATGCTAGGGAGTCCATATTCCAAACCCAACAGGGTTTTCCGTGTACTTCCCTTCACGTCATGCATATATGCCTCTATTAAGTTTCATCTAATGTTTGTAATTATTTTCTTTTGATGTATGAAGTGATAAATCAAACCGATGAAATGAATGAAACTGTACCATCTGACTAGTAATGTAATTAAGAGATAATCAAGACAGGGTTTACTACAGAAATGCTGACAACTTTGCCCTGTGTACAACTTTACATAATTATTCTCTGAATTGACAATGTGCTACTTCAGAAACCTTCAAAGTTGGAAGAAGTGCATCATGAGAATGGTGTAAAATATGGAAATAATTTCAGCATATTTTACAAAATTTTCTGCCAAGTTAAACATCCCTTTTGGGTGACATGTCACCATATCTTAAAAGGTAAAGAGCAGTAGGAAATGGTGATATTTAGCTGTTGCTTCAAAGTAAGTTTGGAAGGATTGCTCTTGCCCTTTAAGGCACTTTTTAAATTCCACTTTTTAACCATAACCTCTCTCCTGCCTCACCCAGGTCAGCTACAAAGAGTGACAAAATGGCAAACTGAATTGATCACTCACCCCGAGCATATCTTTTAGAAAGTGATGGTCTTGCATGAACCTTGAGAACACCAAAATTTAAAGTGTACCTCAAGTCAAAAAATTCAAAAATTAATATTGGAGAGCATGAAGAAGTAATTCTAACAGTCCTATCCCATCTTCACAGGACATTCCTGAGCTGAGATATAAAATGTTAAAGTTTATACACTCAAATTAAAGTACGTGGTACATTCCACAATAATTTGCAAAGTCATTGTTGTACTACTCAAATTAAATTGTGTATCATTCTGGTTTTTCTGAAGTTACCAAGGTATGATAGTACTATTAATCCTGTGGGGTGATGTGCAACATGCTATGCCAGTAAACAGGAACTGTTCAAGCTTATAATTTTTAATTTTAAAGGTCAAGAGAAGTCCCCCAAACTTATTTTGAAGCAATGGCCAAACGTCACAATTATCTTCTTACTTCCTTTCAAACTATCTTTGATTATATTTTAAGACTTCACTATTGCATATTTAGGGTGAACCAAGCAGTACATTTCACATTTGAAGGGAAACAATGTTGTCACATGACTCTTAACAGCCAATCATGAAACAGGACAGTCTACTATACACTTCTTCAAGTTGGGGTGACTGTTCTTGCCCTTGAAAGGGAAACCAAGCAGGTTGTGTGAGTTGAACAACAAGAAAGTCACAAATTAGTGTGCAATGGGCCAATCTGTTTTACGTGAACAAACTTCAACATTTTATATCTCAGCTCAGGGATGTCCTTTGAAGATCAGAGTTGGACTGTTAAAATTCACTTTTCATGCCCTTAAATACATAGTTTTGAATTTTTTGACTTGAGGTACACTTTAATAGAGACAGCCCTGAAACTAACATGGGATCCTTAAGAGAGAGGCAATAAAAAAGTGACCAAAAGCAAAGACCTAAAAACTAATGTACAAGTCACAAGCAGGTAGGCTCCCCAAATGCTACAAAATACAGCAGCAAGGGGATATGAAGCTTACATTTGGTATGCTATATAAGGCTTGACTTGGGCATAAAACCTGTGCAACTTTGCCCACACTCTGTGATATCATACCATTGTGAGAGTCTACAAATGCTGTGCAAAGGCCTGCATGACCCCACGCAGTTGCCTTGACAAGCTTTCCGTGACAAGCTTTCCGTGAATAATTCTTAAGACAAGTTGTGATAAGAATGTTTCATCATCAAAACATAGTTCAGATGAGGTTTCACTTTGATTGACATAAGTTTAAACAATACCATCACTATCATTGGTCAACCTTTGACATCTTGTGCAGTCAGTGGTGTAAATGGCTGCTTACAGAATTATATACTTCAAAACTGTTCATTCATGGGGACTTGCTTGAATTTTCCGTAGAAGGAATAGTTACAAGTTTGCTCCACTGGTACATAACACAGATTCTTATCGGGCTTTTCTAAACTAGCTGCACAGACATGCAAAATCACTGTTTATACTAGAGTAAAAAAGTTCAGACAGACAGTTGCATGAGGATTTATGGTTCAGTTTTTAACCCTTTAGTTTTAGTCAGCTGGCCAAAGCCTTTTTCAAACAGTGGCTCATTGACTTGAAGTCCTTTTCAAAGTTTACTCCATTACTTATGCTGAGCACAAGCACAACGGCCAGTAGGTTCCCTTTAGTCTTTGGTATGACCTGGCCAGAAGTCACATTCCAGACCTGCCTAGGTCATACTGATGACTTTACAAATGGAGCCTACCGCCAGAGAGATAAGAACTCCATGCCTGAGATGAGAGTATTCCCAAAACTACCTGGTTTGGGAATTAATCTTCCAGCCCTGATACTTATCTTCTTATGTAATTCCCTTGCACTTACCTGCAACTTACTCTGGTAAACAAATAGCACCAGGAGAGAGAGAGTGCCCTTGCTCCCCACACGAGCAAGGATGCCCTTTATCATCCTCTTCTTGCTTACCATCTGCTGACTCAGGAAATGAACATCAACAATATGCAATGTGTTCTGTAATTTCTGTACTAATGCGTATGGGACACTTTTTGACCGCACACTATAAAATGCATAGCAGAAGACTCAATGGTGAAAAATGGCCTTGTGCAATTTCCATTCCCACAGGCCTTTGGAAATTTGCACTAAATCTAGTTTTTTTTATTTTTAAAAGAAAATTTTCTTTTATAGGAAAAGGAAGCTTGTCTTTTTAAAACTGAAAGGGCTAAGGTAGTCTCCCCCAAATTACTGTTTGAAACAACTGCTAAATTTCACAATTTCCTTCTATTTTCCTTTCGAGGTTTGTTTCCATGATATTTAAGGACTTAAATATTGCAGACTGAAGTCAAACCAAGCAGTTACTTATAGTGAATTGTGCAACTGAGAAGGAAAAACAGTCACATGATCTCAAGTACCATTTATGAAAGAGGATAGGATACTGCAATAAATAGTAATACAAGACTTGCATGACTGTATTTTGCCTTTAAAATGGGGGAAAAATACACGTTTTGCTGTCTAGGAATTTGCTACCCTTTAAAGTTAGATTATATACCCAGGGCACCAAAATCCAGGGTCTAAATGACTAACGGTTCATTCTTCCTACCATTTCAAACTCTTTGACCATGCCAGTTGGAGTTCTCCTGTGGTGAGCATAAACAAAACCAAGTTACACCCACTTTTATTCACAACAAATGAACACCTATGATCTGTTAAAACAGATGCAAGGAACATTCACTGCCTATAAAAGGAATGCCTCTGGCAGACAGGAGATGAAGGAACTGGGAGCAACAAAATTATGAAGCGATTTTCCCAGTTGACTTGAGTTTAACAGATTTTATGGGGGAAACAAAATACCTGCTATAAAACTTTGACTAACAGTGGCCTCAATTTTAATAAATTAATGCAAGTTATTATCGAAAAACTTTCCACAGAACACTTGAAATTTGAGTAAGAAGCCTCCAGAGATTGCTTTCTCTTTTTTGCTTGAAGAGGAATTAAATGCGTTTCACTTTTAAGAATTATTCCTTCCACATTCATAACATTTAAGGCACATTTCATTAAATGTCACATGGAAATGCCAGCTAAGCTTGAACAAAATGGATCATAAAATGAGAATTATTTTTATAAATTTCAAGGAAAAACTTCCACTACATTTTCTACTGGTTCCTTGATGTGGTTTTGATGGTTTTTTTCAAGTGTTCACTCTTTGTAGTGAAGACTTTAAATAGAACATTGAAAAACATATGCATGCTTGAAATCCCTCCAAACTAAAATCTCCAAAGCAATTACCTGAGACAATTCCTTTCTAATGGAAATAAATAATGCAATGTTCAATGTGAAACACTGTAGGCTTTACTGCATTGGCTGACGTAAATTAAAATGATCATCCCGATGGGATAGCACCTGTATGTATGCCTGTCAACATGCCACATGACCAAACTCTTGCATTGTCTCAGTATTTGACCGATTAGCTGGAAATCTGGGATGGGATGTATGGGTGCATTTTATGGACAATCAAATAAATTCCGTCACTGGACAAGAAAAAACTCTTACACATAGCTTTTAGTGTATATAAATGAATAATGAAGTAGTCTTTTCATCTCGATTGAGGCATTGTTTCTTCCTTATAAACTCTGATTACAGAATCTTTTCATTCTAAGCTTGTTATTGAAGAGTGATGTACTATTCTTCTTCATTTCAGGAATACTTTCAATGTTGTTTGTCACAAAGATAGCTTGTACATGTATAACCATATCCATAGCATGATAAGTTTTGGCCAAACTTTCAAGAGGAAATGGGGATTTAGATGAGGACCAAAATAGACCCCATGTTTCCTCATAAGGGAACTGTCATTTGTATTGTCTCCATTAGCCACAGCTACCAGTTCATAGGCAGCTTTGTTATCTGGTATTGATATACATAATAGCCTGCAAGTACCAAAGGCATGAAAACATTGAAATACTGTATACTAGTCATAGATTCCCAACACAACAACAGCAAAAAAAAATGCTTCCAAGACCAGAGAACGATGCAGTCCATTGACGGCCACCCTGGTGTGGTAACAACCACAAAGGAGAAGAAAAGAAAGAAAAAAGAAAAACAAGCACCCTACATTTCTAGGTAACTTCACTGAATTACAGCAAAATCACTGCAAGGATCCATCATCCTTTGCTCATAGAGTGCAAGGGAGTGAAGTTATATATTTCATTGCAGGGAGCATATCAACCACTGCTAGGGAAAGGTGACGGGACTCACCAGGTTGTTACACCCATGCTTCTCATTCCTGCTTCACTTCTCCCCCCCCCCCCCTCAAAAAAAAAAGTCTCCATCAACTCCCCATCTTGGCACTATCACTTCCTCAGCAGGACCTTATGTAAAATGACACCACAAATTACATAAAAGCAGTAGTAATAAAGCACTTGAGCAAGGTCCATAGGCAATGTCAGTCAATAGAGGGATGTATGGCCAAATACAGTTAACAACACAAACAGTTAACATGTCCTCTCTGAACCAATATTGTCACTGGAAGGCCCATCAAGCTAATTAATGCATTATACATCAAAGTCTATCATGATGAAAAGGTGGGCAATTATTACAGAGATAACCACTGCAACCTTCTAGCATTCATTATTCCTCCACATAGTCCTCAATTTCCCCCAAAATTTGGTTTAAAGGGACAATCCTCTCATCCCAAACTACACTTCTAGTATAGGGTAAGAAACTCTCAATTGGCTCAGCTTTCTGATTGACTGCTAATTCAAACAATGCAGAATACCAAAACTTATCTTACATAGCATGAACTGTTCTGACAGTGTTTTGATTATACACATTGAGCTTTCTATATTCACCCTGAAGCAATAAAATGAGATTGTGTCTGGGGAAGGGTGAATTTCAAACAATTGTGGGAAGGGCTTAATTAAGAAGGTTAGGAGAATTGGTACTGTTTGAGATGAGAAAATTGTGCCTTTAATTATAACTTTCATGTCTGACAATATCACACAGTGTGACTTGGGGTGCTTGAGAGGCTTCATGGAACTGTGTAAAGTGAGTGGTTCAGCTAGAGATTTTGGTCAAAGGGTGGCTAAAACAGCATGCAATGTGTTAAAGCAGACTGTCAAAATCCTGAATATGAGGAAAACTAGCCGGATGCTCAACATATAGCACCTTCTATGGTTGATCAAGTCAAGTGAGAATAATTCCCTCATCCCACTGACTGTACTGCCCATCAGCTGACTATACTGCAACAATGGCAGATGTGAGCTACAAAGCCTTGTTATGTAGCCACTGTATAGCTTCCTGAAGAGGGGTCCAATGGCCCTATCTGCAATTCCATGGTCTACTTGGCCAGGGAGATCTTACCTTAATGCACAATTAATGAAGCAAAAATACCCTGAAAAGGTCTCAAAATCTAGGATTTTGTAGCTTTAGGTACGTTAGCGTAATGAAGGGCATCTGTAAGCAATTTTGGTCAGTAAGGGTGCAGTCACCCCCTGAAGCATCAGCCCCCCATCAATGTATGACGGGTTTCTCATTGGTAGATTTTGTAGAGAAGGTGACAGACAATGACTAACATCATACCGAGGGTTTAAGGGGTATATCATTCAATAGTAATGCATATAATGACAACAAACTCACCTGAATCTGAAATTTCATCCCAAAATGGAGAATCGAATTCATAGTCACCATTCAAAATTTGTTCAAAGAGTTTAGAGTCATTTTCATCATAAAATGGTGGATACCCACATAATCTATGAAAGAGAAAAGACAAGATAAAATTTTGATGAAGAATTATTAATCTGGAAGAAGACCCCAAAAATGAAAACATTCCAACTTAATTAATGGGATATGTTGTGCATAACACGCTCCAACAAATAGTACAAAGACAATGGCTCAGATACTTTCTAACAATTCAGTCTTCATCATAAACCCCAGCAATAGCTACATCTCTTCAAAATACCAGAAGAAGAGCCATGGACATTGCATCATTTGAACTGTTGAAAGTTTGGGTGAAGAAATTATTCTTGAGAAACAAACAGCTGAATTTCTATCAGTGGGAAACTCATTCCTTGGAAAGAATGCTACCATAATACCTTATTTTTGATAATCTATCACTCTGTGTCAATAAAAATTAGATTTAAAAGGATGAATTTTCCTTGCAAAACAAATGCAGTATTTCCCTTTAAAGCATTCATGAAGCTACAGTATGACTTGAAGATGTCGTTGCAAGCGCATGCTTTTACTATTCCTTTGAAATTGCTAGTATGTCAGTAAATTAATACTAGTTTAGACACATAAAAATTAGTAAGTTTGCTTCTCCTTTTCATATTTTACACATTCTGCAGCTAACCAAAGAATGCAGCATTAAAGTGACCAATATGCGTACTACTTAAGTTTATATATATTTAGTCTTTCACAATAGAGACAGCATGGATAAGGTAAAAAAAAAAAGGATCATGGGATGAGCTGAGAGAATTGAATCCCTTAAAATTACTCCATAATTCACTACACAGACAATGATTCTCTTCTCCTGCTTTAGAGAATCTAAAGAGGATCAGCTTAAATTCAAATTTGAGTAAGGACCCCATCTAGTATGTGGTCAGCTGGATGGTCTGAAAACTCTCCATAAAGATTCCTTTGCCAACCTAACTGGTTACCCTAGACTAGCCATTATACCAATTTTCCCCAACAGATATATTTCCTCCTTCATATATGACATCTGGAGCATAGAGCATTCCAATCATTTCTTGTGCTGATTAAATAATCCTCTGAGATGTTTTGCTGATTAAACACAATGAATTCTTCACACTTACAGTAGTTCTATCCAGGGATTTACAGATTAAGATACCCACATGCATTGTACACAAAGGAGTATTTCATAACCATGCCCCCAAACATTCTTTTTGTGTTATTTTATAAGCTGATGATCCTTCAAAATTTTTTCATAGCCAGCACATGGTCTTTAACTTTTCATTGTTATAGCAAATCTTACAGCCAGATAATGTTTACAGAAGTGGGGGGGGGGGGGGGGGAGGATCATTTCCAGGAAGAAGGATAAAATTTTTTAATGTAAATTAGTCCAACTTACATAATACAAATTAGCTGAGGTAGTTTCTTTCAATTTTCTTGGAAACATCATACCCTGCTCCCCTCCTTTGACTTATGGTAAAGCTTCTCTTACTTATTAAATAACACACACTAAAACTAAACTGGTCAGAATGATAGCAATGAGTGATATATGAGACATCAGTTTGATAATTGATTACCTTGCTATTTTATTTCCAGAACTTTTAGACAGTACCATCAGCATATCTTTCAAATAAAAACATGAATTAGGCCCCCTATATGCAAGAAGAACAACCACCATCATGATGAAAACATCAGTCTGCATTATAAAATATTTAAGTACCTGTATTCCACAGCATTATGTAATCACTCCTGTGTTTGATTCTTGCAAACAGAAAAACATCAGTTTTTTAGGTGAACAAATTTCTAAAGTTCTAACTTCAGCATCTATTTTCACAAAAAAGTTTAATACATCTACACAGTTACAGAATACATAAATCACAGTTTTTACTTTCTACAGCTAATACTGTGTAAGTTTTCAGGGATGAAAGTAAGTCTGGAAAACACAGGCAAAATGAAAAATTTGGCTGTAGGACTATCTTACATCATGGGACATTTCTGATCTGTACCACTCCTCTCTCTCAAGGCCTGACAGCCATGGCTGTTGGTGCTGTCAGTTAAGTTTGAGCTATGCATTTCCTTTTTAACAATATAGCATACTGATGCTATTTTGTATCTAATTGTGACAACTTATAAAAATCAATTTGCAATTGAAATCAGAAAGCCCAAAGGCTTTCATAATGATTCTATGCCAAAAGCAAATAAAAGGGGCATCAATCTTTGCATTCAATCTTAGTCATTTTTTCCATCATGCTCAGGACCTAGGCTAGAACTCTGCCTAAAGTAGGTTAATTACTTACATAACACAATTTGTTTATTTCTTACCTAAGAAAACACCCCAAAAGTAAATTCTATATTCATCCAAAGAAAACCACTTCAGCCAAGAAAATCTTGTAAATCTCTTGAGGGAATGCTCCAAGAAACAAAATATCATTTTAAAAGTTTAACAAGAAATTGTCCAAATACGTTATGCAACTAGACCATCTTTCACAGAGCAAATAATTATACCGCATGCTTAGACGTCTTTCTTTCTCAATTTTACAAAGAAAATGTATACCATTAATTCATTTCTGTATTTGTTTTTCTTCTGGCCGAAATATGCACCTAATAGGACTTGCTTTTAGGGATTGGCTGAGTCCCTGCATTGTCTTTGGTTATTGCTATTTGGAGGTTATATTGCTGAAGCAACAATTTTTTCAAGTTATAATCTTTCTTTATGTGAAAAATTTTCAAAGACACCATTTTGGGAACCCACTTTCCATTTTTTTTTATGATTATTAATTTTACCCAAAGGTTCTTTCTTTATTTTGTTTACATTAATGCACAGATTGTTCTGGCTCTACCTTGTGCACATGAAGGCAAAACAAGTAAGATATTAGCAATAGAGTCCATTAAAAGACAGACCCTCATTGCCTAGGTATTTGTTTGTGGGAACAGTTGGCATAGTCAAGATTTTTCATTTGAGTAGTCAACCACATGGGCTGATTGCCATCATAGGGAAGTGGTCTCAAGGCAGGGAGTGTCTTCTCCCCTTTCAAGAATTTTTGAATATTTAAGTAACATCAGATGCACTCTTATGCAACATTGAGCATCATTTAAATTTTGGTCTATTACAAAAAAAAAAGGATATATTTTCAAAGACTAATTGGGGCAGCATGGCTGACAGTGGCCTCACTCTGGAAACACACCAATGGGGACACCAACATTCACAATTGACAATTTATCTTCAATATAGTCAAATAATTCCTCAAAAAGAGATACTAATACAACACAGCTAAGCATAGAAAGAGGTAAAGAGAAACACCAAGACCCTGTGTGCTGGGGGTCCATTTTACACAAAGGGTTGTGACTTGATATTAAGTTTGGTTTGAATATGAATGTTGCATTTAGAACCAACAAAAGGTTCATCATAACTCTTACGTTCAGCCTTTCAGGATATCCCATTTTTGAAGCAATGAGCTGCCTTGTATATCACAAGAAGCTTAAAGGGGCAAACAGAGTTTGACAGAGTATATTAAGTTTTTTTCCATTACCTTGTTTTCCTTTCTGAAAATACAGTACAAATACTGAAGAGGTCTTTCGGGTTAGACACTCAATATAAAACTTTTAGTGTTAAAGGCCCAATTCTTTCACCCCAAACAGTACCAATGCTCGTAACTTTCTTACTTAAGCTCCTCCCACAATTGCCTGAAACTCACCCACACCCACACACAATCTCAGTTTATATTGCTTTGGGATGAGTATAGAAAAGCTTAATGTGTATAGTCAAAACACTAGACCATTCTCAGTACAGTTCATGCTGTGTACAATATATGCTTTGGTACTCTGCATTGTTTGAATTAGCAGTCAATCAAACAGCTGAGCCAGTTGAGAGTTTCTGTTACCCCCTCCAGTAAGTGTATTCTGGGGTTAGCGGATTGGCCCTTTAATTAATGTTTAGTGAAAATTTCTAAATATTTGTCGGGTGAAAGGATTTCCCCATATATGTAAGATTAGAGAGCCTCTACTACACTGAAACTAACCAAGATGTAAGAACATGCATGATCACAGATCATTTTCATTAGTTCAAAATCAATAAACAAACGTGTTACAGAATTAAAGTCGAGAAAAAATTATGTACACAAAACTCTGACTGCCCCTTTAAGGCAGTTTTGGAAGGGTGAGTTGTAACTTAGTTATGAGAATTGGAATTGTCTGCGATGAGATGAAACTAACTTTAACATTGAAAACATTTACACTGACATGAATCTCACGTAACATGAGTTACGACAAGGTATGCGACATAGCAAACATAATGCAGGTGTAACACTTCAAGACTGACAGGAGCAAACTGGATAAACCAAGCATTCCGTCATCACACAATGAGATAGCTTACATTTGCGATAATATTTATGCGCTGCTAATTACAGTGCCACATGAAAATAGCTACATGTACCACAAATTTTGTTTCCTCTGTTGCTGCTTAATAAGACCAAATCCTTTCACTAGCCAGCTCCGTTTATATTTATGTGTGACAATTTGGTGCCACATGAAAATAGTTCTCATGCAACATAACATGGGGATACTAGCAGTGAATTCCTTTACATTAATTCCTTCACATAAGACATTGCTAAGAGACTTTTCAAACTTGCAGCAGTGTTGACTAAAGCACTCTGTAGAATGTGCAGCTATGTAAGGGGAGTTCTATGCAACACAGCTGTTAATGCAAGTTAAGACCAATTTTTGGTATTCATATATATTTATGTACATGTATATTTAAGTACAATATGCCAATATGTTGCCCATACGACAAAAGTCCGTATAAGGCTACCAGGAGGTAATTCCTCTTATACTGTAGCAATTTCACAAATGGATAAATTGTGTTTAAAATGCTCCAATATTGCATATAAAGGAAAAAGCTCCAGTCATTATCAAAACATTCGGTCCCATTAATAAACCCCAGCAATAGCTTCATCTCCTGAAAATGTTATGCTTTAGGAAGAGTTATGGAAGTTTCATCTTTTGAAAAGTTGAAAGTTTGGGTGATCAAATTATTCTTAAGCAACAAACAACTGAATTTCTATCTGAGGGAAACTTATTTCCTGAAAGGAAGGCAACAATACTGCCTTATCTTTGATGATTTATCACTCTCTGCGAATAAATATTGGTTTTAAAAGGATGAAATTTCCTTGTATTTAAAAAAAAATGCAACATTTTCCTTTACCAGAGGGCATTAATATCTATGATAACTTTCAAACATGGCGGTGTTGCACTCTCGGGACAATTGAGCCACAAAAGCAGTGCTCTTTAAAATTCCCAAGGTTAAGTAAAGCTTGTAGCAACACTAGTTGCTCATTTAGTTAATTGCTCCCTGGGCATTTACAAGTGTTTGCATTTTTCTCATAAATCTATGCTGGTTGATAATGAGCCATATTTACTTATGCTGTATTATCATTCAAATAGAAGATTAAGAATAATTTACTTTCTTCAAACCTTAACAAGTAGCTTTGAATGAAGGACAATTTGGACTTCATAAAGTGACTCTCTGGTGGATATACTGTGGACTTTTGACCATTAATTATCTTTCCATAATATATCCTTTAGCTCAGATAGTCAGTTTCAGGATATCACATCCCTACTCATAGACAAATGCGATCAGGGATTGTGTTCAGTGACTGTAGGCAGCCATTACAGGGGTCCATTAGCCTTAAATCTTCTTTCATTGTCTAAACATAATTTCAAACCCTCATATACAGTGAAAGTGAGGGAATCAAGAGGTATTTCAATGTACAACCATCCATGGCACAAGAAAGCAAGGATATTAAAATATTGATGGTGAAAGAAACCAGCTAAGGCCGACAGAAACCAGACCATCACTTGGCTTTCCAGATTCTTCTATAATCGTTTGGTTCAATTTGGCTGCACCAAGTGCCTTTTTTCCAGTTGTGGGGTATCGAATTGTTTTCCCTGCTCCATTTTTTTACATGGAGCATTGTGCATTATGGTAGTAAGGTCCATTTTTTCAACTCCTTGGCGTGACTCGACCTGCAAATAGAACCTGGATCTCCTGTGTGAATTAGTTAAATGGAGTTTTGTGGCCCAGCTTCTAACCAATAAATTAATTTTGGCTGGCTAAGGCCTTTTTCCATTTGTGGCTCACTGGCATGTTTTCCCTACTCCATTACTTATGCAGGCTGAGCACCAAGCACAATGGCAGTAGGTTCCATTGATATGCTTGGTGTGTGAGATGTTGCACAACTAAACAAAACATGGTCTGTTTAGTTCAGCAGTTGAAAGCAAGGTACAAGAAAATTAAACCGGTGGTTTATTATTTTGGAATAAGAATTACTAAATAGAGGACTATTTTAATGGCATTCCACTCTCGTAGAATTCATTTTTTTTTTGGCAACAAGTCTTAGCAAAATACACTAAAAGGACCAATCATTTCAGGAAGAGTCCCACAATCAATGAAATTTTAATCATACTGCATTAAACAAATTCAGAATACTTACAAAATGTATGAAATGACCCCAAGAGACCACACATCTACTGCTTTGCCATAGGGCTTCTGTGCTAAGACCTCTGGTGCTACATAACCGGGAGTCCCACAGGCAGTTGACATGTCCCCAGAACCTTCCATTTTTGAAAGACCGAAATCACTGATCATAATCTTTGAGTTTTCATCTTTGCAATAAAAGAGCAAATTTTCAGGCTGTTGTGAAAGACGAGATCAATAATTCATTAAATCAAATGCATCTAAAAGGGAAAAAAAAGAGAACTAAATCCCCAACAATAGCCCTCCAGAAAATCTTCAATATTTGCATTAAGTACTGTAAATTATTCCTTTACTTAACTTTGCATAAAAAAAGGAAAAAAGAAAATTGAGAGAAGAATTTGATTCTCATTGTCAGCAGACCTTGAGCTGGGGAGAACCTATAGGATTTCAGCAGGAAAAAAGAGCTTCCATGGGCCTTATAGTGACTGATGACGTCAAAAGCTTGTGAATAGTTTACTAGGGATTCATTTGGTTAACTTGTTTGTAGGTACTGGTTTTAAGCTCTTAAAACCACCTGCTATTATTGGACTTGCATAACTTACAACTTTTACATCAAATGATCTGGCCTTTGAAAGATTAAAAAACAGCATAATGAATACCTACAAAAGACTTTTATTTTGAAATCAGTTCAAAGATGAAATATTTGCACATAAGCATTAATACATTGAAAGCAACACAATAAGGGTTTATATTGGAAAAGTGAAAAATCATCGGAAATTTTTCCTTGAAAATAGTTCAAAACAAAACAAGTTGCATTTACAGTTCAAATTTTAAAAGCCAAGTAACAAGATCACCTCTCTACAAAGAAAAGCTCCCTCTATTTTGGATACTGATTTAACATTTTAACTGGCATCTTCAAATTCATAACTACAAAAACAAGCTTCTTCAAACAAAACCAGCCATCGACAACAAAATTGTATTTGCCCTTTATGGCCTACTATAACAATGTGTCCCTGAAGTGTTTCTATTTATTCACCCATCCGTTCAATGAGTTTCTAGTTGCACGAGTTTACACCATGCGAATTCCCTCTTAATTCTAGCCTTCCTTGCATTTCTGAACGATTTGCAGACGAGTTTTACACTTAGCACATGACCTATTTCACACGTCAACCGGACAGGTTGAGTTGCTGAGTCTTGCTTGCAATGCAGCATGAAATTAGAGCATGTGCCTTGATGCATGTGACTTTGGAAGGCCCATAAAACTTTATTGCACATATATTAAGTTTACACACATTGCACATTTGTCTCATCTGTTCAACTTAAGTAAATGATACAACGGAAAATCCAACCTATGATATAAACGACCCTTTAAAAATTAGTTTCAAATAAAAATACAGAGATTAACTAATGACTAAAGCAGTTTAACATTTAAAAAGTGAAAGTGAGACAGCTGCTGGTTTTTTCATTTCATTAAAATGTGTATGCTAGGGTGGATGGGTAGAAATTCACATATCTGTATATTTCAACAAATGAAATTTAATATTATACAAAAAAAAAACATGTCAATCATCTACTGTATGCCTAACCTTAAGTTTGGAAATATAAATTATTGAAGAGCAACATTATGTAAGTAAAACAGCTGCTCCTCCCACATAGTTGGCTTCATGGATATGTTTTGCTGTACGTGTCACAAAATCTCTATGTGTGTAAGGCTCTGAGAGTTCCTGTGGTGCTAAGACCCACATTCTTTCTTTACAAAAATTTCAACAAACTCATCCTTTCTGCCCAATCATTTCTAAAAAGATATTAAAGCCCCATATATATAGGTAAACAGATCGGAATAATAAAAAGTGCTAAAATTTGGGAGACAGCTCCACAATGTTTTGGGTATGTACCCTTTATCAGGAGGCAAAATAGTAACTGATCACAAAATGATATTCACAAGAAACAACAAACGCGATACACCTCAACTGTCGCGCTTACGGAGGCCATGCACTTAAACCACCACATTGATACTAAATGCAATGTTAATGCTCAGAAGGATAATGGCCCAATCCCCCTGTGGGCTGGGGGTTGTAGAATACGCCCAAAGTATTCCCCACCTGTCATAAGAGGCGACTGAACTGGAGGACTTGTACAGTATTTGAACACTATATAATACGTTCATGTTGGTGTGTTGTTAAATCAATTATCTTACTTACTAACCAACTGGTGGTTACCATGATGAACAGTCAATTGTTAAAGATGCATCCAAGAGGTAATTCATTTCCATGTGAGCATAAATAAGTTCATCATATGGAGATGGTAAGTCAATCTTGCCCATTTCAAAATGTAAAAGAAAGTTTTTCTCTATTTTTGCCACCGATATCTTTCTGCATTTTATGTAGCCCAGTCTGAGAAGGCATCAAAAAAAAGGTACGTAAGTTCTTTGTACTCATGATAGCAACATTGTGGGGGAGAGTGTAAAACTGATTCTTGTAAATTTCAAAATGAACTAAAAGAAGTTGTTTTCTTTTTTTTCTACGCCCAAAACTATCGGTACGCCTTTATTTTAGAATGATCTCACACCCCAGGGAAAGCACCTTTTGCATATTAATGAAAATCATGAGATGGACAAGTTGTTTGAAGTTTATAAACCATGATTTATCTGAAAAAGTCCCCTGTAATCAACTGCATTTGGCAGACACATAGCCAGAATTGTGTCATGGGGGATTTGGGGGCACAACATGAGGGAAAAGTTTAAGGACAGAAAGAAAAAATGGTTATTTCAGGTTTTTTTTGCATTGAAAGGTTGAAAGGTCATGGGGGATTTTAACCCGGGCCCCAACCAACCAACCCCCCTCAACCCCCTCCCCTACCATGGCTACACCACTGGCATTTAGTAACTGCTATAAATCTAGGGTCCCGGTCCAAATGACTGATTTGCCTGGTATGTGGTAAACAGACCCTAGCTCTAAAGCAAGCTAAAGTCTTCCTAATGTGGCAAAAAATATGGATGACCTTTAACGTGTATGAAAGCAACATTACTCACCTTGAGATCTCTATGTACAATGCCTTTATCATGAATATATGCTGTAGCTTCTAATATTTGTCTGATCAAATCACTGGCATCTTTTTCTGTGTAGCTTCCTTTATCCACTATCCTGTCAAATAGTTCTCCTCCTGATACTCTGTTGGGAAAGTTAAAACCGATAAAATAAATTGACACCTTGATTGCAAAATTGTTAACATATGTGGCAGGCATGTGTTGATACATTGAGTCCCCTGGGGCTTGTATAGTGCATTGACTGTGGGCCCAAAAGGTTTTAAATAAAGCAAGCAATTTGTGTCTTGTCCAAAAGGGAATATTTTCCATGGTTATTGACAGCAGTAGCACAGGAAGCATAGAATTGTGCTGTTTTGAAACAAAAATCCCCTTTACCCAAGAAAAGAAAGGAATCAAAATTAACAATGGAATACCATTTTGTTGGATATTAATTTACAAGGCTAGCAGAATGAATTGTGTCTGGCTAAAGAACAACATTGTCCCAGTGACACATGAAGATCTAACTTTACACTGAGGAGTAAAAGAGAAATACTGCATTTGGCTCACAGGAAAAAACTCACATTTTTAAAACCAATAGACCTTCAGCATATGATGTCACAGAGCAGAAAGTACACCCCCTTTGGGGGCAAAACAAACCAACACAGACAAATGCAGACAGCTGATTTGTCAACCAGTCAAATACACATATCGTCTACTACATGTGCAGGGTGAATTCTTATGCATGTGGCCACATGTTCCGTTGTTCTGCTCAAAAGAATGATGCCAGTATGTCGTCAATGAACAAAGTCTATACTTGTAGACTGAGAAGGGTGCGAAAGGTAGACATGTCCTTTGACTTTACAAACCATAATTTATCTAGAGCCCCAAAACCACATCACAAACAAAAGCCCTCTACAACCAGTTACTCTTTCCCATCAGTGAGCAAACAGAGTTTGTGGTCTAGTTGATAGGACAGGTGACTCTCACTCAGAAGGTCCATATTTCAATCCCAGGCCAGGTCACACCAGAATCTTTTTAAATGGAATCTACTGCCATTGTGCATGATGGTCATCGACTTCCTATACATGGACAGAGCAAACTGTACCGTAGATTGTCGCTACCGTAGTATGAGGAACAGGGCACCAAGATGGCCATCTGCTAGGGCTTTGTGTGAAAGTCTGGACTTGCTCAAGTATGTCACCATATTTTGCAAGAAAATTGAAATATTTTTGAAATAGGACAAGGTAAGGTCACAATCACTTCACGTATTGCAGGAATATTATATTGTTTCCCATTCAAGTTACACTTTTGTCTAAAATATTACAGCATCGTCATCAAATCACACAAATTATAGGCCTCACAGTGGCCATCTTGGTGCACTTTTTTGTCCCAGTCGGTGGCGACCATCTACGGATAGGACGTACATGTTACAAGCTGATCGTAAGTGAGAAGAGGATGATTGAGGGCGTCCTTGCTCCTCATGTGGAGAGCAAGGGCACCTTCCCTCTCAGTGCTATAGTTTACGAGGTTTAGTTGCAGGGAGGTGGGGATCACATATATGAATAGGAGGATAGGAGCTAGTAAGTAGAAGGGCAATGTATTTAGCTGCAATGATGTTGGAAAATTTTTAACAGAATATTTCCTTTCAACACAATGCTGCTTCATCTCTCTCATTTAAAATTGACACATCACCATAAAAATGATCTAGTCCTTTTCATTAGGTAGGCAAGTCCTTTGAAATTTTCAAAACATTTATTCAACCCCAAAACCACAATTAAAAACGATTGTAATCTTGTGTAATTTCCTGCTTTTCTCCGGTAGTGTACTGTGACATCAACAGTTACTGTACGGTTAAACTTTATGAACAAAACAATAATTTCCTTATCTTTGTTCATGTTTGGGTATACTTCCAGTAGCATTTGCTTATTGATCATATCAGAGTCCTGAAATGTCTGTATGTGCAGTTAATGGAATTTTAAAGGAATTGTTCTCCTCATGTGCGCACACAAAATGCGTGAGATTTTCACTCATTTATATGACAAATATAAGAGATGAGTGAGAAAATATCGAAACTCTAAACCTTAATATTCTTTGCCCAGAGAACATTTCAATTACAATATTTTCTTTTGTGCAGCTCTTCTTCTTCCACAAAAAAAAAGGGGAGAATATCTTTTCATTGAAAATGTACTCCTTTTTTTCATACCACAAATAGTATATTCTCTACCCTTTAATTTTTCACTTACAAACCATAGGTTGTAATACAGCTGTAAAGCATGTAATTTACAAGTAGTCATGCTTTATACCCTGTATTTTGCACTGCCGTGAAGCAAATCAGAATTACTTCTTCATCTTTCATTTCAGGCAGCCCCAAATCTCCACAGGCCATGGATTGTCTACGACATGAAGATGAGCAATAAATGAAAGCAGACCTCAATTGAATAAAGGCTCCACCATCAACAACAAGCCTTCTGGCAAAATTATTTAGCACACTCAGGATACTACTGTAGTTCTACAGACTCAAGGCCAGCATTTTTTTATTAGCTTTTTGCGCTGAGCTCTTATGTCATGGACAGAACAGCAGAACCTCCCGCAGAGTCGTTTTACAAATCTTCTGTTATAAACCTGGGCACTCTAACTTGCAAATTTAAACAGCTCTCAATATGTGGCTGGATTCGCTGGAACACTCAGAATTCCATCACAGCATAGAAATTACTCAACATCAACATCACCACCTAGTAATTACTAAACCACCATGTCGAAAAATGTTGTCACTGAACTAATAAAGCAGAGTGTAAAGGCAACGACCTTTAACAAGCACTTTTCTCTAGTGCTCCCAAGATAATTATGGCCTATCATCCAGGAACATCACAACTCCTAGCTTTGAGGTAAGCCTGTTGAGCAAACAAACTTTTTCATTGTGCTTATCGATACAACAATCTCTGAGGGGGTGGCAGCCACAGAGGCACTAGCTATGCAGGCTACTTTGAGATAGTGAAGCACTGGGAAAGCTGATTACCAATCTTTTTAATAACAGATGTACCAGCCTTCGGGAGGCCCTCCTAAAATATTCTTTTCTAGATCTTTGAAGCAAAGATACACTTAATACCTTAATATCAAAGGTATGCTGTCCTTTTCCTATGTACTCATTAATTAAACTTACCAAAGTCTCAATTATTTGATGAACATGTAATATCATAACTTCCAACGCACAAAACTGCCTGATTTGGCAGAATACGAGCAATTCTTCAAGAGATTTTAAGTAGATAAAGTAATATTGGTCAATAGGAACTTACCTTTAACTATACAAGATTTAGACTTTATTTGGATAACAATGAAAAGGATTGTCTCACAACCACAAAAAACAGAGAAACAACAAGCTCTACGCAGGTAGTTTTCTTGAAAAAAGCCACTTTGAATGAATCAATGTTGCAGGAATCAGCCAGAAATTGTAGTTCTCACCACTAGAAACTTCTCTACTTAAAAAAGTAAGAAAGTATTTTGGTTACCATATTTACAGTTTATTTTCTACCTAACCCATTAACTTTGTGTTGGACTTCCTAGAGTTACCACCAGTAAAAAAATTAACTGTGCAACGGGAGAAAATGACAACAGTGTTATCTGATGTGTAACCAGCTTGATAAAAAGGATTTTATTAAACCTGACCTCCATCTTTGTGAGGTTTGGTAAAAGTGTTCAAAGTTTTAATGTGAGCTTCTAAGTGACTTCATTTGAAAGCCTTTTGGGTCAAATATTGCACCATTGAAATTAATTTCACTCTTCGATGGGGATGTTGCCCTTCCCTATGACCCTTTTGTCAATTCAGAAATTCAGAACAGATGATTGGAAAATTCATTTATCAAAATCAATCCATTATATTTCAAAAGAGAACATAATTTTTGTTTGGTTAGGGTGCCAGATTAATTTTTTCAAAAGACAGTAGCTATTATACAGCCCTTCATTTGACTTTTTAAGGTTAAACTCGAAATGGAAACATTAAAACCATGCAACTGAAACCACAAATTTTTTTTACAAACTCTCAACATCCTACATTTAGGATAGAGCTCGAATGGATTTTATAAATAAATCTAACAAAAGCAATAAATAAATACCCTTTGATGACAAATCAATAACCTGGCTTCTATTTTATGCTCCTCAGATACAGCTATATAAAATGTGTGCAATCCATACATAAATGCCACAGTTGCAGCAGTCAACTTAAAACCCACTGTCACATAATATAAGTCAGTTGCTATTGAAGACAACCATGCAAGAACGGAAACATATGTATGTATGACCTTCCTCTTAACCAAACAGAAGTCAGGTTGGTTCTAGGCAAGAGATCCCAAATGAGTTTTAAGTCAAATATGAACTTTTCATCACACTTTTAACCTTTTATAATTTCTGAGAAAAGTCGTAAAATTGGAAAGAATCAAATTGCACCTGAAAATTTGAGGACGACATCTGTTCTGACTATAGTAATGGACAAGATGTTTAAGGAAACTCGTTGGCAAATTTCCAAGTGATGAAGATGATATCAAACCGAAGATACTGTAGCTAAAAGCAAAAAGAACGTTCCTTTCAATGCCACCTCTAGGGAATGTAAGTCAAATATACATAAAACAAAGTTCATTCACGAGTCACACAAATTTTCTACAGGTCTTTTTCCAAACGACAATTAAATGCAATTGTCTTCTCAGATAGCACCTTGAGTGACAGCATCTCCCATAATAGAAATTCAAGACTACAATTTTTGAAAAAAAAAACACCAATTTTTGTTAATTTTAAAAAAAGTGTCTACTTAACTTTTTTCTTAGAGTGACACTGAAAGGGAAGATTCCCCCAAACTTTCTTCCACGCTGGGAATATTAATTCAGAAAATGTCAGAAACTGCATCTTTGCACAATGGAGAAAGAAGCAAGAGCGGGTTCAGCATCCTTTGCTGGAAGGGTATCAGCATATCCATCAGCATGGGAAAAACAGGAATTTATACTATCCCTTTTTCAGGAGAAGGTGGGTAAATTCCCTCCTTTTTGTTTCCATAAAAACTAAAAAAAAGTGAATACCATGGAATTACTTTTAAAGAGGGCATTTTTACAGCAATGTTTGAACATACATAATTATATCCCTTTTAAAACCCCTCAAATTGCACCTTAAAGGGGTCTTGAAGCAAGTTTTTGTCCCCATTCATTACTTAAGCTTAAGACAGCATCAATTTGGACTTTGGCTTTAGCAGTAATAAATCCCCCCCCCCCCCACCTCCCATTTGTTTGTGTTTCTGGCAGTATCCCTGGTTATCCATGGTGCTATATAATTTTTTAAACAATAACTATAGGGTGTAAAAAGGTAAATGAAGAGTGAAATAAGACTTTTGAAACCATGCAACTGTAGACTGGAGAGTCAGAAATGTCAACTTTGACTATCGACAAATGCAGGTTTTCTATGCAATCTGCATATACAAGTTTTCCTGTATTTTTGGACTTTCAAAGAGCATGTCATACCGATGGATTATTTCTGAGGTGACAAGTGTTTTATTTAAGAACATATCTTTCTCTTCTACAACTGTACACACCCCATATTTCATAGATGATAGCAAAAACAATGAAAATAACCTTGTTTAGTGTGTAATATGAACAGTAGTTGCCCCTTGTGCAAAAAATAGAAGGAGTCATTCAGTGCCCTCACTGTGTCTCAGAATTTGTGGGGAAATTTCTCCTTTCCAGAATATCTTGACTGAAATTTTGATTTAGGAAGGTGGGAGAGAATTCACAACTTTGAACATAGTCAACTTTTTTTCCAACAACCTTTCCCCAACAGGGGCAGAATGTTAAAAGTTGGGAAATGAGCATGGAATCCCCTAAACCAGCTGCCTAATGCAAACACTGCAGCGATCATCCCAAACTTTTACTCTGACAGATGAAAAATCACATCCTATGTGTAAAGAGGTTTTTTCATAATGTGAAAAAGAATAAATGACATGCTGACCATAAATGATCATGTGTGGTAGCTGGTCTTTTTTGGCATGAAAGACAGCATAACAGCAGCTAGTGCACATTAGTGACAATGTTGTAAAAGTAAAAGTGATGTCTAGCCTTCACCATTGATAGGTGTTCAATGTAGTGAAGTCTGTGAATCAAAATACCATGCAATTACCTTTAATGACATTTCAGAATACAAGACATTCTCAAGGTGAAGGAAGGCAGTGTTTGTAGAGATTTGAAAACTCATTTGCAAAATTACTCCATGCAACCTTTAACATCCTTTCATGAATCAATTTGGTGTATAAATTAAATTTGGGGTGACAGCATTTTCCGCTTAAATACGAAAAAAAAATAATAATAATAGTAAATGAACCTTGATATATGTACACCTCTGCAATGTTTCTTACAATGCAATTAATTTCTAATTGAAAAACTACTTGTGCTGTTCTCAGCAACATGGTCACTTCCCACTGATATAAAAGTAGTTTTCGAGTACTGGCTCTTGAATTAGCTGAGTACAAACTTTCGTGTGTGGGTGGCGATCAAAACTGCATGAAGATGTGGCTGAAGTGTAACAGAAACTCTTCTCCACTGAGAAAAATAAAACCTAGAGGGTATTGTATTCATACTATGAATACTATGAACAAATCTTATGTTATTACAAAATCCTTGCCATGTTTTATAATTCAGTAATTTGTCAGATTTGGCAATTAATATTATCTTTCATATTGGGGTTGGGATATGAGCATAAAGCAAACTACTGCAGTTGCTAAATTCATAAGGGAAATTCAGCCATCACTGGCCAGATCCTCTCGAAGTCCATTAAGGACAAAACTGTCAAAGATTATGCAAGACGATAGCATTCCACTTAATGATATTTTGCAAAATGAGATAATTCCTAGAATTGGCAGAATGAGATAACCCTACTCGAGTCATCCCTCCTCTTTTATACCACAATGTATTAAATTCCATATTCTTACTTTTAAATGCTTATCACGCCTCGATTTTAGAAAAATTTATGGTTGTCCTTCGGGCAACCAATTCAGTATTTTTAGCTGTCCTAAAGAAAATATGGTTGTCCGAACAATTTCTTGGGCATGATCACAGTACCAAATAGTAATTGTGTGTACATATAATTGGTCTAGAAGAATAAAAAGGTATGATTTTTGCAAGACAAAAACACTTGAAGTCTGAAACTGTATAATAGAAAAAGTTGGAAAGAGTTGATCGGACAGCATACATAGCGTACTTCTTCAATCGGACAAAAGCAAGCTGCTCGAATATAATTCATTGTGAGAGAAAAATGGTTGTCCCTTTGACAACCAACTGCCAACTTTCGGTTAATGTCTGTGTGGAATTTTAGTTGTTCTGAACAACTGGACATCCATAAAAATCGAGCCCTGCTTATATTTGCCTGGTTGGCTCTTACTGTTTTATTTTTTACTTTCTCTGGGGTCCTGTTTTTAAGCTTGCTTGCTTGCAAATATTTTGAACTTTTCATATCTTCTTGTTTGTACTGTTTTTTACATTAGCAAGGAGTAACTCTTTTTGTAGGGTGTACTAAAGTTGTTCTTAATGTATCTTGTATCTTATCTTTTCTGTTGCCTATACAATTTCTGTGATAAATTACGATATAAACAACCACGATAATAGGCTGTATAGAAAGTAAAAAAATATCATCCCCAAGGTAGTCTTCGACTGTAGTTACTCCAAAATTATTTTGAAGAAACAGTAAAATCTCAGAGTTTCCTTCCTTAATACTTCTCCTCAAATTTATCTTTCATAGTATTTTAGGGACTTTATTGCTTTATACTGAGCACAAAGCACAATGGCAGTAGGTTCTGTGTTTACCTTTAGACCTCCCAGCTGTATTTCACATACTGTAAAAGAAAGTAATATCATAGATCCATCATTTGGAAAGACTGACTTTAATTTAATGGTGGAAATGTTGAAAGCTTTCAAGTTTTAGTTTTACCATGTATAGGAATTATTGAAACATCTATAGTTTGCCCAATATTGACTTTTATGACAACAGCTACATGGTACAATGAAGTTCATTTGTACGCTGCTCTACATGTCATCTGATACTCCAGATAGATAATTACTCTTTGATTCCAATTAATGTTAATGAAAACACCATCCTTTGCTCCTGCTTTGATGAAAAAAGAAATGTAAATAAAAAGTAGGGATAAGTAGTTTGAAGCCAAAGTTAAGAAAGGTAGGTCAAAATCTGGAAATAGGTAGGTTAATTAAGGTTACTCCCACCAAAAATCATTTTACAATATTTTGACTCTTACAAATTAGACACACTCCACATGTGATGGATGGAGGCATGCAATGAATTCATCCAAATTAGACCAACATCAGTAAACAACACGAGATTTCTTGAATGTGGACATGCTCAGGATGCTATTAATCTCAACTGGCTAATTCATGTCTATTCAATCCTTCCGTCTTTTGTGAAATGAAATCAATTGCATTAGTTTCAGTTAATTTGTAAGCTCCTGATTGCAGAAGCTGCCGTTCTGCTGAATCTCTTTAGCTTGAAAGGCTTATCAAGAGCCATATAAAGGAAGTTCTTAATTTACCTGGTTCAATCCTTGAGGAAGGCAAACCAAATCCATTGCTCTCTTCACTTGTAAAACCATTAATCAATCAATACTTGTATATCTCCTTTCAAAAGCAATTTCAGAAAACAGAAAGAAACAATCAAAGGGTACAAAGAGAAGCAGCTGATGCACACAAATGATGGAGCCATTCCGCCGCAGACTCCGAGATTTGATGTAAGCAAGTTACATATGAATAAAGGTTAAAAACAAAGTCAGTCATCCCAAAGGCACACAGTGATACTGATCAAAGCCCAAAGGTCTCAAATACATCACTCTTTTCTGACAATGGGTCACTAATCTCTTTTTCCCTTACAAAACATCACTACATTAAACTTTAAAGTATCAAAAGCTTTCTCAAGTAAAGAGAGGACCTATATCAGATGAAAAACAAAAGCCAAAGGAAATCTGTTACTGCAAAGAATTTCACCAATTCATACTGTAATATAGTCGTCACTTGTATGAAACTTCAGAACCAGAATGCAAAAGTGCATTGAGGTTTCGATGATACATACATGGTCTTTTCAATGAAATGCTACATTTCTTGTAACAACTGGTGACCCAAAGTGACCTTTGACTCCACCTGTTAGTAACTGGTTTTTCTTTTAACCAAACATTTCTATATTCAAAAAGCCAAATTTCATACTGTGCCTTATTAAAGATATTCTGCAAACACACTGCTTACATCATAACGCATCATCATATCAAGTTTGAAATTAATCCAAGTTTCATACCTTGAGATACAGTGTGAACAAGGTTTTCTGAGTTTGACCCCTATGACATTAAATGACCTTTGACCTCTACCTAAATCAAAAGGGTTCTTCCTTACATCATAACGCATCAACACATCAAGTTTGAAATCAATCCAAGCTTCCTACCTTGAGATATTGTGTTAAAAAATTTTCAGGATTTGTCCCCTTCTGACCCCAAATGATCATTGACCTCCACCAAAATAAATAGGATTCTTCTTTACATCATAACGCATCAACATCAAGTCTGAAATGAATCCAACTTTCCTACCATGATGTATCATGGTAAATAGGAGGTAAGAGAGGGGTGATGTAGATACAAGAATTTCAGGGTTGGACCTCATGTGACCCCAAATGACCTTTGACCTTCACCAAAATTAATTGGGTTTTTCCTTACATCATAAGGCATCAACATATCAAGTTTGAAATGAATCAGTTTCTTACCTTGAGATATTGTGTTTACCAGGATTTCGGGGTTTGACCCCTGGTGACCCCAAATGACCTTTGACCTCCACAAAAATTAATTGGGTTCTTTCTTACATCAAAATGCATCAACCTATCAAGATTGAAATGAATCCAACTTTCCTATCATGATGTATCATGTAGACAAGGATTTCAGGGTTTGACCCAATGTGACCCCAAATGACCTTTGACCTCCACCAAAATTGATTGGGTTCTTCCTCACATCATAAGGCATCAACATATCGAGTTTGAAATGAATCTAAGTTTCCTACCTTGAGATATAGTCTAAACAAGGATTTTGGGGTTTGACCCCACATAACCCCAAATGACCTTTGACCTCCACCAAAATTGATTGGGTTCTTCCTTACATCATAAGGCATCAACATATCAAGTTTGAAATGAATCTAAGTTTCCTACCATGAGATATCGTGTTAACAAGGATTTTGGGGTTTGACCCCATGTGACCCCAAATGACCCTTGACCTCCACCAAAATAAATAGGACCCTTCTTTACATCATAATGCATCAACATATCAAGGTTGAAATGAATCCAAGTATCCTACCATGATGTATCATGTAAACAAGGATTTCACGGTTTGACCCCATGTGACCCCAATGACCTTTACCCCCCACGAAAATATATTGGGTTCTTTCTTACATCATAACCCATCATGATATCAAGTTTGAAATTAATCCAAGCTTCTTACCTTGAGATATCGTGAAAACAAGGATTTTGGGTTTTGACCCCCTGTGACCCCAAATGACCTTTGACCTCCACCAAAATCAATAGGATTCTTTCTTACATTATAACGCATCAACATATCAAGTTTCAAATTGATCCAAGTTTCCTACCATGAGATATCCTGTAAACAAGAATTTCGGGGTTTGAGCCCAGGTGACCCCAAATAACCTTTGACCTCCACCAAAATATATAGGGTTCTTCCTTACATCATAACCCATTACCGCATCAAGTTTGAAATTAATCCCAGTTTCCTAACTTGAGATATTGTGTAAACAAGGATTTTGGTTTTTGACCCCGTGTGACCCCAGATGACCTTTGACCTCAACCAAAATAAATAGGGTTCTTCCTCTCGGTATGGGGTATCTGTGTACCAAGTTTGAGAATTGTCAGATCTTCCCTTCTCAAGATATTGTGTAAACAAGCAAAGTGTCACATACACACATACATACACACCCTCCATCATGAATGCATAGGTTTCTCTTTTCATCGAAATCAAAAATGTATACTCTGCAGTACTTCTTCATAAATTGCTTTTAATGTAAATTACCAGTGTAGATAATGGTCTCAAGGGGCAAAAATGTTTTTAAAATTTTGAAATTATCCACAGTTCTTGCAAAAGTATTCTAGCATGTTGCACTGTAGAACATTGTGAAATTTACTGTAGCAGCAGTTCAATCTAATTGTTAAGCTT
Source organism: Holothuria scabra (assembly GCA_037179385.1). Lineage (NCBI taxonomy): Eukaryota > Metazoa > Echinodermata > Holothuroidea > Aspidochirotida > Holothuriidae > Holothuria > Holothuria scabra. The sequence continues at coordinate 20,088,689 of CM074181.1, forward strand.
GCTGTGAATGTCACGTTTGCATCCAACAAAAGCAAGCCATCACGCTCCTCTGACCTAAAGAAGTGTTCTTGAGTTTATGAATAAAGCCACCTCAGAAATTGCATGCCCACTCTGTTCCAACCAATCCTAGCCTCCGACACAACTTGGACATCAACAGCTGGCTATAACAATGTAATCTCCCGAGGTGGCTTCTTATTTGATTTAAATTTTAAACTTAGCAACAACTGGGGGTACTTAATGAAGAATAAAGATTAACTTGAATTGCTTGAGGTTCCTCTCAGAGTGAGTTCATGAGATAGTAAAACTATTTAAAAACTCTGGTTTATCACTTTGAGGAGATACTTCCTTAGAGGATCCCCATCTCAAAAGAGTGATGAATTAATGCTTGCTTTGAGCAAAAAAGTCATTACTACTGTAAACTTTCTTTCAGAAAGCATTCTGATGAATCATAGCAACCTCAAATGTCCATTTTTCAGTCCAAGTACAACTTTCAAGTACCTGGACTTAAAACAGTAAAACAAAATATCAGTAATTTAAAAAAAAAAAGAAAAAAAAAACAGTTGTTACTACCTTTCAATTATCATCAACTGAATTAGCCTACTCTACTTGAGACCAAGATAAAAGTTTTGAAATTTGAAAGTAATGTTATCTTTGACATTGGTGAGCATTTCTTTATTTTCCTTTTTCTTTAAATCTGAATTCTTTCTTCATGCTTCTTGTGCCTTCAGATTTATGATAATATGAAATTACTAACAAGAAAATTATGAATGTCATACATATATCAAACAAGGCTTTTTTGTGTCTGTTTGTCTTCACTCCAATTAATTCACTTCATTGTCTTTAGTAGCTTGATCAACCTAAATCAACCAATAACATTCAAAAGCAATGAAGGTAATCTTTACTAATTTCCATTTTAACATTTTACAATTTCCAATTTCACTTTTAATCATCTTTTCCCCAATTTCAGCCCTGAGACCTTAATCTCTCAAGATAATGCAAGCTGTGATGAGTAAACCAGAAAGCCAAAAGGCTTAGTGATTCCTTGCTGCTGAAATGTAAGGCCTTTTTTCACATTGACATTGCTTTGCAATGTTTTCCAATTAACAGGGCTCCATAATCTGCCCACAAAGTACACATGCAAGGCATCCAATCTTCCTACATTGAGATCCCCCTTGCCCGTCGTGAACCCAAATGACATTTGACCTCCACCAAAAACTTCTGGGACCATGTATTCACTATGTGCCATCTACATGACAAGTTACAGGACCCTACAAGTGACCTTTCTTGAAAGACTGTGCAGGAGAGCTTGTCAGGCTTTGAACATGCTGACTCCAAATGAACTTTGACCTTTGGGAAAATCAATAGGGATCATCTACTAAATATGACCAATCCACACACTAAATGTGAGCACAGTCACATTAACCGTTCTTGAGATACCGTGTTTACAAAGTTTTCACCTTTTGACCTCTCATGACCCCAAATGACCTTTGACCTCCACCAAAAACAACAGGGAACTTCTACTCAATATGGCAAACACACTCGCCAAATATGAGCACAGTCACATGTACCGTTCTTGAGATATCTTGTTTACTAAGTTTTGACCTTTTGACCTCTCGTGACCCCAAATGACCTTTGATCTCCACAAAAATCGATAGAGATCATCTTCTCGATATGGCCAATGCACACACCAAATATGAGATTAGTCCCAATTACCCTTCTTGAAATACCGTGTTTACAAGCAACTTCTAAGGAATTTACCTATTGACCTCTCGTGACCCCAAATGACCTTTGACCTCCACGAAAATTGTATGGGATCATCTACTCAATATGACCAACCCACACACCAAATATGAGCATAGTCATATGTTCCGTTCTCGAGTTATCTTGTTTACGAAGTTTTGACCTTTTGACCTCTCATGACCCCAAATGACCTTTGATCTCCACCAAAAACAATAACAATAGGGATCATCTACTCAATATGACCAACCCACACACCAAATATGAGCATAGTCACATGTACCGTTCTTGAGATATCGTGTTTACGAAGTTTTGACCTTTTGACCTCTGGTGACCCCAAATGACCTTTGATCTCAACGAAAATCGATAGGGATCATCTACTCAATATGGCCAATGCACACATCAAATATGAGATTAGTCACACTTACCCTTCTTGAGATACCATGTTTACAAGCAATTTCTAAGGAATTTACCTATTGACCTCTCGTGATCCCAAATGACCTTTGACCTCCACGAAAATCGAAACGGATCATCTACTCAATATGACCAACCCACACACCAAATATGAGCATAGTCACATGTACGGTTCTCGAGTTATCATGTTTACGAAGTTTTCACCTTTTGACCTCTGGTGACCCCAAATGACCTTTGATCTCCACCAAAAACAACAGGGATCATCTACTCAATATGGCCAATGCACCCACCAAATATGAGATTAGTCCCAATTACCCTTCTTGAGATACCGTGTTTACAAGCAATTTCTAAGGAATTTACCTATTGACCTCTCGTGACCCCAAATGACCTTTGACCTCCACGAAAATCGAATGGAATCATCTACTCAATATGACCAACCCACACACCAAATATGAGCATAGTCATATGTTCCGTTCTTGAGTTATTGTGTTTACAAAGATTTGACCTTTTGACCTCTCGTGACCCCAAATGACCTTTGATCTCCACCAAAAACAATAGGGATCATCTACTCAATATGACCAACCCACACACCAAATATGAGCATAGTCACATGTACTGTTCTTGAGATATCGTGTTTACGAAGTTTTGACCTTTTGACCTCTCGTGACCCCAAATGACCTTTGATCTCCACCAAAAACTATAGGGATCATCTACTCAATATGACCAACCCACACACCAAATATGAGCATAGTCACATGTACGGTTCTCGAGTTATCATGTTTACGAAGTTTTAACCTTTTGACCTCTGGTGACCCCAAATGACCTTTGATCTCCACCAAAAACAATAGGGATCATCTACTCAATATGGCCAATGCACCCACCAAATATGAGATTAGTCCCAATTACCCTTCTTGAGATACCATGTTTACAAGCAATTTCTAAGGAATTTACCTATTGACCTCTCGTGACCCCAAATGACCTTTGACCTCCACGAAAATCGAATGGGATCATCTACTCAATATGACCAACCCATACACCACATATGAGCATAGTCATATGTTCCATTCTTGAGTTATTGTGTTTACAAAGATTTGACCTCTCGTGACCCCAAATGACCTTTGATCTCCACCAAAAACAATAGGGATCATCTACTCAATACGACCAACCCACACACTAAATATGAGCATAGTCACATGTACTGTTCTTGAGATATCGTGTTTACGAAGTTTTGACCTTTTGACCTCTGGTGACCCCAAATGACCTTTGATCTCAACGAAAATCGATAGGGATCATCTACTCAATATGGGCAATGCACACATCAAATATGAGATTAGTCACACTTACCCTTCTTGAGATACCATGTTTACAAGCAATTTCTAAGGAATTTACCTATTGACCTCTCGTGACATGACCAACCCACACACCAAATATGAGCATAGTCACATGTACCGTTCTCGAGTTATGGTGTTTACCAAGTTTTGACCTTTTGACCTCTCGTGACCCCAAATGACCTTTGATCTCCACCAAAAACAATAGCGATCATCTATTCAATATGGCGAATGCACACACCAAATATGAGATTGGTCACACTTACCCTTCTTGAGATACCGTGTTTACAAGCAATTTCTAAGGAATTTACCTATTGACCTCTCGTGACCCCAAATGACCTTTGACCTCCACGAAAGTCGATAGGGATCATCTACTCAATATGACCAATCCACACACCAAATATGAGCATAGTCACATGTACCGTTCTTGAGATATTGGGTTTAAAAAGTTTTGACCTTTTGACCTCTGGTGACCCCAAATGACCTTTGATCTCCACCAAAAAAATAGGGATCATCTACTCAATATGGCCAATGCACACACCAAATACGAGGTTAGTCACACTTACCCTTCTTGAGATATCGTGTTTACAAGCCAAAGCGTCACATACATACACACACACACACATACACATACACACGACATCACCATCGCATAGATTCCTTGCCTGCCTTCGGCAAGGAATCAAAAACAGTGGCATGTTGAATAATTAAATACAAAACCAAATTGGTATTATAGAGGATCAAAACTGTACTTACAGTTGAATGACCAGGTAGACGTATGTTTTACTCTCAAATATCTCTACCAGTTTTACAATGTTTGGGTGACTGATTCTGAAAAGGAAACAAACAAACAGAAAAGTATTATTTCATACATGCATAACTTTTCAACTTTTAAACAATATGACTATGCTACATAAATCAATATTAACTGTGTAGGATAAATCTTTTCTCAAATGAAGACCACATGTTTGGTCCAACGGTATTAAGCGCATTAGCCTCTCATGCGGAAGGCCTGGGTTCGCTTCCCAGGTCGAGTCATACCAAAGACTCTAAAAAAAGGAACCTACTGCCATTGTGCATGATGCTCCGCATAAGCAATGGAGTAGGGAAAACAAGCTAGTGAGCCACAACTGGAAAAAAGGTCGTGGCCAGCTTGACTTGAACCAACAGGTTGGGAACTGGGCCGAAAAACTCTATCTAACTAACTTTTCTCAAATGAAACTTTTGAATATACAAGAATTGTTTAAGTATCAAGAACATAGTCCCTGTGTAGAGAACTGCCTGAAGTTAACACTGTATATGTGACCATTGAAATTACAGTTGAACTGAATGCAGTTCATCACTTGTTATTGGATGCATGTCCTCACCCGAACCAAGTCAAAGACTGACATGACCAACAAAATTAAATACAAGCACATTTTTGTGAATGAAAAAGAAACAATCAGTTGACATTTGCAGTGTTTCTGCCAAGAGGGCAGAAAGAATTTAACCCCTATCATGAAATTCAGGGAGACATAAACCCTTCTTTTTTGTCAAGTGCAAGTTTTGAGGGAACAGTTTGGAGATAATTACTCCAAATGATTTCTGTTGAGATCATATTGTGTCAACTCACTGGTGATATTTTAATTGAACATCAAATAAACAAAATACTGCATGTGTATTCTCTTTTTCTGTAGTTATAATAATTGTTACACCTACTGTCATCCTGGGTATGACATTAAACTGCATTGAGGTAGGGTGAGGAGGTTGTGTGTTGAAAGTAGTTTGTACCCAACCAATGTATCGCCTATAGAATGCACACAGAAGGTTGTTTTTACTTATTCTACGACTGCTGGGTTGTTGTCGCCACAAAACCAAGCAAGCCCGCCATGGTTGTCATCCTGTGGGCTGGGGGTTGTAGAATATGCCCACAGTATTTCTTGCCTATCATTAGAGGTGATCAAAGGGAACTCAAATTTGAATTTGCAGTATTCTAGAGAACAGATTTGGACTTTGAGCTTTTTTCGAGTTGACTGACACTATATACTGTAACACACTTGTGTTGGTGTGGTTAAATCTCTTCAAACAAACTCCGGCAACCCTGCAAAAAGACACCCTTACTGTAGAAGGCAGTCATTAACTGCCACTTTATAAGTACAAATTTGTCCTTTGATATACACAGAAACTCTCAATTGACACAGATCTTTGACTGACATCAAATTAAAAAAAATGCAAAGCAGCTCACAGCATGCACTGATACAGTGTGATAAAACATTATGGCCTTGCACGTTCACCAGGGTATGCCCTGATCAAGCTATAAAACTAGGACTGTGGCTGGATAAGGATGAGTTTTGGAGTGCATAACCCTTGCATTTTCACAAACATTGTGTGAAAATTCAAAACTGCTACGCAAAATTTGAATGCTGATTCCCTGATAGGTATTCACCAATGCAGTGAATGCACACAGTTTCAATTCTCCTAACCTACTAACACTTCTAGCCCCTCCTACTAGCTCCAGCGAATTCAAAACTCAGCCCCTCAACTTGTTGCATTAACAAAATCATGTGACCACATCACCCCTGTTCTTTGTAATCTTCACTGGCTTCCTGTGCAGCATCATATCAACTACAAAATACTTCTTCTTACATACAAATGCATCCATGGTTTTGCTCCATTATATCTAAAAGGATCTTATACCTAATTACAAGCCTTTATGTTAACTACGTTCCAGCTCTCAATCTCTTGTAAATATGCTGTCATCTGTTACCCATTCTTATGGTGATTGTGCTTTTTCAACAGTATCTGCGAAACTGTGGAACGACCTTCCATCTTTTGTCAAGAACTCTTCTATGTTGGACAATTTAAAACTAACTTAAAAACTCATTTGTTTACTTTGTCTCGACTGCCTGTTGTATAGTTTTAGCGCTTTGAGACTTCTTGTGTAAGGCGCTATATAACAACTGTTTTGTTGTTGTTGTTGTTATTATATTATTCTTATTCGTATTATTATATTATTATTACCACCACCACCACCACCACCACCACCACCACCATCACCATCATCATCATCATTATCATTATTATTATTATTATTAGCAGCTATGAGGATGGGACTTGCAATTCATTTTTCATACTGTGTAACATTTTGAATAATTTGACTTGATCTACACTTTAAGCTTTCAATCAAATGCATGACTGGTTTCTGTGCACATGAAGCATAACTGTAAAAACTTTTCCACTGCTGTATAATTCCAACATTTTTGCATCTTTTGGTGTTCACATGTTGAATATTTTATTAATTTAAACAATTATATTGAATAATATATACAAATACACAAAAGTGAATTTTATTAAAGAGAGTTTTTCATGGGAAACATATGACATTTTCAAGTATCTAGGTAACCTCTACCTGTATAATAAGCATGGTCATGTAGGACCACTTTGATGTGCAAAGTGTGGAGGACAAGATTTTTGTCTAAATCTCTGCTCTTATGTAAGGATTGTGATTTCTACAAATTTTATCCAAACTGGGGTTGTCCAAAAATTGGGGAGGAGATGGCAAGAAGAAGGTGCCCTCTACCCTCCACCCACCTATTCCCCTATGATCACAAGAAAGTCTTTAGAGTAGATGTAACCAGTACTATCCATTCCATTTGGTGTTTATAAGTTTTTATAGTATCCGATTCACATTATTGTAGCTTGCTCACACATGCAACATACATGAGGGAAATCTGACCCAGCCACTTTTAAACTGGTCAGTCATGAGCAAATTTATCTAAACATTGCTGTCAGTAGGTTTCTTCAAAAGGGGCTTAAAAATAATGATATGGTTACTTCTTGAGGCAAGTGACAAAATATCCCTCAGTGTGATTGGTAGAAGAACCGGGAAGACTGATCCTTAAAACTTCCACAGCTAATGTACATACTGTCTTGCCTGAGAAGCAATTCAGTGCCAGTGGTGTAAACAGACTTTTTCATTTGGTGGGCTGAGGGGGAAATGACAAAGCATTCACATAGAGGGGGAGGCAGTAACAATGCTACCTATTAAATCAGAGTGCTACCATCAGCTGGAACTTAACATACAGAGAAAGTTTTGGCTAAAATACCTCTCAAAATGCAAGAAATGGCTTTTAGCAGTCTCCCTAACCTTACAAGATTCAGCTATTCCTTTTTTAAAGAGAGGAAAGGGAATTTGCAGTTCCATTATACACAAATCCGATCAGCACTTGTGTTTAGTGTTTGTGCAAGTAGTGATTATATAATGTGAACAACATAAAACTTTAATCAATGCAGTACACTTTGACTGAACCTGTCCTCCAGTAACAGTCAGCAACAGTCTCTTTGATCGAGTTATCTTTTCACACTTCTCCATGACTTATACTGTATGCAAATCAAGGTCCAGAATAATGAGGCAACGTAGACAACACATATTACTGTATGTTTAGAAGTTTGCCTTCAAGTCACACACTTCCATTTCAGTTTATCCCACTCCCTGCTGACTCCCTCAAGGCAGTCTGACTGACCACCCTTTCCCCAACTTCATGCATCACATTAAAAAGATTTGTCAAGTCTAGTGTTTTTCAGTGGAGCCTAATCATTCTCTGAGGAAAATTACCAAGCCGCAGATGGATGAAGCCCTTATTTCTGAAGGGAATCATCAATAATCAGTACATGCTGAAAGAACCTGCCCCAGATTAAACATTTGAAAAGCTCTAGCATTTCTACTGTACAGCTGCATTCTGGGATTGATTAAGTCAACATATTATGGAGGTGCAAGCATACCCTTTCCTCATGCACCAAGAACTCTATAATGTTGAAACCAACTGCTTCGAAGTTTATTACCTATAAATGTATAATTACAAGAAACTATGTCATTGGATGAGAAGGGCTCATGTAAATTTACACATATATTATGCATTCTCTTCTCTCTGTTTTAAACAGCAGACCAAACTCACACTTCATAAATTTATTGATACTGCGTGAACTAAAAAAGAGAGCTGTTTTTTCTTAAAGGAAAAATTTTTCCATGTCACTTTCAAGGAAATATTTGCTGAATAATACAAAATGTTCTTGCTTCAAGGCCTCTAGCTGTAAAGTGCTTTTTAAAGGGTTAAGAGGTCTTTTTATTTATGTAAGTTCAAACATTGAGCACTGCAAAAGTGTCCTCTTTTAAGCAAGAAACCAAGATATTAACAGATTTCTTATTTTTATGGACATGAATAGGGGGATTTCACCCACCCTCTTCTGGAAAGGGGGGAGGGCAAATCTTCCCATTAGCTGCACCCCCCTCCCCCACTTGTCTGGAAGAAATACTGCCTACTTTGAGTTACATGACATATTCTAACAATTGTCAAAATGTGGTGGAAATATGAAAGTAAATCTATATAATCATAAAATAAAAACCCCACAAAAAATGAAACCAGAAATGTACCTATATATCATGCAATGCATAATTCTATCATCAGGCCAAAATTTTGAAAAAAATTCTACCATTAGCAATGACAAGCAATTGTTTCAGTACATTTTGATGGTGAATGACATTTTACTGTGGCAAAGAACACCACTGTGACCAACATTCTATCCCTTAACCTTTTGACATAGCTTTTTGAGAAAGGGTTTATTCCTGGTAGTTTATCACATTTTGGAACAAGACTCTTACATAAATTTGCCACTGAAATCACTAACACAAGTTTATGCAGAGGGTGACACATTAATGGCATGTGTAACCATGAAAAATCACAGGTAATCAAATCAAGTTCTCTGTATTAATTCCATTTAATTTTAACATATATTCCACTTATGGGGCATACAAAATTGTTCATAATATATTTCGACTCCAATATAGGAACTTTTTGTTCTTACGGTACATTTACAAAGAATGTCAACAAATCATGCCCTTTGTTTAAAGACAAGTTTGACAGCCAAGTAAATGGTTAGCAATAGGCAAGGTGGGACATTTGTCACTTAATTCCTGTTGGATCCCAAGGTCAAATGAACTTTGACAAATGTTTTGTGGGTGCATGCACACATACAATTACACAAAGTGCGTTGACCTTGCAATGATGACGCTTTGATGTCATCCTTGGGGGCAAAACAATAGAACATGTGGCCGAATGCAAGAATTCACCCTGCACATGTAACAGACTATGCGCATATTCGACTGGTTGACAAATACATGTAAGCTGTTTATGAATCTGTTGGTGTAGGTTTTTTCTACCCCAAAGGAATTAGGCATATGCTTTTTATTCTGAGACGTCATATGCATAAGGTCTATTATATGGCACGACATTGACTGCATTGGTAAAAACAGTGCAAATTCAAGATGGTGCATAACAGACAACTGCCCCACAGGTAGATGTACAACTTAACCTTTGACCCATATCCCAAGATGCATTGTCAGGGCTTGAAAAATTTTCTAATGGCTTATTGCCCTCTCAGGCGACTGGTTTTTTAGTTGCGGTGCCTGCCTTGCAGGCAACCGCAACTAATGCAGTTACTATCGCGATGTTAATTTCTGACTTTTCCGGCACTTTATTTCTATCTCCTTCTAGATGCTTTGTGGTATCGAAATACGTTTTAGTGCAATTTGTAGGGATGGTACTTCTCTTTCGTGTTTTTAAGTTTTGGTGGAAATATGACTTTCGTGAGAGTTTAAAATTGGGGGTTTTTCACGTAAAATTTGAAAACGTGTTCTATTTTTAGTAACAATCTTGCGGAAAAACCAGGTCCGTGTGTACTCTGGGGAATAATATGTTGTTTAATTTAACACAGCGCCATCATTTTGGTTGTTTTTTAATTCATCGAGGTGTTATGTGAATTTTGAGTATTTATATGAGGATTTCCTTGTAGAGATTTATTCTTTTCAAGTGACATGGTCGGGGTTGCTGTGGAGTAAAAAGTTTGATAGGGGGAGTTTTGTTCACTGTTTTTTCATAAAGTAAGTTTCTGTTGGAGGGAAACATTGTTATTGGTAGGTAAATATCATTTGTATGAGATGGTTCGTATTAATATTTGTGTTATATCAAGGTGTCTGGTTATGGTAAATTTGTTATTTTAAAGTTTAAAATTATGTGGAGAATATAACAATGCCCAAGAAGGGCCGTTCAAAGATTTTTTTGTAGAAAGGAAAGGTTGGCAACAAAGAAAAAGAAAGTATGGGGGTGAATTTCAAGATAAAAGTTATGAAGGGGAGAAAAATGATGATGTCAGAGTTGGGATCAAACAAAAAAAGGCTCTAGTGGATATGAAAAAAGTCAGAGGTGTGATGATGGGTAAAGTAGGGAACATGACGATCGTGATGTATTATTTAAACCTTCCGAAAGATGTACATTTTATTTTTTCGTTGTTGTGGGTGGTAATTGTTTGTTTGTTTGTTTGTTTGTTTGTTTGTTTGTTTGTTTGTTTTTTTTTTTTTGGTGTTTGGCATTATTGGTTACAGGGAAGATGATCATCTTTATTTAAGACAAGTCATTGTAAGTTCATTATGTACCCCTCCACATATTTACACCACGAGTTGCCATTGCTCAGAAGCTCCACTAAAGAAGAATGCTTAAAAAACCAAATTCAGAGGGAATGTTCTTGGGGATATTTATACATTTAGGGAGAAGAGCACATCATAAGATGAAGAAGTGTTAACATGAACACATAGTTTAATGTAAAGAGTAGTCATGGTAGGGTTTTAACATGTTCATTCATATCTCGTTTTATATTTGTATGTGATGAGAGCAACTATTTTTTATTACGCTGGGCGGTGATCCGTTTGAGATATTGGGAAGAGGTCTGCATGAATGAAGGTTTTGCACAATCATTCAGGGACTGCTTTGGGTCTTCTGTTGGGGGAGAAGCCCTTTAAAACCAACTGACTTGGTCTTTTTAAAGGCCATGGATAGTTCATCTCTTGTCAAAAATGTGTTGATTTTGAAATGGTTATTTAAAATTTTGAGGGGGCCATATGACAGTTTGGCTTTCCTTTTTTACTTGAGGAAGCAAAGACATCCCTTGCCTTCTCCGGGATTTACGTCACTGTAAAACAATTAAAAATGATTGCCTTATCATTTTTTTTATATTTATGTTAAACGAACGTAAACATTAAATTTGGATCGTTTGTAGAGGGTTTAGATTGTTAGCTTACACAACGAAGTTTTGAACACGTACAAGAAAATTCGCAATTGTAAATTTTTAGCCAGGTGGTTCATTTCGTAAACGGTAAAGTAGCAAGACATTTATAAGCTAGTTATGCTCTTTTTTGTTATGTCACTGGCTGTGGTGTTATCAGCGAAACGTTTATTTTTCATGAAGTCCGTTTTTTCTTTGAAAGTGATTTGTTGAGCTATTGCATATGGGTGGTTGGAATGATGAAATTTGTCTTTTACAGAGTTTTTTACTGGACAGTGAAGTCTTATTCATATACCTGGCTTTCTTATTGCTTTTACATATTTTAGGCTATCGTTTGATCAGTTGCGAGTCGTGGCCATACATAAACTTGCTATATTATTATTTTTATTAGAATAAGAAATGCATGGAAATTATTAAAACAATTTTTATATAGTGCAATGGCAACAGTTTTGTTCCGTAGTAAGAAGTCACTGTCAGAAAGGCGACAACAAGTTCTTGATATAGAGTGTAGGAAGAAGCGAATCTGTTTATGATGTGATGACAGACAAATCGCCGCTAATAGTTATAAACTAGGGACATCGATATTTTTGGTACTCGGGTTTCATGAAGGGACGTTGCAATTTGTCTTTTATGATTTGTAAGTGATTGATTCGGTCCTTTGATTTGTGGAGGTCAACGTCGTTCAAGTGTCTATACATTACTGAACTAAGAAGTTGCTGGCAAAGGGTTAGTAGTGACGTATGTGTGCGGGATTAATATAAATTGGAGAAACAGTGACAACAGGCCTAAGGCTAGAGTGAAATATCATCATATTAACATTTATGTTGAGAGAATGTAGGTGTTAGTAACTCTGACAAAGGAATTTTTACTTTGCTGTTTTATATTTTTTTTATTTTATTTCATCATTTGTAAAGATTATGGTAAATCTGAGATATCGACATTTCTTTTGATTCTCGTTAACTTGTTATTACATGTTACTTACAACAATTTTTTATTAGGAAAGCTGAGAGTAAATTGGTGCGGAGCGTACAGAACTTTTTAAAAACCATTAATCTTTAAAAATTCTTTATGTTCAACATTGGAAATTTTTTCCTTTTGTTCATTAACATAATTCCATCTTCAACCAAGTGACTACAACGTTACTGTCATGTATATACAGACTCATTATCGTTTCCAACATTACGTCTTAACAGTGTACTCCACCTGTATTCACTAAACAGCTAATCAAATGGCATGATTTTCCTTATTAATTGCACTACTTAAAATACAATTTTGACTAACGTCTGTTTGGTCGAATGGTCTGTCTTGAGCCTTTGGCGCTTTACCATCTTTTATCAGAAACCCTCATGCTGTACAAGGAGTTACTAAGGAGCCGGGGCATTAGGGATACCTTATGAATGTACAAGCAACAGCTTGTAAAGGACGTTTGAAATGTTACCTGATGTGACGTTTTGCTCTTTCTACAGTTCTAAATCAACTGTTGTATCATCTTTTCCTGATTTACTGTCAACTATGAGTTCAAAATGAGCAAACCTCATTATACCGGCAATCGAGTATTTCTTTGCTGTGTTACACGTTCCACCTCAACCACATTTCTAAAGTGAATGAACAATGTTCCTGGATTACAAGTGTGGAACTTAAGTTAACTTAGCTGCTATTGGGCAACACACAATACAAGTATTTTGGAATGGTATTTTTGTCCCCCTAAAATAGCCACTTTTAAAGTACAAGACGACTTGGTTTGTCGGCACCGCAACTCGTCTAGACGTTCGTCTTGTTTTAAATTAGTAGTTTTTGGTTGCCCAACAAAGCTTTATTGTTGCCCAAATAAAGAATATATCAAAAGATAAAGGAAATTAATAAATCATGGTAATGTTTTGTTTAGGGCTGTCAGTTTCTGTTTAATTGCCTAAACGTTTAAACGGTCAAAATAAACGTTCGTTTACCGTTTAAACGATGTCCAAATATAACCGCCCTTGATTTCCCCTAGAATCTACCGTAAACACGATGATATGTACAAGTAATGGCTTTGAGACAATAATTTTGGCATGCCGCCCTCTGTTAGTCACAAAACATCCGGGGAGTGTTGCTGGCTCTTTGGGTACCTGCATACCTGATATGTATTATGTAGTACAGGAAATGCAAGGCTGAACACGGCGACTTTTTCGCTATACCACGGGCAGTTAACTACTTCTTCACTAAACAGATTCCTTGCCGAGCTAAACTGTAGCTCAAGCAACATTAAGTGATCGATATCACGGCATTAAAATTATACGTACATTAAAGGGCATATTGTTACAGAAAGTTTGGCGTTGTAATTGTAGACTTTAGGAATTAGTTTTAAGGAAGATTGAAAGTAAAATCAATGTCACAGATTCGACTTGTAGGCCTTGGCCTATGCATGTAGTTACAGTAGGCATTAGGCCTAATGTAAGTTATTGTGCAGTGTGCTACACTGACTAGGTACACTAAAGTTATAGTGTTAGAACTTGTTGTTCATATTGTTTAAACGTTTGGGGTATGAAAGCGTCGTTTAAACGGCCGATCCTTCGTTTATAGGTTTAAACATGACAGCCTTAGTTTTGTTATTTAATAACTTTGTTGGCCCATGACATTACAGCTAACAAGCATTGAGAAGTACAGTACAGTAGTAGTGTTACTACAATAGTTAATGGAAAACTTCCAACACAGTGATGATCTGTTTGAACAGTGACTTGAGGTGCCCAGTCAGGCATATTCTGCTGTGCAATTCATTAATTTTTGTTGCGCAAGCCATTAGACTAGATGCCCCCTGGCACTCTGGCACCCTATTTTTCGAGCCCTGATTGTCTGTGAACATGTCCCAATTTATCTATTGTTGGGGAACACATCAGCCTTAACTTTTGTAATTCTTCCATGAACTGTTGTTACCTATCGTAAAAATAGATAAACGAAATGAGAAGATGGCCTCTAAAATGACCACAAGTTAAATCGTAACTCGGTTACTGGATTATAGTGGAAACATACATGTCATAACCTGTGGTCCTTGATCTGCATCATCAGCCCAATCATACATGTAGGTTCAATAATAAGTACTTATTTATGTTATAACCACTCAACATGCCAGGCAGCTAGTGGATACCATGTTAAGATTGAGGGATGAAGAATCATCTAAATTTGATGGATTGTGACAAAAATTGTTCATTTTTCACTATGGGTGGAAGCTGGAACTGTTAAAAAGCTATCCTTGGAAATTTTGAATCGCTTTTCATATATTTCACATTTTCATAATCACAGTTTTTGTCTTTTCTGCATAAATTTAATTTATTCTGTCACAAAAGAATGCTAGAATTTACTGCAAGACCACTGACGTGAGAATCTGACTATACTGTAGTACTATAGAAAATATACTTTTTAAACTGGAAAGCTAATACATCCAAATATTGGGGACCGGATGTGTAAAGTGTGGCTCACACCCCCATGATCATCTATGAGTTTCTGTTGTAAACAAATTGTTTAATTTAGGTAGCTGGAGTTTAGTAGCCCAGTTTCCAACCTATTGGTTTAAGACGAGCCTGCTATGGCCTTTTTTCCAGTTGTGGCTCACTGCAGGCTTGTTTCCCCTACTCCACTGCTTGTGGGGAGCATCAGGTACCTTTTTTAGAGTCTTTAGGATGACTCGACCTGGGAAGTGAACCCGGGTCTTTTGCATGAGAGATGGATGCTCTACCATTAAACCAAACACATTTGTTTAAATCTACAAAATGTAATGGTTCACAAATCTATGAGTAAAAATGTAAGTACCCTTATTTACACGTAAATAGAGGGTCAGAAGTAGCAAAATAGACTTGCAGATATTCTAGTGCAACCAGTGCTTTCAACTACCATTCAACATGCTCAAGGCCAATTGCTTGATACAAAATAAAATCTAGTCACAGAACCAGACACACCACCAGGACTACAGCTGACCTGGCGTTGTAAGATAGTGTGTGTCATTTGGTAGGTGTGTACAGTGACCCAGGTTTATACTACAAAACAAACCAGTGAGCAACAACTGGAAAAAAGGGTTATGACCTTCCCGACTTACAACAATATTAAAATTTTCTTACTTGACTTCTAAGTATTTCTTCTTATTTCTTTTATAAGTTTCCTTCATGATATTGCATTACAGACTTACAAAGCAAATAGACCCCTAATGATTTTTACAATTCATGAAGAATAAATAATTTCACATGATTTTCAAAAGCCATTCAAGGCACACGATAGTTTAATATGTGCACTAATTCGAGTTGGGGTGACTGCATTCCCTTTAACGTTGGAAAGGAATAAATACTGGTGTGGTTAATAACAATTTATTTATTAGTGCTCATAGTTCAATAAAATACTAAATTGATGCAGATCACAGAAGACATCAAAAACATATCCAAAAACTACAAGAACGGTAAAAAAGATACATGTTCTAAAATACCAAGATTCAATAAGGAATACTGAGAATGCTTCTAATCTGGCATATATACTACCTGGGTTCAACCTTTGACCTTCTCACTCAGTGCCCCACCTTAGAGTGTAACTTTACTCTCAAAAGGCTTTTAAGCTTTGCCATTACTTAGTGATTTTGCTCAAATCGTGACTGGCCTTCATACAGTGCAATATAAGCATATCCGTCCAACTAAATACGTTTGTAATTTGAGTTTGTGGCAATTACACTAGTGATGAAAGAGTGTGTATACATCCATCCATTTCATTTGCCCTCATCTCAGTCAATTTCAGAGCATGTAATAATTTTACGATGCACTTAATTCCCCTCAAACTAACCAATTGGATTAATTTCTAGTGAGCAGATTGCATCGCTATGGTGAGCTCAGAATCTGTTATTCAATAACATTTACGTAAAGGAAGTTTCCTTTTTGTCAGTACAAGATTTACCAGACCTACACTTCAATGTGGCAACAGATTTCCTGGTCTCCTGAAGGCAAGTCACTGTTGCTATAGCAACAGCATTATTCTATGGTGCTGATATTTTGGTCATTGAAAGGCAGCTGCACCTGAATGCACAGAACAAATATCTCACCAGTTTATATTTTGTTTTTCCATGGATTATTGAAGCAAAAAAATTACTGTGTAATTCCCTCAGGATTTAAGATGACATTGAAAATTTCTTCCCCCATAAATGGGTAAAATAAGTACACTCTTCAAAACGAATAGGTTCCCCAAAATCAATGAGCAACCCAATCAAGTAGGTTACATTGCTAAATCATAAGCAAGGGCTACCCGACTGAGCAAAACAATGTACAGTCGCTCTTTGCAGTACTTGTAGAACTGATTCAAACACTTTACCTACACGTTCAAGAACTGTAAACAAACGGAAGTGTCTTCTAGCCTCTCCATGGACTGGAACATTTAAATGAGGCGAAATGTAAACGTGCATCACATGTCCCTACAATGCAATACTATTAAACATAACCATGTAAAGTTACAAGAAACGTGAACAAGAGATATATTAGAGCAGGCTTGTAGCCAATAATCAATGTGCAACACAATAAAATGCACTGTTAAACCATAGAGTTACACATGTGTGTAATGCAATGCTATAGTCTTTACAGTACTTCAGAGAATTGATTATTAAATTACGTATACTTTGCCTACTTGTATACAAACCATTTTGTCTTCTGGTCACGGAATGGAACATTTAAACGAGTTGTAAACTTGCTTCTATACTACAATACTATAACTTCTTTACCATGTATTGATTACTAGGAAGATGTATTATCTACGAGATGAGCTAGATGAGATTTAACGTCACAACAACACGAAGGTGTTAAATAGTGTCAGTCAACTTGATAAAAACTCCCAATCTTCAAGTAATGGTTTTCAAGCATATGGTTCAACTGCAAATTTGGTTTCCATTTAGTCGCTGCTTACAACAGGCGAGAAATACCGTGGGCATATTTTACCCAACCCAGCCCACAGGGGGCATAGAGAGATGAGGTTTAACATGTAACATTCCAACATGAATGTATTATATAGCGTCAACTAGAATAAGAGGCAGTCGGAAGGTAACATTATTGCAGTTTTGTGCTACAAGTTCTTCAAGTTCAGTTTCAAATACAATTTAAACACGGTATAGGCCCTAACTCCTTTAAGTCTCTAGCTCTTGTGACAGACAGAAAACACTGGGGGTACATTCTACAACCCCCAGCCCACAGGAGCCCCCTGTGGACTGGGGATTTTGAAATACGCCCATGGCATTTCCTGCCTGTCATAAGAGCAGACTAAAGAGACACGGAACTTAAACCATAGTTGAAAATTCATATAAACTTGAACTTTTATTGACTTGACTGACAATATAACAGTCCTGCTGGTGTGTCTTTAAATTTCATCTAACACCCAGTCCACATGGGGAGATTGCATACTTGAACTAAGTCGAATGTGGCAAGGCGGTAAATTTTGTGAGGGATCAAAGCAACGGAGCCCAACGACTCTTCATTCAATTGGAGGAGGGTGTGTCTCCTCTCCCTTCCCAAAGCATGCACCTTTTTCACATTTAATGTGAAAATATACATGCCCTTTGCTATTTTGCTTCATACTTCATATGTATTTTATATATTTTGGTGATAAGCAGGCAAGCACAGTATTACTACATGACATAAATTCAACAAAATAATCCTGTATACCAGAAGACATAGTGGGAAAATTGTACTCACGCCTCAATTTTCTTGGTTGTCCGATTGTCCGGGACAACTAAAACTCCATAGGGACAACCAAAAGGTGGTAGTTGGTTGTCCGATGGACAACCATTTTTCTCTCACAAAGAATTATATTCCAGCAGCTTGCTTTTATCTGAATGAAGAAGTATGCTGTATATACTGACTGATCAAGTCGTTGCAAAATTTTCCATCATAGTTTCACACTTCAAGTGCCTTTGTCTTGCAAAAATTTTATCTTTTCATTCTTCCAGACCAATTACACGTAAACGCAATTACTGTTTTGTGCTGTAATTGGTCAAAAAATGTTTTGGACAGCCAAATTTTCTTTAGGACAACTAAAAATATGGAATTAGTTGCCCAAGGACAACCACAATTTTTTCTGAAAATCGAGGCCTGGTACTTAAATGTATTTAATTAATACTGAAGTACTGAAGACCAGCAGAAGAAATTTTAGTTTTGCACAGTGTAATAATAATGATAATAAATGACATTATTCATTTGTCTTTTCTTTTCCCCCCACAATTTGTTCCCTATACCCCAAGCATGAATATTTACAGGAGAGGAAAACAGAAGTTTCAGATTACGAATTTTTTCCCTTAAAAATGAATCTCATAATTTTTTAACACACTTAAATGTTCCCATATGACAATGAACCAAAAGAGAAAGTAAAATACAAGAAATGATGTAAACATTGTCTCATTTTGCTTTGTCCGTTTTTTTAATTCTGTTTTATAGTACATTAGCTGCAGGCATAGATCTTGTATTCACTTTGATTCAACATAAATGAATAACATTTCATCTTTGATAGACTTTCATATTCACCCACGGCAATGCTCTTGACTTAACAGGTATTGAAGAGAAATTGTATCATCATTGTATGACTACCTGGCACCTGCAAACAATAATGTATAGGCCTATCCCATGCACTTATCACAATGTTTCTGTTAATGGGCGGGTGGGGGGTACTTGGGATTTGTCCCCCCCCCCCCCTTTAAGAAGAAAGTAAATTCTCCTCCTCCTCCCTCCCCTTTTTCGTTTCCATGAAAAAAAAGTTTTCTATTTAAGAAGGGGATACCTTTGCAGTAATGTTTGAACTTAAATACATAAATAACCTTTAAAACCCATGCATCAGATTGCACCTAAGCATGGGACTTTGAAGTATGCTTGCTCTCCCCTGAACCCACCTATGACCTTGGCCAAGGGCACTATCAATTTGGACTTGTGGTTTGGCAATAATGAATCCCACTTCTTCAAGATTCTGGCAGAATCTTGGGATCAGGAATTTCTTTCAGATACAATTCCACATGTTCAAAATAAAACTGGGTCATCAAGTATGTATGTGACTTTTACAGATTTACAATACTTTTCTTCATACTGTAAGGTTACAACGTCAGTGTCACACTGAATTACTTCAAACTGTTATTTTCCACGATACTGTAAGTCTCACCAGGAAACAATAATAAGACACTTCCTTATAAAAACAATTTACTCATGGATGTGTTTGAAATATTGTTAAAATATTGTAAGCCTGTTTTCACTGATTGTTTTATACTCACCAAATTAATGAAGGAACAGTTTTAACAAAAATAAACAATCCCACATTAAATACATCCCTGCTAATTATAAAGTGACAGAAAGCCATGTTCTCAAATGAAAGAGAGGGGATGGAAGGAGAGCTGAACTTTTATCTCTAGCCATCATATTGGAACATGACAGTTCTGTACCTCCATGGTGATATTTCCAGGCTTGGAAGAGGGGTCAAAAAGGAGAGAGGAATTTTAAATATTTGAGGGTCCGTATGCAATTTGGTTCTACTAGTTTTTCAAATGTGTAAGAAAATGACTGAAAGTCTGTGATATTATGCACAGAAGGACTAAGGAAAATTAAAAAAAGTCGGACCAAGGAAAATTGAAAAAAAAGTTTTGTGTCCTTGAATAGTAAGAGAAGAGGAATGAAGTTGATCAGAAATCCCATTTCTTCAGGATATAGAGACTTCAGGCTTCTTCTTCTGAAGCCTGCCTTTAATGTTGATGCACCCTGTTGGGTTTTCTTCCACAGCTTAAAGGGCCAAACCTCTCATCCCAAACTACAATTTTGGAACCCGGGTACCGAAATTCTCAATTGGCTTAGCTCTTTGACTGACAGCTAATTCAAACAATGCAGAGTGCCAAAGCTTATATTACACAGCATGAACGGTAACTGAGAGTGTTTTGAAAACATAAATTGAGTATTTCTATACTCGCATTGAAGCGATAAACTGAGATTGTGTCTGGATAAGGATGAATGCAGACAATTGTGGGAGGGGCTTCAGCAAGGTTTGGAGAATTGGTACTGTTTGGGATGAGAGAAATGGGCCTTTAAAACCATTAAATGCATTACCATGCGGACATGTACTTGTTAGTGTTGACTTTTGTTTTTCTTTTCCTCTCCCTTCAGGATACTAGGTGGGGTTTTTAGTGCTACAGTGTACAGCAGTGTCAGACAGTTAGCGAAATTAGTGCAAAGCTTTCAAGAGCAATCTTAGTGAAGTATATACCAACTACAGTGTATTGATTTAGCGATTTAGTGTATGAACTTTGAACTTTCTCATTCCAAATACTGAGTCAGCTCCCTGAACATATTTTCTCCAGCTTTAGAGAATCAACCAAGGACTTTACAGGTAAGCTTTCTTTAGAGGCTTTTAACATGGTAGCAGAGCCTGGTTGCTAAATCCCATCCTACATATACAGAGTCATGGCAAGTTACAAAACCCCACCAGTATTTAGTGAAGCGAAGCCGTACGCCAGATGGATCGAAGAGGTTAAAGCCTGGCAGGTAGTGACAGACTTAAAGAAAGAGAAACATGGCTTGGCCATAGCCTTAACCCTTCCTGAGGTGGGAGCCAAATCTATAAGGGATAAGGTCTTCAGTGAAGTGGATATAGAGGAACTTAAGAAAGATACAGGTGTTGAAACCCTCATAAAGTTTATGGACAATGTTTTCAAGAAGGACGAATTATCTGCTGCCTATGAGGCTTACACTAAATTTGATCGTTACAGAAGGAAAACAGAGACGACCATGGAGGAATATGTTGTGGAATTCGAGAAGCTGTATAACAAAACCAAAAAGTATAAGATGGAGCTCCCTCAACCAGTCCTGGCCTTCAAACTTTTGGAGAGTGCTCAATTAGAGCATAAAGAAAGGCAACTAGTACTCACAGCTGTGAATTACAAGGAACCAGACAGCATGTTTTCTCAAATGCAGATTTCTCTTAAGAAGTTCTTTGGAGAACGGTCGATGTCATCAATGGAAACCAAAGATGGACTGGCCATCAAGGCTGAACCAACATTTATTGGTTCTGACGAAACTGCATTTGTCACTGGAAGAGGAGGTTTCAGAGGTAATGGTCGTGGAAGGTACACTAATTCTCAGTATGATCGTGCTAAGAATTTTAACAGAGGTCGTGGCAACAGAGGAGGAAGACAAAATTCTCAGAGTATAACCAAGCGACTGAATCCGCTTGGATCTGATGGTTACCCTTTGAAATGTAGCAGTTGTGAATCAATCCGACATCTTCTGAAAGACTGCCCAGATTCATATGAGAACCTGCAAAGGAGTGTATTGCAAACTGGTAGTAAAGACGAGGAAGCTGTGTTGTTCAATGGGAACAAACAGTCAGAGACAGAAGTTTTATTGACAGAGGCTTTGGGTTCTGCTGTCTTGGATAGTGCGTGTAGCTCAACGGTTGCTGGAGAAGCCTGGATGGCTCATTATATTGATATGCTTGAAGAGGAAAAGAAGGGTCATGTAATTAGGAGCAAAAGTGACACAGTTTTCAAGTTTGGGGGTGGAAAGTGCTTGAAGTCTAAGGAGAAAGTTACCATCCCATGTGATATTGCTGGTGTGAAATGCCAAGTGACTACTGATGTGGTGGAAAGTGATATTCCCCTGCTTTTGGGAAAGCCGGCAATGAAGAAGGCAAAAGTGAAACTTGACTTAGAAAATGACTGCGCAACCATTTTTGGGAAGACAGTTGACCTTCAGTGTACCTCTTCTGGTCACTACTGCATCCCTATTGTTGAAACAACAATTCCTGTCAGTGACACAGTAGAGGCCTTGGTGTCAGAAGAAGAGAGTTGTAGAGAAAAACGAAAGAGAATTGAGAAGCTGCACAAGCAATTTGCCCATCCAACTGCACAGAAGCTGAAATACCTGCTGAAAGATGCCAATATTTCTGATCAGGAAACAATGGATTTAGTGGAAGAAATTGTATCAAAGTGTGATGTTTGTAAGAGATACAAGAAATCACCTCCAAGGCCTGTAGTTGGATTGACTCTGGCTAGAGAATTCAATGAAGTTGTGACCTTGGATCTCAAAGAATGGAAAAGTGGCGTATATTTTTTACACATTATTGATGTTGCTACACGTTTTAGCATGGCTGGTGTTATCTACAGAAAAACCCCTAAGGTGATCATTGATACAGTGATGAAGTTGTGGATTGGCAGTGGTTTGGGAGCACCAAAAAAATTTCTTTCTGATAATGGTGGAGAATTTTCCAATGAGGATTTCAGAGATATGGCTGAAAACCTTAACATTGAGGTATGGAACACAGCGGGTAGGAGTCCCTGGCAAAATGGTCTGTGTGAGAGAAACCATGCAGCTGTTGATAATTGTGTTCAGAAGATTTTGGAGGATTACCCCAACATGGATATCGAGCTAGCTCTAGTATGGGCAGTGAATGCAAAAAATTCATTGCAGATGGTGTATGGATATAGCCCTTACCAGCTTGTGTTTGGTAGGAATCCAAACCTGCCATCAGTGCTCTCTGACCAAGCTCCAGCCCTTCATGGAACCACAGTGAGTGAAATATTTGCTAAACATCTGAACGCCTTACATGCAAGTCGAAAAGCGTTTGTTCAAGCTGAAGCATCAGAGAAGATAAGGAGAGCCCTCCGACACAAGATTAGAAGTTCTGATGATTTTTTTCAGCCTGGTGACAAGGTGTATTACAAGCGTGATGAGAGTAACAAATGGAGAGGTCCGGGCAAAGTTCTTGGGCAAGATGGTAAAGTGGTTTTTGTCCGTCATGGTAGTGTGTATGTGAGAGTGCATCCCTGTCGACTGCTAAGAATTGATGCAGAGTTTGATAAACCACCTATGAGGGACCCCAAACTTCAAACTTCAAATTCTTGGGAAGAGGGGTCATGATAGTTCCCAAACAAGTGGCACGGCAGATGGCTTTCCTGAACCACAGGAAGAGGAAGATGATTATAGTGATAATCCTCAGGCAGTGACTGATGACATAGAAGAAGGAGAATCCAACCAAGATCATAACCAGTCTGACCAAAGAACAGAAATACGATCTGCCCAGACATTGCCCAAAGTGAAACAGAACATCACTTACTTACCAACTGGTGGAAGCTCATGGATTGAATGCGAAGTTGTACAAAGGTCTGAAAAGGCCACTGGAAAATACCGTAATTGGTTTTATGTAAAGGAGAAAAGTGATTCTTCACTTAAAGAGCTGGATTTTGGAAATGATGTGCAAGATTGGAAGATTGTGGAAAATAATTCAAATGAAAGGGATGAATCTGGTGCCAGTGAAGAGGCCAATGCTGTCTTTATTCCCTTACACAGACATGATGAGCCAGAAGTTAGACTTGCCAAAGATGAAGAACTGGCTAATTGGAAGAAGTTTCAAGTATATGAAGAGATTGTAGATTGTGGCCAGCAAACTATATCTACCAGATGGGTGATAACAGAGAAGTCAGCTGATGGTAAGAGAACTGTCAAAGCCAGACTTGTGGCTCGTGGGTTTGAAGAACAGAATTGTGTTCAAGCTGACTCTCCTACAGTTTCTAAAGAGACAATGAAGGTTTTTCTGGCTCTGGCATCTACTCTCTCCTGGAAATGTCACTCAATAGATATTAAAGCTGCATTTTTGCAAGGAAATGAGATCAATCGTGAGATGTTTCTGAGGCCACCTAAAGAGGCTGATGTTACTGGCAAAGTGTGGAAATTAAAAAAGTGTGTGTATGGTTTGAATGATGCCTCAAGAAATTGGTATTTCAGTGTCAGGGATGAACTCCTTAAACATGGATGCTCACGCTCAGAAGTAGACCTGGCATTATTTTTCTGGCACAATGAAGGGAAACTGAAAGGCATTTTCATTTTGCATGTTGATGATTTCCTATGGGCTGGTACAGACAACTTCCAAAGAATGGTGGTAGACAGGGTAAGATCAGCTTTCAAAATTGGGAAAGAGGCAGAAGGTGCTTTCAGATATATTGGACTTGAAATTGCTCAAGGAAAAGATGGCATCATGCTCACACAGGATAATTACGTAGATTCCCTTTCACAGATCCCTGTTTCAGCAAAAAGAGTGGCTCAAAAGGAGTTTTTACTCAAACAAAGTGAAGTGACAGAGTTGAGAGGAGCCATTGGTCAAGTGCAGTGGGCATCTAACCAAACAAGACCTGATGCCAGTTATGATGCCTTGGAGCTTAGTACTGCGACCAGAGAACCTAGAGTAAAAGATTTGCTCCAAGCCAATAAGGTGATCAAGAAGTTAAAATCAAAAAGGAGTAACATCCTCTTTCCTAACCTGGGGGAAATAGAGCAGTTGAGTTTGACAGTATTTTGTGATGCCTCCTATGCAAATTTAACTGATGGAGTTTCCAGTGCTGGTGGTCACATTGTGTTTTTGACTGGTGAGGACAACAAGTCTTGTCCCCTTACTTGGCGATCTGGAAAAATTCGAAGAGTGGTACGGAGTACTTTAGCGGCAGAAGCTCTCTCTATGGCTGATAGCCTTGACTCAGCATATTGCCTTGGATATCTTCTGTCAGAAATGGTTTTTAACAAGCCTAAGGAAAATAGAGTGCCTATCAGAGTGTGTACTGATAACAAATCCCTATTTGAGAACATTCACTCTACCAAAGCAGTTAGTGAAAAGCGTCTTAGAGTGGAGATAGGAAGCATCAAGGAGATGCTCCATAAAGGAGAACTTTCTAGTGTCAAGTGGATTGAGAGTGGTGCCCAAATTTCAAATTGCCTAACAAAACATGGGGCATCTTGTAAGGAACTAATGGATGTCCTACAAATGGGGAGCTTACAGAACTATGGTGTTTCCCATCAGTATCCTACCAGAAGTTAAAGTTGTTTCCAGAAAAAGAAAAAAGGGGGAGATTTGTTAGTGTTGACTTTTGTTTTTCTTTTCCTCTCCCTTCAGGATACTAGGTGGGGTTTTTAGTGCTATAGTGTACAGCAGTGTCAGACATTTAGCGAAATTAGTGCAAAGCTTTCAAGAGCAATCTTAGTGAAGTATATACCAACTACAGTGTATTGATTTAGCGATTTAGTGTATGAACTTTGAACTTTCTCATTCCAAATACTGAGTCAGCTTCCTGAACATATTTTCTCCAGCTTTAGAGAATCAACCAAGGACTTTACAGGTACTGTAAGCTTTCTTTAGAGGCTTTTAACAGTACTTGCAGCAGTGTCATCCATGCAACTATCACTGTCACACTATAAACAGCAAGTACGGAAAAGGAAATCTGTCACTTTTGACCAGGGTGGGGGGGGGTCATTAACTGGGGTTGTTTTCTGATGATTTCATCTGTAATGAGGTTACCTTGAGGAAAAGATTAGACACACCTGATAGAGGATGTCCCCTCCCACCTCCACCCTTAAAACTCAACTAATTCCCATTGCCTTGGTGTATGTTACTTTCCAATATACAAGAGATGAGCATGGTGGAGGGCTGTTCATAACAAGTCTCAAATTTATGTGCTTGCAGAATAACATGTATGCTTATCCCACATCAAAATAAATTAAAACTTTATAATGCTCCTAACAGAAGCTGCCATAAGAGCGAGCAATGACCCACCACCCCTGGAATTCCAGGTCAATCACAACAACAGCTGAGACTGAATCTATTCTCCCCTCACATGTTATGGCTGGTCAGGCACCCACAAGTATGTACACTGATATAAGTATTTATCTGGAGTACTATTCAATTGTTAGAGTCCGACTATTAATGCTCAGTGAGTATAATTGGAATAGTTTGCATTTTACATAATCTGACTAACAAACCTGACCGGCAGACATCCCAAGAATTTGGGTCAAGCCACTAAAACGTAAAGAGTGTTACACAACTCACTTTGCACACAGCGGCAGCGGCGGCAAAATGGAATTCAATTTAAGGTGCATTTGAAATACAGACCACTGCATCTATGCCAACTAATGTATACACCATCCACGAACTGGCTGTACATGTAGGCTTGACAAGGCCATCTACAACGTGCTACAACGATTAGTCACAAAACAGATGCATTTAAAAGTATGATGAAGACAAATCATATGCTGTGCTGTGTACAACAGCTAGTGTGCCACTCAAACTGTGATGAATGGTTTTAATTAAATGCATCTGAAGGGCAATTTTCTAAACAAGAAAGCGGATAATTTCCTTTGCAGCTATATGTTATATGCAGTGGTCTTCAACATCAATTTTAAACTTAATCATCCTGAAACTGACAGCTTAAGAGTATTTTTAGGAATAATTTAGGCCTGCACAATACAGAAATTCATATCACACAAATCAAGTGTTTACTCAACTGTAAAAGCATTTTTTTTTGGGGGGGGGGGGAGAATGGAGAAGGGAGGAGGGATAGAATTTTCAGAAGGAATTTAGGATACAAATGTCCAATACAATACAGACAATGCAATGCATCAAGTATTTATTCAACTGTCAAAAATTTTTCTGGAGGGGCTAAAGGGGGGTAAAAAAGGGGGGAGAATAAATAGTCGTCTTTCTGAAGTTTTTTTCCTATAATGCGGCCAGACTGGATGTCATTCCTATGTGCAATGGATCTAGTAAATTCAGTTTCCAATGATACAGATAAGTTTGAAAGTGGATTACACAGGCCAAAAGTTGTTAAAATACACACTAAAAACTTTTCCATCACCCATAAACTGGAAACAGCATTCCATACAGTATCCGATAATGTTGTTTTACAAACCTCAATTTTTAACTGATGAGCTTTGTTACTAATCTACTGTATACTACACACCTGTCCTCACACTTGAGACCACCTAGATATAACAGTCAAAAGACAACAATTTCTACAGGTAGATTGGCCTGAATCAAGCCTGTGGCCAAAGGCAAAGGAGAAGGGGTGGTACTGTAAATATGAAACTTCCTGGTGACATTTTTTGCCCTCTTTCAAGATAATAAAGCATTCTTAATCTATTTTGCCTTCATAATCTATTTTTGAACATACTTGCTTGATTTCAATTTTTTTCTTTTTTTTTTATTTATTTGTTGCTTTTTTTTTATTATTTTTATTTTTTTTAGTTGCCCCGTTTCAAGAACAAATAGCTCCCAGGGGGCTAGGGGTGGCCTCTCGGTTGGGTCCTTCACAAAACACAATCAACAGAAATCAAAATAAACTTAAAAACGGAACAAAGAAAACAAAGGAAAACACCAAAACGAAAGAAAAAAAAAACCTACAACCGAAAAACATTAACTACTACAAAGCATAAAGATGGTTCACACAGACGGCCTGCCTATATTGCATTAAGGTGGCTCAATTGAAAAGTGTCGATCCACCCTTCCCACTCATTGAAAAAATCATCTAACTTATCCTGGGTTTTTGCGATGTAGTATTCAACATTAAGGTAAAAGCTGACTTCTCTCATAAGCCTCATTTGTTTGCTTTTTTGTTGTCCTTTTTGTGTGCACACATTCACATTAATATAAATTATACTCTAATTGTGTGGACTAAATAGAAGTATTGGTTTTTTTTTTTGCAAACTCACTACATGTCGAGAAATGGGTGCTTAAACATTACAGCCACCATATCTACATTGTGCCTAACCTATACTACCAGAAGATGTCAGTCAAGAAGATGTCAGTACTGAAGTCCAGCTCTCTAATTCCCCTACACATTCAAAACAGTCATGCCTGCAGGTTCAAATGTGCTAGCACAGCATTCAGTTAATGGCTTAGAACTAGACAAAACTGTTCCTGACAAGGAAAACTCTACTAAAATTCCAGTGATACCCCTTTCTGCCTCTTTCCTAATTATGTGTAAATAGGCTCCAAGGGGGAGATTTCACCTGAGGATGCTATAACTGGTGAAGTGTTATTATTGTGCAGTACTATAGCCAGTCAACAGAGATCAATAGTACATTACCTACTGTCCATTCACACCTATGATAAATAGATTAAAAGAAACTGCCAATAATGGGCAAGCCCACTTCAAAGGCTGAGCAGGCTTGGAATCGATAATTCAGAACGTGGTTTAATAATAGAGACCACAAAGTGGATGCAATGACCAGCTAACTGGAATTTTTCTGAGGTTGACAAATTAAAAATCTTGACAGTACACACTGTGCTTTCAGACGTTACACATACAGTTTGTTAGCTTTACTGCAGTTTTGTTATATAGCCAGATGATTAACTGTAACATGTTAACTTAAAACTTTCCAGGAGTGCCACAGGTGAGAAAAATTCCACACCTTCTCTGCCCCTCCCCAGCCCCCACCATGGCCACAATTCTCAGTGTAGCTTTGCAGTACTGCTTGTTATGTTCTTTCAAAAGATCAGGTTTATTTGATCTTCTCCTGGAAGCAAAAGTTACACTGTACATCTGGCCAACTGTAAATAATGCAAACCTGGTGTCCTTTGACAAAACCTGTGTATCTTCCTATGCTGACAGTACAAAAGGTCCAGTTTTAGATTCTCCAGGTGTGCTACAAATCGCACTCCACAAATATTTAAGGAATGCGGTAGGTGCTGTTTTATTTAACTTAAATGGATATGAGGTTCTATTCCTAATATCTCAGTGTGCAAAAAGTCACACTCCTCATGGTGATTTGAGGTGAGCGATGGTGTACAACCCCACTCGCACGCCTCAAAATTCAAGGCCTGCCGTACAACCTCATTTTCTCTTACAATTGGCCTTTGGCACTTCCCTCTATTACTGTTTCACAAACAGCCAACAGGGCCCACAAATACTTCACAGAATAGCATTCCTCTTGGCCACAATAAAAATACCCCATAAAAAATGCACACATATGAATAACATATCCTGCAAAAACTGTGAAATTGCTATTATTTGAATTTAAGTGGTTATCCCAGCTGTTAGGTTTACCTCAATTTATTGACAAAAGACAGAGGTATATGCAATTTTTTGGCCCACTAGTGTTTTTATAGGGCCAAATTCTGTGATGGTTTTTAACTTCACTTTTTTTATTTATCTGTGATGTACTGTTATTCCAATTCTGAGTTCATATTCTATGATTACAAATTACATTTTACATCAAAGTATAATAATGTTATGCCCATTTACTAGTTTTCATAACCTATAAAGACAAATTTTTCTTTGGTGGCAAATTTTATCTTTGTTCCCTCGCATTGTACTTTACACCATTTATTTTTGTTCTGCACAAATACATCTTCTGTGAATTCCCGTATTTTCTCTTTTTTTTCTCCAGTTCAGTGTTGTTTTGTCTTTTTTTTCTCTTTTCCACGGCATAGAAAATGTGCTACTTTCATATGTAGTATGGTGTAGTTACACCAAACATTTTTGTGACAACTGTGTTGGATCCATTCCATGCTAAACAGCTCCTTTCCCTTCTATAAAGCTTTTTGAGAGCAGCTCAAGTACTTAAAAGAAAAGGTACTGTATCATATTACTTTGATTTTATACACATTTTTTCTACATATACTTTACCCACTGGAAATTTGTTCCCTGGACTCCAATTATTCTCTCAATTTTAAAAGAGTGCACCTTGTTATTTAAGGCCAGAACAATTCAATGGCATACTGTATACTGTACTGTGGGAGATTTGGCATGTCCTCTGATGTTGAGAAACGAATGTTGAGGCCCCTCAGTTGTAGAAGCCTAGTAAAATGTCAGATTGCCTGTTGAGATAGGCCTATATGTCAGAGACAGTTATGGAGTTGTTCAAGGCTACTACATAAAGCCTGCTGCACAAGATTTGATTCTGTAAATTGTCAACACAACTTTATTTCCCCAACAGCAGGGAGGGATCTTATGGACTGCACATCAATAATCCTTCCTCATAATGATTAAGGCCATGATTTCAAGGTCAGCATCATAGACTCAGGCTACAAATTATTATAATGTGAAGGACCATACTCATGGTTGCAAATGGGCATTTTTAGGCATCATAAAGGTTGGGTTGTTTTTGAAAACCATGCAACCTTGACTGAAGACAATATGAAGCTTGGAGGAGTGCAAATTTTTCAGAGTATGAAGGGAAAATTTGGTCAAAGGCAAATTTAAAACTAATCTGGGAGGCAAAAACTTATGAGGGGGGGCTTCCCTTGAGTGCCCCCCCCCCCCCCGGCTGTACGCCTTTTTTCGACCTAAGCAAACACCTCCTTTAAACAACCAGACAAAACTGACAATTACATGTAGGTATCTTCTAATCCATACACTCTCCACTTCAATTTGAGCCTTCATGTGCAAGCCTAAAGAGTACAACATACTTAACATTTTGAAACAATCCACACTGTCTTCATTCCTTTTAAAAGTTGAATTCTAGGTTAGGAGGCCTCATGATCAAATAGCAGCGAATTCAGAGATCATGTTCTGCTATGTTAACTAAGGGCCCAATTAGTAAACCCTTCAAGATGTTCTAATTATGTCGACACACTCAGGTAGGGAAATCTCATTCCCAGCACAGCCATTGCTCTGACTCTTGCCAGTAGGGCTTAGCTACAAAATGAACAACACAAACCCACAAACCTTTTTTAAAAACATTTCCAGAATACTGAATGAGCCAGAGGACCCTCTTTCTAGGACTGTACCTGACACTACTGTTGTTCTATGAAAACATGAGACAGACATTACAAACATTGGCAGTTCCTTTCTGTTTTACTTGAATCTCTCTTTTGTCAAGCCACCTTCGATCCTTCCTAAAGCAACATGAAATTTTGTTAAAATGTCACCAGCTATTAATTAGTAATTATACCAGAAACTTACTTTAAAAGTACAGAACGTACTGTACTCCCACTTACTCATTTTATAATGTACTGAAACCTATGTATCATTCATGTACAAACAGGAACTAATAAATTACCAAGTGACATGGAAGATGCTATCAAAAGGATTTTACTCCAATATAGTGTTTGGGTTATACTCACTATTCCTGTAGTAAACTATTATGTTATTTACAGATTCCCTCTCATACTAATGTCAAAAGTCAAACTACATAGTTCTGGTATTAAAGTGTTACCCTGACTAAGTCTGTGAAATTCATCTAACTTTTCCATACCTACAGTACTGTATTACATTTGCTTCACATCAACAATGACCTAAGTTCAGACTAGAAACAATTCCCATATCCTATGAATCGATTTATGATATAATGAGTTAGTAATTAGAGTTCAATTCAGTTTCCCAAATTTTGATAGTTTTCAAATTATGCAAAAAAAAATGGTTAAAAACCAGGATTAAATAATAAATTGAAATTTTTACTCTCTGAATTTAGTATTTGAAGTCAAACTTGACTAATTAAAGCCAGGGTTTCTGTCAGAGGGGGGAGCAGGGTTTGTCTCCCCCACCTTACAAATCCTCCTTTCCAGAAGAAGATGGGTAACATCCTCACCCCCCCCCCCCTTTCACTTTTACAAAAATATATGAAAATTGTCAACATTTTGGTTTCTTACTTTAAAAAGAGGACACTTGCAGTAATGTTTGAACTTACATAAATGACCTAAAACCTTTCAAATTGCACCTTACATGGGATTTTAAAAAGCAAGTTTATAAAGCTTAAAGCAGGATCCCTTAATGCTATAATTAATAGCCTCATTAATAAGATGTGTCATGAGGAACCCTTTGACACCCTTGCTAAGATACCAACATCAACTAAGTACAGTATATGCTCCTTTAAAGTACAAAAGTTTTTGTGTGGGTTTTTAAAAGGAAGAAGAACAGCTGCAGCATTGTGTAACACTGTCCAGGTGCCCAGAACAACAAACTTTTAGTTTCACACATTTGATAACCCAGATCTATCAAAGAGGCTCTCATCAGGCCTGATGCTGGAGTTGACAGACTGCCTCTGATCCAGGAGGCAAAGCATCCTCTTTCTTGCTCTTTACATCCTCCGACATCATTTGAATAACCATGTTCGCATGGCCAACATTCTTTTCTACTAAGTCATACATTAAGGCAAGCTTCTAGTCTGCTGCTCAGCTTAATGGTGTAAGGGAATTTGAAATGACAGGACAAACACATGCTTTGAGTACTGTAACTCAAGCTGGTATACCTCATCTGAAGGCCTGCATGCAGACATCTATCTTGATCCTTGAACTTTTCGATAAAATGTGTAATAATTAAGAGGAGACTGGTAAAAAGTTAACAATATTCAACATAGATCCTACACTCTGCAGTCAAAATTCTAAGTTGAATCAATAAAAATAGCAGATCATTTCAACGAAATATTAAAAAAAATAACAATTGTTACAACATATGCAACTGGAGAGAAAAATCCATTTTGCATTCCTCAGCTTTCTCAAGAAGATGCAAAGTCACAAATTTGGTGAAAAACTAGAATCAATTAACATTTGAAGGGTGATTCAAATTACATTGATCAGATGTTTAATTGACAGCAATCGAAAATTACCATAACTCTCACTCTTAAACAGAAATTTAAGTTCTGCCTCTAATTGATATTTTATTCTTGAAAATGCTGTTTGATTTCAACCCTTGTATGAAATCAAATTAAAAAATGCAAAAGTGGTATGGTAACCGAATTTTTTTTCTTTTTTGTTTCAGCCTGAAAAGTGGAAATACTTTAACACATGAGTATACAGTATTGCACAATTGTAGAGTCTTCAAAGTCGTCATTGGCAATAACACTTGTATGACAGGTCCGTAGCCGGGGGGGGGGGGAGGTCAGAGCGTTCAAACAACCCACCCCAACCTGAGGGAGGTCCATCCTTCCAGATTACATGTATGACTTTTTTTTCAAAAAGTTGTGTACTGTGTGGAAATCCTGGGGAAAAATGACTTCTGTTGTGTTCAAAAGTCCTCTAAAATGCTCCAGATTGCAGATCTGCAGATTTCAAACTTTTCCGGGGAAGCATGCCCCAGCCGCCTCCGTATTTGGAAAAAGGTCCACATTTTGGGAAAAAGACCCACCCCTGCATATGGGCTGGCTACAGGCCTGTATGATGGGCATTGCAATCCCACAGAAGTGTAGATGGCGCAGTGTGCTAAATGAAATGTTAGCAATTTCAATTTTGAGCTTCAAAAACTTTAAAAAAGTAACTTTTAATGGGAGTGTGCCAGGAAATAGACCACAGTTAGTTACATGTTGGAGTGAATCTCCAATGTCTCCATCATCTGTTTTACAGTACTGGCTCAAAATGCTCCATTATTTGAAAACTATACTGCACTGCCATGTTTTCTTGAAACCTGAGGTCCTGGAACACTTCTTTTTAAGAGTCTGAGGAAAATTTGAAGGGTCTAACAATTTCTCTAAGAGTCCCATAAAATCACTTATCAAGAGCATTCATAAGAAGATCAAAGCAACATGCATTATGTCTTGATTCACAACATTTCCAAAAGCTTGGTATATTCAAAATTTGTCACTTACTTTTTATCAAAGACTTCTAAAATGCCATTGATATTATTTATAATCAACCAATACTCTGGCATATATTTACATATTCTGGCAGTAATGCTCTTGAATCTTCATTTTTTAAGTAGAACTCAAAAACAACAAATATTATAAACCCTGAATGGGGGCATTTTGTAATATTTGATTAAAAAAAAGGCAAGGCAGCTACCCAAGATTTGAAGCATTGTCAGTTTTAATTTCACAACAGGAAATGGAAGACCTGTTAGTTCAAGTGAAAGCAAGGACTGCAGAGATGACAGGGGGCCTGGGGCTTTAGCCCCCCAACTTTTTCTACCATAGAAATTTTGGGCTGCCTCACATTGCTATTATATTGTTAAACACATTAGGCTAATTGGGTGGTTAACTCCTTCCTCCTTTCAATTTGCTCCACAGAAGCTGCAGCCCCCTACTTTTTCTGCCATGTAGGCATTTAGGGCTGCCTGATTGCATTGCTACAGTATTATATTGTTAAACACATTAGGCCAATTGGGTGGTTAACTCCCTCCTTTTAAATTTGCTCCACAGCTTCCACAAAGACACTGTCAACCTTAAAAGTATGCCATCTGCATTTTTTTTTTTTGAACTGATAAGAAACAGAGGAGGGGCAGGAATAGACATATCAAATATATCTGAAGAGCACAGTGCGAGCAAAGTACAATCTACCAAAGAGAGAGCTCCATGAAGCTCCTTGGTTTTACTGTACAGTAGCTTTTTCTGAACTGAGATCTTAGCATTTCAATGGATTATATTACAGTCTACAACCATGTGGTCCTGCATTGTGGTCAGCAATGTGGTCCTGGGTACAGTCAGGTCCACTTTATGATGCAAACCCGACTGGAAAATGGCACTTGGACATTGGCATAAAAAGTTGACAAAAAAGGCCAAGCTATGGGAAAAGAAGCTTGGGACAAAATACACAGGTCCATGGAGTAAGAGAGGAACTGAAGAGGGGCAGGATGTGCCAACCGTGTTAAACAATGAAACTAGGGGTGAGGGGTCTACATTCCATCTCTGTAAGGTATCAACAAGAGTATCCATAATCAAAAATTCTACAATTTAAAGCTGCTTATTGAGTGGTTCATGAAATTTTTTTCCAAACATGTAAAGATTTTCTTCACATACCAATGGCAAACAAATGGTCCAACTTAGACAATCCCAATATCCTACATACAAATATGGGTTCTATGAGTGAGTACTTCATGGGTCAATTTGGTTTTCAAAAATTCATGACCAGACACTTTATCAAAATATGCACAAAACTGTTACAAGTCAGGACACCAC
Source organism: Holothuria scabra (assembly GCA_037179385.1). Classification (NCBI taxonomy): domain Eukaryota; kingdom Metazoa; phylum Echinodermata; class Holothuroidea; order Aspidochirotida; family Holothuriidae; genus Holothuria; species Holothuria scabra. The sequence continues at coordinate 20,123,865 of CM074181.1, forward strand.
AAAATTCAAAATTTTAACCTTTTCCTTACCAATTGGATATGAAACTTGATTCATTGTGCTGTCTATAAGCCTTGCCATGTGGTAGTAACCCTTTAACTAGTTATTGATACCAACTCAATGAGTCCCTATAAGTGTAGCCTTCAAGTGCTCCAATACTTAAAACCTACAGCAGCCACAATATATATGATGTATAGGCCTACATGTATCTCTACTTCTGTGTGACTCTTGAAGACTTGTGACTTACTGAACAAGAACCAAGTGACACTCCAAACAGCGTCACGGCAGCCAGCAAAATTTAAAACCATAAGTTCCCTAAACTTTGGCATGACCATCATTCTACTTCAGGATCCTACAGTGTCGTCAGCCACAATTTGAAGGTATCTATGTATAGTGCATAACTATACCTTTATACTACATACACTTTATACTACCAATCCAACACATGGAAATATGTTTCTATCTCTTATATCTGTCAGAGCCACAGACTTCCTATACATGGACAGTGCATACTATAGGAAGATTATCGCTACTGTATAGACAAATCCAGACAGATTGTGATGGTCTGATTTCAGTCGGCCATTACTGGGGTCCATCACCTTTAATCTTTAAATTTCGTCCTTACCTGTTCCAGAGATGGTTCTACAATGAAGTGTATCTCAATTTTCTCAACTTCACTGAATATGGGGATTTGAAATACACATCGACAATAAATAAAGACAATTAAAGGCTGATGGACCCCACTAATGGCTGCCTACAGTCACTAAAAACAAGTGTAAATCGGATTCTTCTATAGGCATAGCAAGAATGCAGTCTGCTATGTTTTGTGTGTGAAATTTGGATTTGCCCAAGTAGTTCAAAATAACAGATTTTGCAAGAAAGATGATATATTTTCAAAATAACATGAGATAAGGTCAAAAGAACTACATGTATTGCAGGAATATGATATTGCAAATCATTCAATTTAAGATTTTCTTTAGAATAATACTGAGCCGTCATCAAATTATATAAATTACAGCTTCATGGCGGCCATCTTGGTGCCCTTTTTTTGTCCCAGTCAGTGGCGACAATCTAGGGATAGGACGTATGCGTTACATGCTCTGTAAATAAGAAGTCAGTGGTCAGAACTGATTACTTACTGTTTGAGAACTAGTACTTCATTCCGTAGAGTGTCCTCCTTTCCTTTAAGTTGCCTTTTATCAATACACTTTACTGCACGTTCTGTACTGGTACCCTTTTCTACAGCCATCACAACCTCTGAGAAGGCTCCCCTAGTTGGAAAAAAAGTGGAGAGAAAATTTATCTAAACAGTATAATCAACCAAAGCCAATGCTGGGTCTAACCCATTAAGGTCAACCACCTATCTGCTTTTTTATTCTTTATTTCTAAAGTGGAAGGAGAGAGGCTGATGCAACAGCAACAGTTTGAAAATATTTAAAGGCCGTCAACCCTCATCCAAAACTACAATTCACTTAGTCCACTGAGAGCAAAGAAAAAGTAACCAAAAAGCTGGGTGTCTTGAAATGTTTTTTTTATTTTGCCTTTTGCCTTTAAAAAAAGGCATCCTTACAACTGTCTTGCTGCATCCGTTAAAAAGCTTACTGTATGTTAAAGTGTATCTCAAGTCAAAAAAATATTAAACAGCATGAAAAAATGAATTCTAACACTGTCATCTTCATAGGACTCTCTTGAGTTGAGGATATTGAAGACAATTCACTCAAATTAAAGTGGTACATTGCACAATAATTTGTGATGTCATTGTTGTACTATTCAAATTACAATCTTTGCATTTCTTTGTTTTTCTGAAAGTTACTGCAACTTGTACCAAGGTGTGATAGCACTCTTACTCTTATGGGGTGATGTAATTAAGTCCTCTTTGTGCAACATGCTATGTAAACAGACAGGAAGTGTTCCAGCTCATAAAAACATTTCTAATTTTAAAGTGAAACAAAACAGGTTATGTGAAGTGTGTAAGGAAGTAAAAAATTATTGCAAAATGAACTAAATTGTTTAAGGTGAATAATTACAACATTTTATATCTAAGATCCAAAATGCCATATGAAGATAGAAATTGGGACTGTTAGAAAACAATTATCATGCTGTTTAACATATATTTTTTAATTTTTTTGTTACTTGAGGTACACTGCTAAGTTTTATAAGTACAGTATATCAACTACTTTACATTGGGCCTTGGGAAGAGGGCTGAACCCTAGTGCCTGAAAAATGTTTTGCCTCAAAATATCATAATACTCTTTCATGCCAATTACTTGCCTACCTATTCATGATATCATATCAAATGTCAACACCTCCAGGCACAAGGAATTATGCACCACCACTTTCGAACACCATTGACTTCAACAGACAACATTGTGAAGCAATGCATGGAGAAGAAAAACCAAGCCAGTGAGCCACAATTGGAAAAAGGTCATGCCTGTGACTGGTCTGACCTAATATTAAAACCAAGTGGTTAGCAACTGAGCCACAAAACCTCATCTGACTCCAACAGAAACACTGCATCTTGGATATGCAAAAGGCACACCAATCTCCCTCTCCCCTTCCCAAATCCCTTCCCCTAAATAACTTCAAACTGACAGTTTAAGAACAATTTACCGTTTTAATTCATAATCTACCACATAAAATTCAAATCTATAATGGAACTGTACCATTTTTACTGTACAATCCTTACTCTTGTCTCAGAATTGCTAATCAGCTGTAACGACTTTTGCCAGTGTTACCCTTAGTACCCTTCATTAACATTTAGTACCGCTATCCTCATCTCAAGCTACTGAACATGAACCTTTTCCCTCGAGACCTCCTTTATTTCTTTCCGTGACCTAATTGGAAGCATTAAGCACAATATTTTGTACTCCCAAAAGTAGGTCAGAATAATCATTCACTCTCTTCATTTCATCAATTCCCGAATGCCTTCACTTCCACTCAAAAATTTACCTCTTCATCTGGATGACACTGTATCCTTCCATAAGAGAAAAATGGATCTGAACAAAAAAATCACACGCCAGAGTAATACAGCATGTAATACTTTGAAGTGCAAACCGGGGATTTCGTAAGAGCGGTTGGGAATATTAAATTCACCAAACTGATACAACAAAAGTTGTACACTTAAACAAAATATTACAGAAAGCAATGAATCATTTTAAACACACTTCAAATAATTCAGTTTCTTTTTAGAACTGAGCTTAGTTTTAATACAGATGGCATTCAAGTGGTTCTGAATGGTGGAGAGAGTTAACTGCACAAAATGATGGAAAGGCATTTCTGTTAAGATTATTAATGCAAGTGTGGCAGGGAAGGAGATCAATTGACACTTCACATGCTAATCATAAATGATACAGAAACAATTTAAGTAAAAATTCCAGCTTTACTTTCATGTTTGTCAAGCCATGAGATTTCAAAAATCATGGGTATGAATCTGTGAGTTTCCTCACCTTTCACCACCATGGTATTACCCATGGTATTCTGCTTTTGAGAAAGATATTAAAAATTCCAGCAGTGGTGACTGATTCATGGAAATGACTTTCCTTTCTGCACCTGGGTACTTAAAAATACGACTCTTCACAGTGATTTGAGGCAATGGTGTGCGATCACACTTGCACACCTTGAAATTCAAGGTCTGGGTCCTGTGATTTGATCACAATAACATTACCACCATGCCAGCATGCCATGGAGAACAACTGCTCCATGAAATGAATCCAACTGCATGAATGTGCATTTGGTACTTTGAAAGCACAGCAAATGCAAGTACTTCCAAAACATGATTGAAACTTGAATGGAGTAACATGTGCAGTATATCCAATCCCACTGCTCTCTGGAAAACGAAAGTCACTAATTGCTTGTCCCTTGCAGTATGTTGTTTGTCCACTAAATTCAGTCAGATCTGCTTTAAGGACATGAAACCATAGTTTGTGGCATGCTAGTGGGTGACCATCTGTATCTTTGTTGACCTATACTGTAGGCCAGCACTTTTAGTGCATTATTCTCATCCAAAGTAGATGGTTCAGATAGAGCCACAGACTTCCTACACATGGACAGAGCATACTGCACAGTACATCATCAGTGCCGTATGTTTGAGAAAAGGTGTAGCAGGATGACTCTGCTATGATTTTGTGTGTGTGTGTGTGAAAGTTTGGACTGGCTCAAGTAAATCCACAGATTTTGCAAGAAAGTTGAAATATTTTTGAAATAGTGCAAGGAAAGGTCGAAAACACTACATGTAGTGCACAAATATGATATTATTTCCCCCTCAAGTCTTAATTTTGTCCAAAATGTTTCAGAGTCATCGCCAAATGATACAAATTATTGCTTCACAGCGGCCATCTTGGAACGCCTTTTTTGCCCCAGTACAGTGACAACGATCCACGGATAGGATGTACCCATTACATGCTCTGTCCGTGGCTAGATCAAAGCTAACAATTATAAGATGTAACCAGACAGGGGGTAAGTTGCTTCAACAATTAGTAGGCACATACTACTATACAACATCATTCAAGTGAATGTAGGTCTGACTGTCATTGATCACTTTAATTGGGAAACATTTGCCCCCTGTGGGTTAGGAGTTGCAGAATATGCAGATGGTATTCCTACTGGGAAACTAAAGGGGGGGGGCCTGGACCATATTTTAACTGTATTTTTACACAAAACTTGAACTGTGTATGAATCCTTTTTAACACCTACCAGACACTATACAACACAATCCTGTTGGGGTGTGTCTTTTTTCTTTAAACACCATAAATTAACTACCTAATTCATGGGAGAAGGAGCACAAAGGGGTAAGAGATGCCCCCTCACACCTCTTTGTTTCTCTGCAGGCCCCATGATGGTCACAGCAAAATGTTTGGTGCAGTTACTCCAAAGTTTGCTATTCCCATAGGGACTGTAGCTGATTATTGTAAGGGTTAGTTTAATGAGTTGACGAGCAGTCTAACCAACAAGCTAGAACCTAAAAGTTGGAATTGTTGAGAGAGTTTTAACAACTTACCAGTGTTGCACTCTTCAAATTCAAAACTGCATCATTTTCTAGAAATATCACATTTCTCTTCATAACTATGCATCAACCATAATCTGTAAAATTATTCTCCATTTTATGAGATTTACTGTCATTTTACATAATGAATTACTCCTACGCCACCCACATATTATCATAGTACAGGCTTCACTGTAGCAAAATAAAGATCAATGACAGTAAATGTTGTAACCTTTCGTTTCATTTGCCGCAATGGCCAATGAACTAAATCTACAATAAACAATGCTAAACCCAGAAAAGAGAAGTAATTATTGGGCATGGTATCCAACATTTATGTGGGTGAAAAAGTAATGGACATAAATGGCATGTAGTTAGCAATTATATGTATCCTAGCTAAATATATGGACTTAAAAGACTGTAAGTCTTATGGAATGAATGATGAGAAATGATACAACAGTGTAGTGTACAGTGCAATAAACTTTGGATGATTGGGGAGCTGCAGAAGAGAGATTTCCGATGCAGACATCTCACTGAATCTATGGTTATAACTGTGTGCAATTGTCTTTATAATGTCTCCTGTTGAAAGTGAGAGTGACAACAAACTATGAGAAATTCTTTTGCCAAATGTTACTTGTACACTAGGATGACTGTTTTACTTTAATATTTGCATGAATTAAATCTACCAGTCTACTTTAAGTTTGTACTTTGAACTCTTTGGTGGGGAAGTCTCTGCTGAAATACTTGTCCGGTAGGGTATGATATTAAGCAGCACACTTGCCCAGGTAAGCTTTTACTCCTCCTGAACTGTCCAGGCAAGGGATTTGTCAAAGTCAGGTAAGAGACAGGTTGTAAAACAAGAGTTAAACAGATCTCCCTAAAGAAGTATTGAAAAAACTCAGTACAGCAAATTGAACTAGTAGGCAACTTGTCAACTTCTCCATCCTGCCACAGGCCTTAAGTTTAAAATTTTCCAGGTATGCCACAAATTGCACTCCTCAGGAAATTAAAGTGTACCTCAAGTCAAAAAATTAAAAAATATATACTCAGGAGCATGAAAAATGAATTCTAAGAGACCAACTCTCATGTTCATAGGACATTCTTGAGCTGAGATATAAAATATTTAAGTTTATTGACTTAAAATAAACTGGTCCATTGCAAAATAATTTGTGACTTTCTTGTTGTACAACTCACATTACCTGCTTTGCTTCCTTTTAAAATCAAAAAAATTTCCATGACTGTGAACACTTCCTGTTTGCTTGCAAAGCATGTTGTACTGAGAGGGTTTAATTAATTGTGAGTGATCACACTCCCATGCCAGTGAGCCACAACTGAAAAAAGGCTGTAGCTGGTTCAACTTGAACCAATTGGTTGGAAACTGGGTTGCTAAACTCCATTTAACCAAACAACACTCCGTCACCTCAAAATGGAAGGCCCTTGCCAACCTAGCACCTGGAACTTAGCTGGCCTGGAATACCAATACACAGTTCACACAGTACATGTTATAATTTCTGTGGTCAACATAATTTATTTGTTCAATTAGAACACAGACCAGGGACAGTTCCCTACTGATTGAACCTGTAAATATACACCACATGCTGCTTATTAAACTGCAATTTGTATCCTTCAAAAGTTTGTTCATTTAGCTTGTGCCAATCTTCCCCTAACAGCATTCCATCCTTTATAGAGTGTATTTGGCAACATCTTATCCCGTTTGTTCAAAAGATTCCACACATCCTCTAAACTCTAAATGAATCAGTAAAACATGAATAAAAGACCAGTCAAAAGACAGAATCTGTTACCCTTCTGTAGAAGTTGTGTACCAAGTGTTTGTGATTTGATAAGCAAACATTTAAACTAAAAAGACTTTGTTCAGCTTGTCACTGTGATAAAATGCCCTGCATACAATTCTGAAACTTGCTTTCTACAACAGTACCACAATAGTACACAGATAATACAATAATGGTTTCAATACTTAAGAATGTGAATATGTGACTTGGGAAAATACAACAAGGTTCCTTTTTTTCTTTTTTTTCATTGGTATCGTTAGTTATGTAAGGTTTTAGCAGGCCTTGATTTTTAAAAAAATTCATGGTTGTCCTTCGGGCAACTTTTTCACTAATTTCAGCTGTCCACAAGTAAAACTTGGTTGTCTGAAACAAAACCCTAATTGTGTTCATGTACGTACAGTCTTGAAGAATATAAAGATGTGATGTTTGAGAGACAGAAACACTTGAAGTCTGAATAATGGTATGATGCAATAAGTCAAAAGAGTTGGTCAGTCAGCAGTATTCGTTTTCAACCCTAGAGAAAAATGGTTGTCCATTGGACAACCAACCTTTAAGTTTTGGTTGCCGATATGAAATCGAGTCCTGGTTTTAGCCTCAAGTTTCTAACAAATTGGTTTAAGTAGGGTTGATCTCAGCCTTTTTCCAGTTGCCGCTCACTAGCTTGTTTTCTCTACTCCATTATAAATGCTGAGCACAAAGTAGATTTCAAATTTTCAAATAGATTCCATTTTTAAGTCTTTAGCATGACCTGGCCAGGAGTCAAACTTCAGACCTTTTGTCTGCAAGTCTGATGCTCTAACCATTTAACAATAAAAGCCATACCCGTACTGTAGTAATTTTATGTGAGGGGGCAAGAGCATTTTTTGCATGAATAATGGCACCATTTATCACGTTTTGCCCAAATAGACCAACTGTTTTGCCTGAATTGGGAGAGCAAATGCCCACCTTGCATCCCCACCTCATTTGCCTGTTATAAAAGCAGTTGACAAAGAAATGTGATATGGACTTTGGGTACTTGTTGCTTTTGTCAATGGCATTTCATTTTGGGATGGAACATACAAAACTTTATTCTACAGCCTTTTGTTATTGCTAAATATTCAAAACAGATTCAATGAATAAAAAGGGAAACACACTTCTTGCTGAGTAACCATGGTTATAACCAATTGGTTGTCATAATCACCTGACATTTTAAATTGCCTGCAGCTGAACATACGTTTTCTTCATAAACTACCATTACAATTTATGAGTCAATGTTGCGTGAGTGATTGCGATATATCATGTTTCAAATCATCTACTTACTACCATTGTCTTTCAATCCAGTTATACTGAAACAATTTTAGAAAATTTTTTTACCAGAATTTTATTATCTGCCAGCAAATACCATAACCCAAAAGTTGCCATAAAAGCCACATGGAAAAAAAATAGGATAGTGAAGCTATAACCACTTGTGTGTAACATATAATGATGAATATTATACTGCATCTGTACATAGTATAAAGCAGTCGATAACATTGTGCCTGTTGAGACTAGTGTCTAGACTGTGAAACTTCTTTTTTCGCTTTCAAAACACTGGTGCTATCATCTCCCTAGAGTGATGCTCCTGCCGAAATCACTATGCCTGAAAGCCTCTGGACATTTGACAAAGTTGATGTAATGAAATGTTCAACCATAAACTAACCTTTTAAATTTTACATCGTATCAACTTAAAGGGAAGCAGCAGTATACCTTCTAAGCAGGTTCACCTTGTAGAACAAATAAAATTTCTAAACGCAGTAATACTGTGTATATAAAACTGATATAACTCAAACTCTAATTTAACACGAACATTTCAAAACATTTTCTGACACTGCCTGAGCGCAACTCTGTCGGCTTCCATGCTGCAAATGTTATTTTCCACAATGAAATGGAATCATGAAGTCTTACTTGCACACCTAGACGGATACACAAGTACATAATATTCACTGAGACTTTAAAACTATGTCTAATTTTCAAAAAAAATTTGATGTTTAAATTTGCCATTTAAGTCTCAGAATTTCAATGTTACTTGCTGTACTTGTACTGGCTGTACACCAACATTTCAAAGCTTTTCTTGCCTACCATATAGCATGAGCTTGGAAAATTGGAAGCATCGAAAGAAACATCAGCCTTTTGAGCTATTTTCCATAGCACATGGTCAAGAACAATTCTTTTTCTTTGAGTTTTGGGGTTAAAATATCATAAACAATATTTTTGAAACATTATGATGAAATGTTTGCTATTATTTTTTTTTTTTATGTTTACGAAAAAAAATTTGGAACTGTTTTATATGTATCAAAGTTGGCAGTGTGTAGTTGTTAATTGGTGCAGTTTGTACATGTATGTCATCAATTGTTTGATGGTCATCTTTCTTGGAGTACGGTGAAACCCTTGTCTTGAAGAGCAGGAGAATTAAAAATATTTTTCCTGTGTGAGTTTTAAAACATAACACAGTAGTGTTAATATTTAATACAAACTTCACATGTGGGGAGTCAAATGGGGACTATTGCTCCCCTTTAAAACATGAAGGAATCAGAAAGTCTTAATTTTTCAGAAATCATGAGTACCTATGGACTACACCTTTCCCACTTTAACTTTTACGTGATTAGATTGGTGTAAGTACAGTATAATGTACATTGCAATATGTGTGTACCTGCGTACTAACTCTTTCCTTGAATAAATGAACCAGGGGTCTATATACATGCATACATTGTTGCAATAATTTGCAAATTAATTAGTGCATACCAAATATCTGAATAGCAAGCAAGGTTTAAGTAGTTCATTCCCTACTAGGACGAAAGGACACATTTGTCAAGCTTTTCATTAACTTTGGAAAAAGTTTGATTTCAGTGTCTGTCTTCATCTCCTTCGACAATAATGAAGGCTAACCTTGTTACTGTAAGTTGACAGGTGGGACTGGTTTGGTGAGTGTTCGAGAGAATTAGGAGTAATTTTATTGGCCAATTTTTCCAAGGAGAATATAGAAACACCATAACATAAAAAGTACTAGCAATGTGATTTTTACAACTATGTTCGTCAGCTCAGTGACAACTTAAGGTCTGCTTTGATCATGGGGAAAGGCTGCTTTCAGATTAATATAATTAAAGGACAAACCCATGCAAACAAAAGAAAAGTCTTCTCATAAACTATTGACAAAATTGGTACATTTTAAGTCATCTTGGGAAGAAGGGTATTTCTAAAGATGCAGACTATACAGACATACAGTTTATTGCCTTTGTGTTGACACTATCACTTCACACACTGTAAACTGTGTTCCACACACTGCAAACTGTGTTCAGTTTTGAGCTGTCTAAGGATGCCTTTGAATTGGCACATTTTGAATAACAAAGGAAATTGTAAAATGGTGCATCATTCTACCAATGTAGAGTTGGTTGACACAAACAGCTCATGTCAAAACTACATACAAACTAATCAAATAATATCCTTCTTTTTGCCACTTGGGTACATGTACTTTGATACATCCACTATTAAACTGGTAATAACCTGTAGAATGGGACAGTATAACTATTCAAACTGGAAGTGACAACCAGAATTGTGTAAATAACAGTACTGTAATTTACTGCTAAGTTATAACTTAGTACAATACTGTACAAAAAAATTGATTTTTTAAAATATAGCCCAAGCAAGAACTATTTAAAGACAAAGGTCATGAGCCTAAAGCAGTCAGCATTTTACTATGTACACAAACCGTCTGCCAATAAACTCTACAATCTCCAATAAGCACAGCAAACAATGTCTTCATAAAGGCACTAACTTGCAATTTACATTTCTCCTCATTGCATTCTTCTAGGCAAATGTCAGGGGCATGGATGTCTATTGATCTGTGCAGTAGTTTGGATTCCAAATGTCTGTGTTTTGAAGATGAAGTAAGCAGCACTACACAATCCCATCTTAGTATGTTGGTATGATCATTCCAAATACTACCATGTACTTCATACTTCAAGGAGCACTTAACTATGTACTAGTTTCTGTACTCATATTCATACATTGCTACCAAATTAGTCTCTAAAGCTAAATCATAAATTTATGTAAATAAATACCAGCAGTTTATACTGGTACAGCCTACAGGCATTTAATACTTGCAAATTGCTATAGAAAAAGTACTACCCTAGAGAATTTCTTTTCTACTTGCATAATTTGTAAAGAAGGTGAACATACCTATGTATGTAAAGAACATGCATGTTGTACAGTCACTTTTCTTATTGCAGGAAAACTGAAAGGCTTATGGCAGTCCTCGACTTATAAATGTGTGGTTGTAAGTTCAGTCCTACAGTGTTGTGCATTGAAATTTATTCCACTGGGAGGGGCTAATTACAGTTTGGCAAGTGGACATAGCAAAGTGCAATGGAACAGGTGCACATTGGAGATGATCAACTAATTATATTATAAACAAAATATTTTGTTTCATACCACATAAAGTGGAAGGGAATGATAGGCCTATGGGGGGATAAGAGGAAGAAGGATAGAAGGGTGGCTCTCTCGTAAGGCATATTTTACAGTCCAGAGATCATGTGGGCCTAGTTCCATGCTATGAAAAGTGAAAACATGCATACAGGCCTATTGCAGACTTTGTAAAACATCAGTAGCTGCAGCAGCAATACATCCATAATATGATGCCACTGCCTGTGTGTAACAACATTGTGCAATCTCTCAAATTTCTCAACAGCAATATTTAATACATCTCTTCAATGGACATTGCACAGTACAATGTCGAACAATGCAGAACACTACAGGACAGCATCAGTTCAGCTGTAATTTCTTTTTGATCATGAGCAAATATTTTAGCAGTTGAAACATTTTTAGTGCTCACTGGAGCCAGGAAAGAGTTGACCAGTAACAAGTATTCTTTTGGTGGACTACCTGATTATTTGCCAATTAGATGAAAAGCAAAGCTATAAATATGAATATGACCGTCACTCTTGACCACCAGTTTGAGTGTACCATACATTCACAAAGGCTATTGAGTCAGCAGATCAAAGAACAAAGTGCAGCTCTGTGCAATCTAATGACTGATCTTTGAACCCCATAAAGGTTATTTAAGAAGGGGCAAAAAAGTTCACACCTGGTTGAAAACAGAGACTGAAACTGGAAGGTTGTTTCAGTGGTACTAGCAATGATACATGATCATAAGACAAAATTAAGGCCTGGTCAGAGTTACCAGCATTCTACATATATAAGAACCTTTTAATAGCTAGGTTTGGGTTGATTGTTGGTTTTCCAGTAAGTTTTATATGTGAGCTTCTATCCTTCTGAATTTTTCATTGACCAAAAGTGCACTTAAATTTACATGGGACTGCTAACTTTGGGTTGGACTTGGAAATACTGACGGTTGTTCTATTCCAACCTTTTTGCAGATATTTTTGGGGCCATTGGTAGGTGATAGATTAAAGCTAGCAAGAAAGGCAAATTTGCAAATCGCATTTTCATAGAATTCATTCTGTGGGACCTGACACAAGTTGGGGCCATATAGGGGCTGCCTGCATATGTACCATCATTGTTCACACAATCAACACCGGAGAGTACATTTGCCATACACCAAAGAATCACGCCAAGGTGGAGGTGTTTGGAGTTATAGGCCACACCAATTGTTGCAATTGTATGCCAACTGTTGTAATTTTCCCTGTAGCAGTCGGGTACGCCGTACACCAAATTTGTTGGCGTACATTTCCGTACGCCAAAGATCTTTCTGTGAAAGGCCCTACTTTCCAGTATGGCGCACAATGAGTTAGTTCTGGTATGAAAACTACAGTAGGTGAAGCTTACAGGTTACTTCAATAATTGTAGTTTGGGGTGATATGAGAGGCCTAGGACTGCTAAGCCTCCATGAGGGATGTGTAAGTGTGGTGCACTGTGAACAGAGCACATCAGATCATGCATATTGCAGGCATCTGCATTTTCCCTGGGCTAAATGTTGGCATATAGGCCTAGAACAAGGTACATGTGTTTGGTCCTTAGTTAACCTAGCATATCAGATACAGCCAGTGAGAGGCTTTTGTGATGAATAGGCCTACTGCACCTGCTGATCAATTAAATTAGGCTTGCAAAAATATAATTAAAATATTCAACAACAACACTGTAGGGATTTATTTAACTTAAAAGCGCATTGAACATACCTAACAGTAATATGGCTAGGTAGGCCTAGTTGAACTTAAATGATGTGGTGACTGTCGACTGCCTGGACCAGTTGAGTAAATGAGAAGTATTGGGTTTGGCCAAGTCTTAATTTTCTATGCTAACAATCTAGTGGATCAGTGGGAAGTTGTAGGGTCACCGCATGCAGGGAATAATTTATCCAGTAGCCTATCACATCGCAATTTGCTACACAAACGGGCCCGGCCAAGCTGCTACACAAATGAAAATTCGTGTAGCAAATTTTGGTGTGCACAACCCTTACATTTTCAAAGTGTGCCAAAGGTCTCTAAAATCTTCACAACTGCTACGCAAAATTTGAATGCTAAATTACTCCCTGCTCGTGTATTAGGAAGAGTACTGAGTAGGCCTTAGTTACGCCTCACGTTAGGCCTTGGTCTAGATCTCGTTATTACGTTACCATCCAACAAGTTCTTGACTAGACTAACGTTAGGTCTAACTGTTACTGTTAGTTCGAATGAAAATTCACAACTTCAATACTTTCAACTTACGTTCCTATCACCTCCTTGAGAATGTACTTATCTGTAATCTTCTCCCGCTTTTTCCCTTTCTCTCGCTCAAAGATAGGCATTTTGTTCTCGCGATCCGATGGTTACACTTAACAACACAGTAAACTGAATTCCACTAGAATCCAATGTGATCTTCTCCGGCTGTCCGGGGAATCCAACAAACACTGAGCAAGCAGCAGACAACACAAACAGCTGATTGACCACACACGCAACTCCGCGGCTGTAGTCTACTACAACTCAACAACTGCCGCAAGATTGTAAATGATTGCATTGGAACACCTGACAAGATTTCAGATCACTGATATGCTAGCTCTGACCAAATGCGCAGGCGCTCCTGTTGTGACATCACCGTGTTGAAATATTTACAATTCAATACAGTTGATTGGCTTAAAGAATAAACCAAAGACCAATCAATATGTAACTGTCAAACAATAAATCGATGGCGTTTTAGTCTATGGAAAATCACTGCTTGGTGGTACGCACGGGGTATAGGTAAAGATTGTTTTTCAAGAAGCTGCCAAGTGTCAACCAACTGATTGATCCAGTGCAATAATTTATTGCTTAACTTCAGGCACTAAATAACGGAAGGCACAAATTGGCATAGATTACCCAAACGCTACCACATTTTACTCCACTTATTAGCACCAGGGAGGTGTTATCTAATAAAACCTCCTTTTCCAGAACTCCTTCGGGAGTATTGTTTGGTTTTCGCCCCTGGCTCTTTGACAGAGAGTCGGCGGGACCTTTGGAAAAAGTTTTCCTGTGGGTTACAATAATTTTCATGTTGAGTAGTTTTCTTTTAACACCTGCAATTACCGCTACATGTAAATTCTTGCAAACATCTTTGTTTGTTTTGTATGCAGACCTTTATACGTTCAGGATGAAATAAAGTTCTCCCTTCAAATGAAAAAAAGGTTACCCCATACAAGCATGTGACGGGTCTTAACTTCTGGGAGAGCTCATCAAGTATTAAAAATTCCAAATCAATAGGCAGGTTTTGAAAACATTTAGAAGATCATATTTTACAGTGATACAATGTGTAAAATACTGTATTTATTTTCTGTATTTTTTATGCCGTTTTAGCATTACGCCATTTTCAATATATTTTGTTGAAGGGGCTGCTCTCAAAAGGAATCTGCTACCCTCTAATGACTGATATCTATTTTTATCCAATTGCATATCAAATTGTATATATTTCAAGATGTGAAAATGAAGCTGACCTGAAAGAAGCTTGGAAAGGCTTTTTTAATAACAAATAGGGTAGGTTTTAAGTTTAAGGATCATCACCCTGTACCGTATTTATTTATCTAGTTGCGAAAATTTTTATTTCTGTTAAAATTTGGGCATAAAAAGTGTCCATTTTGATATTGCTCTTCTTGTTTTTAAGGCCTGTCAGTTCCTCTTCAGACAGAGCACTTGAGTTAGTAAGAGACATTTTTATTTTTTGCTAATTTTGCGCCAGTTCAATTTTGTCATTTTCTACTTTTATTTTGGAGGTTATTTTATTTATTTTTTTAAACCATTCCTTTATTTTCTGCTCATAAACTGACACTTTGAAACTAAAATTACCAATCTCTAGAGATCTCTCTGTCCAGACTTTAGTTTAAACTTTTTAAAAATGTGAGTATAGTTTGCTGTGGAAGATAAAGCTTTCCAATTTTTCTGATTAAATAAAATTTGCTCATTAATTTGTAAATTACCACTGTACTTGGTGTTACAATAAATTACATTTGAAGTGTTTGCAACTTACACATTGCACCACATAAATTGTTCAAAATTCCTGAAAGATTTTTTTTCCTGTTTTTTTTTTTTTTTTTTTTTGTTGAAATGATTTTTTTAAGTTGATTAAGCTGTTTTTAGGCCTCCTAACACACTTAACTTGGACGCATTTACCGACTCTCCCAGATGAAATGAAGACATATGTAGCCTATACTGCGCAACGGCCGGAGGGGACATTTTCCCCCAAATTTTATCCTTGGCCCGGCTTCACTTGTCCCCCAAGTAAGTTCAGTTTGGAGTTAGGTTAGCCGAAAAATAGTTGTTATATTCTTCTCCTTAGGCTTAGTTTTTCATCCATATAGATATGCTAAAACCTCATAGCTTCCGAGAGTTCACTCAGAGGAGCGGGAGCTTTGGGCTTTGGGCGGTGCGTCCGAAAATGTTTTTCCCCAACATTTTTCTTTTCTCTCAGTCCCCCCCCCCCCCCATTTTTCACATTATGCCGCCGCCACTGACATTCTGAGGCCCAACTGACTATGATGGCTTTTAAAATTTAAGAAAAGAATGAAGTAATCATATGTAAACAGTGAACCATGAGATGGCTGGGCATGGGATGACTGGGCATGAAAACTAACCATAAAACCATGAATTAAAAAGCAAGTGAGCCGATGAAAGACATAACC
Organism: Holothuria scabra; assembly: GCA_037179385.1. NCBI lineage: Eukaryota > Metazoa > Echinodermata > Holothuroidea > Aspidochirotida > Holothuriidae > Holothuria > Holothuria scabra. The sequence continues at coordinate 20,139,727 of CM074181.1, forward strand.
CCTTCGTCACACTAAGTAAGCTCACGGAAACCTAGTTCCCCACCCTTTCTACCCCTAGGCTGTTCGAACATTTTCGGCTGTACGTGAAATAGCAGACAAGGATGCACTGTAGAGTGTAGAATAGACCTGATTTGATGGCCAATCAGATAATCTGTAAGAAAACTAAACTTGCATCATGTCATTTTCCATATGGTAGCCTTAGGTGCTCCACATGGGCCGGCATATTGGGCCCCTATAATTTTGTACCCGCGATGCGCACGGGACCAAAATAAACAGCCACCTGAAATGACACATATGCGATATCTCCCGTCCATGTGAGTAAAATATGGGTGACGTGCTTGATATCCCATATGCACTCGGTCTGCCCATACAGACCCTTTATGAACCGATGGGCTCACCTTGATTGCACTGATGTAGGTTTGCCACGTGTGTAAATCTTTTGTGGGTAAATCTAGTAATTCTCATAAGGTACTTTTGTTACCTCGAACAACTGCACATTCTACTGAGAAATATGGGGGGGGGGGGGGGTGAGTGTCGAACTTTGTGAAACTACCTGGCTTTCGCACTAAAACTAATTGAGAGAAAAGAAACACTCGATATTTAACTTCAGAAATCGTTGGAAGATCGTCGACTTTCTTTTCTTACATTGATAGGTAGGAAAGTAGCTTCAACCATGGAGCTATTCCGTGTTAGTAGCTCCATGCTTCAACCACGCAAACAAACGGTCGACAGCATGTGGCACGAAAATCAATGCTCAATCCCATTATATGGGCACGCCTTTATTGTGTTCCGATTCCAAACTGCTCAGCCGAAGATTGATATGATAACGTAAAGCGGAAGATACAAGTCAGCCCCGAAGGTCATCGGAGGAATGGTGGTTTTCTTAGTCAAGGCGGATTGCGTGGTCAAGTGGTTAGAGCATCCGACTTGCAGCCGGGAGTTTTGGAGTTCGACTCCTTGCCGGGTCATACCGAAGACTTCACCAATGTAAATATACTGCCATTGTGCTTGATGCTCAATAAACTGACAAAAGCCAGTGAGCAACAACTGGAAAGAAGGTCAGGTCGGCCCAACTTAAGTTTGTTAGGAACTGAGCCTTAAAAATCCATCTAACGAACTAATCTAAGTCAAATCATGAATTTCCATGTTTTATGTGAGTTGTTAAGCCCTGTCCACACAGGATGCGTTCCGTGCCGGATACGACAAGGCACGTCACTTTTATCACTTTGCACGTAAATCAATGGAACCGTCCACACAGGATGCGTTGCGTTCCGTCACTGTCGATGCGGGAAAAAGTTGACGTATCCTTCCGGATGCGTCAAATTTTGGCATGTGCCATGTGCGTTCAGAAACAGAGTTGACGTACGGAAGCATGCGTCAACTTTGATTTCTTTCATGTTTTTCTTTCATGAAATGCAATTTAACGGGACATGGATGCAAAATGGTACTATGTTATAATTTGTAACAAAGGTTTCATACTGTAATTACTGTTAACACTTGCATTTTATTTATTTTCCAATTTTCGTAGGTACATATGTATATAAGTCAAGAAAAGAAGATTTCTTCCTTCCAATTTAAAATGTGATGTAAGTTAATTGAATTATGATGTTAATGTAATGATATTGTAAGTTGAATTAATTAGTTCGTAAATATTTGTAAGTATTATATTTATTTTCCAACCTATGTTTTATATATATGTACATATGTATATATTTTCAAGATGGGAATAAAGTTCTTCCTTAAAAAAAAATGGTACTATGTTTGAGCTTAAAATCACAATGAAACGCCTGTAAAATAAGTAGAAAAGCTCATTTTGTGGGCATTTTTCAGAACATTGGGAATGTATACGTAGGCATATGATTCTTTGGGTACCCACTACCCTTACGATATTATTGACTTCGGTAGTGGAAAAACGTTGTATTCATTGTTGGGACGATAGGCAGGGGAAGTCTGGACACTAGACATGGCTGCGCAGGGACATTTCACGGCACACGAGAAAATATAAATATACAATTTAGTGTATGTAATCAGTGGCGTAGCTTCGGGGACTTATGGGATCGAGCCCTTCTCGTCTGTGCAGAATGAGAGCCGCAATAGCCAGGTCGTCGTCACCGTTAGAGTCGCTCATGGTAATGAATATCGTGAGTGACGGTGACTGTGGCCGGTTTGCTGTAACTTTACCGCGATTTGAATACACCTTTTTGTCAATCAGCATGCATTGTCATTGGAAACTACACACTGCCTCTCAAAGTGACGCATCGAAATTGACGTAGTGTGAACGCATCCTGTACAGACAGGCATGTGTCTTGACGTATCCGGAAGGATGCGGGAAAAAACTTGTCGTATCCGGAACGGAGCGCAACGCGTCCGGTGTGGACAGGCCATTAGATGTGACGGGTGAGGATTTACTGTCAAAAGTCTACAGTTGCCCTAAACTTCGTATAGATTCTATTTCACATACCGCTGTTGATACTGGAGTAATCCCCTTCATTCTAGTGAATAAAAATTCATGAACAAAGGCTGACCATATCTGACAATTCAACTGACATCCTCGTGTTCCATGGATTTGTCATAAGGTGTTATTGCTTTTTAATTGAAAACGGACAACTTATGCTTATATTTTATTACAGACATTCCACTGATTTATTGCTCTCAATTAGTCTTAATCCAGCTTATTGAAAACAGTTTTCACTCAGCCTCACTTCAATGTCTTGCGCAGCACTTTGCCCAGAATGGTCAGATATTTGGGCGAAAGATGCAAAATTTCTGAAGTATATGAACAGATGAAAGATAACACGTGCAAACGAGAGGATACACAGGTGCACATTATGATAAATGTCAGTGGTATATTTTTTCTGTTCATTTTCTGATCAAGTTTGCAATTTTGTATATTATTGGAAATAAACACTCTTTGAGATGCCATTTCTGAATGTCTGAGGGGCAGTGACGTCACCAGACTTTTCGTTCTAGGGGGCACTGAGGGGTACAACAATTTTGAAACGACGAACCGCTAGGCTCCACCCATTGTGAGCTACCGAGCGCGAAGCGCGAGGCTCATCGGGAGTGGGGTCCAGGGGCAAAACCCCAGTGGGGGCGCATGGGTGTTTGTGCGGTATGAAATTCTTTTTTTGAAGGACCAATTCCCGGACCCCACGATACAACTCTTGTAGGGGTTTACCGAAATGCTCAATTGGCTCAGCTTTTTGATTGAGAGCTAATTTAAACAATGCAGAGTACAAAAGCTTAAATAACAGAGCATGAACTGTACTGAAAGTGTTTTGATAACACACATTGAACTTTTTTATAATCACTCTGGGGCAATAAACTGAGATTGTCTGCACGAGGATGAATTTCATACAATTGTGGGAGGGGCTTAAGTAAGAAGGTTAGGAGAATTGGTACTGTTAGGGCCGAGAGAATTGGGCCTTTGGGGTAATTCTGTTGACTTAACACTGGTCTTAAATTATCTCCAGGGTAACTTTAAGTAAGACTTTTGTTTAAAAAAAGTACCCACCGGTAGTGATTCATCTACCATAAGCGGATCCGGCTGACATTTTGAAAAGGGGGGAATGAACGAAAGAAAAGGAAGTGGATGGACAGTTCATTTTGAGTTCCGGTGGGATCCGGGGGGATTTTAAGGTGTGTGCGAGGCATAAAGATTGTAATATAAGGGTAATCCTGTTGTCTTTACACTGGTCTAAAATTAGTTCCAGGGCAACTTCAAGTAATATTTTATTGGTAACAAGACTAGTGAAACTACTTCTAAGAGCGGATCCGGCTGACATTCTGAAGAGAGGAGCTGAGCTAGAAAGTGAAAGAGAAGGCAGTTGATGGTCAGTTGAACTGTGATTCTTTTCAATTGAAGTTGAAGTTAAAGTTCTCCAGCGAAATTTTTATGGCCCATTATTTCAAATAGTTATTCTAATGCGCCTTACAAAAGGAAGTTATAAACAACAAAAGACTGGGTTGATCTAATGAAGGAAAGATGCAGACCTAGCTTGCCTGAACGGTGATCTGAGAGGTATTTTGGGCAAAAAGACCGCTGCATTCTACACCAATGAGCTAGTTGGGTAATTTGTTAATGGAATTGTGAGACACAGTGTTAGATAGACAGACCAAGCACAAACCAGCACATAGTGTACTCGATTCCTTTGTTTTAGTCAGTACGGGCATACAACACTAAGTGTTCAGCCAACCGGAACAAAGATAGGGGTCCAAGTCACCTTATTATGGTAGATTACTGCAAATTTTACACCAAAAAGACAATTTAGAAACAATCCACTGCACAAAACTATACCTGAGATCTCTCTTGGTGGATTGATTTCACGAAATTTTCATGTGAACTCATTAGGTGTTTCAGGTGCGGGATTGGTTTGTTTATCCCGACGATTTGAAGGATGTGCGCATGTGCATAGCCACCAAAACGACTCACCAAACTCCCTTATTGATAATGATTTTAGAGTGTAAAAGTCCTATCATAGAATATGCGACCACTATTCTTTGGACCATGTTGCGGCACCCTATAAAAGTGCCCAAAGATTTGCCCGCAAAATGTAAATGGTGCATATACGGTAATCTTGTAATTTGCTTACTGGCTTATGTACTATCATCAAAATGAACATTTTTTCAACGGGAAGCTCAAATTAATGATTCATTTGAATATACATACAAGCCTGGTAAATCTTGCCATATGCGACAGTTGAGAGTCGCGATTTTCAAAGTTTTCGGTACGCTACTTTACATTTAAAGGCCCAGTTCTCTCACCCCAAACATTACCAAATCTCCTAACCTTCTTAACTTAAGCCCCTCCCACAATTGTCTAGAATTCATCCTTATCAAGTCACAATCTCAGTTTATTGCTTCAGGGTGAGTATAGAAAAGCTCTGTGTGTAAAATCGAAACACTCTCAGTACAGTTCGTGCTGTTTATTATAAGCTTTAGTAGTCTGCATTGTTTGAATTAATAGTCAATCAAAAAGCTGGGCCAGTGGAGAGTTTCTGTACCCCCCCCCCCCCTACAAGAAGTGTAGTTAAGGATGAGGGGATTGGCCCTTTAATATTGAGACTTCGCTTAAAATAGTGTTTCGGGCAGCCTGCTGTCCAGCCAAAAATGGGCTCCTTTTCAAACTGTAAATCTGCAACTAATCGGACTCGTCTGAGACAATGGGAAAATCGGTTTCCCAAAACGGCACATCCTGGTAATTGGACATTGCCTCCCCCTGCCCCCACCCCCACCCACCCCAAAGGAAAGAAATCCTAGCGCCTGAGCCTTAAATTTTTTATGTAATTGTACTTCGCATTGCTGTGTTATCACTGAACAATAAAATCTTTCTTGAACATATTTTAAGTGTAAGGGGTAAGGTTTTATCAAGCGAAAGGTAACCATATGCACTTTGTTTTAGGTTAAAATCCTCCTACATTTTCCAAAACAGACCAACGCCTATAAAATGATCCGGCAAGACTGCATCTTCAAGTCAAACAACGTATGTGTTCCTTTTCATGAGTTTATGACCAATGCACTTCTAAGGATGGGCCACCCAAATGCATGGACGGATAGCAAAGGTTCTTCTCCTACCTGTCTACATTTTTGTATTTTAATGTATTGGTACTACTTCACTACAATCCAACATTTTAAAACGATGTTATATTCGAAAAAGTTGCCTTTCGATCCCCTCTCCAAGTTTCGGGAAATCTATGATTCGCTATTGATAAATGTTGACATACATTTCTCCAGCTTCTAAATTTGAAACAATAAAAGAAATCAATAAAATCGATCGTAACTGTTTCCATGAAAAAGCAAAATGAGGCATAAATCTTTTATCATACCCACTGAGACGGAGGATCAAGTCGGGCTTTCCCCTCTTCAAATCTGATTCATAGCCTGTTCATCTTTAAGATTCAAAAAGAAAGGCGTAGGGGTTCGGTATGCATATTTCGCAGATAAAGTAATGAACTGATAAAGGTCGGTTCATACTCCGGTTTCAATTGGTTTACAAATGCAATGCTATCTCTTTCTCTTTGGGCGTTTTAGGTTTTTTAAGCTTTTTATGATCATTTTTCGCCCCAGGTCTTACGGTCTTGTCTTAAATCAAACAATGATCGATGATTGTAGTTATGCACTGAATGAATGAGAGGCTATAAGTTTACGCAAATCAAAAAAAAAAAAAAAAAAAAAAAAACTAAGCCCCTTTACCAAATATTTTCACCCTTGGCATTTTTAAAAGTGTCGTATATTTGCTAAGAATAGAACCCTGATGTACATTATTAAAGGGACATGCCCTTAACCAAAACTGACGGCGCTAAACGCTGGAATGTATTTCGTAATGTGGATGCCAAATTTTAAACACCTTTTCCATGTTCCGTTGAAACAGTCATTTTTGGTTAAAAAAGCAAGGGCATGCATCCTACATTTTACTACAGGGTTCTTGACAAATTCTGGGAGGTGAAGTGGTATCCCCTCTTTTGAAGGCCGGAGGGGCATGTTCTCTGTCCCCGCATCCGTTGACGTCCTGCTTGGAGTTAATTAGCAGTGACCCAACATAGTTTTAAAGCCCGTCTAACTGATGATAACTTAAACCTCTTTACAAAATTTATGGATGAGCTTTGATTCTGCGTGATCGGTCTATATAATTTGTTGGAGGGATTCAGACGACTCGTCCGAGCATGACAAGGGAGTTGCTACAATTCCCTGGCAAAATCATCTTTCTTTGATTCTCACAGGCGTCCTCTTGTATTGTTAAAATCATCAAAATATCTGCGTATCATAACACTTTTCCTATCGTATGGAATAAGCCTGCGAAGTGCCTCTGTGGATGCCCGGCCATTAGGCTGCCGTCTCTTGGTTTTCGTAGCGATTAGCTGAACGAAAAGACTTCATCCGCTCTGCGCACTTATGAAAAATGTGAACGTATGGTAACGTCCACATATTTTTCTCATGACCTGACTGATTTTCCTAAATTTTGCTCACATTCTTTCATCATGTAAATGTACATGTGTTAAAAGATTACTTAAAAAAGTTTAGCAGGGATAAGTACTGTGAGGTAAAGGTTGTGCCCGAACCCTTGAAAAACGAAGTGCTCCGTGAATTGAGTTTCATGTTTCATATTAGCATTAGCACCATAAACAGTGGCGAAGCAAGGATGTCAAAACTGGGGGAAGGGGGAAACTAAGGGCAAAGGAAAGTGTTGGGGCAAACTTCCATGGAGCATCACGAAATTGATCCCGAAACCCGAAGCGTGTGCTCCTGTGGGTGGGTTTTCCCGGAGGTGAGGTCCCCAGATGCTCTGAAGTTTTAGCATATCTTTGTAGGAAAAAGCTAGTCTCAGGGGAATTTTATTACTTTTTTTCGGTATACTCCTAAGTGAATCAATTTGGTGGCAATTGGAATGCGGTAAAACAGAATTTGAGGCGGAAATGCCCCGTCTTCCCCACCCCTTGATAGCGTCGCTACTTATCACTGAACACCGTTTTCCCGTATCCGTCAGTCCGTTGCAAAGTTACAAACTTTTCGCAGCTTTGGACGCCTTCTGTCTCAATAATATAATATATTTGCTATCATTATTGCAACTCTAATGCATCTTAATTATCCAACGGTCCGATTAGGTTAACTGTTGTATGCGGTATGCATTAATTGGCTGTAGGGCAAATGGGTATGATTTATAAAGGAGTGCAACATTGAAAAATTCGAAACAGTTAAATTTTGCTGCCATCTTCTTCTTTTGAAAAGTTCTGTTTAATGACAAACGGACGTGTTTTTTCGCACGATCAGGCCGCAGATTCAAGCTGTGATTTGCAAAATCATTTGTAGGGAACTAAAAAATTCCTAGGCACAGGGTTTTCAAGTAATCTTTACTATGGAAAAAATGTTTTCTAATGAAACATTTTAACTTGCCTGTCGCCTATTCGAAAAGATTTGCACTTTATGTTTCAGTGAAATTAAACGATATAGATATCAGACCACGCCACTTTTAGGCGAAAATTGGGAACGTCTCCATCCTTTTCCTGCAGGGATGGAGTGAGGTGTCGTTCGAAAAAATAATGAAATTATTTTAATTGAGCTCAGGATGTTATCAAAAATATTTCCAAAATTAGAAAACGAGACACACTTTAATCCTTGTTTCCGTTTTATTCTTTGGTACCGTCTCAATTGTATCAAGATGTCGCGGTAGGCTTTACAACTGTCATAATTGAAATGTCAGGCTGGCGGCAAGCTTTCGGCTGCACCACGTAATTCAGCGACTTTGACATTGAAAAATACAAGAGTGCGCATATCCAGCCCCCCAGCCCCCCCCCCCCCTCTGTTTTTCATCAAAATTAGGAATTGGTAGAATTAAAATGAGGATATGTTCAGCATGTGGATCAAAAGGAAAGCAAATATATTTAACACCATTTTGCGTCTTATAGTCTTTCTTAGCAAAATTTTTAAAATGGGTAGAGGGTGCGCCATCCACTTACACCCTTTCCTTAGGGCAACGATCAACAATGGCGATGATGAGTCGACTTTTCCCCTCTAACACAAAAAACTGGCCATATCCATGGGTGTCCGCAGAAATTTTACAAGGGGGGAGGGGCAAGGTCATTCATGGCTGATTGGATTGTGTACACTATCTAAGCGGATCGCCACTATCGGTTGGCGCGGAGCGTACAAGAAAATTTTGGGTCTTACAAACCCTCCAGATGGCCGGAAATAAACTTGGCGAGTGTTTTAAGCTGCATGTATCCAGCCCTGAAACAGGAATTTCATGTCTGCAATTTTTAGTTTTTTGTAATTTTCAATGTAAAAAAAATGTTGAAGGGAAATCTGCCTCTCGGTCACGGCCTCTCACGCCTATGCATGATAAAACTTGCAACTGTCAAACAACCTATATAGGCCTATATTCGTTACCCAATTATGAATCATACTCCCCCCCCCCACTCCCCCCCCCCCCCCCGCCCAAATTCACCTTGTATATCCCAGTTACATCCGCGCGTCGCCACCTGAGATCAGCACGGGACCAAATGAAGCCCAGCGCATTCATCAATAGTCGGATGCCATATGCACACCACATGCCTGACAACTAGTACAATTTTGGCATAGTTTTTACAATAACAAATTTCCAATAGAGATATCACGAATGATGGTCCCCAAATAATTATGATTTCACTATTCAGCTTACCATCTTCGCTTTTGCTATTCCTGGTCAAATGTCCGCATATTTCAGTAGAAACTGACGCTGTGAGTGAAGGTAGTTTGACGATTTATTTTTAATTTTTTTTTTTTAATTTTTTCACAAGTTCGATTTTCCAGGGGCCAAGTTCACCCCTCCACCCCCCCCCCCCCGGGCGGACGACCATGGCCATACCCCTGCTTTTTATCGGGTAAATTCTGATCATTTTGCCATGTTTAGAAGGTGTTACTGGATGTAAATCCATCTACATGTAATAACACGTCCCTTGCCTGATGGTTTAACTAACAATGTCCGCTTTGTTGAGGATTCCTTTATAAATTTTAACCTGGATATTTATTGGTAATCATTAACCCCGATCCGGTTTAATTTTTCCAGAAGAGTCTGAATCTATTTTCAGGTGGGATGTGGTGAAGGTTGTTTCGATCTCAGAAGGAAGGTTCCATGGACGGTCTCCCCATCCCCGAGCTGGAAATTTGCTAGAGTCCTAATCGAAATCCTCATGCAATTTTAATGCAAAATTAAAAATGCAAAATTAAAAGGGCGGAAGAATTAAGCATTTCTTCATTCACTCTCACATTTGACTACTTTAGGCATCAGTGATCCCGAACCACCTTTGTTTCCTACTTTTAGGGATTAAACCATGGAAGTATGACGTATACTCTCTTATAAACATGTTTAGGAATTACACACAACCCCCCTCTCATTTAAGAAACATGTCACAATGTTAAACACACATTTTCAATTAAAATATTTTGTGTCTTACTTATGAAAATGATGTGTTTTTCTTCTGAACATTGTGTTTCATTTCTAAACGTGCTTAAGAGTGTAAATGTGTTTTCGAAGTACGGAAAAGCGTTCAGAAAGTTTCTAATTTCTCAACACTGTGTAAACATTGTTTTACGGTATGTACATATATTAACTATGACATTCCAAAATACACACAGAATGCACTTAATTTTAGTAATCAACAATAATACTAAGCAGTACTAACATAAACTCTCCTTAACAAATGCAATACTGAGCCCGACTTCCCGGCTTGGAAGTAGTTCTACAGGTCCGGATGAGATATCCAGGAGTTCGGCGGGACACTTGCCATCCATTTTCTGTGCACAGGTTTTCTTTGTAATATCTGTGACCACATTTATGATGATTTTTGAGCTTTATCAGATTAGACGTAATCTTGGTCAAGACAGGGAATTGTCAGAGTTGTCACTAACGACTCCCCGGTCAAGATGACACGTTGTAGCTTTTGCTCCACAGGAATCCAAAATCGAGGGCGGGCTTTAAACTTGACAATTTTGCATGGAGGTTTACTCCAGGGAGACTTCAATATCCGCGAAATTTCCCTCCCGAGAAAAGTAGTTCTAAAAGACACCGTCAATATTAAAGGACCAGTCCTCTCCCCCAAACTACAGTTCTTATAGGGGTTTCCCGAAATTCTTAATTGGCGGAGCTGTTTGATTGGCAGTTAATTCAAACAATGCGGATGCCAAAGCTTATATTACGCAACATGTTGCACCCTGAATATTGAACTGAGATTGTGTCTGAATGAGAATGAATTTCTTTCAACTCAGTGGAAGGGGCTTAAGAAGTTTAATGAGAAGGTAAGGAGAATTGGTTCTGTTTCGAGCGAGAGAATTGGGCCTTTAAGTACTCTTTGAGTGTACGCTGTTCGTGTTAGAATAATTAGTTGCAGCATATTTTTTTTGGATATGAAAGCGGAAATGTTAATGTGTGAGTGTTGCCAACTCGAGATGGAATTGAAGATGGTGGTTGTCAAAAAGGTGATTTCCGTCACCTTGCCGACTAATAGGGTTGGGTGCACCGTGCCTTTAAATTTCCCTATGTATGTAGCTTAAAATCTGAACGGTCATGTTTTGGTAAATTTTTGCTGATGCATGATTGGCCAATTCATTGGCTTTCATGTAATGAGTAACTAAAGTAGGGTGTGGACTTTGACAAGGCTGTGTGTGTGTGTGGGGGGGGGGGGGGGGGGCTTGTAATGATTGGGAAATAATGTGTTAGTCAAAGGAGAAACTAATGGTGGCGTGCCTTCCTTCAGGGTTGAGAATTTCTGGAGGTAGTTGAGGGCGTCTAGGACGTCCTTTCCTCAACATCTCCAATGTCAGGGTAGGTCAATTCGGCATATTTTATTTAGTTCACTTATTAAAGATCATACAAGATGATAAAGTGTTATCCCAATGTACATTATTGAAGATTTAACGTACGCATTGATGACTTATCTCATCTACGGTACGACGTGGTCCTGAACTCAGCCCTATTTCTGCCCAAATCACTTGTTTAGCCTTTCAAGGTGGAGGCTCCGTTACATACGATTGACATTTATCCATCCGAGATATACAGCACTCTGACGCAAATTGCTGAGAAAGATAAAGAGAGTTTTGATGAATGATCTTGTGTCCTCGGTGTTGAACAACCCATGGGGCCCTATCTAGGGCTAAAAATCATACATTTTTTATTCGGCCATATAACCCTCACCGTGTGTATATCACGTGCTGAAACGTGTCTAGAGCTTGGTAAAGAAGAGGCTATCAAAGTAAAACTTTGAACTATCGGCCATCTATTGATTGAAGAGATTTATATTGAAATTTTGCAAAGTTTACACAACCGTGATGAGGTCGGGTTAAAATAATTGGGCAACCGTGACGACAGCGCCGTACTGGGTAAGCTCTCCTTGAAACTACAAGATGGACTAAAAAGATATTGACCGTTTATAACATATCTTTAAGTACCAGAAACTCTCACCGCGTATGACAGAGAAACATTGTATAAAAGTCTTGAGATATCTGTATAGTGTACATGAAAACGCTGGGCCAACTCTGTTCACCATGGATAAATGTACACTGATGAAATGCGGTATATTTTGCTTCTTCATCTGACCAGAATTTCAGTTCGGTGAATGACTGATTCGGTCGGACTATAGTCAATTTTGATATGTGGTGAGTGGTGACACATAAGCGGACCACTGAGCTTTCACTTTTGGAAAATAAAGATAAATCGTCCGAAAAGTTCAATAAAACCCGACTCTAAAAACGACCGGTTTGAATTAAACCGGAAAAGGATCAAATGGGCACTGAACCGAAAAGGGATCAACTTTTTGACTACATTTCGTTCATTTTGAACCAAAAACGATTCATTGTAAACCGAGACTAGTCAAATATTTGAACCTCATTCGGTTAAGTGCCCATTTGATCCTTTTCAGGTTCAATTTGAACGTTTTAAGAGTGCCCTTTTTCAGTTTTGAAAGTTTATATATCATATACAGTTATGGAAGCGGTTCCTTTGGTTCAGACTAACCCCATTTCGCCGGACGAACGGCTTATAAAAATAAATAATTTTCAAAATACATTTTCTTCATCTATAGACTTGTTATGAAAAAGTCTCGATTTTCTAAGAAGATGGAAAACAAGGGAGAACAAGTAAATGAAGGGATCAATTAACCTATTTTGAATGGACCGTTTGACCTTAGGGAACGTCATTCAAATGTTTATTCATGAATTTGAGAAGTATCTCAAATAAACTTTATAGTTTTTTATTATATAAAAGATATTTCGAATTCAATCTAAGATATCAAGCATAAATTCAGATATTTTGACCTCAATTGAGATGTTTAGAATGTATTTTTTTCAAGAAATTGGGAAAGATTTCAAGAAATGGAAGATTATTTGTGATATCTTGAATTTATGTTGAAATATCCATAATGAAAGTTGTATCTTAAAGTTAACATTATCAGATATTCATTTCAAGCCCTTGATGTCATGAATTCAAATTCTTTTCATGTTGAATTAATTGAATTCAACTTTGGATATCTCCAATTCGAATTCTTGATATGTTGAACTCAGTATTAGATGTCTTGAATTCGACTCTTGATATGTTGAATTCAATTTCCGATGTCTTAAAGTCGAATTCTTGATTGTCCAATTTTACTAACTTTGGATATCTCAAATTTAAGTTCTTTATATGCCTGTCTTGAATTAAAAAATACTTACTCTTGATATCTTGAACTCAATTTTGGGCATCTCGAACTCTTCTTATCTTGATTTAAGTTTTGGATACCTGATATTACAGTATTAAAAACTTAACTTTGATATCTCGATTTAGAATTCTCGAAACCTCGAGTTCAATTTGGATGTATCAAAAATTCAATTTTGACATTTTAAATACTCACAAATTAGACATATCTTGAAATAAGTTATAGATATCCAAAAATGGATTTAGGATATCTGTAGATGAATTATGGGTATTTCAAGAAGAGTTAGAGATATCCAGAAATAAATTGTTGGAATCTCAATTTGTCGAAAAAATATTAAAATATCGTTCCCAGCCCCGAGGTACAGCCATTTCTCTCACCAGTCGCCTGCTCTCACAATGAAAAATTGTCATTCAAACAGTGCCAACCCATTAAATCCCCCTCCTCTGACCTAGCGATCAGAACTTGTGATTTTTTGCGAATTCCTAAAACTGTAAAACTTCTTGCAAACACGAAAATTTTGCCCAGAAGAGCGTTTGCTAATAGCTGGTCCAAAGAGCTCGAAATATTTTTAAACATGCATGCCTAAAACCTTGTGAACTCTTTGAGAGTTAGACCGCTTGTGAGTTTTTTGCGACCAGTTGGAGCCTGAAGTGCTCTGAGTTTAATTGTCGTTTTGCTATATAATTGTACTATTCTGTACCTAATTGACGTCCGACTTAATTTTTCAGTGTGTTATACAATTTAACGTTCTTTGTTTTTTCTGTGCCTTTTCTCTCTTTTTTTTCGAGTAAAAGTATTATTATTTTTTTTTTTCGCTTTCCTCTTCCTTTTTTGTGAAATAATTATTTTTTCGAACCGTGACTTTCCTTTTCGTATCTTGTGACAATACATATTGATATGTATCTAAGTATCATATTTAACTCATGTTGCGAATGGGCATCTAACCAGTTGTTGCAATTGTAATGGCAAACGACCCTGCCACTGTTAAAGTTGAACCTCGTGTTCACGTCGCACCTGTTTAAGGTAGCCATTCGTCATCCCAAACTTCAATTTTTAGCGGTCTCTACAAAAATATTTAATTGACACACCTCTTTGATTGACATTAAATTAAAAAAAAAATGCAGAATAGCTCGTATCACATATCATGTACTGAGAGCATTTTGTCTGAGCCAATCAGAGTGGTTTAAATAATTGAAGCTATTGTTTATTGTTTGAATTGCTGTCAAACAAAGTGCAATGCCACCTCTGGCTGTGTAAGTGTAGGTGAAGGGGCAGGAGGGGGGGGGGGTGAGGATTCCATTCCACTTGTCAAAATTTTTTTCACCACTTGTCAATAAAGACACTCCAATTTCTAAGTATGTTGGTATCATGCCAATTTCCCTATAAGTGCCTTTGTCAACAAACATCGCTCCAAAATAACCTGGTTTGTACACTCTTATCATTCACTTTTATATTCTTCAATATTCTAGTCATTAAGGCCCTTAGTTGAATGTCCCAAATTCCATTCCCTTAGGGATACTGCTTGCAACTAAACTAAAAGCATGGTTTATGACCTAATTCAATCATAGTTGCGATAAGAAACTGCACCCGAAAATCCCTCTCACATATATATACTTAATAGTAAACATCTGATGGTCGTGTTCACTTCTGATTTGACTCCCCCCAAACCCACCATTAAATATATATTTATAGATATTTGATTGGAATTATTCTTTCGGGACACCAAATAATAAATCCTGAATGTATTTGAAGAATGAATGTTGTTTTCATGTTGAATTAAATTGTAAGGATAGAATGCAATAAATCAAGATACAGTTAAACAAATCCCTCTGGTAGGAGGTGCAGGAAACTGGAAGATTGGTTGAGATGCATTTATAGGAGAACAAAGTTTTCTTTTCAGAGAACAACTTTGCCCAAGACGTCTATGAATAAATGAATTTTCTTTCCACATTGGAATTCTTTTCTGTATAGGTAAAGACCAAGTTTAAACAACTGGGGTGTATTAAAAGGTGTCACTCTCAGCATCACATTGCCACGGTTTTAAGAGGTGTGAGATAGGGAAAGGGCCTTAGGGGAGGCAAGCCAGATATAGGTTTTTTCGTGCAAAATGATGCAGTACTTGAGCGTTAAATGTAACAAATTTTAAGGGGTTATGCTGGCTGGCGATGGCTAACATATTTGATGGGAGGGAGCCATATTTCAAAGGTGATCATTTCATAAAAAATGTCTTCATTCTTCTATTATTGTAACTTGAAAATCCTGTGATTATTACTTTGACCAATGTCTAGGTGGATAGGCATAAATAGGTGCAATGGCCTCATCCATTGCTTAGGCATGGGACAAATTATACCACACTGAGAGTGTCCTCCATCGATCTTAATTTTACTAAGTCAAAGTCCAATGGTGGGGCTTCCTAATTTGTCCTTATGATTACTAATTTTCATCTGCCTAGCAGAAGCAGGGAGTTGTCAACTCCCTGGCAGAAGCTACTGAAATCCTATGTGAACAAAGACTCCTCAGCTAAGACACTGAGAAGTGAAGTTGCCAGACTTACTTTTCCCTTGACTGCATTGTAAGGAAGGGGATTTGCTGATGCTTGTGTCACAATTATACATGATATGACTATAAACTCACATGATTAGGACTTATAAATGGAAAGACTGATTTGGAATTGAGTTGAATTCCCTGACTTTGTCCTGATTTTCAAATTCCTCAACTTTTTTGTGACTGAAAAGCTCATTTTTATCTCAATACATAACATGTATTGAGATACTGTCACAGTTTGACAGCGGATGAAGTTTCTTTAGAGCAAGGTAATGTGACTAGATCAGTGGTCAATGTCTTTGAGGGTTTGAGAGGATGCTCTTTGGCTGGGAGGCAGAGGATATTGCATTTTTCACATTAAAAAAGTGATGGTTGCTAGGTTATTTTTGCAAATTTTATGGTTTAACTCTTCAGTTGTCATAGAAACTTCAGTGTTCTTTGCACACAGCACATTGCTTGCTAGGCACAGATACCTACTGAGTACTGACTGAGAATGTTCACATTTTGTAGTTAGAGGGCCAATCCTCTCACCCCAAACTACACTTCTAGTATGGGGTAACAGAAACTCTCAATTGGCTCAGCTTTATGATTGACTGTTAATTCAAACAATGCAAAGTACCAAAACTTATATTACACAGTATATGAACTGTACTGAGAGCAGTTTGATTATACAGAATAACCTTTTTATACTCACCCAGAAGCAATAAACTGAGACCAGGGAGTTGCAACTCCCTGCTGAGACTGTGTTTGTATGAGGATGAATTTCAGACAACCGTGGGAGGGGCTTAAGTAAGAAGGTTAGGAGAATTGGTAATGTTTGGGGTGAGAAAATCGGGACTTTCAGATGTTAGAGACTTTGTGTCACACCTCTTCTAAATCAAGCATGAAGTAACTGTAAGATCATCTTGCTTAGTCTGACCATAAACAAAGGCTCTGTAAGCAGATATTTCCCAAGAAGTTATCTTGAGAGGAATAAGCAACAAAAAAGTTTGATAGACTTTGTTTTGTGTCTTGGCTCTACAAGCTTGTTTACAATTTATGGGGTTACATTACAGTGCACAAAATGTGTTTAGGAGGCATGATCAAAGTGTGTCTAAGTTGTGATGAAAAAAAAATTAACCCCTCAAGAGTTGACTGAAGTGTATTTGAGGATCTGTAACATACTGTATTGAATGGGAGTTATTTCTACACATTTGTCATAGAGTGTAACATTGCAAACACTCAAAATATCAGCCTAAAAATAGCTTTCACTCCTTCAGAAGGTGTGAAATACCAAAATATTTGAATGAGACATTAAAAAAAGCATTAGGGAGAGTGATTTGAGAGAAAATAGTGTGGATTGCAGAAGAAAAACAACTGTCATTGGAAGGTTGGATTTATTAGAAGATGTCACTGATCTGCATATCTGGTTTATGATTTCTAATTTACTAAGTTTCAATATGGTGCACAATATTGTGTACCTCACTTACAGTTGTGTTACAGTATTATTGTAAAAATTGTTCTCTATGAATTTAATCATTTTTGAGCATGAAATGCATCAGGATATTAACAATAGATAGATAATCTTTAAATGCAAAGAGCCAAAAGGAGGACTGCATTTACATCAAATATCATCAGCAACAATATGGAAACTCTGTTTCCTTAACATCCACAAAGTATTGGAATTCTGCAGCATTACTGCTTTAGTTCAAATTACCTCTTGTTTCCAGGATGGCTGAGATCCATGTCATATGATTTCTCAATTTCCACATGTCATACTGGGTATGTAGCCAGCTGGGAGGGGGAGGAGAGCTGATTCCTTTATAGAAAAGGGTGGCATTGCATTTCATCATGAATATAATGGCACCATTAGCCCTTCCTCATTTGAGTCAGGTGCAAAATTCTGTGTCTCATTCAATTTCTTACCACTCCAGTTATGTTATTAAGTTCCACAATGGTTCTCCTTTTATCCTTTTTAACTTTTTAAAAATATTGTTTTTTTGCTTGGCAATATCTATTTTGAAAGTAGAGGTAACTTAAGATTACACAATTTACACCGTCTCGCAAAAATTCAAATGAAAGTTTTATTTTGGAATTGCAAGGAAATGCCAGCAGAATCAGCAGCCTGCTGCAATAATGTTTAGCAATCATTATTAACTCTAATATCCATTTCCAAATTGTAATCCATCACAATTTAGTGATCACTTAATTCTACTTAATTTTAGCTATCAATTTCTTTATCATGGAATTGTGTCATTAGCCATGACTTTAAGCAATAATGGTTAAGTAGGTGCACAAGGTAAATCCATCACTTAAATTTCAAAGCAGAAAATCTCTTCTATTTCCACACAATTTAGTCTATTTTTCCCATTTTTCTCATTTAGACTAATTAATTCTTCCATAGCGGGGGCCGACCCAAGAGATCCAGTCCCCTCAGTCCTCCCTTTTTTTAACACATCAACAATAAAACACAAAGAAAATTAGCAGTGCAACTTGCTCTTAACCCTGCTTTCTCTTATGTCAACCCCATCTTTTTGGAATGTCTGGATCCAGGCCTGCACACCTTTAACTTTTTGCCCTCCTTCTCGGTATCTGCTGTATTTCCTGTTGCCCGCTTGGCAAATTTCAAATCTGTTTTTATTTGTTTGCTGTCCAAGGTCAAAGGGAACAGTTATTTTAGCACTTATACTCATTATTCAAGGAGGCTTTAATTTTTGTTTGATCAGAATAGGCTTGCCAGATGGGGTGCAGCTAGGACACACCCCCTCCCTATTCTGCTAAGAACAGTTGGTCCATTTGGGCAGAGCATGATAAATGGTGCCATTTATTCAGGCAAAAATTTCTGTTGCTTTACAAAAAAATACCCCCATATGCCTTTGGAGATTGGGGAACATGTCAGGTCAAAAATCATCCAACTGGGGTCATTAGAGGTCAAAAAGTAGAATTTTCCAAGAATTTGTAAGATAAGGAATTTCTAGCAACTCTCTGGTGAGATTGACAAGGTATCACCAAGCCTTTTGGCTTTCTGGTTTAACATCACTTAAAGTGATGAGTATAGTGAAACCAAAAGCCTAGCAATATCACGACTAGCAATGATCACTGCATGGCATTTGACTTAACGATGATCACTAAACTTGACGTTAATAAAATGGGCCCCAGAAATACATTATACTGTCTATCTTCACCCCAGCTGCAGAAAGTACCTTATTTTTCATTCAAGGCCACAGGTGGATAAGAAAACTAACAAAGTTATCATTTATTTATTTTCACGTCAGCGGAATTAATTATCCCATTCTTCATGCACTGTTTAGCAATGAAGACTAATTTGGAATCAGATGTGTCTACCAATTTTTCATTTCATCTGACAGTTTTAAACACTTAGCATATCTTTGAAGGAATAAGTCAGGTTTTCACCCAAACATGTCCACCGTTGATTGCTCTAGAGCCCATGCATCTTTATAGCTGACATTTGCAAGGTGGGGGTCTTATTTGGGTAACAATTGATAAGTTTTCCATGAGTTTAAATGCTAATGGATGTCACATTTAGTGATGGTGTAAAATGTCTGCCAACTTTGACATACATAGACCAGAACACAAAATGAATTAGGTTTGGATGACATTTGATTTAATTCAAATAATGCCATGGTGTCCCACATCTTCTCTGAGACTGGTTGAATGCTATCTGGACACGGTGGAAAAATAATTTCATGCTTCTCTTTAATTTTGGGGATTCTTGTAAAATTTTCTGTTTTGACCTTCAGTGACCTGATTACAGCATTGATTCTTGGGAAATTTGCTCTTTGATCTGTGGTAGCCCCAAATGCCAATGTTAATATTGCTTGGGAAACTTTGCTTTTTGATCTCAGAGAACATGGAATGATTTTGAGCAATGCTGCATTAGAAATATACCTGCTTAAAAACCAGAACACTCTGACCAGATCTCACAAAAGGGAGGTTGGGTGTCATAAAATCTTACTTTTCAGTATCATTTCTTCATTGTAAGACACCACTATTACCTCTAGAATTACACCTTAAACTCTGGTCTTTGGTCCTGTTGGTTACACAACAGACAAACTCCTACAGGAAAGTTAAAAATCTTTTATTTGTGGTCATCTCAAAGGGCATAAGACCAAGCTCAATTGGTGTAGGCAACGAAATAGAAACTTCAAATGGTTACAAAAACATGATGTGAATTTTTAGACAAAGGAGTTCTTCATGTGAAAAATTTTGCTTTTGCACCTTTTAGTGAACCCAGATGACATTGACCACTAACAAAAGGGTTGAACTTCTTGCCAGAATGAATCCTCTTACTACAAACTCAGATACTATGAAACTATGAAAATTATCCATGCTTCCAACCTACAAAGCTGCTAACTTTGAAAACAGCTTTTCTTATTCAGAAGTCTAAAAATCAGGACTTTTACCTAACAGATTTGTATTTTGGAGAATGACATGTAAATGACTGGATGATGGCCCCTGTCAAGCCAAATTATAAATCTGAACCAAACCACATTTTTGACATTGAAATTTGCAAGTTGAGGACCCACAATGGAGATTATATTTCAACGAATGCCACATTTAGTGATGTCTCCCAACTTTGATATACTTAAATGGAAAAGAAAGCCTTAACCACAAAGTGATTGTATTCTCTTTTATATTTTTATTTCAAGAAGTATGGTCTGGTGCCAATACATGTCTCGCAAAGTGTCACTACTTTGCAATGTCTTAAAACTACCAAAAATTTTTCATTAAAGAGGCTCCTTAAGTTGGTACATGAAATTTTTCCATATCTATTTAAATTTCTTCGCACACCAATGACACATGGTCAAACTTAGACAATCCCCATATCCCATATACAAATAACTGTTTTATTAGAGAGTACTTGATGGTTTTAATAATTTTTTCCATAACTATTGGATACAATGAAACTAAAATCATTATGCTAACTAAAAGCATTGTCATGTGGTACTAACCCTTTAACACTCTCATTTAGTTATGATATCAACTCAATGAGCCCCTTTAAAACAACAGAAACAAATAAAGATTGTAGTATAAAACAATTAAAACTGAACTAACTGAACTTAGCCCATTTTTAAAATGAAAATTCCCATTGGTCCCTTCATAGACGATGCATGTGGGTGGCAGTTGAAGTGCTTGTGGTTAGGGGTAGGGGGTGCTTCACCAATTGAGGGTCATTGTCACTAGTCAAACTTAAGTTAAGGTTTATCCCCATCAAAATTTTACTAAGTTGGCTGCCAAGGGTAGAGAGGGATTGGAAGAGTACTGTACCTCTTATCTATGTTTGTAAGAGTAATAGTCTTGGAGTAGATTCCACAGTATTAATGAGGAATTCAGTCCATGTAAGCGATCTTTATCCCCTCTGTTAAGAGCAAATCATCACTTCATAAGGTTGTTCAGCACTAATTATTAAATCCATGAGATTGTTTAGCACTATATACCAATCACTCAGTGAGATTGCTAAGCACTGACATTCACTCCATGAAATTGTTTAGCTCTGTAATGATTCACTCCATAAGATTTTTTGGCACTGAACTTTCAGTTTATGAGATTGTGTAGTACTGACCATTCACTCATTAGATTGGTTTGCACTGAACATTCACTTCTTGAGATTGTTTAGCACTGAACATTCACTTCTTGAGATTGTTTAGCACTGAACATTCACTTCTTGAGATTGTTTAGCACTGAACATTCACTACATGGGATTGTTCAGCACTGGCCATTCACTCCATAACATTGCTTAACACAAAGCATAAGCTGTTCACTCCAGAAGATGTTGAGTCCGATGAACTGCAGGACAAACACAATTTCCCAAACTGTGAGAGTCAAAACTCAATTGTTTGAGACAGACTTTAGAGACAGACTTTATAAAGACCCACATCAAGTCACTAAACTCTCCAAAGCCTACTATTTGGAAAGCAGAGACTTCTGTTGAAACAAACTTGAAAAGGTTTGCATAAATTGCGTCATCTACTAATCAAATCGACTCGTTACTTCATCCGTCGGTACTTGTTACATCCATAGCTGCATCCATGTATGGATCTATGCTGATCTCCAAGGCATCTTTGTTTTCATCCTCTATAAACGAAAGAAAAAAAATAAAAATAACTGAAAGTTAGGCGTGTGCTTCACGAAATTACTGGTAGCCATAAGGGAAAAATGATTTTGAGAATCTTTTTGATATCCTTACAAAGGGACAACAAAGACAGAGAAATCATGCCGCAGCCCATTTGGGTCCAGAGGGAGAAGCCTCCCCTGCCAAAACTGTCTTAACCAGGTGAAAAGATTAGGCCTACATGTGAAAATGCATTTGAAAACCCTTCATGTATCTCAAATTAAACCAAATAATAGCCAGTTCAAATACAATCACAACAAGAGCCCAAGGGCACTATGGTTCCTTGCATTAAAGATGATATTGTATTAAGGTAGTCCCAAGGTAAGGCATAATTTGCACCTTTAACCCCAATGACTTTGGGCCATCACCCAAAAACATAGGGGCACATTAAATTTCAAAATCATACAAGCACTTGCCATTTGAGAGAAATGGAACACTAAACTTTTCAAATTATCACACTGCACACTGCCCACTTTCATGCGACAAATACATTCATCACCTTTCACTAAAATGTCATTTACTTGAGTTTGGGGTAGTATAGGAGGTTAGTTAATTGCCTTTTTGGTCAATCTCAACAATTCAAATCCAGACCTTAAAAAGAAGTCACAAAGGTCAAATACAGTCAAAGTAGATCAAAACTGATTTTAAATAAACACAGTCTCTTCTGCACCAAAGAAATTTAACAGTCATCTGGTCATTCCTGACCACCAAAATTTATGATGGATGACTAGAAATTATGTCATGGTTGTCCTTTAGACTACCCAATGTGTTTGCCTGAAAAGCAAAAATAAGGAAAAGCCCACAATTTTGCTACTAAAGGCAGCCTGATAGTGATTTATTACCACCAATTTCTTCTTCACAATTTGGCTAGAAGACCAAGAAACAAACATAGCTCTGTAGAATCTAATAAATGACTTTCAACTTGACCTTTTAACCTAAAAAGGGTGTTAGAAACAGCATTGTAGTCCCTAGGGTAAAAGCAGAGGTAAAGAAGAGAAACTGCTTTCATATTTTACTATTGAAATTGGAATCTTAGCTTGCACTGTGAATAACTTTATTCAATACTGTATGTGAGGAAAAGGTTGTTTTTAATAATAATTGCATTACTGTCCTGATTGTTAACTAAACTGCTTTTAGACTGAGAGGGGGTTATAATTCTTCTTTTCTTTTATACATTGCATTTGTCTAAAGGCATTAAACTTCAGCTGGACTTTTAAACCAATTGAACAAAGACCCAAAGAGTCTTCACGTGCACTTTACTTAGACGAACACAACTTTCCATTATTTCCACTATGTTACTTGGTTATTGAGTAATTGCACCGCATACCTGGCATTGCAATAGGCCTACATATGACCTACATGTACACACTGGCCTGTCATTTAAATGTCAGTAACTCAAGTAACGAACATTGTAGGAGGGTAGTGTAATACCCCTTTTGGTTCGTCTGATCAAGACAAATCTTGACGTCACAAAAAAGGTCACAAAGGTCAAAAGGTCAAATGAGGTCAAGTGAGGTCAAGGGGGGTCATCACGTGCATTTCACTTAGAAGAACGCAAATCTCCATTACACCACCCCTCTAAAATGTTTCAGTGGCAAGATA
Organism: Holothuria scabra; assembly: GCA_037179385.1. Lineage (NCBI taxonomy): Eukaryota > Metazoa > Echinodermata > Holothuroidea > Aspidochirotida > Holothuriidae > Holothuria > Holothuria scabra. The sequence goes on from CM074181.1 coordinate 20,163,145, forward strand.
TCAATAAAACATTACTTTTTGACCTTTTGACCCTTTCCAATTATTTTGGTTAATGTACCAACATTTTCACCTCCTACCAATCTAACTTATCCTAAAATGATGCCACTGCTTGAAAAACGGATACTGAGTTACAGCTACTAACAGAAATTCCGTTTTTGGCCTCTGGTGATCACCAGTGACCTTTGACCTCCACCAAAAACGATAGGGCACATCTACTCCACAACATCTACATACATACCAAGTTTGAAAAAAAATTGATCACTTGGTTATTGAGTTATCGCACCACATACCTCGCATTCCAATCCGTCACATACACACACACACACACACACACACACACACACACACATACATACGCCATACAGGAACCAAAAAGTCTTAAACAGTCACAAAAAATGTCATGATTGCAAAAATATCCTGGAAAACAATCAGTTTGTTATCCAGATATCTAAGATTTTGCTTGACAAGTTCATAATTCCCCCACCCACAAGAAATTGTATTTTTGCATGAAGCCCTTGGTGGCATGTGGCTTCCCAACCTTACTATTTAATGTTTACAAATTTACTCAAGATCTTAGCAACCCCCTCTCCTCATGCAAACACCCACTGCTTTTTCTGCAAATGGGTAAAATTCCAAGCAGATAAAGGATTTTACTACAAGATACTGTTCCTGACTGCACATATGCACCCAATCCCAGGTAAAACAACAATAGGTGCTCACTGGACGATGTAATGTCTAAGAATGTAACATTTTGTCAGTTGTTCAACAAGCAAGGATTTCAAGGACACAATAAGTTTGTCCATGTTTCAAGGGAGCTAAATTTGAAATGAGAATTTGAGAATATTGAGAATTTCTCTGTACTCAAAATTGTAGTTTGGAATGAGAGGATTAAACCCTTTCAACTAGCAAGCAATTCTTTCATTTTATTAGCCAAGGACCACTTTTCATTTTCATCATGTGAACAGCTGCATTAATGATATTGACAGTACTAGGGTCTCTTTCAGTGAGAATTCAATGCTTGTTGGGAAGTCCCAGAACACACAGAAGGATATCACATACTGCACCCTACGGACCACTAATAAAAGACCCATTAGGAAATACAATTTAGTTGTAAAAACATAGATAAGTCTGCAAAAGCTCAGGACAGTTAACAAACTGTGACAGAACCTCTGTCTTCCTACTGTAGCTAAATGGAAATGTCTCATCACCGAAGCTTTTTCCTAGCATATCGCAAAATTAACTTGAAAAAGTGTTTTCTTCATAAAACCTTCCTCACTTGCCACCTTTAATGTCAGCAGAATCATGGTCTTAAACCAATATTGTACTGTGAATATCAGATCACAAGTTGGTAACCCTGTGTGTGTACTCTCGGTTGTGATACACTTTTCTCCCCAGCATGCATTGTTCACCATTATTCTCCAACCTGTCCATTGAGCTCTCAAATGACAGCTGACTACAGAGCTAATAGATTAAAACAAAGAATAAAGGAATTGGCCTCTTGCGCTCTGTCATGACCAGAGGCCCTGAGATGCAATTAAAGGTTATTGCAGACAAGATACTGATTACCAATTGATTTGGCTTGGGACAATCAGTTATAAATGAATAAACATGAGCTATTTCAATATGCAAACTGTCGGATAAGACACAGATTAGTGACACATCCCCTCATGGTAGGCCTTTACTCTCAGAATACTTAAACAGAAGAATATTACACTTTTGTCAAAGTTTGCTCATTTAATCTCTGGCAAATCCCTTTCATATAAAGGTTAAGAAAAGTTCTTTGGCACTGGTCGACAAGGGCCTTTTCTGTATACTTACAAGAACGCGAAGTAAAATAGCCTAAAGCCATTATCTGCCCAGTACACTTTCATGTGTGCTGAAGGATTGAAACACTTCTGCACCAAGTTCAAGTTCACAGCAAATTTTCAACCCCTTAAAATTTTGCCAAGTTGCCATTGACATACATATTTTGCCCCCCCCCTCTCCTTTAGTAAACACCCAACATAAACCGATTCACTGAACTAAGGGGAACTGAGGGGAACTGAGGGGAATGGTGCAACTAACTGCAAATAGTCCAGGAATATCTAGCTATACATAAATGCCCACTAAGTATGCATATTCATTTGGCATGTCAGTTGACACATACAGTATAACAGAGACTCAGATGAAATATGCCAAACATGTTCTTCTGTCTGTGTCCTCCCTTTAAAAGTCCTTGGCTTGATTTGTTATGTCCATTACTGTAAGTCCAACATAGCCTTGCCATTTATTTTTTCTGAAGTTAATCTGAAAACTGGTGGAGGGGGGGGATTAATAGTTGGTAATTTCTGTAAAAAAGTGGAAGTTAAACCTTGCCACCCCCTGAGCAGTATATCTATCCATGTCTAAGTGTTTGCTCTATTGATTTTATTGAATACAAATGGCAGCCACGACATCATAATACTGAGTAGAAGGCAAGTAGACAACAAGACTTGTATCCTGCAAGACTACTCTAACCTCTTCATTAAATGACTTGATCACTTAATATCTTGATATTCCTCCCTACCAGCATAGCAAAGCTTCCAAGTGGTACTGCAAACACTTACAATGATCAGCCAGAAAAGGAGAAAAAAACACTAATTGTATGATCACAATGTTAAAGCCTACAGCTTTGCCAGCTGAGATAATGATACCCTCATGTACTGAGAGTACATATAAATCTCCTTAGACAAAAAAAAACATGTTCAATTACTTTAGACACATCCAGATTTTATGCAATTCCTAGCCAAAAGAAGAGAAATATATAGATCACCCTAAGAGCATTACTTCAGAGATGAGAAAGATTTTTAATGACAAAGAATTCATGTTTGGAGGCTAGGTAATCCATTTAGTTATGAATGCTAAGTTGGTTTACTAATAACTAGCATACGGCACTCATCACGCTCAATTGTCAGGGTACTTCTATCAAGAGCTGATCATCGACTATAAGTATGAAAAAAATAAAAAATTAGAATTCTACGTTTTGAGTTTTGTCTCTTTATCCCCAAGACAAATGTTTGTAAGATTTCATATGACAGCCCTCCAGACAAGACAGAGGTAATTTATAACTGGCCAATAGAATGATAGCTTCTCTATAAACTGGCAATGGAATTAAGTGATATAACTTCTTGGCTCTTGAATTATTTTGAGAATGATTGAAAAACAATTGTCTCGAAACTGCAAAGTTTTCAGAAAGTGAGATTTTTGTAAGCATGTTGGTCTTCAAAAATGTTGAGATATTAACGGTAGTGTGACATGTCTGCAAAACAACTTGATTTCACTTGGCCAGTTATGGAGTGAACTTTTCTAAGGAAAAATCCATTGGAATTATTACAACATCTTTTGCCATTCTCAAGATAAACCACTTCAAAGTTTGAATGTTTGTGAAGCAACTTGTTGCTTATGCAAAAATAATTATGTGAAGTGTTGCACAGTGCTGACATTTCTTTTGTTTACCCTGCATTAATTATCTCTCAATTACTCATCCGATTTTATGGTTTGGCTATTGATACTGATGATTTTCAAGGACACAGTTTAAACTTCCAAAATAAAACCCTCAGGACAAATAAATGTTACATTTGTCCTTGAAACAAAGATTATAAAAACAAAGAATAACATTAGCCGTATATATATATATATATATATTTATATTTATATCCACAACAGTAGTAAGGCAATTAGAGAAGAAGTAGAAACTAAAATGGATTTATCGTCTTAACACCTTTGCTCCAGTTGGTATAAATGTTAAGGATTTGACATATAACCTGTAAGCCCTCTTCTGCAGCTGTCTCTTTTGTTAGAAGGTTTTTGTCCGAGATTAAGCATCAGTTTGAATGTGTACGTGATCAAGACAGGTTTACCCTTTCGAAACGTTGTACAATTTTACACTTTTAACTTTTTGTGTTTTACCAGTGTCTTCATCAAACTGCTTTGAGATTTACCTATCCTGTTTTACTTTTCAACATTTAATAAACTTTTATGGATGACAGAAATATTTCGTGTGTCTGGTGGCCTCTGTTTTTCGTCTATATATTTATATATATATACATAAAAGTACAAAATAATATGCAACAAAGAGCATGACTGGTTGATTTTAAGAGTATGAAAGATTACAAATATATTTCGAAATTTTCAGTCCCCATGGGACTTTCCTCAGCGAGTATTAAACACAAAACGAGCACAAAAATTAAAAATGAGTACATAAGTAAAAAAAAAACGGAAATCTACAGTTAACTGCAGTGTCAGGAGGGAAGACCAACTGCAGTGTCTGGAGGGAAGGTTAAATCTTCCCTCCTACCTACATAAATTATGGCATGTGTCCAGCCATTTTTTTGAAAGGGGTACCCCTGTCTCATATTTTAATATTTAAAACATTCATCACCAATGTCAGACTTTTGGACAGGGCCCAACTTCCACGCTTGCTGTATATCCTGTTCTCCACACATATACAATCTGACACGACATTCCTCAGCACCATTCAACACCTTGTCATATGTGTGCCATCACATAAGTTATAGTAATGTAAACATCTTCTCTGTATGTTGCATACTTGTGTTTGTTTTCCTCCCTGAAGAATTGCATGATAACTTCATCCATAAAACTATATAAACACAGCATTAAAGACCTATGTGTTGTAGAGATCCAGCATTCAAGATAAAACTCCTATAAAATACTGCAAACATGGCGGCTGACAACCCCAATGCTTAGCATTTTAATTAATGTCTGGCACATTTGAATATCTTAATAAATGATATTTCTGTCATTGGCACACATCTTTAAATACACTATGCTGATAAACCTAACCTCTTTAAATATATACATACCACATCTATGTGGCCTCCCTGATCTAGGAGTAAGGATTGGAGGCTAAATGGAGGATAACCTCACAACCGCAAGTGACTACAACATGAGTGATTTGCTCTACACAACTAGACCCCAGAGACAAAGTTTCTTCACTTTAAAGGGAAATATTGCCTTTGTTTCATAAAAATAATTCATACTTTTAAAATCATATTTATCAACACAGATTGATAGAGTGTACAAAATTTAAAGGCAATACAGTCATCCTTCTATTAAGAAACAAGGTTCTCATGGAAAGAAGTGCAGTAGTTTGTTGCTCCAGAATAATTTGTTAACCCAAATTTTCATAATTTATGCATCTTACCAAACTCTTCTAATGCACAATGTTTTGGGATATCAAACTTCTTGCTGGATTTTCTTGTAGGGACTAAATGGTTTGATAATCACTAATGCCATTTTCTTTGCACACTATGGTGTTGCATTTAAAGTGAAATATTTCCATTTAAAGGGAAACATTGCATTCATTTAAAAGAAATTTTCCATTATTTCAAAACCAATATTTTTACACAGAATGATAGATAATTCAAGGTGAGGCAGTATGATGTTTACTTTTCCAAGTTATATTTAAGGTTACACAGGGTGAATTCAACACTCTAAGCAGGCCAAAAGTTTAAATTTGAAAGGTACATTTCCCATAACTCCTGTAATTCAAATTATTTTGAGCAGGTCAGGTTGAGTGAGTAACAGTATAACCCCAAGGGGAGATTATGGACTACTGTATGATGAGGTAGGAGTGTTGCTTTTAATGAATTTCATCCAACTGCTCATCGAATATAAATCAAGAATAACAAAAAAATAAGTTTCGCAAGGCTCCAAATCAAAAGAGACGAAGCATGTGAAGAAATATTTATGCTAAATTCACCTTCTTGCCTTTCCTTTAAACTAAAGACCAGCACATTCTTCCATTAATATGCATATATCTTTATTGATTTTACCCAAATCTGTTGACTGGCAACATTCCAGAAAAATATTTTTCTAGGAATTACTCTTTTATTAAATTAATTGATACTTATTTCCCAAGAGTATGGCAACTTATGATTCTGTATTTTTTCTTTTGCCTAACATTAAAATTTCATTTCAAAATTTTTGTCACCGAGATTTATTCATTTCCTGCTTCAATAAAAGATGCGTAATGAATTTTGTTAACGAGCAACTCAAAATTTACGATTGAGTATGCTTTGCATTGATCAATAAATATGAATGCTCTTAAAGCACATTTTGAACGGTTCCAGACTGTTTCACAACTCTTAAAGGGACATATTGAATTTGACAGCAAATATTAACTAAGAAGAAACATTTATTCTAATTTTGTCTATTGTACTGTTAGATGGGAATTTTGTAATTTGGGGGGTAAAAAAATTCACTAAGTCTCACTCTCACAGACGCAAAACTAGACAGCCTCATCCATACTGTGATCAATTACAATATCAGACCGTCATGAAAAATCTTTCTTTTTTTGATTAGCTTTCATTCAATGAATGATTGTGGTGCAGAATTAAAGGCCCAATTCTCTCACCTCAAACAGTACCAATTCTCCTAACCTTCTTACTTGAAACTCCTCCCACAATTGTCCAAGACACAATCTCAGTTTATTGCTTCAGGGTGAGTATAGAAGCTCAATGTGTATAATCAACACACTCTCGGTACAGTTCATGCTGTGTAATATAAGCTTTGGTACTCTGCATAAAATGTTTAAATAAGCTGTAAATCAAAGAGCTGAGTCAATTAAGAATTATGGTAAACCCAGACCAAAACTGTAGATTGGGATGAGAGGACTGGACCTTTGAAGTCATGGAAAACTTGTAAAAACAAACTCCAGTTGTCCCTTTAATTCTCAAAAAATCTATTTACAGCCCCTACCAAGTTAGCTCTTCTTTATTGACTAAGGGTATATCTTGGTGCAGCTGAAGGCTCTGCATAATTCGCATCTTTTGAATTTGAGGTCAAACAAAGAGCAACCACCAATTGAGAAGTTTGCTCTCCCCCTACAATGTCCACTTTTTTATCATTGAAACCATGAAATAGAGATTTAATTACAAAAAGCATTTCTATAACTAGATACATCATTCATTATTTCCAACAGGCAAAAAATGCCATGAGCAGATTCCAAAAACCCCAACGCACAGGGGGTGGTAAACACTGTATAAGAAATTATTTACTGTACTTAAAACGATGGGTTGCAATCAAAGTTGATAATTCCTGCAGGCCATTATCATAGTCCCCACCTATCTGCTTTTGTTGGATAAAAGTGGTTCATTTGCCCTAACCTTGCACCTGTCATAATAACATTCCTTGTAGTCTTTTATAAAAGTTGGTTGGTTCCGTTTATTTCCAATGACATTCATATTTCTTTAAATGCAAATGAGACGATATGTCAAGTAATCAATCCAAACATTTAAATGACAACTCTGTCTCATGAGTGGGCACATTTTTAGTGAAATTGATCAAGTTATAGCTACTACCCTTCAGCTGTAACAACTCACAACACATATAATGGTGCACTGTGTCTGATGTAAAAGGGTCTAAAAAAAGAGAGAAAAAAAAAAAGCTTTTTGTTTTTCTTTTCATCAAATCCTGTTGTATTGCCTCCCTAATACAAACAAGTGGGGGTCTGAAGACAGTAATGGATTCGTACTTAATATATATCAATTGTGCCATTAATTGTTTTTGTATGGATAAAGCAAAACCATGTCAAACTTAGTGACACAAATTATACATGGTCAAGCAGACAAGATCTGAGCAATTGTTCCATCCGAGAAAAAAATCTTTTCAGATTAACATATGAAAGAAACATTTTAGAGGCCTGAACTTCAATTGGATAGACATCCTTTTTAAAGATTCAGCAGACCATAACAATAGGGCTTTAACTTTCTGAACATTGTCCTATTTGTATTGGCAATGACGCATAATGAATTGGGTCAAGAAGCAGCTTAGCTTGAGTAGTTTAGTAAAGTCAAAACACCGCCAAGACAATATAGGAAAATCGGGTGGTTGACGGCAGATCTTTTAAAAGGATGTTTTTGTCATGTTGTCTTTCGCACTTAAAGATCTCAGTGAAAAGATGCACTTTGCTTGTCAGATGACATTCAGCACAATGTGATGTAAACTCACACTTGTGAATTAAACCAAAGAATTGTCATACTCCTGCATGTTATCATTGCTCTCTGAAACCACTTGCAATGCTGTATCTCGCGATATGCAATCTACTCTCTACTTTTAATTATTTCGAAGGATCTGTGTGCATTGCTAAAAATATCACTTCATGTGCAATTGGTTCCAACTGCCAGTATATATCATCACATCCAAGTCAAAAGAAAAGACAAGCCTCATAAACATTGTTTGGCTGCCGAGTAGCAAGCTCAAGAGAACACTAAATGCTGGAATGTGGGCCAGGTGAGACTCTTCAGACGCCATGTGCTCGATGATCTTATCTCCCTCCTCAGTAAATGCTGCTAGGCAGCACCAACTCAACAAAAGAGTTTACAGATTACAAAACACATGCAAGAAATATCATAAAAAAATTATGCAAACAAGAGTTCAAAGACACATTTGCACTAGACTTATGATTATATCCGGGTTGTTAAAACAACATTTAATGGAAAACCTCTTAACGGGATCCAAGCGTTGCTTCCTTTCAAATATTATCCTTTGAGACAAAATGACATTTGCCATAAACAATTGCCTCATTACAGGCATATGTCTCAGGCTTGAACAAATCCAATAGCTTTGGCAACTGGTGCCTGGGACTTTGAGGATATCACAAGTTCTGCATGCTCATTTGTAGGCTTGAATACTATCCAATCAATGGGTACTGTAACCATAAAATATCACTTTAGTTAGTTTGTAAATGAAATGGCCTGACACAGCACACTGGCCTGTTGTTAAGCAGTGGGGCAAGAGGGGACATTTTTCCCCCAGATTTTGTCTTTGCCCCCTCTCCCCTTCCCCCCGGTTAGGTCAGTTAGGAGCTGGGTTAACTGAAAAAAATAAATAATACGCCTGTCCAGAGAACTAATTTTTCATCCAGATATATGCTAAAACCTCAGAGCTTCCTGGAGCTTTGCCCACTGGACCCCAACCAACAGGAATGGGTGTTTTGGGCTCAGCTTCACATTGAGCCTTAAAAATTTAACCCCTAGCATTACCATTTGCCCTTAGTTTGCACAGCCCCTGCCCCCCTACCACCAATTTTGACATTGCGGCACCACCACTGTAGCTACATATAATGCTGGAATGCTTGGAGGCCATCCATGTATTGTACAGTAGATTACAGGCATGCATTCGTGGGGCCATATATGCTAACACTGGTCTGGTTCTTAGTTAAGCAGTCCTGTAACCTCATACAAGTTCTGCACACTGTACTGGGCCTCCTAGCATGTTCCTGTGGTGTATAAAATGTATACTGTATTCTATTCTCTACGCTATTCTCTGCTCTATTCTCTACTCTACTCTCCACTCTATATTCTATGCTAACATGCGAATGCGAGTGAATAGGATCATATGGTTAACTTTATGAAAAACTTAAATGAAAATGATGAAATCAAGACAACAACTAAAATACAACCACAAACATAAAATAGATTGTCTTAATAGTACTTAACAGGGTGTTAAATAGGAGTGAAATAAATTTGGTTTCTCTGTGGCATCATATGCACTATTCTGCCTGGCTATGAAAAAAAAACAAAAAACAAAAAAAAAGTGGTAAAAGTTTGGTGCATTGATAATGCCTCCTATCTCAGAATGAAACATGTTAATGTTACACATACGTGGTATCTAGATTTCAAAAATTCAAAAAATTTTCAAACATGAAGAAGAGAAGAAGACAATCCGCCCCTCGATAACTGCCTAAACAATTGATGCTTAACCCCACCCATGGTGTGTACGGTACCCTACACAAATGGAACACTGCATCTGGGTAAGACAGTTCATTTTATGGACAGCTCTCTCTTTTGCAACATCTCTTTCTTCCAACAACTCTTTACTCTGGGAAGTCTACACTGAGGTCCATACTAGGATAATGGTTAGGTTATGGTTAGGTTATGATGGTGTATATGGGTCAAACCACAGACTTCCTATAAACATGGACAGGACATACTGCATGCATAGATTGTTGCTACTGTATGTGTGAGGAAAGGGGTAGCAAGATGGCTTTCTGGTATGGTTTTGTGTTATATGAAAGTTTGGACTTGCTCAAGTAGTTTATATCAACAGATTTTGCAAGAAAGTTGAAGCATTTTTGGAATAATGCAAGATAAGGTCAAAATCACTATACATATTGCAGAAATATGATATTGCTTCCCAAGATATAACAAAGTCATCCCCAAATCATGCAAATTATAGCTTCACAGTGGCCATCTTTGTGCACCTTTTTTTTGCCCAGGCGGTGGCAACCTACCCATAGGATATACACGTTACATATTCTGTCCATGTATATAGAAGTTTATGTGTTGGAAGATACAAAAGAGACATTGGAACAGAGATTTGTGATCATTTCATGTCCTGGCATATTGACTGATATGTATCACCCTGACTTTCAGACTGGTCATATAATTGCCATTAGACAAGTGTCAATCATTTTCATTTAAAAGGCTCACTAGACTAATGACTCTTGATATCAGAGACATAAAAAAGGGACACTCTAATGTGATCTTATCTTCAATAAAATACACCCTACTACCTGCAACCAGGCTGAAAAATATGTGAACAACACAAGCACTGTAAAAAGTCAACATTCATTTGAATGCACATAGGACAAGGCAATGTTTTTAGAGACACTGTCAACAGAGTTAAATTTATCAGATGTCTACAAAGGAACCATTTTTCAGATTACAGATCACAGGTCAGATGCCTACAGGAGAATTCAAAGGCCCAAAGCTCTTTATTCCACCATGGAAGTACTACCTCCGAGGTAGTACTTCCATGATTCCACCAACCCTTCCCACACTGTCTGCAAAAAAAGACATCATGAACTGGATAGATGAGGAAGTAGTGACATGTTCAAAAAGTGAGCTTTTATGTTCACCATTTTCACCATCTTCAGTTTACAGTTCAGCATAGAATTCAGTGGAAATTACAAAAAAGGCTATTAATTCTATTTCTTAAATCTGGCAAAAAGCCAAAAAAAAAAAAAAACCTATACAATACTCCCAAAGGATTTCTGCTTCTCAAGGAAGCTATACCCTTACTAAACTGACCAAACTCGAGACTGCTAGATCATTTTATACATCATAAGTCTGTCAGGGACATTGGACAATGCAATGGTGGAAAAAGTTGGGAAGCTGTGAGGCTTCTCCCTGGGAAATTTGGCCTTGTGGAGGGAAATTTAGGCAACTGGAAGGAGAAATTTCCCTTTTCTGTACAAGAAAAGTAGGGAGAATTGGGGGAAAATTTTACTCCCTTCTCTGAAAGAAAAAACTTAACTTCATGGGAAACAAACATTTTTTCCAGCTCTAATGGACTAGTGTATTCAAGAGTAGATGAAAAGAACTGATACTACACTTGACCTTAGTGAAAAGCTGAGAGCTAGACTAGCCTACACAGAGACTTCAGACCAAAGAGACTCTAGAACAGAGTAATCCTTGTCTTATTAATGATCAATGTTGCTTTCTTTTCAAAATGACGCTTATTATTGTACCCCTTCAGGAAACTTTCCATTTAAAACTAGAGCAAAACAGTGAACACCAATTCAGTAGTTCCCAAAATTATGGTAGATACAAAATCCAACTCACTGTAGGACCAAATGGACTCTAAAACCCCTGGGTTATGCAGTTAATATCTATGGGATATGGTGGCAACGGCTAGAGGACAACAGGGCTGTGACCATTCTTTATTCCCAGCCATAAACACATTCCATGTTCAACGAAAGTCCCTGGTTTATCCATGCTGTGGGCTCTGACATATACTTATTTCAAAATGGCATTGCTTCAACAGGATACAATGTTTAAATCTTTTCAAGGCCTCACCGACAGGGTTTATCATGCACAAATTCATCTGCCTCAGCCATGTATTCAAGATTGGTCAGACAACTCATAGCTCACATGACATGTACACAGCCAGCTAGTCATTAACACATTATACAGTACCAGTTTGAAGTGCATCAGATTGCATCTTGACATTATAAGTGACTGGCGAAATAAAAATCTAAACAGAATGAGACACACCTCTCAAGAACAGATCAATCTATACCTGCCAGCCAATAGGATTAAACTAATCAGCATGGTGTGATGTTTATATGGTTGACTACTTCAAACTGCTTTAAAGCTTTCATTTTACTGGTATTGGACATAACCAATTAAACAGCAATTATGACAGATCTCATAAATGGCAGCTTAGTTCTTGCAGGCTTGCAATATGCCAAAAAATGTTGGCATTAGATTCCAAGTGAAAAAGTTTATTTATTTTAAACTGCATTCACCAACAAATAACATCAGAAGAAGTTGGGAGTTTTCATTTTTTAAGTGCAATACTGCAGCTTAAGGAAGGTGGGAAGGGAGAAACTCCCTCAAGCTTTTTATTTTAAAAATCCTACGTACACATGTTAAGTGATGGTGTAATGTGTAATGATGGTGTAATCTATGTAGGTAAAGTATGACCTGCCTCCTAGGATTTTCATCCAATCCACCACATCTCTGATATGACTTTTATCCCCCCTCCTCTATAACCAATTTGTCAGGACAATGACCCTTTCTAACCTGTTTCCATGATTCACAAACAAGACCTCCTGAAAACACTTTTTTCTAGGACAAACATCTCAAACTTTCCCATCCAAATACAAAACATAAGTTGTGAAATTCCATCTTACACAACCTGTTGTTTCTCTCAATTTCATTAAATTAAACGCTGCAACTTTGTTTTCAACACGCAGCACAGACCCTAAGCCCTCGAAGCCAAAAATCAAACTTCAAAAATAAAGATTTACAATTGAAAGCAGGAAACATAAAAAAAAATTCTGCTGGCATTTGCAACAATTCCGTTGCTGTTACTGCCTTGAAATTCCCGTCATCTGTCTTCCAAGGCACTTGATTTCAGGCATGATCAAATTAGTTCGCTAAGTGGGCTCGAAGGAAGCAATGTTTGTTTATGTTTTCATTTTGATAGTCTACACGGAAGATGACTTTTTAAATGCCTCTGAACAATTCGAACAACCTAAAATAAAGGAGAACTGCACATTGTTTGACAGCACAGTTAAGGTAACCTTTCTTCTGACAGCTGCTTCTGTAACAAATTTTGCAAAAAGGGAGTCAATAATTTATGCTCAATATCACACTGTTTATACAGGCCTCTGAATAAAAATCAATTTGAATAAAACCAAACTCTTTTCTTCTAGGGTAAGCAGCCCCATGGCATTTTAGCAGGAATCTTGAGGAGGTAGTCAATGTTTCGATAAAGTTTTATCCACCTGATATGATGCTTATCTGCAGCTTGATTCTAGTTGGATGATATTTTCTTTTTTCAAAAAATAGCATTTAATACCACCAATTTGCCAGTTTTCATGAGTATCATGATTGCAAAATAAAAACTTTTTCAATGTTTTGATAGTTTTATGCACCTGATATGATACTTATCTGGTCCTTATTAAGAGAAACTAGTTATGTCACAATCGGTGTCACCATGGCAACTGGTACATGCAGGCAACATTAAGTACTGACAAGTAAGTCCTTATCAACAGTTGACTTTTCTCCCTTTCATGTTCCTCTTATACTAAAGGAGTGTATGTACTGAAGTTGATTCACCCTTGATTTCAATTGCCGTCTAAGAGTAGGAGTGCAGGCTTCAACAAATCACTCACACACAACCAAGCACAAGTGAAAATTAATAATCAGGCAAGAGCACTGCTCATCATATTGTAGCTTTCTGGGAAAGTATCACAGTGAGGTCTTCCCCAGCCAAATTAAATGTGGACACATACATTCATGTTGGAAAGTAGACTTAGAGAATAGCAAACCCAATAGGCAGGTACCCTCTGTGGACTGGGGGTTATAGAATATGCCCATGGTATTCCCTGCCCGTAGTAAGAGGCTCCTAAAGGGAAGGACTTGCTCTGCTTTTCAACTTTTTGAAACCAAAATTGGACTTGAACAATCTTTGAAACATTGAAACCATATTAAAAGCATATTTAAACTTGACATTTTTAGTAAGTTGATTTGACACTTTATAACAAATTCGTGTTGGTGTGTTGTTAAACCTCATCTAACTAACTAACTAGCTAACTAAAAATGGACAGGTAATGAAAAAAAAAATTGTTGAGACCTGGGGTAGGTAAAACAGAGAAAAAATATACAGTTCTGACAAGTGAATTCCTTGCAGCAGCAAAATCATAACCTATAGAAATGATGTTGATGAAGAAGCCAGGAAAAGCATCGTAATGCGAGAGGTACCTCCTACTCCTCTTTCTAACAATACACAATTATAAACAGTCTTGGCTTAGCTCAAACCAGTGTTCATACCAAGGAACTGAATCTGGGAGAAATCCCCCCATTTATACCTTTTTCAGCAGGGGTAAGATTTCTTAATTTCAGTTCAATGCCCTGCAGGTGCAACATGGACCTACTGCTGTTGTAGGCTTTCAGCTGTACAACATGATGCCCATTATTACCCCTAAGAAATTATACATTGGGTCATTACACCCAGTACGAGAAAATCTGACTCATTGGAAATTTTAGTTTGTGGAACTGTTCACACATCAAATGTGGGAAAAAATTATTAAAACACTCTTTTCATTTTTCCTCACAAACATTGTGCCTCAAATTGCCATTGCATCAGAATTGCTTCATAGCAGTTTTACACACTGGTGGTTCCTTCTTCTACATCAATACTGAAAGGTGCACAAGAGTTGCAATATCTTTGGATAAAATGTTTCCGCTATGTCCATGTCGGGACCAATCACATGGATGGTCACTTTGTAGACTTTGTTTCATTCAGTAATGATTAGTTTGCTCTTGAGTTTTGAAAGCAGCCAGGCAGAAGAAAATGGATTATGTTAATTTTTTTTCTTTGAAAATAGAGAGAGAGGGGAATTTCCCCTTTTAATTCATTTTGGAAGCATTTTGAGAACAGCTGCAGGCATCCATCACCTTAAAGGGCCAATCCTTTCACCCCAAACTACACTTCCTGTAGTGGGGTACCAAAACTCTCCATTGGTCCAGTTTTTTAACTGACTGTTAGTTCAAACAATGCAGATTCCCAAAGCTTACATTACACAGCATGAACTGTACTGAGAGTGTTTTGATTATACACAAAGAACTTTTCTATACTCACCCTGAAGCAATAAACTGAGATTGTGACTGGATAAAGATGAATTCCAGACAATTGTGGGAGGAGCTTAAGTCAGAAGGTTAGGAGAATAAGTACTGTTTGGGGTGAGAGAACTGAGCCTTTAATGCAACACTGGCTCAAGCCAAACATGGGCTGCTGACGGTGGACTATGAAACGCCCAATAAGCTACTTGAAAATACTGCGTTGGTGTGTAGTTGAACTGTTGCATACACCTTTGGAGGCTAATGTCCTTTGGGCTAAGTGCAATGAGTTGATCAAGTGCCTTGTGGGCTAGAAGTAAAGGCTTTGAAAGTTTCAAAATGCTATCCTTCCCCATGGGCAGCAATATTTACAATTAATTTGCTTCTTCTCCTTTTATAAACTTGCAGAGACTGAGAGCATTGTTTGATTAAAGTAGCTGGAATGAAAGAAACCACAGTCTGAATTATTTTTGCAATCACAAAGTGTTCCCACAGCATGAGTAATATGACGAACTTGACAAGTCAATTAACAAACACATACATTCAACTTGCCTTGAAGTTATTTGACAGTACCGAGTAGTCTCATACTTTACCAAAAATCAGTTTAACCACAACACATTTTAATTTTCCAAGAATTTTACTTTATATCAGATCACTATTCATGGTCATCTATCACAGCCTTACTTATGTGATCTTTATTTGTCATTCAGTGTATAGGACTTTACACACATCACATCACACTAGTCATCAAACAAACATAGCATGAATCAGAAGAAAGACATCACAACATTAATTCACATTTTATTAGTTGAATTCTATACAGCAGGCCTCAAATTTAATGGCTGTCACAGTGGCCACTCTGCTGTTGTAAATTCCCTGTTTGCTGCAACGCCCTGATGAAATGACTATAGAAAGTCAGGGAAAAATTTGCCACCATGTCTTCAGTTTACTGTATGGTCTACCTGCCTTACTAGCTGTTTTAAGTATACAACATATAGTTTTGTTGTGTTTGCTAATTTCCTGATGCATTTTTTTTTTCAAATGGCCTTGGTGCCCTTGTTCAGAGATTAGAATGTCCTTTAAAGGGAGAGAGTCACCCAAACTTGAAGTAGTCTAGTAGAGTTTCCTGTTTCATGGTTGGCTGTTAGAATCATGTGACAAGATTTTTCTCTTTAAAATTGAAATTTACAGCTTGGTTTACCCAGATAAAACATTGAAGTCTGAAAAGATGATGAAAGAAACTTTGAGGAGAAATAAAGATGAAAATAGTGACATTCAGCAGTTGCTTCAAAAGTTTTTGGGGGACTGCTCTTCACCTTTAATGCCCTGACTGATGAACTTGATGCCATTAAAAATCCAAGCTGAACCAAGGCCAAATGGCCTTGCCCCTAAAAAGCTGAAGCATGAGGCCTGTTACTGTGTTGGCACTTGTTCTTGAAAAGATTTCTACATCCCTTTGCAAGAGCGTGCGTTGAATACAAACTCCTCTTTTCATGCACGAGTCATGCCAAAGACTTTAAACATGGAACCTACTGCTGCTGCTGCGGGTGATGCTCTGCATAAGCAATGGAGTAGGGAAATCAAGCCAGTGGCCCACAACTGGCCGTGGTTAGCTCAACTTGAACCAATAGGTTGGAAACTGGGCGGTAAAACTCCATCTAACTCACTTTTGATGCATGTACTGTACTACAAAACCAGAGAACCATGACACAAATCAACCAATTTTGTACATGTATGATCAAAAACTAAAATTGACTATCAACTGTTGATTTGTTTTGATAAATCAATTTCCAGAATTTTGGTACATTCGTTTTCATAAGTAAAAATTGACAGTAATGTTGTTCTGTACACATTAAGTCAATGAAACTTGTTAATTGGGTGAGCTTGAAGTGGGACAAAATGTGATGACTTCTACAGAACTATGTGCAGTGGGACTTCACATACAAACCAAAAAATCACTAAGGCATAAGGCTGGGCACATGCCCCGATAAGTTTCCTCCAATCAAGAGGCAAAGGCATGTTAAAGGTTGGAGAGAAGACATCCCTGCAAACAGTTAGATTTACGAGAACTGATAGCTTGGTGCACAAGCAGTGAATTGGTCAAAGCTTGCACAAAGCCCTGCATACAGTGGACACATTTCAGGACACATTTGTTGCAACAAGTTGCCAAAACACCTTGTGTCCAGGATGTTGCCAGTGTGTACAGAGCAGGCCTATACAAGTGGCATTATGTGTCACAGCTTTTGTCCACAATGTGAGTCCAGTGTACACAGGGGCAAAACATTTATGTCCAGTTATGTCCGCAATACATTGCAACACATGTCCTGAAATGTATCCAGTGTACAAAGGCCATAAATGTGTACAGGGTTGTAGCTGTACCTAAAAAGCATCAAAATATGCTGGCCAGCTGAACGCAAGGTACCTTAACATTAAATTCCATATCAATCCAAGACCTTGGTCACATAATTTTATTCTAGGAAAAAAACTCTTAATTCTTTCATGATTATTGCAGGAAAAGAACTCAGTATTGCCTTGCACCTGTTGTTGAAACAACCAGTTGTCATGTCTCTCTGGTGAAAATAAAGCATTTACTGAAATGATATTTACTCCACCAAATGTTTTGCATGCAAAGGGGTTTTCCCTTCATGATCTCTGATTTACTGCATGACGTTCAAAATAAAATTCTTTTTCTTTTAGAAGTACAATTTTCAGACATCATCTCAACAGCATTTGTAGCAAAAAAAAATTGGGTTGGGAGATTTGCTCTGCTCCAACTATGCCATCAGTGTAAGAGGTGGGCAAACCATTCAGCAAGCTTCCCATTACGTGATAACTGCATGGTTTAAAGACAGACACTAATTACTCATAAATTTCATTTTTGATAGGTGGTAGCAATATTCTCCATTGGCACATACTGCTCTTTCTGTATTGAAATCAAATTCAAAAAATGCAGAGCAGTTAATGCAGTAAACGATCAAAGATTTTGTGCAATACTTGCTCACCAGAATATGTCATAAAAGCAATAAAATAGGTTGAGATAAATGGAAGCGTCTGAAGCGAGAACATATGACCTACAGGCGAATCCGATCAGTGAAGTAATGGTCTGAATAGGTCAACCATAACTGGGGGTCTGTCAGTTATCATTTTTTTCTAATTCTTTGCTAAAATGTATCATGAATGATTATACTCTAAAATATGACTTCATTGAACTTTCCTGATTATGAGGGTTTAGCATTGCATGCAGACAATAAAATTAAATACTGTGCAACACTCCAGAAGGAGTCAAATACACAGGGGGTTGGTGTGCTTGCAAAGAGCTATAATCCTCCCATCTGAGGAACCTTAAGGTAGAGTTCTTGAATAACTCAAGGTCATAGAGGTCAGTAATATCCTGGGGAAGAAGGTTCCGATCGCTGATGGTGCAAGGAAACAAGCTAAATACAGGTATATAGTAGTTCTTCTTTGTTTAGATGTTTGTGTAACTATTTGAGTTGCCATGCCTAGAAGACTGCCAGACCAATTGTAGGAAGTTGGCAGTTGGCAGGGTCAGGAGGCCCAGTCTGGATCTCTGGCATAACCAGCCTTTTTAAAGATCCATCTTTAGCTCACCATTTTCCCCAGAATGGTCCTGCCCCTTTTCTTCCCCTCTCCCTCCACTATCCACCCTCTGGCCATCCAGGTGTTATGCACATATCATAGATTTAAAGGGCAAGAGCAGTCACCCCAACTCAGAGAAGTGTAGTAGACTGTCTAGTTTCATGATTGGCTGTTGCGATTCATGTGACAAGTTTTTATCTCCTCAAATGTGAAATTTACTAGAAGTAGCTGCTTGGTTTACCCTGCATACGCAATACTGCAGTCATAAATTTTTTTGGAGATTCTTTGAAGAGATTTAAGAAGAAAGTTGTGATATTTAGCTGTTGCTCCAAAATAAGTTTGGGGGGCTGCTCTTGACCTTTAAGTTATGAGATATTTCCATTTAACCTAACCTATACCCATCAAGAGTGACCTGTCAACAGATACAATCTTGTTTCATTGCCTGAGGAATGCCAAACTACCTACGTAAGACATTGCCAGATAGAGTTGTGATAAATGGAACAGTCCATTTGTAAAACAGGTGAGGTTAGTAGGTGTGAAGTAGACTTCCCAACCTTACTCATTATCCCAAGAAGACCACAATGTTACAGGCTTTCAATGGCTTCAAGAGCAGAACAGCCAGAAGTAATGACAGATTTCATTTCAAGCTCTCCTCTATCAAAGTCTAACTCATCGTCCTTTTATATGTAGGTCAATTTTGATGGAAAAAACAAAGTGATAATCTGCACTTTCTTCTAGGTATGATCTCATCGTTAGTGCTGGTACATCTGAGTTGATACACCTTATTGTGAAATCAAGTCTTTTATTTTGTGGTTACAAGTCATGAGCATAGCAAAGGTTTCCAGGAGTTCAAAATCCTCAACACCCAAGCTTGAAACACAAAACATTAACATAAATGGAAAAAAGTGATCACTACAACCATTACAGTATGCTTAAGGCAAGAATATTACACCAATTTGCAAGTATACAGAGACCTAAACTCACATCCATTTTCCCCCTAACAAAGCTCCTCTGTATTGCTCTCAAAAACCCCTCCAATGACATAATCCTAGCTACACCAGGTTTGAGTAAAACACTTAGCTTTGGAAGTAATGCCTCAGTCAAATAATTCATGAGGATAAGGGAAAAAAGCAGTTTTACAATGGGATTCCACAGATACAAAAGACTTTGTTAAGTATGCCATCAGATGACTTGAAATTAGGTCAAGCTTTCATCAAAAGGGGCTTTGACTTCTTTGGGGATAAATCTAAGAAAAAAAAGGCAAAGTTAGCTTGTTATCCGGTCCACCTGAGGGTGCTTCAGTCTGGAGTGCAGCCAACTTTATGGGATGAGCAATGAATTTTAAGGACAAGCCTATAACAAGTGGGAGGAAAGCCAGAGTACATGGAGAGCAACCCACATACATCAAGATGGATTTGAACCCATGAACACGTCCATCACATTTATGCACAGCAACTGGAATAGACCACTTTGCCACTTGACAACCTTATCGGCAAAGACACATTTACAGTTTTCTGCTTGAGGGCCCAACAGTTTGACTGTGTCTCTTGTATTTATTTATACTTTCTGATATCCTCAACTTCTATTACTGTCAGGTAGCTGGGCATTATCCAAGGATAAAAAATCATGGTAATGTACGACATGTTCACCTTAGGCCTCTCCATTTCACTAAGGGATCTGCTGTTTTAATGTAATTATTTCCAAGAATTTTTTATTCCTTCCTTTTTTCTTTAAAACATTGCTGTGTATGGAAGAATTTTAAACAACTCAGAACTTGTGCATTTGCAGGGGGTAATCCACCATGGCAGGATTTATGCAAGCAGTGTACAAGGGCTCAGTTTAAGTGTATCCTGTGATATCAGCCATTAACCCCCAAGAGTGCATTACCCTTGTTTAACATTTTATTAATGAGCTTGTTTATTCTCCTTCAATGCAGTTTCACTAAAAGCTGACCCTTAAAAAACGAATACATGTTCAAAAATTTGTAAGTATAGTGATAGATCTTGAGTCGGTCAGTACCTTACATCCGTCACTACATACAAAACGCATGGCACATACACGATGTACAACACATATTAACTGGCTGACTCATGGTAACACAATTATATAAAAACTTGCAAAAACCATGTTTACATATGATCCTACTCTAATTTGCAATCATGTGAATCACTTATATTACTACTCACAGCTATGATGCAAAACCGCCAAAGTTACTTTCAAAATAATCCAACAGTAAGTTTTGCTCATCATTTTTCATGATATGGACTACCCATACTGCACATATGGCCAACAAACCCCATGTTTAGGATAATATGACTGCAGGCTGTTATCATATGTATTCACAGAAAAGTTGACTTTTACAAGCAAAAGTATTAAGCAAATCTCTCTCTAAAAAAAAAAATGCACTGCTTAGAACCACTTCAGAATATTCATAACCAACTTGTACTTCTAGTTTATTTGCATTGTTTAATGTATTGCAATTTAAAGGGGCAATCAGAGTTTGACATAGAATATTAACCTTTTGTTCCGAAACCTTGTTTTACCTTTCTGAACTGATTGTTTGCCGGAATATAGAAACAATCAAAGAGGTCTTTCAAGTTAGAAAAAATGTTAATTTTGCCTTACTGTTTAGGTGAAATGTTCTAAATATTGTTAAAAGACTTAACAACATTCCAAGCAGATACTAGAGTAGAGCCTTCACTACATTGTACCAAATAACGACATTACACCGTTATCATGGATCATTTCTTGTTTAATCGTTTTACCTCAATGGGCGAATTTGGTGCAGAATTAAAGTTGTAAAAAATTGTGAAAACAAACTCTGATTGCTGCTTTAATAATTCAAATTATCAAATTAACAGTTCTGTAGCATCAAAGCGTAGTGGTAGACCAATAATTCTCACTGATTTTTTAAAGCAACCAAAATTTCTTGCTTTGTACTTCTTTAGCAACTCACCCAAGGGGTGAGGGAAGAAATTTCTGCAGGAAAGTATGCAACATTTGACAAAATCCATTCAAAATGAAGCAATCACAGAGGAAAATAGCACACAGAATAAAAAGTCAAAAGGATGCTTAGTTTGGAAATATGTAAAAATTGAACAGGTTGCTATGGACAGCAGAAATTTTTATATTGTTGGTTTATGTGTTACAATCACTTTTTACAAATACATTTGGCACCTGCAAGTCTCCATAGTCTCCACCAACCACCCCCAAATGGTCATGGGATCCCCCAAGTTTCATCTTAATATCCACTTTTGGGTTTTGACCCACTATTTTGGAATCCAGATGGTGGACCTACATATGAAAGAGTCCTAACACTTTGCTCATACAATCCTTTTTCTATCTTAAAGCCTGTGGTTCTGTCCCAAATGCTTCTCCTAAATGACAGGTTCCATAATAGCAGAAACACTTTGAACATTCTTTTTCACTTGTGATGCCAGAATGAAGTACCTCTGCCCATTTACAGAGCAATGATTTGAACAGAAACTCAAAGTGACATAAGAAACTTACCCTCCAATATTCTTTGCAACTCATGTATGGAATTTATTAAAACATGGAACTGCTTCCGTCTGTCTTCAAGCTGAAAGGAACATGATTGATGGGAAATGTAGTGTACACTTAAGTCATGCAATAAATTAACCTTGGATTGAAAATTCTTCTCCCTTTTCTAATTCTATTTCATCAAAAGAGAATGCTTTTGCATTTTCAAAAGCTTTCAGTACTGAAGTGGATAAAAAGAACAATAATTGAAGCAGTAAAACTTGGCACTGCAAAGGTCAAACTTTAGCAAAGCATTCCTAATAGAGCAATGACAAAATTTGATTGTGGTCGGCGAATTTCAGAACAGCACTCTTCTAAAATCAAATTCAATGCTCGATACACTGTTGTGTAGCTGCTGATCATCAGTAATTCTCCTAAACTTGTAGAGACACCGATAGACCTTAGGCATTGATGACACACTGACGCCATCTTTAGGGGCAAAACAATGGAACACCTGGCCACATGCATAAGAATTCACCCTGCACATGTAGTAGACTACATGTGCATATTTGACAGGTTGACAAATCAGCTGTCTGCATTTGTCGGTGATGGTTTGCTTTGCCTCCAAAGAGGGCATACTTTTTGCTCGGTGACATCATATGCATAAGGTCTACAGTACACTGTCCTACCTTTTGCAGTTTTAAAGTACATCAAATGATAAAAAAGAATCAAAACAGTCAAGTGGTAGACTGATTTTGTCAGGCATAACTGGGGTCCATCACCTTTAATCTTTCAAGTTCTTTGCTTACCTGCATCATGGATGGTTGTACACTAAAATATTCCTTGATTCCCTCAATTTTACTGAATATGAGGGTTTAGCATGTAGACAGTAAAATTAAGATGATTTAAGACTGATGAACCCCACAAATGGCTGACTCAGATTCCTCTATATGGTAGGGATAAAATTTTTTGTACAATCCACTTAAAACACCTAATTTTAGTGACTCATAAGAGACTACGACCATTCAATAACAAGTTAAAAATTGTTTCCCCATGATTCTCCATATGAAAGTCAAGAAAGTTGACCAGTGTAACTGTCACATGTCTTCAGGTCAACTGATCATGCAAATTTTCTAAACCTTTCCAAACCAGTCAGTTAACATCATAACTCACAAACCTTGCTGTCTGGAAGGGTTAATTAGTGAGATGAGGTTTCATAGCCCAATTTCTAAAAAAATTGTTGAAGTTGGGTCGGCCATGTTATTTTTTTCCCGCCATGTTATTTTTTTCTCCTTTTGGATCACTGGCTTGTCTCTCCTACTCCACTGATTATGCTCAGCACCACGTACAGTGAAAGTAGGTTCCATTTTTTAAGTAATAGGTATGGTGAGGACAAGAGTTGAACTTCAGATCTCCCGCCTGAAAGTTGGATGCACTAACAACCTGACCATGCAGTTGGCTGCATTTGATGAAATGTCACACAATGTCTGAATGTCACACAATATTAAGTCACATATTCAGACCTGTCAACCAGTCTCACTTCAAAACAGAGTTTTTCGGAGCAAAAAATACAGAGTTTAGTAAGAATAACTGGGAGAAAGCTAATTTTAAACCAAAAATAATGCGCACTTCAGGCTAAGGCTTTCTTATGCATTGGCAATGTAGTCAGATAATGCCATGATGCTTTGCCCAGTGCAAGTTGCTCTTGTTTGTGTATACCCCTATTATACATTGTGACACAAGGCAATTGTATAAGGTATACATATCTGAAGAGTACAGCCATGGGGCGCATGCAAAATAACCACTCCAATAGCCTATATGTCTTAAAGATGGTAATGAGCTAGTACTGTGTAAACAACCTCTGAAAATGTGTTTATTCATTGTCAATTGTTCAAATAGGCCAGGTATAATACTAATTGCATGAACCATTTTGAGAATGTCACAAATAAAATGGAATACTAAAAAGCTGGGGGAAAAGTGCATAAAACCTTTGGGCAGAGAAATTTTGTATTGTATGATAAAAACAGTGATTCTCCCAGCAACACTGGGAAAATTGACAGATCTGCATAGTTCAGCCAATTACTGCTAGATAAGCAAATTTAAAGGGCAAGCAGATGCCACTAAAAATAAACACCAACTACACAGTGCATACTTACCGAAATATTGATTCTGCTTCAGTTTCCAGTACAGCATGTGATGTGATGCATTAGTGCTGACTACAAGAAGCATAGAATTTGCATGCCCTATATCAAAAATTTGACCTTTGGCCTTAAGGAAACACTTCCTACACTGCATATTGAACACTGAGATATTAAACTCAATGTCAAAATAATTTTCACATTGAGGTATTTACCTTTCTCTCCAATGTATTCTTGCTTTCTGTTAATACTCCCAACTCTTTGTCCAATTCTTCCAGTTTTCTATGAGAAAAGAAAGCAAAAACAACTTAAAAATGGGTGTGTATTCCATTTTGTGTATACACAGAAGTTTTCAATTTTTCAGGAAAATATTCCTTTCACAGTTGTACACAGCAGGACTTTCCCTGAGTTTGAGAGGTTGTGAGATGGTCCAGTCCATGGGGTAAAATGATACCAGCTTTGACACCACCAAGAAGGGAGAACTATCACTTCCTCAATAGCAAGGTAGCTAGTGAAGATAGTGATTGAGAGCATAAATTCTTTTGCAATGGACAATTTTGTTTTAAGTGAATAAATGTTAACATGTAACATCTCATTAATGGAATGAGCTATGACAATGAGAGTCGAATGAATAAAACTATTTTTGCAGCCTCTAAAATATTTATTTTAAAATTCTAGTCCAGCTAAAGGATCTTCATTTTGTTGCAAGATGTTTCAAAAAAATACATACAGTGACGCACATTTATTCATGTTTCATGGTATGCTGACTTTTAAAGAATGGTCTGAGCTCTGATCAAGATGTGGTATGATAGATGTTCTCTCTTTACAATCTCTTAGTAATCATGTAAAATTTTTGTTGAGAATTTGATGTGTGGTTCCAAGATATTATTCTTTATTGTTTTGACATTTCCAAAACAAACAGAATTTGAAGCAAGCACATATGACACCATAGCTTCCCATTAGGTGGGAGCTGGCTCGGTGTTTGAGCGTACTGCCTTTAATGCTTAAGGTCCCCTGATGAAATCCTGGTGGAACCACTTGGAAATTTGCTGCATCTAAAAATTAGCTTGTTCAGCACAGCTGTTCATAGTGATGCCGAGTTTTAAAACTGGTTAATTACAAAACTGGGTATTTGGTTGTCCGTTTCAGGAAGTTGATCATTTCAAGAAGTTTTTCGTTTCAGAAAGTTGTCCGACTCAGAAACTTGACTGATTAAGGAATTTGTTTGCTTTCTCAGTTCAACTGTTGAGCACTGGTGCAGAGCAAGTAACCCCCACTCCACCCAGCCTTTGGGAAAGTGGCTAAAGACTGGGGATACATTCACACCCTTTGATCAGGACTGTCCTGGGAGCAGGGTTGGGAGCGATAAGTACATGCATGCCTCGTAAACCTCTGAGCACTAGTCAAAAAGAGAAGGTGAAGATTGCCAGTGTTCATCCGCTCTCACTCTGCCATAGGGTCCTCAATGAGCCAAATGGCTTCCTGACCCTCAAAAAGTTAAATTAAAATTATTACTGAGCAGTCTTTCGAACTTCAAAACTGATTAATCTGATATCAAATAGAAGTTAGCATGGGTACCATTGTGCATCCCTTGAATAACCTCTGTTGAGCATTATCTGCATGCAAGGTCCCTCTCTGTTTTAAATTCAATTATTTGATATAGGGTGCTTTCACGTTACATCACAATTGGTAAGCCACTTCGACTGCAGGGCAAAAATCAACAGTTTCAGTGCAACAGCCACTAGTGGGTTGTAACCTGTTTCTCAGCTAGCTGCAATGGCTACTGTACTCTAGCTAGTGTACTAAGTTTTGTCCATCAAAAGGAGCGAGACTTGTGACGACGTCATTCAAAGCACACTATTGCACTATCGAGAAAGGCCTTTACAGAACCTTTTCTTGTTGTTTAACTGTATACCGTACTTTAGTACCAACAGATATGGAAATGATTGATGGCAACCAATGCCTTCAATGCATACCAGAATGCAAAAACTTCTATCCCACAATGCATTATCATCACTCCTAGCAAGGCTACCAAACCTCATTTTGCTTACTTAGTTGTTTCTTTTCGGTCCGGTTGCTTCTGGATCACTCTGGCAAGGTTGTCATATTCCTGCCGATGTTTCCTTACTCTCCTAGCTTCATTCAGCTCCTCCTTGCATGCAGCGATCCTGTCATGAGCTTCACTTATTTCTTTTTCTGTCAGAGAGATCAAGCACATTTTAAGGGGCAATTCTGTAAAAATGTTTTCCTCCAGGTATACTTAAACTTATCTACAATATTTCCTCAGGAAATGCAAAAAACACCCCTCCTTCCCCCACAACCCCACAACTCCCCCCTCCCATAAATTTTTGATACATTCTATACAGCCTATTTTTTACGTAACCTTTATGATTGAAAACGGGTTCCCAAAAGTAAATTGTTAAAAATATTTGACCAGTTTTCAGACCAACAATCTGCGACATGATCCAAGTTTAAATTTATTAACATCAATGCTGAATCACAAACTACAAATTCCCATATAACAACACAGCCCATCCTGATTATGGTATGCGGTTTGGTCATCTTCAAGTAAATCTCATGCCCTGTCCATTTTCCTCAAACACACAATGCTCCCATGGTTGTCAAAAACAAAAATTAAACATGTCCTATACATAATTTAGTCCAATATTTATTTCAAAGTACACATAATTCATCTATTTGGTCTGAGAAAAGTTTTGTCCACTGGTCCAATTTTTGTCCAGGTGTTACAAAGGTTGAAAGTCACATACTGTAGAGATCACTGTCTTGACATGTGGTCATAGCAAGAGGGTGTCTCTGTTTGTTAAAATCAACAATGAGTGTAAATGTAGCTTTCTCTGGTGACTACAAATATCTTTTATTATCATTACCTAATGTTTACACTGCAATTATTGCTTTTTGCTCTGCTGAAAGCTTTCAACATTAGTAACTTTTGTCAAGGTAGCCCTTTATTGTCTGGGTGTAGTCCAAAACATTAAAATTTTGTGCAGGTGCAGAACCCAAATGAAACAGTTATTGGAGATCAGTAGCATGTTCAAAGGGGGCTGGGGGCACAGACCCCCACCTCCGAAGTCAGTCGAGGGAAAATCACTCAGTCTGGGGATTTATGGGTTCGAGGAAGAGGAAAAGTTTGAAGAGACACACTGAGCATTCCAACCTTAACCACACACCAGCACAAGTATGCTGACGTGAGTCAGTCGCCAAGGACAACGTGCAGAAAGGCAAAAGAAAAAGGTCATCAAAATCCATTCCAGTTGGGGAATCTCAGATTGTGCTCCCACCTTCGAAATCCTGCACATGCCATTGGTGGAGATTATTGTGAAAAGTGTCAACTTCAATGACTCAAAATGCATGCTAGTTGCCAACAAACACTCCACAATAGTTTGAAATGTATTACATCATTTACATCAAATAATATAAAAGGGCAAGAGCAGTCGTCCCAACCTTATTTTTGAAGCAACAGCTAAATCTCACAATTTTCTTTTTATTTCCCTTCAAAGTACCTTCCACCATATTTTATAACTTCAGTGTTGCATATCCAAGGTAAACCAAACAGTAACTCCTACTAAAGTTTACATCTGGAGAGAAAAAAAACGTTGTTTATGACTCTCAACAGGCAATTATAACACAGGTCTCAGCATATTACTTCAAGCTGGGGTGACTGCTCTTGCCCCATAAAGTTTTAAGGAGGTTTTATCTTAAGAATTGTGAAAACCAATCACATAACATTATTCAAGGTATCTTTCCATTGCAAACTTTATCTTTAGAAATTTTAAGACAACACAACTGTTTCCAGTTCTATAACCATTCAGAAAGTTGATCAAGACGGACTTACCAATTTTCTGGTATATGATTTCGTAATTTTTCATTTCCCTTTCATTCATGTTATGAATAAGTAATTTCTTTTCCATGGAAAATTCAATCTGTGCAAGCATGGAGATCATCTTCTCATAAGTTGCAGCACTAGAATAGGAAAAAGAAGGGGAAACTTTATCAGCACACAAAATAATTAGCTTCTCACTTGAAACAGTCTTTAAAGGGGTTCATTGAGTTGAAACCAGGTCACTACCGCATGACAGTTTTTATAGGATGCATATTGAGTCAAGTTTCAAATCCAACAGTTCTGGAAAGCATCGCAATTTTGTGTTTCCTAATTTGAAATATTTTTGTACATGTATACTTAGAAAGTGTCTGGCCACAATTTTTTGAAAACCGAACTGAGTCGTTAATGCTTGCTCATAAAACAGTTATTTGTATGTGGGATATGGAGAATTGTCTAAGTTTGACCATTTGTCATTAGAACTGTATGTGAAGAAAACTTAACAGCTAGGTTTGGAAAAATTGGTTGAATTTCAAGAACCAACTCAATGAGCCACAAAGATGACATCCAGTTCCACTTCATATCACAATCACAGACACAAAGTACTTAAAGGGCCAAACCTCTCACCCCAAATTGCAATTTTGGTATCCGGGTACCAAAATTCTCAATTGGCTCAGCTTTTTGATTGACAGCTAATTCAAACAATGCAGAGTGCCAAAGCTCATATTGCACAGCATGAATGGTACTGAGAGTGTTTTGATTTTATAAATTGAGTTTTTCTTTACTCTTCCTGAAGCAATAAACTGAGATTGTGTCTGGATGAGGATGAATTTCAGACCATTGTGGGAGGGGCTTCAGTAAGAAGGTTAGGAGAATTGGTACCATTTGGGGTGAGAGAACTGGGCCTTAAAATGGAAATATTGCTGCCAGTTTCACATGTGCTTTTGTTAGGTTGGAGCAGGGTCCGCAATAAACAGGCACAAAGGAACAAATTGGTGATCCTAACGCTCTCATTGCACCCTGCAACACCTGTGATCTGTATATATAAGCAATACAGTACTTTGGACAATACTAGTGCCTGTAATAATTTAGCAGTTTTAGTGATAAAAATATCAGACAAATAAAACTAAGTTGAAAGGCAAATTCTGGAGGATTTCACTAAGGTCTTGCAAGAATGACAAAATTATTCCACACCATGTCTTTCAAATGCTGTCACAATACTGTGCCCTTTTTCTCACTCAAGATATCTCACTTAAAAGACTAGTTATTTTTGTTAAATAAAAAAATACTTCCACTTTTTCAACAAAGCCACAGAAAGTTTTGTAATGCGGGCACATTTTATTAAATTGCTTTGGCTGTTCTTTATGACTGAATGTCCTGCCTATCCTTGAAATTTGATACTGTTAAAATATTTGAAGGTCTTTTCCTATAGATCTAGCATTACCCTACACCATATTAATTGATAGCATGGTGAAATAAATGTACCATGGCATCACAGATTTCTCATAACACACTAAATCTTAAGAAAAAGTTGCATTACTTTGAAAATTAGTATCTTCCGCATGTTAATGCTATTGAGATGCAGTTTTCACCTCCTGAAAGAGAAAATATTTTTGCATATTTTGAAGTCATTGAATTTTGTCGCTAGAAAATCTTTCTAATTAAGTGCTGCCTTGTAATGAATGTAAACTTTAATGATATCCACTCAAAAAGGACTGATAACCTTCTCATTGAAACATCAAGTCAAACAGCAAAACTGACAGGCTCTCTATTTCAAAGGAGAAACTCCTCAAAATTGCAGAGAGCTTGTGTGTCAAGGACAACTTTTTGTAATTTTACCCCTGGTCATTACTCCTGGTCATTGATTCTGGATCCTGGGGAATATAACATTAATCTTGGTTACCAGTTTTTTTTTCTTTTTTTACTTCTATAAATTTCAATGTTTCTTTTAAGACCTGTAATGTATAACATCAGTTAGTTGCAGTAAATTCACAGGGAAAAATTAGTGTTCAAATTTTGCATAGCTATTTTGCTGTTTTTGAGCACAAAATCATTGAAAACCCATAAACCTGTATTTTTATGCCACATACACAAATTTTGCATTTGTGTAGCAATTTGTCCATTTCATGTGGCAAAACTTCTCCAGCTTGGTCTAGTAAGTTAAAGTTCTCCTTCATCTAGGTCATGCTTCCTCAATTGAATTTTCAGGAGCACCACATTTCTAAATTTTACTGATATTAAGTGCCACTGATTGCCATCCTGGGGGAGGGTTATAAGAGGAGGTGGTGTCCCCCTCCCCTTTTAAAATTTTTTTCATTTCAGAAAGGGCTTACATGCAAAATGGTGCAAAGTTTTTTCAATCTTTCCAGCTAAAATTTTTCACAAACTTTACATTTTTTGTGGATTCACCGTTAACCATGAATTGACAATTTTTGTGCCACTTCAAACCACATCACCCACCACAAGTGGCACAGGTGCCGCTATATGAGGAAGCCTGATGTAGGTGATTAAGATGCAATTTTGGTTCCATCAAACCTGCACCAAAGTTTTGGTTTATTTGACTTACTGTAAATGTATTTCCAAAATGATTCAAAACAAAGAACACTAATAATGTAGGAGATTAGTATCCATGACACACAACTTCTATTTCCTTCAAACTTTTCAAACATGCCATTTGATTGTTTTTTTTTTTTAGACGGTGATCAAACATGCCATTTGATTGTTTTTTTTTTTTTAGACGGTGATACACATTTACTGATAATGAACTACTGCCACAGATATTAGAACAGTTTTGAGCTGAAAAACAAATGAGGGGTTTGCAAGTTATGTAATTTTTGAGGACTACCTTTACTTATTAAAATAACCTGAGGGCAGTTTTCATCATTAACTGATATGTGGAATTCTTCTTACCAAATCATTATCACATATCACATTAATTTTAACACTATGAAAATTAAATCCATTCCCATGACCTATAGAGTGATTTTAGCTTTATTGACAAAAAGGAATACTAAAATATAAAAGTATTTTATCGCCTGCTATATAGTGCACTTTACACCCTACTGATGCTCTGCATTCTATTTGCTGAAAACAAAGCAACATCAACAATAATCATAGACATTTATTAACTGTAAAATTAAATTGCCACAAAGCACGAAGTACTGTTTAAAAAATATGTATATATATTCATGTACAAAGAGAGATAAGAGTAAGATTACATACATAATTAAAACACTGCAGATGAGTTGAACATGAAATACAAAAGTGCTAACACTTTCAGCTTGGCCGATACTGTATGAATGGGAAACTGGTGTATACTGTGGTAGAGGCATGATAAAAAGGATCTGGAACCAAAATGAGCAGAACTAATTTCTTTCAGAAGAGAGATTTTCAACATTAAATGTTTGAAAGAGGCACTGACAGGTTGGGCATTAAATTACCTTTCTTCTGGTGTCTCATCAGTGTTACTCCATTTGACAAACAATTTCAGCAAAGATCCGATTCTTCGATCATCAGCTCCACTCTCACCTTCAATGAGCAATCGTTTACGTATAACTTCTTCTGCAGTTAAAAACAATATATTATAATGTGTTAACAGCTTTTTGCATATTCAGAGCTGCCAATCTGCCAGAATGAAAAAAGTAGCATCCCCCATTTGCATGCTAGCATAAAACTACAAGGGCTGGGGTCCAGTGGAGTTAAGGGCACCTGGCAGGGTTAAGGGTTGAGGGTTTTTATTAGGGCTTAGTTTCATGTCTAAGAGACAGACATGACCTGGTCCAGATCTTGCCGGTTTACACAAACTGGAATCAACTAAAATACTAGTAGGGATAATTATTTTAATTAGAGTTATAAATTTTAATGGTAAATGTGTTGTCATGCTCAAAACAACCCATTTAGAATCATAATGCAAAAGTTGTTAAATAAGTTGGCAACATTTTTTTGAGAGTAACTCTCTTTCTATCCTTACAAAATATACTAAAAAGTTAGTTATTTCCTAATAAATAATGGAATAACCTCTTAAATGCAAACCAGCAAGATCTGGGACATTATCCCACAAACATTTGGAGCCATCAGTGGCAAGTAAAAATTTACAAACAAACCTGACACAACTTATTTTTGCTAATATTTATGCCCAAATCTACAATGCCCACCAACCTGTCAGATTTTAAAACCCAACCTTACATACAGTAAAAACCTCAACTGATTATACACCTTAACAAGCAAACTTTTACATTACCATCATATTTTTTTCAAAAGCCCCCCAAAATGTTCCTTAAAGGGATGGTTTAAGCAAAAATTTAGTTTTCATATGTGAAAGAGGAACCAAATCTACACAGTATGGTGAAAGTTTCATTCAAATCGGACATGTATTTCTTGAGACACTGGAAAATAAAGTCAGTAGATTTGTGTTCAAAAGTGAGTTTGAGAGCAGCAGAGCTTTTATCACTTCCTCACATTGACAAGGAATGCTTTGTTTCACTTTGTTTTATCAGACTGTTTTGTTGACCTTGAAGTTAATAGGAATAGGACCTCCCTGTGGGGGAGGCAAAGTTTGTAAAGTTCTCATGCCACTTATACAACAACATTTTAATAATATGGGTTTGTTGAGGAGAAAATCTAGTATAAAGTTTAAAGAAAAACAAAGGACTGTGCTCTAATGTGGGGATGTGATGTCATACGTGCTTGCTTCAAGTTCACTTTTTGTTGAAAATGGGACAACTTTACATGCTCATATCTTGAGAACCACATATCAGATTTCAATGCAAATTTCACCCAAATGCTTAGAATGAGTACCCCTCTAACATACCAAATCCTGTTGTGACCTTAAACCCTTCTTTTAAGTTTCAGTCTTTCTTTAAAGCCCCAAATCAAGTTTTCCAATATGAAGAAAATGAAGGTGGTTCTTATCACACTCAGTTTACATTATTTCAAGGAAGAAATGAAAATGTACATGTATGTTTGACCACAATTCCAGTTCTACTGGATCAGAACATGAGTTGTGGGAAAATCAGAACACAACAAATTTTATTGTAAAAAAAATAGCACTGTTCCTCCTAAATTGGAACTGCTAGCATTTCTGCAAAGTAACAGATTGTATGTCTTATTTTCCACCACTGGTTTAATCAGAAATCCCTGAGACTGATCATGCTACTTGCTAGTCATTAATCAGGACCATGCACTATGCTTAACAGTAAGACCTACAATGTATACAGTCCTTAGCCATGCGCCTCACAAATCACCGCAATGTGCGGAATGAGCAAAACCAACAATTTCACAGCTTAAAAAATTCACCCATAATAACCATACTTGCAGTGAATGATGCAACAAACATTCAACTTTCTTGACCGGTCTTTTTTCAAATGGAGGCAGGCAAGAAGGTGAAATTTGGAGGTTGAATTAACTGTGACACCAAGTCAATTACAGGATCTAAGCACACACTCTGCCTGCATTAACTTGCCCATGCAGTCACATGACAGAGTATGAGTGTAAAAAATCACATGCAGAGTAGCAATGCTAAAGCTACATAAAATTTCATTTCTTGGTAAATTTTCGGACTTTGGAGAATTATGTGTACAGTTGAAAGAATTCATCATTTCAATAAGGTAGAAAATGATTTTTAGCCTAGACTTCATCTGTTGACATGAAAATGGGAATAAATTTATGAAAATTTTTAAATTTGTTTCAGGAAAGGAACTTCAAAATGTGGAAACACTTCAAAGCCATAACAAAGTGGATGTAGCTAAGAGTCCTGTTCAAGGACTAATGCTATGCCCTAGGAAAAGGCAGGGTTGCCAGTTTGGCGATTTTGCTGCCAAAAAGGTGGAATTTGGCGTTTTCTTTTAAAAGTTTGGCGGGAAGCTATTTGGAGAAGACGCCAAACCATGATTTGGCGTTTTTTTGAAGTATTTGAGCAACAATTTCTTTTTTCTCCATTTGTTATCAATTTCAAAGGGAAATTAGACAAGTTCCAATTCGTATAACTCCCAAAAAGCTAACTCCCACCAAGCATAATTTAGAGATTTGGGGCCAAATATGCAGTTACACTGGCATGTATTGTGCACCGTACTGTGAAAAATACAAGGTGGGAACTGTCTGCACCTTTGTTAAGAAACAGTTTCAGCAGCTGACAACAGCTTGTCACTTCAGGTGTGGATTGAGCTGGACATTCTCCAGTCTGGAACCTTACTACTCAACAAAGTGAGGCAGTCTCAGAAATCTCAGGTGAGTTTACCTATATCAAGCCAGTTTTCCCATCATTGACAGATCTGAAAGCAGTTCCAACTATCCAATGGGAGAACCGGCTTCGTACAGGGCAATTCCCATTCTGTAATGTGAGGTCATGAATTGGAGAGGAGTGATCTAGTGGGGAGTTAACAGCGAAATGGAGGAGAAGATTTTTTGCATTTGGTGTGATATTTTTGTTTAAGACAACTTAAAGTTTGTTTTGTTTCATCAGAGTAGGATTGTCGCACTAAAAATATGACTACGCGAAAAATATCAAACTTCAAGAATTTGACTGATTCACATTGTTAAGTACCCTTTTCTAAGCAACCATACCAAATTTTACCAAAATCCGACCAGTACTTTACAAAACTCTACATTGTAATTGGGGGAAGCGATCGCCAAAAATAATATTTCTTTACCATTTTTGGGCTTACAACATTGGTGAAATGAATACAATGGGTTCCAGAAAAATCTGCAATTGCTTCCAGGTATCAATTTGTAGCACTTTTTATGATCTTTCAATTTCTGAAGAAAAGAAAAAAAGATGTTTTGCTCAGCCCCGATGCACGCTCGATTTAAATGAAACAGCCCAACTGATCCCGCTTACATCTTTTGTACTGAGCCGACATTGGTATGTTTATGTATGAGCCCATTGTTCTGCTTAGCAACAAGGGATTTCCCGCCAATATGCTTACATACAGTACTGCATTGTATATACCTTTGCGCGCCATACCAAAGCACAGTAAATCACATACTTGTGTACGTGTGCGTAAGCACATGTATGGATTGCTACAGCATAGACTGGCTATGTGAGACTTGTTAATGCATGGTACGTACACAGAATGCAAGCTATCATGACACGGAAGTGTGATCACCGAGTGTCTTGCCCAGTTATGTTGCATATTCACGCCAGCACATCTGGCGTACGTAACACAGTGATGAATAATCGAAGCGTCTGAGTGAGCAGTTACGATGTTGTTTTTGACCAACTTTTGCAGGCAGAACGTAACACTGGAGCATACAGCGATTTGGAGAAATAGTAAGGATTATGGAGACATAGAATCGGCTATATTTCAAAAAGCACTGGTCGGATTTTGGAAAATTTG
Source organism: Holothuria scabra (assembly GCA_037179385.1). Classification (NCBI taxonomy): domain Eukaryota; kingdom Metazoa; phylum Echinodermata; class Holothuroidea; order Aspidochirotida; family Holothuriidae; genus Holothuria; species Holothuria scabra. The sequence goes on from CM074181.1 coordinate 20,198,645, forward strand.
GCATGGTTGCTTAGAAATGGGTACTTAACAATGTGAATCAGTCAAATTCTTGAAGTTTGATATTTTTCGTGTAGTCGTATTTTTAGTGCGACAACCCTACTAGTATTACTATGCCTGCGTAACCCTATCCCTAGCCTATTTACTATATGTATGTAACCCTAACCTCATTACTATGCGTACGTAACCCTAACCCTATAACTGTGGGTACGGACACCCAATTAGAACTGAAACTGGATGGTATGTAGGGTATATTAGGCCTACGTTCTGTATGCCTGTGAACGTGGTGAAGCCTATTGACCCCGACGTCCCGCTCTATTATGAGATATTTCGTCTTATTCACCCGGACGTAACTCCACATTTTGGACAAGCACCACCACTTTAATCCTATAGGCCTACTTCAACATTTACTCCAACACAAACCGGATGTAGGCTAGGCCTAATGTAGTGCCTTGGACTAGATGAGTGTAATTTTAGGGCACTTTTTCAGTCTTTCATTTGCAGCATAGCCTAACTGTTTTACAATCTTCCCTGACATAGGCCTATACAATGTAATTTGCTTTTGGGTAACTCATTCATTCCTTTGATTGAATCTTGCTTCATCCAATTCAGCTACACTATGTACTGTGCAAGCTGCCAAGTAAGCTGCAAGTAACTTTGTGTAGATCTAGTTACACAGTAAGTGCAATTGTCCCAATACCATTGCATGTACTGTACACTACATACATTGTATTGTCTACGTCCGGGACAATTAGCATTTTTATTTGGTAACGGAGCCGGACGCGTCCGGGTCAATAGTCACGACGTGTGAGCGTGACAAAGGTGTTTCGCAAAACTAATCCTTGTATAATCTGTATACTTAACACATCAACAATCATCCCTTGGTGGGAAATAAAGGCTCTCGGTCACAATGCATAAGTTATGAATTTAACAAAATTTTGGATCTTACCATCAGTCGCCATTTCTTTGGGAGTTAAAACTGAAAGTTAATGGAAAAGCTGCCCAAAGGATTAAGCAGATCAAACGCGTCGCACAGACATGTGTGTCTTCTTGTCTTCTGCCGCAAAGGCTCACCTTAAATCGACGGTACTTCGATCCTGACGTCAGAATTTATTCTGACGTCATTATTTTAAGACACACCGCGGGAAATGAGAAAAGTTTGTCGAACTCTGTTCGAACACAACACAACTTGGCCGCACTAACTGTGTTCACAGTACTATATGACTTGTTTACGCTCATTCAGCTGCACTCATCACAAGGACAACAGAGACTGGAACAGAGAACTGAGAGCACTTGAATGTAGCCTTTGCTCCATGCGTAAATAGTCATTTTACCTCTTGCTAAGCATTAATGACCGGGCCGCTCTTGTTTACATGTAGTGGATGTTCAATAGACGGTATTGGGAAGTGCTAGAGGCTCATTTATAGGTGGGTGACCAAAGTGGTCAAGGAAATGAGGGTGTCCGCGAGACTATTAAACAAAACGTATCCTTCACTGGCGTACGCGGAAAGGGGAGAGGGCATCAGTCGGGGCTTCCCCTCCTTGCATGATGGTTGCCGATTTTTCTTTCTTTTTTTTAAATCTTATAAATACCGTAAGTTAATTAGCATATGTGGCACCAGATTGCTTGCCGCAGGGACTCCAGCCTTCCTGCAAACTTTTAAAGAGGTCCTTATCTCCCCAAGGTCCAGTCATCACTGATGCCAAATTATTTTTAAGGTCCGAAAAGTACGCACATTTTGTAACACTTCAAATTAAACTTCATAACAGTAGCACACATAGCACCAGATTGCATGTTAGCTGAGATCAAATTTTTCAAAAAATTCCAAAGTGGAAGGGATCCCAACCCCTGACCCTGCTGACCATCACTATACTGCCCTTTTATTTTAGTCCCTAAAATATGCAAAGTATGTAACGAATTTTGCTTCTAAAGGTCGTAGCTTTAAATACCACCAGATTGAAAAATTCAGGTCATATATCTCCCCTAGGCCTGCGATTCTTCAGTATACTGCTTTCCCCTAGCTGCTTTCATACAAATCCTGGGTACGCCACTGGTATCTTTAATATTCTGGTCTCGCGAGCACTGCGGTTTTTATTGCGGTCATGGGGTCCCGAACCTGCCCTCATTTTTGGTCGCGGGAGCCCCTACATATTTTGCAAAGTGACCATGCATGTTTGTTTTCTGGAAAGGACACGGACACACTGAGAGGGATCTGGAAAGGGGGACACGGACACGGAGGGATCTAAGGTGATCTTCAATCGGGGAGGGGGTAACATTGTCTAGATGCAAAATGGTAAAATATTGGTGTTCTAATCAGTTTCTCTTGCCTGAATGAAGTAATATATGTGCTCAGTCAGCAATATCCAGCAGTCCGTCATTGTAGGCTTTCCATCGGCCATGAATTGGTGGTTGGGCAATAAAGAACCACCAGAGGGCCCGGCCATTGGAGGTCTGCTGGCTATACTCCGGGTAAAAAAAAATAGTATACCGGGTAAAATTTTTGGTCAATCAAGTTTCATCGCCGTCGGAGGACTGCTGGCAAGCCACCTAACATTTCTTCGACGGACCGCCGAAGTGGCCTGCAACGGTCCGTTGCCGAGCCCATTAAATTTGCTGACCGGGTGCTTTTGGTTTTAAAGAAAAGAAAGTATATGACCTAAAAATGTCAGGTCACTGACATTAAAGACGGTTGATATGATGTTTCTCTGTTGAGTGTGCTGCAAGACAAACACTTCAGTCTCCATTCGGCTCCTTAGGTTCAACACACCCAGGTGGACCTGACTGTGAGGGAAGTAGACCCAGCACAAGCGCCCATAGCCAAAAATTCCCATTTTTTTTCTGGTGTGGACAGTGGATGATGGGAAAATGTCAGCGTGAGAGTTTTTGGTGAGGGAGAGGCAAGGTACACGTGGGTGGTGAAACCTTTGCCTTGATTTTTCAAGCACTGGAAATACCAAATGGTGCCAGATTTTCGACTATAAAAGAATTAATCTTGAAGGGTAGGTGATCGTTTACTGGGGCAATTTTTATTTTTCATCACAAAGTTCAAAACCTTATATTACAAAATTCTGGAGCAGAACTAGATATATATGGGTGGGGGTCAAGGGGAGCTGACAGTGATTGATCGACAGATGCAATTCTCTTCTGGAAATACCTAACATTAATACTGCCCAAAAGCAATCCATTGCTGTGGGGTGTACAGAAAATTAGGAAAAATCACAACCCCTCAGAGAATTGGAAATGGCATTTTCTGCATGTTTGGGAAGGGGGTGGCATTTTTTCACTTGGAGAAAATGGAAATTGATGCCTTAATTCGCTTTTCAAAGGCAGAATCAACTCACGTAAAATCTGGTAGTCACACTGTGACTGCATAAGATGTAGGCTATAATTTTTTTAATTCCAAATTTCAGTTGGGAGGGGAAGTTACCCTTGGGAACCCCCCCCCTTGCCCCCTGGTGACACCACTGACACTACCCTACTGGCTCTGACTATAGCCTAGGAAATCTTCTAATGAAGCAAACTGAAGTAACGGTGGGTGGGGGACCAATTAGATGGAGGACTAATATCCCTTCGTGATTCTGATGATACCTTAATGTCCCCCATTTTTCCAGTATTGTACTTGAATGGTTGATTTCAAGGTTTGTTACTCCACATTTTTAATGTTCCCAGCAGTAGCTGAACCAGGATTTCAAGCATGGGAAGGAGAAGGGAAATGAAGGATAAAGGAAAATGTTGAGGGCAAAAAATGTTCACACGTATCATGATACTGAGCACAAAGTTCGGGTTTTGCATGTAGGATGAAAGGTCCATCTTAGGACCACTGGTGAAATCCAGGCACAAAGTCCACAGAACCTCTAGCATTTAAGCATATCTCTGGGATAAACTATGTCTTAGGATAGTTACATCTGGTTCAGAGTTGGGGGCAACTGGGGTGGGGATTCTGCGAGAGGAAAAATACCCCCATGACCTCCTGGTGCCACCACTGATTCCCAGCCTGGGAATATGAAACCCTGGGAACAATAGACTCTGGGAAATTTGCCGTAGACTTTGTGCAGCAGTGTTTCACCCGGTTTCACCCGGACCCTCATTTCATCTTCCATCTCACAACTTTCCATCTTTTGAACCCTATTTCTGGTCTCACAGACTCTAATCTCTGCTTTCCAAGACTAAAAGGGGTTTGCAGTTACCCCAAATTGCTCAACATTTGTTCAATTTATCAGCTATATGAAATCATTCAACCAATAACATGAACACATGAACAAAGTGACAATAATGATCATTTCTACTGTTTGGCATGGGCACAAGATTTTATATTTTTACAAATTTTAGTCCAATTCTACATTTAACAGAAGGCACAATACAAGAAACTACATGAGCTAGTACAACTATGCCTTATTGCACTCTTTTTGGATACTGACACTGCACCACATCGTATGATATGAACTGCTTATAACAAGAAAGCAAAAAGGCTTAGTGATTCCTTGCAGAAAAGAAAACTTTGGAAATTTTGCCTTTTCACCTCTGGTGACCTCAGATGGTAATCTTGGCAATTCTTGGAAAATTCACCTTTTGATGGCTGGCAACCCACGTGACTTAATTCAGACCTCCCCAAAACAATTAAGGTTTTGTGGGTAACCATACTGCATCCACTCACCAATTAAGAAATTCTTCCAACTTTCCTACTTAAAGGTATCTTCATACCAAAGTTTTCGTCCTTTGTAAACTTATGTGACATAATCATTTGAACTCTGTTGAGTTGGCACATGACCTCTGGTGACCTGACATTTAACCTCTGGCAACCTGGCACATGACATCTGGTGACCTGGCATGTCACCTCTGGTGATGCTGCATTTGAACTCTGGTGACCTTACAATCCATTGAGAGGATTTTCACACAATTAGTGCCTGTGAGGTCAATCCACCCAAGAACAATAGCACATCTATGAACCAAATATAACAGTTGTTCTTCACTGTTGTCTTGAGAAATTGTGATAACAAGCCCTCCATGCCTGTGGCCAGGCAAGGCACTGGAGGGAGCAAATGTTTTGGGAGGGGAGGAGAATCTCTCCAGAGGGCAAAATGAGTGTAAGCTGCAAACTTCAAACACTTTAGGGGGACAAAAATTTGAAAATTGAAGCCAATTACTTGGTTTGGTAGTGTAACCTCTGGTGATCTAACATGACCTTTTGACTCCGACCACAAACAATAGGTTTGTTCTTCCCAACATGAAAAATCTGTATACAAAATATGAAAAGTGTCTGCTGTTCATATCTTGAGATATCATGTTTACAAGCAAAAGTGTCACAAACACACACACACCTACATGACATCACCATCTCATATATTTCTTGCCTGCCTATGGCAAGGAAACAAAATTTAATGTGTTGTTAAATATTATTAATTTGTTATGATAAATTATCGATTAGTTGTTGCAATCATTATTTTATTGTGACTTATTAATAATATATTACTACAAATGATTATTGCACTTCTACAAGTTTTTAGTTTGGTACAAGTAACTACTTTGTTAATGCAAATAAATCATTTGTCATAGCAAAATAATAATTTTTGTTAAAAAAAAAAAAAAAAACAGAATGCAAAAATGCATTGAGGTTTCGATGATACATAAATGTTCCATTTCAAATAATGACATCATGTACCATATCTCACACAAATGTTATACTAGCATGTTCAAAAAATAATTTTGTTATCCCAGATGACCTTTGATCTCCACCAACAAAATCTGGGAACACCTTTTCACCATAATATGCATTCATTCAGTTTCCTACCTTGAGACGTGTTACCCCCTAGCAACGTTTTCATTCACATTTTGACCTCGAGGGACCTCACATGACCTTTGAGATCCATGAAAGCTATAGAAAGAAAGAGAGACAAACAGACAGAAAGAGAGCTATCTTGATATATTGAATTCACAAGATTTACAGACTTTGACCCCTGCTGACCTTTGACCTCCACCAAAATCAAACGGGACCACCTTCTGACCATAATGCATCCATATACCAAATATGAAATCTATCCGATTTTCCTATCAGCTGATACCCTGTTAAAGAGATTTTCAGACTTTGACCTGGTGATCTGGTGACCCCAGATGACCTTTGACCTCTGCCAACAAACACTGGGAACACCTTTTTCCAAAAACGATAGGGACCATCTTCTGACCACAATGCATCCACATACAAAATATGACATCCATCCAAGTTTCCTACATGTCCGTCCAAAACGTTACTCTACCAAGGGCCAGTGCCATAGCACATTAAACAAAATCTGTTTAGAGTCAGTGCCATGTGATGCTTAAATGTGCCCCTCAAACAATTCTATGCACAATCATTGAAAACATTCTTCAACATGGTATATCAAAATAAATTTAATGGTATATCTTATTAATGACCTTTATGTAGGAGTGGAGAGTGGTGTTAAAGTCAAATTAATGTGCCGTTATGGCATCACAGATTTCCCATGTTGCACCAAATTTCATGAAAAAAAAATGCATTACTTTAAAAATCTGTATCTTCTGATTGCTATATGCTATTGAAATGCAGTTTTCACCGACTGAAAGAGAAAATTCTTTTACATACGGTATTCTGAAATTAACAAATTTTGTCTACAAAATATGCCTTTTATTCAAGTGGTCTCTAAAATGCCATTTCTGGTGTTCAGGGAGAGCTTTTCTTGTGCCCTACGAGCCAGCTGATGGTGGCATTCTGGATTCATAGACAGAATATTTCTTATCTCAGATACTGTATATCCTCCATCACTGTAGATCCTGGTAGTGCTCATGTGCACACAGTGCAGCTGTATACGTGGCATAATTAGCCCACAGTGTATTTCCCCAAAAATGGTAGTGCTAAGATATTCTTTTGAGCAGGATAACAGTCTTTGCCACCCCCTTGCCTCTGCTGCCAAAAATGCCTGTGCTAAGCCTTAAATATAATTATAAAAGGAGTGAGATACCAAGCCTCAAGCTTAAAATTTCTTTTAAAAAGAAATATTATATTGAAAAGACTGAGGAACCAAGCCTCATGCTTGGTACAGCACTTCATTCCAAACCATGTCTTATATAAAAACTTAATACATATAAATGGACTGAGATACCAAGCCTGATGCTTGGTATTTCATTCCATAACATGTATTACATTAAATGGACTGAGATACCAAGCCTGGTGCTTGGTATTTCATTCCATAACATTTATTTCATTAAATGGACTGAGATACCGAGCCTGGTGCTTGGTATTTCATTCCATAACATGTTTTACATTAAATGGACTGAGATACCAAGCCTGATGCCTGGTATTTCATTCCATATTATGTATTACATTAAATGGACTGAGATACCAAGCCCCATGCTTGGTATTTCATTCCATAACATGTTTTACATTAAATGGACTGAGCTACCAAGCTCCAAGCTTGGTATTTCATTCCATAACATGTTTTACATTAAATGGACTGAGATACCAAGCCCCAAGCTTGGTATTTCATTCCATAACATGTTTTACATTAAATGGACTGAGATACCAAGCCCCATGCTTGGTATTTCATTCCATAACATGTTTTATATTAAATGGACTGAGATACCAAGCCCCATGCTTGGTATTTCATTCCATAACATGTTTTACATTAAATGGACTGAGATACCAAGCCCCAAGCTTGGTATTTCATTCCATAACATGTTTTACATTAAATGGACTGAGATACCAAGCTCCATGCTTGGTATTTCATTCCATAACATGTTTTACATTAAATGGACTGAGATACTAAGCCCCATGCTTGGTATTTCATTCCATAACATGTTTTACATTAAATGGACTGAGATACCAAGCCCCATGCTTGGTATTTCATTCCATAACATGTTTTACATTAAATGGACTGAGATACCAAGCCCCAAGCTTGGTATTTCATTCCATAACATGTTTTACATTAAATGGACTGAGATACCAAGCCCCATGCTTGGTATTTCATTCCATAACATGTTTTACATTAAATGGACTGAGATACCAAGCCCCATGCTTGGTATTTCATTCCATAACATGTTTTACATTAAATGGACTGAGATACCAAGCCTGATGCTTGGTACTTCATTCCATAACATGTATTACATTAAATGGACTGAGATACCAAGCCCCATGCTTGGTATTTCATTCCATAACATGTTTTACATTAAATGGACTGAGATACCAAGCCTGATGCTTGGTACTTCATTCCATAACATGTATTACATTAAATGGACTGAGATACCAAGCCCCATGCTTGGTATTTCATTCCATAACATGTTTTACATTAAATGGACTGAGATACCAAGCCTGATGCTTGGTATTTCATTCCATAACATGTACTACATTAAATGGACTGAGATACCAAGCCTCGTGCTTGGTACTTCATTCCATAACATGCACTTGTGCTTGGTATAGGCCCACTTCATTCTTAAACAGCTGGACTGAGATACCAAGCATCAAGCTTGGTACTTCATTGTGTTACAAGTATTTAAGTTGACTGAGACACCAAGCCCCATGCAGACAGGCTTGCAACGTCACATAAGTCTACAGGTGCGTAGAACTTTCGTCCCTGTTTTTTGCGTTAGTTTGCCTAAGGTATGTAGGCCTAGCAATAGTGATGTGGGAGTGGGTAGCACTAACGTTAGCGTGTAGGCTACGTATACCCTACTCTTCCATTTTCGCGCAATCCGAACATGTCCTTATTCATGCACAGTTTCTTGGGTGCTTCTTTCACGATTCATTGCATATATAGATAGCCTGTCGACAGTAATCTGGTGGTCCTTGGACCTGTCAAAACTTTTCTTAATTCCAGGCTGGGCTGTTTTCTAAATTCTTCAAAGTTCAAAGCCATATGCCAAATATCAGGACTGCATCGTTCTGCACTGCTGGCTAACTAGACTGTACACGATTTTACTCAGTCACTAGCTTTGTTGTTGTTATGATGTTGTGAATGATGTTTCCCGCGGTTAAGTGCCTTTTGGTGAACTGTGACGTAAGTGACGTCAGGATCGAAGTACCGTCGATTTAAGGTCAGCCCTTCTGCAAACAAATAAAGTATCAACCCATTTGAAGCTAGCTCACAAATATACACTGCAGGATTCATGACAGGGCAAACTTAAATTGGTAGATGTCGTAGGGCATGTACGTAAAATGCAGATAGTCTTGTCGGCATCATGATTGGGCCAGAAATCTTGGGACAGGGGTGTCCAGCCTTCAAAGTGGGCCTATAGTAATATTTCTATTCCCCCAAAAAATCTGTCAACTTCGACTATGCTGTAAATGGCGGAACTCAATGTAGTGGACAGGATTTAGAGGGCCCTTACTCAAAATCCATTTATAGGCCATACATGGAAATTTATATCTGGCCCAGATATGGGATTTGTATCTGGCTTTATCAAAAATTGGGCAGATATAATTTGATATAACATAAAGGAATATATGACCCATATAAATTTTGATTTGACTCAAATTTATATGGGGCAGATATGGTCCATATATGGCAAATACGTACACCATATATGGCAAATCCGTATATGGACCATACATGGAATTTTATACCTGGCCCCTATCTGGTCCAAATATGGAATTTGAATCTGGCTTTTAACAAAATTGGGCAGATATAACTTGATATAACATAAAGAAATATATATGGCCCACATGAAATTTGATATGGCTCAAATTTTAAATGGGACAGATATGGTGCATAAATGCCTTTATCTTATGTATATGTATTTATATTTAGGCCATGTCTGGACCATGTATGTACGCACCAAAATTGGGTGGGGGTGGGGGAAGGGGAATTCCCCCGTCGGGGAGCACCCCCCCCCCTAACCCCTGTGGGGAAGGTCGGCGGTTTCGTCGGGAGGTCTAAACTTGATAATAAAAAAATTATAAAAAAAATTACAAGGACTGAAGTTACTGGATGGGTGATCTTGAAAAAAAGTTTTGTTTTATTGAAATGCTACTTCTTCCACTTCTTCTTAGCTCCGTTATACCTCATTCCATGTACCTTGTCCTGTCTTATCCGCCGTCGGGGAAGAGTGGCAATTTCCTTCGGGGAGGCCTAAAAAAGGACACAAGTTACTGGGTGTATGATCATGAACTGTTTTTTTATGAACTTTTTTTTCTTTGTAACGCTATTTTAACCAAAATCTGAATCTGTTTTAATTACTTCTTGCTAGCTCTGCTATCCCTCATCCCTTATTCGATCCGCAAGGTCGTGCCCCCGTCGGGGAAGGCTGCCATGCAGGGGTGGCGCTACGATTTGCCCGACAGAGGCCAAGCTCCCCGACAGGGGGGGCCAGAATTTCAAGGCCGTGATATATCCACAAAGTCGATGTTATGTCCTGGTGGAACAAAACTTGGCAGAATCTTTAGGCGCGCGGAGCGGGCAGAAATTTTTGGCTTTCTTTTTAACATATACCTTCAAAATTTGGACTTTGCTTTTCAAGAAAAAAATAAAATATTTGAAACAAACTTGGTTTTTTTTTAAAAAAAGTTTAGGTGTTTATTCAAGAATCGGTCCTTTCGTAAGGGAAAAATCAAAAACGTTATATGGGCGAAAGCTGAAATTCTTTTGGGGTTACACATTAAATCATACTAGACCTACGTACTAAGGCTGCAAGACGATACCAGAAATTTACCGGGAAAGTTTTTCCCTTCTCTTGAACGAAGATTTGAAAATTAAGGGCTTATTTTATTGGAGAAATTTTTGACTTTAATGAAAGAAAATTTGGTTCATTGGTAAATTTATAATGAAAAATTTGTTTTTTTTTCATTAAGTATACCGTTTGATTAACAGAGTTGGCTTTGATTATTTATTGTACGGAGCATCCATCGAAACTGGAAAATTTTGCCACTTTGAACAATCTAAAGCTGATATTGGAGAAAAACTGTAATTTTTATGACAGTTTTGGGGTTTTATGGAAGAATCTGACGTTCTCATGAGAAAAATCAAGTAGCGGTGATCTGTAGTTTTGTTGAGGTTACTGAATAATATCATGCAGATTCAGGCTCTCGGGCCATATTGGAACATTCTCCCGAGAAAAAAGTTTGGCTTCGCATATATTTGAAGTTTTATATTTTATTTATTGTCATAGGCGTACGGGAGCGTTTCAGTATGGGAGGGGCAGAATTGTTTTTTGTCTAAAGAAATGTAAACCTGCACGAAAGACTATCTAAGTCGAGAGCACAGAGTTTTTGAAAAATTGATAACCTCCAGGCATAAGGAAATGGCATTTCCCGATCCCTTAACTACAATTAAAGAAGTCACTACTTTCAGATTTCTTTCGCAAATTAAATTTTCACTTCATAATACTGCCCCAAAACGAAGAATAATTTTAAGCACGCATTTTTCTAAAAAGTAATCTGTTCGACCAATACACTATATCTACGCGAAGCGCCACCATCACTTGGCGCGGAGCGTACAGATAACTGTTAAAAATCTAGCCCCTCAGACAACCGGAATGGCATTTCCCAGACTTGTAACTGGAACTTCAGTGCTTGTAGGGTTGTTTATTATTTATTTATTTTTAGGCCTCCCCGACGAAACCGCCGACCTTCCCCGACGGGGGGGGGGGTGCCCCCCCCCCGCTGGCGCCACCCCTGCTGCCATGTTGCTGAAAAAATTTCGTCGAGGAGCCCCCATCTCCCATGCCCACAATAAACTGATAAAAGATGCGTGGCTAATAAACTTCAGTCACCTTACTATCTTCTTGAATTTTGCTTACTAGATCTATGAAGACCACATTCTACAAGGAAACTCACAATTCGGAAATTTCCTTACAAAACGGACGAGAGGTTGTTGATAGAATGTGGTGCCCAATCGTCTTCCATCTGGCCTGCCCCGACAGCCGAATTGTAGCAATATAGTGTGAGAATGTTCCCAATAAATTTGACTGAAAATTCATTTGAAGGCAACTTGTATCGTGACATATTTTCAAATAAGTTGGTAGTAAAATCATCTATAACATGGAGTTCGGGCAGTCACGTAGAAAATCTCATCTGTTAAGGAGAACTTGTAATTAATACAACGAAGATTCAAAAACATTTAGTACTGATGTGTTTTCAATTCCGCTGCGTAGTTTTACCCCGAAAAGAGACAAGAGCATTACACCTAAGTGAAACGGTACCTTTTATGTGGTAATTTTCTGATCATTTAGCAAGTTAGTTTTTTTACCTAGTAAAACTTTCATTTCAAAGGAACGTTCAAAATTACGAATGTTTTTTTTTTGTAGTTACAAGTCTGGGAAATGCCATCTCCAGCTGTCTGAGGGGTTAGAGTTTTTAACAGTTTTACTGTAAGCTCCCCGCCAACTGGTGGTGGCGCTCGGCTTACATAGTGTGTTTGTCGAACAGGTTACTTAACAGAACAATGCATGTTTGCAAATTATTCAATATTATGAAGTGAAAATTTTATTCCGAAAGAAAGCCCAAAATAACACCTGCTTTGTTTTTAGTTTCGATCCTGTGAAATGCCATTTCCTCAATTTTTCAAAAATTTCAGTCTTTACTCTGCACTTTGATAGTCTTTCGTTCAGAATTTCATTTTTCGGACAAAATAGAAAATTCTGCCCCCTCCAAAACTGAAACGCTCCCTTGCGTCTGTGTCAATATATACGTTAAATTATGAAACTTAAAATATGGGAAGCCAAACTTTTTCGGCGGGAAAATTTTCCAATAGGTTATAGCCCAAGGGCCTTAATCTGCATGATGATATTCAGTAACCACAACAAAACTATCACCCCCTACTTGATTGTTCTTATAAAGAAAATTAGATTCTCCGTCAAATCTCAAAATCTTTCATACAATAACAATTTTTCTCCAATATAAGCTGCACATTGTTAAAAGTGGCAAAATTTTCCAATTGCGATGCATACTCCGTACAATAAATAAGCAAAGCCAACTCTGTTAATCACCCCGATATTCAACCTAATTTTGCTCTTGAAAGGCATATCACTTCATAAAATAACCAAATTTTCCATTTTAATTTTACTAAAAAAATTTTTCTTGCATTAAATTCCCAAACTTCTCCAATAAAATAAGCTCTTAATTTTCAAGTCTTCGTTCTAAAAAGGAAAAACCTTAGTCTCGTGTTGAAGCCTTAGTACGAACGACTGAACCCAAAAGATTTTAAAGTGTCGCCTTTTTAACGTTTTTGATTTTGACCATATGAAGGACGGATTCTTTAAAAGACACCTCAACTTTTTAATGGTCCTTACAAAAGCCAAACTTTTTACAAAAATGTTAAATTTTGCCTTAAAAAAAAAACTCCAGATTTTTAAGTAGTTGTTGAAAAGAGAGCAAAAAAAAAAAAAAAAAAAATCGGCGCTCTACGCGAGCCTCCAGACTTGCTAAGTCACGTCCCACCGGGACTAAGACTAAGTCAAAGCCTTTGTCGGGGCCTTGAAATTCTGGCCCCATGTCGGGGATATCCTGGACCTACCCCTCGTGTGATGTCGAATATTCCGCTGACGAATGAACAGGGGCGAGTTAGGATTGCGTTCAGCAGGAGGTAGCGTAGTGCTACCAGTTTCATCGCCCGTGATCATTTCCGCGATAGATGGACTGTCCAATAAGGGAGGTAATTAAAGGGCCAAACCTCTCACCCCAAACTACAATTTTGGTACCCGGGTACCAAAATTTTCAATTGGCTCAGCTCTTTGATTGACAGATAATTCAAACAATGCAGAGTGCCAAAGCTTATATTACACAAAACGGTACTGAGAGTGTTTTGATTATATAGATTTAGCTTTTCTATACTCACCCTAAAGCAATAAACTGAGATTGTGTCTGGATGAGGATGAATTTCAGACAATTGTGGGAGGGGCTTACGTAAGAAGGTTATGAGAATTGGTACTGTTTGGGGTGAGAGAACTGGGCCTTTAAGTAGGAGCATTATAGGTTGGAAAGTTTTAAAATATTCCTACACAAGGAGTATTCAGGGCCCTTTGTTACAATGGACAAGTCTCTAGATTTGTGGTTAAGGACATTTCGTACTTTGAAAGCTGGCCCAACTTCATTGCACAGACATATCTGCAAAAACTTAAAACTATTGTTCCTGAATGCAGCAAGGTTTAAGAGGTTAGCAGAAGCTGTGTAATTGTGAGGATTGTCAGGGAGTGCATCTTATTGCAAAGAGAAATTCAGAAAGCAGGGAGCATATGAGGCCGGACTAGGAAGTGTTTCGTAACAAGCTGGTCTCTTAATTTGGGCAGAAGGTATGTTGGGCTGAAAAAACCCACACATGGTCCTCTTCCCAATTGGAGAGGGTTATCTCATTGGCCCTTGCAAATACGTCCGACTGACCACTCATCATACTAGTGGTAGGTCTTTATGTCCCCACTCCTCCACAAACAAAATCTATTATCCAAACTCTCTTTATTCCCAAACCATACCTAGCTCGAACATTCAGACTCCCTTGTTAAGCTTTTATCAGTCTTAATTGTCAGGCATTTGTGACGGTCTCAAGAGGAGACGAGACAAGTTTTCCAATTCCCATACAGTGACCAACAAGTAGGCCATCAGCCCCTGTCAATAAGTAATAGACGTTTGATACACTTATTTAAATTCATGCTGCAATCAAGGGCGTGGGTCTACTCTTCGTTCCAACCATAGGCGTACGGGGTTCATTTCCTATGAGGGGGCAAGAGCATTTTTTCCCCGTTTGTCACCGTTTGTCATGTTTTGCCCATGCTTTGCCCGAATAGACCAACTGCTTTTGCCCAAATAAGTCGGACGAGTGTCCCCCAACCCGGCCCTTGCCTCGCACGCCTATGGTTCCAATATTTTTATGAGGCTAGAATTGAGATAGATGTTACAGTTTAAAACCATTTTTCCAAAAATTTAACCCAATCTAGAATTTTTTAAACAAGCATATATGTCTGGAACAGATGGGTGACCTGCAAACTGTTCAAATCTCTAAAACTGAAAGGGGTCAGTAAAGGGAAGATTTCGTTTAGTTTAGCAATATTTTTGTAGCAAATTCATTTGACTTACCCACCTGAATATTTTATGCCCCTTTTGAGAGGTTTAAGTTTAGAATTTCATATCATTCCATCTGATGTTTTTGTTCACGCCAAATTTTGAAAAGTGCACGTAGAAAATTATAACCAAAATCTCATCTGGAAAATTACTAGATTGGAAATGCTTAGAGAATTTTTAAAGAAGTGCTTCTTGTCTTCCAGGTAGAAATTATTTCTCACCTCAAGGTTGACATGGAGCTGATGAAAATTCATCATGGTCCTCGAGTTGCATATACCAATTTCACAGGAGAAAGGAAGACCCCACTAGGTGTGCTAAGTTAGGCAGTCCTCACAGCAACCTCTCTCTCTGAGTGTTCCTGTGTCTTATAGGGGTGCAGATTCTGATCATTTCCTAATCGTTAATTTTTATCCCCCACATGGTCAATTTAGAGCATTTGGCTTGCAGCAGGGCCCTGAAGTTTTACTTTTGGTCAGTTCATACCGAAGACTTTAAAACTAGAACCTGCAAGCACACCATATTGGGTCCCAAGTGGGGCCAAATTGGCTCCCGATTGGGGCTCAATCAGTTTTGTCAGTGGGATTTTTAACCCCAGTTGGGCTAACTTAGCCCAATGAAGCCGCACTGAGTCCCAAGTTGGCCCTAACGAGTTTACAACATCTCTCCCATTTCTCTGGCAGGCCCAATTAAGTGGGGCCTAATTGGGACCTGATGACAATATCAACCTCAGCCCAAGCCCAATCAAGCCCACGCTTCTCAACGAAAACCCAATTGGGGGCCAACCGGGCTTGCTTTCTGGTTACACTGTCATTGCACTTGGTGCTAAGCATATGCAATGATGAATTAGGGGAAAGACGGGCCAGTGATCCACAACTGGAAAAAAATTGTTCGGTCCGACTTAAGCTCAATGGCATAACCAGGGGTCAAGGGGAACAAGTTGCACCTGGCGCCACCTGTAGGGGCGCCAGATCGTGATAAATTAAAAATATTGGACCAGGTCAGGGAGAGATCCGATTTCATCGGGGAGCTTTCATCCAATTGAAAAATGAAGTAAGCCCGATAAACTTTAGCCTCCTCTACCCTCGCGATCTTCTTGATTTTGCTTACAAAAAATATTCTTCAAGCAAAATATAATTTCCCAATTTTCCTTATCAAAAAGTAAAATAATTTTCAATCTTCACTGCACAACAAAACATGAAATTTCAACCAACCTCAGCCTTGACTTTTCATATGAAATTGGGCAGATTTATTTCAATTTTAAGTTCTCCCTTACAGATAAAACAATTTTTTCAAATGTTCTGCCATAAAATAAAATTCCTTCAATATGCTACAGGTTATCAAATGTGTGTTAAATACTTAAAAGGCCGAAATTTTGCAATATCTTCCGAGGGCCTTTTAGTGCAGTCAGCAACCCCCACAAACTAGCTAGGTATTTGATTTTTCCTAAGTTAAGAAGGTGACATTCTTCCTCCCCCCTTAGTCCCTTACCAAAAAAAAGCCCAATTTAAATGGTCCCTACATTCTACTTAAAGTGTACCTCAAGTCAAAAAATTCGAAAATATAAATTTAAGAAAATGAAAAATGAATTCTAAGAGTCCAACTCCCATCTTCATATGACATTCCTGAGCTGAGATATAAAAGGTTGAAGTTTATTCACTTAAAACAAATTGGTCTATTGCGCAATAATTTGTGACTTTCTTGTTGTACAACTCACATAAATTGCCTTGTTTTCCTTTAAAATTAAAAAATGTGTTTATGACCTTGAACACTTCCTGTTTGCTTGCATAGCATGTTGCACAAGGAGGGCTTTATTAATTACATCACCTCATAAGAGTAAGAGTGCTATCACACCTTGGTACAAGGTGCAGTAACATTCGGAAAAACAAAGAAATACAAAGATTGTAATTTGAGTCGTACAAGAATGACATCACAAATTATTGCGCAACGTACCATTTTAATTTGAGTGAATAAACTTCAACATTAAATATCTCAGCACAGGAATGTCCATTAAAGATGGTAGTTGGACTGTTAGAATGTATTTTTCATGGTCTTTAATATATATTTTTGAATTTCTTGACTTTAGGTACACTTTAATTTTGCTTTTAAAAGATCAGTTAATTAAAATCCTAAATTATGCAATTTCAACTTTAGTTACCAAAAGTCCTAATTTTCTCTCATTACATTCCTCCAATATAATCTCTTAATTTTCAAATTTTTGTCCAAAAAGGTGAAAAAGTTTCGATTTTGCTCATATGTACGACAGATTCTTCAATGATTTTATAATAGTCTCTACAAACTTGAAAGCCAAATTTCTTCCAAAATTTCAATTTTTCTTCAAAACATGCTTCGGATTTCTAATTATTTGAGTGTAAAGAAATGAAAGCCAAAAATTTAGTCTCAAATACTGTCAGTAACACCTCATGAGGAACTAATGGAATTGTCGGGGTTTCGAAATACTCCCCGTTGCCGGCGTGGAGCTTAGCCCCCTTGGACAAATCTTGACGTCACCCCTGTCAGGAACATGATATTAAAATGGCCATTAACTCTTCGAGTTGTGAAAATATTATTAGGATTACCCCCGCAGAAGATGGGACAGGGACGCCAATTTCGTTTCTTGCTCCGCGAGAACAGACCATCGCTACCTTATCACCGTGTGCCGTATCCCTAGGTTTTGCTCCGTTTGCGGCTAAAAATAGCCGCAAAATACTAGTTTTAAAAAATTGTCCTAGTAAATCCTGCAAACTTCCCGGGCCTATGTATCAAATGATTGGGAAAGAGTAGGGCCTTCTAAAAGATATACCAAGTTTTTTTTTTATTACTATTAATTTATAATTATGATGCCACTCCATGCAATTAAGCGTTAATGCTGGTTGTATTCTACGTAATGCGTATGGTGAAGGGTTATCCTTGATCTACAGGAAAAGTTGATCAATCATTCCAACAGTATCAAATTTCAAGAACAAACAGGACATTTCAATCAGAAAGTGTGTAGTTTTTCTTGAAGGAACTGTCACGGTCCTTGGCGCGTGGAGGCTCAGCCCGTGCGGTCCAGAAATTAAACACATCGCTTCCATTGCGCTAGATTCTAACAGAAATCATTCTACTGTTTTGAATGCTAAGCTGAAATTTGGATATTCGCTACGTTGCGTTACAGCATACTTCAATTCACTACGCGGCGCCGATGGCAGAAAACGATAAGGATTCAGCACTGCCGTTGTCATCATCTACTTCATCAGTGCCGAGTCTAGACCACAAATCTTTTCGGGCAGAAGTCACAGACACTCTCGGCATGGTTTCTCACGTATCTGCTGTTGTCTTGACGGGATATGTCGTCTATTTAGCATGGCCCTTTCCAAGTGGGTATTTATTAACTGTGTTATTGTTAACAACACTAGTAACAGTGTAAGTTAGTAACAACTAACAGAAGTAACGTTAGGCCTAACAATAACATTGACGTTAGGCCAGTAATGGCAAAAGGGCACTGAGTAATGCTGACATAGGCTAAATATGATATGCTTGAAAGATTTGCTATTGTTACAGGGTTTTCCCTGGTTTTAGAATTGAACGCCGCACATCTGATGCGTCCATTTGTGGATCGCCGCCCTGGGGGAGGGGTATAAGGGGAGGGGGTGTCCCCCTCCCCTTTTGGAAATTTTGTGACTTATGCAAGTCCCTAGCCGCAAAATGGTGACATCTTTGAGCCAAATTAGTCAACACAATTTTTGTAAGTTGACGCAAAAATATTAGCACCGATACTCACATTGGTACAAATTTTGATCTACTGATAGCGGTCACATTCAAGTTGGCTTCCATATCACCGTAATTTCTGCTTCAAAAGTTTTGGTTCATCGGCATGGCCTTTAATAAGCGCTGGCACCAGAAGATTTTTACCCCCGGTTGGCCGTTATTTCGCGTCCGTTGCTCACCAAAATTTACGTGATTGAGCCGGCTTGCAATATTACCAGTTCAGGATAGAAAATATTGGGAAAATTTCCGTTCGTTTCACGAACGGGATATCATTTTTGTTGGCGTAATATATTTTCACTTCAAAAGTGGAGATGTAAATCAACTGTTAATGCGCTAGATTTGTTTGCAGTGGATGTCACATGCCCCAGGCTTTAATAATTTCGTTCTTAGGCCAACATCTATTTTTCATCCTCCAGTCATTTCGGAACTATTGCATTCCTTTTCTGCACTGGCCGGTTGTAGTTGCTATAATATACTGAAGCGACTCTCCTGCTTTAATACGAACCCCATGTAGAGGAACCATTCATGATAATCTTAGAAGCAGAATCTTAGCAGTTCTGGGCAGCCAACAGCTGCACCCGATTAACGTATCTTATGGTTCCTTTCGGGTATAAACATCCCCGGAAATTTTAAGCAGTTCTTGTCCAAAACTTACGTCTTGTTTAAAAAGAATCTGCAACTGAAATGCACATAGGTCAGATCCCCGAAAAATCCACGTACGCAGAGATTTGTGATGCCGTTTCATGGTGAATTTGGCACGGGGCTCGCCCTGCTTCGCTAGCCAGCTATATAAGCATTGGCAGTGCGATCGTCGTAACACAAACTCAATGGGAAAATTTGTCTCGAGACCGAGTATTTTCACACACTAAATCACAAAGGCGAAGGCGCGAATTGTGATTGGCTGGCTAGAATCAACGCAATTGAACCAATCACGATGCAGGGACCAATTTAAATTTTGAAATGGGTCGTATGCATATGATGTCACCAAGCAAAACATGATGCCTTGTTTGGCGGAAAAAACGGACACGCACGGAAGTCTACTGCATGCGTGTGCCAAGAATTTTGCTTCACGAGACCACGTGCATCACGGTTTTTGTTTGCAATGACGTTGCATGACAACATTGCACAAGTTCTACTGTAAATAACATTACATTGTTTTGAATGCTAAGCTGAAATTTGGATATTCGCTACGTTGCGTTACAGCATACTTCACTACGCCGATGGCAGAAAACGACAAGGATTCAGCACTGCCGTTGTCATCATCTACTCCATCAGTGCCGAGTCTAGACCACAAATCTTTTCGGGCAGAAGTCACAGACACTCTCGGCATGGTTTCTCACGTATCTGCTGTTGTCTTGACGGGATATGTCGTCTATTTAGCATGGCCCTTTCCAAGTGGGTATTTATTAACTGTGTTAACAACACTAACACTAACAGTGTAGTAACAACTAACAGAAGTAACGTTAGGCCTAACAATAACATTGACGTTAGGCCATAATGGCAAAAGGGCACTGAGTAAACAGAGGCCTCCTCTGAGGGGAGGGGGGTTCTACCAATAATATGCTTGAAAGATTTGCTATTGTTATTAACCTGGTTTTCCATAATATTATTAAAAACAGTCTTCAAATCGAGTTGGTTTAATCCTCTGTCTAGCTGACTGTGCAATTAGGAATTTGTTGGGATGGATAGCTGGGGAGTAGTTACTAGGCCTAGTTATTTCAAACAAAAGACACAGTTTATCCATTTTCCTGTGGTTTTGAAGTGTTGGAAGCTCCACTCTTTCAAGTACTAGCATGGTTATAGGCTATGAAAGTTTCGCACACTCCAGCACTATTTTGTAAACATCATAGTCAACTTAACCTTTGGGTCAAAAAACTTTTGACCAGGCCAAACTAGCATTTGTTCACTTTATTTTGATATGAAACATGTATGCTTCAGTTAGATGGAAATTTAGGAAGTAATGGTTGATTGAAGTTGGCTCTATTGTCACAACTTCATGTTGTTTTATGTCCCTAAGTTTCGCACACCCCAAATTTTAGTTAAGGCGTCCTTTGTGGGAGTAAAACCAGATACTACATTTGTCAGACATTGCCAAAAATTGTGTTTTTGTAGTTTCTCAGTCTTTAAATGAGCTAAGGCTGATGAAAACTGGGTTTTTGTCAATGAAGTTGGCGACTGTTTTCCATGCATTTAAAACTGAAGGCCAGGTGAAATTTTTCTCCATTTACGCCCCAAAATAGCACCAAGTAACAGTAAAAACAGTTTTAAACATCCTTTATGCCCAAGAAATAATTTATCAACATTGGTATTATTATAAAATGTCCTAAGGATGGAATAAATGATTGGAATGTAGAGCATGTCGATTGCACCCGCTAACACTACCTCAAATTTTAAGACAAATGTTTTTGACCCCTTGCCATCATAGGGAAAAAAAGACTTAACATCACTCTGCTTTGCAAAACTGATACATGTTATCATGCACAACATGTTAATGAATAGACTGTCAAAGTTTCAAGTGGCGGTAACATCGTTTGACCAAGAAAACAACAGATTTGTGACACTGCTTCCACAGCTTTTCAAAAAAATATCGTACTAGAAAATGAGGTAATATATTTCAAAATCCTGAACAACCTTAAAGCAAAATTTAACTCAAAATGGATTTATTTTGATGAAAAATACCACGCTGTTTATATTTAACCATCAAATGGCTAGGTTTTTGTGTTGCTACTGCGACATAGTGAAATTTGAATGGTATACTATTTCTGGGGTGCACGATATTTAAAGTCATTGACTATACTCTTCGAGGCGGTCAATGTCTCCTTGTTGATAAGGGTCCCATATAGCAGCTGCTTACTCTAGATTGCTGCGAATCATAGAAGTGTAACAAAGTATCTTGCAATCAATGTTTAAGGTTTTTTTAGGAGCCCCAGCATAGACAGGCTGTTGGATTTCAAAAATCATGGGAACCCATTTGCGGGTTCCGTCATTTTTCACCATGGTAACCCATGGTAACCCACTTTTCAGGTTCTGTTGAAAAATCATGGGGACCCATTCTGTGCATATTGAAAGTGAAGCTGGTCTTTTACAGGTGTTTAAGGGTTGGGTGTTCGTTTGGAAATTTTCCAAATACCTAAGTCTGTGAATCAAAACTTTTGTATTAAAATGAAGCTGCAGTTACTGAACACCTGCAATTACATTTATATAAAATTTAAGAAGTACACGTAGTGATGCTGATCAAGAACAGGTTTGCAATTTTTCTATGAACCACCTCCTAACCTTGTTAACCTTCATAATTGTCACACTATAAAATTTAATAAACCAAAGCACTGTTTTGTGTATCGAAAGAAATTTAGTTTTGCAGTGTTCCTCATTGTGTAGTTTATTTTTCAAGAAAAATAACATAGCAGGCCTCTTGTGCTGACAGACACTTCTCAATCACCCTCGATCACTCCCCTGCATTGGATTAACTGAATAAATCGGACTGTTCATCATTGCCAACCAGTGAGATGATACATGCCTTCCACTTAAACTCAGTTGAAGCACTGGATATGCATGCACGTAGATATCATCATTACATCTAAACCCCCACTCCCCCCCCCCAAAAAAAAAACGGAACTCAGGCGATTCTCATCGGATTTCTGCAAAAAGTTATCCAGCTAAAAAAAAATGTAACTTTTGAGCTAGCCAGCCTAGGCCCATAGGAATTAGGATGGACCTTAATTATTCTCCAAAAGACCAAAACCATGTCAAAGGAATACTTGTTAAAGAGATACAAAAACATTTAACCATCTATAATGATGGCAATTCACCCCTTAAATTATCCTTCAAAGTTACGATCCAAAAAGGAGAAGCAACTTACTGAAAATCGGCAAAATTTTCTCGGTATAGGCTGCAATTTGCATATGGAATAGTGTGTTAGGATAAGTCACTCATACACAAAAGACTCCCACATGAAAATTTCCAGAATTTGACTATGCTTGAAATGAAATTTTGTCGAATTTTAAATAGTTAAAAACTGAAATTTGAGATATTTCATGGGAATATCAGTGGCTATGACCTTTAATACTTATCTCTTTAAACTAATCCTTGGCTAGGCCTACATACACTTGTGTAGGTACCGTAAGCATCTGAAAATGACCACTTTTTGAGAGTTTTAATCTGACCAGACTCAGATTTTTTAATCTTTTGGATGTTGATTCCATGGTTTTTGTAAAATTGGCTGTGGGACCCTAATCGTATACGTACGTATAACTGGTATAACGTAAAGACTAGGCATGATGCTGCTGCCTGCCAATGCCCCGTAAAAGTGAATGTGTTTGCATTGCTAGCTAGCTAGCTAAGCTCACGGCCGCGGCTGCGTGAATAGGGGAATTTCCAGTATCACCGCAGTACCAACCAAAGAGCATACTTCAAACTGCCAAAATACAACACTTCTTCGCAATGAAGAGCTCCTAAAGTTGCATTCGATCCCATTCACCAATCTTCCTTGTTTTAGGTAACAGTTTGTTCCCCTAACGCTAGACAATATGCCAGCCAAATGAAGATAAAATTTCTGGATAAAACGGAAAATGCCAGTCCCTTGATTATTAAGAAAGAAAGACAGCACATTTTGAGGTATGTGATCTGATTATCCCCCAGTCACTCACCAGTACCGCGGTATCGGCTTTTGTTATGCTAGCGTAGCAGTACATACCAAAATGACTACAGATAAATCCGCAATGACATTTTGTGTTGCAAAACATTTTTTGTCACAGGTTTTAGGTTACGTAAAGGTATGCTGTTCACACTGTGCTAGAACAGATGTACATAGATATGAATGGGGATTGACACTAGTAACGAGTTTGTTTGCTACGTACAGTTGCGCTGGTCTACACTGCAGGTAAGATAGTCCAGTTTAGGCCTTGCATAGTGCTTCGTGCCACACAACAAAAAACTTTATCAGGATTGACATAGGCCTCCATCTTCATTTGTGAAAAATCTTAGTAGTGTAAAAACTCATAAAAGTTGAAAAGATACACACATGTCAGGTAATTTCCCAACTCAGACATTTCAAGATGAAATGTTTGGAGCTGGGATTTTTTTGTGGTAACCGATTTTTCGGTTCCGTGATTTCATTGTCACGGGAGCGACACACGACCGGGAACGATCGTTCCCGTGAAATCCGACAGCCTGATAGAGCTTGCTTTGGAAGTAATTTTATTTATGTGAGTGGTCCATTTAAGATCCTCAGAAATAATGACCCCTAAATAAGGGGTGCTTTTAACTTGTTGGAAAATATTATTTCTTATAGAGTAGAACGCAATGTTGGCTGATACTTGCAGTAACTAGGCAAGCAAGGGCAAATGAAATAGACTTAATAGGCAAAGTAGGCTAGAGCAGTATAAATTACTTTAATTTCCACTTTTGTTACTTTTAGCCCCTCAAAAATGGTGTTTCCTGCTCCCTTTGAGCAGAAAACATCTTTTTTTTTGGGGGGGGGAGTGTGGAAAGTAATGGAATGGAATGTGATATCAGTGGTACTTGTGTCAAATAATATCTATCATCAACTTTTCCTTTAAGTTTCAAGCATCATCAATGTCATTTACTATTCAGTTGGACACTTGTTAAACTTACTGCCATGCTGCATGACATCTTTCCAAGCAACATTATGGCTGTAGAGTTAACACTTTTCCGCGCACCTAGATGACCTAACCACTATCCTAACAAGACCCTATGACACAATTAACCTAATTACATCAATTTCTTTCAAATACATGCCCCCGCACCAGCACAATTTGTTTGCTCTCATGACATTCCAAAGCCCTACCAATGATAAAAATCTTGCCCGCATCACTCTTTAATCCTAATTTGTTATCCCTGAGTGGTTTTTATCACTTGAATCCATCTAATGGCTGACATTTGACCTTGAAAACGAACGTCGAATAAACGTTCACTGTGTGCTCTCCGTGGGCATCCTTCGTACACACTACACACTGGAGAACTACAACAACAGTGATCTTGACAATAACAACAGTCTTACTGGGAATAGATGGCGCTTTATCACTGTAGGGCACCAATTTTGTGATTAGATTTTTGTAAGGAAATTTAAAAGGAACATTTTGGTTTTTGAATGGGGAAAGTCAGTTGAAGGGTTAGAGATTTATGAATTTTTGAAAGGAGGACTTGTTTTGGGTTGTTTTCGACAATATTTTTCTTATTTTTCCACTTTATGGAGCTATTTCTCCAAAACCCTGCATCCTCTTGAGTTGAAACTGTCTGAGAATATTTTAGATGTATGAAGGTAGTGCCAAAACCAGTAAAGAGATGTTGCCTGCTTGATAGGTACCTAGAACAATTTTTTTCCGAAATTCGTAAATTTTGACATTTTTCTTTTTTTATGTAAACAACAACTTCAACCGTGATTAGTTCAAAATATGTGCATGATAAGCCCCCCCCCACCCAAAAGTAGTACATAATAAAGAGCATCTTTTGATCTATAATTTGGTGGTTGATGTTGAATAAAGGCTGAAGAGTGTATAGTGACAAAGTTATTGATTTTAGAAAAATGTCTAAATTCTTGGGAAATATATACACCCAGACGCGCGGAAAAGGGTTAAGTATTAATAGTAATTCATTCTTACGTACAGGCTACAGGTATACCACTATACAGTAGTCAGTGCTGTGAACAATTTTTGTTAAATTCAGCATAAGCCGGCTCTAAGTTAGAATTTGGGGGCCAGACCTCCGCCATACGGCGTATGCCATACGTGGATATACGCATAGTTTAGTGGTATCTCTGTAAGTACCAGTACGGTTCAGTACCACTGACAATAAGGTACCAAAGTATCGTGGAGACAGGTACTCAACTGTAAGGTGAAAATCTTTTCTCTAAATTGTAAGATTTGAATGGAATAATACTAAAATGTAACAAATAAACTGTTTGATAAATGCCTTGTTTCTTCAAACATTCTAATGTAAACAGGGAATATTCACTTCAATTGCACCATTTCAGTGACGAATTCCCCCTAAGAATTTCCGAAATTGCCGTTCGGCTTAACATTAATTTTGCAAAACTGGTACCTTCCACACTAACAAGGAACTTCCGCTCTTTTGACATTCTATGCAATCCCACAACAATCATGGAACAGGTTCATCAGCAAATGCTTTCAGATTGTGTATTTAGAATAGTTACCATGCATTGGTTGGTTGAATTCACTTGGCATACAGTAATGTGTACACAACATTGTATGAGTGAGAAATTCGTTTAAGCAAAGAATCATAGCATTGCAAGCTCTGACGTAAATGTTACCTTGACAATTTCTGATTCTAACACAGCGATGTAATGGGACTTCCTCATGACATGAACTGTATGTGGGAGAAAAACTTTCGTACAAACGCAATGATATTCTTTCCGAAATTTAAACAGTGAAGCAACGAGACTTAACACACAGTAAATCCCGCTTAAAACATCTACACATGGTCACATGGAATCAACTCATTTGCTTTGGTGTTTTGATAGCTACTGAAGTAGTGTTATTGTACAACAGATTGCTGCGGGATGCATTCCGTTAATTCAAGCATGAAACACTTTGAGAAGAGTTTTGAAAGTGATAACTCTTATCGAAGAAAGCTTGATAAATCAATGTTTTATGGAAATAATTTGGTTAAGTTCTACTTAGTAATTTTTTGTTATAATTTAGGAGGGAGATTTCATTATTTTTAGAAATTATTTTTGCAAATTACACTACAACTCTGACTGCTTTTGTCATCTTGTGGGACTCTCCTGTGTGGAATTGCAGTGTGGCACTGATTTAGTTTTTGTCCTGTATTTATTGGACACTAATTTGCAGAGAGTTAACCTTTTTTGTTTACCGATATGTTGTGTGTGGGGTGACTAAATGTCAAAAAAAAATAGTGAAACACGAGGCAGGGATTATCATGAGACCACTTATGTCAATGCATGGTGTTTTTATGGATGTTTGCATGTGTTAAAAATTCTACTTTACTCTTCTGGTACCAGTACTAAGGTATTACCGGTACCATTTGTGGTGGCACCGATGTTACCAATTATCAGCAGTACCCTGAAACCTTAACGACTGAGAAAGTGGGGAGGGGGGTTAAAGCTCTACCCTCCTGGTTCCTGTGTAGCAAAGATTACCAGAAATCTGCAGCAGCCATCTTGGGAAAAAGGAAAATGGAAAGTCCCTTATCCTCCTCTCTTTGCAAAGACGAGATGTAAAATGTATTTTTTGTTCTTGACCTCAACTAAAATCCTTACCTTTACTGCTTGATAGCAGGGGAATGGGCTGTTCCATCATCATTCTGAGTATGTTGTAGGACTTGGGCATAAATGCAATGTTGTTGCAATGGTTGGACAAAAACTCTTGATTCACTACCATAGGCTCAGTTCATGACAAGTCCTCTCCAATTCTTACCAGAACACTCCCTAAATTATTTTGATTAAAGAATATTCTGTAAAGGGTCCAAAGTTTGGAGTAAATAAGCAACTTCAGTACACAAAATTAAGTAAAATGACGACTGCAGGCCTTGATTTTATTCCCCAGGTGTGCTACAAGTCACACTCCTCAGAAAATTAAGCAGTGTGATAGGTTTGCTGGTTTACAGTATTATACTTAAATTTGCATGCACCCAAATCCTCTCTTATGTGTGCAAAAAATCACACTCTTCACAGTGATTTGAGGTGAGTGATGGTGTGCAATCTCACTGGTATTTCTCAAAATTCAAGGCCTGGTACTGTATCATGAGGAATGCAGTCACCCCAATTTGAACCATTCCCTTACCTTGAGCAGGGAGCTGGAAGAGATGGAGATTGCTTACCCAAGTCTATCAGACAGTGCATACTTGAAAGTATATTAATCCTTTTCAGGGACAAAATTTGTTTGACATGTCACTTTGTTTCTGTTTTTTGACGTTTGTTGACTCTCTTTCTTAATAAAGATCTAGTTCTTTCAAAGCCTGGTAATCCAGTAACAATGGCCATTGTCAAGATACTGCTTTGATCTTTATGTGCATACCCGACATATGTGAAACGTTTTCCACCACCTTGATCGAAACGACTGTTCCACCACTTTTAGGTTGCACAATTTCATTTTTATTCTAATTTATTCATGAAGCAAAGAAGCGTGAATTCAACATGAGTCTAAATATCCTTGTTAGTATTACAATCAATTCTGGTTTGTTCCTGAAATAGCGGCAAAGGTATCTTCGCTTAAGAAGTAATATATAGAAACACATTGTGCCCTTTTAGAACATTACACCTGGCAACACCATGTTGAAATATTTTTGATCTTTTTGACGGCTGGCAATGTGTTGCGTAAGAGAGTAGTAATCCTCTGATCTCTCTCAGCTGTAGCAGACGACCAGAATCATTGTCCCTACTGTCTATTCCCTTTTACTTCAGAAGAATTTCCGCAATGAGTTAATACGAGGCTTATAAGTGACCGCTAAGTACCTAGTACAAAAGAAGAGCAGAGCGAGCAATCTCCATCTCTTCCAGCTCCCTGCCTTGAGTACTGTAGGCATTGTGTAGTTAGATAAGATTTAGCAACACACCAACATTATTGTGTTATATAGTGTCATACAGTTCAAATACTGTTTAAGTCCTCCACTTTAATCCCCTCTTACGACAGGTAGGGCATACCGTGGACATATTCTACAACCCACAGCCCACAGGGGGAAAGACCAGAAATGTCATGAAAGATACTAGTAGGAAGGAAATTAAGAAGAAATCTGTGGAATCCAGTTCTTGTTTCAAAATAAGTTTGGGGTCACAGCATTTACCATTTCATGGTTTTTTTTTTATTTTTTTATTTTTATTTTTGAAGTTTGTTTATATTTTTGTTAATTGTGCCAAACAGTATGTTGACCTATTTAGTACTGTTTAGGCACAATTGAGTCTCAGCATCAACATAAGATTTCAAAGCTGAATATTTCCAAACAATTTATGACCTCTGAGCCCTTCAAATGTAGCATCCTTTTGATATGTGTAAATTTTGTACACTATAGCCTAAATGAAATAGATCCATGCTGTGCTGTAGTTCACAGGTTTCTGACCCTTCAATATTTTGTTACAGAAATATTTGTTTAAACTTATAACATTATATACATGGTGGTTCTTTGCATTTTATGATTGGTTTTAACTACCATTACATTTTCTTCCTGCAGATCTCTTTTCATGGCATCCTGTCTTGATGACCTTAGCTGTAAGTTGTTTCTGCTTTGTGAATCTATTACTTGAATCACATTTCAGCATACATGAGTGAATGATATGATTGGCATGATCTGTGCCCTAGGACTTAATATAGATGTTACTTAGTGATCAGAAAGGATGTCAAAGGTACTGTACCTTGAATAATTTTTATGGGGTATGTGTTAATTATGCCACGTTAACATTCCCTACATTTTGTGAATTTACCTTAAAACTCTATGCAGGAAATAACCAATTTTAAGCCTAGTTTCACCCCTGCCTTCACTTTTTAGGCTGAGTAATGAACAGTAAACATAGATCAACACAGTACAATATTGCAGTATTCCCTGCCCTTATATAATATTTGAGGAAATCTGTAATCGCATTTCCATTATCAACATGGAGAGTGGTTTCAAATATGCAGATATCACAAAATATATTTCGGTTGATGCTTTGCTTCTTCAAAATGATGTTTTTTTTTTGTTGACCAGCTTTCTCACTTTTCTTTTGTAGTTTGCATTCCTGATGACAGAAGCCATACTATTCTTCTCTCCAGAAAGTTCATTGGTGCCCAAAGCACAGCGTCCAACGAAAGTGAATTATCATGTAGCGACTATGATTGCAGCTATAGTCTGTGGATTTTCTGGATTTTTCATCATATACATTAATAAAAATAACAACAACAAGGACCATTTCACATCCTGGCATGGTACCTTTGGCCTTATTGTCGTGTGTTACACATGTTTACAAACCACTGGAGGTATAGTCACCAGGTATCCAAAGCTTCTCGCCAGCAAATTGAAACCAGCCAAACTTAAATTGTACCACGCCACGTCTGGATTATTCCTTTTCATTT
This sequence comes from Holothuria scabra, assembly GCA_037179385.1. Lineage (NCBI taxonomy): Eukaryota > Metazoa > Echinodermata > Holothuroidea > Aspidochirotida > Holothuriidae > Holothuria > Holothuria scabra. Next base: position 20,228,424 of record CM074181.1, read on the forward strand.
TGGTTTGTGCGACATTTGTTCTTGCCCTCTTTAGCAACTGGTTTGTGACAAATTCCAGTGAACTGGGGTGGTATGTATGTCTCATGGTCATTGCTCTACTGTCCTTGATGGTAATGAACCAGGTGACTACAGAATATGTCCCCAGGGCCTTTAAAAAACCCTCTCAACAATATTGAAACCTAAGTCCGCCCCGTCAGTGATCACTATTATTGCATTAGATATTTATACACGTAACCTTGAACTGTGTTTGAATGCATGTCACTTAAAAGAGACTAAGAATACACGAATCTGGAGAGCAAGTGATGGTCTGATTTCAGTCAGCCATAACTGGGGTCCATCACCTTTAAATCTTTCGATTTCCATGCTTACCTCTATCATGGATGGTTGTACACTAATTTGTATCTTAAATTCTTCAATTTCACTAAATATGAGAGGTTTGAAGTTCATGTAAACAATAAATAAAGACAGTTTTAGGCTGATGGACCCCACTAATGGCGGCCTACAGTCATTAAAAACAAGCGCTAATCGGATGCGTCTATACAATAGGTCAAAACATCCAAACTACAGCTCTCACAACCAAGCTGCAGCAGCCATGCTTTGTTTGCTGTGTACACATTTCAATAGTACACCAGCCTACTCTTGCAGTTGCAGCATAGCTGAGAAAGCTAGCTGAGGCAGCTGCAGTCTACTGTAGCTGAGGCAACTGCAGCCTAACTGAAGTAGTTTGCAGCACAGCTGAGGAACTGCAGCATAGCTTAGAAAGCTGCAGGCCATCTGCAGGCTAGCTGCCTTAGATTTTGACATGGTGACTCACCTACATCATTTATGGTGTTGGGCTTCTAGAAGACATTATAGAGAGTCAGTTGGTGTAAGGGTTTAAGTAAAACAATAGTTGAGATATATTGCAAAGTGAAAACCACACATACATGTGATCAGTTGTAATATTAGTCATAACTTTTGTGATAGGGACATCTTAAAGTACAGCTTAGGCAGTCTGTATCATCTCTGATAAAGATACACTACAGCACTATACAGATGGAGAATCTTTGACAAAAAATCAAGCAACAGCCTGGCTTCACTAATGAATTGTACAGTAGTATAACCAAATCCATAACAGAAGGCTGACATACTTTGTATATGTGGATATTGGAACTCAGTACATGCTGCTGTAGCATTGTCAAGGATGTTCACTAGACATGTTTTGTATTTGAGGTGTTAATAGTAGTGAAGGTGGTTTCAAATTTTTGGCTTAGGTGAAATAATTAGCTTTTTCAATCAAATGACAGTATGTTTGTAAAGAATTGCCAGATTCATGAACGTTGAAGTGCTAACTACTTTAATTTGAAATAATTATGTTCAGTAACTTTACAAAGATACTTCCACTGATAGTAAGATTAAGTTGGTTAAATATAATGCTGTAACTAAGTTCTTGTTCCCTTAAACCAATGAAATTTGGTATCAGCCTGCCAGATTTACATAGGTCAGAAGATGATAGTATGTTGGTGTAGTGTCTCAATTTCAAATTAATGGGTCACCACCCAGTAAAAAAAAGAAATAATTGGTCCGAGTCATGTGAGAGTTTGTGAGTGACAGAGAGATCATTACAGCTGCTGTGCACATGTATTCTGCATGTGGGTTAATTGAAATCTTGCTTGATGTACATTGGTTTTTGTTGAGTCGCTGAAGAATTTCAAATCATGTGATTACTGTCACTCTAAAACACAGATGTAGCATAATGGAGCATTAGCATTTCATTTTATATTTTATGTATATGCAGAAGTCCCCAGTTAAAATAGTTTTGTGAAATGCATGTACAATAGTAGCCTTACACTCACAGTGGATTAATGTGTACAATAGTTTAAGCTTTAAAGGAATAAAAGCCAATTGGTTAATATTTTATTATTTATTGACGCTTTTGTTCGGCAGATGTAACATGTTGTTAAATTAAGTTTTATTTTAAGCAAGCTGTGTGTCGAAAAGGGTAAAACCATAGTCTTTGTCAATGAGAGCATTGGCTTCCGTTTAGTATGCTTGAGACAGGACTTTGATCATGTCAAATATTTGTTGTGATGCAAGGACAGCTAAAGTGACAGTCATCCAGGTTTCCGCTATGAGTATTTTATGTGTACTACAGAGCTAATAAATTTGGACTTAAAGTTTCAGCAGGCTACATTGCTTTCCGTTCCTTGGGCAGTGCTTTTGGATGTTGCTTTGTTGTAGTGCCCATATTTCTAATATATTTGTAAGTAGCATACACTTCATAGTCCTTGGTAAGAAATTTCTTATTCAAAGCAACTTATGTTTCTATCATAAAAATGATATATAGTTCTACTATCCAGTATTGTTTTGATATCAAAGAAACAGTAATTTATTGTTGCACAATCTTGTGTGTGTATTTACAACATGGTTGTCCAACCTTTGGCAGCAGTGGCTACCTGTAATGGTTATGGTGGACAAAGGGCAGGATGCAGGTTGGACCACCCAGATCTACCAAGGATCAAATACAAACATCAGTTCATCTAGATCAGCATGTTTTGAAAATTGTGTATTTGCTGTATTAATTTAAATTAATATGATTTGTGCTCTGAAATATTGTAAGGTATATTATGTAAAAAGAGGCCTTGCAAAAAAGCATGCTTTGCCAAGTCTTTCGCATTGGGTCATATTATACTCAAGCATGTTTTAATGTGGGAAGTTAATGAAGTGGTGATCTCGCAAGCTTGATTCTTATTCCCTTTAGTTTATGTGCTCATTGAATTTCAGGACCCTTCTGAGTGGGGTCGGTGAAACAAGAGCAAGTTAGGATAGGGGGGACACATCTCCTGCCCTTTCCCTTCTTGGATAAGGCCCTGATTATTACTCATACATGCAGTTGTACTAAAGTAAGAAAGTAAATTTTAAGAGCTTAGTATTGCACTGCCTGAGTATAAACAAGCATTCACATGTAATTTTCCTTTTCTTAATATTGGAGGAAAATAATATATTTCTTTTTACAATTAATTGCATATATTTTGTCACAATGCTTTCCTTTTGTTGTCCTAGTTCATATAGACGGTGGGGTGTAATGGGCAGGTCATACTCTTGGCAATGAAGATGTGAAGTAGGTTTTGAATGGTTACAAACTTTAGGAGTTTGATGACCTTTGGACTGGCCTCTCCATCCAATTTGTATTCCCTGCAGTGTCAGCTATCACCAGGCATGTAGCCACGGGTGTGTGTGTGGGAGGGGGAGGGAGGGGTTTGTGTGGGGGGGGGGAAGGGGTGTGTGGGGAGGTTGAAGGCACTTGTGACCAAAGTTAGAAAATCAAAAGAGGTCAAGAAAGCAAAAGAGAGATCTGAAACTTAACCACTACATTTGGAACACAAATATGTAGAAAACACATAGCAATGAACCATGTCATGACTGAGAGATCTGCAGAAGCTAATAAAGTGGAGCTGTTAGTTCCTTAAAAACTTAAAATGCATCAAAGTTGTATCATGGGTTTTAGATGGTTGGGTCATTTCATCACTGCTGGTAGGAAAAAGATTTAAGGTCAGCATTTGTACATTCTGGGAGTAGCACAAAAATGGAGGTAGTGACCTGACATGCACCTACAGAAATCACAGGATCCTTTGCATCACATGCAACTAACAAGTTGGATAGCCCCCCCCCCCACCCTGCAAGGAAGGTGGAGACATAGGGGGGCTGGGGGTTTCAGTCCCCAACTTTTTCTGCTGTAGGCAATTTGGGCTGCCTCACATTGCTATTATAGTGGTGAACACATTGGACCACTTTGGTGACTAGCTCCTGCCCCATCTTCACTACAAAATTCATTCCACTGACTGACCTGGGTACTTATTTCAGCTCATTTGTGCCTCCTTTAGAGGTTTCCGAATCATTTGTTTTTTGTTTTTGCTTGGTTTGCTGATTTGCTCAATTTTAGGGCTCCAGTATGAATTGTGAATGAGCAAGGCCTGTGAATGGTTGCCTGTGTCATGCATGAAGGAAACTGGGCAAACATTTGCCTAATCAGCCATGTCCAAATTTAGGTGTCAAAAGGATTAAAATTCATGACTGATAGGAAGAGGGTGGCTTTCAGAATCTAATTTTACATCTTATGTAAAAGTTAAGATATAAATACTGGGAGATGTAATTAAGAAGCTTCAAAATGTGAGAAATAGAGAAAAAACATCAAATGCAGTCAAGATATTTCCTCATCATCTATTATTGCATTGATAAATGAATTTTATTATATAAAGACATCACTAGACAAGTGTAATTCTTTAGCAGTCTATTACATTCATTTCTTTGGTTTGCATATCTCTTAAAATGTAAGTAAAATACACAGCTTATTCAAGTCCATAGCCATATGCACCTTGAGTTAAGAATATAATATTCAAGTCACTCAGAATTTTGGCTGTCTATCTAAAATAGTCCGGACAATACCATTGCAGAAAATTGTAAACGTGTGGAAGACTCCAAATTCATACCGGAATGTCCTAGAGAGTCAATATGTACTAGAAAGCCTTTTAAGGGCATACACTACAAACATTTTTCAGGTTGCTAAATGTATTAAATATATATTATGTTGTGGAAAATTTTCAAGTTGGTGCTGCGCCTAGCCCTTCTCTTTGGTTCCCAGCCAATTACATGATGGTTGATAATATGATTATATTAAAGCTTCTTTTCATGCTGTGGTCAAATTTTCAAATAGCTACTGGCAGATTAGAGCTCTGCATGACAATGTGAAGTAGGTCTTTGCTCTCTTGCAGCAGCAGTGCTATAATGGGGAGATGACGGTTAAAAATCTGCACCATGCAAATACCTTTAAGTTAAGGAATTTCAAACTTGAACACCTCCCAGACTACTATCCTCTTCGCATAACACAAAAGATATTGCCATGTGTAAACAGGTTTCTACACCCTGGATAGTTTTGGTCATCAAAACAAATTCCCCCCAAAATCCTAGGAAGAATATTGTGGTAGCAAACCTCTGAAAACAATTTAACAGTCATAAACAAATTTGATAACTTATTAAACAAAACATGCACACATCCTAAAAATTGTGAGGGTCATCATTTCACAGCTGTGCCCCTCAACTAGATAAAAGGTCATGCATGGGTTCTTATGTCATGAATGGCTCTTTACAATGAGACAGATTTTTGTCACTGGATTGTACAATTTTACAAGGTGTGACTCATCAGTTTACCTCATAAATGAAATGTACGTCGGAAGAGGAATAAAATGAAATTTGTAAGATTTAGCTATCATTTCAAAATAAGTTTGTGACATTGTTTATGACCAGTATTGTGAGACATTTTCTTTGTTCACGGTGTTAATGGGGAAGTAAAAGCAAAAATTCAAAGTTCATATGTAAAAGAGAGACCAAAGGATTTACACATTGCGGTGAAATTTCCATTCAAATCGTACATATATTTCTCGAGATATAACTAATGAAGCTACTAGATTTTTGTTCCACAGTGAGCTTCAGGGCAGCAGAGGTTATATCACTTCCTCACATTGACAAGGAATGCTTTGTTTTATCAGACTGTTGTGTTCACCTTGAAATTGATAGGAATACGACCTCCCTGTGAGGAATGCAAAGTTTGTGAAGTTCTCATGCCACTTATGAAATCACATTTTGAAAATATGGGATTGTTGAGGAGAAAATAGACTGCAAAGCTTAAAGAAAAACAAAATACTGTCCATTAATGTGGGGATATGATGTCATATGTGCTTGCTACAAGCTCCTTTTTGTTGAAAATGTGACAACTTTACTTGCACATATCTTGAGAACCACACATCAGATTTCAATGAAAATTTCACCGAAATTCTCAGAACAAGTACTTCTCCAATATATCAAAACTTTATATGACCTTAAACCCTTAAGTTTCCAAAAATTTTATTTCTTTTTATTTTCCATTTGTTGAGGAACCAGAAAGCCAAAAGGCTTAGTGATTCCTTGCTGCTGAAATGTAAGGCCTTTTTTCACATTGACATTGCTTTGCAATGTTTTTCAATTAACAGGGCTCCATAATGTGCCCACAAAGTACACATGCAAGGCATCGAATCTTCCTACATTGAGATCCCCGTTGCCCGTCGTGAACCCAAATGACATTTGACCTCCACCAAAAACTTCTGGGACCATGTATTCACTATGTGCCATCTACATGACAAGTTACAGGACCCTACAAGTGACCTTTCTTGAAAGACTGTGAAGGAAAGCTTGTCAGGCTTTGAACATGCTGACTCCAAATGAACTTTGACCTGTGGGAAAATCAATAGGGATCATCTGCTAAATATGACCAATCCACACAATAAATGTGAGATTAGTCACAATTACCCTTCTTGAGATACTGTGTTTACAAGCAATTTCTAAGGAATTTACCTTTTGACCTCTCGTGACCCCAAATGACCTTTGACCTCCACGAAAATCGATACGGGTCATCTACTCAATATGACCAACCCACACACCAAATATGAGCATAGTCACATGTACCGTTCTCGAGTTATCGTGTTTACGAAGTTTTCACCTTTTGACCTCTCATGACCCCAAATGACCTTTGACCTCCACGAAAATCAATACGGATCATCTACTCAATATGACGAACCCACACACCAAATATGAGCATAGTCACATGTACCATTCTCGAGTTATCGTGTTTACGAAGTTTTCACCTTTTGACCTCTGGTGACCCCAAATGACCTTTGATCTCCACCAAAAACAATAGAGATCATCTACTCAATATGGCCAATGCACACACCAAATATGAGATTAGTCACACTTACCCTTCTCTTCAGATACCGTGTTTACAAGCAATTTCTAAGGAATTTACCTATTGACCTCTCGTGACCCCAAATGACCTTTGACCTCCACGAAAATCGATACGGATCATCTACTCAATATGACCAACCCACACACCAAATATGAGCATAGTCACATGTACCGTTCTCGAGTTATCGTGTTTACAAAGTTTTCACCTTTTGACCTCTGGTGACCCCAAATGACCTTTGATCTCCACCAAAAACAATAGGGATCATCTACTCAATATGGCCAATGCACACACTAAATATGAGATTAGTCACACTTACCCTTCTTCAGATACCGTGTTTACAAGCAATTTCTAAGGAATTTACCTATTGACCTCTCGTGACCCCAAATGACCTTTGACATCCACGAAAATCGATACGGATCATCTACTCAATATGACCAACCCACACACCAAATATGAGCATAGTCACATGTACCGTTCTCGAGTTATCGTGTTTACTTTTCACCTTTTGACCTCTGGTGACCCCAAATGACCTTTGATCTCCACCAAAAACAATAGGGATCATCTACTCTATATGGCCAATGCACACACTAAATATGAGATTAGTCACACTTACCCTTCTTCAGATACCGTGTTTACAAGCAATTTCTAAGGAATTTACCTATTGACCTCTGGTGACCCCAAATGACCTTTGACATCCACGAAAATCGATACGGATCATCTACTCAATATGACCAACCCACACACCAAATATGAGCATAGTCACATGTACCGTTCTCGAGTTATCATGTTTACGAAGTTTTCACCTTTTGACCTCTGGTGACCCCAAATGACCTTTGATCTCCACCAAAAACAATAGGGATCATCTACTCTATATGGCCAATGCACACACTAAATATGAGATTAGTCACACTTACCCTTCTTCAGATACCGTGTTTACAAGCAATTTCTAAGGAATTTACCTATTGACCTCTGGTGACCCCAAATGACCTTTGACCTCCACGAAAATCGATACGGATCATCTACTCAATATGACCAACCCACACACCAAATATGAGCATAGTCACATGTACCGTTCTCGAGTTATCGTGTTTACGAAGTTTTCACCTTTTGACCTCTGGTGACCCCAAATGACCTTTGATCTCCACCAAAAACAATAGGGATCATCTACTCTATATGGCCAATGCACACACTAAATATGAGATGAGTCACACTTACCCTTCTCCAGATACCGTGTTTACAAGCAATTTCTAAGGAATTTACCTATTGACCTCTCGTGACCCCAAATGACCTTTGACCTCCACGAAAATCGATACGGATCATCTACTCAATATGACCAACCCACACACCCAAGTATGAGCATAGTCACATGTACCGTTCTCGAGTTATCGTGTTTACGAAGTTTTGACCTTTTGACCTCTGGTGACCCCAAATGACCTTTGATCTCCACCAAAAACAATAGGGATCATCTACTCAATATGGCGAATGCACACACTAAATATGAGATTAGTCACACTTACCCTTCTTCAGATACCGTGTTTACAAGCAATTTCTAAGGAATTTACCTATTGACCTCTCGTGACCCCAAATGACCTTTGACATCCACGAAAATCGATATGGATCATCTACTTAATATGACCAACCCACACACCAAATATGAGCATAGTCACATGTACCGTTCTCGAGTTATCGTGTTTACGAAGTTTTCACCTTTTGACCTCTGGTGACCCCAAATGACCTTTGATCTCCACCAAAAACAATAGGGATCATCTACTCAATATGGCCAATGCACACACTAAATATGACATTAGTCACACTTACCCTTCTTCAGATACCGTGTTTACAAGCAATTTCTAAGGAATTTACCTATTGACCTCTGGTGACCCCAAATGACTTTTGACCTCCACGAAAATCGATAGGGATCATCTACTCAATATGACCAATGCACACACCAAATATGAGCATAGTCACATGTACCGTTCTCGAGATATCGTGTTTACAAAGTTTTGACCTTTTGACCTCTGGTGACCCCAAATGACCTTTGATCTCCACCAAAAACAATAGGGATCATCTACTCAATATGACCAACCTACACACCAAATACGAGGTTAGTCACACTTACCCTTCTTGAGATATTGTGTTTACAAGCCAAAGCGTCACATACACACACACACACACGCACCCACACACACACACATACACACGACATCACCATCGCATAGATTCCTTGCCTGCCTTCGGCAAGGAATCAAAAATCTTTGTAAAGCAAAGAATATGAAAATAAAAGATGATGCTTGATCACTTGAATTTGTAGGTTTTTGAACAAATCTGATAGGAAGGTATAATATCAAATATTCAAAGAAAGAACATAAATACTGTATGAAAAAAATAAAACCTATTTGATCATGTTAATTGTCCTCTTGGGGTGTAACCTTGTGTCCCTTGTACAATTAGAAAAGATTTAGATCATCACATAAATTAAAATGTCAAGTAAAGGAATATAAAATATTTAAACTACTCATAAATTCAAAACATTAAATTTATGTTCCAATAATATAGGTGTGTAACAACAGGCATACTTGCAATTTGATAAGATGCACCTCAAGATTGCTTTGCTCTGCCAGAATGACCTACAAACAAGGCAAGTAAGTTGTAATGTGGGATTTCCTTTACATGAATTCTAAATGATGTCTGAATTAATATCTGAATTGCAATTGACTTGATATTTTAGAAGGAAGATCATCAGTGTAATAGACCTTTGACCTAGTAAACTTTAAACCAAGGAAACTATACCTAATGAAGAAATTCCATGGGGATAGAAAGCATTTATTTTGAAATTTAAAACTATTGAAATTGTATTCACAATAACGTGAAAACCAAGGACATCATGTTTCATGGAATTGCAATGAAATAATGAATTAAAATGACTAAATAACTCAAAAGCTAAAAACTGAATACCTGCACTTGAAAAGGGAAATGTCAAGCTTTTTCAAAGCCCGCAATTTAAAATAAAAACTTACAGAAGTTGAATTATAAAATTCACTTTGAAAACTTGCGATCAATATCATAAAATTAATACAACATTAGGCTGTCCACGGAAGCTTCATTTGCTTCAGCTGCCATTACACTCCAATAAACTTCAACAGGTTTATCACTTGATACCACGGCAAGCTGTGTCAAAGTATTGTTAGTGGCAGCCAGAATGCTGAGTGATTTGTAAACAAAGATCAGCTGCTCAGCAGAAGAGATAAGTTGCATACACCTGCTATAGAAAAAGTCAGGTGGTTCACAACAAATTTTTAAAGGATATGTAAATGTCATGTATGCCTCATGTTCACTAAAATGCACACAACCTTTTACCTGCCAATTGATATAACAGGAACCACACATTGAATTTCAATGAGAATTTTCCCCAAAATGCTTACTGTTTCCAAGTTACTAACATGACAAAACTCAATTTGAATTTAAACCCTTCTCTTGCAAGATTTAACAACAGATACATCTTTTTTCTAAAAGGGAACAATAAAAAGATTCTTATTAGTTTCTGGTAAGTACCAGAACAAATGAAGGCACATGCCGTCGAAAACAATGCTAATATTAATTACACTGCTTTGTATCATACCAATAATAAGAAGTGTAAACATCAGAAATTTAAAAGGCAAATATAGCATCTCTAAATTTTTTCACAAAGTTTACTACAATAGCTTTGATTTGTAGCACTCAAAAATACTTTTGCAGAAATATAAACATTGCACTTTATAATCTTCAATATCTTTAAACCAAAAATATTCAAAATCCTAAACACATTTTAAAAGCACTACCTACTTTGAATGTTTCCAATAGTAAATAGATCATTTTCATCTGTTACAAGCTCCTAGGTGGATGTTTTCCTACAATTTGATTCATGATAAAGGCAAGATGAGATGGTGTTATATGCTCAGTAGTGATGTATGATTAACTTGTTGATTTTCTTCTTCTTATTCTCTTATTTCTTCTTAAGTAATCCTTTTCCAATATTTATTTAGATATATATATTTTTTTTGTACCCTTAAGGTACCCGATACAGGGGGTCTGCCTGTACAAGCTTTTAAGCTTTTTTCAGACCTCCCCCACAATTAAGTGTCTAATGTAAATACTGTATCATAAGTATGTATATATTATTGTGGAAATCTTCTCAATACAATACAATACAAGTATTTTTTCAAAGAAGTGTAAATTAAAAAATGTGATGTTTGACCATTTCAAATCATGTGTGTATCATGAAAGATCTGATCCATGGATAAGTTTGTCCAAGGCAAATGTGGTATCCCTGACAATGCAAACAGCTAGATTATTACAAGTTTTATAGAGCAAGACTAGACCTATGTACACATAATATGCAAGATGCAGGCAGACTCTTCCGTTCTACACGTCTCCCCTCCATTCTGGGTCACTCACTGCAGCAGCTTCTTCCTCTGTAAATTTAAAATAATAAAAATCTCAAAAATTACACTATGAAAACAACTTGTTCACTAACTAAACAATAAGTTAAAAGCAAAGGCACAGATCACTTCACAAATATGGAAAGACCTGTTCTAAGACTATTAATACACTTTTTACTTTACTTAAGCAGGGTTTGCATATGTCCTGGAAATCCTTGAAAGTCGGGAAAACTGGAACATGAATTTTCAAGCCTGGAAAGTCAAGGAAAATGAGCCATTTCTTATGAGGCCCTGGAAAAGCATGGAATTTAGGAAGGAGACATACTGGATGGCTCCGATGTTCTTAAAGTTCCCATGCCTTACTTTTGTGAAAAGAGATGGACATATACGACCTTGCTGTTGTTAAGATCCTGGAAATATCATTCAGGGCCCTGGAATGTTATGATAAAGTCATGGAATTTTGCGGTTTAAATGTGTATGGAACACAAACTTACATCCATGACCACTGCATGTAAAATGTACATCCTTTCTGTAGATTGTCGCCACTGACTGGGACAAAAAAGGTGCACCAAGATGGCGTAAAGCTAAAATCGTTTGATTTGATGACAACTCTGTTATATTTTAAACAAAAGTTAAATTTGAATGGGGAAAGAATATCATATTCCTGCAATACCATGCCATATTTCAAATTTATTTCAACCTCCTTGCAAAATCTGGTAATTGACTTGAGCAACTCCAAACTTTCACACAAAATTATAGTACACAGCCATCTTAGTGCCCTTTTTTCTCACACAAACGGTAGGGATCTACCATGCAGTATGCTCTGTCCATGTAAAGGAAGTCCGTGGTATGAACGCTGTCAAATGCTGATGGCTGGGATAAAAGCTTAAAGGGAAAATGCAATCACCTAACATGAATTATTGAATTACACTATTCTATTTCATGATTGGCTCTTGAAAATCATGTGAACATATATTTGCTCCTCAGCTGTTTAACTTGGAGTGACTACTTGTTTTACACTAAATATTCAATATTTAAGTCCTGAAACATTAAGAAAGATACTTTTGAAGAGAAATAAAAAGGAAAAGTGTGAGATTTAGCGACTGCTTCAAAATAAGTAGTTTGGGGTGACTGCTTTTGCCCTTAAAAAGGGCTATTGCTTCGCCCCTATCATACAAGGAATGACATAAATTTCAAAATTATCAGAATTTTGACTGGTCAATGACAATTTTTGCACCATTGTGTACCCACAGAAGGGAGCAGGTATGCAAGTCTGAAGCAAAGCAAACTCAGTATAGATTTGATTTAGTGCCTTTTCAGGGAGGTACATTAGACTGACAAATCACCTTGGCACTGCAAGAGGCCCTACCTGTGAACTGTAAAGGAGAACTGTTCAATCTTGGGTGACATTTACATGTTGCCATTTAAAGTTGGGCAATAATGGGGTGATTGTAGATGAGCAGACTTTTTCAGTACCCTAAAATCAAGAAGGTTCTACAAGGAGGAGTAGAACCTCCTTGCTGAAATAATTTACAAACCTTACAAAAAAGAGCAAAGTAGTTGAACACTTATTCACTTAAACTGCTTGATCTTATCACATTGTAACACTCAGGATTATTGGTTAGTCTTTTGCATCTTCTATTTCAAAGGGGCAATCAGAGTTTGACAGCGACTACTGATCTTTTGTTCTAGCACTTCATTTTTCAATTTTTAAACTGACTTAGCTATTTACCAGAATCAGGGGACATCGAAGAGATCTTTCAAGTCAGAAAAAGCATTCATTTTGTGCTAATTACTGTTGAATGAGGATTTTGTCATTTTGTTTGGGAAACAAAATTCCACACTAATGTACAGGTAAGACTAGACAGCTTCACTCATCCATACATGACCAATCACAACGTAAGACTACCATGACAGATCATTTTTTGTTAGTTTAACCTCTATGTATATTGAAGTGCAGATTTTTTTCCCCTCGATTTATTCAAATAGTTAAAAAAAATTCATCCCAGTACATAGTATTCTGTAAATAAATTACTCATACAGCAACTTTTCCAATGGTTATACAGTTACAGTAATTAAAAAATACAATCATTAAGCAAATAAATATCCATGACCTTGCTCCACTACACAATTCAAGCGTATGTCATGTTTTAGTTCTCAGGAAGCAGTCTCTTACAAAATCTTCCAATAATTGACATCATCATACAGACAGGCTTAGTTAATTAGAAGTTCCTAGTGTTAGTTATCCAAACTGAAAAGACCATTACACATACTGAAAGCCTCCTCCAACTCTACATAGGACACCACATTATTCTTTCTAGTTTTATTTTGTTGAGTATACTTTTCAATTCTCATTGCAAATTTAAATTTGTTGAAAAAAATATCTGTTTTTGGCAGCTTGCCCTGTATCTTGCATTGATAAATGTAAAACTTCATATTTATAATAAGATAATAAAATGAGTGAATAATACCTTTCCCAAATCTGAAAAAAAGATTGTATTTAGAAAAAAAGAATTGCTTCCCAAAGAACTGAAACTCAACATCTAGAATAAACGCTGATGTGAAGTTGATTAAAGTTGTGGCAAATTTGTTAAAACAAGCTCTGCCCCTTGGAATATATCAGCTGTATGTGATTCAGATTTTAACACATAGAACTGCCAGCACTAGTACCTTTTCAAAATCTCAAATTTTACAGAGATCACACTTGTCTTGTTAATTATGTTTGTTAATTCATGTATAAACCATCAATAGAGGCAGTGTTCCCAACATTTCTTGACGCAAACTTTCCTTTCTTTTTTTCCGGATACATTTTTAACATTTCAAGGCTGAATCACATGAAAAAAGCAGTCTTGACCAGGGATTTTCAACTAGCAACCCCAACCTTTGCAACAAACTCTGCTTCAAGACCCACCCCTACAGATTTTTCATAATCACTAGTACACACCAAAATCTGTGTCAAGGACTACAAATGGGCATTATCCCACTGATTACCCACCCCAACTTGACATTAAGGGCTGGACATTGGTAGCCCGATTGTAGACTGGCTGGAAAGAACAGATACTACAGTTGGTCAAGGCCAAAAAAACTGAAAGGTGAAATGACTAACCTGTGAAATCTAATTGAGGTATATTGAGACGAGCCATCTTCTCTGTAAGAGCATTCATTTCGGTCTCCTCTGTGTCAGGTATGTATGGACAACCAGTGTAAGCATTATTGTCCAGACAGTATCTCAGGAATCTATTGTACCAATAAAACAAATTTAATAAATCTAAGTTGACTGATTTCTTACCATGAACTAGGAAGGGGTTTGGATCACAGAAAATTCTTTCACAATTTTTCACTACTTTAATTATTGTTGATGAAAGCAACCAATGACATATTTTGATTTATTTAATTTTTTTGGTGTATGCATATTCAACAGGCAATAAATAAACATGTAGTAAGCATGTGGCCTGCAGATTGACACTTAAGTGGCTTTGAAGTAAAGAATAATTTGACACTGTTGTTCAATTGCAGCATGTATTTGGATTCTCATAAATGCTTTCCTATACTACCATCGTTCTGTCGGAATGTGATGGAAATTTGAATAGGGGTGACATCACATAATGAGTGATCCAAGGATTGATGCTCTGAGTCCTGCCAGGTTTATTACTTTGTGTTCTTAGCCAGAAAACTTTACTTGGACCGCCTCTCTCCAAACATCAGTTAAAAACCAGAATGAAAAATGCATTGAGGTTTCGATGATGCATACAAAACATGTTCTTTTCAAAAAATGCTGCATTTATTGTAACACATGGTGATCCAAAGTGACCTTTGACTCCACCAGTAAGTAACTGGTTTTTCTTTTAACCAAAACACTTCTACATTCAAAAAGTTTCATGCTGTGCCTTAAGATATTCTATCCTATTAACAAAGTTTTCATAGTTTGATCTCTAGTGACCCCAATTGAACTTCAACCTCCACCAAGGATGACAGAAGCCATCTTCCAACCATCACACATCCACATTCTAACTTTGAACTCTCTCTCATTTTCCCACCTTGAAATACAAAGTAGGAAAGGTTTTCAAGGTTTGACCTTGGATAACCCCAGGTGAACTTTGACCTTTACCAAAATTAATAGGGTCCACCCTCCCATCATAATTCATTAACAAACCAAGTTCGAAAAAATCCAAGCTTTCTACCATTAGATATCATGCAAACAAGGTTTTCGGGGTTTGAGCCTCCTGTGACCCTGGATGACCTTTGTTCTCTAACAAAATCAATAGGGTTCTCCCTCACATTATGATGCATCAACAAACCAAGTTTGAGATTAATACAAGTTTCCTACCTTGAGATATCATGCAAACAAGGTTTTTGGAGTTTGACCCCCTGCAACCCCAGATGACCTTTGACCTCTACCAAAATCAATAGGGTTCTTCCTCACATTATGTTGCATCAACATCTTAAGGTTGAAATCAATCCAAGCTTCCTTCCTTGACACAAGGTGTAAACAAGGTTTTCAAGGTTTGGCACCCCTGTAACCCAAAATGACCTTTGACCTGTACCAAAAGCAATATGATTCTTCCTTACATCAAAACACATCAACATACCACCTTTGAGATTAATCCAAGTTTCCTACCTTGAGATATCCTGTAATCAAGATTTTTCCAAGTTTGACCCCCTGTGACCCCAGATGACCTTTGACCCCTACCAAAATCAGTAGAACTTTTTCATACATCAAAACACATCAACATATCAAGATTCAAAATCAATCTAAGCTTCCTTCCTTGAGATATCATGTAAACAAGGTTTTCAGGGTTCGGCACCCCTCTAACCCCAAATGACCTTTGACCTCTACCAAAATCAATACGGTTCTTCTTCCCATCATATTGCATCAGATATCAAGATTCAAAATCAATCCAAGCTTCCTACCTTCAGATATCGCGTAAACAAGATTTTCGGGGTTTGACCCTCTGTGACCCCAAATGACCTTTGACCTCTACCAAAATCTAAAGGGTTCTTGCGTACATCATAATGAATCAACATCTCACGTTTGAATTTAATCCAAGTTTCCTAACTTGAGATATCAAGTAAAAAACATTTTTGGGGTTTGACCCCCTGTGACCCCAAATGACCTTTGACCTCTACCAAAATTAGAAGGATTTATCTACCCATCATACTGCATCAACATATTGAGTTTGAAATCAATCCAAGCTTCCTACCTTAGTTAAGATATTGTGTAAACAAGGTTTTCCAGGTTGGACCCCCTGTGACCCCCAATGACCTTTGAACTTGACCAAAACCCATACCATTCTTCCTCTTGATATAGGGCATCTATGTACCAAGTTTGTAAACTTCCAGACATTTCTACCTTCACATACTGTGTTAATGAGTGAAATGTAAAGTGTTGCAAGTCCTTTGAACATTTCTATATTGAGATAATGTGTTAATAAATTAAATGTAAAGTATTTCGAGTCCTTTGACACCTGTGACCCCTGTTACGGCTTGGTCGCAATTCAAACCAATAACAGCGAAAGACCACAGAAGAGCGAGATTAAAATCAACAACTTAATTATTATTCACCTCTTACTTCCTTAAATTTACAGCAATTAATCTTAAATCTACTTACAATCTTTTACAGCTTAAGGTGTCACTCTTTGTCCAAGGGGTAGTGTTGTTAGCGTCGATTGTACAGCAGCACAGCGTAGGACTTGGTTCCGCGAAGGCAGGATGAAGACTATAGTGATCGGTAAATGGCAACACAATTACAGCGTTAAGCGGCGAAGCAGGCGTCTGGTCTCTGTATTATCTGTGTATCTTCTGTTCTCTCCCCTCTGTCACACTGCTTGCATGACCTTTTATACGCCTGGTAGTTCTTCCAGAAAAGTCTGGAACTTACTCTTATGGAAACGTCTCGTTTGATCTCGTACAAAACAAACAGCGAATGTTCTGGGCTCAGTAACCCGTAATCACAAGTTGGCTATTATTAGGCCATTACATCGTTTCCAGTAACTGTTCGAATGTTCTCTGGGGTTACCCGTTGAATATGCTCGAGACTCAGACAACACTGATGCTAGCACTTTCTAGAACTCTCCACTTGCTCGTCCGTGGATTCAATCTGGTTGATGTCGTCTCGTAACACTCCCCCCCTTGAAAGAGTTTTGGACGTCTAGGACAAAACTTAGGTTACAATATCTACAATATTACTTTATAGTAATAGCTATAGTACTACAGTATGTCTTCCAATATCAAGTGGAAGGCGCTATCATGACATACAACTTGTCTTACAATATGATAATACATGAGTAGTAACATCATTAACACAAACTGTGCTGCAGGCAACATCAAAATTTCAAAATTACAGTACGACTTTTAATCTACTCCATCAGATTAAGTTCTTGACAAAGCATCAGGCACAACATTGTCTTTCCCTTTAATGTGCCTAATATCTACATCATATGATTGTAGAAATAAACTCCATCTCATCAATCTCTGATTCTTGTTCTTCATCTTAGACAGAAATGTCAGAGGATTATGATCAGTATATACAATAACAGGGAAACTAGTAGTCCCCAAATAAACATCAAAGTGCTGAAGACCAAGTATCAAAGCTAATGTTTCTTTCTCAATTGTAGAATAATTTTTCTGATGTCTGTCAAATTTCTTTGAATAATAACACACAGGGTGATCAACACCATGCTCATCAGCTTGAAGCAAAACTGCTCCTATACCATTGTCACTGGCATCAACTGCAAGCTTAAACTGTTTTTCAAAATCTGGAGCAATCAACACTGGTGAACTCATTAGTGCTCTTTTCAATGATTCAAATGCTGCCTGACAATTTTCTGTCCAAACAAAATTTTCATCTGAGAACAAGCATACATATTCATTGATTAATGATTTCCTTTCTGATCTTTCTTTGTCATCTAGATGACTTAACTTCTGATCAAGATTACTCAATACATCAGAGTTCTTTAACTTAATACACATGTCAGGAACATCATCAGCATTGATCTCATCATTATCATTGAATTCTTGATCAACACTGATGATACACACTTGATCACATGCATCATTAACTTTGACATTCACATCATGTTCACTTTCATCCTTAGAAATGTCACAATCCTCTCTTTCATAATATTTTTTCATCATATTAATGTGACAAACTCTCTTCGATTTACGCTTGTCAGGTGTCAAGATGACATAGTCTGTGTCATTGACCTTTCTTTCAATGACATAAGGTCCTTGAAAGCGAGCTTGAAGTGGCTGACCAGACACAGGCAAAAACACCAACACCTTCTCACCAGGCTTAAACTCTCTTTTCACAGTGGTCTTATCATACCACGCCTTCATTTTCTTCTGAGAATTCCTCAGATTTTCTTGAGCCAGTTCACATGCTCTGTGAAAACACTCTTTAAAGCGGGATACATAATCAAGCAGATGTATGTTTTCACCTGGATCTGATAACCACTTCTCCTTTAATAATTTCAATGGTCCACGAACTGTGTGTCCGAAGACGAGTTCAAATGGACTGAACCCAAGTGACTCCTGTACAGACTCCCTGACAGCAAACATTACAAATGGAATGCCTTCATCCCAATCTTTCTCATTGTCATGACAATATGTCTTTAACATATTTTTCAATGTTTGGTGAAACCTTTCTAAAGCCCCTTGGCTTTCGGGATGATAAGCCGAAGACTTAATTTGGTCTATGCCTAATTCATACAACATCTGTTGGAATACAGTTGACATGAAATTAGACCCTTGATCTGATTGGATCTCCTTAGGTAACCCAAACAATGTGAAAAATTTAAGTAAAGCTTGTAAGACTGTCCGAGCCTTAATATTTCTTAAAGGTATTGCCTCTGGAAACCTTGTCGAAGCACACATTATGGTTAATATATACTAATGTCCTGCCCTACTCTTAGGTAGAGGACCTACACAATCAGTAATGACTCTACTAAATGGCTCTTCAAAAGCAGGAATTGGCTTTAAGGGTGCAGCCGGAATATTCCGATTCGGCTTCCCAACCATTTGACATGAATGACAAGTCTTACAAAAATTTGGCCACACATCACTCTTAAGCTTAGGCCAATAAAAGTGATTTAGAATTTTGTGGTAAGTCTTACTGACCCCTAGGTGCCCTGCAAATGGCATTTCATGGGCAATACTCAGTATTTCCTTTCGATACACCCTAGGTACCACAATTTGATGGTAAATGCGCCACTCTTCATCTAATGGTGCATCAGGTGGTCGCCATTTACGCATCAAAACACCGTTCTTAAGGTAAAAACACACTGGGACGTCTTTCGACTCATCCTCAGTGAGGGCACCAGCAATTAGTGGCTGAAGCTCTTCATCATGTTGTTGTTGGACTGACAACTGGTCTCGTTGGAGTGTGTCAGACATGTTTCTTTCCTGTTCTATCCCCTCACCATGTGTGGGGACAGGAGACTCACAATCCTGAAGATTCGCCATAAAAGTTTGGCTGAGATCAAACCAGGAATCTTCACTTTCATCAATATTCTTTTTAGAGTCCTCTTTGAACTCTGACTCCACTTTCGGGAGTGTTGTTCCATTTTTAGGAACTAATTCCTCAATTTTCGAGGGCGGAGGCTTAAATTTACCATCCTTCTTTTCAGAAATCATACCCTCACTTTTAGAGAGTGGACGTTCAAGATTATCATCCTTACATGATTCCCTACTTGTTTCACTTTTGGAAACTGTATCCTCACTTTTGGAGGCTGGATGTTTAAGATTATCATCCATAGCAAGCTTTTGTGACATAGCTCTCGTGACAGCACAGGCTGGGAATAAATCTGGAAATTCCTTTTCTAATTGCTCTGTGTTGTTATAGTCACATGGTTTATCTGTCAAAATTGCATTGGCGACTACCTTTCCACCAGCTAGGTCATTGCCTAGCAACAGAGATACCCTTTACAGGTAGAGTAGGTCTGACCCCTACTATGACCGACCCAGAAACTAAATCTGACCTCAAATTAATTTTGTGAAGAGGGACAGAAATAAATCCACACTCAACCCCCTGAATTAGTACATTTGCCCCTGTGGAAGTAGAGTCCGTTAATGGCAAAACTCCATCAAGAAGCAACGACTGAGTTGCGCCTGTGTCACGCAAAATTTTAATTTTGACGGGTGGATGAGCTGAATCCCCATCTAGGGAAATAAAACCCTCAGACACGAATGGAAGGTATTCTTCCTTAATTTGGTCGTTAGAATTAGGCCGTAAAGTCACGACTACCTCTGGAGAATTTTCTGCATTGGCTAAGGCATTTGGAGCTGTTTCAGTCTCCTTTAATTTTGCCAATTGGAAGCAATTTGCCCATATGTGGCCCTTTTTGTGACAGAAACCACAACCTATGTCTTTAAAGGCAGCTTTATTTGAGCTGACCTGGTCGTTCTTTTGACGACTAGAATCTGGTTGTTTTTTACCAGAATTTGTTGGAGAGAGGGAACCAGACTGAGATCCACTAATTTTGCCTGCTGTGTCACCACTAGTGCCATTGCCATATTTTTGATTTGGCCTATTAAACTGACTCTTGTTTTGAGTCTGACCTACTTTACCAAATTTATGGGTAAGTGCATACTGATCAGCCAAATTTGCCACTTCTTTCAATTTGTCTGCCTTTTGCTCTTCAAGGTGAGTCTTTATGTCATCACTCACACACCGTTTAAATTCCTCGACCAGCATCAGTTGTCGTAAGGCTTCAAATGTGGAAACCTTTTTAGAATCACACCACCTATTGAAATGCCTTTCCTTTTGATAGGCAAACTCTACATATGTTTGTGTATCCGCCTTACGATATTTTCTAAATTTTTGGCGATACGCCTCCGGTACTAATTCATAGGCTTGTAATATGGCCTTTTTGACTTTATCGTAATCCATGCTGTCCTCTATTGACAGAGCGGAATACACTTCCTGGGCCTTGCCAGTAAAATTACTCTGAATGAGTATCGACCATTTATCTCTGGGCCACTTTAATTGTTCACCCAGTTTTTCAAAGTGGTTGAAAAATTTCTCCACATTATCCTCCTGAAATTTGGGCACAAATTTTACGTGCTTAGAGACATCAAATCCCCCAGTATCCGTGCCTATTTTAGGTTCTGGGCCCTTTATGACCCCTAATTCCAGTTGTTTCAACCTAAATTCATGCTCTCTAGCCTCTCTCTCTCTTTGCATTTCCAATTCAAGCTTTTTCAATTCAAATGCATTGTCAGTTGGCACGGTCATGATTGTCTCAAGCACTGCAATTGGCAGAATACTTTCATCTACCAGATACTCTACAATGTATCTCTTAATCTCGTCCTTCCGCATTAATGGCTGAAATTCAATGCCATAGTGTTTTGCGACTTTTACAATCTCAGACTTTTTTAGTGAGTTAAGCTCCTCAATTGAGGGGCTAGCCTCGAATTTATCTAAATCTAATGGCATTTTGAGGTTGTGTCAAACACTCACAAAAAACTAAGAAGTCTGGACAATACAGTTGCAAATTACAACGAAATTTCTCGAATTTTCTACCTGGTAGTATAATTCTTTCCCGGATGTTAGGCCACCAATTCTGTTACGGCTTGGTCGCAATTCAAACCAATAACAGCGAAAGACCACAGAAGAGCGAGATTAAAATCAACAACTTAATTATTATTCACCTCTTACTTCCTTAAATTTACAGCAATTAATCTTAAATCTACTTACAATCTTTTACAGCTTAAGGTGTCACTCTTTGTCCAAGGGGTAGTGTTGTTAGCGTCGATTGTACAGCAGCACAGCGTAGGACTTGGTTCCGCGAAGGCAGGATGAAGACTATAGTGATCGGTAAATGGCGACACAATTACAGCGTTAAGCGGCGAAGCAGGCGTCTGGTCTCTGTATTATCTGTGTATCTTCTGTTCTCTCCCCTCTGTCACACTGCTTGCATGACCTTTTATACGCCTGGTAGTTCTTCCAGAAAAGTCTGGAACTTACTCTTATGGAAACGTCTCGTTTGATCTCGTACAAAACAAACAGCGAATGTTCTGGGCTCAGTAACCCGTAATCACAAGTTGGCTATTATTAGGCCATTACATCGTTTCCAGTAACTGTTCGAATGTTCTCTGGGGTTACCCGTTGAATATGCTCGAGACTCAGACAACACTGATGCTAGCACTTTCTAGAACTCTCCACTTGCTCGTCCGTGGATTCAATCTGGTTGATGTCGTCTCGTAACACTCCCCCCCTTGAAAGAGTTTTGGACGTCTAGGACAAAACTTAGGTTACAATATCTACAATATTACTTTATAGTAATAGCTATAGTACTACAGTATGTCTTCCAATATCAAGTGGAAGGCGCTATCATGACATACAACTTGTCTTACAATATGATAATACATGAGTAGTAACATCATTAACACAAACTGTGCTGCAGGCAACATCAAAATTTCAAAATTACAGTACGACTTTTAATCTACTCCATCAGATTAAGTTCTTGACAAAGCATCAGGCACAACATTGTCTTTCCCTTTAATGTGCCTAATATCTACATCATATGATTGTAGAAATAAACTCCATCTCATCAATCTCTGATTCTTGTTCTTCATCTTAGACAGAAATGTCAGAGGATTATGATCAGTATATACAATAACAGGGAAACTAGTAGTCCCCAAATAAACATCAAAGTGCTGAAGACCAAGTATCAAAGCTAATGTTTCTTTCTCAATTGTAGAATAATTTTTCTGATGTCTGTCAAATTTCTTTGAATAATAACACACAGGGTGATCAACACCATGCTCATCAGCTTGAAGCAAAACTGCTCCTATACCATTGTCACTGGCATCAACTGCAAGCTTAAACTGTTTTTCAAAATCTGGAGCAATCAACACTGGTGAACTCATTAGTGCTCTTTTTCAATGATTCAAATGCTGCCTGACAATTTTCTGTCCAAACAAAATTTTCATCTGAGAACAAGCATACATATTCATTGATTAATGATTTCCTTTCTGATCTTTCTTTGTCATCTAGATGACTTAACTTCTGATCAAGATTACTCAATACATCAGAGTTCTTTAACTTAATACACATGTCAGGAACATCATCAGCATTGATCTCATCATTATCATTGAATTCTTGATCAACACTGATGATACACACTTGATCACATGCATCATTAACTTTGACATTCACATCATGTTCACTTTCATCCTTAGAAATGTCACAATCCTCTCTTTCATAATATTTTTTCATCATATTAATGTGACAAACTCTCTTCGATTTACGCTTGTCAGGTGTCAAGATGACATAGTCTGTGTCATTGACCTTTCTTTCAATGACATAAGGTCCTTGAAAGCGAGCTTGAAGTGGCTGACCAGACACAGGCAAAAACACCAACACCTTCTCACCAGGCTTAAACTCTCTTTTCACAGTGGTCTTATCATACCACGCCTTCATTTTCTTCTGAGAATTCCTCAGATTTTCTTGAGCCAGTTCACATGCTCTGTGAAACACTCTTTAAAGCGGATACATAATCAAGCAGATGTATGTTTTCACCTGGATCTGATAACCACTTCTCCTTTAATAATTTCAATGGTCCACGAACTGTGTGTCCGAAGACGAGTTCAAATGGACTGAACCCAAGTGACTCCTGTACAGACTCCTGACAGCAAACATTACAAATGGAATGCCTTCATCCCAATCTTTCTCATTGTCATGACAATATGTCTTTAACATATTTTTCAATGTTTGGTGAAACCTTTCTAAAGCCCCTTGGCTTTCGGGATGATAAGCCGAAGACTTAATTTGGTCTATGCCTAATTCATACAACATCTGTTGGAATACAGTTGACATGAAATTAGACCCTTGATCTGATTGGATCTCCTTAGGTAACCCAAACAATGTGAAAAATTTAAGTAAAGCTTGTAAGACTGTCCGAGCCTTAATATTTCTTAAAGGTATTGCCTCTGGAAACCTTGTCGAAGCACACATTATGGTTAATATATACTAATGTCCTGCCCTACTCTTAGGTAGAGGACCTACACAATCAGTAATGACTCTACTAAATGGCTCTTCAAAAGCAGGAATTGGCTTTAAGGGTGCAGCCGGAATATTCCGATTCGGCTTCCCAACCATTTGACATGAATGACAAGTCTTACAAAATTTGGCCACATCACTCTTAAGCTTAGGCCAATAAAAGTGATTTAGAATTTTGTGGTAAGTCTTACTGACCCCTAGGTGCCCTGCAAATGGCATTTCATGGGCAATACTCAGTATTTCCTTTCGATACACCCTAGGTACCACAATTTGATGGTAAATGCGCCACTCTTCATCTAATGGTGCATCAGGTGGTCGCCATTTACGCATCAAAACACCGTTCTTAAGGTAAAAACACACTGGGACGTCTTTCGACTCATCCTCAGTGAGGGCACCAGCAATTAGTGGCTGAAGCTCTTCATCATGTTGTTGTTGGACTGACAACTGGTCTCGTTGGAGTGTGTCAGACATGTTTCTTTCCTGTTCTATCCCCTCACCATGTGTGGGGACAGGAGACTCACAATCCTGAAGATTCGCCATAAAAGTTTGGCTGAGATCAAACCAGGAATCTTCACTTTCATCAATATTCTTTTTAGAGTCCTCTTTGAACTCTGACTCCACTTTCGGGAGTGTTGTTCCATTTTTAGGAACTAATTCCTCAATTTTCGAGGGCGGAGGCTTAAATTTACCATCCTTCTTTTCAGAAATCATACCCTCACTTTTAGAGAGTGGACGTTCAAGATTATCATCCTTACATGATTCCCTACTTGTTTCACTTTTGGAAACTGTATCCTCACTTTTGGAGGCTGGATGTTTAAGATTATCATCCATAGCAAGCTTTTGTGACATAGCTCTCGTGACAGCACAGGCTGGGAATAAATCTGGAAATTCCTTTTCTAATTGCTCTGTGTTGTTATAGTCACATGGTTTATCTGTCAAAATTGCATTGGCGACTACCTTTCCACCAGCTAGGTCATTGCCTAGCAACAGAGATACCCCCTTTACAGGTAGAGTAGGTCTGACCCCTACTATGACCGACCCAGAAACTAAATCTGACCTCAAATTAATTTTGTGAAGAGGGACAGAAATAAATCCACACTCAACCCCCTGAATTAGTACATTTGCCCCTGTGGAAGTAGAGTCCGTTAATGGCAAAACTCCATCAAGAAGCAACGACTGAGTTGCGCCTGTGTCACGCAAAATTTTAATTTTGACGGGTGGATGAGCTGAATCCCCATCTAGGGAAATAAAACCCTCAGACACGAATGGAAGGTATTCTTCCTTAATTTGGTCGTTAGAATTAGGCCGTAAAGTCACGACTACCTCTGGAGAATTTTCTGCATTGGCTAAGGCATTTGGAGCTGTTTCAGTCTCCTTTAATTTTGCCAATTGGAAGCAATTTGCCCATATGTGGCCCTTTTTGTGACAGAAACCACAACCTATGTCTTTAAAGGCAGCTTTATTTGAGCTGACCTGGTCGTTCTTTTGACGACTAGAATCTGGTTGTTTTTTACCAGAATTTGTTGGAGAGAGGGAACCAGACTGAGAGATCCACTAATTTTGCCTGCTGTGTCACCACTAGTGCCATTGCCATATTTTTGATTTGGCCTATTAAACTGACTCTTGTTTTGAGTCTGACCTACTTTACCAAATTTATGGGTAAGGCATACTGATCAGCCAAATTTGCCACTTCTTTCAATTTGTCTGCCTTTGCTCTTCAAGGTGAGTCTTTATGTCATCACTCACACACCGTTTAAATTCCTCGACCAGCATCAGTTGTCGTAAGGCTTCAAATGTGGAAACCTTTTAGAATCACACCACCTATTGAAATGCCTTTCCTTTGATAGGCAAACTCTACATATGTTTGTGTATCCGCCTTTACGATATTTTCTAAATTTTTGGCGATACGCTCCGGTACTAATTCATAGGCTTGTAATATGGCCTTTTTGACTTTATCGTAATCCATGCTGTCCTCTATTGACAGAGCGGAATACACTTCCTGGGCCTCACAGTAAAATTACTCTGAATGAGTATCGACCATTTATCTCTGGGCCACTTTAATTGTTCACCCAGTTTTTCAAAGTGGTTGAAAAAATTTCTCCACATTATCCTCCTGAAATTTGGGCACAAATTTTACGTGCTTAGAGACATCAAATCCCCCAGTATCCGTGCCTATTTTAGGTTCTGGGCCCTTTATGACCCCTAATTCCAGTTGTTTCAACCTAAATTCATGCTCTCTAGCCTCTCTCTCTCTTTGCATTTCCAATTCAAGCTTTTTCAATTCAAATGCATTGTCAGTTGGCACGGTCATGATTGTCTCAAGCACTGCAATTGGCAGAATACTTTCATCTACCAGATACTCTACAATGTATCTCTTAATCTCGTCCTTCCGCATTAATGGCTGAAATTCAATGCCATAGTGTTTTGCGACTTTTACAATCTCAGACTTTTTAGTGAGTTAAGCTCTCAATTGAGGGGCTAGCCTCGAATTTATCTAAATCTAATGGCATTTTGAGGTTGTGTCAAACACTCACAAAAACTAAGAAGTCTGGACAATACAGTTGCAAATTACAACGAAATTTCGAATTTTCTACCTGGTAGTATAATTCTTTCCCGGATGTTAGGCCACCAATTCTGTTACGGCTTGGTCGCAATTCAAACCAATAACAGCGAAAGACCACAGAAGAGCGAGATTAAAATCAACAACTTAATTATTATTCACCTCTTACTTCCTTAAATTTACAGCAATTAATCTTAAATCTACTTACAATCTTTTACAGCTTAAGGTGTCACTCTTTGTCCAAGGGGTAGTGTTGTTAGCGTCGATTGTACAGCAGCACAGCGTAGGACTTGGTTCCGCGAAGGCAGGATGAAGACTATAGTGATCGGTAAATGGCGACACAATTACAGCGTTAAGCGGCGAAGCAGGCGTCTGGTCTCTGTATTATCTGTGTATCTTCTGTTCTCTCCCCTCTGTCACACTGCTTGCATGACCTTTTATACGCCTGGTAGTTCTTCCAGAAAAGTCTGGAACTTACTCTTATGGAAACGTCTCGTTTGATCTCGTACAAAACAAACAGCGAATGTTCTGGGCTCAGTAACCCGTAATCACAAGTTGGCTATTATTAGGCCATTACATCGTTTCCAGTAACTGTTCGAATGTTCTCTGGGGTTACCCGTTGAATATGCTCGAGACTCAGACAACACTGATGCTAGCACTTTCTAGAACTCTCCACTTGCTCGTCCGTGGATTCAATCTGGTTGATGTCGTCTCGTAACACCCCAAATAAGCTTTAAACTCAACGAAAACTTATGCTGTGTTTTTTCTTGATATGGGACATCTATGTACCAAATTTGAATACTTTCAAACATTCCTACTGTGACATATCATATTGTAAAGTGTTTCAAGTCCTTTGAACCACCCCTGTGACCCCAGATGACCTTTGAACTCCACCAAAAACGATAGGATTCTTCCTCTTTATGTGGGGCATCTAAGTACCAAGTCTGAAAACTGTCACATATTCCTATCTTGAGATATCGTGTTAACGAGTTAGTTGTGTTAAATGTAAAGTGTTTCGAGTTTTTGACCCCTGTGACCTCAAATGACCTTCGAACTCGACCAAAATCAATAGGGTTCTTCCTCTTAATATGGGGCATCTATGTGCGATGTTTGAAAACTCAGAGACATTCCTATCTTGAGATATCGTGTTAACAAGCAAAGTGTCACAAACACACATACATCATGATTGCTTTGGTTTCTCCTATCATCGAAAACAAAAAGTGCTTGTGACTTAGTGACAATGTCACAATGTGTGGAGTATACAAATATTGAAAATTTGTTGATTGCTTTTGGGAAAGGCAGTGGTTCAGCAGGGATATATTTGTGACCCACTCTATCAAAATCAGGGACATGTCACAAAAGCAGTAGTGAGAAAACTGCAGTTGAATTGAAAAAATGTTGGAAATTTTGCTGATTTTTGCCTATTATTATTCTATGTTTATGTTTATTTCTCAATAATTTGTACAGGACATATTGGAAACTTGTCCAAAAATTTGGAAAAATATATTATTATTCCATATTTCATGAAACAAATGGCCACTTAAAATACTTATTTCCTCAGGATTGCTTACTGTGGAATGTGAAAGTTCTGAAAGGTGCCATTACTTAGAAAACTTAAATATTTAAAAGCAAACTACACAGATGGCTTAGGTACAGTATCATTTTGAAGCTCATCAAATGATCTGTACAAATATGGAAACTATTCCAATTATCATTGTTGTGACACATCCATGATTTTGATAGAATGAGTTAGCAGGCCCATATTTGTACATGTGTTGGATATCTATCACAGGTGTATAACTATGAAAAAGCAGTCTTGATATTATGCGATATTTAAAACCACGAAAATGATTTGCAGGAAAGAAGGCAGACAATGAAAAAGCCTAAAATGGGGAAAAACCTCATGTAAGAGTACCTCCAACTGAGGTGAATAGATGGCTGAAGCAAGACGAATAGTCTGAATAACCTGAAGTGAACAGGATTAGTAGGTGTCTATTTCGTTCAAGATTGGCTTATTAAAATATGTATCCTAAAGTGACAGAACAGATTCCATTATATGTACAACTATGCTAACTTAACTTTCACAATGACTGCGAAAATAACTATTACGCACATTATTTTTTCCTTTTTATTTAAAAAAAAAAGTCCAAAACAACAAGCCTCTTGACCTTAAAACAGTTTAAACTTCATC
This sequence comes from Holothuria scabra, assembly GCA_037179385.1. Classification (NCBI taxonomy): domain Eukaryota; kingdom Metazoa; phylum Echinodermata; class Holothuroidea; order Aspidochirotida; family Holothuriidae; genus Holothuria; species Holothuria scabra. The sequence goes on from CM074181.1 coordinate 20,257,347, forward strand.
CACTCAACAATTCACTTCCTTTGCTTTTTCTATTTTGGTGAATACTCACCCATTCCAGTGCTCATCCTTACTCAGCATGTGAGGATTTCCAATACAGATCAGCAATGCTTTTGCTCTGGTGATGGCAACATTGAATCGCTAGAAAATTAAGATAAAACATATTTTCACACTTTTTTGCAGGTACTAGTCATGAAACTCTTCAACAGAAGTCAAACTTTAGACCTCATGGCTGCAAGTCAAATGTTCTTATTTTGCACAAGAAAGAGTAAGACGGGATATAAAGGGCCAGTCCTCTCACCCCAAACAACAATTCTTGTAGTGCTTAACAGAAATTTTCAATTGGCTCAGCTCTTTGATTGACAGCTGATTCAAACAATGCAGAGTATCACAGCTTATATTACACAGCATGAGCTGTACTGAGAGTGTTTTAATTATACACACTGAGCTTTCTATTCTCACCCTGAAGCAATAAACTGTGTCTGGATGATGATGACTTTTCAACAATTGTGGGAAAAGCTTAAGTAAGAAGGTTAGGAGACTTGGTACTGTCTGGGTAAGAAAATTGGGCCTTTAAGAACTCTGATTACACTTAATGATCTCGTGATGCATGGGTCCCTCTCAAAATAAACACTTGCGTTCCTTCAATGCCCATTTGCTAAATTTGATGATAGATAGACATAATATGCAAAACCTTTTAACTCAGCCCCAGTAAACTTTAGCCACAGTATATATACAGAGGGAGTTTTGATTACATCCCTGGCAAATTTACTGCATAATTGTTTGCCACCCTAGATAAGAACCTTAATGTGGTGATATTATTTGTCCTCAACCAATCAGACTGATAATTTGATCTACTAACTAAGACAATAATGGAAAAGTGAGGTTTGAAAACCAAAATTGTAGCAGGATTGATTCAACCTGCTTCTCTGGACTTCAGGACTTCAGGGAAGGAACTTAAGACATTTTTGGGATTAGCTCACTGGGTGATGTTACTTGGGTTAATTAGTTTGATGGAATTTTTACAATGCACCAACACAGGTGCGTAGCCAGAATTGTGTCATGGGGGGAGGGGGGCTTGGTGTCTTGGGGGCACGACATGAGGGAAAAGTCTAAGGAAAGAGAGAAAAAACTGCCACTTTAGGTGTTTTTGGATTGCAAGGTTAGGTCATGGGGGTGGTTCTAACCCCCAATTTCCCCCCAACCATACAGTTTTGTATACAGTTCAAGTTCAGGTTCACTTTAAAAAATGGTTCAAGTCCTCCCTTTGGTCACCTCTAACTACAGGCAGAGAATACCAGGGGTGCATTCTACATCCCCCAGCCCATAGGTAATAATTCCTTAGTTGGGAGGAATTCAGTTCTTTATTCTAAATGAAGAGATTTATAATAACCAGCCATCAAGTCAGCAGTGTTAAAGCTACAATTGGAAAATGAAGCAATTACCCTGCAGGCATCCCAATTTGGATGAAAAGTGAATGTGACAATACTTTTCTCACTGAACTGAAAATTTACCAAGAGAGTAACTCCTTGCTTTGCCTTGAATGTGCAATATTTCAATTCTAAAATAAACTGAAAAATACTTGGAAGAGAGAAAAAAAAGGATTTAGACGTGGTTCCAAAATAAATTTTTGGGTGACTGCATGTGCCTTTAAGAGCTGCTGCATGTATATCCCCAGTATCAAAATGAGTTATGGATGGCATTCTTCATGAAAACCCTTTGCAGAATGCAAAGTAGTCATACATGCATGCATAAAAATGTGCTTACAAATTTACAAAATCAATGTCCGTGAACTGCTTGTCATCCAAACCATTACATACTCAATGATAAATGAACACCCTCAATTTTTCAAGACAGAATTGCAAGAATTTTTACCAACTCTTTTTATATCAAAAAACAACAAGTAAAAGGTATACCTTTGGATTTTTCAAGAATCCTAGTTTGTAGTCTCGATCAAGTTGTAAGAATTCTTCTCTAGTGCTCCTTACTGTTGATATTATAATAATCAGTCTCTCCTGACCCTGGAACTCCTCCACAGATCCCACCTTGATGTCAGCTAAGTTCTTACGCATCATTTTCTGAATTTTCTGAACCTGGTGAATGAAAAGTCATGGAGAGTTGAAAAAGCTGCAAAATACTCCATGAAATGGCCATGAGTGGAAGACGTTGGGAAGCTAGGAGGCTAATTTCTGGGAAAGTTGGGTACGTGGAGCAAAATTTTGACAACTGGAGAAAAATTTACCATTTCTGTAAATGAAAATATAGGGAGAATTTTGGGAAACTTTGCTCCCTTCCTGGAGAAAAATTACACTCCCTTCCTGGGTAATGAACAGTTTTTCCAGCCCTGGGCTTGGCCAACAAACTTCACTTTCACAAATGAGCCACAGATGAACTATCTTTAACATTTCAATATGAATAATACATTCATTAGATGTCTATCTGTTCTACATTAGGGACAAGGCACTTTCTGTTTGGACAACAAATTATGTACAGAACATTAAATTTCAAAAGATTCAAAAGAAAGACTTCAAAACACAGTTTTTCTACAGCTTTTTAAAGAAAGCAATTAATTGTATTGGTTTGTAAAGTGTCAGCATTTACTATGATGCTTTGTTTAAGAGAGCACTACATAATGTGTTGTATTGTATTTAACACCCTTTTTCATCAAGTCTCAATACATCACAAGCTACTAAAAGGTTGTTCACTACATGGTATATACACAAATCCTTTTACAGTCTTTGCCAGGTGCTGAGTACAGTCTCTTTAAAGCAATGATTTGTGAGGTCACAGAGACTTGTGAAATGAAGGGCAAGTCATGATACTGATTGCAATCATCATTGTAACCTACCAGAGATACTTCTTTTCTCCCAAGCAATCAATTGTACAATACGGAATGACATACATGAAGCAGCCATTACTTGAAATGAAAAGGGCCTACGCCAGCATGGTGAACCTGCGGGTTTCTTCAAGGGTAGGAGGTAACCCTATATGTGCAACGAATGAAAGTAACTGATTTATATCTGGCTGCAGCTGCCCTACATTTGATGGACCTGCAGAACCACAGGGGCATGGTGTAGCTGCAAATGACAAATACTCATGAGGAAAAGCACCTGCTGGACAGTATAACCCCAACAGTTGCCCTGCAGTCAATATGTGCTGGGCGGGTGGCAGTTTACGAGGGATAATTCTCAGGCAACCGTTTTGACACTGGATAGGCCTAATTTATTACAACTAGGCTTTCCTAACTATGTACAAAAGAGGCCTATTTCTCCACAATTATGTGTGTGTGATTCAAAATAAATGAACTCTTTCACATGGTGATCATGATCATCAAGTACCCACCAGGGGAAGCATCTAAGGTTGTTCCCAACCCCTTTTTAGGAAAAAATGGTTTCATTTTTTGGCTTCCAGATGTGAAAAGGTGCAGTTTTTGGTGTTTTTAATGTAAATGTTTACAGTGATCAATTTTTGACATCATTTTTGCCACTTTTTTTTACAAGCTTCGGTCATGGGGGTTTCAACATGAACCCTGCACCATCTAAATGCCAGGATTAAACGATCAGACTACTTACTTGCTTCCTATAAGGTGATATGATACCTATATCTCTTTTTTTTATTGCTTGGCCACCTCTCTTTGTCAGGAGCTCATTGACATACTTCATTACCTGCTCTGCTTCAGCTACATTAAAGAATGATGGACTATTCTCTTCACGCTGATCTTTGCCTTCGATACCATGAAAGATGATTGGAAATATCTTTAAAAAAAGAAAAACAAGAAATTTTAGAAATAAGTCCTGAGAAAATGTTCAAACAAAACAATGACTGACAGAACAAATATTTCTAGATATCTATCACGGTTTCAGCAGAAGGGCTTTGCTGTCAAATTTGACTATATACCAATAGGCTTTATTCTCACGAGAGTACCAACTCACTAAAAGAAAGACTTCAGCAACAATAGGTTTCAAACACTGGACAGCAGCTGTAGTCCCCAGCATATGTGCATAATTTCAAACAACAAAAACCACAAACAATTTGCTTGTTTGCATGTGCTGATATCCGTCATAGATTATGACTTGTTTTAGGGAAAAATGGCTGCTTCCATGAGTTAGTTAGTTAGTTAGATGAGATTTAACAACAGAGTAAGACATGTGTCACATAATGTCAGTCAACTTGATAAAAAGTTCCATTATTTTCAAGCATGGTTCAAGTTCAAATTTGGTATCTCTTTAGTCTCCTCTTACAAAAGGCGGGAAGTACCATGGATATTTTTTTCATATTCTTCAACCCCCCAGCCCGCAGGTGGCTGCTTCGATGAGTAGCAGCTTTGATGACGACGTTGGTTCAATAAAAGTCCAACAACTTTGAGTTTTACATCACAACTAACATCAAACTCTTGAAAACAAGTGCTGTCACAATGGGGATTAAATTACTCATTATACATTGAGGAGTAACATCAACATTCAGTAATATGAGATAAAATGCCTTTATTAAAATGTCAATGTTTTGGGCTACAGGCAAAAGTTTGACTGAGCATCTCATTCACATTGATAGTAACTCTAACAATTTTGACATAGGAAGATTTTTCAAAACAAATAACTTTAAGTTGATAATTATGGAGGCTGGAAAGTCGGTAAATGTACTTTATAAGTACCACACAAAATGAAAACAATTCTCACCTTGGATGGAAGTTGGTCAAAGGTCAGCAGGGAGTTGCGTACTATTTCATCAGCACATACAAGCAATTCACCATCATAGAACATTTCGTTTGGTTTTTCGAGGATGGCCGGATGTGATCGATAATTTCGTAGCAATTTCGTCAAAAGATGATCATTGTATTTTCCATTTTGTTGCCTTTCGTATGCCTTCTCTGTTGTCATGAGCCTCTCTAGAAGGGACAATTCTATAAAAAATAAAATGCAATACAATTAGAATGTACAACACCAGATAGACACTTCTTTCTGTTACCAAGGCAACACGCTACAATGTGGGGCAGTGAAATGTTACAAGACATGATGAGAGTAACCTGCCCTCAAGTGATCTGAAAAATTTGAAGCAGAAAAATAGATAAATCCTGACAGCCAATATGGCTTTTGTGTTCAGCTTCATAGAAGAATGTAAGCACCCTGCACCTTTTGTGCTAGTCACTGGATATCTCCTGAACAGCTTCACAAGTGAATGCACACACAGTTCATCTGCCATGTTTCCCCAAATTTCCATCAAACTTGATTTAATTCAGTGCTCTGATCACATGAAATTTGAAAAGTAGCTAAGTAGCTTATCATTCTTTCATTCCACTGAGGTTGTTGGCTATGTTAATTTTTTTAAAATATATCTCCACCTCATGGTTCATGAGCAGATGAATAAGAAACAGCTCCATCCAATCAAACAACATCTATTGTATAGACAAATCCTAGCAGCTAGTGAAGGCAGACGTTAGTGGGGTCCATAAGCATTAAATTGTCTAAATTTTATTGTCTATGGGCAATTCTAAACCCTCACATTCAGTGCAAATGAGGAAATCAAGAGGTAATTTTATGGACAATCATTCATGATACAGAGAAGCAAATATTTGGAAATATTAAAGCTGGTGAACCCCATCTCTGTGATGGACCCCAGCTAGGGCCGAGTAAATCAGACCATCCCTTGACTTATGGAATTTGTGTATTGAGCAAATGAATTTCCCTTTTACATACAATTTTTAAGAGCCATATAGGGTAGACTACACTACTCTTATCAATCTCCCTTCAAATCCTTTAGTTTTCATGTTACATCCACAACTCACCTAATCCATATTTCTTGCTGACTGGAGATCTCAAGACTGGGCCCAGCTGTTGGGGATCACCAGCCATCACTAGCTGGCCATCCTTTGGCAGTAGACCAGAAATTGGAATCAATGCTTCAGGTTCCACAGCATGGCCTGCCTCGTCCAAGAATATATGGGTAAAATGGTTCTTGAAAGAACCACTCAAAACCAACCTGGATGAGCAAAGTTAATTAAACAGATCAAAAAGAGATCACCAAGAGCAGGTATTTCTATGAAAACCAAACTCCTACTACATACTTAAACACTTCAGTAGAGATTTTTTTTATTTATGTAACTCACATCTCAGTAAGACCAACCTGTTGTCGTATTATACATTACAGGAAATTTTTATTACTTTCATATCTAACTAATCCTAACTGCCACCACAATCGGTATAGATTTCCCTTCTTTGTGGTTTCCTCCTTAAAATTGTTCCCACTGACTGAGAAGGTTTCCATTGAGGCTAAGCAGAGCTTTTTAACGAGACAAACACACAAAATGAGTTATTTCATTAGGAACCCATGAACAGAGTTATTTATCAAATGCAGCAGCAAGTTCCCCAAATCTCAGTGGTGGAAGAAAGTAAGAAATCACGAAGGACTACTGTTTGGATTGTGCTTTGGGGCTTTCAAAGGAAATATATGCCTTACGTTATGTGTGAGACCTGATTAATACAGGGAACTGTATGATCATTGTAAGAAAAACAAATTCTTACCTCCCAGCTGTAACCATTGTTGTCACAACAATCCTTTTTCCTTTAATTTCATCGGCAGATGGGAAGTAAATTGAACGATTAACGTCATAGTTAAGGCACTCCCGAAACTTGTCCTGTGAGAAAAGAATGTAAGAGATATAAGTGGGAATAATCCTGCTATTTCAAGTGCATGTATATCCATATCAGCTTGTGTACATTTAGTTCCAGCAAATAGACATTGTATGCACGCACATTTGTACCAGTACAAGTACATTACCAGCATATAGTTGCAGTACAGTACACTAATAGTGACAGTGCCATTACAAGTACATTAGTAGTACCAGTGGCAGTACAAGTACATTAGTAGTACCAGGGTCAGTGCAAGTACGTGTTAGTACCAGTGCAAGTACAAGTACATAGTAGTATACAGTACCAGCAAAATTACATTAGTAGCACACAGTATCAGTACAAGTACACTCTTACCAGAATAAGAGCAAATGAAAATTTGAAAGTATGAGCGACATATAAATGTACAAACACATGAATTCAAGCTCAAACACACTACAACTGACATACAATACACATTCTTTATTATGGTTTTTTTTTTTTTCATATAGCACTGTATTAAACAATCTGCATACCTAAGAGGCTTCGCATTCCTCAAACATGAAATTTATCCTACAAGCATACCCCTCTCTCTCCCAAAAAAAAAAATTCTGAATAAAGTTTCAGGGCCTATCACTGTTTATAAATTTAATTAATTTCTTGTGACGTACCTTCAATTCTGGATCAACAGCTTCCCATGACCGACTTGAAGCTGACATGCGAAGCAGAGAAGACTTGGAGACAGGTCCATTTCCCAACACACGTTTGGCTATAAGATCAGCAGCACTGTTAGAGGGTGCACATGCTAATACAAAGGTTGTCTTGGATTGGTATACCTATTTGTAGTCAAAACACAAAAATGTGGGAATAGTCAAAGATGACTGTAGCATTAAACAAAACCTAAACTAATATCAATTTATTTTTCCAATTCATTTCTCATATGTACATTACCCCTCACCAAGCTTCTGATGAAAATAATAAATACAATGTTCATTGAATAGAAGCAGTGACCTTGCATTCCACATTGCAAAGCTGAGCAGTGGCACAGCCACAGGGGTGGTTTTGGGGGGTTGAACCCACCCACCCAACCTTGAAATGCAAAAAAAAAACCCAACTAAAATAGCAGTTTTCTCTCCCCCCCCCCAGACTTTTCCCTCATTTTGTGCTCCAAAACCACCCCATGACACAATCCTGTCCATCTAAACCAATGTTTACATTTTGTTCTAGTTTCTTTATCACAGCATAGGCTACATACTGAATCATAGCATGAGTAAATGTTTCAGAGCTCTGGAGTCATGACATTTCTTTTACCAGCAAAGCTCAATAGGTGCTATGAATACAAGAGATATTTCATAGGCTGACTCAAATGGCAGATAGGTGCTTTAGGCCAAGCAAGTTCTGATAATATTCAAGGCTAGTTTGACAGAAACAGTTAATGCCATTTATTGCTTAACGATCACAAATTTTTGTGATTAAACTTTAGTAGCCTAACAACATGATTGCAGCAGTATTTTTCATGTTTTATATCTAATTTCAATTCAGAAATTACATTTAGAAGCACTAGGCAGATGACATGTAAAACATTCAATAACAACACATTACATGAATAGTAACAAAGTACATTTAATACACTCCTTTACCTGTTTCATGGCTTCAACAATGGTAACTGTTTTACCAGTGCCTGGAGGTCCGAACACAAGATACGGCGCAGGTCTTGAAGAACCTTTATGAATGTGATAAATGGCTTGTACTTGCTCAGTGTTGCCTGCAAGTTTCTTATCAAAAAGCTTGTCTTTGAAAGACCTGTAATGATACAAAATCAACATTAAATGTGGCTTTATTCACCTTTTAATTCATGTGTGGCCTTTTCAGGATATCATTTTCATAATTCTTAACCACCAATAATTTACTTGTCAAGCTCATCTCCTGAATACTTCTGCTACCAACACCTCATCTTGCTACAAAGCTATCAAAGTGTGGAATTCATTGCCCCATTCATTAATTCAAAGGCCAAGGTTTTATTCTTTTCGGGGTCTTTTTTTTTACCCAGTGCTGTAACCACTGTACTGATATTTAACAGGTCTTCCTGTCTTTTTAAACACAAGGTTTTTGTATGGACATTTAGTTGACTTGCCATAAAAGTCATTCATTTCATGCATTTTTTGTCACTATGCATTTTGTTTATGGGAAGCCATGAGTTTTTATGTTTGAGAGTGGGACTAGATGGGAAGGGTGGGGTCTGTTAGGGGTTAGTTCTGGTCCTGAAATCTAAGTCTTAACTTTTCTAACTTTTTCAGGCTTATGTTAATACTTCATTATGATAAACTTACGAAAACTTCTTTTTGTTAAAAGGGACTCCTTTAAATCTTTTGGAAAATAACTCTTCAAATGCTTATAGCAATATACTGAGTGATTAATACCTTTACTAATGGATAAGTACTTTGACGTTTACAAACCAAGATTAATCTAGTCCCAAAACCACCCAAACAGAAGTCTGCTGCAATACTCTACTTTTCCCATCAGTATGTGTTTCAGCCCTTATCTTTGTATCTTTGTTTATGCTTGGGGGACTTCCAGCTGCATTTAGTTATTAAAACTAATCCAGGATCCCTGCCCAAATACCTGATTCTGGGGGTATGAGATTAATAGAGTTCTAAAGAAACTGTCTACCTAATATAGGCAGGGATCTAGTTAAATTGCATTTGGATTAACTGGTCCACCCAAAGGTGGTTCAGAAGACACAAAAACAGTCTCCGTCCATAAGTAGGTAAAATCTACGTGGTAGATATTACTTTCATGGCCCTTAAAAAACTTATGGTTGTGTTGTGCCTTTTATCAAGAGTTATTATTCATATTATTATTATAAGGAAGGAGGGTCAGAACATGTAATCTGATAAGGGTGCAACAATCATTCTGTGGCGAAGAAGTCAAGTGAGCAGGATCACGAGACACCAAACGACGTACTAAGTCTAGATGACATAGTTGCACCACTTGTCAGGAAGATTCAGAACCTTTCTTTAAAGTACTGATACACAGTCTATGTTTCCAAATATAGGTCTAAATCTCTGAGCAGATTGATGGATACCAAAAGTTTATCTAGTGAAGGGTATCATTGTAATTTTGAAGTTCTAAGAGAAAAGCTCCAATAATCCTGTTTTTTATCAGTGCATTCATTTTCAAATCAAATCACACATAAGGGGATCCCTTCATAATCCCCCTCCCCCCATGCAATATGCACACACTCTCAGCCTGAACAGACTCATTTAATGTTTACAAACAAAAAATGCCATCACAGATGGGAATCAAAAATGTTGGTAAGGCACTCTTACAGTATCGTCGCAATGGAAGGTAGATTCTGTCTGTGTGCAATCATGCAAGTGTTAATACCTGCAGCACCTAACATACATGCATGTGTTCTTGCGCATTCCCTATGCCAACCAATGCTAACCAGTGACGTAAGTGTGAAAATCCTAATGAACAGTGCTGTAAACTGTCCTTGAGTTTGACTCACTTAATCTCTTCAGGATCTGTTGGTTGGTATCCTGGATTTACTGGAAAGAGGACGGATCTCATCTCATCCTTCTTGAAGTTCACTGGATCCACGGCATGATGTTGGAGTCGAAGTGGATAACGGGAAAAGGTAAACTGAATGTCGAAGGTCATATTCTCGATGAAACTGGAAACCAAGCTGAAAAGATAATTATGTACATTAATAGAAAAGGTAGGTTGTCCTCCAAAATGTGACTGATACAAACGATGAAAATATTTATTTTTATCACAAAAGATTTGATCCAATAAAAGAGGTAGCATGTTGGTGTTAAATTCAACTTTTGTTCTGAAAACTACTTTTAAACAGACCTAGAGGGAAAAAAAACATGGTAAAAATTTATCTTTGTACCTCTTTTTAATAGATGAAGAATACATTTTACACCTTTTCTTTATCTGGTATTTTTGAACAGGTTCTTATAGTTGTCAACCATCCATGCAATAGAAACTTTTAGAGGTACGATGAGGTTTATGCATGCCACAAAGGTTTACTTTAGGCTCTGGTAGTTCAGGCTTTGGGTGCAATCAAACATATGCATGACTAACCAAGAGGGAATATAACTTTAAGCTAATCATAAAAGCATCTATAACTGTTAGAAGGTTGATGTTTATCCCCAAAATCAATGATTATGAAGTTTTGTGTAAGAAGTTGGATAGGTAGAGTTCTATGGCCCAATTTCTAACCTGTAGGTGTAAGACAGGCCAGCCACAGCCTTTTTTTCCAGTTGTAGCTCATTGACTTGTTTTCCCTACAGCACTTCATTGCTTACACTGAGCACCAAGCACAATGGCATTAGGTTCCATTTTTGAGTCTACAATATGACCCAGCCAGGAGACAAACTCCAGACCTCTGGTATGCAAGTCAGATGCTCCGATCACACTTACTTTTGACTGAGACACTGATGCAAAAAATTGAACCTAAAATGTTACAAGTTTCCCCCAAAAAGTGTGCATGCTGTTTCGACTGCAGTAAAAAAAAGTTGATTTTCTAACCTCAGTAATCTATTGTTCAAGTGAGGTATATCAAGTTTCCAAACTCTATTATTACCACTTCACCAAGCTTCTAGTCCATTCAGGTTGCAAAAAATTACATGGTACTTTGGGCAGGATTGTGATCAAAACCCCCTCTGCATGCTCTGCATACTGTGGCTAGGGTTCCTTGACTTGGATGAAATGTCTTTGCATGGAGTATTACTGTCTGTCAATCATCAAATTGTGTAATTGGGCAAGGAAGGAAATCAAGTGTATATTTTTACCGTGACCATTTTGTCATGTGTAAATTCTTCCTGATTTGGAATTTTGAACTTAATACTTTCCGACGGAAAGTCAGAAGCTCTAACCACTTGACCATGCAGACAGTGTTAAAATAATGATCACGCAATATAACATTTTGGTGCAGCTTTTCTTTGATAGTGGAATAAAGGAGAAAACTTTCACTTGAATACCCCATTCTGCTTATGAATTTGATATGACATTCCAATTTTTTCAGGAAACTTTCTTCAATCATGCAATTTTTGCATAACAATTTGGACAAAGATGATGTGAGGTGGTTAAATATGAGTGCAAGGTGACTTACCATTAATTATGCATAGTTACATACAATTATTTAACTACGCCTTCTTCAATTTGATTCTTGTTCAAACATGCAATCAGATTTCCAGTTTTGCAACCAAGCTGCTAAGTCTTATTACTTTTTTCACAAAAAAGTCTGGCATTATGGAATGTCCCTCTTTCATAACTGGAAATTAAATTACAAGTATAGCTGATGCCCTATCTGGTCTCCAGGAAATTCACTGATTAAGCTGTCACCCTCACATAACTTTTTAAATCAGCAATACAAATGAGCAAGCTATCATACCTTTCATGAAAGCTCAAAGATACAACTTCCTGCTCCAGATGATGTACGTAGCCTTTGTAAGTTTTATCTCTGGTGCCTTCCGACTTGGCAGCCAACAAATGATCCCCTCTCAAAACTGAAGGCCGATTTTCAGCTAATCCAGGAACCTGAAAGATGAACAAAGGGCAATTACTTATAAGAGTGCATCTATCCTTTTTTCATATTTTATGGTCGTTCATTTGGTAATTCAGTTAACCGAAAAAACATGTCTTTACTTGCTTACCACTATACAGTCTAAAACTCTTGCCAAAGTGGGAAATAACCTTACCTCAAGATTTAGAAGACCTCGATGCTGCTTGCTTTTGGTCATTTTGGCTCCTTTCATATCATACCGTGTAATGTCTACCTTCATCTGATGTTCTTCAGCATATACCAAATTATGGAACTTCTGTGAATAATTATCAACCCCAAGAGTAGATGAAATTTCTTCCAACTGTCTGAAAAAATAATTTGAAAAGAAAATCAACCAATTCCTCAGCTTCAAGTCTCATAAAAAGCAATTTGCATACAGTACTCCATCCATGTTTAATAACTGGCCAGATCCTCTCTCTCTAGCCAAACTGACTTGTTTAAGAACTCAGCAACCACAAAATCATATCTAGACAGTGTAATGACATTACAGCTTCCTTATCTTTAACATAGTCTATAATGTCACCACTATTCTGAAATATAAAATGCTTCCAGTAAGCTGGATGTAAAGCTGCTACATTTGCAGAGCTGCCAACATTGAAGTCTTGAAATCAAGAAGAGTTACCTTATAAATCAGGAAGATTTCAGGGATTTGTGTATATTTCAATGGGGCAAATTCTGTTCTCAATCAGGAAGATTTTATATTTTGCATGTTTGGAGATGAAATTTTCAGGAAGTCTTCTTCAGAATCAGAATGACTTGGCAGCTCTGCATTTACACTGAATATTTTTCTCTATGTGGAATTTTACAAAATCTTCTTTCTCATTCAATAATGGTAAAGGTCTTTGATTTTATCCCACAATATTTTATTTACCCAAAATTTAAACATTTTACATTTTAGCCATGAAAATGTATTGCAAAGATGTAAATAGGACCATTGGGATTCATTTTTTATGCTGTAACATTAAAATTTTACATACACTTTCAGTAACAACCAACAAAATACCATGGTAGAAATGGAAATGGTTTACTCACTCAGGTTTATTGCTGTTTAAATGTTTATTAACATCTTTGGGAATGTTGTAATGATCTAAATCAACTTTTTGAGTCAATTTTCCTCCATCAGAGCTGTAGAGAAGAAGAGTTGACAATAACATTTAAAAAACAACATGAAGGGATTTGCATATGCATAAAAGAATTTGCATATTTCATAACTGAAAACATTTCCATTCAGATAAATATCTACTGCAGGTAAATAATCATTACCATATAACACAGTTGTCAGAGTATACACATGCCATGATAAGGCCCCCTAGAGAGACACCCACTAATAAAAACCTGGTTTGTGAATCTTCGATCGGGTTTTCAGCAGGTTTACTCTGGAGTTAGCTACTCCAGCACACAATGCAAAGATGCTTATCAGGCTTGTAGGAACAAGCTTTTTGTGTACATAGATCTTTTCTTGAGAAAAATAATCAGCTGAGGAGGGATACGAACTGCCTGCAGGAATCGAAGTGACTGGACAGAGGCTTCAGGAAGTAAGAATTACATGAATGGCTGCACAATTTCTGTCAAAATCTGTAAGGGGCCTGAAATTGATTCTACATGTGCATATAGTACTGACATTCCATTTCACAGTTTTGTCCCTACTCATCACCCCTTCCATTACATCTGGAATGTGCTAACCATGGGCAAAGTAACATTGGCCACAAACAATTACAACTAAAGATTACATATTGACTGATATATAAAATTGGCACACCACATATTTAATAGTGTTTGCACGGGTAACCCGGGTACCCGGGTACCCGGGTACCTGTCCGCCATCGTATTACCCGGTTCCAAATCTACTACCCGAATCTTAAAAAAAAATGCATGCAAAAGGATCATCCCATTTACGCCATTGCCCACGGTAATGGACTAAAATATTTTGCCAATTTGGTAAACATTCTCCGAGACTGAGAATGAAGAGAGCCCCTAGAAATTACGTGTAAGTTTGATAGTTGTCTGTACTTCGTTTCTGAAGTTGAAATTTTTATGAGCGTGCGGCCCGATCACGCTATCATCACATAGTGGGTTACTTCTCACATATCACATGTATATCGCTCCCTGCTCGCAAGCAAGCTATCTGACTGCCGATTCAAAATCACATCGTACTGTTTCACGCAGACATAGCAAGACATACTGTATCACCCCCGCCCAGCTCGCAAAGACAGTGCCCGTAACGTTCAGCATGCTAGCTAAACTGAGCCTTGCATGTATATACGATCTTATTATCAATACGGTATGCCACCTCGAGTATAATCCTCGAATATTTCTTAATGGTTAAAGGTGTCTGTTTTACGCAAATCAACACTTTGCCGCTATCTGCAAAGTAAAACGACATCAATATAATAACACCGTTAACATTCACAATTTTTTTTTTAAAATAGGCCAGTATATATTACGTTATTTTGCCCCAAAATGGCGCTCAAGCAGACTACGAAGTTTATGTGTGAAAGTTATGTTACCGTGCCTGGATGTCGACACGAGGCTAGCTACGTAAGAACGTACATATACCCCATTGGCGATAATTCCAACGCACATTGCAAAGTAGTATGAGGGGAGTTCACAAACATGACGTCGTTTGTTTACAATCAGTAATTTTTGACGTGCAAGAGAATACCATAATACAGGGCTAGGCTGATTAGTTGATATTTTTAAATCAGTGGTTTAAAAGGAGAAGCTTCGAGCTCTTACTATGCTGGCTTTTCGAGTAGGAAAGCGTCCCAAAATTCAATATCAAATTGATATAGGCCTTGGGAAGTATAATTTTCTTATTTGACTGTTTTCTGTTACGTTTTTTTTTTTTAACTTGTCATTTTGATCTAAAATAAAATGAGACGATTAAACCTTATAACAAATCAAATGTTTTTGAAGTTGGGAACTGTGATCGCTATACCTATCCAATACAGATGTTAATGTTACCATGCATGTCTTATGGAGTATGCCTTACAAAATGCTCATATCTTTTAGTCACCGTATGTAACACCGGGTAACCCGGGTACCCGACGGGTATGGTGATCGGGTACCCGGGTCCTAATTTTTAGTACCCGTGCAAACACTAATATTTAACAAGATCATCTATATTTAATAAATTTACTACATGATGACTAATTTAGTCCATTAAAGAATGGTCCTGAAATTTGACGAGTGGGTATATAAAGGTGAAATACACATGTTGAAATTAAATTGAAAGACAGAAAACAAATAATATTTGCAATATATTTATATATGTACATATTTTCACACAATTTACATACATATGTGCACACAGAAATACATTTCCCAAGGCATCCTTGAAGATAAGATGAGTTTAAAGTAGGTACTGTCCTCTTGTTGGGATATTATGTTGTGGAAGGTGCTAAAGACATTACTTTGAGGAATGGATATTAATGTATTTTGTTGGGAGAATCCAAACCAAGGAAAATAATATAAATATATCCTCTTCTTTACAATAATTCAATAAATTACTACATCAAACAACAGTCAGGTTTTTCTAGGGAAGACACAGGGGAATGAATACATAAAATTTGTGATCTCAATGAATCATAAACTTACAAGCTGAATTGGATACCAGGAAGAACATCTTTAGAGAATGGATCCAATCTAATCTTGGATGAGCGACTGTAAGGAGCAGTCTGTTGGAGATCCTCTTGGTGTTCCCCGCTGACTGAAAAGACTACATTTCTGACAATATGGAATGTCTGCAATGAAAATTACATTTACCCATAAGACGTCAGGTCAATATCAGACAAATTCAGCTTCCTCAGCATTTCTTCAGCTACCTCATCATAGCTGGAGCTATATGTAAAAAGAGCTGTGAATGACTGAGCAGGGTTGCAGCAGCCTCCTAATACTGACAGCTGTAGATGACTCCACAAGGTTGCAGCTGCCTCATAATATTGACAGCTGTAGATGACTCTGCAAGGTTGCAGCTGCCTCATAATATTGACAGCTGTAGATGACTCTGCAAGGTTGCAGCTGCCTCATAATATTGACAGCTGTAGATGACTCTGCAAGGTTGCAGCTGCCTCATTATTTTGACAGTTGCAGATGACTCAGCAAGGTTGCAGCTGCCTCATAATATTGACAGCTGTAGATGACTCAGCAAGGTTACAGCTGCCTCATAATATTGACAGCTGTAGATGACTCAGCAATGTTATAGCTGCCTCATCATATTGAGAGCTACCTCAGCATAATCTGCAGCTGATTCAGCATAACCACTGCTGATTCAGCATTGCTGCAACTATCTGCACAGCTAAAACTGATTCCACATTACTGCAGCTGCCTTTAGCAAAGCTGCAACTATCTGTATATCTGCAGCTGATTTGGCATTGCTTCTGCTGTTTCAAAATAGCTGTAGCTGACTTAAAATAGCTCCAGCTAATTCAACACAGTTGCAGCTACTGCAACAATGTAACTACAGGTTAGGCTACAAATTCTGAAGGTGGTACCTAGATCTTTCCAGAGACAACTTTGACCGGTTTCTTGAAATGGTAGTTTTGTAATACCAAATTTATAGACAACTGTAAACCTATTTTGAAGCATTAGACAGCATCAATTTGTTTACATAAATGCATCATAACAAAAAGACCCTTACAAGGCAAATGCATACAAATTTACTTATGTTCAGCTAATTAAAAGTAGGGCACTTTACCAAGAGCAAATTGATACAAACCTCACTGGAACTCAACTTAAAGGCAAATGCAATGGGTGTCCTGATTTCACCAAAGTTGCTAGCCTCGCACCGAACTTGGACCTTGTATCCATCACCTATGCCAACCAAAATGCAAAATTCATTGAAAGTCTGATAAATCCACATCAATGTTTGTTATCTAACAGGACTCATTTGTCCAGGACAGCTAAAACTCCATACAGACAACCAAACATTAAAGGTGGCTTGTCCACTGGACAACCATTTTTCTCTTGGATTGAAGAAGTATACAGCTGACTGATCAACTCTTTCAAGTTTTTCCATCATTTATTTCAGACCTAATAGTACTTGTCTCTCAAACATTGTATCTTTTTATCTTAAAGACAAATAACACATGAATTAACCCAATTACTGTTAAGTCATTGAGCAAAAAATGTTTTGAACAACTAATTTACTTGTGGACAACCAAAATTTGTGGAATGGTTGCCCGAAGGACAACCATAAATTTTTCTAAAAATGGAGGCCTGTATGTTGTTAAACTACTGAGGCTCCACAATTTTAGTGATCACGTCAATGTGCCCTATCAACACACCATGTATGAGAAATTGCCATGATGCTTTTCCTTGAGATACCAAACTAACAAACTTTTCAAAATTTGACAAAAAAAAAGTGGAAATGAAATTTTCCACAAATTTTCAACAAGAATTATCATTTACAACAGCATATTGTTTATTTGTTAAATGAAGCTATATCCTTAGTTTGTTTAGTTTCCAGCCATAAAAAGATCATTGACTTCAGATGGCCTTTGAACCTCTCTCTAGAGCAACTTTGGGGTTCTTCCTTTTCATATAATACATGTTTCAATGCTGAGCACAGAGAACATAATATGCCCTGTATCTAAAAACAGATTCCTGGGATTTTCCTCAAATCACCTTTGACCTCCATCAAAACAATAGCATTATACTATGTGTAACGGGATTCGATTATTGGGCTTGCTTCTGCTGGGGCGATATGACGATCATTCCCCAGCACTGATCTCTAAGCTATGTGGCTGAAAATATAATAAAATAGAATTCAGAAAATGGGTTTATAATTCACAAATCACCTCTATTAACCTTTGTATTACAACTTAACTGGCCAGATATATACTTACAGTTACTTTACTCGTTTCCCTGCCTAAATCACCCTTTCCCAGTCTACACAGTACAATCCCAACCTATCTTGTTCGTTCCCCGTCTCGATCTCCCTTAATCCCTGCCCAAATTACAGTTTTCCACCCCGCTAGTTGTTGTCCCATTCTATACGCACATATTTGAACTGTTTACCATCGGGGATTCCCTTGCTACTATTACGTCACAATTACTATATGACGTGATCGGTTAGCTCAAGCAAGCAGTTACTACAATACGATCATTACACACAAACAACAGTGTGGGCGCGCACGCCACGCGCGACGCAGATCATTAAACAGAAGTACAGTACAGTGTATGTCATGACGCGACTATCAAGCTGTTGTTAGCAACTGAATAACGCAGCCATAGGTAGCTAACCGCTCACGTAATAATAAATCATTAAGAGTAACGGTACAATGGTACGGTAAGAATAAAGAGCTAACGTTAGTTTAAGGATTCTAAATATAATTTAGTACAACGCTAACCATCCTACAACTACAATAGCACTGGCTAGGCCTAGGTTATTACTACACTTATTACAGTAGCCCTAATACTGTAGTTAGCCTAACACATTGATAGCGGACTCAGTGCTAACTTGACTAGGATAGACTTTGTGTTATGTTCCGTACAGCCCGAGCCTGTTACATATGCATCTACACAACAGCATAGGTACGGGAGAGGCAGGAGGGCAATCCCCCCCTCCCCCGGCTCTAAAAAGTGAAAAATATGGAAATTTGTCATTTGGGACACCAGTCAGCTACAGTGTGGTTTTTCCTAATCCTCTCTCCTGAAATTCCAAATTCCCTTTCATAAAAGCTCCATTTTTTATAATTTTTGTAACAAAAATTCAAAATTTCCTGTGCATTTCTCACAAACACAAAAATTTGCAGTTACTAATTTACATCCCCAGAGAAATGGTGTTCACACTTTAAAAAAAATCAGAAAATTTGGGTGCTTGCCACCCCCTGGAAAAATGTCCAGCTACGCCACTGTATATACATGCAACATGAGAAGAGAATCAATTCTTCCCATCTTGAGATATGGCTTTAACAAGGTTGTAAAAATTAGACGCCAATGACCCTAGATCACGGACTTTATATACATGGACCGAGCATACTGCACGGTACATTGTTTCTACCGTATGTGTGAGAAAAAGCACACTAAGATGGCTGTTTGCAATAGTTTTGTGTGAAGGTTTGGACTTGCTCAAGTATATCCTTAGATTTTGCAAAAAAGTTGAAATATTTTTGAAATATGGCAAAGTAAGGTCAAAATCACTTCTCCTATTGCAAGAATATGACATTGTTTCCCATTCAAGTTTAACTTTTGCTTAATGTATTAGAGAGTCGTTGTCAAATCAGACGATTTATAGCTTCACGGTGGCCATCTTGGTGGGCCATTTTTGTCCCAGCCGTGGCGACCATCTACAGATAGGACGTGCACATTACATGCCCTGTCCATGTACTTTCACATCAACCAATACAGTAGAGTTCTTCAAGCCTCTTTACAATATGCATTTGGTGAATAGCATGAGGACACCCTTGTCCCAAATCATGAGTATAAGCTTAACCACAGGTTTCACAGTTTGACCTCTGGTGTCCCAGGATGACTTTTGACCTCACCCAAACTGTTTTGTCTTAATTCATTATTCTTAATGTTTCAATTTAGTACAGGTTAGCCAAGGGTTCAGTCAGTCAATATAAAATAAAAACAGTTATCTTTGTGGAGCAAATTATCAGTAATTTATTTATATTATTAGTACACATACTAATACCTGGCTGGAAAATAAGAGACACTTTGCCTTCACTGACACCCTTTGCATCTGATATGTTTACCCTGGAGTCTACGACAAGAGGTGTAACCAACAAAAGGGTCACTGGTTCAACACTGGGAAGAAATTCAAACAAAAGTAATTTTTCTAGTACAAAATTTCATCTAGTGTTGTATTTGGTTTCATGGCCAAACACATTTTGGATGACGATTAGATAAATTCGGTAATGAAATGTTAGATAATCTAAGGGTTAAAGATGAACAACAGTGCAAATAATTTTCTAAGTCCATTTTACTCTTGATTCAACACACAATTATTATGACAGAATTGATTATTAGTCCTTTCAGCTCCAGTTCTCAAGTACAACTCTGAGAAAACGCATACCTTCACATGATTTCCTGATTATTAATACCCATGAGCGATCAACCAATTACAACTAATTACACATGTCTCTGATCTTGACGATTGAAAATGACCTTCAAGAGGCTGAATCAAAGCAATACGATGCGATGGTAGTCTTCTTAATGGAAATAAACTCATGTCCAATATTACACCCATCCAGGTTACTCTTCTTGAGATATTTAATTTAAAAGGTTTACTTCACCCTTTGACCTCTGGTGACCCCAAACGACATTTTTGGTCACCATCTGTCCATGCCGTGACATCTCTTCTTGAGAAAGCAACATAGACACCCCAGTACATCAAAGGCAGTGTGGGGTGTAACTGATATCTGAGTTTGTCACATGATCTGTGCCCTAAAGTGAGCTAAGCTTTCATTGTATTCGCACTGCATGAAAAGCAATTAAAACATGCTTGATTGACCTGTTAGCTAACCTCAAATGTTACGTAACTTTTGGTGTATTTTAATATATCTGTTACTGTCAATCAATTAATCAGATGTGAAATGTGACTATATTAACTGTGGGTGTAGAGAGCTTCATTCCCTCCCTGAGGCGATAAGAGGTAATCAGGCAGAGAATGAAAGTGTAACAAAAAGTAAGAAGGATTGTTTCATCATGCATGCCACTAAGGGTCATCTATTGAATAAAAGAAGTACCCACATGCCAAGCAAGAGATCCCTTAATACGACATGTTATGCAAAATTAAGTTTTTAACAAGCAGTTTAAATGTTTACACACATTTCACCTTTGCTAAAATTTAATAATCCAAGTCTTTCAGCTAGGAAGATAAGGATCATTTACTTATTTTGAATCATCATCCACATGCCAATTATGATCAGAAAATTTTCTCATGTGCCAGACTGATGGAACCCCTCATCAAAAACAAAATCCCAGCTTCCCAAACCAACAACAACATGATACACAGAGCTTTAAGACTTTGAATTTGCAGCTTGAATGATTACTTGCATATTTTGGAAAATGTCAAAATTCCCAGGGTTCATTGTGTACAGGGGACATTGTTCCCAGACTAGGAACATTGAAGACACTGCTCAGAACATCAAACCCTGCCAACACAAACCTCACGTAAATCATCCCCAACCATTAAAATAACATGGAAATGGTGTACAGCTAGCCTTAGGAACATTGAACCAGGGAGTTGTCAGGGAAGGAGATCCAACATTTAAAGGTCCTTTGAACAAAGGTAGTTGCCAACATTAGGGTGCTTATTTTCCTGCTCTTGAAACATTTATAAGACTTGAAAGGAATTTGGTACTAAAGACAATGATCTTTGTTGTCTGCTACATCTCAAAGACCTATCATGATGATTTCATCCATTGCCATTACATTGGCAGTCTTCAATGAAAAAAAATCTAAATTTTAAGCTTTTGTCCCTAGGCGTCTCATCTAATATTTATTCAAATAGCTGTGATGCAGATTTTTTTAAATTCTCTTTCTCCCGAAGTACTTGATTCTAGGGAAAACAATAAAAACTGTGATTGTTTTGTTAGGCTTGAACAGTGTGACAAGGTGGCAACTCATTAGAATCTTAGACAAACAAAACATATGGTAGTTAAAAGTTTAGAGACAGTCATTTTACAGAAAATCTTTATTGAAGCTTAGCACTTGTCGGTAAACATGTTGCACTTCAACGAAACAGTTAGCAATGACTTTTGTTTCTGGATTACCTCGGTTGGAAAAGAGTAGGCCACCATTACAATGTGAAAGTTAGAAAGGGCAAACAAATGGGAATAAAAGGACCTGTCAATCAAATTTTATTACCTGAAAAGGGATTAAAGAATTTCAAGTACATATTGTCTAGTAGATTTGTACGTAGGATCTCCTTCCCTGACAACTCCCTGATTGAACCCTGGGAACGTCACGTGCACCATATTTATTCTACCATGCATGCATAGTCTTCATAAGTTTGACTTACCTGCAACGAATCACCAAATCAGTGACTACAATTTCTCCTTCATTCACCTTTATTGCTATCTTACCATCCTCTACACCATGACTGTCCCCAGAGACAATAGAGACACCATGTTTGTCTTCAAATAGTTGGTCTCTGCAGAATGAAACCAGAAAGCAAAAAGGCTCAGTGATTCCTTGCAGCTGAAATGTAGAGCCTTTTTCCACATTTACATTGCTTTGCAATGTTTTTCAATTAACAGGCCACCATAATGTGCCCACAAAGTACACATGCAAGGCATCCAATCTTCCTACACTGAGATCCCCCTTGCCCATTGTGAACCCAAATGACATTTGACCTCCACCAAAAACTTCTGGGACCATGTATTCACTATGTGCCATCTACATGACAAATTACAGGACCCTACAAGTGACCTTTCTTGAAAGACTATGCAGGAAAACTTGTCAGGCTTTGAACATGCTGACTTCAAATGAACTTTGACCTTTGGAAAAATCAATAGGGATCATCTACTCAAAATGACCAATCCACCAAATATGAGCACAGTCACATGTACCGATCTTGAGATATCATGTTTACGAAGTTTTGACCTTTTGACCTCTCCTGACCCCAAATGACCTTTGACCTCCACGAAAATCGATAGGGATCATCTACTCAATAGGACCAACCAACACACCAAATACGAGCATAGTCACATGTACCGTTCTCGAGATATCCTGTTTACGAAGTTTTGACCTTTTGACCTCTCATGACCCCAAATGACCTTTGACCTCCACCAAAAACAAGAGGGATCATCTACTCAATATGACCAACCCACACACTACATATGAGCATAGTCACATGTACCGTTCTCGAGATATCGAGTTTACTAAGTTTTGACCTTTTGACCTCTCATGACCCCAAATGACCTTCGATCTCCACCAAAAACAAGAGGGATCATCTACTCAATATGGCCAATGCACACTCTAAATATGAGATTAGTCACACTTACTCTTTGTGAGATACCGTGTTTACAAGCAATTTCTAAGGAATTTTCCTATTGACCTCTCCTGACCCCAAATGACCTTTGACCTCCACAAAAATCAACAGGGATCATCTACTCAACATGACCAACCCACACACTAAATATGAGCAGAGTCACATGTACCGTTCTCGAGATATCGTGTTTACGAAGTTTTCACCTTTTGACCTCTTGTGACCCCAAATGACCTTTGATCTCCACCAAAAACAATAGGGATCATCTACTCAATATGGCCAATGTACACACCAAATATGAGATTAGTCACACTTACTCTTCTTGAGATACCGTGTTTACAAGCAATTTCTAAGGAATTTACCTATTGACTTCTCGTGACCCCAAATGACCTTTGACCACCATGAAAATTGATTGGGATCATCTACTCAATATGACCAACCCACAGAGCAAATATAAGCATAGTCACATATGTCGTTCTCGAGATATCGAGTTAACGAAGTTTTGACCTTTTGACCTCTCCTGACCCCAAATGACCTTTGATCTCCAACAAAAACAATAAGGATCATCTACTTAATATGGCCAATGCACACACCAAATATGAGATACCCTGTTTACAAGCAATTTCTAAGGAATTTATTTATTGACCTCTAGTGACCGCAAATGACCTTTGACCTCCACGAAAATCAATAGGAATCATCTACTCAATATGACCAACCCACACACTAAATATGAGCATAGTCACACTTACCCTTCTTGAGATATCGTGTTTACAAGCCAAAGCATCACATACACACACACACACACATACATACATGTTTTGACCGTCAATCGGGGACACATTTTTTTAACCATGAAAATGTGGATATCCCCACTTTGGGTGTATCGACACTTGACTAGGGGAAAAAATGCTCATGTCCCCAATTTACTGGTACTACACAGATACACATACACCCATGCACCAGCCCACGGTTTGTCACCTAATGTTAGGTCCATCACATGGAAAATGGGGAAAACTCCAAAATGCTTCAAACTTGCTGTGGTACATCCTTGAAACGTGAGAAATTCAATTTCATGGCTAATTTTGCATTTGGCAAGTGGGGATATCCCCACTTGCAGGTGTATCCACACTTGCCCGGAGAAAAAAGGCTCATGTCCCCGTTTTACACCAAAAACATACGCACACACACACACACACACATACACACAACATCACCATCGCATAGATTCCTTGCCTGCCTTCAGCAAGGAATCAAAAAGACCCAAAAATTTACACAAAATATTTATCATTGTATTTTTATAAATACATAAAAAACTAGTGAACTACAACTTTGTCAATATTCCAGTGGGAGAGTAGCCTCTGTTGGGGATTCTGTAGAAACACGAAAAAGAGGGAATTTATTACTGCTAAACCTCAAGTCCAAATTGATGCTGTCCTAGGCTAAAGTTATGAGTGGGTTCAGGGGAACAAAAGCTTGCTTCAAGGCCCCTGTAAGGTGTAATTTGAAGGTTTTAAAGGCCATTTATTTATGTAAGTTTAAACACTGCTGCAAAAGTGTTCTCTTTATAAGTAAGAAACCAAGATATTGAAATTTTCTTAAATATTTGTAAAATGAAAAGAGGGGATTTTAACAACATTCTCCTGGAGAAGGGGACATATCCCTCTCTTCTCCTTTTGCAGAAACACTGCTAGGACTATTCTACCACTTTTTTTTCCATATTACAATGCATTTTTGCAATGCAGTCCACATCCATATACCTTGTTAGCTGCCCTCCCTTAACTGGTTCTATGTTCCCTTATCTGTTGGTTCCATAGCATTTGGAAAAACCCAAGTTATTATGTACGACTGAATATTTACAACATGCAAACTCTCCAAGTAATGCATGCAAACACAGTGCTCCAAAAATTTCCTCTTCATAAATGTCCAGATCAATAACAGACACATGTTGAATGCTTTTGAAGTATCCTCAAATGATACAGTCGGTACTAACATACAGTACAGGCATGGATCTAAGGGGGTGGGGGGGGCTTTTATGGACCCGGCCCTCCCTTTTTGGCCATATCAACAATAAAACACACAGAAAATAAGCAAAATTTATAAAAACACAGGTATACTCAAGAACCTCACTCATTTTTGTAAAGAAATAATGAATGTGTTTTAATGTTACTTAGTTAGATAGAGTTTTATGGCCTAGTTTCCAACCTATTGTGTTTTAAGGCAAATGCTATTCATTCAATTGAATGTACAGTATGCAAATCAATGATTTTAAAGTATTATCATTTTTTCCTTTATTAATGGATTGTATTGATTGCTACGGGCTGATGCCCCTTTTTTCGTTTCTTTCCTTCTTTTATTTCAATTTGTTTCACTTTAGCATCGTTTTCATATGTTTGTTGATTTTGTTATTGACTTGTATACCTCTGATGAGCTGAAAAAAGAATAAAAAAACAGAACAGAACAGAACAGCAGTGTAACTCCCTCATAACCCTGCTTTCTTTTAAGTCAGCTCCCCCCCACCTTGAAATGTCTGGATCCTGTGCCTGCAGTATCCCTCCACATCATAATGGATTATATTGTTGTTTGTCATTTAAATTTTCAATTTCCCTTTTTCCTCAAAACAGTATCCCAAAACGATTTATCTTGATGAAAGGCTCTTTTTGATTGGTTCTCATTTCTGCTACTAATTCAGTTGAAGAAATGTAATGTTTTTAATTGAACTAATTTGAATAATTTACTGGTTTTTCCAGGGTCGGTGAACTGCAAACAGAACTTACAAACAAATTAAATATTTCTCTTTAATGTCCAATGAAGCACAATTATTACTGGCCTTGGATTTTGAGGCAAAATGCAATCAGAAACCATTCTCCTAAAATCACTGTGAGGGGTGATGAGCTCATATAAAATGTGTTACAGTTTATAGAGCGGCACACCTACCACACTCCTTAATTTTCTGAGGAGTGCAATCAGTAACACACCTGGAAAATCTAAAAGTCAAGGCTTGTTATAAAATATTTACCACATACATAAGGATAAGAACTAATATTTTTAAGAAATTTCCAGCACTGGTCAGATACCAGGGTTCCCAACATTCCGAGAAAATAAAATTCCATGATATTTCCATGATGAAATTTCAAAATTCCAGGATGAAAACATTCATTTATTAACCAGTCCAGACAAAAGAATGGTAATTACAGTACCTAACTAGATCAACTGAATGCTGCACTTTTTACACCAGTTTACAGGAGTGTCTACACTTATCCAACCAGGCAGAAATCCCCATGCTTCAGTGCATGAGATCACTGGAGATGAATGTCAGGCTTTTGTGAACATTCATGTATGCCTGTGTGAACTTTACATTAACATTATTTTGGTTCTTTATTCAAGCTGAACCTTAGAGGGAAATACTGCATTTAAAATGCTCCAACATAGCATTAAAAGAAAATAGCCCTAGTCAGTATTTCTTCTAAGAAATTAACCATTGGGTCAAAATGACCAGTTTGGAAAATTTTGACTCAGTAGAATTGTTAGAGGCATGGAGCTGTGCACGCGTAGCGAGCGCGAAGCGCGAGCCCCAGACGGGTGGGGTCCAGGGGGCAAAGCTCCCCCCCCCCAAAGCTCCTGAGTTTAAGGTGTTTTAAAGGCATAAAAAGACTGTTTCCAGGGGTGAAATTTATGGTCCTGTCTTTTTGTATGTTCTAGGTGATGATAAAAAGTAGTGTTCGACCGATTATGTTATGATCGGTGATGACCGATTACTGATTATTTACTTTAACAATCGACTCGATGCCGATGATTAGAAGGAGGGAAGGGATTATACCGATTATTAGAAAGAGGGAAGTCATATGTTTGTCTCTATAGTAGGCGCCCCTTGCTTTGTTCGTATCGTATTACCAAAACCAGATGGAAAAATATTGGGAATAGTTCCGTTCGTTTTACGAACAGGATTTTTTTTAGGGTGAATACTGTTACTTCAAAAGTGGAGATACGAATCAACCATAAATACAGTAGAATTGTTTGCAGTCGATGTCACATGCCCTTTGATAATTTAGTTCTTAGGCCAACATCGTGTTCTGTTTATTTTTCATTCCCCAACCATGTCAGAATATTTGCATCCTTTTACTGTTCTGGGTTGTAGAACTTGCGTTCGTGATCTGTACCTACTATCCTGCCTTTAATAACGAACCCCATGTACAGCAATCATGATAATCTTAGCAGTTCGGAGCAGCAAAACAATTGCACCCAATTAACGTATACTATGGTTCCTTTCGGATATAAATATCCCTGTATATTTTTAGCAGTTCTTGTCCAAAGCTTACGTCTTGTTTAAAAAGAATCTGCATCTGATATTCACGTAAGTAAGATCCCCGAAAAAATCCACGCACGCAGAGATTTGTACCACAGTTTCTTGGTGAATTCTAGCACGGGGCTCGCCCGGCTGCACAAGCCGGCAATATGAGCATGGGAAGTGCGATCGTCATAACACTAACTCAATGGGAAAAGTTGTCTCAAGACCGAGTATTTTCACACACTAAATCACATAGGCGAAGGTGTGACTTGTGATTGGCTGGTTAGAATCAACGCAATTGAACTAATCACGATGCAGGGTTCAATTTAAATTTTGCAATGGATCGTATGCATATGATGTCACGGGGCCAAACAAGATGCCTTGTTTGGCGGTAAAAATGGACACGCACGTAAGCCTACTGCATTCCTGGGCCAAGAAGTATGCCGCATGAGACCAAGTGCATCATTGTTTTCATTTGCAATTACGTCATATGAAAATATCACATAAGTCCTACTGTAAATGACATTACGGAAGGAATGCTGGGAATGGCATAATTTATGCAAGATAATAACCACCGAACTTCACAAGATTCTAGGTGCTACGTGCACAAAACATGCACAGATATGTGGGAGATGAAAAACCCCGAAACACTGCAGCTCCGTTGTCTGCACAATGTGTTTTTGTGCAGAACAGTTTTTACCACAACTTACGCGGCGCTTTCTGAGAGACTGCAAGGAATACACCTTGATTGCAACTCTAAATCTAATTCCAGGTTATACTACAGGGTTATAGGCTAGTGGTAGCCTAAATATCAAACTATCATTCCCATGGCAATGATGGCAGGGGTAAAATTTATACGTTTGTGATTATCAATGCATCCCGTTTTGGCGGGAAGATAAAGGATTGAGTATTTACGGGAATTAACGAAACTAAGAGCAAGTTTCATGTGTATATAAGCCCTTTTTCCAGTGTACAAATAATCGGTGGTAATGATCAGTTGAATGGCAGAATTTTACCAATGCCGATTATTTACCGGGGAGCAAAATGAAACCCTCTTTTTTATTTTTCACCACAAACATCAGTGCGTCAAATTGATAAGTCATTGCGTCAAAATCGCATCATAGCGGCTTAGCGGAAACACTGGCCCTAGTCATTATCAAATCATTTGGTCTCAAGAATAAACCTCAACAATAGCTTCATCTCCTCAAAATATAATGCACAAGACATGTTATGGAAGTTGCACCTTTTGAAATGTTGAAAGTTTCGGTGAACAAGTTATTCTTCAGCAACAAGCAACTGAATATTTCTATCTGATGGCAACTTATTTTGTGAAAAGAAAGCTACCATACTGCCTTATTTTTAACTATTAACAACTCTTGGCCAATAAATTTTGGGGATCAACAACTTAATGAGGGTGTTGAAGGATACTACCACATGACAATGCTTATAATTAGCAAAGCAAGTCAAGTTTCACATCCAATAGTTACAGAAGAAGTTTAAATTTTGAATTTTGTGATATCCTGACTTGTAACAGTTTTGTGCATAATTTGAAAACTTACAGTAGCTGGTCAGGAATTTTTGAAAACTGAATTGAACCGTTAAGTGCTCACTCGTAAAACAATTATTTGTATGTAGGATATGGGGACTGTCTAAGTTTGACCATTTGTCATTGGTATGTGAAGAAAACTTAACAGGTTTGGAAAAAATTGTTGAATTCCATGAACCAACTCAATAAGCTGCTTCAAAGGGATTAAATTTCCTTGTAAAACAAACCCAATATTTCCTTAACAGTCAACCAGAAATGCAGTACTACAGTATGTTGCTCACATATAAATACCAGCTGATACATCTGCAAATGAGAACATTCTGCTGGGAATGTCCCACACCATTCAAAGTCATGCCATTTTAGTAAATAACAGTCAACATGGTCAAAGTCTGATAAGTGTGACAATGATTCTGAGATTACAAGAACTCCTTTTATTCATAGTCCATTTATCAACATGGTACATTATGCTACACATTCTGCAGGGAGACAGATAATTTGTTAACCACATCTTGTGGTGTCCTGATGTCATCTTCATCTTAAATAGAACTTAATCAAAAATATAGGCTACAAAACAATTTGCAGGACAATCATTTTAGTGCTATTTTTGAAATCTTTAATTGGGGTACGCTTAGTTATTTTCCTTTTACAAAATAATGTCAGCTTAGACAACATCATGATGTAATAGGAGAAACAGATCTGGAGGCAAGGAGCCCTACTCCCTTTTGGCTTTTTAGTGCTTAGATGCAACCACCTAAACTGACTAAAAAGTGACCCAGCACAATAACTTCCCCAATACCCCAAACACCCTGATTTTGAGGACTTTTTCAGGGTATTTCTACTTCATCAATTTAGCACTGGGCCCTGAAATTGATGATAGGGTGCCTGAAGCTTCTTCTCCAAGAAGATATTGTGTAACTATATAAGAAAGCTTTGTGCTATTATCTCAGTGTAGTGAGTCAATGAGAACAGTGGTTAGTAGGACATGACAGCGTTATTTACACGTCACCTAGTCAACTGTGAAGGTACTACATGGAGCGCGCATCTGGCTAGATTTTGCCATGATAGCCAATCAATTCTTTAGCGTGTGTCTTTGGCTAATCAAATTCCATGATTTTTCCAGGATTTGAAGCACTTTGCTTCAAATTCCATGACTTTTCCAGGATTTAAAGCATCTTTTTTTAAATTCCATGACTTTTCCATGTTTTCCAGGTTTCCAGGTAAAGCTGGGAACCCTGGAGAGTCTGTCATACTATACTTTGAAGCTGCTTGTCTGGCCTCTAAAACATGAGAATAAATATTATGAAATTTTCTTACAAACCTGTTTTTCTTTAGGTATTGCTTTGTCAAATTCAGTCTGTGCCTTACACCCTGAATGTGATCTTGCTGCTGGCTGGCTGAATTCACACTCACGCCACATTCATCACAGAGGGCAGGATACTCACGATTCTGTTGGACGACTCTGTCACTGCCCTATAAACAAAAAGGGAATCAATACAGTTTTATTCACAACTAAAAATGTTCACAGCATAGTCTGATTTGAGTTTTAAATTTGATTTGAGTTCATATTACACTTCTGATTTTATTCCATTTAACTTCTTTTTCCTAAAAGTCCCCTCGACTCTCTGGCGAAGAGCCAAGGGGCTATCCTGAAAATGTTAAGGTTTCGGCAAAAGCTTCGCTGGTTTCACCGGACGGCCCTTTGCCGGAAGGTGGAGAGTAACTCTCATATCCAGGGTGTGGCTCCTGTTCTATACAGCCAGTCTAGAGCAGGACCACACATGTTTGCCCTTTAGAGGGTGTACTTGTCCATTTGGGACGTTTAGCTCCTTAAGGGAGCATAACTCCTCCGGGAGTAAATGTTTGGTTTTCGCCCCTTGACTTTATTCCATTTTACTTTTTCTGAAGTTCTCCTGACCCTCTGGCAAAGGGCTATTCGGCAAAACCAAACATGAGACTGCTTCCCAAAGAAGCTATATGTCCACTAAAGGACCACACTTGACCAACCAAAGGCCTCCAGACCATGGCTTTATTCCATTTTTTCTAAAAGTCCCCTCGACTCTCCGGCGAAGAGCCAAGGGGTGAAAACCAAAAGATAACTCCCGGAGGAGTTCTGCTCCCTTAAGGAGCTAAACGTCCCAAATGGACAAGTACGCCCTACAAAGGGCAAACACTGAGCGGTCCTGCTCTAGACTGGCTGAATAGAACAGAAGCTACAACCTGAATGACAGTAAAACGGAAGTAATTATATTTGGTTCCAACCAACAGTTGTCCAAACTTAACATTGAAAATATTATTGTTGGTAACACCCCTGTTAAAGTCTCGTCGTCTGTGAAGTACTTAGGAGCTTGGTTAGATCATGGTCTTTCTATGTCTGATCATGTCAATAGTAAGTGTAAAACTGCTTTTAACCATCTGTATAACATTAGACAGTGTGCTAAATTCCTAAGCAAGACCGCTATCATTGCTCTTGTGAATGCACTGGTTCATAGCTGTATCGACTATTGCAATATTTTGTTAACTGGTATTCCGAAATGTATGCTGTACAAGATACAGCGTGTGCAAAATTATGCTGCCAGACTAGTTGCTAACAAGAACAGGTTATTCCCATCCTTAGCCTTGCTGAAGGACTTGCATTGGCTCCCAGTGTTTTACAGGAATCGATTCAAGATCTTGCTTCTTGTTTACAAATCCCTACACAATATGGCACCACTCTACCTTTCCAACATGTTCTCCTTTAAGAAAACAAAATATGAACTTAGATCTGAGACCACTCTCAATCTGGTTGTTCCTAGATATAGATCCATATTTGGCGAGCGCGCACTAGCTGTCCAAGGCCCTAAGTTATGGAATGATCTGCCCCTTTCAGTTAAGACAGCACGCTCTCTGGAACATTTTCAGTCCTTATTAAAAACCCACCTATATAGCTGTGCCTTTGATGGTATCTGATAGTCCAACTTAGTCTTTTGTTCTCCACTGTGTCTTGTAAGGCGCATTAGAATAATTATTTTATATAATGCGCCATATAAATTTCTTGAACTTGAACTTGGATGCCATTTAACATCATGACCTTTTCCGTTTCTTTTTTCTAAAAGTCCCCTCAACTCTCTGGCAAAGAGCCAAGGGGCGAATACTTTTTCTAAAGTCCTCCCGACCCTCTGGCAAAGGGCCAATGGAAACCAAACTTGATACTGCTTCCCGAAGAAGCTATTACGTCCACTGAAGGACAACACTTAACGACCAACCTCGCGGCCTTCATACCATTTCCATCATTGGTCTGTCATGTATGGCTCCATTCTTGACTGGATGAAAAGAACAGATACTACACATGATCTTAGCCAAAAGGCCAAGAAGCGAGGGACGAAACTTTATTTAAACTCCAACACAAATTAGATTTCAAAGCTTGATTGAACTATTGGTACTATATATACAAACATCTCCCAAAAAGATGATACTATATTGAAGAACAAAAACAAATTTCAACATTAGAGGTAACATTAAATACAGCACAGTGCATGAATGACAGGTACAGTTGCATCGACCATAGACATAATTAGAAATATTCTGACAATAAATCTCTATTAATTGGTACATCAGCTGGTGGAGTTACATGATGAAACCAATTTGAAAATGTTTGGTTCCGCTCATGCATATTCAATGACCTACCTCCTTCCGAACCAGGCGTCTATGCTGGTCTACTGTAGCATATCCAGTTTTCTCGTAAAAAGAAATCTTTCCATGCCTTGAACATTTCACCTTCCTTTGCCTCTTCAACCAGTGTATCATTGTGCCAAAGCCGCATGCTGCACAAATATCAAATGAAAAATTAAACTTATTTTAAGTAATTTTTTAATACTGAGTAATAAGTTTAATGATCAGTCCAACATTTGCATGAGGTCTCTATAAGAAATACCTCATGAGTTACATACTGTACCACATCACACTGTTAAATATGGCTGTACAGTAAACTGACAGAGCAAAAATTTAAAGGCAGTCATTTGTCATCCTAAACTACAGTTTCAGTATACATATATCAAAACTCTCAATTGGTACAGCTCTTTGATTGGCATCACATTCAAACAATGCATCATAGCTAAACTACACAGCATGGGCTCTGAGAGTGTCTTGATTACACATTATGGACTTGTATGGCCACTGGGACAAGCCATGAAGCAATAAACAAGGATTGTGTCTGGATAAAGATGAGTTTTAGATAAATGTGGGAGGGGCTAGAAGTAAGTAGGTTGGGAGAATTGGAACTGTTTGGGATGATGAAAATATGCCTTTAAGTGACAAATAGAGATTACACAAAATGCTGGCAAATATTTGCCAGCATTCTTTTGGTCATCTTTATTTATGTATCTCTTTTTTTTATCAAGTAAATTTACAGCTTACAGCAATTTTTAGGCCTTGCGTATTCTCTAGGTGTATTACAAATTACACTCCTCTGAAAATTAAGGAGAGTGGTATATGGGCTGTTTTATTTAACTTTAATAGATTTATATGAGATCCAAATTTTCATATAGGTGTGCAAAAAATTACACTCCTCACAGTGATTTGAGGTGAGTGATGGTGATGCAATCACAGATCAGACTCACATGCCCTAAAACTCAAGGCCTAAATTTTTAACAAAGTAGATTTAGAGGTCTAAAAATGTGGCAGTGCTTTTGCTAGAGTCAGAATGGCTCTAACCAGACATAAAATATGTTAACATCAAAACAAACCCTTGAATGGCTGTCTTTGGCAACCTCTATTCCACATCAAACAAATTTGCAAACATTGACATAAAAAGCTGTATGCACAATGTAGACCAACTTTTGTCAATCCTATGACAAAAAAAATTTACAGTGTACATAACAATACATAACAACCAGAAAGGCAAAAGGGAATAGTGATTCCTTGCCATGAAATACCCTACTCTCCTTCAAATTGACAGTGTTTGATAGATTTTTCTTTACAATTAAGGCACAGAATGTCAAGGATTCATTTAACAAAGATCAAAACACACTTATATCATCTTGATAACATACAAATCCCAACAACACTGATCCCCAGTTACCCCAGATGACCTTTGACCTCAACCAAAAGGGCTCTTTGATATTCTCACGACCTCTGAATACCTGACATGACCTCTGGTCTGTATAAAAAACCTGGTATGCAAGCAAACAGGAAGTGCTCAAGGTCATAAAAACATTTTTAATTTTAAAGGAAAATAAAGCATCTTATGTGAGTTGTACAACAAGACAGTCACAAATTATTATGCAATCCACCAATTTTTTTAGGAGAATTAACTTCAACATTTTATATCTCAGCTCAGGAATGTCATATGAAGATGGGAGTTGGACTGTTAGAATTCATTTTTCATTCTCTTAAATAAATATTTTTGAACTTTTTGACTTTAGGTACACTTTAACAAGCCATTTGAGATTTTTTTAGTAAAACCAATGGTGACCTCATATGACCTTTGACCTTGACCAAAAGCAATAGGGTTCTTCCTCTCAACATGCGAGATCTATATACCAAATATGAAGAGTTATCTGTCACTCCTATCTTAAGATATTGTGCTTACAAGCCACTTTTGAAGTTTCCACAATTTTACCCATGGTGACCTCAAATGACCTTTGACCTCTACAAAAAACAATCAGGTTCTTTTTCTCAACATGACAAATCTACATATATCAAGTATGAAAAGTGTGGGTCACTCTTATCTGAAAATATCCTGTTTACAAGCCATTTTCATAGTTTTCACAATTTTACTGCTGGTGACCTCACTTGACCTTTGACCTCCACAAAAAACAGTAGGGTTCCTTCTCTTAACATGACAAATCTATATACCAAGTATGAAAAGTGTGGTTCACTCTTATCTGATGATATCCTGTTTACAAGCCATTTTCAAAGTTTTCACAATTTTACTGTTGGTGACCTCAAATGACCTTTGACCTCTACCAAAAATGACAGGGTTCTTCCTCTCAACATGAGAAATCTCTATACCAATTAATTATGAAAAGTGTGGGTCACTCTGATCTGAAGATATCACGTTTACGAGCCATTTTCGAAGTTTTCACAATTTTTCCCCTGGTGACCTCAAATGACCTTTGACCTGTACAAAAATGACAGGGTTCTTCCCCTCAACATGAGAAATCTTTATACCAAGTATGAAAAGTGTTTGTCACTCCTACCCAAAGATATCGTGTTTAAGCCATTTTCAGTGTTTACGCATTTTTACTGCTGGTGACCTCAAATGACCTTTGACTTCTACCAAAAACGACAGGGTTCTTCTTCTAAACATGACAAATCTATATACCAAGTATGAAAAGTGTGGGCCACTCTTATCTGAAGATAAGAGTGATGCATGGTGACCTCAAATGACCTTTGACCTCTACCAAAATCAATGGGCTTCTTTCTCTCAACATGAAAAATCTATATACCAAATATCAAAAGTGTCTGACATTCCTACCTTGAGATATCCTGTTTAAAAGCGTCACAAACACACACACACATACACGCACACACGACATCACCATCGCATAGATTCCTCACCTGCCTATGGCAAGGAATCAATAGTGATACTCTAACATTAAGAGGAGCATTAATACCTTCTGCAACTGTGCATTAAAATATAACAAATGGCAAAGCTAATTCATTTGTCCTCAAAATGTTGGGAATTTCAAAAATATAAAAGGCATTTCTTGGATTGTACAACAAATTCAGTATTCATCCTTTGCAAGTTCAGTATGCTGTCCCTTCACCTTTTTAACATAGTGCGTAGTGGTCTCAATGATTCATATTTATCCAAATAATGCCATGATGCCCGTGTAACAGAGTTCATAGGAACTCATTGTGTTTAATATGGGAGAATTACATAACAACAGGAGAATTACATAACAATGAGAAGCATGTGCGTCAATTATTTAAATGTGCGTTGCGGCCTGGGTGATGCGTGTATCTTAATTCAAATATGTGGAAGGAGTATAAAAAGGGGTGAATTTGAAATGTAATTCAGTTTGATTCATAGAATTGATGCTTGTTGGTTGCACAGTGTTTCAACTCCAGCGGAGATTTATATTGATTTGAAATAAAAGGGAGGAATGTCGGTTGACAGTAACATCGCCTGTAGTCCTGTCTCATTTTTTGTGTGTGTCTTTTTCTGAGGTTTGCGATTATTCTCCGACATAAAACGAATGTCGGGGCAGAGGAAAACTGTATGATAACCCCGATCGGTTTGTTATGCCCCATTTCTTGCAGTCTCAAATGCTATCTAGACATGAAGCAAAAATACATGTTTATGTTCATATTGTATGTAATCTTAAGAAATCTTAGGGCATTTTGCTTTATGACTTATGGTGATCAATTCCGGAAGATTTTTTACCTCTACTGCTGCATTTTTCTTTGACCAGAAGGAATCTACACGTCAAGTACAACATTTAAGTCTTGCTTAAAGTGGCAAATTTAGTTGGTTTCTGAAAAATTCACCAATTTCCTCTATAGAATAGTCCCAATTTATTTTTGACATGTTAAAGGTGAATATATATTCTTTATTCTATTAAGCATTCTGGTGAAACTTTCATACATTTCGCATATTCAGTTCTCAAGATAGTAGCAATTGTAAGAGGCAAAATTTTCTATTTAGGATGAACTTGAAGCAAGCAGGCATGATGTCATAGATTCACATTGTTTGCAAATTTTTTGTTTTTACTTATAATTTACCACCAATTTTCTGCAACTAAACTCTGATGTACTGATATCATATAAGTGCAACCTGAGAATGGATTTTAAAAAATTGGTGCTTCAGGAGCAAGCTACTGTAGCACCCCTTATCAATTCAAGATCAAACTAACAGGATGAAAAATTAAAGAACAACAAAACTTTGGCCAACAATGTGAATCCATGACATCCCACCTGTTTTTTTATTTTTTTTTTAAAGTCACAGTGTTTTAACAAGCTTCCACACAGTACCAATGAAATGTACCCACACTTCCTACCTTGACATGTTGTGCAAATTAGGTCCACAGATTTGGACCCCCAGAGACCCCAGATGAAACTTGACCTTCACCAAAAAGAATAGGTTCTGCTCACTAGAACACATCATCCACATACTATGTATGAAATTATTTAGCCAAGACCCCTAACTTGGTGTATTGTCTTACAAGTCTTTTGAGACTTTGGCAACCAGTGACCTAATAAGACCTTTTGCCACCACTAAAGCAATGACCTCCACTAAGCCCTAAAGGGTTCATCTTCTCCCCAGAGTGCATCCACTTACTTAATATGATATTTCAAGCTTCAAAATTCCAAGCCATTTATCTTGTGTCATACAATGTTTGCACCCAGCCCGAATGAGTTCAAGCATTTAATTAAAGGTAAGGAGCAGTCCCTCAAAACTTATTTTGAAGAAAAAGCTAAATAACTCAATTTTCATCTTATATCTCTTCAAAGTATCTGTAATAACATTTTATGACTGTACTATTGCATATTCAAGGTCAACCAATTAGTTATTTCTGGTAAATTTCACATTTGAAGAGAAAAAACATTGTCACTTGACTACCAGTTAACAGCCAATCATGAAACTGGACAGTTTACTACACTTCTTCAATTTGGGATGACTGCTTCTGCCCTTTAATCTTACATTCTTTCCACAATCTATATTGTACCTGGTTTTGATGGAGCACCTGGTTGATATAGTAGTGAGGGTGCATACTCTTTCTTGAAACAATTCCTCAGCTCTTCTATTTCCCAAGGTGAGTGCCAGTCTGGGTGATTTACTGCTACGTACTTAAAGAAGTCCTCCCCTAGATCACTGACTTTGATAGGATCTACTCTCCTTGTTCTTTGTCTTTTCATGCTGTCTGAAATGGTGAACAAAATTGGAATGCAATTTAGACACAACACAAATTGTGGGTTATATATACAGTAATATATTTGTAGAACATCTTATTAAAACATGTGTTCCAGGGGTGAAAACTTCCAAGGAAAATTTCCCCAGCCCTCTGCTTCAAATCCACCCAAAGGAACCTTTCCAATTGACAATTCATAAACAAGATAGTGAAATACAGGTGTTAAGCACAAGTTGCAGACCACAAGTGACATGGCTTGGCAAGATGACAGATTACCTTGCTCATGTGAGGTGAGTCAGAAGTATGGGGGCATTATTTAGAGGGCTCTCTCTAAAGTAAAACAAAACTTAAAGAGGTGGACATACCATTGGTTGTTCATGTAGTCACACAATAAAGAGACAGTTAAGAACACATGCTCTGGCTCTTTTAATCATTTCATTTCATTTATTAATTTCGTCCGTACAAATGTAAACTGAAATATATAACTGGACAGGACACTAGAAAAACAATAGTTTAACGAGCTAGTGCCCATAAAGAGACAATACAACAAAGAATAACAAAATCCTATACATGGACAGAGCATGCTGCACGGTAGATTGTTGCTACAGTATTGTGAGGAAAAAAGCATACAGGTACCATGATGGCCGTCTGCTATGATTTTGTGTGAAAGTTTGGACTTTTTCAAGCATATCCCCATATTTTGCAAGAAAAATGTTTGAAAAATGGCAAGGTAAGGTCAAAATCACTACACGTATTTGAAGAACATGATATTGTTTCCCATTCAAGTAAAACTTTTGTTTGAAATAAACCAAAGTGGTCGCCAATTCAGATGATTTGTACCTTCAGGGAGACCATCTTGGTGTGCCTTTTTTTGTCCCAGTCCGTGGCGACCATCTACGGATAGGATGTACACTTCACATGCTCTGTCCATGTATACAGGTGCGTGGTATGCCCACATTGCAAAACAGGTAGCCTTAAAGAGCCCATGAAATGACTCAATGACAACATTTAGAGTCATTCTCTGACACTATCTATTAACAAAAAAAGCATTTATTTTAAAAAATTCTGCTCCACAAAGGAGAAATGCTCAAGTGAAATGGTAACCCTCTCAGCACAACAGCTGAAAAATGTAAAAAATGTAAAAGTGCATTGAACCAAGAATGACATCATCACAGGAACCAAACTTCACAGTGTGTGTATTATAATGCTATGTTTAAGTAACACTTTGCTCACAGATTTCATAGCATGAGACTGACCAAATAATTTCTGAATTATATCTGAAGAATGTTCCAGTATAAAGCCAAAAATATATCAATCAAAATTTGAAATTCTCACTCCAATTCCTCAAAAGAGGAATTTTGTCATTATTCACTAAGCTGCCCCATGCAATCATGTTAGGCCTATCAGTTTGAATTTTTGGTTCCAGCAATCTAGTCAAACTATGACTAGACAGCAATTCTTTCAACCAGAAAAGAGAAAATATTTCAACTCACATTCAGTCAGATTGTTGAATAAGAAGACTGATATCTCACCCGGATTCCTTTGCATGACATCCCTTCCAAGTAAATTTGTCACAAACATGTGGAAATCATACAATGGATCTTGTACTAGCATAGACTTCAAAATGCATGGAGTTGAACTGTCACTTCATGCCAACTTTTGATAAAAATACAGAATACTTCCTTAAATAACCAAAATATCAGCTAGTCTCCTTCCCCACTATAATCAATGCTCCTTTTCTTTGAACCAAGTCAAATTGCAGCATTAGCACATGCATCCAAAACAACACAGAACTTGTTGGTAGTATATTTAAGCCACTGTGCAGAATGGTATACAGTACAGTATCATATATATGGGCCTGTGTAATGAGAGAATCACTGCTTCCTCCCCAATAAAAATAATCGTTACATAACACTGGAGGACAAATGGATGCAGTTACATCCCCCAGGAGCCTGAGATATTTTTCTGTGTGTATAACCTCTTACCAGGGAACTTCCAAACACTTGTATGATGTATACCAAACAATTTTCCCTGCAAGTTGGCTCAAGGAATATTGAGAAGTCACAAAACTCTATCTGCTGAACAGGGGTATTCCTAGGTGTTGAAGAAACCCCCCTTTTCACTAGTTTTGCAAAGCAAACATAGGTTTAGGTTTCATAATGATAATTTCTTGATTATATCAATCATTTTAGGCCATCTTTACATGGTAAGATTCTGTAACATCTACAGAGCAGGGTATACTCAATGTACACTTTAGTACACACAATGTGAAGTTGGGTTCCTGTGATGATGTCATTCTTGGTTCAATGCACTTTTACATTTTTTAGCTGTTGTGCTGGAAGGGATACCATTTCACTTGAGCATTTCTCTTTCGTTGGGTGGGATTTTTTAGAATAAATGCTCTTTTTGTTGATAGATAGTGTCAGAGAATGACCCCATATCATTGTTACTATTCATTTCATAGGCTCTTTAAGTTAAGTTTGCCTTATGCAATTGGACAATGCAGTTCTCTGTCAACCCATCTTTGGCAAGTATTGCTGGCCCAAGTTAGCCATGGCCAAACAGTAGTTGCATGTTAAACTGACCAAACCTTAAGTTGGAAATTAAATAGAGTCTATATTGGCCTATATGTTGAACTTGAATGTTAGAAACTACAGTAGGTAGGCCTAGTCCAATAAACCTAAACTACTTTAGGCTTATATACCTCAGGAAATAATTTATCCAGTATCGCATTGCAATTCGCTACAAAAACAGGCCATGCAAGTTGCTACACAAATGAAATATTGTGTAGCAACTTTTTGTGTACATAACCCTTGCATTTTCACAAACAGGTACTGAATGAACGGTGAGTGTATTGTTTGGGGGCACGGATTCTAAATTAGAGCCCACAAACAATATGTGAAAGACCTCAAATATTTTCAAAACTGCTATGCAAAATTTGAATGCTTTATTATTCCCTGTACCTACCCTAGGCCTAGGCCGCGCCTAACGCCGCCTATGACACCTGGCCTTGGCCTGTTTATAGCAACTTGAAGGGTGAGTCCATGCACACTACAACTTACAAGTAAAAGTTAGTATAATAGGGCATCATATGCGACTTGAATCTAAGTTATCTTAACGTTAGGTCAGTACTGCACCTGTATTCTTAGGCATGGCCATAGGCCAGGCTAGGGTAGCACTTACGTACCGACACGGTGGATAGTCTTCTCAATCACCAAATTCCGTACAAAATATTTAAGTCGCCTGCTAGTTGCGAGTTGGGCCAACCCTCTTTGATCAAATGAATATCTCAAGTCTCAAGTCAGAAAAGCCCGTGCGTATGATGTTTTCAACTGTTGGCATGTCTACATGTGTGGTGTCGCAATACCCTCGCACAAAGTTGTCTCGTGTGAAATCACTAGCACTTGAGCTAACCAGTGATATGCAACATGTGGTTTATCTAATTGGGGGTTTCACAATACTAAATGGAAATCCCCGAATTCATGTATCTGTTGTCGGGGTGTCAATTAAATTTTTATGCGGTTAATTGTTATGACACACTCCAGAAATTAAAGAAAGGAAACCTACTTCCTGATAGTGAAAATATGGAGGAATGGTTCAATTTAAAAAAAAAAAAAGATTTTAAACTTTGTTGCAAACGTTGTCCACTTCTCAGTGTTGTAACATGTCACGACTCGCGTCGACACTTGATCTCAAAATGATATAGTGACTCGATAGAATTCAGGAGAAATTTCCCAATTGAAATACTACCGTGACCGTGCTATGTACACGCTTAGTATGTCCCCTTCTCACCGGTCCCAATTGGCGTAGATGTCTTTACAACTTAAGGCGGATGGTTTGCATTCTAAAAGATGTGCACGCCAACTCCGGGTTGAGTCCAGGCAGTGGAGTCGGAGTCGCCAAAGGAGGGCTAGGGCAGGGGTAGCGCCAGCGGGGGTGGGGGATTGATGAGCGAGTTATACACGAATCCGGACAGCTGAAGTGATGGTCTGATTTCAGTCGGCCATTGCTGGGGTCCGTCACCTTTAAATATTTCGATTTCCTTGCTTACCTCTACAATGGATGGTTTTAAACTAATTTATATCTTAAATATTCCAATTTCACAAAATATGAGGGTTTAAAATTCATGTAAACAATATATAAAGACGATTTTAGGCTGATGGACCCCACTGATGGCGGCCTTCAGGCACTAAAATTTAGCGCTAATCGGATTCGTCTATATCTTACAAAACCATTGTGAGATCAAAATCAGAGTATTGATTCTGCAATGGGATCCGGTTTCACGTTGTCAGGCTAACCATCACTTCAATAAATTGTTCTTCAATCTATCAGTACCAGTCAATCAAGTAATCAATCAATCAACATAAAAATATGATATTTTTAACACTGCTAGTGAGTCATGGCAAGTGATAAAATTGAGAGTGTTTCTAATATATGTACCGAATGCAGCACAGGAGTTATGACACGTATGATGATAGGGTATAGGACTACCGTTGCATGGATCAGGGAGTTGTGGATGTAGTTCCTGCGCCAGATAACTTGATAAGGCGCAGTAATTCAATTAAGAGTTTGAAACTGAATTCCCCGTAAATTTGTTATTGGATTAAGCACATCAGTACATGTTTATTTGACGAAGATATGTGTACCCAGCACAATAGGCGTATGTGTAGCAGTTGGCATGGGACCGGCTGGCACCACTGATCTACATAACTGTATGTAAGGCGTGTACGTAACTGCCTATTGATAAATTTAAGCAACCGAAGTCTTGCGGTGGCCATTTTGCAGGTGGCCAAAACACTAAGCCGCGGCACCGCTAACTTCTCTGATTCGTATAGCGCGCAGGATGTGGTACTGAGGGACAACTGACAAACTTTTAACCCAGCTAGATTTCTTGATTTTCTGACTAAAACGCATATATTGTATGCAACAAAAACGCCGATATTATGTACTGCTTTTACTTTCAAATATGCAGCATCAGATGGCAAATATATGAAGTTAAAAACATCGACGCCTGTGCTGGTTTCATGGTAGGCCGACTATTAGTACTTTAAATAAGTTAATGCTTTTACAAGGAACCCTATCATTAAAGTCCCCCACATCTGTGAAGTCTCCTGTACACAGTCTCCCTAGTAACAAATAAAGACACCCAGGTCCCTCCTCAGTTTCACCTCCTGACAAAGTCTGACCTTGAAAAAAGTCCCCTGCCGGATAAGCCATGTTTCCGGGCCCTGGGACTAACTAAGTCCATCGCCCCCGACTACAAGAGTGTTCTATGCCTCCCAAAGGTTCACCCCCCCCCCGCCCAAATATATATATATATATATTTTACCCGTAACATTCTCATGAGGGAATCTTACGGGACCTTTTCCCTAACCCTTAAGGGTCCATATAGTTTTGCTCCCGGGATTATGATAAGAGACCCATGGGCCGGCGGCCCCTTAAGCCTAATCCAAATGACCCTCATGGACATGAAAAACTAGTTCTAAGGCTCTTAAACAACTGTTAGTGTGTGGGAGATTGAATATGGGTCAACTTCAACAACTTCAATCCTTTAATATCCCACGTGCCCCTCGTGCATTTGGGTTATCCATATGGGCCCAATATCAATCTCGGTAAATGCTCCCACCAGTATGGGACTACCAGTAAGGGTTAGTATTGTCATGTAGTATGGTGCACTCTTCATGACCTTTACCAGACGCCATCTTGTTGTTTACGAGCAACGCTCCCTTCCCTTTGTTCTAGATTCCCAGGGCCCTTCCTGTTTCCCGTCACGTGTTACCAGTGGACGTGACATATCACATTACCGTAGCTCCACGTGCACGCTGTAACCCATATTTTCGAGGTGTGGCCAATTTCTCCCTTTGCCGCCTCCTCATTGGTCATTTATATCATAATAATTATTTATATGGGTGCGTCATAACTTTTGTCCAATCAGGGGGACTGCATGTGTTCAGAGCTCGCACGATTCACAAGACCGAGCGCCTGCGAGCTGGACACTCGTGCCGTAGACGCAGAGGGATACACATAATAGGAATCGTATTAGGCTGGCAGAATAATTATAAATTAATTCAACTTAATCATCTTTTGTGGAACTAAAATCATCAAATAAATATTCTAAAATCAACTCAACTCTCCTATCTTTTTTTCGGCCTGGAACTCGATCCCGTACCACGCAATACACAACAGTAGATACGATTTAACGACACACACATAGTGTCCAATAGGTCAAATGCGGTACAAGTCCACCCGTTAAGTCGTTTCTTATGACAGGCGCGGGCATATCCTACAACCCCCAGTCCACAGGGGGCCTTGTATACCCATACGGGACCCACTAGGTTTACTACCTTTGCTTGGTAGCACGTTTTAGGGACCGCTGACTTTGCCAGGAGGCGATTTAGTTAGGGACTTCTTTACGGGCGGCTTTGTTGGCCAAGCGGGCGACTTTGTCAGGATCGTCTTTGTTGGGGGCAAATTGAGTGACTATATATTGCCCCAACTGTGCAATATGGTTTATTGGAAACAATAAAGCATCGGGATTCGGATAGTAATATTAAATAACTGCAGGCCTCTCTTCACTTGGACAGTAAAATATTCAACCGTATTCCTAAGGAAGAGTTGATTACGTCGCGTGGTTTATTGACTTCATAATTCAACGCTCCTACTATCTATGGAGTGA
Source organism: Holothuria scabra (assembly GCA_037179385.1). Lineage (NCBI taxonomy): Eukaryota > Metazoa > Echinodermata > Holothuroidea > Aspidochirotida > Holothuriidae > Holothuria > Holothuria scabra. The sequence continues at coordinate 20,301,798 of CM074181.1, forward strand.
AGCTTGATTCATTTTTCATTAAGTTCATTAAAGGAATATTTGAAGTCGTAGGGCAGTTATGAACTGAGGGGTGGAGTTTTCAGGGAAGACTTTTCTACAATAGAAGGTTATTTTGTGTGACCGACTTTGTGGGCTCGAATATATAGGGTGAGACTCGACACCCGCCCCCTACCCACCGTTTATTGAACTTGCACTTAGTTGTCACTGTGAAAGACGGAGGACTGAGAAGCCCTAACCACTCAGTCAAATTAGGGATCGAGCTGTCACTCCCTGGTCAAAATGCACTAAGTGAAAGTTTTTTGCTCAATATAACATGATCTTGTTCAGTTTTTCAAGTAAGTAATTGACATTTCTGTTGAAAATGAGCATATTCTATAATTTGGCATTATTTCAAGCCAAAAATGTCAAATTATCAAGCCATGATATCAAATTGCCTATCCAACTGTGTGGATGGCACGGGGTGGCGAAGACCGGCCCGCGCGCATTCTGCAGTATCGTGTGTATTATGTAATAGTATTTCACTGAATCCCTTCTCCAAAATGCAGATCCTGCCTGCGCACTACAGGCCAATCCCGTACTGCTGGGCAATCTTCCTCGATCCCGTGGACTCAGCCCTGTTTAACCTCCTACGGTACTTCAATGCACTGGCGACTAAACTGGGAAACCAACTTTGAACTTAAACCATACTGGGAAATAAATTTTAACTTCGAACTTTTTATGGAGTTGACTAACTCTATACATTCGTGTTGGTGTGTCGTTAAATCTCATTTAACAAACTTGATGCACTAACATGTCGACAGTGCGCTTCGATCGCTATTCGGCTTGGAACTCCCGTACTTGCAATTTACATTTGTTCATCGATAAATTATTCAGACCCGGGATTGCTTGATATATTTTTCCCCGTCTTTAAATAAACTTTGATCTTGTAACCCAATTTTGAATTATGTAAGGTATTTCCCATCTGAACCGATATAAAACTGTTAGTCGGAACCTCTCCACCGCAGTTGTACTTTGAATATGCATGCATGCATGCAGGTTAATTATTTACATCACTTCAAAGGTCAGATCAGCAGGAAATTCAGCGTTATTGAGATGAGATGTATTTAAGTAGTGAATATATATAAACGTAGCTGCCTCAAACATGGGCATTTGCCTAAATTTTCCGAAACATGGGCATTCCCCCTCCCCCAGATTTTGTCCTTTCCCACACTCCCCCTCCCCCCTTCCCCAGTTATGCTGTAAGAAGCTGGGTTAACTGGTACTTTAGTGAAAGTTTCAAAATGATTATAAAAATTGGCGACACAAGGTGGCAGCTGGAAGAAACAATTGTTCCTCGCCCTTGCTCCAGCTTGTCCAAAATTTGAACAATATTCGGGTAGTTTTTCTCTAAATTTTCTGGTCACTTAGTATTTCCTCATTTACATTTAAATTAACCTGTAATCGCTATTTATTTTAAAAGACACTGTCATTCAGCACCCAAAGATACAATTTTGCTGGTAGTCTACAGAAATTTTCAATTGGTACATGATAGACATCAAGTTAAAAAATACAGAGAAATACATTTCACATGAAGTAGATTGTTTTGATTACACATTTGGACCTTGTTCGTCCACAATGTGCAACGAAGCAATCAACTAAGATTGTGTCTGGATTAAAATGGGTTTAAGAAAGCTGTGCAGAGGGGCTAGAAGTACTGTCTTGAGTGATGAGTAACGGCCTTTAACTTCCGGTTCAGTTCAGTTTATTCTTTTCATCCTCCGAAGAGGTATTAAAGGCAATAAAAATTAACAGGATTAATAATATTTTACAAGAACAACAAAACAAACAAAAAGAGAAAAAAAATAACAAACACGCGATCGACAAAGAGCGGCAGGGGTGGCGCCAGGATTTATCCGACAGGGGGGCCAAGTTCTCCGACAGGGGGCCAAAGGCGATTTTATGTCCCGGTTGAACGTGACTTTGCAGAATTTGAGGCGCGCCCCAAAATTTGGGGCTTTCTTTTTAACAAATACTTAAAAATCTGGAGTTTATTTGAAATACTAAGTAAAACTTATGAAAGAAATTTGGCTTTTTTTGGTACAATAAAAATTTTGGGGTGTTTATTGAAGAATATGTTCTTCATAAGGGAAAAAATCAAAAACGTTATATGGGTGACAGCTGAAATTCTTTTGGGGTTACGCATTGAATCGTACAAGACCTATTTACTAACTGACTAAGGCTTGGAGACGAGACTAGAAGTTTGCCCGGAAAGCATTTCCCTTTTTTGAACAAATCTTTCAAAATTAAGAGCTTATCGTGATGGAAAAATTTGGATTTTAATGAAAGAAAATTTGTTTTTTTTTTTTTGGGTAAGGTTACAGTGAAAAATTTGGTTCCTTTTATTAAGTGATATGCCTTTCGAATGGATGACTTATCGCTGATTTCATATAATGCGAGAGGCCAACGTCAGGCTAAGAAGAGACGCATGTTATTTTCTTTCTTTCATAGAAACAAAGCAGATGTTATTTTACTACAAGAAACGCACAGTTGCTTGGATGATGAGAAATTTTCGCAGAACGAATGGGTAGGAAAGATCGTGTTTGCTCATGGATCTAAAATTAGTTGTGGTGTTTGTGTGTTGTTTAGCCCGCACTTGGATTTTACTGTTAGTAAGATTTACACGCATCCGCATGGAAGATCAATCCTTACGGACCTACAAATTTCTGATTTGATTATAACATTAACTTGTATTTACGGCCCAAACCGAGATGACCCTTATTTCTTTTCTTCTCTTAACGACACACTCAATGATTTTCAATGCGACAGGATCATTTGGGCCGGTGACTTTAATTTTGTATTTAATCTTGACCTTGATACAGTGGGTGGTAACCTGCGAACTTATTTTAATGCCCGGAATTTTTGTATTTCAACTATGCAGTCATTTGATCTAGTCGATATATGGAGAGAAAGAAATCCAACTCAAAAATTATTTTCCTGGTCCTCAAATATTACCCTGGTTATCCACTGTCGACTTGATTTCTTCTTGATTTCCAGAACGATGGTTATGAATGTTATACCGAGAGTGGTTTTAAACCTGGTATTCAGTCCGATCATAGATTTATTATTTGTCTCTTCAAATTCATACTGTTAAGAGAGGAAAGTTAATTTCATTTACATTCATTTTCAATTTTTTCAAGATGCTGTATGCATATTGGCTACACACCATTCAAGGTTTTTTGGTTATTGATTTTGTAAAATAGACTGTAACGTTGTAATATTGTATTATACTGCAAACTTTGTTAAAAACAATTATTGAAATTGCAAATAAAAGAGGTGCTAAAAAAAAAAGAAAAAAAAAAAAGAGAGGCCCAGGTTTTTGGAAATTTAATAATTCCCTACTAATTCCCTGACTCGATAACGTCAGATAGTGAACCGCCTACCCCCCCCCCCCCCTTTCTTTCTCTTATCTGATATTTCTAAGCTTGAACCATAGAGTAGGATAATAGGAACTAGAGGGCGGACTCCCCAAAACGTTTTGTCTTACAAGGGCGAGTTGTCCTTGCCTGCATGAGTGCGTTCCTTGAACGTTACTCTTTTTATCACTGAAAAGCAAATTCAGCCCCTTGCCGACCATTTCTGTTGATGTGAAAAGTTAGAAAATATCTTTGCGCGTCAAAGCGAACAGCTTATGCCACTTTTTAGGATGAAAAACACATTCTACAAGGACAAATAAGTCGCAGGAATTGGGCGAATCGATTTCTGCCATACAGTTGGTACACACATGATCGCTCCCCGCGTGACTTTTGCCCAAGTCATGCCCAGAGTGAACAGGGATACCGTGTCTCCATGCAATCACAGACGATTTACGTACGCGCCATTGGGAGTCCGTAGTCTAGTTCCTATAGAGGCTTTGCAATTGCGTCACGGAACCGCCATGCTGGAGGACATTCATGCCAAATACACGCGGCTTTTTGCCGAACGCACTGCACAGTGTGCACTGTGATATACATAGTGTGTACAAATTCAACGAGCAAGCGCGTCCCGTATGGTTCGCTATGTAGTTACATGTACTCCAACATGGCCGACGGAGAGCATTATGACGTCATGTGAAAAGCCTCTATATCCTGCTCTATGGCTTGAACATACTTTATATAGCTTTGAATCTCCTGATTTACGCAACAAATTGAAGGAACGTAGAAACGATTTACTTCTTCTTTATAATTACAAACTTCAAGGTACAAACTTAGGTCACCAGCTCGATGGGTAGAGCACGGCGAAAAATCTACAGAGTACTTCCTTAATCTTGAAAAGAGAAAAAATCTCACCAAACCATCCAGAAAGTGATCAATGAACATGGTAATATAATCGTTGACCACGATGATATCTTAAAAGAGATTTTTAATTTTTACAGTTCTCTTTACACTTCAAAAAAGTGCAACTCTCCTAGTTATTTTACGGGGCTCCCTAATAAGTGTTTGAATGATGATGACCAAAAATATTGTGAAGGGGATTTAAATATTGATGAATGTCTTAAATCACTTGGCTCAATGGCAAATGATAAGGCCCCAGGAACTGATGGCCTCACAACTAATTTTTATAAAAAATTTTGGCCTCATATTGGTCAGATGGTTGAAGATTCTGTTAATAGTGGTTTTCAGAAAGGTTTTCTATCCTTGGAACAAACTCGTGGTATAAACTCTGCCATTCTCAAACCAGACAAAAACCCTGTTTACTTGTCAAATTACCGCCCTATAACACTACTGAACACCGATTACAAATTGCCGCAAAGTCTATCGCAAATAGACTGAAAACTCTTTTGAACAAAATTATTATCCCGAGCCAAACGGGGTTTCTTAAGGGCAAATTTATAGGTGAAAATATTCGTTTTGTTTTGGATGTCATTGAGTATTCACGACTTAATAAAATACCGGGTTTTCTCTTTCTTTTAGATTTTGAAAAAGCATTCGATACCGTTGATTGGAGTTTTTTACAAGCAACTTTAAACTTTTTTAATTTTGGTTCTTGTTTTAAAAACTGGGTGAATTTGTTTTGTAATGAATCTACAGCTTGCGTCTGCAACAATGGCTACTCTTCTGGATTCTTCCAGATTAAAAGAGGCGTAAGACAGGGTTGTCCGCTGAGCCCGTATTTGTTTATTATGTGTGTTGAAATCTTGTATTTGAAATTTATGTCTACTGATATTATTAAGGGTATCACAATTGATCAAATCCATGTAAAGATTCTGCAATACGCTGATGACACTATTATTTTTCTTGACAACAGTGAAACTTCTTTAAAAGAAACCCTCAATTTACTCACAACATTTGGTTCTGCTTCAGGTCTTGCCATTAACTGGTCTAAGTCTGATCTTTTCCCCCTTGGGCCTTGTATTGCTAATCTGCCTCTTTTTGTTAGAAATACTAAGGTAAACGTTACTTTTGGGCCTGTGCGTTTTCTTGGAATTTTTTTAATCACAATGGTGATGATCTTTTTAGATTAAATTACATCCAGAAATTATCAAGATTAAAAAACTGCCTGCTCATGTGGTCTAACAGAGACCTTACTCCTGTGGGTCGTATCACACTTGTAAAATCTTTCGCTCTCTCCCAGTTAGTCTTCCTATTTCTGGTTTTACCAAATCCCCCCAAATCGTTCATAAAACAGTAGGTAATCCTGATAAAATTAGGCGTAATGTTTTGATTAATGATTTTTGTAATGGTGGCTTAAGAGCAATTCACGTTGAAAGCTTTATGAACAGCTTAAAATGTACGTGGGTTCGTCGCTATTGCGATGAAACAAAGGGATATTGGAAGACTCATTTTGATATTGATTTAGCCAGATACGGAAAGGATCTTTTGTTCCATTGTAATTGTGCTTTTCGTGACATAAAAGTTCATAACCTTTTTCTTCAGCAGGTTGTCCGTGCGTGGTGTGATTCCACGTATCGTGTAATTGAAACTTCCAATGAAATCAAGCTTCAGTTGATTTGGAATAATTCATGTATTAAAGTTAATGAAGAAATCGTTTTTGATAAATTACTTTTTGATAAGGGTATCCTGTATTTATGTGACTTGTTTGATTTGGACGGTGAACCATTAACTTTTGCTAGGTTTAAAACAAAGTATAAAATTGCAAGCTATCCTTTTACACGTTTTGGGGGGTTGATTGATGCCATCCCGAGTGGATGGCGTCTCCATGGTGCTTTAGGAGAGGAACGCGATATCTATTTAAAAAATTCTTTCGTGACTAAAGCATTGAAACATAGATCCTTTTCTCGGGCGGTTTATCACAATTATTTGAATAAAGTTAGCGAGGTCCCCTCTTCCATTAGAAAATGGTGTAGTTTTTTCCCCGACATTAGTTTAGATGACTGGGATAGGTTTTTTAAGGTCCCATGGGCTTCTGTTCATGAAGTGAAAATATGTTACTTTCAGTACAAATTTCTGCATAGAATACTACCGACAAATAGACTTTTAAGTTTAATGGGGAAAAAAGAATCCTCTCTTTGTTCTTTTTGTGATGTAGATGAAGAGACCCTGGAACACATTTTTTGGGAAAGTACATATATTTCTACTTTTATACTGGATGTGGAAATGAAAATATTAAATAAGCAGTTCTTTTTTTAAAGAGTGATATTTTTTCGGTTTCCAAAATATGGTAAATCATCCTTATAATTTTCTCATTCTATACATGAAGTACTTTATTTTTTCATCCAAACAACAAAATAGAAAGCCTGACTCTACTTCTTTCATTTATAAATTGAAATCTACCATTCAGGTTGAAATGAATATTTTCGCTAAGAAAACGGGCAAGCAACTTAAAAACCTAGCAGCTCTGCAGGAGCTGTATAATTGTATGTTGAATGTTGTTTTGTAAAAGGAAGATTTCATAAAAAGTTTTTTAGCTTGTATGTTGCAAGGCTAAGCGATAAAAGGTTTTTTTTCTTTCTTTGTTTTTATTTTTCTACAATTCAAGCTAATATTAATTATTGTACATTTTCAAGTATATGCTGATGTATTGAAAGATGTCTTATTTCATATGAGTTATATAAAGATGGGAAAAAAATAGTGATATGCCTTTCAGGAGCAAAATTAGTTAGTATGCCAGGTGATTAACAGAGTTGGCTTTGGTTATTTATTGTACGGAGTATCCATCGAAATCAGAAAATTTTGCCATTTTTAACAATCTAAAGCTAATATTGGAGCAAAATTGTAATTTTATGACAGTTTTGAGGTTTTATGGAGGAATCTGACGTTCTCATGAGGAAAATCGAGTGGGGGGGGGGGGGGGGAGATTTGTAGTTTTGTTGAGGCTACTGAATATCATCATGCAGGTTTAGGCCCTCGGACCATATTGGAGCATTCTCCGGAGGAAAAAATTTGGCTTCGCATATATTTTATTTATTGTCATAGGCGTACGGGAGCTTGTCAGTTGAGTTTGGGAGGGGCAGAATTTTTCTTTGTCCGAAAAAAATGTTATCCTGCCTGAAAGATTATCCAAGTCGAGCGCACAGAATTTTTGAAAAATGGAGCACCCCCGGTCAGCAGGAAATGGCATTTCCCGGGCTCGTAACTAGAATTAAAGAAGTCCTTACTTTCAGATTTCTTTCGCAATAAAATTATTTTCACTTCATAATACTGCCCAAAACGAAGAATAATTTACAAACACGCATCGTTCTGTTCAGTAATCTGTTCGAATAAAACACTATCTATGCGGGGCGCCGCCATCAGTTAGCGCGGAGCGCACAGAAAATTGTAAGAAATCTAACCCCTAAGATAGCCGGAATGACATTTCCCAGACTTGTAACTAGAAATGAAGCAGTTGTTATTTTGAGCTTGCCTTTAAAATATCAATAGAAAAAAAAAACCCAACTTGCTAATGATCAGAAAAGTACCAGATAAAACGTACTGCTACTATTAGATGTAATGGTCTTGTCTCTTTTCGGGAGGGGGGGGGACTATGAAACGAAATTGAAAACACACTAAAATGTTTTTGACTGTATTAAGATTCTTAGTTGAATTCAATTGCAAGTTTCACTAAAAAGATGAAATTTTTAACGTGACGGCCACAACTCAAGAATATATTTTTTTTCCAACGTATTTAAAAATAAAGCACGTTTAAAGGTGACTTCAAATAAATTTTCAGGCAGGCTAATGGGGAGATTTTCTCACACCACTGTTTTTCATTATGTGTAGCTGAGCTGAAAACGACATGGCCGATATTGATTACCTTTGTGAGAATTCGGCTGTCCGGGCAGGCCAGATAGCAGACTATTGGAATTGTGAGTATCCTTGAAGAATGTGGTCTTCTAGTAAGCAAGATCAAGAAGGCCGTCTGAGTGACTACAGACCCACATCTTTTTATTGTAGGTCTGTAGATGAAGGCTGCCGGTCGAAATTGGATTTTCTCAACAACAGGGTTGGGTAGCCCGTCCCCGACAGAGGCATGACCTTGCGCGCACGAATTAAAGATGGGATGACTCGGATAGAAGAGCTAGTAAGAAGTGATTTAAACCGATTCAGCTATACATTAAAATAGCGTTACAAAAGAAAAAATAGTTCAAAAATAGAAAAAATTATGGTCATCCACCAGTAACTTCAGTCCTTTACGTTTTTCATGTTTAGGTCTCCCCGAAAAATTGACGTCCTCCCGACGGGGGAAGAGATAGGACTGTCTGAGGGGCACGATTCTCACAATTTTTCTGTTCGCTCCGCGCCAACCAATCCAACTAATGGTTACGCTCCGCTTTGTCTTCCTAGCAAGACGCCCATGCTTCAGTCCAGGGCGCAACTGACTTCGTCCTCAGGACACCTGATTTAGTGGCCTAGTGGGAGGAGAAACCAGAGGAAAAACCAGAGTCACCGAGCGGGAATCGAACAGCCGTCTATAAAGGTTTGAAAGGTGTATAATATAATTTCCGAATAAAATACGTGTATTATTATACTATACTGTGAACATTTGCAACACACGGAGTATTTGTCTAAATCAATGGCGTACCGAGGATTCCGTACATCTCTACAACACTAAAGCGGAAGTATTTCAAGCAATGTCAACTACACTGTCAGTATTGCACAAATGCAGTACGAAATGGTGTACAAATACACCCCCAACTCGTCGAGTCATCGCGGGGTTGAGTTGTGCATGTGTACTGTATGATACGCCTTACGCCCACTGAACTGCAGTCAGTAGCCGAATTGGACCTGAGTGCTAATCGCAACAATCTGTCCCGGTTTCTAAGGAACTTGATCAGATGGTTAACGAACTGTAAATTAGAAGACTAATATCAGATCACTATGTCTCATCAAACAGGAATTACATGTAAGAGAAGCCTAGCCTAGCCTTAATGCACTCATTTCTCGTGTATCAATTCGTAGTAGCTATTGGTTAGCCTATACTCGAGGCACAATTCCTAGGCCTAAGTTAATACAGTTCGAGCCCAGGTTACTGTTAGTGGTACTGTGTACTTATGTAGGCCTTAGTGGAGCAGTACTTTGGCTAACCGAACCTAGGCCTAAGATATATCTGCATTAAGTGACGGGATAGTGTTTGTATTATAAACAAACTTAGTGTTGGTTGTAATTTATTCCATCCTTTCTGTAAAATTATATTATCATTAGGGCCTAACTTGTTTCCATCAATGATGATATATGTGTAGGCCTAGGCCTAACAAGCCAACTGAGTTAGCTAGCCTAATGCACATTGGCCCAAGGAATGCCTAGCCTAGGCAAGAGACTCCCTAGTTGGTGCCAGAGTTAAAGTAGGTGTTACACAAGTGCATGTATGCCTAACATTCAAGACATCAAGTTGCCCTGTGCTTGCAGAATACTTGTCTGTGCATGCCAAAGTTTGTGCTCCATAGCCCCTTTTTGAGCTAGGCCTAGACCTACAATTTTGGTTGTTCATTTTAGCCTAGGTCTTATTTAAATTTTCTTATTGGACCCCTGTATGTCTCCATGTTATTTTCATTCAATTGACATTGATGTAAATACAGTTTCAGAAAACTGAAATTTCCAACGAGTCAAATTTTCACATACCGAGTGTTTAGATAGTTCTCACTGATGTGACAAACATATTACCAACTGCTATGTTTGAGGACAAACCTGTACATTCATACTGGGTTGCCCTCAATCATGGCAGTTCTCACATGATGTCACAGATGCTTTCCACGTGGAGTATTTAAGCCATGACCAAATGATTAATTTCTTAGGGAAAACGGTGATTACAGGGCTAATCCTCTCTCCTAAGTCTACATTGTAGTCCACAGAAATTCTCAATTGGTACAGCTCTTTGATTGACAGCTAGTTAAAAATACAGAGTACTGTAGATCTCAGACTTATTACACATCATCTATTGTACTGAGAGTGTTGCGATATTACTCATTGGGGTCATGTATCTAGGCTTACTCATCCTGAAGCAATAAACTCAGATTTTGTCAGGATGAGTTGTGGCAGGGGCCTTAGTAAGTAGATTTGAATGGAGAATTGAACTGTCTGGGGTAAGAGGGTTGGGCCTTTCAGTACTTTATTTAACAAACAATATCATTTCAACTTTACTATTTTGTAGTGAAAAAACAGAATTCTATACAGAGCAGTAACTTAACAACATGAAAAGTGTAACATCTGACGAGGTCCAATACAGCTCATTTGAAGTACAAAATGTATTGCAGTAGTTTAGTTGTTATGGTGATTGCTGATCAATGAAAAAATTGATGCTCAGGTATAAAAGTATAGGTGGCCTGGTGATTGAGTGCACTGCCTTGAGATCATTATCTCAGCCCAGAACCACTTCAAAATTTTCTGGGGCTAAATTTTACCTGTTCAGCATACTGAACCAAGGAATTTCAATTTGGTGATTATATAATTTGGGGATCTCATCCTTTGTTTCAGGAAGTTGTCTGACTCAGGATATTTTCCAAGTCAGCAAGTTGTCCACTTTGCTCAGGGGATCAAAATTTATAGGGAAAACAAGAAGGAAAATAAGGAAAAAGACAAAGAGAAGGAATTTCTGCATATCAGTTCAAATCTGTTATCAAATGTAGGTCACTATCATGGCTGGAAAAACCAGCAATTTGGGAAGTTCATTGCAGGGAAATTTTGGTATTCAGAGGGAAATTTGACTCCTTTTATATATGTAAACATGTGAAGTCTTTGGGAAATTTTGATTTGCTTCCTGAAAAATTTGATTTCAGTGATTTGCTTGCAGGGAAGTTTACATTTTTTCCAGCCCTGGTCACCATATGGCATTTAGCTCTCCTCTTGAGTCAAAAATTTTCAGAAGGGAAGAGAACACCCTTCCTGTAAAAACCCCTCATGAGATGAAAAACTGCATTCATATCATATCCCCCCCCCCTCTCCCTGGGAAAACCTGCCTACACCTTCCTTAAGTAATGCCAAACTACTGTATAGATGTTCTCCTTGCAGTGCATGTACTAAGTGGGGAGGGGAGAGAGGTCTTGTAGCCATTATTGTTCATCACCCTTAGAAGCCCTTAAAACCTTGATCATACTATGGGACTTACCAAGATCTGTTCCAATGTATGTGACCTGAAATCATTTCAATATGACATCTAGATTTCTTGGATGATTTATTCTTTCCATTATAATAAATCAGGAAATTCATGATATTGTACAGGTGCTGTGGGAATGACTTGGAGTAAAAAATCCTTCAGAATTCACCATATGCAGTAGGAGCCTTGAAGCAAGCTTCAACTCCATTGAACCCACACTTTGGCCAAGTGTACCATCAAATTGGATTTGTGGGTTTGGCAATGCCCCTTTTTTGAGTTTCTGGCAGAATCTGTGGATAATTTCATTCTTAAAAAGGGTGGAATGAACATGGTGATTGAGAGCAAGCCTTACATGCTTCAGTAAAGGGTTTGTGGATGATGTCCTGTCAGAACAATAAAAAATTTTCTGATGAATCAGATTTGATGGCTGATGGTTCAGAATCGGTTAGCAGTAACACTTACTGTAGTGCTAGTAGGAATTAAAGAAATAAATAAATAAACTTGGAGAGCAATTTCAATTGTCTGCTTCAGGGAGTTGTTCAATACAGATATGTAGTCATTCTGTGTGCTCCTTTTGAGCTAAGGCCCTCCAACATTTCCAGCCTTTGAAAAAATAGCTTGAAACAAGGTGAACTTGCAAAGTCCACAAGACATGAATACTGCATCCGTGGCAGCCTTTGGAACAGGAGTCAGAATGATTACTACACCACCTGCCTTATACTGTAACTAGATTACTCACACTAAGTAGTCCTGAAGGGTAGTCAGTTGCTGCTAAGTGGCCATCTTTCATCAGTTCAGCATCATCCTCAGTGAGAACAATGGTTTCCTTACACTCAACAGTAAATCCATTGAGTTCCAATGTAATTTGAATTTGACACTTAATGGGTTTTCAACAGGACATGTAGCCTAGCAATGGAGTAGAGATGGGTGTACTGCAGAAAAGCATTTTAATTCATTCATTCCTGTCATCATGGATACACATGAGATGGAATGCATGTTGATTTGATTTGATTTATTATATCTCCCGTTGATTTATATTACACAAATAATTTCCAAATGATTATAAACAAGCCAAAAATCCACATTAAAGTAACAGAGAACATAAAACAATGACATTTGAAATATTACCTGTAGCTTGGCATAGCTATTAAACAAAAGAAGATAAAGGACCAGAGAAAGTAATCTTTTCAAGTCTGGCCCTTGGCCCCTAAGTAAGGAAACAAAGCATGTCTTTATTTGTACCATGGACACATTTATGTTAAAATAGTCAAACTGAAACAGCTTCCTCAGCCATAGACCTATTTCCTAATAGCAATTACCAAGGATTGTGGGATAGAGTTTTGGTGTTTGCCATTTTTGTCAATGGCATTTTACTGTAGTGAAAATTGACGTACACCCAGAACTCTATCCCACAATTCATTGTAATTGCTATTTGGAAATAGGTCTATGTTTCAGCAGCTGCATTCATGCTTTGTTTCTACAGTATTCACATCTAGTCCTCTTACAACAAACTACAATTTTTGAAATAGTCCCACAGAAATTTTCAATTGGCCCAGCTCTTTGATTGACAGCTAGAACTTTCGAAAAATACCGAGTACCCAAGCTCATGTTACAAATCGTGTTCTGTACCGAGAGTGTTTTGATTACACATTGGGGTCATGCATACTCACCCTGAAGCAATAAACAGATTGTGTCTGGATGAGGAAGAATTTTAGACAATTGTGGGAGGGGCTTAAGTAAGTAGGTTAGAAGTTTTGGGTGAGTTAGTTAGACAAGATTTAACAACACACCAACACGAATGTATTATACAGTGTCTTAATGTTAAAATACTGATCAAGCCCTCCTGTTTAGCCAGCTCTTAAAGCAGGCAAGGAATACTGTGGGCATATTCTAAAGTTTAGGGTGAGAGGATTAGGCCTTTAACCCTGTTATTGTAATGAGCGTAGCAACAAAGAATGGCACAGGGAGGGCAATTCTCAACAATTCCTGTCTACTTTTTTTTTTTCTTATGAGAAACTGATATTTTTGATATTGTAGTCCATGGAATTCTAATTCATGAAGGGTTATTTTAATTTTATTACAGTTGTTTTGTTATTGAATGGTTAGAAACAGTTGTGGCCACAATCAATTCAGAATAAAAACAATATAGTGCCTTTGAAACACATGACAAAAATTTGCAATGAGTTTCCTTAAACTTTGTACCAGATTGCAAATATAGGCCTTCAAATCTTAAAATTAAGAATTAACCCAAACAGAAGAGAGACACTCTTGCCTAGCCATGCATGCAACATCTTGGACCAGCGTCCACATAAAATTCAAACCCGTAACCCCAAAGAGTTCCACAATTCTGATTTTTTTTCTTACAATATATTTTCAGGTTCAGATGATCTCAAAGCTGCTCTGGCTCATGCCAAGGAACACGGCCAAAGAGCTTTACAAATTTTTATTGTAAACGGTAAGTTCTCAGTACCTGTACATGGTTGTAGCTTAATTAAACCAGAAAGTACAAAGATAAAGTGATTCATAGTGGAGGAGGGCTTTTATTTGGGGTTTATTTAAATTCATACCTCTTGGTCATTTTAACCAAGCTGTCATAATTTTACCTCTGCTGAGTACTGAATCAGAGTGCTGAGTGCTGTCCTTGCATAAACTATTGTTTTAACCCACTAGAAATTGAAGAACGAAAGTATATCCTTACCCTATCACAGAATCACTAAATGCGTTCTACAGAATGGGATTTCTAATCCTGCCATATGTAGTCTCAGTATCATTTGCCCATGTTCAGTAGTTATTAGGTATAATTGTTCAAATGCAAACTATTACCAAACAGTCATTTGTTTAAAAGAATAAATTACTTTTACATGATTTTCAAGATAAAGCAAAAATTCAACCCTAACTTTTTGTTGGATGTTGGGTATTGCCCACTTTCTATTTAATGTACAAGGTTTTTGTTGTTTCACTTCTGATGACCTTAGGTGACCTTCAACAAACCAAAGGCTTCTCTTTCTCAATTGTACACCAAATATATTCCATGTCCAGGGTTGTAGCTAGCCAAATTTGAGTGCCGGGTGGTTTTTTGACCTGACAAAAGTGCCTCTGCACCCTACCCATGGCATGTACCCCATTTTTCAGCCATTAATTTTTCATTTTCCCCTCACTTCAAAACTGTGGCTAGCTACAGTATGGCCCTATGGCTTGGTTGGCAGATGTGGTGGGGAGAGAGATGTGTGTTTGCCTGGAGTGCTGGGCAGTTATATCAAGTGCCAGGTGCAGTTGCCCAGCAGCACCCACCATAGCTACAACCCTGTCCATGTCCCATATCCCAGACCAAAAATAGTTATTTTTAAGTTTTTAATGAAACCTGAGGTATTTTACTAAGGTTTTTAGTTTGAATCTTGTGATGTCCACTGACTTCCACTGGAAAATGATAGGTTTTACACGTTCTCAGTGTTATGAAGTTATATTATTATTAAAGTTTCTTTCATGAATTATCCTGTCTTTTAGAAATTTTTCAAAATTTTATATTGACAGTGACACCTCCACTGCATGGCCTCTAGGATTCTGTGACATGTACCAAAACATTTTGATCATAAAATATCTACATGAAAAGTGTAACAAGATTGCATTTCTCTTTAAAGCTGCAGATATAGTGTATTTACATGTGGTTTTACATTACATGTGGGAACCATCCAAAATAAATGGCTTGTTCCTGCAATATTGTTTTGATAATTCTTCATTTTGAGTATGAAGAGTATGTAACCATAAACCATAACTGCTCATATTTGGAGACATGTGTTTACAGTCAAGTTTAACAACTCAATTATATATACACATTTGTACATAAATGACTTGCCGAGCATAAGTGCATCCATTGATTCCTTTTTGTGGCTTGCCTTTGGTAAGGAATCAAAAAGCAAGAATAATTTGGAGATAATGAAATTTTTTGCCCCTTTAAGGATTTTCACACAGAATGTAAACTTGAAAAAAAAGTATCTTGAGTTTCAGCAATACAGTACCCTTGTGCGTTTTTGAGTTATGTTTGTTTAGTCTGGAAAAATTACCACATTGCAAAATAAGCTAGATGTCCAACTGTTCTAGTTCAGGCCCCCCTCAGGCACTCTGTCCTCTGGTGACCTTGAGGACAGCACTCTATATGAGGCCACCCATGGCCTTTGGATGACTGCCATGCCCTAAGTACAACACAACTTACTATGTGTTTGGTGTTCATTCAATGAAGTGAGCATTATATTTGTGGAAAATGTAGGCAATTTTTTCCCAAATTTTCTGTTCTTCCTTTTATGTTTCAATCTTAAAATACCCATCTTGGTAAAGAAGAGTCTGATAAGTCTTCAAATTCAGTTTTTTAAAACTATTTGAACTCTATGCCCATATTGCATGTTAACTCATTTTGAAGTATGTTACTTGGCCAACCTGTAGGTTAGTTGTATCAAATACTTTATTTCCTTGATTTAACTGCATTTATCTTTTCTATGTTGTTTCTTCTCAAGAGATTTTCTAATTTGTTTTGATCATTTTGGAATTTCCTGATATAAACAGTACGGATGAATAATGTTTGTAATATTTTTTATCTTTTCCAGAAAAATTGGAATTGGGTGAGGCTCATGAAGCTCAGTCAACATGGGAAGATGATATCCTTGATTTCATATAAATTTATTCATTATAAAGCATTTTTGAAGTGTACGTTTCAATAAAAGTTTTCAGTACTAGTTTGCAGCAGGTTTCAACTTTAAAAATAAAGTCAATGGGGATCTCTCACCTTTTGATATGTTAAATGGACTTGGATGAATGTATTTCTTTAGGATTATGAAAATTGAAACTGTTTCCGTTGTATCATTGACTTAAAACTGCTATTCAAATGTAAAAGGTTTAGGAATTTCCTGCACAAAAGCAGTTTCTTTGTTTGAATGTGTGCTTTATAGATATGTGAGTCCCACAGCAGACCAAAGGATTTCACAGAGGGGATTGTTCCTATCATGTGCCACTCTAAAGATGTGCAGTGGATTGTTGCAGGTTATGCATGAATGGGGTTGATGTGAGTGATGCATAAGGGTGGAGTCTGAGTGCATCAAGCAGTAGCATTTGTTCCTTAGAGTGCATTATTCTGTATTAATGCACAGATCCAGAGTTGCTGGGTCCTTGGTAGGATGTTAAACTGCATCTGGTTGTGGAGTTTGTTTAAACGTGGGAATAGTGAGGTTACCCTTTGGTGCAACTGCCTCCGGGACACCCTTTGGCAGGGTGTACCTGTATTTTCCCAGTGTTTTTTGCATGTTGTTGCCTTCTGGCGTGTTGTTGCCCTCATGTGTGTTGTTGCCCTCGGCGTGGTGTTGCCTCCGGACTTGATTTTGCCTTCAGGCGTGGTGTGGGATGTTCTTGGTTTTAGTTGTCTTGGGGTTTGAAGTGTGGCATTGTTTAATGTTGAGGGCAGTTGTGGTTGGGTTGACAGGTTGTTTAGGTGTTGGGGGTGGGGTTGGTGTGTCTTTTCAGTTTGTGACAAACCTGTTTTGTGTGTGATTAATTGATGGTTGGCGTTTGTGTTTTTGTCCAGCAGGTTTGAATTGTCTATTTGTTAATATGTGCCTGTTTCTTTGTAGGTTCTAAAAAGAAGGTCCAGAGTTACTTAACCTTCTTAATTCATACACAAAATTATTTTGATTTAAAAAGTGGAAAAAAAAATGCAGTTTTGTTTGTTAATAACTACATTCAAATAGTGTACAATCTTAAGTGAAGAGGAAATAGCCCAGTATGAGTAGGCTGGCAGCTAAGGGGGACCAGGGGACAAAGCCAACCCTGAACATTTTTTCCCCCAAAGTGACTCTGAAGTTTGCTATTGACTTAGTACATTTTTCAACATTTTGCCCCCCCCACCCCCCAAAAAAATTTTTGACCTCCTGGAGAGCTTTCGGCTTCCCTTCAGTGCCTTGTCTGGCTACAGGCCTGTCAGATAATGCACGGTAACCTGAGCATTATGGGCCAATAGAAATTGAGAATTGTTATCAAATCTGCCTTTGAATGAACATTTCTTTTATAATACCTGTGAGGATGACTTCCAACACAGTTATTATCATTTCCTTAACATATCAATACATTATGACCTGTTAGTACTACCAATGGTACAGCAGAACCATGCTTGCTATATTCTTTATCGTCTGGATGAGAAAAGCGGAAACAGTCACATGTGGATCTTTATTCATTACACCCCAGATAAGGCACCTGTAAGTATTCAGCAATGAATATTAATATAGCAACTTAAGGGCAAACCCCAATCAGGATTAGTCACCCTAATCAGGATTAGTCTAGTAGAATGTCCTATTCCATGAATGACTCTAAATATCATGTGAGAATATTTTTGTCGCTCTGTCATGAAATTTATGATAAGTAACTTCCCCCTTTTTGTCCTAAAACATAGTAGAAGATACTTGTAAAAGAAATAATACATTTGTGAGATTATGATGTTGTTTCAAAACAAAGTTCGAATGACTGTTGTAGTATGCCCTTTAAGTGTTATATTATCTTACACAATATTTCTGGTGAAAGGAAGTAGATTGAGGCAGATTACTAAAGCAGGTTGTGGTGTGAGATTTCAAAATATCATATTGCATGTGCTAAGGCAATATTACAGGGAAACGCTGTCTTTACAATGCACCAGCATGGTATGCTTTTCAACCTACTTCTTAAACAGAAGGCAACTGTGTAGTGGTGCCCATGCTTCCTACCTTATATGAACAAACATTTTCAAAGACCTTATTCTTTAGACAGATTGCTCATAATGTTTTCTTTCATTTGTAGTCATTATCATGTAATAAGAAATATGAAAATTACTTGAATTTAAGCATAACATCAACAGATTCTGTACTTTTTAAAATACTTTTAGATTTTCTTCACTCTGTCTGTAAGTAAAGTAGAATCACCATTGATCAGTGGATTGATCTCATCAGTGGGTCATCCCATATATAAAGAGACCTGAAGTCTGGACAAGATGTGAAAGTATTCCTTGAAAGCTCAAAGAGGTTAAATTATAACACCAAACATGTCTAAATTTATACGATTCTTTTTTTTAAAGGTGTATCATTCAGTAGTTTTAGAAGCCACAACAGTAAACAGTATCTATGGTTACATTGGAAGAGGGTGGGGCCACAAATGAATCAAGATTTAGGTGTGCATGTTTTTGGTGGTGGGAAGGGGCAGGGAGATGTTATGGTGAGGGGATACTCTGGATAAAGCTGCACAGATAAAGTACCCTTAAGATTTGGAATTTCCCTCAAGTTTGCTTTACATTGTGTAGATTTGAAGGGATCTGGGAAAGGGGGGGGGGGGTTGGGGGGTTCAAACTGAATGAATTTTAAAGCTGCATTATTTCAGCAAAAACATCATTTTCTTTTGTGGCATTTTTGCAACATTTTCAACTGTAGTTGTCTCAAAAGAGAGCATTTTTCCCCTCAAGGATGTTGACATGTTTCTAAGACAGTTGCACTAGGGGTGAGTTAACATTGCCATTTTCACATGTGGATTTGTTGCCAAACTTTGGCACCTCAGCTTCAAAACAACATGTTTCAGAAGGCTCCTTTGCAAAGGAGTTTCATTTAGTATTGTGAATCCAATATATATTTGGAGGGTGGAGCTCCATTTTATGATTGGCTTTCATTTTGAGTATTAAATTATGTCGTATTGATCTATCATGGGTAAAACATGTAAATACAGCGTTATGTCAACCCATTCCTAAGTTCAATATGTTTAATTGACAGGTTAGGGAGAAGATGTTGTATGCTAGCACCAAATCGACTATGAAGACAGAATTTGGATCTGGATTAATAAAAGAAGAAGTGTTTGGAAATGTACCGGTGAGTAAAAAAAAAAAAAAAAAAGGAGTGATGAATGGTGATACCTGACTGCAGTCTTGCAGCATAGTTGTGAAAATATGATTGCAATTTTTTATGAAAGTTATTTTGGGGCTAATTTTTACCGTCATGTCTGGTCAGGTTACAATTGTAACATTTTATGCAAGTGAAGAAGGTATGGCATGTCATAATGCTGCATACGGTATGTTGTTATGCACGGTGTAAGCAATGGTTTAAGACACCCCCCCTCTAAACTTCTTAAAAGGCTCAGTGAGTTGGTTTTTTGGAATTCACATTGCTAATATATGCTTGCTCCTTGCTACATCTAGACTGCATATTACTTGTGTCCTGTGAAGTTCTAGCACCGTGCCCCCACTTTGCCCTGATTTACCAGTAGATCATGAAGATTCACTAAAAACTTTGAAATCTATTAAGTTTTCTTCTTGTATTAATGACAAATGGTCAAACTCTGACAATCTCCATATCCTACATTTAAGAAATGTTTCATGAATAAGTAATGAAGGATTCAGTTGACTTATTTCATGACCATGCACTTTTTCAAATCATGCATAGAACTGGTATAAGCTAGAAAACAAATTCACAATGTTCGGACCTTTTGCTTGGACATGAAACTTGACTAATCATACCTAAAATTAGTATTGTCATGTGATGGTACCTTCCAATACCTGGGTCAAGTTATTGATATTAAATCAATCAGGTCTTGAGTTTTGTATTTCTCCGGTGTGTTACATACCACACTCCTAATGAAATCATTTAAAGGCATGTGGTGGTACCTTCCAATACCTGGGTTAAGTTATTAATATTAAATCAATCAGATCTTGAGTTTTGTGTTTTTCAGGTGTGTTACATACCACACCCCTCATGAAATTAAGGTGTGTGATAGGTGTGCTATTTAATTAAACTTTGAATTCACTGCAGCTTCCTGTCTTTATTTAGATATATAAAAGCTCATAGTCATTTGAGTGGAGTGATGGTGTGTGATTGCACTAGCATGCCCTCTCACATGGAAGACCTGGGTTCACTTTCCAGATCGAGTCATACCAAGGACTCTAAAAATCAAACCTACTGCCATTGTGCATGATCCTCTGCATAAGCAATGGAGTAGGGAAAACAAGCCAATGAGCCACAACTGGAAAAATGCTGTGGCCGGTTCGACTCGAACCAATAGGTTGGAAACTTGGCCGTAAAACTCTGTCTAACAAACTAACTGCACTAGCAAGCCTCAAAATTCAAGGCCTGCTTAATATTCCCATTTCAAAGTTTAGGACACTCCTCTGATGACAGAAGCCAGTTCAGTGTATACTTAAGCCCTCTGTGCCAGTGTGTGCATTTTTAGCTTTCAAACTGTACCTGGAGTCTGGAATTGCAAGAAGCATAGAAAAGGGAAGATTATAGAGTTTGACAGAGAGTATTAATATTTTGTTTAAGCACCTTGTTTTTCCTTTATTTGAACTGAATGTTTACAGCAATATAGAAATATTAGAGAAGTCTTTTTGGTTAGAGGAACGGTCAATTTTGGGTTAATTACTTTTGAATGTAAATTTTTAAGACTAGACATTCTCCACTACATTGTAACCAATCACAACATGAGACTGTAATCATGGATCGTTTGTTGTTAGTTTTAAGTCAATGCTCAAATGTGGTATGGAATTAAAGTTCTGGGGAAAAATCAGAAGAACACACTCTGAGTGCTGCTTTAATATAAATATTTCTATAAGTAAAGTCAATTATCCATCTCTCGTATAATTAATAATTCCAGTTTGTTTTGTCAAACTTTTTATATAACTTTTCCTTTATAGTGAATAAGGAAGTGAAACATCATTAGATTTTAATTTAGTTATTAAACCTTAGTCTTCAGGTCAAGTTTTTTTTTGAAAAAAGTCTTATCTGTTTCATAAAATTTTTTGCATATTCAGCAGTAATATTTTTTGATCACTATGCTGAAGGCCATTGTTAATTAGTGAATGCGTAATACTCATAGCAGTAACACAAATACAACGAGTTTTCCATAGTCTGACCGAGTACTTAAAGGGCAAGAGCAGTCGCCCCAACTTGAATTAGTGTAGTAGACTGTCCTGTTATATGATTGGCTGTTGAAAGTCATGTGACAATATTTTTTCTTCTCAAATGTGAAATTTACTAGGAATTATTGCTTGCTTTACCTTGAATATACACTATTCAAGTCCTAGAGAATGGCAAAAGACACTCTGAAGAGAAAATAAGAAGAAATTTGCAATATTTAGCTGTTGCTTTAAAATAAGTTTGGAGGGACTGCTCTTGATCTTAAATGAAAACCTGGTTTTGTTGTACTGTCTGTACTCCACGTGCTTGATTAATCATAACATGTATGCCAGTTACACAGCCTTTTGATGAGGTGGATAATTTGTCACCGGAAAGAGCAGCACATTCTTTTTGTTAAAAAAATGTTTAGAAAATATGGCAGAAGTTTGTAAAATGTCATTTGACTAAAAAAGGCTTTAATTTGTTTTGTTTTTTGACTTGTCTATATTACTATGTTGTAAAGTTAATCTTTATTTGGTTGGTTTTTGTTGAAAGGATGATGTGTCCTTAGATGGCTACAGAAAACACCTGGAAAGCAGAGCTGCACCTGGTCCATTGTCCTTCAGAGAAGCAGAAATCAAATTAGTCAACGAAATGGAGGGCAGCAGAGCAGATATAAGTGTTGACTCCAAACATGAAACAATGAAATCAGTAGGATTCCCTGTTGATAGAGAGGCATTAGATGCATTAAGAAGGTTTAAAGATGAGCAGGCCGACTATGTTCAGTTGGTAAGTTGTTATGATATTGAAATGGAAACTTGAAGTTTCAACTGCCAATTTCATCCCGGGCAGTCCCAACATTTCCAAACTGCCTTAAAGGGGAAGTTTAAGCAAAAATTCAATTTTCATATGTGAAAGAGGAACCAAATCTACACAGTGTAGTGAAAGTTCCATACAAATGGGACATGTATTACTGGAGATATAAGTAAATGAAGTCAGAAGATTTGTGTTCCAAAGTGTGTTTGAGAGCAGCAGAGCTTATATCACTTCCTCACATTGAAATGGAATGCTTTGTTTCACTTTGTTTTATCAGACTGTTGTGTTGACCTTGAAGTTAATAGGAATAGGACCTTTCTGTGGGGAGGCAAAGTTTGTAAAGTTCTCATCCCACTTATGCAATCAGATTTTAATAATATGGGATGGTTGAGGAAAAAATCCACTCCAGAGAAAAACAAAACACTGCACACTAATATGGGGAAATGATGTCATATGTGCTTGCTTCAAGTTCACTTTTTGTTGGAAATGTGAAAACTTCACATGTGTACATCTCGAGAACCATGCATTGGATTTCAATGCAGATTTCACAAAAATGCTTAGAATAAGCACCTCTGTGACATGTGCTGCCACAAAACTAGTTTCGCTTATCCATATCAAACTGTGGTCTTTAACATAGTGCCATGGGAACCCTTCAAAACACATATGGGTGTGGGAACTGTTCAAAATATCAATGTTTAAACTGCCATTTCTATACCAAAAGAGTGCTTGCCAATTGCCTTCGTAGAGCTGTCATTATATGTGGTAAAGTTTGAATAGGATGGTAGTAATTTTCTTTTTTTTTTGAAGGGGGGGGGAGAGGGAAGGGAAGGGGGAAATACTTTTAAGACTTTGTTGAAACAAAATTGGATTGGTCAGACCCTGGTAAGCAAGGCCTAATTTGTTATCAGATCGCTGTCTGCATACTGTAATGTGAATCTACCTGCATCTTTGGACTTTGATGGAAGTTAAAGAAGCAGTTTAATACCAATTAACAGTTTTGATTTCCACTGACAAGAAGGTCCAGGTGTTTGGTCTAACCAATAGGTTAAAAGCTGGGCTGTAAAACTCTATTGAACTATCTAACTAATTGACAAGAAGTGAACTTGGGGTGATGAGTGTCTATCTTTGCCCAATAGTTTTAAGAATATACCATTCTCGATTTACCTGATGTTTGTACAATGCTGCGCTATATATAGCCTGAACGACCCATGCTTTTAGAAGTTGTAGACTAAGAGTTACAGACAGCATGTACAACTTTAAACGACTATTGAAAGCAAAACACCAAGATATTCAGTATGTTTACTGTCACCAGCAGAGCAAAGTAAGTTAACTGTTACTTTCAATTTGTAGTGAAAATATTAGGGGATATAAATATCCAACAAGTAATCTTTCTTTAATGGGCTTGTTTTTTTTTTTTCACTTTCATTCTGGACTGTCTTGGGCTGATCTCTGGTACACGTTTGATAATTGAAGGCTCATTGAACTTGTAAAATGTGTGGCAACTACCTTGTGATGTTGATGTTTAATGCTTTTGTTTTATTGCAGGTTTTAGACATTAATGCAGAGGTTGTTAATCTAGGAATGTCCAAACCTACCTCTGTAGCTGAGTTGCCTTCTAGGATACCAACAGAATCTGCTAGGTACCATCTGTTTCGGTTTGATCATAGCTATGAGGGTGATAGATTCAACAGTGCGGGTGCGTTTCTGTTTCATTACTTTGTAATTTTAAGGATAAAGTCCATGTTAATGTTTCTCAACTTTTGTGAAGAAGAATTAAAAGATACTAAGATTCCCAAAATAATAACAACTTCTGTTTAAAAAAATTCTAAAATTCTACTGTTTCTCCAGACTTGAAATAAGTAAGCAAACATAAGAAAAACTGAACAACCTGTTTCTGTGATGGTTACGGGCTAAAAGTGATGCTTGAATGCACATTACAATTGTACAAATAAACATACAAGAAAACTAAACACAAAGGATTGCACTAATTGGGCGTTGATCTGGGTTGAGGATTGGGGGACAAAAGTTTTCCAACAGCCAGTCAAACCCTTAACTGGAAATGTCTGTAGGCAATCGGCCCATACAAACTCAGGTACACACATATGAACACGCAAACATGCATTCACACTTACATTGACACATACATGTGCTCAAACTAACATTCTTTTGAAGTCCTTAAGTCATCTGTGTGCCACCCTGTGGTACTTTATTTATTCTGACTGTTGGTTTTTTAGCTCAAACCAGCTCAAAGAGCTGTTTGAGCTATTATGATCTGCCACTGTCACTCTGTCTATCCGTCTATCTATCATGTCTGTTCACAATTGCATTTAATGTTCTCAGGGGCATGTTTATCAAAGAAATTGTAACAAAACTTGGACAGATTGGTCATTGAACACAGGGCTACATGATATGTTCAAAAAGTTGAGGTCAAAGGTCATCCAGGGTCAATACTGGCTGTTTCCTGAATATATTTTTAAGTGTTTATCCTCCCACAAATAGCGCTCAATGTCTTTGAAAGTTGGCTGTAATATTCCTTATGTAGTGGTTGTTGAGTCTTGTACGTAGACTTGTTTATCAACGTTATTTGAGGTCAAAAGAGGTCAAAATGTGCAACTCTTTTTGAGGGGTTGCTATTGCTTTGTACCTGTGAGACCAATAATTTCCAAACATTGCATGTTTAATCCACTTTTGTAGGGCTTCTGGGTGGTCAAAAAAGTTTTAAGTCCTGTTTTTAGGCCATAGAAGAAAATATTTTTAAATGCTATTTTCTCCTAGATGCATTGCAAAATTGTCCTCATAATTGCTCAGAAGGATGACTGGCATGTGCAAATTACAAATTTCTTGTCCAATTTGGGATTAATAATAAATATTTTTACTACTCGCACAAATTCAGCTTGCTATATGTTTCCCATTGAACTGCACTCCCTTTAAAACTGTCTGTGTACAAGCACCAGGTCATATGGCACTGCTTCTAAATTAGCCTTGCTTGTGGAAGGCACAGAGAGGGTCAAATTTCTTTTTTTGTGTACAGGGAGGAAGCCCATTAAACTTGCCTTATGCCTTACTGATTACTAACTAAACTTACTATTTTCCATAAAAGTACATGAAGTAAGCAATGCAGTAGGGGGGCTATTGTTTTACCTGCGAGAAATTAACATGCTAAAATGTGGGTACATCTGTTCAAGAAATAACAGCCATACATGAAAAGTACAGTCCCTGTAGTGATTAGAATATCCATTGCATGGGGAGTGGTTTTCTTGGCATTGGAAGTCATCACTGTGCAGTAGTTCAACAGGTTTGAGCTTTAGAACCGATACTGCTTTTTTTTGACTTCATGAATTATTGGGGGGAAAACAATATGTAATATTTTCATTGGGAGTGCAATTCCCCCCCCCCCCCCACCCCCAGGATCAATGGCCCTGACACTAAACTTCAATTTTACAATACAGTGGGAAGCAACACTGGGCAAAGAGTCTCTTCAGCAGCATTTATGCCATCTTTATTAAACATGGGTTCACCAAAGAGGAAACTTTCAAATTCTGAAAGTTCTCCCAGGTCATGTGATACTTGACATTATTCGTTGTCTCAATAAAATTGATGGTTCGATAGATCTCAATAATTACAGTATTTTCTTGCTCCACTGTTTCTGTAAGATGTTTTTTCATCAATGTATGGCATGGTATTCCACAACAGTCAACAACTATGTCTCTAAGATATAATGACTGCATGATTAGTCTAACGGTAAGAGCATCTGTCTCTCAGGCAGAAGGCTCGGGTTCAATTCCCAGGTCGAGTCATACCAAAGACTCTAAAAGTGGAACCTACTGCCATTGTGCTTGATGGTCCGCATGAGCAATGGAGTAGGGAAAACAAGTCAGTGAGCCACAACTGAAAAGAAAAAACTTTTTTAGGCAAACGTGCCAAAGAGAAGTTAGACTTTACTACCTCATAAGAAGGGTAAACGAAGTACTTTCCCTGGAATTAAGGTGGACAACTATTAAATACCAGTTTTGCTAGAATTTTGAGTTTGCTGAAAAAGTGCTAAGAAGGATGGGCAGGATTCATTTAAAGGATGTTCTTTTGGTCTGTTGTGTCAATGAGGTACTTTGACACAACACAGCAGAAAAATATATTTCAAAAAATTAAGTAGTTTCTGAAAACTAAATTTGCATTTCTCAGCTCAGTGATGTTGATTTACTCATGCACCTATATTGGCTGTACCTTTACCTACCAACATTCCTGAACTTTTGCAATTCTATGCCTTCGTTAGCTGTGAACCAATGGACCAAACAAGTCTGATTACAATGCAATCACAGTCAATGGGATTGAGTGTGTGGATTTTGTCCCCTTCAAGCTCAC
This sequence comes from Holothuria scabra, assembly GCA_037179385.1. Taxonomy (NCBI): domain Eukaryota; kingdom Metazoa; phylum Echinodermata; class Holothuroidea; order Aspidochirotida; family Holothuriidae; genus Holothuria; species Holothuria scabra. The sequence continues at coordinate 20,328,338 of CM074181.1, forward strand.
ATAATGAAGAAGCCCTATTGACGTAAACTGTGTACAAGCATGTCATCCCAGAGCAATATTATGGTTAATAGTTGTGTAGATTAATATTCATTTGTGGAAACCAATTAACAGTCCAACATCTACTATAAAGGTAATGCGGACTCTAAAAAAGGAACCTACTGCCGTTGTGCGTGATGCTTGGCATAAGCAATGGAGTAGGGAAAACAAGCCAGTGAGCCACAACTGGAAAACAGGCCGTGGCTGACTCTACTTGAACCAATAGGTTAGAAACTGGGCTGTAAAACTCCCTCTAACTAAGTAAATATAAAGGTAATGCATGTGTACCACATAGGCCCTTTAAAGTGGAACCTTAAGTTAGTTTGTAATTAACCAATTTTTTTCTGGTAGATGCACACTGTTTAACAAGGTGATTCTTGATTGGCTGCTGCCATTGTATTGTATCAATTGTTTTCTTTGTAAGGATTAGGGGTTAGGTTAGGGATTAGGGCTAACATAAGCCAGTAACGACATTTCTTGTTAAACAGTGTGCATCAATCCAATTTTTCCAACCTGTTGTATTCACAAATGAATAAAAAAAAAATGGTCAAATGTAGACAATTCCCATATCCCCTCATTAAAAAAATACTTCCTGAGGAAATTAGTAATTCAAAGTGGTCTTTAAGGATTTGTGATCAGACACTCTCTCTAAAGCTATGCACATAACAGTTACAAGCCAGGGTATATAAAAGAAAATCAAAATTTTCACTTTTTGTGTAATTATTGGACTAATTGTGCTAATGATAAGCATTGCTTCCCTCCAACACCATTCTCAAGTTGAAATAACATGCCCATTTAGTGTCCAAAAGTAAACTTTTGTGGACTGCATATCCCCCATTACGTACAATGATTCATGGGACATCATTGGAAAGTTCATCAAATTTTCTCATAAGAATGACAGTGTGAGCTTCTATATTTAAACAAAATTATTTATTTAGAAAATACTTGTATTCAACTATCAGCTAACACTCAGTATTCCATTGAGTGATAGGTTGATATTTCAAATATTCTGTGTGAACTCATTCTACTTGTTTGTTGATGACATAAATATTCTCCTTACCCTCAGTTTTCATCTACTCCATGCCTGGCTACTCGTGTCCTATTAAGGAGAGGATGCTCTACTCTAGTTGCAAGTCTTCTGTCCTGGATGTCATTGAAAGGGAAATTGGAATTGAAATTACTCGAAAGGTAAGTTGGTCACAGAGAAGCATGTCCCCTATGGTATTTATTCTATAGCTATGTTAATAGTTATATAACTATGTACATTTATCTTGGGTTAAAGCTTAACTTTATTATTCACTTGTAGTATGTGATGTGTTGAAAGGTCACCTGTAAATCCTTGCTGTGTGCTTTTGATGTTCCTAGGTTGCAGGGTGGGAAGTGGTTCAGCATGAGGATGCTCCTCTGTAGCTGCTTGTCAAAGGTGTGGTAACCCTGCTATCAGGGCACCTTTGCATTCAGTAATTGTCAACTCATTCCTTCATGGTAAATTAGCATTTGGTACAAGTTAAATTCTGGTGAACACACCAGTATGTAATCATTCAAAAAGATAGGTACCTTAGTTTCATTACAAATAGGGGTATTGGGATTGTAAAGATGGGGACCTGGGGAGGGGGATATTACTTCACTATAGGTCTTACCATCCTTGAGTTGGCCAAAACAAAATGCAAATGGCCAAAATGCAAAACAGAAAAGACAGTAAAAATTAAAAAAGCACAAAAGTTCCATCTTGTTAGCCTTCATAAGTGCAACAAAATACATTAACTGGAGACACAATGTTTGCATGCAATAAAGGGTTTTGTTGACAGGAAACCTTGAGAAACACTGCTCATGCTGTGGTACAGTGTTGTAATCAAGTCACTAGATTAGGGACTTGAGTCACTAGTTTTCAAACTGTTAAGTGACTCGAGTCAAGTCATTGACACGAGTCACTGTACTATTTCAATGGGGAAACTACTCCTGAATTCTATCGAGTCACTATTTGAGAGAAAGTGACTCGATTCGTGACTTGTTATAACACTTCTGTGCTATAGGTTGAAAATTTGTCACCTAGTCATCAGTAACAACTGAGACATCCCAAATCAAATTCCTAGCTTAAGGCCTGGCAAAGTGGCCTAGGGGTATTTATCCCTCCATTATGTTGTTTTCAGTGTCAAGGTGTTTTGTTTAAAACTTTCACAGCACCTCCTGAATTGTGCAAATTCTTGAGATCAGTAGGTCAGCCCCTCCAATCTTAAATACCTTCCAATCTTGGTTGCCAACAGAAAAAAACTTTCATGGGGGCAAAATATTGATTGATCCAATCAAGGGTAACCTTTTACTCCCAGAGAAATTCTTAATTGCTAAATGTTGACATTATTTACACCAGTCTTGTCAGAAATTTGTTAGGGTGACAAAACTTTAGGCAAACTATCTTGGTATAGTGTCATTGTAGTTTGGTGCAAAGTACCAACAAAATTTCAGCCAAAATAATTTTTCCATCATTGAAAATGACCCTTCCCAGGCTGTTTTGAGTTGCTAATAAAATTTTCTGTTTTGGAATCATTTGTTCTGGAAAAGTCTTGGAATATCTTAACAGAAATCTGTGATAATTTTGTGTTCAATATTTTCATTTTCAGGGAGGGGGAAGTGCTCCCCTCCACCCCCCCCCCTCACCCCCACTACCTTGGGATACCCATGCTTCCAACAGTGTGCTGAACAACCTTCATGTAAATATGTTCCTTTACCACAGCTTGAAGTGGACAATGGTGAAGAGCTGACTGAAGATTACCTCCTGGATGAGATCCATCCCAAGAAAAATCTCCACAGACCAGCTTTTGCGAAACCAAAAGGACCCCAGGGTAAACGTGGTCCAAGGAGAATGATAAAGAAGGGAGCAGACGAAGAATAATAGGTTGTTCTTCCTGTGGAGAGCTTTGTTTTTTGCAATAACTTTGATTAGAGAATTTATACAAAGGCATAAACACTTTTGCCAGTAGACTCCTGGTCAAGGGTTTCAATTCTGTGATTCATGTTTATATATGCTGTCTTGGAATATCCTAGCTTAACTTTGGAAAGTTGATGCTGTGATTGTCCTCAGGTTACATTTTAAATATTAATTTCAATCAGATTTTACTAGAATGAGGTCACTTCCATGAGCTAGCTTCATACAAAAGGGTATTTTAAATCAGTACCCTTTGATAGAAAATATATATTTGTGAAAATATTTAATAGTCAAGTAAATTTCATATTTAAAATTTTGGGTCTTGAATTCAGTTTTGTGAAGATAATCAAGTAGATTATTAATCAAGAGTATTACAGTATCTGTGTGAAACAGGGTTGTCACCATTCTGCAAAGTGTAGACATAGACCAACCACTTCTTCACACTTTGTGTAGTATGTCTAGCATGCTTGCCACACGTTTCATTTCAAGAGGAGCTGAACCATTTTCTGACCTTTTATAGCTATTCAAATCAGAAGGTTCTGATTTTGTGACTTAGAAGTATTAAAAATGTTGTAATACTAAAACTGATCAGGAAATTGCAAAACAACCGCTTGTTAAAAGTAATGTCAAATTTTGCAGACACCTAAATATTTCCTCAAATGTTGTAAATATCCTGGGAAAGAGGATTTTCTTCGCCATGGCTATTAAGCCCATCGCGGTAAGTGCTTGAGCAAGTTGTGCCTTTTCTCTGCACAGTGGATCATATGCTACTCATTGTGCAGTGTTGGTAAGTGTGGTTTAGGGAAAGCTACAGCCACTTGTGCAGGCTATGTGATTGCTACTGTAGACAAAAAGTTTCCAGCATGAGAATGATTAAGTGAGTTTATGACCATTATACAAAGGTAATCCTCAAAAAAGTGTTTCCAGTTGGTGCAAAATAATTCAGAGATTTAACACTTAATTTTAGCTTTCTCCATCATTTTAGTGAATAAATACTCAGATACTCCAGTTTGTAACATAACGTCTTGTGCTGACTGTAGAAGCGTCAGTGTACACAGGGTTTGTACATGTTCCTGGAAGCTACAAATACTATACTATCTTGCAAGAGACATGGTATTTTAGAAAATGACAGAAATCATGGAGTTTTTACAGCTTGTACCTTTTGTGAAAATGTTTGAACAATTTCTCCATTTTTCCAAGATTTTGTAGCTAGTGAGATTCTTAGAGTTCAAAATTTTAATAATATGGTCATGAAAAATGTGTTTGAAAGCACTTGGTCTCAGCTTGAAATAACCCTATGTGCTGTTTAGACTTGGGTATTTACCCATGAAAGTGCTGATAGCTTATGATTCTCATCATACAGGCATTTTTTATGGTCTTTCACTGCATCACTTTAAAAGACACAAAGAATGATTGCCTTACATCACAAAGCTTTTTTTTTCGTTTTCAGTAGTGGTATAATTTTCGCACCTTGAATGGCTTAACCCATTTGAATTAAAATTTTGTTGATTCTTGTTTCAAAAAGTTTACAATTTGCTCACTTTATATGTATTCTTGCTGTTGTCGGATTTTTGTTTCTCTTTCCAATGAAAGCAGAAAAATATTCTTTGCACAAGTTGAATAGCATCCTGTTTCATCTTGGGTGTGCAGAGGAATATTTTTTACAGTGGTACTTACTTGCAAAGGACTGCTTGGGCTTTCATTTTGTTTTCTTTTTTCTTGGAAAATATATTTTGTTTATCATAGAAATAAATTTAGAAACAATACTGTAAGTCCATCCGACTAACATACGTGCCTGTTGTGACTCAATCAAATGTAAGTCATTCTATTGGGCTTGCACAATAAATTTGAATGACTGTGAAAAATGTTGAATGAAGTTATTGTGTTATTAACATGCAAATCATCTGCAGCAAACTTAATTCAGGCCTAGAGAACAATTTAAGCCCAATTTAAGACATCCAGTAACCGTAAATTTGGCGGAAGCATGTACTTACAAATTAAGCGATCACGTAGCATGGCCGCTAACGCAATATGTTAGCTTAATTTGAATGTTATGTTTTTGAAAGTCACTTTGTGTGAATAAACACATAGACTACTTCTTGTTGCGGCAAAACCTTACTCTTACCCATATATGTCAAGGTCTCCACCAATGAATTGCTTGTTATCTTTTGATACTGCTAACATAGTATTGTTTGAGGGAAAAATAATTGGTTGTTTTGGAGACTGTTTTCCAAATAGCTATTTCAGAGGATTGTTGGATAGAATGTTGCTTTGTTTTTTTTGCCCATGGACGTATATACATGGACAGAGCATGTAACATGTACGTCGTATCAGTAGCTGGTTGCCTTCGACTGGGATAAAAAAGGCCCATCAAGATGTGAACCTATAAATCCTCTGATTCGAAGACTCTGTAATATTTTAAGCAAATGTTAAACTTGAATGGGTAAAAATATCATATTCCTGGAATAAGTGAAGGGATTTTGACCTAACCTTGCCATATTTTAAATATATTTCAACTTTCTTGCAAAATATGGGAATCTACTTGAGCAAGTCCAAACTTCCACACAAAATCATAGCAGACGGCCATCTTGGTGCTCTTTTTTCTCACACATACAGCGGCAACAATCTAGAGTGCATTATGCTCACTCCATGTATAGGAAGTCCGTGTTTTTGCCTCATTAAAAATCCATTGACAAAAGTGCTTAGTAAAACCCTATCCCACAATCCTTTGTAACTGTTTTCTAGAAAAAAGTCTATAAAGAGGAGTAAGTACTGGTCTCCTCGTTAGAAACAAACTACCACTCAATTCAGAGACAAATGACCCTGTCAGGAATAAAAACAGCTCCCTAGTGTCCTATTGCATTTGGAATGATGACAAACTTTACACAGCCACCCAATATTTAAAGGTCTATCAGTTGCATTTTTTGCTGGAAAAGAAGTAAGAAACAGTCCAAAAATATAATAAATGAATGTTCCTACACAAGTACTGTTGCTCCTTCTCCCTCCTTCAGCACACTCTTAGAAATATTCTGGTGGCCTTGGAATGTGACAGTCAGTGTTGGGAGAAGGCTGAATACTTGAAATGACAGTTACTGGTCTACAAGAAAGTGGACATGGGAAGTACTAGAAAGAAAGTCTTGGAGACAAAAGACTTAATAATGTTGAGCAAACCGCAAAATTTCCTTTTTAAATACAGAAATTTTTATGGAGTGTCATCAATCATAGATTGAAAAAATACTGGCTGTTATTTTCATTTTCATATTTTTCTTTTAGTAAAGAAAATACTGATTTCTGTCTATGGGGAGACTCCTTTACTTCAGATTCTACTCAGTATTTCAGGGTAAAGGAAAATTTTGATGTGCAGAATGAAAGAAGGCTATATGATCTGTCTTCAGCAGCATGGAGCACATTAAATAAAGATGTGAGGAAGTACCTTGCCAATTAGAATATATCTCTAAGAGGAGAGTCACTTATCTAAGCAGCCAGTTATTGGCAGGTGGGCACAGGACTTAGCCATAAGTGCCATTTAGATAAATGACTCTAGCCTTAAGGAGTTTTAAACTAGCATGATCCCATAGTGTGAGGAATATGATATATGAGTGAAGATTATTTTTAAAGAAAATTTACCCAATTATTTTTGAAGTTCATGTTTGAAACACATGTTAGGGCATTCTTTTGAGTAAAAATTTGCCATAGGAATTTAGCTTTCTGCTATTTCATATTTAGGAGATGACATCCCCAAAACCCAGGGAACAACTCTCTGCCTACACCTGACTGACTGCATAATTAAGTGGTCAGAGCTTCCTGCTTGCAGCCAGAGTTCCATTCCTGGTTGGGTCATACCAAAAACTTCAAAAATGGACCCTACTGCCACTATGGTAGGTGCTCAGCATTAAGCAATGGAGTAGGGAAATCAAGTCTGTGAGCTATGACCAAAAAAAAGAAACTGAGCCATAAAACCTCAGCTAATACTCTGCCACACATTTGGGCACAGCACTAGAATTCTGTGGCAACTGTTTTTGAATGAAATTCAATTCAAAGAATGCACTTAAAGGCTCCCAATTATTGTTAGCTCACATGCTACTGGTGGACGGTATTAGCCTAACCAATTGAGACTCTTTGTAGCAGATTACTTCAGCTGCATTGGATGTGTTCTCATGCTGTGGCTATAATTGGAGGGAAGAATTAGTTAATAATAATAATAATAGGAATAAGTTGGTTTAAGTCAGGTTGTCATGGCCTTTTTCCAGTTGTGGCTTCATGCCTTGTTTACCTTACTCTATTGCTTGAGCCGAGCACCAAGCGCAGTGGCAGTAGGTTCCATTTTCATAGTCTTTGGTATTACCCAGACAGGACTCCTAACTCCCAACCTCTCAGCTACAAGTCGGATGCTCAAACCACTTATCCATGCAGTGGACCGATAATAGCAGGAAGAATTGGTACAATCTGGTGAGCATGAGATTAGGGAGCCTTCAATGACAGGTTGGATCACATGATTTGATTAATGATAATGAATATTGAATAGGTATTCAAGGAGGGGTGTGTTTATAATTCACATTAATAAGTATCATGACATGAATTTCATCATTAGGCATTGCTTCTTTAACTCAGTGAACATTCTCTGCGGCAACTTAGCTATTTTGTAGAACAGCTTTTGTTAGGGGACTTTTTGAATCATTTTCTCCTCAGTGGAAAATAATTTTCTGCTCAATTTATTCATTTTGGTTTAAAAGGGTGAAATTCTATATAAAATATTTCAGCTCTAAGTATTGATAGAGAAATAAATTTTTCTATATTTACAAGAAATGTAGTCATCATTATTTCTGTGTTGTGTGCTATTTTTCTTTTTCTGCAAATTGCAGCTGCTCTTCAATGTTTATTTCTTTTTGTCTCTGCAAGCTTTGGGCCTGGCAAAATATATGTTATCCACATTCTGATAAAACAGAAACAAACCAAAGCATTGCACATTATTTGCACCTCTGGTCCATTGCTCTCCATTAAAGGGCCAATCCTCTCATCCCAATTTTTGTTGGGGTTAACCAAAATTCTCAATTGGTTCAACTTTTTGATTGACAGCTAATTCAAACAATGCAGAGCACCAAAGCTTGTATTGCACAGCATGAACTGTACTGAGAGTGTTTTCATTATGCACATTGTTCTTTTCAATACTCGCCCTGAGGAAATAAACTGATTGAGTCTGGATGGGGATGAATTTCAGACAATTGTGGGAGGGGGTTAAGTAAGAAGGTTGGGAGAGGTGGTACTGTTTGGGATGAAAGAATTGGGCCTTTAACAGCTAAAGAGAGGTGAAAGGTTTTATGATCATTCTGGTACAACAAGGAAATTAGATTTCAATTAACAGCAATTACTACCAGGCAAAAACAGATCATATACTACACACATCATTTTGAATTAAGGTTCACCTTTCAGTTTAATGCCAGATACACCTTGAAATGTCAATTTTTATACACCTTTATAGCACGCCACATTATTTACATATGTTCAAAATCTTCACAAAAATATTCAAACAAGTTATTGAAAAGACTGAAACCTGCAGGTGACTATTTGATGACCTTCATACATGTGGAACTTAGCTTGTCAGCAGGATAACACCATCAATACAGCAGATGTACATTTTTGACCAAATGTATGATCCTGTGAATGTGGCTTTATGGCTCAAATAATGACACATTATTGCATAAGGGCCATTCAGCCATTACATTTCAGTATCAAATTTTAGCTCTAGTCCTAATACCACTTTTACTTTATTCCTTTCTTCCTCCTTTGCAGGCACCCTTATCCCAGAAATTTATCCCTCCATATCTACTCTATTATGATATCACACTGTGAATGTTGGGGGAAAAAGTACATCCACAATATCACAATATCACCATTGTAGCAGTGCTGACCAGTCTAGTCCACAGTGACCTGCTCATTACAGCACTGCTCAGTAGCATACTGCATAGCCAAGACTGTATCATGCAGGGGGGGAGTCATCATGGGAGGAGGGTTTGGGGACACTGCATGAGGGAAAAGTCTAAGGACAGAGAAAAAACTTCTACTTTAGGTGTTTTTGCATTGCAAGGTTGGTTCATGGGGGGTTCTAACCCCCATAACCATCCCTGTGGATGGCACTGCTTCCAGTTCACCACTACGTTTTTCAAAAGCTCTGGGTCAGCTCCTGCAACAGGAGGAAGGTTGTTCCCCTTTCAATTCAGCTTTCCTCTTTGTTGTTAAGAAAGTCCAGTTGGTTGCAGTACCTGACATAAGGATGGAATGGTCTAAATAAAAGAAAACCTTTCCAACACCGTACATATTTCATAAGCATTGCAAATATTTTTAAATGTTGCATTGGTGATTTTCAACATTTTAGTACTTTAATGCCAGTTCACCAATGTATTTTTCAAAAGCTCTGCCACAGGAGGAAGATCGTTCCCCTTTCAATTCAGCGTTCCCCTTTCAATTCAGCTTTCCCCTTTGTTGTTACGGATGTCTAGTTGCTTCAGATGGTCGTGCACATAGGTGTACCAGGGTAATTTTCTAGGAGGGGCAAGCAAGAGCATTTTTTGCCCGTATAATGTTTCCACCATTTATCACCTTTTGCCAATGTTTTGCCCGAATAAACCAACTGATTTTGCCCTAATTGGGAGGGCGAGTGCCCCCCTGCCTCATATGCCTATGGTTGTTCACTCAACTGTAGAAGGGTGCAATGGTCTAAGATTAAAAGGTGATAGACCCCAGTTACGGGCGACTGAAATTAGTCATCGCTTGCTGTCTGGATTCCTCTATACATAAATGAAGACCAAGTAAACTAGAATAATGAGTTATTTCTTATATATTTCATTCTTGTTTGAAAGATGTACATGCAAACAAACAGCTCATAATAAAACCTATGCTTACACACTCTCCTTAATTGTACACAGTGTGCATATTGTCTTCTCTTATGAAACAGCATCAAAACGTTACATACTGTCACAGACCTTGAAATTGCACTTAGAATCTTGATTTCAACAGGCCACCAGTGATATATGGTTACAATTTGAACAGGGTTCCTGAAATTTTTGCAGAATCATTTCTCATGACTTTTCCAGGATCAAATGAACCCTTTTAGTGACCTTTCTTTTGACATCTGACAATCTTCTCAACTGTAACAGCAAAATTTGGGGTGAAGAGAAAATACCAAATTTTGATTATACAAAAGCAACTTAAAGCCACTCTGTGAGAAATTCCATGATGTACTTTTCTGGGGCTTCTTTAATATAATTTCCCTGCATTTCAAAACTTTTCCAGGCCCTGAAATGTATTTTCCAAACATTCATGACTTTTCTAGATTCTTCATGATCACAAGAACCCCACTTCTTGCAAATATTTCACAACTAGAGGGTAATAATGGCACAGAGGATAATAATGGCACAGCATATTAAGAAGAAACAGAATGTCACACAAGCACAGATGTTCATCAGGAGATTGACTGTGACTAATAAGCAACTCACCCAAAACCTTTTCTGTCCCGATTTTAAACATTCCGTTTCTAGTATTCCCAATGCCTTCAGCAATATCACCACTGACCACTGTTTCAGTGACAAAAGCATTGCCAAGCAACAGAGCCATTTGGTCTATTTGATAATTATTTTTTATTTTTTTGTCTGCCAATTTTAGAATGTAGGATGGCATGGCCAGTGACTGCACTATGGTGGAAGAAAGGGGGGAGGGGGGCAGAAAGGGAATTTGCCCCTACATTTTGTCCTTTCTCTCACCTGCCTCCAAAAATAGATCAGTTAGGAGTTGGGTTAACCTAAAATAAAAATGAATACATCTCCTGAGACTTAAATTTTTTATACAGAGATATGCTTAAAGCCTCAGATCTTCCAGAGTGATTTGCCCCCTGGACTCCCATCCCCAGGAGCAAGCACCTTGGCCTTGCTTTCATGCTCCACCTAAAAATCCCCACCAAACATTATACTTTACCATTAGTTTGCCCATCCCCCACCCCCATTTGACATTCTGGCACTGCCACAGGTCATGGCCTTCACAGTGATGCAGTTGCAATGTGGAGTGTTTCTAAATCCAATCTTTTTATAACAAGAATCACTGGAAATCATCTGACACCTTTTCTATTGGAGAGATACTATCATCTGGATATCAGCTATGGCAACTAAACTTCAAATCAGTATCTTGCTTCCACACATTTGCCTCCACTTCAGAAATTATGTCCTCCTAGAGGTATAATGGTCCATCATCAGCCATAGTCACTCCTGCCTGCTACCTCTTGGTGACATTTTCTTCATCTTGGATTGATTTATTAATATTACCAATCAGGACTGAAAACTCCTTCTCACGATCTTGTCTGAAAAGCAATCCCAATATAAAGAGTACTGAGACACGATCAAATGGAACCTCTACACTTTTAGAACAATTTCAAATTTAAAATAATTCTTTTCCATAAAAATACACACTTGACACATCCCTCAGAAGAGAAAATCAAGAAATAGTTCTATGGTATCTTGTAAAAGAAATGGTGTTTACAGTGCAATATTTTGTTCAAAGGAAATATTGCTTTTGTTTTACAAGGAAATTTCATCCTTTCAAAACCAATATTTATTGGCAAAGAATGATAAATAATTACAAATAAGGCAATGTGGTAGCCTTCTTTTCAAAAAATATGTTTCCCTCCGAAAGAAATTCAGTTGTTTGTTGCTCAAGAGTAATTTGTTCACCCAAACTTTGAACATTTCAAAAGATGCAACTTCCATAACTCCCTTTCAGTGAAGAACAAACTGCAAAGCTACAAAAAAAAATGATACTCAAGAGCACAATTGCTTCTCATTAATTGAGAACAAAGAAATCTCAGCAGATTACCCCTTCTAACCTCAGTATTAAACATTCCTAAATTATTTATTAAGACCAAGCAGGAATTCAACAGTCTGCAAATTGTCAATCTGCTTGGAAGACATTTGTAGCTACTCCCATGTTTTTAAATTCATTATAAAATATTTGAACTTTGCATAAAGCCGATGGCTTCTACAGAAACATTTCCACCATCAGTCATAATTTCTGGGACTGTGCAATTTGTTTACCTTAATCACCATGAATACTAAAGCATATCCTATCATAATGCTTTCTAATATGTATCTATGAGCTTTTGCGACCTTTTACATTGCTGTTGTGAAACTCCAGTAGAACAAGTAAACTTTGCAATTAAGTTAACAAACTCACAGAAATCTTAAAAAAATTTCAGAGTAAAATTTTTGAATTATTTATTGGTTCACACATGTACAAAGTGTTCACACATGTATTGTGTACATGTGTGCATGTGTGAGATTGTCAAATGGGGCAGATGGTGTCAACTTTTCAACAAAAGCTCTCTTCTTCCTAATGTGGAGGTTTGGGGCTGAAATCTTGGTGTATGATTGCTTGGGAGCAGAGCATTAGTACCTGCCTGCTTGCATTCTAATATAGGAATTTTAAGTTACGTTTTATCGCTGTTTATAGCTGTTTTTATAGGGTCGAGTTCATTTTGCCTGCTGAGCATTTAACTGTTAATTTATTGCACTAATAGCAGTGTGCTTGGTTGTATGTCCAGTTCTTGTCCTGCACATGATTATTCAGGCAGTTTTACCTGGTCCTTGATGATACAGCTGGTTGAACAAAGCATCTACAGTTCTCACACTGTAAATTTGTTTAGGTGGTCTCTATGATCAGCTGTGGTCAGCTAGTGTGAAGGAAAGTAGGCTGTTACTAATCTACTGTGGAGAAATCTCCCATTCTGTTCTGTTCAATTTATCATGAATTGGCCAAGCCAATAAATAGCAGTATAACTGTTTTATTTTGATCAGTATAAATCCATGCAGTATTTACTTGGGGATTTGTTGGTGCAACTAAATGTACTTTGTGAATTTATTTGCAATACTGGAGTAGTTTTTAGATACACCATATGTAAATAATTAACTTTATCTGACTGCTTATAACAGTACACAGTCCAGGCTTTCATGATTTGAGAAAATATGCAGTGATATTTAGATCTGCCATAAAATTACTTCAGATTTAGATTTACATGTAAAATCACAAATGCCATGCCTTCACTCTTACTTTATTTATTTGCATTTAATTTTGTAATTTAAGGAGGCTTTGGAAGCAGATGAATAAAAGATTAAACTTGGTTCTTTTAAGTTCCTGTTTTGTAACAGACAATAGAAGTTGTTTGAACTTTACAACAGCATTGCTGTTCTAGTTTATGTATTCCTTTGCACAAAACAAATGTAAATTCCTCTCACACAAGAGTTATGTCACTTACAATTCCTGCTGTTTTCCATCTGCAGCTTCTTTCCTGAGCCTTTTGTTATAATCTAATAAAGTCACCCCAGACAGACGTTGCATTCCAAGTAATAAACCTCCGGCAGGAATTCTAGTATGGAAGAAATGAAGTATGGTTGTTCTAAGGGTCATCTATTACTTTTATTATTTTTACAGGAGAGCAAAACATAGTTTCTTTGAATCCTGCAGAGCACCTTCTGTCCCATCCCCTTCCTTCCTCGAACCCCATCTTTTTTTATAATTTAACAGACACCCCAGAAAGATACTGCAATCCAAGTAATAAACCCTCTGCAGGAATTCTATGTAGAAGAAAACATAGGATTGCAGAATGGGTCAACTGTTATTTGATTATCTCCACAGAAGTGCAAAAGATAGTTTCGTTGAGTCTTCCTCCCCAGCACCCCCCCATACTGCAAGTTTCAGTAAATGTTTCCATTAGGAAAGTGCCCTTATTTCATTTTAAAGAGGTGTACAGTGGTCTTTTAGCACCCTCCTCAATGACAGAGGCTGGATCATCCCTTTCTGGATCTGAAGAGAACAAGTGCTAGAAGCTGTGCCTTTTCATAAGTTGATATTATAACAGATCCACTAGCTGAATTCAGCCACATGTAAGTGTCAGGTCCAAGGAATGAAATTACCTAATGCAGGGCCCAATTCAGGGATTTTACAATGCGGAGGGCAATGGGCAATTGGTTGTGTCTTAATCTGTTAGGCCCAAATTCCAACTTAAAAGTATCAAATGCAAAGGCTTGGTGGAAGGATGAGGGAAGGGGGGTTCAAGAGAAAATTGGATATCAAACCCTGTCAGATGCATATAGCAATCAAATCAAGTATACATCAACTACGTATTGAAGCTTTGAAATCATCTCACAAAGGTGATGCCCATCCTAGATTCACGTACTATTCCCAAGTTCAGAATTGCATATACGTAGAATTACACATAACATACCTCCAGCTCTCAAAACAGTTGTAAAATGAATAATATCTGGGTAAAAGGTTCTCAGCTGTTTGGACAACGTGACAATGTGAACAAACTTGTGATCTAACCAAAATCTTGGATTAGGACCTCAAATCTTAAAATTTTTAATCATATTTTACAGCTGAACAAGAATATCTTAGGCTATTTAGTTCTTCTGTTTTCACCATCCCACTGCAGTACTTATAAATCTAAATTACATAATCCTCTCTTAAAACTGGGACAGCTGACCCACCTATAACACAATTTCTATTTTATGGTGGTTAGAATGGAAAGGGGGAGGGGTAGATTACTGGAAAATAACAACAGTAAATATATTTCAGGGGAATGAAAAGTCCTACTGGTAAGCTTTTCAACCTGTCAGCATGTTTCTGTAATGGACTCCAAAATGGGGCAAATCCATACATAAGTTAACCAAGTTGTCAGATTTTTTAATTTGAAAATAATCTCAGATTATTACATGTTTTCACTTTAGACACTTTCTTTTGAGACTTACCCCAATAAAGCTCCAACTATTCCTCCACCTATCATTCCTCTTAAACCCATGTTAATTCTGTATAAAGCACCAGTAGAAACTGAAAGTTAAACAGCAAGATACACAGTTATTCGTTTATCAATTCAAAGGCGTCCGGTCAACTGCGAGAATTTTAGATCATACCACATGGTTCTGAGCCTTCTTGTGTGTCTTGAAAATTTGAATATAAGACTCAAGTTCCCCCACTCCATAAGTGCAAGTTTTACAGACCTTAGGAGAGTAAGATTGGATAAAGGCCAAAATTTGAAACATAATCAAATTACAAGGTTTTATTTTCATTACCCTACAATAGCCTTCACCACTGTGTAGGGTATTCTTTTCTCATACTATGATACTAGAGCATAGAGCACCAAAAGGGGTTGTGACTGTGCCTGCAACCAAATGACATGCAACCAAATGACAAAATGAGACATCGATGACGTTTTCCCCTTTTATTGGTGCACGTGTCACAAATACATGTACAAATAAAATGGTGAAAACTTCATCAATGTTTCATCTCTTCATTTGGTTGCACGCACAGTGACAGTAAAAAAAATCGTTTAATACGGGGTAGAACACACAGTGTCTTAACAGCGGCTTTCTGCCTTAACTGGGGTTGACGGCGGTAAACTGGGGTCACAGCTGTATAAAGGGGTTGAAAAAATAGAAACGAAATGTTTGACAGGAGGATGCGAGGATAGCTCAACGAAAACAGGAACAGAAGTGACTAGTGTAAGGAAGTCTTGAATTTTGAAGCACTTGGGTGCAATTGCTTACCATCATTCCCCTCAAATCTCTGAGAGGAGTGTGATTTTTTGCACACCTAGATGAAAAGGAAAGCTCATATAAATCTGTATAAGTTTGATAAAATAGCACTTTGACAACACTCCTTAATTTCCTGAGGAGTGTGATTTGTAGCACACAGGAAAATCTAAAACTCAAGGCCTGTGTAAGTGAAAATTACAAAATCACTGAAAATTGAAGCAACCACAAAAAGCTTACAGTACACTATTAGTTAGAGAAGCATTTGCAAACTCATACAGCTGTGTTGCATAATATTTTAAGGGAATCCTTTCAAAAGTTTACAACCTTATATTAATGCCAAGCAATTTAAATGACATCATGTAGAATTTGAAGGAATATTCCAGACATACCACCTTACATGCAACATTAAGAACTCTTTGTATGGAGCACTTCCTCTTTTCAAGAAGAGCCATTGAAAGATTAACCAAGAACTTAGCAACTTGCCATTTTTTAGAATGACAACTTTTACTTTTTGTCTTCTGATGTATTTTTTAAACTATTCTCTTTATTGACCTCTATAAAAATGCATTTACATATCTAAATGTGTATGTTAACTGGATTTTTAATAAACTTAAGACTTGACACAAACCTGAGGCAATTGCATAGTTGTACAGATCTGTTTTATCTCGATACACAGCAAGGAAACTGGAAATACCACTGAGAAAAAATTTGATAAAAAAGTAAAGTGATGTTACAATCACACAACTCACCAGAACTTGAGAATAATAAGAACAATGCTCATTCCTACAGACATGTTCACACTTTACATAACTCTACTATGACTATTTGAACTACATGCAGATCATTTTTATACAACTGTCAAAATATAGTTGATGTTTTATCACATTGTGTTACATGCCTTACAAAAACAGCTTCAAAAAACAGTTTCATTTTCATGATTTACATGGACTTTTCACATGAATGAGAGGGCCTGTAAAATGGCTACTTCCATACCATGCTGCATATTTCATTTAGAAATATGAATCATGAAACCTTTTTCAAATACAGTTCCCATCAATCACCCAGTATGAGTGGGAAATGTTGGGAAGCTAGAAGCCTCCTTCCTGGGATATTTAGGCCACTGGAAGAAATACTGGCAATGAAAATACAGATACAATTGTGGGAAATTTTGTTCCTCCTTGTGAAATAGACTTTTGTCCAGCCCTGCTGAACAATACTCTACTGTCATTCATGTAATTTGATAGCTGATACACAATTATTTCAGACAACATAAAACCATGAATGGAATAGAAATATCTTCCTTAAATCCTTTATTCTCTTTGTTGAAACTGACCAAAACTTGCATTCTTTCAAAAATATTACATTTTTCTTGCAAAATCTTTCAAACCACTTCAAAAAGGTAAAACTTTCATGTACAACACATAACAGACAGTCATACTGGTACATACTGGTACTGTATAAAAGGTAAACATGTACATTTGATCGATACAGGACGTATGCTCAGGGGGTTCTGTTCATACATTTAAAGGGTAAGGGTTCGGTAGGACTTTATGCTTCAACTTTTAACCTTGAGGCTTGTAGTATAACTGAATTGTACTCATAGCCTGTTTTGCGCTTGTGGGGAACTAGAATATTTTCCCCAGTCCACTGCTTATGTGGAGAAACATGCAGTACATGTAGTAGGTTCCATTATAAAATCACACAAACAGGAAGCAGGCTTCCACAAATCCCCAACCCCAGAGCTCAGGATGAGTAAAAACTCCCTCAGAACTTGTCTCAATATTCAATGAAGACTCATTCTGATACGACTTCAACTACAAGCAGATAAGAAGAGGAGAATCAAGTACTAGGCAGGACAAGTACACTTAAAGGGGAAGTTTAAGCAAAAATTTAATTTTCATATGTGAAAGAGGAACAAAATCTACAAAGTGTGTGAAAGTTCCATTCAAATCGGACATGTATTTCTTGAGATATCAGTAAATGAAGTCAGTAGATTTGTGTTCAAAAGTGAGTTTGAGGGCAGAAGAGCTTATATCACCTCCTCACATTGACAAGGAATGCTTTGTTTTCCTTTGGTTTATCAGACTGTGAAGCTGACCTTGAAGTTATTAGGAGTATGACCTCCCTGTGGGGGGTGCAAAGTTTGTAAAATTCTCATTCCACTTAATGTGCAATCACATTCTAATAATATGGGATTGTTGAGGAGAAAATCCAGTATAAAGTTTAAAGAAAAACAAAAGACTGCCCATTAATGTGGGGATGTGATGTCATATGTGCTTGCTTCAAGTTCACTTTTTGTTGAAAATGTGAAAACTTAACATATATATATCCTGAGAACCACACATCAGATTTCAGTGCAAATTCCACCAAAATGCTTAGAACAAGCACTCCTCTAACATACTAAATCCTGTTGTGACCTTAAACCCTTCTTTTAAATACAACTAGTCTGATGGACAAGTACTGTAAGACTAATGTGCATGTCAAACATCAGACAAAAAGTCTACACTTACTGGAACCCCAAAGCTAGGAAACCGGTTCTCCATCCCCATCGATATCCGTACCTGATGAATCCTCTAGTTCCAGCGTTGTATGATGTACCCTTGAGCATAAAGGAAAGAAAGACCCTACAGTTAAATGGCTGACAACCAAGTGAGGAACCACAAGCAAAATATAAAAATATGTATAATACCAATGTTTAAAGGCCATCCTACTTCTATTGAAGAAAATAATACTGCCACCAACACTAATATAAACTTCTATTAAAAGAAAAATTTGAGATTTAGTAATGAAGAAAAATGGTTATTGAGCATTTCACACATCTTGACATATGCTAAAGAATGGTTAAAGCTGTCATTTTGTCAATGTTGCATGTTAATCTTAACTTTAAACGTATGCTACATTCCAAACAGAAGTGCAATGTTCTCCCCCATGATTTAATTTTTGTCAAGATGCTGAGCCCTTTTCAAATGTTGTCCTGGTGCACAGCCACAACAAAACAGTTAGTGGAGAAGATAATGCAGTAGTACTGAATGCATATTCACATTTATGCATTACTGTACATGAGTCTACAGATTGGATTTGACTTACCAGATCAACCGTTGGAACCTTTAGGTAACATTTCCATCGAAATCGAACTACTTCAGAAGTTTCTTTTCACATAGATTTTATGACATGCATTTCTTGTTTGCTTGTTTAGCCTATGTTTAGTGCTGTTGGTAACATTGTTTTGTACATGTTTGTACAAGCCTTTGTGACTACTCTTGACTGAGACACTGAGCCAAAAACTGAACCCAAAATGGTTCCAAGTTTTCCCCAAAAGAGTGTAAGTTCTTCATGATTTAGAGGGTTATACAATGTTACCTCATGGATCAACCTAATTCCATATGCCTATGCCCGCAAAGTGTTCTCCACAGGTTGCCCGACAGAGAGGGTAGAGACAACATGCAAAGCACATGCAAAAATTGGTTAGAGAAGAGCTGCAATAATTTTCTGAGTCTAAGAAAGTAGTGTAGACACATTTTATACAAAGAGTTACAGTGGCAGTTGATTGCTACAAAATATTTTCCGAACAGATCGGAGGGAGCATTTTACAGAGGAGTGAATATACTTTTTGGAAGGTGGAACCTTTTTGTGAGAGGCAGCCATTTTCATTCAAAGGGTGGACCACCTCTCTAAGGGCTCTTGCAGACAACACTACAGCACAGTATATTATTACTCACAACTGCTTCTAACTTGCTGTTGTACAATGCTGCATCACTGGTCTGTATGTACCTGTTCCTCGCATGTCTTGATGCAGGTAGACCGCCATATAAACTGCCAGCTGCTGACCCCAACAGAAACATCATGAGTAGTTCATAGACTTCACGAGATATTTCACCCGTCTCTCGGCTAGAAGAGAATTCATACCAAGACAGCAGACTTTACTTTATGTCTCAATGAAAACAAATTGCTATCCAGGAGGTTATTTTATTCAGTATTATAGTTGATGAATAAATATTTTTTTAACTTAAATTTTGTGACACATATGCTTTAAGAGTATACCATCAAAATAGCTGCACTTTTTACATTATCTTCAGATTATTTTCCTTAAAATCTGTGCCAGACAGAATAGAACATTTGACTGTGAGTGCTGGGTGGCAAGCCTGCCACTGCCCATTGTAGCTACAACCATGCTAACAAGAACACACTTATAATCTGAAAGCATCCTTTGACTGACCACAATCAGAGTGATTGAATGAAAGAAATGGACTTGTGTTCACTGCTTCCTCTAAGTTAGTTACGTAGTTAGATGGAGTTTTAGGCCCAGTTCCCAACCTGTTGGTTCAAGTCAAGTTGGTCACAGCCTTTTTTCCAGTTGTGACTCACTACTGTAGCTTGTTTTCCCTACTCCATTGCTTGTGTGGAGCATCACGCACAATGGCAACAGCAGGGCTCCATTTTCGTGGTTGTCCGATTGTCAAGGACAACTAAAATTCCATAGGGACAACCAAAAGTTAAAGGTTGGTCGTCTGATGGACAACCATTTTCCTCTCACATTAGAGAAGTATACTGCTGATGGATTAACTCTTTCAACTTTTCAATCATACAAAGGTTTCAGACTTCAAGAGTGTTTGTCTCTCAAACATAAAATCTTTGCAATCTTCAAGGAAAGTAATCCTGTAGGCCTCCATGAACACAATTCATGTTTTGTAATTGTGTGAAAAATGTATTGGACAACCAAATTTACTTGTGGACTACTAAATTTAGTGAAATGGTTGGCCAAAGGACAACCATAACTTTATCTGAAAATGGAGGCCTGGGCAACAGGTTCCTTTTTTAGAGTCTTTGGGTATGACTCAACCTGGGAAGCGAACCTGGGCCTTCCTCTAAGAAATCATATTTTGGGTCAATACACCCAGTTAGAGAAAATTTGACTCATTGGAAGTTTCAGTTTTGTGGAACTGTAGTTACTGTGTGGGAAAAAAATAAAAATCTCTTTTTTCATCGTCAGGGCTCGATTTTCATGGTTGTCCGATTGTCCGGGACAACTAAAATTCCATATGGACAACCAAAAGTTGAAAGGTGGTTGTCCGATGGACAACCATTTTTCTCTCACAATGAACTATTCTCAAGCAGTTTGGTTTTATCTGATGGAAGAAGTATATACTGCTGACTGATCAACTCCTTAAACTTTTTCCATCATACAAGTGTTTTTGTCTTGCAGAAATCATATCTATATTATTCTTTGAGACCAATTATACATAAACACAGTTAATGTTTTGTACTGTAATATTTTGGGCAAAATGTTTTGGACAACCAAATTTTCTTTAGGACAACTAAAAATACTGAATTGGTTGCCCCAAGGACAACCATAAATTTTTCTGAAAATCGAGGCCTGATCGTTTCCCAAAAACATCAGTTTGTCAATTTGAAAAGCCATTGTGTCAAAACTGTGTCATAGCAGCTTAGTGTAAACACTTCTTGGGTTAGATGGGAGGCTGTATGTCTGCCCTTAAAGAGGCTCTTCAGTTGATATTGATAACTTTGTGAAAGTATTCAAGAGTACTACAGTACTACCACATGAAAATGCTTACAATAAGCATAAATTACAGTATGTTCAAGTTTGATATATCCAATAGTTAGGAAAAAAGTTAAAATTTTGTGGTGTCCTGACTTGTAACAGTTTTTTGCATAATTTTAAGAAGTGTCTGGTCACGAACTCTTGAAAACCAAATGGAACCTTTTTGTACTCACTAATAAAACAGTTATTTGTATGTAGGATATGGGGATTGTGTAAGTTTGAGCATTTTCTCATTGGTACTGTAAGTGAATAAAAATTTAACACCTTTGGAAAAATTTGTTGAATTTCATGGCACAACTAGGTGAGCCCCTTTAAATGTACATGGTGACATGCCAACAAAGGGCACTGAATCAGGCCTCCAAAGGCCATGGAGGCTGTGGCTGCTGTAAATTCTGTTTTGGCCTTTGATAGACATTTTTAACACGCTTATCAAAGGCCACTTTTGGCCCACGACGTGTCAGTCAAGCTGCAATGCATGTGTTGAACAACTGGAAATACGGAGTGCAATTCCTTCAACATTTTAAATTTGCAGGAGCATTCACAATGCAGAGCATACGAAACAATATCATATTTTTTTTCACTTTGGTAATGTTACTGTATGTTGATATTTGATTTGAACGCTATGCAAGTCAATCATTCATAGTCTACTGTTCAATCCCTTGTTGTGTTCTTCTGTCAAGTGTATCACATTTTGGCCTTGGATGAGAAAATTTTGGCCTCCATTTAACCAAAAAGTTGTTGGTCATGAAGGCCACTTTGGCCTTAGATTGGGAAAAACAGATTTTGAGGCCTGTGAATTCACTTGGCAGTTACTCCTACTGTAGATGGTTTAAATAAGATCTCTAAGGCAAAAAGGTGTTGGAATTATGCAGGCTTCGACAAATTCTTTTTCATTACTTGTCCATCGGGCTAGGGATTCCTAAAGCCTACTTGTCGGCATGAATATGCACTAGTCCATATCTAATTATCTAGTACTAGCCATTGAATTCCTATGTGAAGAAGACTTCTACGCTGCTTGCCCAGCGGGCAAAGTGTTGAGCAGTTCACTTGTCCTCATCATTTTTTACTTCCCCTGGACTGTCGGGCGGGGGATTTGTCGATCCCTGAATTATGTCAATACTGTCTTTTGAAATACTGTACACCTCTCCAAAAGTTTGAATGCTCCTGGAGCAGCTTCATGCTTATGCAAAAATGATACAGAATGTTGAAATTTCTTTTGTTAATACTATATTTATTATCCCTAAACTAGCCATCAGTCTTTCTGGGCTTATTAAGTGATACTAATGGTTTCCAAGGACACAATTTAAGCTCCTAAAATAATACCTTCAAGATATCCTATGGTACACCTCTCCATGGAATAAAGAGTAAAAGCAATGGGTAACATTATCCACATTTAGTATCCCTCTCTCAACACCACATGATTTGCAATTTGCACAATACAATAAGCTAATTGATATTGTCCATGCATCATTACATGCAAATCAGAAAATATCCTGGAAAATGTTTAATTGTTGATGGATTTTGATGACAATTTCAGCAATTTTCAAGTTTTTTAATGCTTGTTTATACTTTAAATACTGAACTTCGTCAAGGTTTTCAATACTTCTTATTTTAAATACCCAACTTTTGCCTTTTTAATGTCACCACCCCTTTAAATATTTATGAACTCCTTGACTGTAAATTACTAAGTCCATTAAAGTCATCAACAGGATGATAAAAAACATATTTTTAACTAACTTCAAAATATAGGCTTCTTTTACATTATCCCAACCAGACATCTTGGTTACCTGATCTTCTGTCCCATCTTGCGCACATTCTTGTTCTGGGTCTGACATAATGTATGAGACTCAGACAAATGGGCCTGTGTAAAAAAGACAGAACAAAGATAAACCTGGAGCACAGTGGCAGAGCACCCCTCAAGGGCAGTCACGACCCGTTGTGACCTAGATTGTCTGCTGGCAGCCCGTTACCCTTATTGGGTTTTTAACATCCTGCTTTAACATGTCCCTGCAGGCGGTTTGCACTCAGTCTGACAAAAATCCCTCCCTCTGCCGTTGCTGAAACATTTCGAAATGGCAGTGATGGCCAATGACTGGGAAGCATGCATGACTTATGGGCTGATATGACTGATTTCAACTGCACTACTCAATATCAACTACCCAATATCTTCCTGAGAAGTCCATTCGTACCAACTACTTCATACCAACTTGAACTGCATAGGTCTTCAGTTGCCATGGCCATCATTATCAAAAAAAGCACTTTATCTTGGCATTATGATTATTAAGGAACTGTCCAATGCAAATGGCATAAAGTAATGCAGAGCAAGTGGTACAGTGGTAATGAACTGCATTTTCCAGTCATGAGGTCGTGAGTTCAAGTCTCAGCTCCAACATTAAAATTGTCGTCTAGTTTTCTGGGTTGTAGTTAATCTACTATTCTACTATCCCTTAATCATAGACATTAAACTGTGAGTTTGTCTCATGAGACTGGCATTGCCAGCTTGGTGTTATTACCCCTTCATTGGGGCATTGTTGAATTCCTGCAAGGGAGGATCAAATGAAAACAAACAAATAAACAAGCTCTATAAAGTTAACAAAAGTTGTTTGCAAACTTTGTACTACAGTATGTAAACATAATTTGTTTCAGAAACTCCAGAAATCTGTTGAAAAAAATCAGTACAGCCATTTGGGGAATTTTTCCCACTTAATAACAGTACACATCACAAAAAAAATAAAACTGGCTGGTGATCAAATTCAAAGGTGGCTTCTACCATGTCACATTTATGTATGTGCAGTGAAGACGACTTGACAGCAGGTGGTGAGTTACCTACTGAACGTTCTGTAACATCACAGTAAACTTTTTCAATCAAGATTTCCAGTTAAATCTTGAAAAATTGCAACCAAGTTTTGGTTGTTAAGAAATGTTACTGTTCAAATTAGTGTTTGCACCAGGTACCTGAGTATCCGACCGACGTTTTCACTACCCGGGTAGAAAATTAGTACCTGGGTAGCGTTTTGCTGTGATTTCTTTTTGATCTATGTAAAATAACATGGGTATAGAAACTAAAAAAGTGTATTTACCCACATCCCATTCACAATTAAGTTGAAATGAAGTTGCTTTTTATTTGTTGCCATAATGCACTTTTGTTAAATTGCACTTTTCCAGAGACATATAGGAGCAAGTGGTACAGTGGTAGTGAACTGCGTCTTCCAGTCATGAGGTTGTGAGTTCAAGTCCCAGCTCCGACATCAAAATTGTTGTCTAGTTTTCTGGGTTGTAGTTAATCTGCTATCCCTTAATCATAGACGTTAAATTGTGAGTCTGTCTCACGAGACTGGCATTGCCAGCTTGGCGTTAATACCCCTTCATTGGGGCGTTGCCGAGTTCCCGCAAGGGAGGATCAAATGAAAACAAAAAAGACAATTCAAACACCATGCACTTAAGTAAGATGTTGCAAGGTTTATGGTCGGGTACCCAACGGGTAATGCAGTTTGGGTACACGGGTACAAATTTCCTACCCAGTACAAACACTAGTTCAAATGTATTTGCTTAAATTTTAGTCACAGTTGAAATTTCTCTCATAAAAAAACTTCTACTTCATTACCAGAAACTTTTTTGCCACTACATTATGTCCCAGTATTATGACCCACAATTTATTGCCTCTACAAAATTTTGACCAAAAGTTGATTTCCCTCGGCATTTAATACCTCAGCATTGCAGAATACCTCAGGGTTGCCAAATGCTGAGGCTATTTTTGAGGGCTGATGCAACCTAGCCATCCAACAGGGCTGTGTGCTTGTTATATGGCCTAACAGGGCTGTGTACTTGCTACATGGCCTAGGCCATGAAACGAGCACACAGCCCTGTTCGTGGGCTAGATGCAACCATATTTATAGACTTTATACAGTTATATGCACTTTTTTAGCAAACAGTTCGCTATAGTTTAGCCTCCTTCTCACAATAGTTGCATTTCAGCGGAAACGCACTGGAGTGTTTAAGCAGCAGGGTCCACTCTGTGGGCTAACCAGTCCAAATGTCCCCAGACCAAAACATCCCCCCACATTTGGTCAACATGTCCCTGGGTCAAACATCCCTATGTCAAAATGTCCCTGCTGTATATTGTAAAATGAACTGAGTTGTTTAGTTTATGTTAGTTGAAATGATTAAAGTTTTGTCAAATTCAGTGAAAACTTGAACGTAGATATATATGTATTGTGAAATGTTCATAACATCAAAAACAAAGGTTGTTAGGCCTTCATGTTGTATGTAATTGATTTAAGTAAATCTATTTTATATGTATGTTTATTATCGTTCTTTTCTCTATTTTTCTCTGATAATAAGAGAGGAGAAATCTTGTCAAAAGGTATGTCAATTAAGATCGAGTCCAACCTTTGCTATATTTTTGCTATATATCTCTGTTTCTAAACATTTACACAGATCAATTACAATATAATTCATCTAGGCTAAGCAGTCATTACACTTATAGACTATTCCTAAATCCATCCTTCTAATAGTTACTCTTTTTCTAAATTTATCTCTCAATTATCTGTTTTACGTTAAAAACTTGCAATTTTCAATTGGGCATTCCTATTCTTTGTGAGGAGACATTTTGGTTTACCAAATATCAGGGCGACGTTTTGGTAAAAAGCAGGACAGTTTTGGTAGCAAACAAGCGGGGATGTTTTGGCGTGGGAACATTTCAACTGAATACCCTCTGTGGGAAGGTATTTTGAGGCACGCAGTAAAAAAACCTAGGCTAAGGCCTTACCTGCCCAATGAGAAAGACAAAAGCTTGGCCATGTTACAAAAAAGCATAACAAGCAGATAACCTAGCTAGGCTACATTATGTACTCAAACACTTCACACGAGTTGCTGGTCAGACGAAGTAGTACTAACTTAGTAAGTTATAGTAATAGGCTCCCACACTAGTATACAACTAGCCTAGGCTACTGTACAACTCTCAACGAACAGTGAGCATTGATGTGGCATTAGGCCTAGCTAGGCTGTGTCTGTGTGCCTGACGTAGGGTATTTTTGAACTGTTGGTCAATTCATTCACGACAACCACGGTTTTCAATCAATGTTTATGAGAATAAGGAAATGCTGAGTACCTAAATTTAGACGTGTTTCAACCCACGAACGCTACCCTCCTAATGCTTCCAAGATCCGGCATAGCAAGGTGTAGTTACGTCGAGGATAGTCCGGGCTAAACTTCAGTAATCATGTCAAGTACAAGAATATCACTCAAATAGGCAATG
Source organism: Holothuria scabra (assembly GCA_037179385.1). Lineage (NCBI taxonomy): Eukaryota > Metazoa > Echinodermata > Holothuroidea > Aspidochirotida > Holothuriidae > Holothuria > Holothuria scabra. The sequence continues at coordinate 20,354,683 of CM074181.1, forward strand.
TGACACACAGAGCTGGATGTGTTTGTCTACTTCTTTATATCATGTCATGCTGGGCAGGTAAGAAGAGAATTTAGCTAGTACATACGCAGGCTAAGCCATTCAAATATGGAGCGCCAAAAGAGCCAAACACTTTTTCAACATGTGAGAGGGCCAGGCATAGCACGCTTTTCCCTAAACTGCTAATGCAATTGTTCTTTTTTCTCGGCCTTCCATGTGCTCTGAATAACTCCCTACTTTGATTTGGCAAGGTTCATCTCAATCATGGAAAGTATTTTTCACCAAAATTTAACGTTCTTTACAGTTTGAAAGAAAATATACAGTTTGAGTCAATAGCGTAGAGCATTTTGAGTTTTCTTTTTTTTCTGGGGGGGGGGGGGTGATATTTTTGCCCGCAAAATGGTTCTGCCCGGAATAAATTTTTAAACAGACAGCCAACATTGGTTGGCGTAAAGCGCACAGGAAATTTTGATAAAACATGACCATCAGAAATTACATATCCCAACTTGTAAGTAGAATCGAACAGTCGTTATTTTGAACTTTTGTGTGTAATAAAATGCTAACTTCAAAATAAATTATCAAACTGCAAAGCCATTAAAAAATTACTAGAATATATTGTTTGCTCAAAAACTGTAATTCTGCGCTAAAGACTTTGGTAGGCAAAGCTCCACCTTTGGTTGGGGCAGATTTTACAGAAAATTTGAAAAATCACTGCAGGCCGTCCCTCACTGGCAGATAAACGGAAACGGTAGTTCCCACATGCGACGGTTCCACATTACTTTGCACTTTTCTAATTTATCTAGAGTGAACATTTTATTACAAACGAAAGTTAAAAATAGCAACAAATATGTGGCGGTGGGTATTCTTAAACTCTTAAAGGATCTTCAACTTCAAATGCACAAGGCAGCTAGGCCTGACAATATTACTACACAAGTCCCTAAGTCGTGTGCCAACAGCATTTCTCCTATTCTTCAGAAGTTGTTCCAGGATTCTCTGGTGTCCCCCGAGGAACTGTCCTTCGGCCCCTTTTGAGTCCTTATCTATATAAACGACTCACCGATAAACCTTTAAGGACCAATTCTCTCACCCCAAACTGCAATTCTTGAGGGTACCGAAATTCTCAATCGGCTCAGCTCTTTGACTGAGAGCTAATTCAAACAATGCTGAATACCAAAGCTTATATTACACAGCATAAACTGTGCTGAGAGTGCTTTGATTATGCACGTTGAGCTTTTCTGTACTCACCCTGGAGAAATAAACTGAGATTGTGTGTGGATGAGGATGAATTTTAGAAAATTGTGGGAGGGACTTAAGTAAGAAGGTTAGGAGAGTTGGTTCTGTTTGGGGTGAGAGAATTGAGCCCAAGTTAAATTCTGGGCTATATGTCGATTATTGTATCTTGTATCTAATAAATTGAATACCGATATTCTACAGCAGGACATTGACAATTTGTGTCCACGGGAATCGACGTGGCAAACGGGGTTTATTAAAATTAAAACTTTATTTTTTACAACTGAGGGTCACCCATAGTATTAATTAAAACCCGCTTTATTATGTGGTGAGGAAGCACTTTGTAACAAGTACCTTTTCATCCTTATTTGCTTATTTTTGTCTTCCTGTTTATCATGCAATCATCTTTTCATTTCCTAAGTAATTGCAATACCCGAAATCAATTTCTGTTCAATTTCTCTACCACCTTGTTTATTCGTTTTGCGTTTCTTGCAGTTATCTGCATTCAATAAAAAAAAATGATCTTGTTTTCTCTCCTGGCCAACAAGCACGCTTCATTTTAAAATTAATAGCTCACAATATTTTACCATATCATTTATCATTAAGTGAGTTGTTTCTTCATGCAATGTACAATATTTACAATATTCATTGCATGCAACGATGAGTTATTTTCAATGCTTAACTTAGAAAGGCATATTTTCATCATCCCAAACAGTTCCAATTCTCCCAACCTACTTACTTCTAGCCCCTTCCACATTTATCTAAAACTCATCTTTATCCAGACACAATCCTAGTTTACTGCTTGATGGCTTGTCCCAGTGGCCATACAAGTCCATAATGTGTAATCAAAACACTCTCAGTGCCCATGCTGTGTTACTTAGCTTTGATGCATTGTTTGAATGTGATGCCAATCAAAGAGCTGTACCAATAGAGAGTTTTGATAAATGCATACTGAAACTGTAGTTTGGGGTGACGAATGACTGCCTTTAAATACTGTCTTTAATACGTTATTGGAAATTCTGCAATTCCTTTTTGAAACTTTCAATTGTTGGTGCAAAATTGATCTTAGGATAGAATGGTTCTGCAGTGCTTATTTTTTTTTTTTTTTCATTTAAAATTTTCCCCTATTCTTATTTAGGTGTAGAACTCTCTTCAAATAAGAGCTATGGAAAAGCCACATTAAAAATAGCAGCTAAAGCAAATCGGACTTAGGGCCTATTAAGCAGTGGCGTAGGAAGAAAAACGAAAGTGGGGGGGGGGGGGGGGTGGAACGATTTTGGACCATGCACCTCACCCTGCCCCACCGGACCATGCAACTCACCCTATCCCACTTACCAGAAGGTAAATTTTGATTCCTAGTTTTTTTGCCCCTTTTTCTTCGAGCAAGATTTTTTTTAAGTTGAAAAATCCGTTTTTTTCTTAAGTGTGAACTCTATTAAGAACGTAATATGCCGAGCGCGCCGAATATTTAGGTCCTTTTACACATTTGAAAATATGGAGCTTGTATTGCAGAAAAAAGTTTAGATTCAGGGTTTCCTGTAGTGAAATTTAAATATTTGAGGGAGTGTCGAAGAAACTGCTTGTCCTATCAGCATATATCTGAAAGAAGCATGTCGACCGATGATTGATGTTGTAACACACTGTTAATGTTATCTAAGGAGTGCGGATTGAGTCTGTGTTAATCAAACGAATATTTACTTATTGGAATAGAATGTATTTAACATGCCACTTTCATGAGTTCTTCAAAAACTGGAAAACGAGTCAAGCAGTCTCCATGATAGTAAGCTAAATAGTCTTACGTCTTCCAGCTTGTTTTTTTCTTCGTTTTTCCTTTTCTAAATCTTTTCAACATGCTGGTTTAAGTTGATCATACCTTTAAAAGGCCGTCTGAGGGGTGTGGGGGGAATTGTGGGGGAGCACCGGTTTCCACTTGCCCAACCGGCAAATACGCTAGCTTCTCCGCAATAATTCCGAAGTGAAAAGAAACTTTGTCATTTTGACTGTAAAACTTCGTCTGGAGAAGATTTGTGGTTTGGGCAACAAATTTACTTCTGTCCGGGGCCCAAAATGGTAAATCTGGACTTGTGCGTCTAAACAGCACAGAAAAGTTTCGGATTTTCAGAGGTAATAACTTTTGATATACAGGCTACATAACCGACTCGAAGTCCCAAATTGATGGTCACTATAAGCGCATCCATTATTGCATTGCTTTTCATTAGCTGGGTTTCATAATATTTGAAAGTAATTCAAACAGTTTACACAAATATTAATGGAACATTATTCGAAGATATTGTGAGGGTAAGCACTCTGAAGAAATATTCAGAGAGCTTGTGGAGTAAGGTGCTGTCAAGAAAAAAGATACATAAATGAAGCTGGGACAGTAGCCGAATACGGTGACATTACGTACGAACGCGAAGAGTCTGTTGAACTTCGACCTTAGATACCTGCTCGATTTAACGGTCTCTTGGTCCCCAACTAATTATCATTGATTCTAGCTCACCCAGTGTCGAACATACCCTGCATTTAACCACACTACTCTGCGTAGTTAAGGCTGTAGTAAAAAGTTTTCAATTCAAACTGGGGGAATCCTCGTCTTTTTCTCTATCGTTCTTCTGGTAGCTGACCATGCTCTAACTCCAATACTGGTGCCCGGCCTGTGAAAATGTTTACTGACAGACAAAGTGCCTTAAAACTTTTATGGGATGTTGTTTCTGACTGTGTTACTTACAAAATATGATCATTTTTGCAATTAAATTTTGTAGACAATGAGTCGAAATACACCGACACTGTGCAAAATTCAAGCCAATTTGATAAATTTTAGTGCCATTTTTTTCATTGTATTACTCCGCTCTGTGAAATGCCGTCTTTTGAGTAGCTTCTATGGCGGGAAACACATACCAATTATTCAAGGCTCTCTAGCTCAAATCATCAATGGTCGTGTTATAAAATTTTGAAAGTGCCATGAATGCCCAGATTGTGAGCTTTGATCAGAGGGGTGGCATGTCCTGGTTGAAAACTTCTACTGGGAGATAGGGGGACGGACGTAGCCTAATTTAGGGTATAAGTCAAGGGGACTTATAATTAGTGGCTCGCTACCTTCTTGAGTTTTCGGATTTTATGAAAGGTGGCGCCTTAAATGAAAAAACAAAAACAGAAAAAAAAAAAAAAAAAAGATTGAAGCCGAGCGTTCAAGGTCTCTGGCCGGTTATGTATCCTGTCAACTACAACAGAGAACCAACTCAGGCGCCTCTCTAGTACCCTTCTGCATACAGTGATGCTCGGCGTGCTTTGTATACGACAGCAATCTTTCCTCGGGACTCCCCTCAAGGACCGGCGATACATTGGGGAGGAACACTACTCGCCTCCCAGTGCAATCAGAGTAGGACCATGTGTGAACACTACCGTCCGGTTCGGCGTCAGCGTGCCGCGCAGGTTATAGTAGAGGATGTCTTATATAGTTTAAACATCTGCATCTATCACACGTTAGCGTGGAATTGTCAAAGTACAAATTTCCGACAGATTTAGTGTTAGCAGAAAGGGATTATATTTATCAAATATTTGTAGATAAAATGTTTAATAATTTTTGTATGTTTCTTGACAAAATTTTCCTCTACGACTGATGTTTCTTCTTAATATTTTTCATTTTTGCTCCAAATGGAGACTTGTGTCATAAAAACGTCACTATCTAAATTCTGGTTCGTAGGAAATCTGGAAATTTATTGTACGGTACGTGATGTAGGATAATTGTCATTGAGGACAGATAAACACACTGAGGTAACTGTATTTTGACCCAATTTTTCTTTTATACATCTGTCGAGGTTTACTTCATTTTACTACTGAAACATTTTCTGGGACCTTGCTTCAGGTCTTCCTGATTTGCATCATAGAGATTGTCTCATTATTTATTAGGGAATATCTTACTGTTTACTCATTTTTGTAATGATAGAAAGAGAGTCGTTCTCAAAAAGATGTTACCAATTTTTTTTAATAAATTTTGAAATGTAATTCTAAACGGGTTCCTTTCAGAACGACGCAACATTTAGATTAAAATAACTAGAAATAAAATAGTCATCCCTATTAGTGTAATAGATCATGTCATTTCGTTCAGGCCTGCAAAGTCTGGGTCAAGGTCCATTTTGTGGCGCACGTAACGTTGCTTACAGATGGCTGAGCACAGCTATGCCGAAGATGTTAATGTTCCTTCGGGAAGCAAAGAACGTAATAGCTTCTTCGGGAAGCAGTATCAAGTTTGGTTTCGCCGAACGGCCCTTTGCCAGAGGGTCGGGAGGACTTTAGAAAAAGGGAAACAAAGAAAGTTTTGGTTTCGCCGAACGGTCCTCGCCATTTTTGGCTGAGGTCACGTGTAGTACCTATTCTTTTCATCAAGTCCAGAATAGAGTCTCATGTGACGTACAAATAAAGAAATGAATAAATTCCAATTATTTTATATCTCGGCTCAAGAAAGTACTATGAAAATATGAGTTGGACTTTTTCAAATTCATTTTGCGTGCTGTTTAAATTATATGTTTGAACTATTTGACCTTGAGGTACACTTTAATAGATCGAATGTAGGCTACAGTACTACCATTTTTCGGGCAAATGTTTTCAAATATTTAAACACCTACCCTTCTCCCCGTCTGCCCGTCATTTTGCAATTGAAAGCGTGCTTGATTTATTTTTTATTTTTATTCATTTATTTATTTACATCTTATTTCTTTTTGTGTACTTTCGCTTGAATATTCTACCATTTCGTGTAAAGTGCGGCGCGCAAAACCTATGGAGTGGGACTGACATTGTTTTTCCACAGGTTTCCCAAAATGGAGCAAATTTTTGTAATCTCCTCTCTTCCTAGAAAATTTGCAATAGTGGCTATGATTCTATCTAATTTTCCTGCCAAATGGGCGAATGGATTGGATAAGGGTTTTTGTGTAATTAAAAGACATGTCATTTGTTTTACTTAAAAGTAACATGGTTTACTTGAATTGTCCAGATCCTGGCCAAAATTCAAATCCCGAAGATATCTGCAGCTTAGTTTAACAGCGCTTTTTTTATTTAGAAAAGTGTCCGATAACTGATTCTCTTGAGTACAGAATCAGTGTTGTACAGGCGGTGCCATTGGGTACATTATGTTACAGGTGAAAATGTTAGAATGGCTAAAAGGAACTGTAAAAACCTTTTGTTGTGTTAATCAGATGAATATTTATAAATTGGAATAGAATGTATTTAACATGTAACTTTCATGAGTTCTTCGAAAACTGGAAAACGAGTCAAGCGGTCTCTATGATATTAAGCTAAATAGGCAAGGTCTTCCAGTTTGCCTTTCTCTTCGTTTTGCCTTTTCTACATCTTTTCAACGTGCTGGTTTGAGTCGATCATCGCTTTGGAAGACCGTCTGAGGGGGGGGGGGCGCACCGGTTTCCACTTGCCCACCCGGAAAATACGCTACCTCCTCCGCATTAATTCCGAAGTGAAAAGAAACTTTGTCCTTCTGACTTGTGCCACTGTAGAACTTTGTCTGGAGAAGAATTGTAGTTTGGGCAACAATTTCACATCTGTCCGGGCCCAAAATGGTAAATCTGGACTTGTGCGTCTTAACAGCACAGAAAAGTTTCGGATTTTCAGAGGTAATAACTTTCGATAAACAGGCTACATAACCGACTCGAAGTCCGAAATTGATGGTCACTATAAGCTGATCCATTATCAGATTATTGCATTTCTTTTCGATTACCGGGTTTCATAATATTTGAAAGTAATTCAAACAGTTTACACAAATATTAATGGAACATTATTCGAAGATATTGTGAGGGTAAGCACTCTGAAGAAATATTCAGAGAGCTTGTGGAGTAAGGTGCTGTCAAGAAAAAAGATACATAAATGAAGCTGAGACAGTAGCCGAATACGGTGACATTACGTACGAACGCGAAGAATCTGTTGAACTTCGACCTTAGATACCTGCTCGATTTAACGGTCCCTTGATCCCCAACTAATTATCATTGATTCTAGCTCACCCAGTGTCGAACATACCCTGCATTTAACCACACTACTCTGCGTAGTTAAGACTGTAGAAAAAAGTTTTCAATTCAAACTGGGGGAATCCTCGTCTTTTTCTCTATCGTTCCTCTGGTAGCTGACCATGCTCTAACTCCAATACTGGTGCCCGGCCTGTGAAAATGTTTACTGACAGACAAAGTGCCTTAAAACTTTTATGGGATGTTGTTTCTGACTGTGTTTCTTACAAAATATGATCTTTTTTGCAATTAAATTTTGTAAACAATGAGTCGAAATACACCGACACTGTGCAAAATTCAAGCCAATTTAATAAATTTTAGTGCCATTATTTTTCATTGTATTACTCCGCTCTGTGAAATGCCGTCTTTTGAGTAGCTTCTATGGCGGGAAACACATACCTATTATTCAAGGCTCTCTAGCTCAAATCATCAATGGTCGTGTTATAAAAATTTGAAAGTGCCATGAACGCCCAGATTGTGAGCTTTGATCAGAGGGGTGGCATGTCCTGGTTGAAAACTTCTACTGGGAGCTAGGGGGCACGGACGTAGCCTAATTTAGGGTACAAGTCAAGGGGACTTATAATTAGTGGCTCGCTACCTTCTTGAGTTTTCGGATTTTATAAAAGGTGGCGCCTTAAATGAAAAAAACAAATAACAAAAACAAAAGATTGAAGCCAAGCGTTCAAGGTCTCTGGCCGGTTATGTATCCTGCCAACTACAACAGAGAACCAACTCAGGCGCCTCTCTAGTACCCTTCTGCATACAGTGACGCTCGGCGTGCTTTGTATACGACAGCAATCTTTCCTCGGGACTCCCCTCAAGGACCGGCGATACATTGGGGAGGAACACTACTCGCCTCCCAGTGCAATCAGAGTAGGACCATGTGTGAACACTACCGTCCGGTTCGGCGTCAGCGTGCCGCGCAGGTTATAGTAGAGGATGTTTTATATAGCTTAAACATCTGCATCTATCACACGTTAGCGTGGAATTGTCAAAGTACAAATTTCCGACAGATTTAGTGTCAGCAGAAAGGGATTATATTTATCAAATATTTGTAGATAAAATGTTTAATAATTTTTGCATGTTTCTTGACAAAATTTTCCTCTACGACTGATGTTTCTTCTTAATATTTCTCATTTTCGCTCCAAATGGAGGCTTGTGTCATAAAAACGTCACTATCTAAATTCTGGTTCGTAGGAAATCTGGAAATTTATTGTACGGTACGTGATGTAGGATAATTGTCATTGAGGACAGATAAACACACTGAGGTAACTGTAACTTGACCCAATTTTTCTTTTATACATCTGTCGAGGTTTACTTCATTTTACTACTGAAACATTTTCTGGGATCTTGCTTCAGGTCTTCCTGATTTGCATCATAGAGATTGTCTCATTATTTATTAGGGAATATCTTACTGTTTACTCATTTTTGTAATGATAGAAAGAGAGTCGTTCTCAGAAAGATGTTACCAATTTTTTTTAATAAATTTTGAAATGTAATTCTAAACGGGTTACTTTCAGAACGACGCAACATTTAGATTAAAATAACTAGAAATAAAATAGTCATCCCTATTAGTGTAATAGATCATGTCACTTCGTTCAGGCCTGCAAAGTCTGGGTCAAGGTTCATTTTGTGGCGCACGTAACTTTGCTTACAGATGGCTGAGCACAGCTATGCCGAAGATGTTAATGTTTCTTCGGGAAGCAAAGAAAGTTTTGGTTTCGCCGAACGGTCCTCGCCATTTTTGGCTGAGGTCACGTGTAGTACCTATTCTTTTCATCAAGTCCAGAATAGAGTTTCATGTGACGTACAAATAAAGAAATGAATAAATTCCAATTATTTTATATCTCGGCTCAAGAAAGTACTATGAAAATATGAGTTGGACTTTTTCAAATTCATTTTGCGTGCTGTTTAAATTATATGTTAGAACTATTTGACCTTGAGGTACACTTTAATAGATCGAATGTAGGCTCCAGTACTACCATTTTTCGGGCAAATGTTTTCAAATATTTAAACACCTACCCTTCGCCCCTTCTGCCCGTCATTTTGCAATTGAAAGCGTGCTTGATTTATTTTTTATTTTTATTCATTTATTTATTTACATCTTATTTCTTTTTGTGTACTTTCGCTTGAATATTCTACCATTTCGTGTAAAGTGCGGCGCGCAAAACCTATGGAGTGGGACTGACATTGTTTTTCCACAGGTTTCCCCAAAATGGAGCAAATTTTTGTAATCTCCTCTCTTCCTAGAAAATTTGCAATAGTGGCTATGATTCTATCTAATTTTCCTGCCAAATGGGCGAATGGATTGGATAAGGGTTTTTGTGTAATTAAAAGACATGTCATTTGTTTTACTTAAAAGTAACATGGTTTACTTGAATTGTCCAGATCCTGGCCAAAATTCAAATCCCGAAGATATCTGCAGCTTAGTTTAACAGCGCTTTTTTTTTATTTAGAAAAGTGTCCGATAACTGATTCTCTTGAGTACAGAATCAGTGTTGTACAGGCGGTGCCATTGGGTACATTATGTTACAGGTGAAAATGTTAGAATGGCTAAAAGGAACTGTAAAAACCTTTTGTTGTGTTAATCAGATGAATATTTATAAATTGGAATAGAATGTATTTAACATGTAACTTTCATGAGTTCTTCGAAAACTGGAAAACGAGTCAAGCGGTCTCTATGATATTAAGCTAAATAGGCAAGGTCTTCCAGTTTGCCTTTCTCTTCGTTTTGCCTTTTCTACATCTTTTCAACGTGCTGGTTTGAGTCGATCATCGCTTTGGAAGACCGTCTGAGGGGGGGGGGGCGCACCGGTTTCCACTTGCCCACCCGGAAAATACGCTACCTCCTCCGCATTAATTCCGAAGTGAAAAGAAACTTTGTCCTTCTGACTTGTGCCACTGTAGAACTTTGTCTGGAGAAGAATTGTAGTTTGGGCAACAATTTCACATCTGTCCGGGCCCAAAATGGTAAATCTGGACTTGTGCATCTTAACAGCACAGAAAAGTTTCGGATTTTCAGAGGTAATAACTTTTGATAAACAGGCTACATAACCGACTCGAAGTCCGAAATTGATGGTCACTATAAGCTGATCCATTATCAGATTATTGCATTTCTTTTCGATTACCGGGTTTCATAATATTTGAAAGTAATTCAAACAGTTTACACAAATATTAATGGAACATTATTCGAAGATATTGTGAGGGTAAGCACTCTGAAGAAATATTCAGAGAGCTTGTGGAGTAAGGTGCTGTCAAGAAAAAAGATACATAAATGAAGCTGAGACAGTAGCCGAATACGGTGACATTACGTACGAACGCGAAGAATCTGTTGAACTTCGACCTTAGATACCTGCTCGATTTAACGGTCCCTTGATCCCCAACTAATTATCATTGATTCTAGCTCACCCAGTGTCGAACATACCCTGCATTTAACCACACTACTCTGCGTAGTTAAGACTGTAGAAAAAAGTTTTCAATTCAAACTGGGGGAATCCTCGTCTTTTTCTCTATCGTTCTTCTGGTAGCTGACCATGCTCTAACTCCAATACTGGTGCCCGGCCTGTGAAAATGTTTACTGACAGACAAAGTGCCTTAAAACTTTTATGGGATGTTGTTTCTGACTGTGTTTCTTACAAAATATGATCTTTTTTGCAATTAAATTTTGTAGACAATGAGTCGAAATACACCGACACTGTGCAAAATTCAAGCCAATTTAATAAATTTTAGTGCCATTATTTTTCATTGTATTACTTCGCTCTGTGAAATGCCGTCTTTTGAGTAGCTTCTATGGCGGGAAACACATACCTATTATTCAAGGCTCTCTAGCTCAAATCATCAATGGTCGTGTTATAAAAATTTGAAAGTGCCATGAACGCCCAGATTGTGAGCTTTGATCAGAGGGGTGGCATGTCCTGGTTGAAAACTTCTACTGGGAGCTAGGGGGCACGGACGTAGCCTAATTTAGGGTACAAGTCAAGGGGACTTATAATTAGTGGCTCGCTACCTTCTTGAGTTTTCGGATTTTATAAAAGGTGGCGCCTTAAATGAAAAAAACAAATAACAAAAACAAAAGATTGAAGCCAAGCGTTCAAGGTCTCTGGCCGGTTATGTATCCTGTCAACTACAACAGAGAACCAACTCAGGCGCCTCTCTAGTACCCTTCTGCATACAGTGACGCTCGGCGTGCTTTGTATACGACAGCAATCTTTCCTCGGGACTCCCCTCAAGGACCGGCGATACATTGGGGAGGAACACTACTCGCCTCCCAGTGCAACCAGAGTAGGACCATGTGTGAACACTACCGTCCGGTTCGGCGTCAGCGTGCCGCGCAGGTTATAGTAGAGGATGTTTTATATAGCTTAAACATCTGCATCTATCACACGTTAGCGTGGAATTGTCAAAGTACAAATTTCCGACAGATTTAGTGTCAGCAGAAAGGGATTATATTTATCAAATATTTGTAGATAAAATGTTTAATAATTTTTGCATGTTTCTTGACAAAATTTTCCTCTACGACTGATGTTTCTTCTTAATATTTCTCATTTTCGCTCCAAATGGAGGCTTGTGTCATAAAAACGTCACTATCTAAATTCTGGTTCGTAGGAAATCTGGAAATTTATTGTACGGTACGTGATGTAGGATAATTGTCATTGAGGACAGATAAACACACTGAGGTAACTGTAACTTGACCCAATTTTTCTTTTATACATCTGTCGAGGTTTACTTCATTTTACTACTGAAACATTTTCTGGGATCTTGCTTCAGGTCTTCCTGATTTGCATCATAGAGATTGTCTCATTATTTATTAGGGAATATCTTACTGTTTACTCATTTTTGTAATGATAGAAAGAGAGTCGTTCTCAGAAAGATGTTACCAATTTTTTTTAATAAATTTTGAAATGTAATTCTAAACGGGTTACTTTCAGAACGACGCAACATTTAGATTAAAATAACTAGAAATAAAATAGTCATCCCTATTAGTGTAATAGATCATGTCACTTCGTTCAGGCCTGCAAAGTCTGGGTCAAGGTTCATTTTGTGGCGCACGTAACTTTGCTTACAGATGGCTGAGCACAGCTATGCCGAAGATGTTAATGTTTCTTCGGGAAGCAAAGAAAGTTTTGGTTTCGCCGAACGGTCCTCGCCATTTTTGGCTGAGGTCACGTGTAGTACCTATTCTTTTCATCAAGTCCAGAATAGAGTTTCATGTGACGTACAAATAAAGAAATGAATAAATTCCAATTATTTTATATCTCGGCTCAAGAAAGTACTATGAAAATATGAGTTGGACTTTTTCAAATTCATTTTGCGTGCTGTTTAAATTATATGTTAGAACTATTTGACCTTGAGGTACACTTTAATAGATCGAATGTAGGCTCCAGTACTACCATTTTTCGGGCAAATGTTTTCAAATATTTAAACACCTACCCTTCGCCCCTTCTGCCCGTCATTTTGCAATTGAAAGCGTGCTTGATTTATTTTTTATTTTTATTCATTTATTTATTTACATCTTATTTCTTTTTGTGTACTTTCGCTTGAATATTCTACCATTTCGTGTAAAGTGCGGCGCGCAAAACCTATGGAGTGGGACTGACATTGTTTTTCCACAGGTTTCCCCAAAATGGAGCAAATTTTTGTAATCTCCTCTCTTCCTAGAAAATTTGCAATAGTGGCTATGATTCTATCTAATTTTCCTGCCAAATGGGCGAATGGATTGGATAAGGGTTTTTGTGTAATTAAAAGACATGTCATTTGTTTTACTTAAAAGTAACATGGTTTACTTGAATTGTCCAGATCCTGGCCAAAATTCAAATCCCGAAGATATCTGCAGCTTAGTTTAACAGCGCTTTTTTTTATTTAGAAAAGTGTCCGATAACTGATTCTCTTGAGTACAGAATCAGTGTTGTACAGGCGGTGCCATTGGGTACATTATGTTACAGGTGAAAATGTTAGAATGGCTAAAAGGAACTGTAAAAACCTTTTGTTGTGTTAATCAGATGAATATTTATAAATTGGAATAGAATGTATTTAACATGTAACTTTCATGAGTTCTTCGAAAACTGGAAAACGAGTCAAGCGGTCTCTATGATATTAAGCTAAATAGGCAAGGTCTTCCAGTTTGCCTTTCTCTTCGTTTTGCCTTTTCTACATCTTTTCAACGTGCTGGTTTGAGTCGATCATCGCTTTGGAAGGCCGTCTGAGGGGGGGGGGGGGGGCGCACCGGTTTCCACTTGCCCACCCGGAAAATACGCTACCTCCTCCGCATTAATTCCGAAGTGAAAAGAAACTTTGTCCTTCTGACTTGTGCCACTGTAGAACTTTGTCTGGAGAAGAATTGTAGTTTGGGCAACAATTTCACATCTGTCCGGGCCCAAAATGGTAAATCTGGACTTGTGCGTCTTAACAGCACAGAAAAGTTTCGGATTTTCAGAGGTAATAACTTTTGATAAACAGGCTACATAACCGACTCGAAGTCCGAAATTGATGGTCACTATAAGCTGATCCATTATCAGATTATTGCATTTCTTTTCGATTACCGGGTTTCATAATATTTGAAAGTAATTCAAACAGTTTACACAAATATTAATGGAACATTATTCGAAGATATTGTGAGGGTAAGCACTCTGAAGAAATATTCAGAGAGCTTGTGGAGTAAGGTGCTGTCAAGAAAAAAGATACATAAATGAAGCTGAGACAGTAGCCGAATACGGTGAAATTACGTACGAACGCGAAGAATCTGTTGAACTTCGACCTTAGATACCTGCTCGATTTAACGGTCCCTTGATCCCCAACTAATTATCATTGATTCTAGCTCACCCAGTGTCGAACATACCCTGCATTTAACCACACTACTCTGCGTAGTTAAGACTGTAGTAAAAAGTTTTCAATTCAAACTGGGGGAATCCTCGTCTTTTTCTCTATCGTTCTTCTGGTAGCTGACCATGCTCTAACTCCAATACTGGTGCCCGGCCTGTGAAAATGTTTACTGACAGACAAAGTGCCTTAAAACTTTTATGGGATGTTGTTTCTGACTGTGTTTCTTACAAAATATGATCTTTTTTGCAATTAAATTTTGTAGACAATGAGTCGAAATACACCGACACTGTGCAAAATTCAAGCCAATTTAATAAATTTTAGTGCCATTATTTTTCATTGTATTACTCCGCTCTGTGAAATGCCGTCTTTTGAGTAGCTTCTATGGCGGGAAACACATACCTATTATTCAAGGCTCTCTAGCTCAAATCATCAATGGTCGTGTTATAAAAATTTGAAAGTGCCATGAACGCCCAGATTGTGAGCTTTGATCAGAGGGGTGGCATGTCCTGGTTGAAAACTTCTACTGGGAGCTAGGGGGCACGGACGTAGCCTAATTTAGGGTACAAGTCAAGGGGACTTAAAATTAGTGGCTCGCTACCTTCTTGAGTTTTCGGATTTTATAAAAGGTGGCGCCTTAAATGAAAAAACAAATAACAAAAACAAAAGATTGAAGCCAAGCGTTCAAGGTCTCTGGCCGGTTATGTATCCTGTCAACTACAACAGAGAACCAACTCAGGCGCCTCTCTAGTACCCTTCTGCATACAGTGACGCTCGGCGTGCTTTGTATACGACAGCAATCTTTCCTCGGGACTCCCTCAAGGACCGGCGATACATTGGGGAGGAACACTACTCGCCTCCCAGTGCAATCAGAGTAGGACCATGTGTGAACACTACCGTCCGGTTCGGCGTCAGCGTGCCGCGCAGGTTATAGTAGAGGATGTTTTATATAGCTTAAACATCTGCATCTATCACACGTTAGCGTGGAATTGTCAAAGTACAAATTTCCGACAGATTTAGTGTCAGCAGAAAGGGATTATATTTATCAAATATTTGTAGATAAAATGTTTAATAATTTTTGCATGTTTCTTGACAAAATTTTCCTCTACGACTGATGTTTCTTCTTAATATTTCTCATTTTCGCTCCAAATGGAGGCTTGTGTCATAAAAACGTCACTATCTAAATTCTGGTTCGTAGGAAATCTGGAAATTTATTGTACGGTACGTGATGTAGGATAATTGTCATTGAGGACAGATAAACACACTGAGGTAACTGTAACTTGACCCAATTTTTCTTTTATACATCTGTCGAGGTTTACTTCATTTTACTACTGAAACATTTTCTGGGATCTTGCTTCAGGTCTTCCTGATTTGCATCATAGAGATTGTCTCATTATTTATTAGGGAATATCTTACTGTTTACTCATTTTTGTAATGATAGAAAGAGAGTCGTTCTCAGAAAGATGTTACCAATTTTTTTTAATAAATTTTGAAATGTAATTCTAAACGGGTTACTTTCAGAACGACGCAACATTTAGATTAAAATAACTAGAAATAAAATAGTCATCCCTATTAGTGTAATAGATCATGTCACTTCGTTCAGGCCTGCAAAGTCTGGGTCAAGGTTCATTTTGTGGCGCACGTAACTTTGCTTACAGATGGCTGAGCACAGCTATGCCGAAGATGTTAATGTTTCTTCGGGAAGCAAAGAAAGTTTTGGTTTCGCCGAACGGTCCTCGCCATTTTTGGCTGAGGTCACGTGTAGTACCTATTCTTTTCATCAAGTCCAGAATAGAGTCTCATGTGACGTACAAATAAAGAAATGAATAAATTCCAATTATTTTATATCTCGGCTCAAGAAAGTACTATGAAAATATGAGTTGGACTTTTTCAAATTCATTTTGCGTGCTGTTTAAATTATATGTTTGAACTATTTGACCTTGAGGTACACTTTAATAGATCGAATGTAGGCTACAGTACTACCATTTTTCGGGCAAATGTTTTCAAATATTTAAACACCTACCCTTCTCCCCGTCTGCCCGTCATTTTGCAATTGAAAGCGTGCTTGATTTATTTTTTATTTTTATTCATTTATTTATTTACATCTTATTTCTTTTTGTGTACTTTCGCTTGAATATTCTACCATTTCGTGTAAAGTGCGGCGCGCAAAACCTATGGAGTGGGACTGACATTGTTTTTCCACAGGTTTCCCCAAAATGGAGCAAATTTTTGTAATCTCCTCTCTTCCTAGAAAATTTGCAATAGTGGCTATGATTCTATCTAATTTTCCTGCCAAATGGGCGAATGGATTGGATAAGGGTTTTTGTGTAATTAAAAGACATGTCATTTGTTTTACTTAAAAGTAACATGGTTTACTTGAATTGTCCAGATCCTGGCCAAAATTCAAATCCCGAAGATATCTGCAGCTTAGTTTAACAGCGCCTTTTTTTTATTTAGAAAAGTGTCCGATAACTGATTCTCTTGAGTACAGAATCAGTGTTGTACAGGCGGTGCCATTGGGTACATTATGTTACAGGTGAAAATGTTAGAATGGCTAAAAGGAACTGTAAAAACCTTTTGTTGTGTTAATCAGATGAATATTTATAAATTGGAATAGAATGTATTTAACATGTAACTTTCATGAGTTCTTCGAAAACTGGAAAACGAGTCAAGCGGTCTCTATGATATTAAGCTAAATAGGCAAGGTCTTCCAGTTTGCCTTTCTCTTCGTTTTGCCTTTTCTACATCTTTTCAACGTGCTGGTTTGAGTTGATCATCGCTTTGGAAGGCCGTCTGAGGGGGGGGGGGCACCGGTTTTCACTTGCCCACCCGGAAAATACGCTACCTCCTCCGCATTAATTCCGAAGTGAAAAGAAACTTTGTCCTTCTGACTTGTGCCACTGTAGAACTTTGTCTGGAGAAGAATTGTAGTTTGGGCAACAATTTCACATCTGTCCGGGCCCAAAATGGTAAATCTGGACTTGTGCGTCTTAACAGCACAGAAAAGTTTCGGATTTTCAGAGGTAATAACTTTTGATAAACAGGCTACATAACCGACTCGAAGTCCGAAATTGATGGTCACTATAAGCTGATCCATTATCAGATTATTGCATTTCTTTTCGATTACCGGGTTTCATAATATTTGAAAGTAATTCAAACAGTTTACACAAATATTAATGGAACATTATTCGAAGATATTGTGAGGGTAAGCACTCTGAAGAAATATTCAGAGAGCTTGTGGAGTAAGGTGCTGTCAAGAAAAAAGATACATAAATGAAGCTGAGACAGTAGCCGAATACGGTGAAATTACGTACGAACGCGAAGAATCTGTTGAACTTCGACCTTAGATACCTGCTCGATTTAACGGTCCCTTGATCCCCAACTAATTATCATTGATTCTAGCTCACCCAGTGTCGAACATACCCTGCATTTAACCACACTACTCTGCGTAGTTAAGACTGTAGTAAAAAGTTTTCAATTCAAACTGGGGGAATCCTCGTCTTTTTCTCTATCGTTCTTCTGGTAGCTGACCATGCTCTAACTCCAATACTGGTGCCCGGCCTGTGAAA
Source organism: Holothuria scabra (assembly GCA_037179385.1). Lineage (NCBI taxonomy): Eukaryota > Metazoa > Echinodermata > Holothuroidea > Aspidochirotida > Holothuriidae > Holothuria > Holothuria scabra. Next base: position 20,372,303 of record CM074181.1, read on the forward strand.
ATGTTTACTGACAGACAAAGTGCCTTAAAACTTTTATGGGATGTTGTTTCTGACTGTGTTTCTTACAAAATATGATCTTTTTGCAATTAAATTTTGTAGACAATGAGTCGAAATACACCGACACTGTGCAAAATTCAAGCCAATTTAATAAATTTTAGTGCCATTATTTTTCATTGTATTACTCCGCTCTGTGAAATGCCGTCTTTTGAGTAGCTTCTATGGCGGGAAACACATACCTATTATTCAAGGCTCTCTAGCTCAAATCATCAATGGTCGTGTTATAAAAATTTGAAAGTGCCATGAACGCCCAGATTGTGAGCTTTGATCAGAGGGGTGGCATGTCCTGGTTGAAAACTTCTACTGGGAGCTAGGGGGCACGGACGTAGCCTAATTTAGGGTACAAGTCAAGGGGACTTAAAATTAGTGGCTCGCTACCTTCTTGAGTTTTCGGATTTTATAAAAGGTGGCGCCTTAAATGAAAAAACAAATAACAAAAACAAAAGATTGAAGCCAAGCGTTCAAGGTCTCTGGCCGGTTATGTATCCTGTCAACTACAACAGAGAACCAACTCAGGCGCCTCTCTAGTACCCTTCTGCATACAGTGACGCTCGGCGTGCTTTGTATACGACAGCAATCTTTCCTCGGGACTCCCCTCAAGGACCGGCGATACATTGGGGAGGAACACTACTCGCCTCCCAGTGCAATCAGAGTAGGACCATGTGTGAACACTACCGTCCGGTTCGGCGTCAGCGTGCCGCGCAGGTTATAGTAGAGGATGTTTTATATAGCTTAAACATCTGCATCTATCACACGTTAGCGTGGAATTGTCAAAGTACAAATTTCCGACAGATTTAGTGTCAGCAGAAAGGGATTATATTTATCAAATATTTGTAGATAAAATGTTTAATAATTTTTGCATGTTTCTTGACAAAATTTTCCTCTACGACTGATGTTTCTTCTTAATATTTCTCATTTTCGCTCCAAATGGAGGCTTGTGTCATAAAAACGTCACTATCTAAATTCTGGTTCGTAGGAAATCTGGAAATTTATTGTACGGTACGTGATGTAGGATAATTGTCATTGAGGACAGATAAACACACTGAGGTAACTGTAACTTGACCCAATTTTTCTTTTATACATCTGTCGAGGTTTACTTCATTTTACTACTGAAACATTTTCTGGGATCTTGCTTCAGGTCTTCCTGATTTGCATCATAGAGATTGTCTCATTATTTATTAGGGAATATCTTACTGTTTACTCATTTTTGTAATGATAGAAAGAGAGTCGTTCTCAGAAAGATGTTACCAATTTTTTTTAATAAATTTTGAAATGTAATTCTAAACGGGTTACTTTCAGAACGACGCAACATTTAGATTAAAATAACTAGAAATAAAATAGTCATCCCTATTAGTGTAATAGATCATGTCACTTCGTTCAGGCCTGCAAAGTCTGGGTCAAGGTTCATTTTGTGGCGCACGTAACTTTGCTTACAGATGGCTGAGCACAGCTATGCCGAAGATGTTAATGTTTCTTCGGGAAGCAAAGAAAGTTTTGGTTTCGCCGAACGGTCCTCGCCATTTTTGGCTGAGGTCACGTGTAGTACCTATTCTTTTCATCAAGTCCAGAATAGAGTCTCATGTGACGTACAAATAAAGAAATGAATAAATTCCAATTATTTTATATCTCGGCTCAAGAAAGTACTATGAAAATATGAGTTGGACTTTTTCAAATTCATTTTGCGTGCTGTTTAAATTATATGTTTGAACTATTTGACCTTGAGGTACACTTTAATAGATCGAATGTAGGCTCCAGTACTACCATTTTTCGGGCAAATGTTTTCAAATATTTAAACACCTACCCTTCGCCCCGTCTGCCCGTCATTTTGCAATTGAAAGCGTGCTTGATTTATTTTTTATTTTTATTCATTTATTTATTTACATCTTATTTCTTTTTGTGTACTTTCGCTTGAATATTCTACCATTTCGTGTAAAGTGCGGCGCGCAAAACCTATGGAGTGGGACTGACATTGTTTTTCCACAGGTTTCCCCAAAATGGAGCAAATTTTTGTAATCTCCTCTCTTCCTAGAAAATTTGCAATAGTGGCTATGATTCTATCTAATTTTCCTGCCAAATGGGCGAATGGATTGGATAAGGGTTTTTGTGTAATTAAAAGACATGTCATTTGTTTTACTTAAAAGTAACATGGTTTACTTGAATTGTCCAGATCCTGGCCAAAATTCAAATCCCGAAGATATCTGCAGCTTAGTTTAACAGCGCTTTTTTTATTTAGAAAAGTGTCCGATAACTGATTCTCTTGAGTACAGAATCAGTGTTGTACAGGCGGTGCCATTGGGTACATTATGTTACAGGTGAAAATGTTAGAATGGCTAAAAGGAACTGTAAAAACCTTTTGTTGTGTTAATCAGATGAATATTTATAAATTGGAATAGAATGTATTTAACATGTAACTTTCATGAGTTCTTCGAAAACTGGAAAACGAGTCAAGCGGTCTCTATGATATTAAGCTAAATAGGCAAGGTCTTCCAGTTTGCCTTTCTCTTCGTTTTGCCTTTTCTACATCTTTTCAACGTGCTGGTTTGAGTCGATCATCGCTTTGGAAGGCCGTCTGAGGGGGGGGGGGGCGCACCGGTTTTCACTTGCCCACCCGGAAAATACGCTACCTCCTCCGCATTAATTCCGAAGTGAAAAGAAACTTTGTCCTTCTGACTTGTGCCACTGTAGAACTTTGTCTGGAGAAGAATTGTAGTTTGGGCAACAATTTCACATCTGTCCGGGCCCAAAATGGTAAATCTGGACTTGTGCGTCTTAACAGCACAGAAAAGTTTCGGATTTTCAGAGGTAATAACTTTTGATAAACAGGCTACATAACCGACTCGAAGTCCGAAATTGATGGTCACTATAAGCTGATCCATTATCAGATTATTGCATTTCTTTTCGATTACCGGGTTTCATAATATTTGAAAGTAATTCAAACAGTTTACACAAATATTAATGGAACATTATTCGAAGATATTGTGAGGGTAAGCACTCTGAAGAAATATTCAGAGAGCTTGTGGAGTAAGGTGCTGTCAAGAAAAAAGATACATAAATGAAGCTGAGACAGTAGCCGAATACGGTGAAATTACGTACGAACGCGAAGAATCTGTTGAACTTCGACCTTAGATACCTGCTCGATTTAACGGTCCCTTGATCCCCAACTAATTATCATTGATTCTAGCTCACCCAGTGTCGAACATACCCTGCATTTAACCACACTACTCTGCGTAGTTAAGACTGTAGTAAAAAGTTTTCAATTCAAACTGGGGGAATCCTCGTCTTTTTCTCTATCGTTCTTCTGGTAGCTGACCATGCTCTAACTCCAATACTGGTGCCCGGCCTGTGAAAATGTTTACTGACAGACAAAGTGCCTTAAAACTTTTATGGGATGTTGTTTCTGACTGTGTTTCTTACAAAATATGATCTTTTTTGCAATTAAATTTTGTAGACAATGAGTCGAAATACACCGACACTGTGCAAAATTCAAGCCAATTTAATAAATTTTAGTGCCATTATTTTTCATTGTATTACTCCGCTCTGTGAAATGCCGTCTTTTGAGTAGCTTCTATGGCGGGAAACACATACCTATTATTCAAGGCTCTCTAGCTCAAATCATCAATGGTCGTGTTATAAAAATTTGAAAGTGCCATGAACGCCCAGATTGTGAGCTTTGATCAGAGGGGTGGCATGTCCTGGTTGAAAACTTCTACTGGGAGCTAGGGGGCACGGACGTAGCCTAATTTAGGGTACAAGTCAAGGGGACTTAAAATTAGTGGCTCGCTACCTTCTTGAGTTTTCGGATTTTATAAAAGGTGGCGCCTTAAATGAAAAAACAAATAACAAAAACAAAAGATTGAAGCCAAGCGTTCAAGGTCTCTGGCCGGTTATGTATCCTGTCAACTACAACAGAGAACCAACTCAGGCGCCTCTCTAGTACCCTTCTGCATACAGTGACGCTCGGCGTGCTTTGTATACGACAGCAATCTTTCCTCGGGACTCCCCTCAAGGACCGGCGATACATTGGGGAGGAACACTACTCGCCTCCCAGTGCAATCAGAGTAGGACCATGTGTGAACACTACCGTCCGGTTCGGCGTCAGCGTGCCGCGCAGGTTATAGTAGAGGATGTCTTATATAGCTTAAACATCTGCATCTATCACACGTTAGCGTGGAATTGTCAAAGTACAAATTTCCGACAGATTTAGTGTCAGCAGAAAGGGATTATATTTATCAAATATTTGTAGATAAAATGTTTAATAATTTTTGCATGTTTCTTGACAAAATTTTCCTCTACGACTGATGTTTCTTCTTAATATTTCTCATTTTCGCTCCAAATGGAGGCTTGTGTCATAAAAACGTCACTATCTAAATTCTGGTTCGTAGGAAATCTGGAAATTTATTGTACGGTACGTGATGTAGGATAATTGTCATTGAGGACAGATAAACACACTGAGGTAACTGTAACTTGACCCAATTTTTCTTTTATACATCTGTCGAGGTTTACTTCATTTTACTACTGAAACATTTTCTGGGATCTTGCTTCAGGTCTTCCTGATTTGCATCATAGAGATTGTCTCATTATTTATTAGGGAATATCTTACTGTTTACTCATTTTTGTAATGATAGAAAGAGAGTCGTTCTCAAAAAGATGTTACCAACTTTTTAAATAAATTTTGAAATGTAATTCTAAACGGGTTACTTTCAGAACGACACAACATTTAGATTAAAATAACTAGAAATAAAATAGTCATCCCTATTAGTGTAATAGATCATGTCATTTCGTTCAGGCCTGCAAAGTCTGGGTCAAGGTCCATTTTGTGGCGCACGTAACTTTGCTTACAGATGGCTGAGCACAGCTATGCCGAAGATGTTAATGTTTCTTCGGGAAGCAAAGAAAGTTTTGGTTTCGCCGAACGGTCCTCGCCATTTTTGGCTGAGGTCACGTGTAGTACCTATTCTTTTCATCAAGTCCAGAATAGAGTCTCATGTGACGTACAAATAAAGAAATGAATAAATTCCAATTATTTTATATCTCGGCTCAAGAAAGTACTATGAAAATATGAGTTGGACTTTTTCAAATTCATTTTGCGTGCTGTTTAAATTATATGTTTGAACTATTTGACCTTGAGGTACACTTTAATAGATCGAATGTAGGCTACAGTACTACCATTTTTCGGGCAAATGTTTTCAAATATTTAAACACCTACCCTTCTCCCCGTCTGCCCGTCATTTTGCAATTGAAAGCGTGCTTGATTTATTTTTTATTTTTATTCATTTATTTATTTACATCTTATTTCTTTTTGTGTACTTTCGCTTGAATATTCTACCATTTCGTGTAAAGTGCGGCGCGCAAAACCTATGGAGTGGGACTGACATTGTTTTTCCACAGGTTTCCCCAAAATGGAGCAAATTTTTGTAATCTCCTCTCTTCCTAGAAAATTTGCAATAGTGGCTATGATTCTATCTAATTTTCCTGCCAAATGGGCGAATGGATTGGATAAGGGTTTTTGTGTAATTAAAAGACATGTCATTTGTTTTACTTAAAAGTAACATGGTTTACTTGAATTGTCCAGATCCTGGCCAAAATTCAAATCCCGAAGATATCTGCAGCTTAGTTTAACAGCGCTTTTTTTTATTTAGAAAAGTGTCCGATAACTGATTCTCTTGAGTACAGAATCAGTGTTGTACAGGCGGTGCCATTGGGTACATTATGTTACAGGTGAAAATGTTAGAATGGCTAAAAGGAACTGTAAAAACCTTTTGTTGTGTTAATCAGATGAATATTTATAAATTGGAATAGAATGTATTTAACATGTAACTTTCATGAGTTCTTCGAAAACTGGAAAACGAGTCAAGCGGTCTCTATGATATTAAGCTAAATAGGCTACGTCTTCCAGTTTGCCTTTCTCTTCGTTTTGCCTTTTCTACATCTTTTCAACGTGCTGGTTTGAGTTGATCATCGCTTTGGAAGGCCGTCTGAGGGGGGGGGGGGGCGCACCGGTTTTCACTTGCCCACCCGGAAAATACGCTACCTCCTCCGCATTAATTCCGAAGTGAAAAGAAACTTTGTGCTTCTGACTTGTGCCACTGTAGAACTTTGTCTGGAGAAGAATTGTAGTTTGGGCAACAATTTCACATCTGTCCGGGCCCAAAATGGTAAATCTGGACTTGTGCGTCTTAACAGCACAGAAAAGTTTCGGATTTTCAGAGGTAATAACTTTTGATAAACAGGCTACATAACCGACTCGAAGTCCGAAATTGATGGTCACTATAAGCTGATCCATTATCAGATTATTGCATTTCTTTTCGATTACCGGGTTTCATAATATTTGAAAGTAATTCAAACAGTTTACACAAATATTAATGGAACATTATTCGAAGATATTGTGAGGGTAAGCACTCTGAAGAAATATTCAGAGAGCTTGTGGAGTAAGGTGCTGTCAAGAAAAAAGATACATAAATGAAGCTGAGACAGTAGCCGAATACGGTGAAATTACGTACGAACGCGAAGAATCTGTTGAACTTCGACCTTAGATACCTGCTCGATTTAACGGTCCCTTGATCCCCAACTAATTATCATTGATTCTAGCTCACCCAGTGTCGAACATACCCTGCATTTAACCACACTACTCTGCGTAGTTAAGACTGTAGTAAAAAGTTTTCAATTCAAACTGGGGGAATCCTCGTCTTTTTCTCTATCGTTCTTCTGGTAGCTGACCATGCTCTAACTCCAATACTGGTGCCCGGCCTGTGAAAATGTTTACTGACAGACAAAGTGCCTTAAAACTTTTATGGGATGTTGTTTCTGACTGTGTTTCTTACAAAATATGATCTTTTTTGCAATTAAATTTTGTAGACAATGAGTCGAAATACACCGACACTGTGCAAAATTCAAGCCAATTTAATAAATTTTAGTGCCATTATTTTTCATTGTATTACTCCGCTCTGTGAAATGCCGTCTTTTGAGTAGCTTCTATGGCGGGAAACACATACCTATTATTCAAGGCTCTCTAGCTCAAATCATCAATGGTCGTGTTATAAAAATTTGAAAGTGCCATGAACGCCCAGATTGTGAGCTTTGATCAGAGGGGTGGCATGTCCTGGTTGAAAACTTCTACTGGGAGCTAGGGGGCACGGACGTAGCCTAATTTAGGGTACAAGTCAAGGGGACTTAAAATTAGTGGCTCGCTACCTTCTTGAGTTTTCGGATTTTATAAAAGGTGGCGCCTTAAATGAAAAAACAAATAACAAAAACAAAAGATTGAAGCCAAGCGTTCAAGGTCTCTGGCCGGTTATGTATCCTGTCAACTACAACAGAGAACCAACTCAGGCGCCTCTCTAGTACCCTTCTGCATACAGTGACGCTCGGCGTGCTTTGTATACGACAGCAATCTTTCCTCGGGACTCCCTCAAGGACCGGCGATACATTGGGGAGGAACACTACTCGCCTCCCAGTGCAATCAGAGTAGGACCATGTGTGAACACTACCGTCCGGTTCGGCGTCAGCGTGCCGCGCAGGTTATAGTAGAGGATGTCTTATATAGCTTAAACATCTGCATCTATCACACGTTAGCGTGGAATTGTCAAAGTACAAATTTCCGACAGATTTAGTGTCAGCAGAAAGGGATTATATTTATCAAATATTTGTAGATAAAATGTTTAATAATTTTTGCATGTTTCTTGACAAAATTTTCCTCTACGACTGATGTTTCTTCTTAATATTTCTCATTTTCGCTCCAAATGGAGGCTTGTGTCATAAAAACGTCACTATCTAAATTCTGGTTCGTAGGAAATCTGGAAATTTATTGTACGGTACGTGATGTAGGATAATTGTCATTGAGGACAGATAAACACACTGAGGTAACTGTAACTTGACCCAATTTTTCTTTTATACATCTGTCGAGGTTTACTTCATTTTACTACTGAAACATTTTCTGGGATCTTGCTTCAGGTCTTCCTGATTTGCATCATAGAGATTGTCTCATTATTTATTAGGGAATATCTTACTGTTTACTCATTTTTGTAATGATAGAAAGAGAGTCGTTCTCAAAAAGATGTTACCAATTTTTTTTAATAAATTTTGAAATGTAATTCTAAACGGGTTACTTTCAGAACGACACAACATTTAGATTAAAATAACTAGAAATAAAATAGTCATCCCTATTAGTGTAATAGATCATGTCATTTCGTTCAGGCCTGCAAAGTCTGGGTCAAGGTCCATTTTGTGGCGCACGTAACTTTGCTTACAGATGGCTGAGCACAGCTATGCCGAAGATGTTAATGTTTCTTCGGGAAGCAAAGAAAGTTTTGGTTTCGCCGAACGGTCCTCGCCATTTTTGGCTGAGGTCACGTGTAGTACCTATTCTTTTCATCAAGTCCAGAATAGAGTCTCATGTGACGTACAAATAAAGAAATGAATAAATTCCAATTATTTTATATCTCGGCTCAAGAAAGTACTATGAAAATATGAGTTGGACTTTTTCAAATTCATTTTGCGTGCTGTTTAAATTATATGTTTGAACTATTTGACCTTGAGGTACACTTTAATAGATCGAATGTAGGCTACAGTACTACCATTTTTCGGGCAAATGTTTTCAAATATTTAAACACCTACCCTTCTCCCCGTCTGCCCGTCATTTTGCAATTGAAAGCGTGCTTGATTTATTTTTTATTTTTATTCATTTATTTATTTACATCTTATTTCTTTTTGTGTACTTTCGCTTGAATATTCTACCATTTCGTGTAAAGTGCGGCGCGCAAAACCTATGGAGTGGGACTGACATTGTTTTTCCACAGGTTTCCCCAAAATGGAGCAAATTTTTGTAATCTCCTCTCTTCCTAGAAAATTTGCAATAGTGGCTATGATTCTATCTAATTTTCCTGCCAAATGGGCGAATGGATTGGATAAGGGTTTTTGTGTAATTAAAAGACATGTCATTTGTTTTACTTAAAAGTAACATGGTTTACTTGAATTGTCCAGATCCTGGCCAAAATTCAAATCCCGAAGATATCTGCAGCTTAGTTTAACAGCGCTTTTTTTTATTTAGAAAAGTGTCCGATAACTGATTCTCTTGAGTACAGAATCAGTGTTGTACAGGCGGTGCCATTGGGTACATTATGTTACAGGTGAAAATGTTAGAATGGCTAAAAGGAACTGTAAAAACCTTTTGTTGTGTTAATCAGATGAATATTTATAAATTGGAATAGAATGTATTTAACATGTAACTTTCATGAGTTCTTCGAAAACTGGAAAACGAGTCAAGCGGTCTCTATGATATTAAGCTAAATAGGCTACGTCTTCCAGTTTGCCTTTCTCTTCGTTTTGCCTTTTCTACATCTTTTCAACGTACTGGTTTGAGTCGATCATCGCTTTGGAAGGCCGTCTGAGGGGGGGGGGGCCCAACGGTTTTCACTTGCCCACCCGGAAAATACGCTACCTTCTCCGCATTAATTCCGAAGTGAAAAGAAACTTTGTCCTTCTGACTTGTGCCACTGTAGAACTTTGTCTGGAGAAGAATTGTAGTTTGGGCAACAATTTCACATCTGTCCGGGCCCAAAATGGTAAATCTGGACTTGTGCGTCTTAACAGCACAGAAAAGTTTCGGATTTTCAGAGGTAATAACTTTTGATAAACAGGCTACATAACCGACTCGAAGTCCGAAATTGATGGTCACTATAAGCTGATCCATTATCAGATTATTGCATTTCTTTTCGATTACCGGGTTTCATAATATTTGAAAGTAATTCAAACAGTTTACACAAATATTAATGGAACATTATTCGAAGATATTGTGAGGGTAAGCACTCTGAAGAAATATTCAGAGAGCTTGTGGAGTAAGGTGCTGTCAAGAAAAAAGATACATAAATGAAGCTGAGACAGTAGCCGAATACGGTGAAATTACGTACGAACGCGAAGAATCTGTTGAACTTCGACCTTAGATACCTGCTCGATTTAACGGTCCCTTGATCCCCAACTAATTATCATTGATTCTAGCTCACCCAGTGTCGAACATACCCTGCATTTAACCACACTACTCTGCGTAGTTAAGACTGTAGTAAAAAGTTTTCAATTCAAACTGGGGGAATCCTCGTCTTTTTCTCTATCGTTCTTCTGGTAGCTGACCATGCTCTAACTCCAATACTGGTGCCCGGCCTGTGAAAATGTTTACTGACAGACAAAGTGCCTTAAAACTTTTATGGGATGTTGTTTCTGACTGTGTTTCTTACAAAATATGATCTTTTTGCAATTAAATTTTGTAGACAATGAGTCGAAATACACCGACACTGTGCAAAATTCAAGCCAATTTAATAAATTTTAGTGCCATTATTTTTCATTGTATTACTCCGCTCTGTGAAATGCCGTCTTTTGAGTAGCTTCTATGGCGGGAAACACATACCTATTATTCAAGGCTCTCTAGCTCAAATCATCAATGGTCGTGTTATAAAAATTTGAAAGTGCCATGAACGCCCAGATTGTGAGCTTTGATCAGAGGGGTGGCATGTCCTGGTTGAAAACTTCTACTGGGAGCTAGGGGGCACGGACGTAGCCTAATTTAGGGTACAAGTCAAGGGGACTTAAAATTAGTGGCTCGCTACCTTCTTGAGTTTTCGGATTTTATAAAAGGTGGCGCCTTAAATGAAAAAACAAATAACAAAAACAAAAGATTGAAGCCAAGCGTTCAAGGTCTCTGGCCGGTTATGTATCCTGTCAACTACAACAGAGAACCAACTCAGGCGCCTCTCTAGTACCCTTCTGCATACAGTGACGCTCGGCGTGCTTTGTATACGACAGCAATCTTTCCTCGGGACTCCCCTCAAGGACCGGCGATACATTGGGGAGGAACACTACTCGCCTCCCAGTGCAATCAGAGTAGGACCATGTGTGAACACTACCGTCCGGTTCGGCGTCAGCGTGCCGCGCAGGTTATAGTAGAGGATGTCTTATATAGCTTAAACATCTGCATCTATCACACGTTAGCGTGGAATTGTCAAAGTACAAATTTCCGACAGATTTAGTGTCAGCAGAAAGGGATTATATTTATCAAATATTTGTAGATAAAATGTTTAATAATTTTTGCATGTTTCTTGACAAAATTTTCCTCTACGACTGATGTTTCTTCTTAATATTTCTCATTTTCGCTCCAAATGGAGGCTTGTGTCATAAAAACGTCACTATCTAAATTCTGGTTCGTAGGAAATCTGGAAATTTATTGTACGGTACGTGATGTAGGATAATTGTCATTGAGGACAGATAAACACACTGAGGTAACTGTAACTTGACCCAATTTTTCTTTTATACATCTGTCGAGGTTTACTTCATTTTACTACTGAAACATTTTCTGGGATCTTGCTTCAGGTCTTCCTGATTTGCATCATAGAGATTGTCTCATTATTTATTAGGGAATATCTTACTGTTTACTCATTTTTGTAATGATAGAAAGAGAGTCGTTCTCAAAAAGATGTTACCAATTTTTTTTAATAAATTTTGAAATGTAATTCTAAACGGGTTACTTTCAGAACGACACAACATTTAGATTAAAATAACTAGAAATAAAATAGTCATCCCTATTAGTGTAATAGATCATGTCATTTCGTTCAGGCCTGCAAAGTCTGGGTCAAGGTCCATTTTGTGGCGCACGTAACTTTGCTTACAGATGGCTGAGCACAGCTATGCCGAAGATGTTAATGTTTCTTCGGGAAGCAAAGAAAGTTTTGGTTTCGCCGAACGGTCCTCGCCATTTTTGGCTGAGGTCACGTGTAGTACCTATTCTTTTCATCAAGTCCAGAATAGAGTCTCATGTGACGTACAAATAAAGAAATGAATAAATTCCAATTATTTTATATCTCGGCTCAAGAAAGTACTATGAAAATATGAGTTGGACTTTTTCAAATTCATTTTGCGTGCTGTTTAAATTATATGTTTGAACTATTTGACCTTGAGGTACACTTTAATAGATCGAATGTAGGCTACAGTACTACCATTTTTCGGGCAAATGTTTTCAAATATTTAAACACCTACCCTTCTCCCCGTCTGCCCGTCATTTTGCAATTGAAAGCGTGCTTGATTTATTTTTTATTTTTATTCATTTATTTATTTACATCTTATTTCTTTTTGTGTACTTTCGCTTGAATATTCTACCATTTCGTGTAAAGTGCGGCGCGCAAAACCTATGGAGTGGGACTGACATTGTTTTTCCACAGGTTTCCCAAAAATGGAGCAAATTTTTGTAATCTCCTCTCTTCCTAGAAAATTTGCAATAGTGGCTATGATTCTATCTAATTTTCCTGCCAAATGGGCGAATGGATTGGATAAGGGTTTTTGTGTAATTAAAAGACATGTCATTTGTTTTACTTAAAAGTAACATGGTTTACTTGAATTGTCCAGATCCTGGCCAAAATTCAAATCCCGAAGATATCTGCAGCTTAGTTTAACAGCGCTTTTTTTTTATTTAGAAAAGTGTCCGATAACTGATTCTCTTGAGTACGGAATCAGTGTTGTACAGGCGGTGCCATTGGGTACATTATGTTACAGGTGAAAATGTTAGAATGGCTAAAAGGAACTGTAAAAACCTTTTGTTGTGTTAATCAGATGAATATTTATAAATTGGAATAGAATGTATTTAACATGTAACTTTCATGAGTTCTTCGAAAACTGGAAAACGAGTCAAGCAGTCTCTATGATATTAAGCTAAATAGGCTACGTCTTCCAGTTTGCCTTTCTCTTCGTTTTGCCTTTTCTACATCTTTTCAACGTGCTGGTTTGAGTCGATCATCGCTTTGGAAGGCCGTCTGAGGGGGGGGGGGCGCACCGGTTTTCACTTGCCCACCCGGAAAATACGCTACCTTCTCCGCATTAATTCCGAAGTGAAAAGAAACTTTGTCCTTCTGACTTGTGCCACTGTAGAACTTTGTCTGGAGAAGAATTGTAGTTTGGGCAACAATTTCACATCTCTCCGGGCCCAAAATGGTAAATCTGGACTTGTGCGTCTTAACAGCACAGAAAAGGTCGGATTTTCAGAGGTAATAACTTTTGATGAACAGGCTACATAACCGACTCGAAGTCCGAAATTGATGGTCACTATAAGCTGATCCATTATCAGATTATTGCATTTCTTTTCGATTACCGGGTTTCATAATATTTGAAAGTAATTCAAACAGTTTACACAAATATTAATGGAACATTATTCGAAGATATTGTGAGGGTAAGCACTCTGAAGAAATATTCAGAGAGCTTGTGGAGTAAGGTGCTGTCAAGAAAAAAGATACATAAATGAAGCTGAGACAGTAGCCGAATACGGTGAAATTACGTACGAACGCGAAGAATCTGTTGAACTTCGACCTTAGATACCTGCTCGATTTAACGGTCCCTTGATCCCCAACTAATTATCATTGATTCTAGCTCACCCAGTGTCGAACATACCCTGCATTTAACCACACTACTCTGCGTAGTTAAGACTGTAGTAAAAAGTTTTCAATTCAAACTGGGGGAATCCTCGTCTTTTTCTCTATCGTTCTTCTGGTAGCTGACCATGCTCTAACTAGAATACTGGTGCCCGGCCTGTGAAAATGTTTACTGACAGACAAAGTGCCTTAAAACTTTTATGGGATGTTGTTTCTGACTGTGTTTCTTACAAAATATGATCTTTTTTGCAATTAAATTTTGTAGACAATGAGTCGAAATACACCGACACTGTGCAAAATTCAAGCCAATTTGATAAATTTTAGTGCCATTACTTTTCATTGTATTACTCCGCTCTGTGAAATGCCGTGTTTTGGGTTGCTTCTATGGCGGGAAACACATACCTACATACGATGGACGATGTTGAAAAAATGAAGGAGAGCAAAAAAAAAAAAAAAAACTAAAAAAATGAACGGCAAGAGGAGGGAGTAAATCAGGGGCATTTCTTAGTTTTTCGGGGGGGGGGGGGGCTTTTAGTCGTTACGATAAATTATGCAGTCCCCGACGGCGACTAGTCTCCCCGATGGTTTACCTGTTTTTTGCTCTCAAGGGACAATATCACTAATAAGAACCCCAAATTTTCGCTGTTGATTCACCCCAGTTTTTTCAATACTTCCATTCCACATATCTAGAGAGTGTAAGTCCTGTCAACCTTACCAAGTAACAGGTAGGCAGAGTACACAGGTTATTTAGAGGTCGTAAATTCCATCCCATATCACAAAGCCTAGTTGCTGTTCTCTTGTGTGTGTCATGCAATAGGTCAGTTGGTGAGCGACTCACGGAACATAGTTTGTCTATTTTGTCGGGTATTTCAGGTGGTTTCGACACAATGTATGTTATCCCCGATACGGTCTACAACCCCTATAGTTTCTATTTTTTCTTTTTGTTTTTTAATGATTACATAGGCTATGTTGTTTTTGTAAGCCTACCAAAAATTTTCTCGCGCTTCGCGCGCAAAGTTATTTCTGCGATAGTACCCAAAATGTTCGGTACGCTTTGCACACTCTTCCTCAGTTCCTTTACCTAGAGCTAATAAAGTACAAACCCTTCCCATCTTTTCAAGTAAATTAATAACTAGAATAAATGGGTTAATGTACATGTCGGGAATTTCATCTCATTTCACTAAACCAGGGAGGTGTGATCTCTTGTGTTAGTCGTGCGATACGGACTCGAAGGAGGAAGTACAATATAAGTTGTGCCTGATAGGGCCCAAATGCCAAGGCAATTGACCTGTATAAGCTTTAAATAATTACAGATTCTTTTAAGTGTAGGCTAACCCAAAAAATTCTCCCGCTTTTCCACGGTTAAACCAGTGCCAAAATATCTTCCTCTAGCATATACAAATTTTATGTCGCATATGACTCGGAATGGCAGCTATAGTGCACAGGTTTTCTTCAAATCTCCCTCACCAACTCATCGACGGCATCCTGGCTGTCGGAGCATGGGGTTGCTACCCACCCTACCCCTCCCCCGCTCGGAGAGTGGCCCTTCGTTGGGCAAATCCTGGCCCCAAGCCTGGAGGGAAGACACATTTTCCAGTTATGACTTGTATATGTGTAATGAAGCAATTAACTAAAAATGGAAGCTGTATTTTTGGGAGAGCGGCAACTGTTTTGGAGGGGCGGCTAATTTTTACTAGGAGGGCGTGTTTCCCCTCTAAAATCCCCTGTGGAGAACACCGGAATCTAAAAGAACAAAATATAGCACCATATTGCATCTAAGCTCTTCGAGAGAGCAAAAAATTCCAAAAGGGGAGGGACCACCCAGGGAGACAGACCCGTAGCCAGGGGGTTCAGGGGGTTCGCGCTTACTCCCACCCGGACCTATTTTTTTATTTAAATGGAGTTTTGGAGTTTTGCAGGGAAAAATGTCAATTCCGCTGGTTTAGGCAATGTAAGCCTTATGAATAGCTGTGCAACACAATTCCCTATGGCCCCATTGACTCGCACAGTAACCCTCTTACAGCCACACACTAACTCTCGAGGGAATAAGGACAACACTAAAACAAGATTGAAAATGTCCAAAAATTCCAACTTAGGTGTTCACCAGATCGCTCAATTTTGATGTAAAATTGCAACATCTCCTTGGGATAGGAGTGGGAGAACCACACACTCTCCCCGTTCGGACGCTTGGCTCCTCACTTGGGCGCTTCGCTCCCTCGAGAAAATGCCGCACCCTTAGTGGCGGCGATGAAAAATGAAAAAGAAGGGGCTAAAGGTATGCTCAGCCCCTAATATTTGTCAAGTGCTCCAATTAAGAAGCGGGGAGGATTTCGAAGTTGGGCTGAACATATTCTTGCTTAGAATACTCGGGTAGTGCCGTTTCCGGCCATCTGAGGGGTTTGTAAAACCAAAATTTTCCTGGTACGCTCCGCGCCAATCGATAGTAGAGCTCCGCTTAGAAACATGTTTTAACATTTTTCATAGAATGTTTTTTTTTTTTTTGCATTTATTGAGAAATTGCAGAAATGAGATCCATATTTCCAGCATGCAGCATAAACACTCGGGAAGTGCCGTTTCCTCTGGCCTGCCATCTGAGGGGTTTCTAAAAACCAAAAATTTTCATGTACGCTCCGCGCCAACTGATGGTGGCGCTCTGCTTAGATAGTCCTGTCGGTCAAGATTGGGAACGATGGGTCGACTTTGACCCCCACAAGAAAATCCTGGCTACGCCCCTGGCCATATGACCATACCAAATTTAATTTGCACTTCTGGAAAGGCAGTATATCAAGACTATCTGGCTTGATATGGCCATTAAACTTTGATATCATGTATCAAGGCAACTACAGCTGTATATCCAGCTCAGTGATATGTCATATAAAGATTGTATTATAGCCAGATATCAATCCAGGTAGGCTACGTACCAGTCTAGAGTCGAGAAGGATTAGGGGTGACCTGCTTCCTGTGCGGGTTTTCAAAACACCCGTGTTAGTATTGTACTTAAAAAAAGGATAAATTTCTTCAAAAACTGTCTAATTATTTTAAAACAAGCTCTGGTCCCACCTCTTCAAAACTATGATGATCCCTCCCTCCCCCCCCCCCCCAAAAAAAGAAAAAGAAAAAAGAACTACATGGTTACTCTGGCTATGACGATCTCGTTTTCTGTCATGGTCTACAAATACCGTCTACAAGAAAAAGTTCGAAACGCCTGGTTTATCAATATTAATCCGCAGCCATCCTTTCTTTCAGATTAGCGATTAGGTGCCTTCGTTAATTTGGCAGACACACTTTACGTTATGAAAAATTTAAGTGATTTGAAATTTAGTAAAAAAGTACTACTGGTAATTATAATTTTTTTTAAATTTATGAAATATTTTGTACTATTTCTTTAGGAATTTACATTTTTTATGTCTGTGTAAAAGATTCATTTAATATTACTGTACCATAATTCTTGGTATCCGGCTCTACATGTACAGAACGTGTATTGTATCCTGATGCGTTTTCTTTTTCTTACGTATGAAACCTCTCGCTAAACGATACCAAATAACCAATAAAGTACCTGATGATGGACAGAGAAAACAGACATTACGGTGACAGTAGAGACGATCCGCCCCGCAGTCACAGGGATGAGGAGAGGTACAGGTCTGAAGTACTTCATTTTGCCTGAATGAAATTGGTTAACCTGGTCGTCATGAACAAATATGATTTAGCCTAGGCTACGTTAGACTATAGTATAATAACACTAATACTAGCTACAGGCTAGGCCAAGGCATACCTTAGGCTTAGGCTAGGTATCCTAACGGGTATCGTTCACGGCGAATGACTGTACGGCACGCGAACGGAATGTTTCTCCGAAATCGTCGTGGAACTGCGCACATCTAGACAGAGTTGCGAAAACGGCGAATTGGAAGTACAAGGTTGCTTTCAAAGATGATATATGTAAATAGGCCTATATCAGGAGTTCTATTTATTAATGGTAGGCACTTGCAAACGATGACGTCACGCGTGCGAACAATAACAAACGGCCTCGACAATTAGCCTAAGCTTTCAAGCAAGTCGGTTCAAGTTCAACTGCTCAACGACTATTTCTAATTCGCGATTTCGACACCAAAATCACTCAAAATTATCCTTAATTCTTGATCATTCTTACCTAGCCTAAACAGTTTATTTGCACCAACAATTCATTTCACTCAAAGTTTTGAAACCAAAAACCACAAGATAACACAAAAGATATACTCGACGAAACCTTCGATGTCAATGACCGAAGAGACCAACGGCGATAAAGTACAGTGTATCCGCGTACGCGTGCGCGTGCATGCAGTGCAACTCACAACGTACATGCACAGTGTAACGTTACTAACACACTGAAAACAAACGTTGCCCTGTGGCACATATTATCTGCAGGCTGATGCAATATAAGCCATTTAATTGGCCAATTCCGGGGGGTGTGTCATTAAGGAAAGTAAACAAATCATGAATATTCATATACTACAGGTCGCTCTCTACAAGTTATTGTCTGAGGCGTCAAAATCGGCCGAAAAACTGAGATTTGATGCTTTTTTGAATGTTTCAGACCCTAAACTTTTTAGGATATGCTAAAAATTTAACTTTGCCTCAACCGGATTTAAAAACTTTGATTCTTTCTCTTTCTTTTAAGGTATAACTTGAATACATTCCTCTTTACTTTGGCCCCTGGGATTCTGCCCAAACCCTGGATGCTGGCAAAAGCAAAATAGTCAAATCTTGACCTCCTGTGAATTTTAAGTTGCACATATAGTACACACATTCAGTGCGCGTCAGTGTATCGCCGGTGGGTAGTACAAGAAGGCATTCACTATTGGTTTGGTGGCCTGTTAACCCCTTTTTAGGCCTAAAATGGTCTAATTTTGACTTCAGGCAAGTGTCATATATTTCCAGTGCAGTTATAGAAGAAAGAAAATAAGGTAAGTCATCTTTCACTTCAATTATTATTATACCATCATTTTAAAAACTTAGGAATATTAAAACTTTGTACCAAGACTGACTTACACAACTTCACAACACATTATTACAGTATGGCCTATGAAAGGTTAAGCCACAGCAAATCAATTATTTACAATAAAAATTCCAAAAGGAGGTGGAAAACCTCAAGGCCCTATGAGGAAGGGCCCAGAGTAATGGACCTTTTGGAACCAAAAACAACTTATAAAATGATCCTGTAATTGATTCAACTTTGTCAAATATATCATCTTTTTAACCCCAGAATCATTCCCCACATTCTCAAAATGTATAATTCTGTGAGGCCCTCCATATGCTTGGTAGGCTCTTTAGGGTGAACCAGTTGGGGGTGGGGAGGGCAGGGGTGTCATGACCCTTGACAGGGAGGTTTATCATTGGTCTGGGTCAAACCAAACCTTTGCAATTGTGAGCCACTACTTCTCAGGCCAAGGCATATCTAGGAAAATATATTTCAGTCTTTAGACTACCTGTGACTTTGATAAGGCCCTTAGCCAGATCAGGTTTTAAAGGGGGGGGGGTTGAAATGGCTTGGAGGAGGGACAAAATGTTTCAGGGGCCCAATGTAAAAATGTACCAAGTCAATGATAACTTGAAACTTTTTAGGAGACATAAAAAACTTAGGGGACTTTTTATCTACCCCAGCCCTTACCCTCAGCCCTGGTCTGGTTACTGACCTGCTTTGATATTCACTTGCTAAATTAAACCCCTGAAGGAGCTGCACATTCATATTTCAAATGTAAAATTTTCGTAACAGGGACACACTTCGGCCTAGGTTGACTCTTCTCTGAATCAGGTTATAACCCCCACCCTCCGAAAAATTAATAACAGCCATTGGCTGGGTGAGGGGGCTTGATATTGCTATTTTAGTAGAGAACGGACGGTATGGATCTTAACAAAAGAAATAATTTTTTCACCCCCAGCTACAATATGGACATGACTGAGGAAGATGAAGAATCTCTTTATCCCGGACCTTTTGCTAAAGAGCATAAACTTAGTTATGCCAGTACCGTCAGAAAAACAATCAGTGGTAAGTTAGGGCCGGAGAAAATAACAAATGGTCTAATTTACGAATTAATGAGCTGCTGTTGTAACAAGAAAGATATTTCTCCTCATTTGAATGCCATCACAGATGCTACAACCTATTCACAATGCAACAGCAAAAGTTTGCAGCAAAAATGTAAACGAACAGTTCAAAGAAATCAAACTTTGGGCAAAAACAAGAATGCTCAGCTGGAAGTATTCAAGAGAGAGATCTTCCACCCACCAGAAAAGGCTCTTGCTTCTTCTGAAAATGAAATCTTGCAAAAAGAAAATAATCATTTAAGGAGGAAGCTTGAAGATCAAAGCAACATTACTAGTGCTGTCATGGCACAAGTTAAGGACTTGAAAGAGCAAGAAGAAAGATGCCTTCAAGAACTGCACTCAATAAATGGCAAACTTGAAGAAGTGCAAAAAAAGCACTCCATGGACCTCAAAAGAGTCAAAGCAGAAAGTGAACAATGGGAAACAAAATACATGAAGGAGAATCAAAAACTCGAAAATCTTTTGGAACAACATGAAAAAGTGAAGTCAAAAGTGAGAGCAAATCAAACAAGAAATTTGAACAAAAAAATCAAACGAAGAGATAGTAACATTAAAGTTCAACAAGAAAAAATAACTCAACTGCAGGAAAATCTGTCTTCTCAAAAATGTTGCTATGAAGGTGCAAAATCTGAGTTGACTAAAAGTGATAGAGAACTCCAGAAAACCTTGGATGAGTTAAAATGCATAAAGCAGGAGAAGGTAAGACTGCAGAAAAAGGTAAGTTGGCTAAGACAGTCAAAGGAAATGCAAAAAAACAAGTTCATAGCAACAAACAATGAGAACATTAAAGAGCTGGAAAATAAGGTGTTACAATACAAAGAAAGAATTACTGAACTTGAACAACTTAACGATTTTATGGACAGCCAAACAGTAACGACATTTGAGAATGGAAAGTACAACAATGAAATTAGGGAGACAATAATGACTCTGGTGTGTGAACATAATGTAAGCATAAGTAAAGTAAACACAGTCATTGAGACAGTTTTAAACAATCTGGCTGGAAAAATGCCAAGTTGTATGCCTTCACAGAGTGTAATTTCTAGACTCATAGCGGAGGGAAAGTTTGTAGCTCTAAAGCAGGTTACGTCTGAAATGCTGAAGGGTGACAAAAACTGTTTGCATTCAGATGGGACCACAAAGTGGCACAAACACTACCAGGGATTCCAGATGACAACTCCTGCTGGCAAAACTTTCTCAATTGGTATGGACCAGGTAGCATCTGGCTCAACAGATGCCTTGCTTGAGGCATTCAATAACTGCATTGAGGAGCTCTCCAGTACTCTGTCCAATGATTCTCCTGATGAAGTTACAGTGGCAAATCTCATTTCTACAATTAAATATACAATGTCGGACCAAGGTTCCATAAATCCATCTTTTAATAAACAGTTGCAGGACGTAAGAGCTAAGTGCCTCATCAAAGTACATGACAACTGGGAGTCTTTGCCTGAAAAAGTTAAAGAAGACATGGTAGACATGGGTAACTTCTTCTGCAAAATGCACATACTGGTCAATTTCGCTACTGAAGCAGATAAAGCCCTTAAAATTTATGAAAGCCATGTAATTAATAGACGGCAATAATCCACACACATTTGATAGCAGTAGTGAGTCTGGAAGTATAAGATTAATTCGTACAGCCTGCAAAGCATTCACCAAACACGGTAGTGATAAATCGGGAGTAGCTAGTTACTGGAACTCATTTCTGAGCTCTAAAGAGCGAGTCAATAAGCTGGTAACATTTCGGAGACAATCGATTTAATATTGTCTTCTACGATGCAGCTGCAGTATTTTACCATTTAAGCGATATTAAAGACTTTTTAGATTCTTACCCTGATCCAAACAAGCTTCTACAAAGTGTGACCTTTGACTGTAAACAGAAAGTCTTTCAAGCAGGAGTGAGGGCACTGGCAATTGTAGATAAGCTGATAACTGGACCAATGTGGCGATGCATTGAGGCAGCAGACTCAATATTAGACCTTAATGAGTCACTGCTCAAGTTGCAACAATCTCTAGAGAAATTCAGCTCGGACGCCAGCACCCTCCTGCAAGGGCATGAAGTCTTTTTTGATGAAAGTTCTGTGCACAAAGATGCACTATTCAAAGCAATTTTTGGAGTTGACTCAGATGATGAACAACTTAATTTCATGACTCAAATGTCTCTGGAATTAATTTTAAAGTCATTCTCAATATTGCTGGACCGCCAAGCAAAGGATCAACTTCCAGGAGGTGTGTATTTTAACCCTAAACCTGAGCTACAGTCATCTACATCACATATTCCCACAACCAATACCTGTTCAGAAAGAGATTTTGCCATCTTGGATAGGCTAATCAGACAGAAGCCAAATGCTCGTTGCATCTCCTTGGAGACATATATACTTTGGACTAACAACAAGCCAAGTTCATGGTTAAGATCCTTATCAAATGACGAGCGAGAAGATGTCCTCAATGCAGCAAGAAGTAACCAGGCATCCATTTTGGCAAGGGCTAAGGAAAGAAAACAAATGATTAAAAATCAACAGATTCAATTACTTCGACAAAAACAAGCAGCTGTCCAACAAAAACAAAATAAAGCAAGACATGAGATGATTGACCTCACAAACAAAATTACAGAGATCGGCGGGGTTTGGACACTTGAAAATTTCAAATCAAAATATACCCTTATACCCGACAAGGAAAAAGAAAATGCAATCAAGATCAATTGCAATTTCAGAGGAAGGTCCTGAAAACATCGGCTGCCCCACTTTAATTTATTTTACATGTCTGAGAGGGAATCAAAAATTCTCTAGAGAAACTAGAAGCAAACCTCCTAGCAGTACTCAATAATGCAGACCTCTCACCAACAATGGAAGGGGCAACAAAGACGTGCTCAGTTGACTTACAACACCAATGAAGACATTGAACAAAAGGTGGAGAAAACAAAGGAGGAATTCATACGAAAACTTTACGAACAAAAACAAAAATCCCTCCAAGACAAAGCAAAAATGGCTTTACCTCATTTCCAAAAGTACCCAGATGCTCTCATTGGCAAAAGTATAAACCACAAATTCCGAAACCCTGATGGCACCATGGAGTGGTACCCTGGAAAGGTGCTGAAAATTGCCAAACCAAATGGTGACCCACTAAAAATACAGTTCGAAATTATTTACGATGGATATTCGGAGCCTTGGATCTTTAATCTACTACAAGATCTTAAGCGTGGAGACATTATTCTTGTGGATTAGACAGTTTACATTTTGGATAAGATACAGCAAAATTTGTTGCATAACATTTACTCCCTGTAGTTCCTATGAAAACATCAAAACATGTTATGGCGAAGGCTGGCACCATCCAGAAAATCCCTTGTAAGTATACACTTTTACTACAAAAAAATTTGCGCCCAAAAGTTGTAACCCTTTCATGTAGTTTCACCAACCCAAACATGCACTTAGCCATTTTTAATTAATGGTGTATGTTAATTAACATAAGCATAAGCTATAGCCTATACAGTAGGCTAATTGGATAGGCAAAGTGACTTGGACTAAGTCAGTAAGTGCTCTGGGGAGCTTAGGCAGAACGTACAGTACTGAGACTAGAGCCTACAAATGAGCCTACACTACTGCACAGCACTGCGACAGTAACAGAAAACCCATAGAAAAGTGGGCATTATTTACGCCATCTTTTACAAATATTTACCACTTTGCAAGGTATTCAACCATTCTGCAAGTTTTGTGTAAACCATGGAGACATTTTTTCCATGTAAACGGACCAAAATTAGTAACAAAAAGTAGTCACATGTATCACATCTACATTAACAGTTCCGTGTGCACAAACTGTATGTAATTTACAATGCAACTCACACGTTCACAAAAACAGCTGATCGGTGCCGCGTGACGTCATCGGATTGGCTTGCTAACGTTCCAACGGGAGTACTCAATATACGGTGGAAAATCGTTATTTTTTTCTCACTAAATAAAGGAATTTAAGCATTTTACTTGTATTTGTGCAAATGTAGGATGTTTATTTATACCAGATTATACATTATAGGTTAAATTATGCAAACATTCCAAACTGGCGAAAGTGCCTATTAATGGGATAGGGCCAGGCTAGGAGAGACTCATGAGTAGCCTAGCCCTTGAACAGGACCCAGTGTTACGTTCCTACGCTATACACTTCATTTCTGGACCCTTGCCTGGTATACACAAAAACACAGCTCATTTGCCTACTCACGCGTGAGTAGGCATCCCTCACGTCCCCAAAAAGATATCTTTTCTCACCAAACTTTCCACAGATGATCTTTGTCATCTCTTACCTTCCACACAAGTCTGTTAACGAAATAAGACCTTTAAAAGGGAAATTTTGGCTGGATAATTCTGCGAGTAACATTAAGTCTGTGCAGAGTAATGTTTCAGTCAAAGAAGGCAGTGTTTGTCATGTGATCTCATATAAAACAGGGAAGCCTACGCAGTGACTGTACAATTTTGTAATGTACAGAGAGCTTACTTTATGAAGTACAAGTATTGACTAGCCATGTTACTAATTGGTCTTCGAAAGCTTGTCGAGCGGAAGTCCCTCCCATCATGCAACACAGTAGCAGACGATCAAGATGTCGATGTTACTGTGAAGGATGGCACCCTATTTGTCCTGCCTTTTGCTATGAATTCCATGGTATTAAACATTCCAGAAAGTATAAGAGGTATTTAAGAATGCTCAAAATCATTATGTTGACTCAAATCTGTTCTATGAACCATACCATCATAATTAAAGCTCAGTTTGTTGTTTTGGCTTTAAACGTTGTTACCTTTGTACATGTAGGGCAGTGACCGTAGTAAGGAATAACTACAAGGAGCGGATTATATGGTCACGTTCAGTGACTAGAGTAGCCTAACCAAAACTTCGGTCGGGTTTTGGGGGAAGTGGAGAGTAGGGCTGCACAGGAACCAAAAATTTGGATCGGGCCGGAACCGGATCCTGCCGGAACTTTTTTTTCGTTCCAGCCGGAACCAGAATATTGGATACATGTATAATACCAGTATATTGTATGCAGTATATAATGCCTTTAATACCATTAAGTAGGGTTGTCACACTAAAAATATGACTACTCGAAAAATATATCAAACTTCAAGAATTTGACCAATTCAAATTGTTAAATACCCTTTTCTAAGCAACCATGCCAAATTTTATCAAAATCTGACCAGTACTTTTCAAAATATAGCTGATTTTATGTCTGCATAATCCTTACAATTTCTCCAAATCACCGTATGCTTCAGTGTTACGATCTGCCTGCAAAAGTTGGTCAAAAACAACATTGTAACTGCTCACTCAGAAGCTTTGATTATTCATGACTGTGTTACGTACACCAGATGTGCCGGCGTGAATATGCAACATTACTGGGCAAGACACTCAGTGATCCCGCGTCCGTGTCATGATAGCTTGCGTTCTGTGTATGTAACATGCATTAACAAGTTGCACATAGCCTGCTTACACACAGTCTATGCTATAGCAATCCGTACACGTGCTTACCCACACATACTCAAGTACGTAATTTACTAACCGTACTTCGGTATTGCACGTACAGGTATATACAATGCAGTACTGTATGTAAGCATATTGGCGGGAAATCCCTTGTTGCTAAGCTGAAGAATGGGTTAATACATAAACATCAATGTCAGCTCAGTATAAAAGATGTAGGCGGGGATCAATGGGCTGTGTCATTTAAATCGAGCGTGCATCGGGGCTGAGTAAAAAATCATTTTCTTTTTCTTCGGGAATGGAAAGGTCATAAAAAACGCTACAAAACGATACCTGGAAGCAGTTGCGGATTTTTCTGGAACCCATTGTTATCATGTCACCAATGTTTTAAGCCCAAAAATGGTAAGGAAATATTATTTTTGGTGATTGCTTCCCTCCATTATAATGTAGAGTTTCTTATCTTCTTTCTAATGATATATGGGTTGTAGGGGTCAAAGGTTCAGCCCCAATGCCTGATCAAGTCAAAGATGGCTATGTGTGGCACTTTACATGTGACCAAAACACACTTTTGACTGTCACCGTTGCAACGATGCTTCAAAGGGATCGTTAGAAACTGTAACATATTTTTTCTTCTTTTTGTTTGAAAGCTTATTTGGTGAAATATTATAATAGAAATATGTCTTAGGTGTACTAATTTTACAGTGTAGGCAAAATTTCGAAAATTTTGAGTGTGATAAATTCAGTTTTTAAACACACTGTTTTAGCGACTTCGTGTTTGGGTGTCAGTAGTTCCGCGAGAATTTTGGAGAAAAATTCTGGGTGCGTGTGACAACCCTACATTAAGGTACTAACTAGGGAAGAATAGCCTTCATTACTTATGTCTGTACAGTATGAAGCTGACTTGTAGCAGGTTGAAGCAGAACACCAAAAGGTTAAGTGATTCATTACCATTGAAGTTGTTTGTTTTTTTTTTTTTCAAAAAGACGGTATTTCATAAACCATCCACACAGTATACATGTATCAAATGTATACAACCCTCCTACATTGAGATATCATGTACATCAGAATCAGAGATTCCACATCTCAGATGAACTTTGACCATGAAAAACTAGGATCATGTTCACTACAGTATATCACATCCACACACCATGAGTGAAATGGACACTATTCAAGACTCCTAACTTGAAGTATTGTTTGAACATGATGCTGACATGGTGAAATCGTAATATACCTCCACCCACAAACAAAAGGAATCATCTACCCAATATGAGTCATCTGCATGTCAAGTATGAGGACCCTCTGAAAATGTACATTTGAAATATAATGAAGGAAGGAGAATGCAATCATGGCTGTACAGAATACAAGATTAAAAGAAGTTAGAGAACATGTATGAACTTAACATTTATGCCTATTGTGTTGAAATTGATGGTCACATACAGTACTCAACAAATTAAAGGCCCAGTTCTCTCACCCCAAACAGTACCAATTCTCCTAATTTTCTTACTGAAGCCCCTCCCACAATTGTCTGAAACTCATCCTCATCCAGACACAATCTCAGTTTATTGCTTCAGGGTGAGTACAGAAAAACTCAATTTATTTAACCAAAGCACTCTCAGTACCATTCATGCTATGTAATAAGCTTTGGCACTCTGCATTGTTTGAATTAGCTATAAGTCAAAGAGCTGAGCCAATTAAGAGTTTTGGTACCCGGGTACCAAAATTGTAGTTTGGGGTGAGAGGTTTGGTCCTTTAAGGAATTACTGTATAAGGTAGTTTTGGATTGCAGTTTTGTCAACTTGTTAGTACATGAAAAAGACAAAGTTGGTTTGTTGATGTGAAGAGCATTAGAAACTAACATAAATTGTCTCCATCCGCATCTATATTTCATTGATCACAAATTGACTATTTTACTATGTAATTTCTGATTTGCATATAATCATGCACACACATGAGTTCAGTAGATCTTGTTATGTCTACAGGAAGGGACATGCCACACAGCTAATGTTATCATTTGTTTTTGCAGCCTTTTTTAAAGGACTGTAAGAACATTAGTTTGTCCTACAGGTTTTCTTTTGAAAGTTTAAATTGGGTCCTTAAAAATCTTCAGTGTATCAATTACCAACTACATTAGTAAAGTGTTTGTGAGTAATGAGTAATTAAGAGATAATTAGTATAGGGTTAATAAAATGAAAGGCAACATTGTGCAATGCTCCACATCATTATTTTAGCTTTTACAAGTTCCTTAAAAAACATTCAAACTTTGAAGAGAACCATCAGAGAAACAGACTTTCTTCCAACAGACTTAATTTCCTTAGGAAAACTTATTCCCAAACTGCCAAGTAAAGTCAGAGATTTTTGTTGACATGTCAAGCTACCTTTAAGCTTAAACTTTTTCCTTAAAATTAAAACTAGGAAATACTGTATTGTCATTGCTCTTCGCATGTTTTAAATATAAATATCACATGGACACTTTTGACATACAGAAGAAAAAATTTGTGTTGCTCAGGATGCTTATTAAATTAATTGGTCCACACAAAGAAGTATGACTTTGCATGTATCTGTTAAAAGTACCCTGGACTCTGAAACAGCATTCACCACCACTCTTTCTGAAAACTATTCATTACTTTGAATAAAACTTCATAGCAAGACTGATTTACAGAAATTTAAAAAACTTCACACATAAAGGGAGAGCAGTTGTATCTCATCCCCCAGCTATGAAGATAAGGCAATAAAATCTCACTCCATGGCTTAGCTGGTCGAGAGTTCTCTCAGTAAACAAGTCAAATAATGGTATGGATAGCAACCTCAAATTGATTTCTTCACTGCTATTACATATAGAATTACACATTTAATAGTTTTAACTGCTAGTTAAACAACAAAAGGAACTGGAAAGAAAACTCTCATACCTTTTTCAATTTGCCTTTTTATTATTTAAATCAAAGTCTGAAAGGATGTAACTTGAAGCAAGTATAAAGTTCCGGCCAGGTACTTTTGAATGGATCCGTCCGGAACCGGAACTTAGCAAAATCCTGGTTCCGGCCAGATCCGAGTTCCGGTGCAGCCCTAAAGTGGAGTATTGGGCATTTTACCCTTGGTAGTTTCAGCCCATTATTTAAGTTCAAAGTTGGGAGGTAATGTATAAAAGTGTCAGGAAAATAACTTAAAACTTACAGGTTTTTCTAGGCCTATTTATAAATAAGTTCAGTTTGGAGGGGTCCTCAGGGTTTTCCCTGGGTTTAGAATTGAACGTCGCGCATTTGATGCGTCCATAGGTGGATCGCTGGTCTGGGGGAGGGGTATAATGGGAGGGGGTGTCCCTTTTGTGACTTATGCAAGTCTCTAGACGCAAAATGGTGACACTTTTAAAGCAAATTAGTCAACACAATTTCTGTAAGTCAACGCAAAAATATTAGCACTGAAACTCACATTCGTACAAATTTTGATCTACTGATAGCGGTCACGTTGGCTTTATATCACTTAATTTTTGCTTCGAAAGTTTTGGTTTATCGGCATGGCTTTTATTAAGCGCTGGCACCGGATGATTTTTACCCCTGGTTGGCCGTTATTTCGCACCTGTTACTCACCAAAATTGACATAATTGACATAATTGGGCCAGCTTGCAATATTACAAGTCCAGGATAGAAAATATTGGGAAAATTTCCGTTCGTTTCATAAACGGGATATCATTTTTGTAGGCGTAATATTTTTACTTCAAAAGTGGGGATACAAATCATCCATTAATACAGTAGATTTGTTTGCAGTCGATGTCACATGTCCTTTAATAATTTAGTTCTTAGGTCAACATCATGCTAATTCTATTTTTCATCCCCCAATCATGTCGAAACATTTGCATTCCTTTACTGGGTTGTAGTTGCATTAATGTTCTGTAGCTACTCTCCTGCTTCAATGAAGCCCTTGTAGAGCACCCATTCATGATAATCTTAGCAGTTCTGTGAAGCAAAACAATTGCACCCGATTAGCGTATCTTATGGTTCCTTTCGGATATAAATATATCCCTGTATATTTTAAGTAGTTCTTGTCCAAAACTTACGTCTTGTTTGAAAAGAACCTGCAACTGAAATGCACGTAAGTCAGATCCCCGGAAAATCCACGTATATTTGTGATGCTGTTTCATGGTGAATTTGGCACGCGGCTCGCCCTGCTTCGCTAGCCGGCTATATAAGCATGGGAAGTGCGATCGTCGTAACACAAACTCAACGGGAAAACTTGTCTCGAGACCGAGTATTTTCACAACTAAATCACAAAGGGAAGGCGTGAGTTGTGATTGGCCGACTAGAATCAACGCAATTGAACCAATCACGATGCAGGGACCAATTTAAATTTTGAAATGGATCGTATGCTATGATGTCACCAAGCAAAACATGACACCTTGTTTGGCGGAAAAAACGGACACACACGAAAGTCTACTGCATGCGTGCATGGAAGTTAAAAAAATTAGTTGCAGTTTTACAAATAAGTCAATGATTTTGTCATTTATTGTATTAACAACAAAAGCAATCGTTGACAGAAAGAAGAAAAATTATGGAGGCTAGCTGGCAGCAATTTTGAACATGGCGGCCGTTTTTTGAACGTCGCGGCCTCCTTGATTTTGAAGCTTGAACGTCGCGGGGTGCGACGTTCAAAAGGCCCAGGGAAAACCCTGGTCCTACTATTACTAATGAATGCCGTGAATGGCCGGCCTCTGCAATGAATGCCTGGCCTCTGGTAATGAATGCCTGGCTTCTGGCAATGAATGCTTGGCCTCTGGTAATGAATGCCTGGCCCTTGTGAATGATTGCCTGGCCTCTAACAATGAATGCCTATGGCATTCATTGTTTTCCCAACTTGTAAATAAAAGTTAAGTTAGCTTAGATAGAGTTCTACGGCTCATTTTCCAACTAATTGGTTCAAGTCGAGCTGGCCCCGCATCTTTTTCCAGTTTTGGCACAGCTGGCTTGGTTTCTCTACTCGAGTCCATTGCTTATGCTGAACACCAAGCACAATGGCAGTAGGTCCACAGTGGCGGAGAAAGGGAATATAGGCCTAGTCAGAGGGGGTAAGAATGGCCTGTAGGGGCGCACCATGGGATACATTTTTACCTAGCCTGCGGAGCAGACTCTGTAGTAGCCGAAAGATTTGCTCTCAAAATCATAATATAGGTCCCTAAACAGTATAATATACAGAGTCTGCAAAGTGCAAACCTTCGTCCAGTTTCCATGTACAGGAATCCCGCATTTTGAGGGACGAATTTGTAAACATGAGATGGTCACGTGGTGCAGGAAACAAGTATGAATATTGTATTTTCATGCATACCAATGATACAACGAACAGCGAACAACCTAATTAGCTTTTGTACATTGAAAATGTGTACCAGGCCGTACGTTCGATGAACGTATATTACCTATTACGCGAGATATAATTCAGTATTTTAATTTTTGTCATGATGTCACTTTTGGTGGTCATAAATGAGATTTGATGGAAAGTTGGCAGGCTATTGTATACCGTATGTATGCCATGTAACTTAGTTGGAAACGTCGACTGCTCTGCAGTGAAGCCGTTGAAAGACTCGTATAGTATTATTTATAGTAGCGAAAGTAAGATTTTTTTTAATTTTTGAATGCAACTGTTTGTAGTTAAAGCGCAAACACAGTAGGCTAATTTTAACCCTACTCTGGAGAGGGCAAAATAGAACCACATTTCGAAAAAAAATAGTACGCCTAGTAGTAGTGGAATGGAAAATACACTGAATCAGTGGCAAACTTCAACTTAAACCATGGTGGTACTTCCATGCTTAAACAAGGCTGGGGTCGAAACAAATCAAATGGGTGGGTATTTATCTTAACTGTGCAATGCTAACTAATTCATACCTGAACACTCTCGCACTTAAAATTAGTGGCGAATTGGCTTGCACCTCAGCATTTATTTGGGTAAGTAGCAAAAAAAAAAAAAACTTTTCAGTTAAAGTCACAATAATTCATCACGGGCCTTCATTCACTGGTCAAGCAATCAATAACACATTGACATGCTTCATTGTCAGAAGCCAGGCATTCATTACCAGGGGCCAGGCATTCATGGCAGAGGCCGGGCATTCACTGGCATTCATTAGTAGGATGGGTTCGGAGGACCAATTCCAACAAGATGAGTAGCTTGAAGCAGTGCAACGCAGAGCTGCCAGGTTTGTCTTTAAAGACCAAAGACATAAAAGTAGTGTTTCTTCAGTGCTTGCTGACTTAAACAGGCCTTCTTTGGAGGAATGCAGGATTAGTGCTAGGTTGGGTTTACTGTACAAGTCTCTCCATCACTTAGTTGCCATTGATCTAAACAGATATATTTTTAAGCCCAACAATAATGGAATCTCCACTCGCAAGTCTTCATCGATCTCTTTCATTATCCTGCTGTAAAGAAAGACTGTTTTAGGTTCTCTTGTATTCCTAGGACATTGGCAGAGTGGAATTGCTTACCCTCAGCTGTAAGGGATTCCCCATCTATTGAAACTTTTAGAAATCAAATACACAAACTGAACTTGACATCCTTGAGGAGATCTGAATCTATTTATCCGATCTAATTTGCTTGTTCGCTAGCGGTTACACAACTACAGCTGTATATCCCGTCTGCGGAGAACTGCTTGGAGTATCCAACCAGAACCAGATGTGGGATCTTTTCCGTGATTTTGGCCTTTAGCTATAAGAATTGATTCTTTGTGCAGGAAGTCTGATTATAAGTTCATATTCTAGTAAAAGGAAACAATGTATTTTCATTCAACATCTTTAATAAAATGACATTGTTTTCCTTAGGAATGATAACAGAAGGTATGATGAGAAAGATGGTAGAAGAGGAAGATATCATGATGATGGCAGCAGAAATGATGATGAAGACAGCCGTGAACGGCGGCGGAGGAGAAGGAGGAGGGAGCAAAGACAGGATGATGTATGAAATTAAAGATATTTTTAAACCTTTATTTTTTAATGGAATATGTGTGCCTCTGCTTTTCAAGGAATACAACTGAATATCAGGGTTTCCGTCAGAGGGGGAAAGGGGGATTTGCCCACCCCCTCCAGAAGGTGGGTAAAACCCCCCCTTTTCATTCCCATAAAAATTAGAAAATGGTCAATATCTTACTTACTTAAAAGGATGACACTTTTGCAGCAATGTTTGAACTTACACAAATAAAAGGCCTTCAAAACCTTCAAGTTGCACCTTACAGGGGTCTTGAAGCAAGCTTTTGTCCCCCTGAACCATTATAACTTTAGCCTTGGACAGCATCATTTTGGACTTGGGGTTTAGCAGAAATAAATCCCCCCCCCTTTTTTGTGTTTCTGGCGGAATCCCTGAATGTAAATTTTGATGAAGCATTACAGAAGGTTGAGTAAAGGTTGCAATAAGCCTTCTACCTACTGTATGTTGGCCAACCAGGCCCCTTGGTCATGAAATCTAGGCACCAAATCAGAAATCAAGGGGCCAAAAATAAATAAAAAGTGACTGGTTCACTAGACTATTTGTGTAAGAACACAATACTGGCTTACAAAAGTGGGACATTTGGGTCTAAAGCAAAAGATGAGAATGATTAATGATTTAATTGCAGCAATTTGTTGATAAATGTGCTGGGAAATGTCATCAAAATGTGAAGCATCATGTTTGTTGGATGACAAAATTTTGTATGTCACAAAAACTGGTTGTAATGTTTCGTTAGTTACATTAAGACACCAAAGTAGAATAGGTATCAAAAGTCAACTAAAAGACTGAAATTGGTTTAACTATCAATTTGTTCATATTACAAGTTGCAATAATATATTAATATATCTTGACTAAAGATCCTCACATTTTGCATCCCTTACCATGTATGCACCAAATCTAACGTGAGTTACATAAGACACCATTTTGTCCCACTTTTGGTGTCCTGGTAACCAATGTTAGATTTGCATTTAAACTTTCCTGGTCAGCCACCCATAGTAAAATGTTAGGGAAGAGTAGTTTATAAACATGGTAAATTTCTTTTCCAACATATTTGTAAGCAATTCACATCACATTACCTTATTGACTAGATTTTTGGTGTATAAATATGATTTGGTGCAAGTTTTGGTGTCTTTGTAACTAACATGAACATTTTGTAGCCATCCAATACAGAATACAAAAGAAAAGACAAACATGTTTAACGTAGAAATAAAAGACCAGCATAACACCAAATCACAGCATCAAAAATGAATCATGAAATTATGAGTAACAGTCACATTTAAGCCCAACAAAATTAATGAATGTTATGTTTTTATGCCAGTATTGTGTTCTTGCACATTTGCACTGCATACACCTTCTTAGACCAGTACTGGGCTGCCACACATTATACATACAGTGTATACATTCATGACAGGGAAACTTGAAGGTTTATGCACTGACTGTACTATTAGCGTTGAATCATTTAGGAGCCACTCGGGCCCCTTTCTTGTAGAAGCTTTGGATCAGAGCAAATTTCTAGGGCATTGGGGCCCATAAGTCCCCGTCACCTTGCTGCAATATGAGTATTTATATAGATGGAACTGTAGTTTTGATATGTTTCACCAAAGTTATACAGAAATAATCTGAGACTGATAAATTTGATGGACACTTGTGTTTGATAGCAAAAGTTTGTGATTGTAGAGATTAATGGCAAGAGGCTTTCATGCAGAAGTGTGCAAGTGTCAAGGCAAGTCAGACAGCTATTTCACACCATCCGACAGTGTAAATGCAACGATGAATCTGAAGCTCCCTGTAGCATGCTCTATTATCTTGTTACATCTCTACAGAGCACACTTACAGCCAAATGTATGGTGCTTGCATTCAGTTAGGGACATACTGTTTGGCACTGACTGTAAAGTGCTTTCATCATACTTTTCATTTGAATGTCCAAGCAGGTCACATATCATCTGTCACAACATAATGATTAGGGACATGACACACGAGGCACTACTTTCTAACGATTGGGGAGAGATCATACACTATGCTACACACTATTCAGTCCCAACTCGCATGGTCATTGGGGCACAGACTGGATCAAAGCAGGCAGATTTACCTGCATGGTAATGCCTTGATTTTTAAAAATATTTTTGCACAATTTAATACAAAACTGTGTTTAGCGATTACCTGTTGTGATGTTTTGTTGCTAGAATTGTATAAAGTGTGTGTTTCATGTATGTATTGTCTGCAAGTTTCAGGATAATCACAGAACATCTTATGTAAAAGAGACAGAAAATCTAAGTTGGAGGAGTCAATCAGTAAGCAGTAGTCATGAATCGGATAAAAGCAAGCTGCTTTTTAGTTCTCATTCTCGCCACCAAAGAAATGGTTGTTCGTTGGACAAGCAAATATTTGAGTGTTCTTATGGAATTTCAGTTGTCTGGGGAAAATGGACAACACGAAAAATTGATCTCTGATGTCAATTTCACACAAAGTAAACCGGCATTTCTATTGAATTTAGTGCTACTCTGATAGAGCTGTACATTTTGTACATCACGATCTGTGAGCTTCACTCCAAGGATCGAAAATGGTCTGAATTGCAGGTTTTGTGCTTAATCCTGGGTACCTCTTTATTGAAACTTTAATTGACATGTGATTATGTAGCAGTTTAATGCTAAACATTTATGCCTCAGTAGACTTCCATGGGTTGGACAGCAAAGCGAAATCAAACAATAAGTGAATCAAGAAAATGGTTTATGTGATATTATTAATGAGTTAAGTTTCATACGATTTCAATTTGTTACAGATAAGATTCTCTGCATTATGAAATTTTTTTTCATTAGTTTTAATTTTGGTGTTATTTTACATCATAACAGAGGGACAGGAGAGATGACAGACCAAGGCACCCTCCTGAAAAACCTTGTAGAGTTATTGTTCTGAGACAGCTTCCTCTAGCTGTAGATGAAGATGAGGTAATTGATTCACAAATTCTCTGAAGTTTCTTTTCAGTGTTGCACAGTTTAGATAAAGAAAAGTTAGTGATATCGAGCGTGTCCAGTGTTCATTGAATCAAGTCTTAAAATATGCCAAGTTTATTGTTTAATAGAAACTTTGGAGAATAAAGATTTGTACTTTTCTTTCAAAATCTTATGTAAATGAACTTTGCATAGTACGTTTTACAGTGACAGAAACTGCCCTGAATTTATGACAGACTGCATGGTCAAGTGGTTAGAGGGTCCAACCTGTAGAAGGGAGGTTTGGAGTTCTACTCCTGGCCGGGTCATACTGAGACGTTGTGCTTGGTGGTTGGCATAGGTAATGGAGTAGGGAAAACCGGTCAGTGGACCACAACAGGAAAAAAAGACTGCAACCAGTTGGTTAGAAACGAGCCATAAAATCCTATCTAACTAATTAACTAATTGCATTTATCTTTTCAGATCCGTGCAGTGTTGCAGATATTTGGGGCACCAATAAAAGATGTCCGTCTAGTTAGGCACAAAGAAACAGGTAAAGCAAAACCAACCACCCCGTTTCCCATATGTCCCTTGGGTTTTTCCCGAGTGTCTGTTCACTGGCAAGGAACTATATGTGAAAAGTCTCTTCAGTAGATAGATTCCCAAATCACAAATGATCTTATAAATTGTGGTGACCAGCATCTTTGCTCCTTAGAAGTTAGACCTTTGACGTTGGCAGTGCCGAAATCATCTTGGCAAAAATTAGAATAAAAGTCAACAAGAGATCAAACAAGAGGAGAAGAAATAAATCACATATAACCAGCTCAAAAAAAAAAATTAAATAAAAGTGAGAGGGAGAAGAAATTTATTGACCTTCAGAAGTGATAAGATGGGTGCCTGTTTAAGACAGTTTTCTCTTTATCACTTTCTGTTAACTTCAGATTTTCTTCACAGCAGAGTACCACTTATAATGACAGACAATAAGAGTGATTAGGAGACCCTCATTGAGTGATTAGGAGACCCTCATTGAGTGGAATAATCTCTTCTTCACTTGCACAAGATGTTTTGTTGTGTAACGGTGGAAGATGTAGATCCCTGTAGAAAAAAAAGAGAAGATGGCAAAGTTTGGTCATGTCAGTTCTGAGACTCCAATTTTCAAAGATGCAACCTGCTTGTCTGTCATTAAGTGGAGTTGGAAAAGGTAAGAACACTTTGTAAAAGAAGAAGAAGTTAGGAATGGAATGTGTAGTACTCATCACAAATGAATCAAATTATCCTCCTATCTGCCAGTGAACAGATCTCCCATTGCCAGACAGTTGGTTCATACTTTTAAGGAATATGGTTTTACTGGGATATGCCAGTTTTGCGGTGTATTTGCATTATGTTTTTTATTTTGAATATAAACTGTATGCATCTTCAATATCCACTTGCTCGCCTCGTCCTTCTAGGTATGTCCAGGGGCTTTGCCTTTGTGGAGTTTCAATTCCTGCCAGACGCTCAACGATGGATGGATTCAAATCAGGTTCTGTTCTACGTACATCATCGGCGTTTAGAACAAGTACACGTATCTGTATTGGGACACTGCTAGTTTTAGCCATTTCACTTAATTTTAATTACAAGATAAACAACCAGTTACAAGTAGGATTTATCTAGCCTTAAAAGTATGTTTTTTGCTATGGAAAGGTGTACTTTAGAAATGGTAGGGAAATAGTTCATATTATAATTAAATAGTAAACACCAAAAACCAAACGAGCTCTTTGCTGAACATTTACCATGTTGTAAGCATAGCAATTTCCCAAAATTGCAAGAGAGGAACATAAAATTTGTTTGTTGCAGTATAAGTGTGTGTAAGGTTGTGTATGATGTGCATGTCCAAAAGGTCATTTCAAGAGGGGATGCAGTCACCCCAATTTGGGTGAGTGTAATCATTTGCTCTATTTGTGACAGCTTTTAAGATACATGAGACAATATTTTTCTCACTAAATTGTGAAATTTAGGAGAGCAACTCCTTGGTGTACTTTGCTTAGTCCTGAAGTATAAGGAGAGATAATTGCAAGATACTTGAAAGCAAATTAGGATGAAATCTGAGGAATCTTGCTGTTATTTCAGAATAATTCATGGGGGACTGCTTTGTCCCTTTAATAATGAGCATGAGCAACAGTAAAGTGAAGATTGATATGGAAGAGGCAAATCTCACTTTGGCACAATGTAGTTGTTAACTAGAGGTTTGTGCTAGTCTAATTTTGGTCAGGCAGTAGTTGCTAAGAAAATATCACATGGCATTAACAGCTCGTTAGGTACATAGAATCAGTAATTCATGTGAGTTTACTAAAAGAAGTTAAAATGCTGAAAGTAGTTTTATCAGAATCTTTCAGTAAAGCACAAGCTGGGTACCAACCATGGCTTTTTGACAGCCTATGAGCACAGATTACATGTTGCAGATTACTGCAGATTGTTGCAGATCTTCTAATGCATCTTCATAGAATTGCTAAAGTTTGTAATTGGTCACAGTCAGTATTTGAATTAGGGAAAAAGGAACTTGCACCTGTGCCTATACCTTCAAAATTCACCTGCCAAAATAAATTCTTACATGCAACATTCCAGTCTTCCAAGCTGTTGTGTGCTTGGTTGTGTCTTCCAAATGTGAGATTGTTCAAAATACATATTATTATAGTTAACAGAAAACTTTTCCAAAACCACATCAAATGAATGCCCTGCATGTATGAAAGACGTACATGGATATTTTATCTTTCATAATGGTGGCATTTCTTCCTTAAAAATATCAAATCTCTTCAAGGTCATGATCCAAAAAGGGGAAAAACATTGTGCCAAAATTCAGCAAAATTTTATGAGTATATGGACCCAATTTGTTTATGCAGTTAGGTGTAACAATAGGTCACATACCTACAATAGACTTTAAAATTAGCAAAACTAAAAATTTGGCTATGCATAAAATTGAATTACATGTAGTGTAATTAAAAACCATTTTGCCCTAGTTACAAAATCAGTGGCCATATTTCAACTTCTTGATTTCTTGGTTCAAGTTATCATTGCATGTGCATTCACACATGCATGGATGCAACACAGTTGCATGCATTAACAAAATATAAGTGACATTGATTGGTGCAAGTGTTATTTTCAATCCTGGTTGGTTTTCAAAAACTTAATAATGTTGTTATAGGGTGTTTAACTCTGCTCAGCAGTTCTGCAGTTATGGTCTTAAGGAGAACAAAACTTGGTGATGACAATTTGAAGTGTTTGGGATGTGGTTATGTGCCATTCTAAAGGTGGTACTAATTGAGTGGTTCAAGTATTGACTGTAACTAATTCAGATAAGAAAGAGTTCTAGAAGATTGTAGCTTGACATTTGAGTTTGCTATTATATTACAACCGGGGGGGAACATTTCAAGGAGAACAAACAAGCAAAACAGAAACTTATCTAAAACTACTTTTGAGCTAATTTGGCAGTACTTAACTTCAACGTAGTGTGTCTCATAAATGGCCGTTGCCATTTCGATTGA
Source organism: Holothuria scabra (assembly GCA_037179385.1). NCBI lineage: Eukaryota > Metazoa > Echinodermata > Holothuroidea > Aspidochirotida > Holothuriidae > Holothuria > Holothuria scabra. Next base: position 20,410,685 of record CM074181.1, read on the forward strand.
AGCCCTGGAGGTAACAACACACAAATGAAAAAGGAAAAAAAAAAACATTAAAAATGCACATTTCCAAAAAAGTTATTTATGTTTTTTTTGTGCAATGTAATTTGCTAAGTGGGTATTCACAAGGGGAAGTTCTTGTTTGAATAACTTCATAGCTGTCTTTAGTGTAAAATGCCATAGCGACACACTGTGTTATCCTCAGTACCATCCTGTTGTACATAGAATGACATTGCCCCAAGCTTCTAGCATGTCATTTCAGATATGGTAGATATGAAATTGGCATCCTTTAAGAAAGGAGGCATGCAACTCTTGTAACATTTTAAGCTCTATACATTTGTTGCAGTTTCATATCTGATCTTGTGTGTGCATTCTAATAGACAGCAGAAGTAAGCTTTGTGAATACCCTCTCAAGTTAGTATGCAGATTGCAAATATTTGGACATTGCAATTTGTGGAACTGTTATGATGCCAGTCTTGGCCTGGCTGATAAGAAATTTTTGTGTATTGTGTGGCAATGTATGAGATGAATGATCAAAATTTTGAGTACCCTGGATGTATTGAGGTGATTGTATGTCCCACTTAGCTTAGATTGACTGTTAGCCATGATAACAGTTGTTATATGTCATCATATATACCCACAGTGTGCTTGAATACACTTGTGGATGACCGACCGTTGGCTTCAAAGGCTTTGTTGTCATTGGGATGGACTGGTTTTGACGGTAGTATTTTCTTATGCTTTGACAGGGTCTTCTCTCTATGGGTGGTCACAAGGTTTCTATGAACTACAGTACATCTCGAGACAGAGACGATGACTGGTTTTGCTCACAGGTAGGGTCATCATAATGAAATTTTACAAATAGGCATGTGATGACCTTGATGCATAGGTGGCTGTGAGTGTCCTCCATATATCATTCATTTGTCTTCATCATGTGACCTGATAGAACCTCTTATTACTGTTATGTAGGCAAATGAGATGAATTGAGTTATAAATTGATAATAAAGGATTATCTTTTGAGGTCACTGCAGGGAATAATTTATCCAGTAGTGCATCACAATTTGCTACACAAACAGGCCAAGTTGCTACCCAAATGAAAAATTGTGTAGCAATTTTTTTGCTTGCATAACGCTTGCATTTTAGTTTGGAAAGACGGTGGCTTGGAAACTTGTACTATTTAGCAATGCTACAGTCTCTAAGGGATTTGTGTATTTTGAAATTAGCCATCAGACTTTGTAGGTTTTTTTCAACAAATTCTTATTCTGAAGATTAAAGATTGTAAGCTTGAACTTGGTATGTCACAAAAGAAATTCGAGTAATTAGGATATAAAATTATCAGACTGTGAGTGAGGCAACAGGATGTTTGATCTATTGATAAAGCTCACTGTCTCGCACCCTGGAGGTCCAGATTCCATTCCCAGGCAGTGTCTCACCAAAGACTTCAGTAATAGATAGTGCATTGTGTGTGATGTTTTGCATAAACAATGGGGTAGCTGGGATTCTGCCAGAAACACAAAGGAGAAGGGGGATTAACTAATACTAAACCCCAAGTCAAAATTGAGGCTACCCTGGGCTAAAGTTACAAGTGGGTTTAGGGGGACAAAAGTTTGCTTCAAGGCCCTTTTAAGGTAAAATTTGAAGGATTTTCAAGGCCATCTATTTGTGTAAGTTCAAACATTGCTACAAAAGTGTGCTCTCTAAAAGAAAAAACCAGGATATTTGACAATTTTGTAATTTTTATGGAAATGAAAAAAGGGGGGGGGGGGGGGGTGGGAGATTTATGCACTTTCTGTTGTAAACATTTGGACAGGTGGGGGGACAAATTCCCCCTCTTGCCCCCTCTGCCAGAAACACTGGATAGGGAAACATTCCAGTGCCTCAAAAGTGGTAAAAGGCCATGAGAGCTGTTAGATTTAAGAAAGGAGAAAGTTAGAAGTTATGGTTTAAACTACAGCAAACCACTGTGAAAAAGAGATTGAAAATACATTTTTCTTGAGTTTTAGGAAATAAAAATCACTCCTGCCTATTCTCAAATCTACTCTGCATTGAAGGTGTAGTACTTTCCCTTGTTAAAGTTCTAACAACCCCACACATAAGATGGAATGCAGATACTACCTGAGTGCTTAATTTATCAGAAACTAAATTTTTGAAATGTTTGTCTGTGAAGATGGATAGTCAAACATCTATTACAATTATTCAAAATTTCAAGTAGAGTCTGTGTTTGAGATGTTTTCTTTTATATATGTAATTTTCTTGTGAACCTATTATTCCTGTTCTTCAACTAGCAAATTCTGTATTGCAGTATTATACCATCAGAATTTACCACTGTTATCTGTGTTACATTGTTTCAGTTACTTTCAAGCAATTAACCTTTTTTCTTTTTAGTGTGGTACCCATAATTTCAAAAGAAGAGGCTACTGCTTTAAATGTTCCATTCCAAAGGACGGTGAGTTAATAAGATTGAAAGATTGAGCCCAACTTTCAATTTATACCTCTCAAGTACTACCATTGGGTGTGATATTTAAAAGTGAGATCCCCTCCCTTATTCTGCATATAAACCATGCTTTTGGGAGGTTGTTTGGTTTGTTGGGGGCAAGGGTGAACATACACAGTATGAACAGGTAAACAAAGGGGTGTAGGAGATTCCCAAACACAATCTTCACTTTGTGGGACTGTTTCAGAAAGCACAAAAATCGCTCTGTATGACGTGAATAATGCTGTGTGCATTTATGGATACGTCAGTACTTGTTAAAAACCTGCTACAAATACCCTGTCATAATAGCCTCTAATGTTGTATTCTTTCCTTCAGAATCAGAGAGGTTTAGTGAAATCAGCAGAGTTCCAACAAGAAGTAAGTTGATACCCAGTTTATTGACATTTATGTTATTGTTGTAATGAATTTCGTTCAAAGAGTACAACTAGTTTATTTATTAACTGTTTGTTTATGTGTCAGTGTTGAAGCAACTTGCTCAAATTTGCTGGTGAGTCAAGTCATTTACTACTTTTAATGTGACTGAAATGGAGCCGCTGTACTATTTCTATGAGGATAATTACAATACAATTCTCTAAGTCATTTCCCTTTTCAAAAATTAGTGACATGAGTCACTTATCATTACAACTCTTGTTTAGTGTGAATAATATCAGCTCTCTTTCAGCTCCAATGTTGGATAGCTTTTAATACGAAAAGAGAAAAACCTCTGTCAAAACTAAATTGGCAATTTTTAAGTGATCGTGGCCATTGTCAAATTTGTGTTCAGTTCAATTTAATGTTCTTTTCCTGTTTTAGCTCTCCTATTAATGGGACTGGACCCATTGACTACAGAAGACACAGTACGTAAAGAACTGCTGGAGATCACAGCTGTTGATATGAACATTCAGCTGGTACGTGATCCTGTCACCAATGCATCCAGAGGTGCATGTTATGCTGTCCTGGCAACGTACGAGTACAGCGCACAACTTTTAGAGATTTTGAATAATATGAACCCTTCATTTACGATAGATGGAAAGCCTGGTAAGCAACATTACGTAGCATTGCAGGAATCAAAATAAGTCTTTAAATGTTTGAGGGCCAACTGGGCCCCCAGTTTGTTTAATCTAGTGGCTGAATGAGAAATAAATGGTTGGAGTTATGAAGTATGATGTTAAGTTTTTGTTGCTTTTTAACTTCTCTGTCTCACATTAAGGAGTAGAGCACTTTGCCAAGCCTGTAGAGGTATTTGTTCTAATTTTCTTTGCATTATTAAGGACTTGTTTTATTGACATAAATTGGAATGACAATTGATGTTGTTTGAAGACCTAAATAGACAGGGATTCTGCCAGAAAAACAAAAATGGGGGTGAATTTATTACTGCTAAACCCAAAGTCCTAAGTGATGCTCTCCTAGTCTCAGGCTGCCTAGTCTTAAGTTACGAGTGGGTTTAGGGGGACAAAAGGTTGCTTCAATACCTCTGTAAGGTGCAATTTGAAGGGTTTCTAAGGCCATATATTTATGTTACTTGAAATATTGCTGCAAAAGTGTCTTCTTTTGAAGTAAGATGCCAAGGTACTAACAATTTTTTTTATATGTATGGAAATGAAAAGGGGGGGGGGGGTTTGGCCCAACTTCTTTTGGGTAGGGGGTTGAATGCCCCTTATCCCTTCCCCTCTCCTCTCACAGAAACACTGGTAGGCAAAGACAGCACACTTTCTCCCATGGCACACAAATAGTTATGTGCCTGATTTAAAGACATCTATTTATTGATTTGTCAAAGTCTGCTTTGATTGTGTTATTTACCTTCTCACAGTTACCGTTCACTACTGTCGAGATAATACAGATCCCATGTATGCTAACCAGCAACAGCAGTGGGCACAGGTAAGTTGACCAATATCTTAAAATGTATCATGTCTTCATTGGCTCGTTCTAACACACAGCCTGACATGAGCCTCTCTGGAAGGGCACTCAATATAAGTAACTTTGTCTTGTTGCCTTGTATGGGGCACCCTGACAAATCTAAAGGACATGGCAGCGTTTGTATTCAGTGCAGTTTGCTGTGTGAGGAATACCTACAGGTCTTGCATGCTTACTGCACTTGGACCATAAAGTTTTCAGCTTGGCAAAGGGTCTAAATTGTAGGATAAGCCAGTAGTGCTGCTCTGCATCTCCAACAGGTTAGGTGGTGCAGGAATTGTAGATGGTGTTATACAACATTGTAGAAAGTTAAATGTACCAGAGGTGTGCAGTGTTTCCTCATCTGGACCCCATTTAGGATTCTGCCCCAAAATGCTATTCTAGCATCCTTGGTTCACTGACTTTCTAAAGGTCCATGTTATTATTTTTAAATACCTGGAGTTGTGAAGTGTTGGTATAATCAAGAATCGTTTTAATTGTTATTTCTTTGTATTTTTCCATTTTCATGACAGCAGGCCGCTGGATACGACTATTCAGCCTACTACCAGCAAGGGCAGTATAGTGGATATGATCAGTACTATAACCAAGGAGACCAGCAAGCAGGCGATAGCAAGGGTAATTGACATCTTTGTTCTCATTGTTTGTAAATTCATAACATTTGCAAATAGTGCTTGGATTTTGGTAGCATAAACTGCTCATGATACACAGGTAGAATTCTGTTCATCTTTTGTAAGTGATACATAGTCATTATAAAGTGAAGATTTGAATTTGTTAGCAACAAAAAGAATTTGTTTTTTACATCTCATGTAAATTAATAAGAGTGTTTAAGTTTGAACCAATTTTAGTGTCCTCACTAACATGCACATCTTGGCTGATTTTTCAGTCACAGCCTTAAGATGTTTTGCTTAGATTAATACCTTGAAAGTTGATATTTTGAAGGTATTTAGTGGAATTTGTGATTGCTTTTTGCAAACTTTGATGGTACATTCTAGAAACTGAAGATTTTTATCAGTGGCTATTTCAATTTTTAGTATGGATTGTCAAATTGAATTAAGGAATTACTACTTAAAAATGTTTGTCTCTAATCATTAATACTTATGTAGTGAATTACTCCATTGTTCAAGCTCATAATGATTATGATTTACATTATGTTCTTTGATTGGCAGATAAAATTGCTCTGGCTCAGGAGCAGGTGCAAGCAGCAAGAAGGATGCAAGCTCAGGTCAGTAATGTCATGATCCTCAAGTTGGTTGTTAAGTCTTTTCAGTCTAGAATATTGTTTGTTTCCTCAACATTTCACCCTGTGCTCTTTTAATATGTGATGTTATTTAAGTATGTCAGGAAACAATTTAGCATTCAAATTTTGCATAGTAGTTTTGAAGATTTTTGAGATCTTTGGCACATTGGTTGTGAAAATGCAAGGTTTATGCATACAAAAAATTGCTACACAATTTTTCATTTGTGTAGCAACTTGGCCTGTTTGAGTAGCAAATTGTGATGTGATACTGGATAAATTATTCCCTGTATGTTGGACTGCAATATTCAGTGTTTAGTGTTATGAATATTACATCACACGTCTTGGTAGTGTTAAAAAGCCTATGATGTTTTGTGCAGAATGCTCATTTCTAAGATGTTAGTATTTGCTCAATATCAACCAATATTGATAAGTTAAAGATCAGTATTGGTAATATTTGCTACTCAGTACTGCCTGTGTTGATGCAGTGCTATGGAGAGTTTTGTAAGCAACTTCCTCTGTATTTTATCAAACATCTATTTGGGTTTTGACTATTCTTTTAAATGAAACATCACATACTCTCATCACTATTTTTATCATTGCCCTTTTGGTTTTACAGCAGCAACTGTCTGACAGTGGGAAAGGAAGTAGAAAGAGATCCAGAAGAGGAAGTTTGTCAGATGATGAAGATAGAAAAGATTCTTCTATGCAAGGAAAGAGAGATAAATCAGGAGACCAACAAAGTGTAAGGCAGACTGAAATTTGTTTATTTTCCCAGAAGTTGTCACAAATTTTGGATGAAATATATAGACAACATTGAAAGTATCTAATGAAATTTTTCAGATATGTTTGTATAGTTCAGTTCAGTGTAAGAAAGAATTTTTGCAGAAATTTGTGATTCAAGTAATAGTCGTAGAATCACTGTAATTTCATTTATCTGGGTTTTGGGGGGCTTATTACTAACTATGCTGAGATCCATGTTTAGAACTTTACAAAGGGTGTGACCTGCATCAATTCTCTTCACACATTTGGCTTTTAGCTCAGGACTAAAATTCCAAGAATTACAAAAGGTTTTCTCACTTTTGACAAGCCAGTTTTTTCTTTCCATCAGTCTGAAGATAAAAGAGTAAAGCACGGTGCTGTACCAGACACATCACAATACCAGTATGATGAAACTTCAGGCTACTACTATGACCCACAGACTGGATTATATTATGACTCCAACTCTCAGGTAAATGAAAACTTGTTTTAAGATGCAAAAGCTTAGAAGATAAATTTGAAAGTTAATGCTCCCCAATCTCACCCCAGACCACAGCAATTCTCCTTGTTAAGTCAACTTAAGCATATTCTGCAATTTAAATTAAACTATGCTAAAAGAACACATCCCAGGCAGAGCCTCTGTAGTCTGCACTGACTTTTTCTTGCTTGAGACTTAATTGTCCACACTCTGCATGAGCTGCAGTAATTGATAATGTAACTAATTGCATATTAGTTACTGTTGGCCAACTGGAGTGAAAGTGAGTTGTTTGAATGAATTGCAATCAAACTGCAGTTACAAACTGTGTTTAGAACTCTATAGACAAATCCGATTAGGGCTTGTGTTTAGTGACTGTATGTGGCCATTAGGGGGTCCATCAGTCCTAAATTGTCTTCATTTATAGTCTGCATGAATTTCAAACCCTAATATTCAGTGAAATTGAAGAAATTAATATACAGTTTAGCGTACAACCATCTATGATACAGGTAACCAAAGAAACTGAAATATTAAAAGGTGATAGACCCCAGTTATGGCTGACTGAAATGAGACCATCACTTTCTGTCCAGATTGTTGTATAGCACCAAGTATGTCTTGTCAGAGAGTTGCTTGCAACTCCTTGGTTTCAGGGGATGTTTTATCACACTAGCAGTTGGTGTTCTTGTTAGTCCAGTCTGAGTGGAAATTTTGCATTCGTTAAAAGCAGAGAGTGCACCTTTCAATGGCTGTCAATTTAACCTCACCTGCAATTGCAGGCAGCTGACATGTGCACTTAGTCTGATATGTGCACACAAATCTATTATTTACATAGGTGAAATCCATGTGGTGGGTGCAGCATGTTTCATTATTTACCCTCCCCCCTCCCCAAAATGATATCACATGATTCCAATGCAGGTCATTTGTTCCTGTCAGCATGTGTGGCTGAAAATGTGCCGTCTTGTAATGAAGACGTAACCATGAATGTCCCACTTCTTTAACAACAGTTTTTAAATTTTGTTAAGTTATCTGCACATAAAAATGTTGCTTGGGTGAGGTAGTAATTATGAATGCTTCCTTGATTAAATTTTTTATGTTTTCATTTGAATGTGCAGTATTACTACAATGCAGAATCTCAGAAGTACTTGTACTGGGATGCCAACCAACAAACATACATTCCTGTTCCTGAAAGTAGCTACAACACCCAGCAAGAGGGTTCTATGCCAAAGACCCAAACCACCACAGAAAGCAAGGAAAAGAAAAAAAGGGAAGAAGATAAAAGCAAACTTGCTAAAAAGGTATCTGGAAAAAATTTATAAAAGGGAAAAAATGGGAGAAAGAAAAAAACTTTTTAAAAATGCTGAAGAGTTGTCAAATTGATAAACAGAAAGGATAAACAAAAGGCCATTTGGTTGACTACCAAGCGATTCAGGTTTCACTGGAATTTTTCTAAACCACTGAATGTCTTCCAAAGTCCATACCTTTGAACATCAACAGAAATGGTCCAGTTGTCCAATTTTGTAATGTATTTGTGGGTGTTATGACTTAAGCTACCTTTGGTTTGGTTTCAGTCTATGAATATTCATACTGCACAACAGAAGCCTGGGCTCAGTCATGCTAAAATTTTTGACCCTTCTTAACATACTCTCCTATGTAAGTAGGTAATGCTAGATTTTGAGTGTCTATCTACGGTACCTGCACATTTGAAAGTTTCTGCTTCAGAGAGCTGTAATTGATTCCTTGCCGTAGACAGGCAAGGAATCTATGCAATGGTGATGTCGTGTGTGTGTGTGTGTGCATGTGTATGTGTGTGTTTGTGACACTTGCTTATAAACACGATATCTTAAGACAGGAATGTCCGACACTTTTCATATTTGGTATATAGATTTGTCATGTTGAGAGGAAGAACCCTATTGTTTTTGGTAGAGGTCAAAGGTCATTTGAGGTCACCAGCGGTAAAATTGCGACAATTTCAAAAATAGCTTGTAAACACGATATCTTCAGATAGGAATGTCCGACACTTTTCATACTTGGTATATAGATTTGTCATGTTGAGAAGAAGAACCCTATTGTTTTTGGTAGAGGTCAAAGGTCATTTGAGGTCACCAGCAGTAAAATTGCGAAAACGCAGAAAATGGCTTGTAAACACGATATCTTCAGATAGGAATGTCCGACACTTTTCATACTTGGTATATAGATTTGTCATGTTGAGAAGAAGAACCCTATTGTTTTTGGTAGATGTCAAAGGTCATTTGAGGTCACCAGCGGTAAAATTGCGAAAACACTGAAAATGGCTTGTAAACACGATATCTTCAGATTGAAGTGACAGACACTTTTCATTCTTGGTATATAGATTCGTCATGTTGAGAAGAAGAACCCTATTGTTTTTGGTAGATGTCAAAGGTCATTTGAGGTCACCAGCGGTAAAATTGCGAAAACACTGAAAATGGCTTGTAAACACGATATCTTCAGATTGAAGTGACAGACACTTTTCATACTTGGTATATAGATTCGTCATGTTGAGAAGAAGAACCCTATTGTTTTTGGTAGAGGTCAAAGGTCATTTGAGGTCACCAGCGGTAAAATTGCGAAAACGCCGAAAATGGCTTTGTAAACACGATATCTTCAGATAGGAATGTCCGACACTTTTCATACTTGGTATATAGATTTGTCATGTTGAGAAGAAGAACCCTATTGTTTTTGGTAGAGGTCAAAGGTCATTTGAGGTCACCAGCGGTAAAATTGCGAAAATGCGGAAAATGGCTTTGTAAACACGATATCTTCAGATAGGATTGCCCGACAACTTTCATACTTGGTGTATAGATCTGTCATGTTTACAGGAAGGACCCTACTGTTTTTGGTAGAGGTCAAAGGTCATTTGAGGTCATCAGCGGTAAAATTGCGAAAACACTGAAAATGGCTTGTAAACACGATATCTTCAGATAGGAATGTCCGACACTTTTCATACTTGGTATATAGATTCGTCATGTTGAGAAGAACCCTATTGTTTTTGGTAGAGGTCAAAGGTCATTTGAGGTCACCAGCGGTAAAATTGGGAAAATCCCGAAAATGGCTTTTAAACATGATTTCTTCAGATAGGAGTGACCGACACTTCTCGTGCTTGGTATATAGGTTTGTCATGTTGAGAGGAAGAAGTCTTATTGTTTTTGGCTGAGGTCAAAGGTCATTTGAGGTCATCAGCGGTAAAAATGTGAAAACACCGAAAATGGCTTGTAAACATGATATCTTCAGATAGAATTGCCCGACAATTTTCATACTTGGTGTATAGATTTTTCGTGTTGAGAGAAGGAAGCCTATTGCTTTTGGTAGCCGTCAAAGGTCATTTGAGGTCACCAGCGGTAAAATTGCCAAAACTTCGAAAATGGCTTGTAAATACAATATCTCCAGATAAGAGTAACGGATACTTTTCATATTTGGTATATAGATTTGTCATGTTGAGAGAAAGAAGCCTATTGTTTTTGGTAGAGGTCAAAGGTCATTTGAGGTCCACCAGGGGTAAAATTGCGAAAATTCTGTGCCTAAAATGTAAAGAAAAATCTATCAAGCACTGTCAATTTAAAAGCAGGTAAGGTATTTGATGGCAAGGAATCACTAAGCCTTTTGGCTTTCTGGTTTTAATTTTGAACTGTGGTTAGTTTTCATTAATAGTGGGAGAATTGAATCAAAAATTAAATGAGAGTTGAACGTTACAGTACTTTCTCAGATTTTAGAGTGCTTTCACTGATGTTGACAACCCCTCCTCTTTCTCTCACTGCTGATTGAAAACTGTAGAACAGTACATATAGCTGGCTGAGAAGCAGCTGACCACTGACATGGTGACTTGATTTTTCTTGTCCAGCAGTGGGCAGGGTTAGCCAGTTATGACATCATGTGAAAACACCCTACAGAATAGGTGTTTTGATCTAGAAAGCAAATGCTAATTCTGGCTTATGATATCACCAAATGGCAAAAGATATGCATTAATTTCTGCCAATTGTTTTACCATATATTTAATTTACATGTATCAGATTCACTGGCATTCTTGAGTTTGGTTGTTTAACTTTTAACAGGTCGCCAAAGACATGGCTCGTTGGGCCAAAAGTATGAATGACACAAAAATGAACAGTAAAAACAACCAGCCTCTCCAGCAAGCCTCTGAAGGACCATTCACAGATGCTTCAGCTGACGCAGGGTTTGCTATGCTCTCCAGAAGGGTACGTATTGCTAATCTCCATGCTCTAGCCATGCTGAGATTTAATGACACACAAACAGGGTTGCATTACATAGCATCAATTAGATTAATAGGCAAAGGTTGGATATGGTTTTGAATATGGTAAAAGTTCAAGCTCGGCTCCAAATATAGTTTAAACATGGTGCAAGTCCTTCTTTTTAGTCACCTCCTACGACAGGTGGGGAATACTGCGGGCATATTGTACAACCCCCACCTCCTACGACAGGTGGGGAATACTGCGGGCATATTGTACAACCCCCACTCCACAGGGGGTACTACTTAATGATTTATATTTCGATACTTAGCGGAAGTACTAAAGCTCTAGGAATGGAAGCAAGTGACAATTACAAAATGCGTGGACCAGTATTACTATGCGTTTTATTGTTGCTTACAAAATTGCTTGTAATGGACATTAAAACAAAGTAGAGTTCAATATGATTACCCCCGATTTTTTATTTTCCTCCCAGGCTGACCCAGAAGAGACAAAGGCAACAGTATGGCAGGCTATGAAGGCAGATGAAAAGGAAGTAAGTTGAACCACTTTGCTTACTGTGAAACATCAAATCTGGGACTCTAATTAGAGATAAGAGATATTTAACGGAGTGGAGGTCAAAAAACATGTCTTACTATTTGTGGTTGTTAGTCAAACACATCTTATGACTTGGCATTTGTGGTGATTGCTGTGTCATTTTCCAGCATTCCAAAAAATGGCTGAAATAATAGAGAGTGTATTGAGGGAGGACTGAAAAAATATGGAAATGAGTGTTTTGCATACAATCATGCAAGATTTTCACTTAAGTTAATTAGATTTTATGCCAGTATGTTACATTAAGTCAAACATCAATTGAGGTTACAAGAAGGGTTATTTTAAGAATGAAAATATTTTCTCTAGGGAAGACTTAATGCAACTTAATGAAAAAGTTAAACACTTAACAATGTGTAAAAAAGAATGTCTGCCATCATTGGAGGTCAAATCGTGAAACCCTTGACTATGAACATTATGAGAAGTTTCAATTAGTTGAGCCAAAATTGGTAGCAAGCTTTTGTTTAGGGAACAGAAGTCTCACTTTAATTAAACCCTTATCATGTTGAATTAAGTTAAGGATGCACTCCAATTTTGGTTCAACAAGTTGTGTACTTACAGTTATTCTCAGCTTCTAAAAGGGATTCATATTGATCAGTCTTTTTCAGCACCATCACTATCTTGAATGCCTGAGGGAATGGGAATTGTTCTTAACATTAATGTTGTAGAGATATTTAAGTTAAAATATATTTTGAAGCACCCCCTCATCCACATATTTTGCCTGTAGTAAGAAGGATGTCAAAGTCTCCTAAGGTGACACTAGCAATGATTTCAAACAGAGTTATATGAAATACCATCAAGTGTTGATATGAGCAGCGTTGGAACCAAGTCCCTTTTTTGTGGCAAGTCAGGTCAACTACAGTCATTTAATTGACTAAGAGTCAAGTTGGGATTCAGGTCACTGTGTCATTCTTACAGCGAAAATTGGCTTGAATTTATCAAGTTGGCAAATTTGCAAGAAGCAACTCAAGTCATGACTTTATTACAATTCTGCAAAGGTGACACAACTAATTCCATCACGTGATCAGTCATGTGATCAGACGTATTTCATCAATATGGTGTTGAAGCACTAACATATGCATCTTCCTGTTGTAACTCTCTTCCTTTGTTAGTCAATTGTTGCATCCTATGGAGGTGGCAGTGACAGTGAAGATGAACCGGAACCAAGCACTCGGGAGGCACCCAGTCAGGTCCAGCTCACAGACTGGAATAAACTGATTTGCCTGCTCTGTAAGAGACAGTTTCCTTCTAAGGAAGTCCTTGTTAAACACCAACAATTTTCAGATCTTCACAAGCAGAACCTTGATGCATTAAGTCAGAAGCTAGGACGAAGAATTGTGCAAGATGAAGAAGGTGGAAATGAGGTAAAATATATAGCTTTCAGATGTGGTGTTGAATTCCAGAGAATTTACCCCCTCCCTCCTGCCTTGTTGAGGATTTTTCTTCGACAGTTATTATAATTATTATTAAATTATATTTCTATAGCACTTAGTCTAAAAGAAAGCTCTAAGTGTTGTACAACAAATACTTTAAAACCAAAAAAGGACATTAAAGCTTAAAACAAAACATATCACTTCTCAGTTATCATTTTCAGAGATGAGCCTGAGTTGAAAAAAAAAAAGTCACTGCACTTTGTGGGATGCAGACCAAACTGACACTAATGAAAGTTTTAGAATTGCTCAGGGTGATAACTTTGCTGGAGAGAGTTAATGGGAGGGGGGGGGGGGGGGGAGTTTGGTATGGGTGTCAGTTCTTCATGCTATATTGTTCATGTGTGAATGATGGGAAGGGAGGGAGGGGGTGGCAGTGTCAGTTGCTGTGTGGTTGACGTTGTTATGATGTTACATCTTAATTCTCTCTCTGCTAGAGCAGATGTATTTTTCAACAGATTTTCTCGCCTTGCCCTGTTATTTAATATTTTATTCAGTGAATCAGTGTCATTTTGATTGTATTGCTATGAACACTGAATGCTTTGTTCTTAAAATTTTTGTTTATGTACATTTTCATGTTTTACCTAAATGATATTTCTCAATTTCCAAACATAGTTGACTCTTTGTAAAAAATTGTCAAAAGTGATTTTGCTGTGTTAAAACGGTAGATATGTGTTTCTTCACTCCTGGTCCTAATCACTTTTTTTGTTTTTGCAGATGAAATACAGAGACAGGGCCAAAGAGAGAAGGGACAAATTTGGTCCATCTGAACCCCCTCCACCAAAGAGGCGCTATCAACCCCCTCCAGTGTAAGCTCATAAATGCACATTTGACTCTTAATGAAATACTAGACAATGGAAACACTTATGGTTCCAAATCTAATCAGTAAGCTCAGGTCGAACCCACCTGGAATTTGATCATGGTATTATGTGGAACATAGAACATAAATCAAGTTTATGTGTAAATTTGTTTGGAAGGTGGGAGATTCTTGAAGTAGTCGTTCCAATTAGGGTAGATTGGGGTTGGAAGGTTAGGTAACTGAAAACTCTTAAAAATTGTGAACTGTAATTTCTAAATATTTGAAAATGTAAATGCAAGGAAGCATTTGCATTCTCTGATATGAGACACTTATTTTAATACTTTGGTTGGCCATTCTTTTTCAGTCCAGTGGAGGAGCCTACTAAATTTGGAATTGGTGAAGACAACATTGGCAATAGGATGTTACAGAATATGGGTTGGAAGTCAGGCTCAGGCCTTGGAAGACAAAGGCAAGGACGGACTGGTATTATTGAGGTAAGAACCGGTGAAGTAATTTGAGATGCAGGGTAAAGGACCATCTTACTTCATGTAATGTTTTGATTCCATTCTACCCACCTTTGGTGATGGCAGTATGCATTGGCCACTGTCTAACAAGAATAAATGGAGAGATGGTGAGATTACATTGAAAGTAAATATTTCTGTGGGTAAATATGATATATATAAAGTGGTGCTGAAGTTATAGTGTTTTTCATACTGCATCATGCACAGTAATACTGTTTGATCATTTCAGATTTGTCAAAGCTCAAATAAGTCATGCTCAGGGTCCTTGGCAGAGCATATTTAGTGCTGGGTGGCACTTGGTTTACAGAACACTATGCTTGGGAAGGGGTCCAAGAAAATGGGTATCTTTAAGAGGGTTCACATTCAAAATAGTACAACCTTTAAATATTGTAAAAATTTGGTTGGGGTATGATCCAAACAGTGAATTTTTGGCAACTTTTTAGTTTGCAGAAAATGTATGCAGTTTAGAAAGGTCTATTTAGCCTGTAAGTACTGGGTGCAAGTAAGGATGCTGGGTGGCACTGTCCAGCACTGCCCACAGTAGCTGGAACCCTGGAGACGCTGGACCTCAATTTCTAGAAATCATTGTCAAGTTGCCTCTTGAATATCGTTATTATATGCATGAAAGTTGTGGCCTTAAGGAATTTTTCTTCATTACAGCACTCTAACTTACTTTACTTTGGTCTATTACACTAGGTGGAGAGGAGAGCTGAAGGGGCTGGCCTTGGAATGAGAGGCAGTCGTAAAAGAGGTACATCAGATTCCTACAGAGTTGCTGTCAAACAAGCCGCTCAGCAGAGATTCAAAGAAATGCAAGAAGCAGAGCAATCTATGTGACAAAAGCAGCTGCACTGTTATAAATAATGTTGAACATTTCATTTATTATATGGCTACCATAGCAGTGCTGAATGACCCCATTTTGAAATAATTCACCAGGCCGGGTAGTCCTGAACCAATTGGTCGGAAACAAGGCCGTAAAACTCTAACCAACCAGGCAGTGTGTAGATGCATATTTAAAGAGACCAGTCAATCAAGTTAGGGGGATTTAGGAACTTGGTCCTCATCCAATGCACCAAATAAATTTTAATTGCTTGGTACAGTATGCTAAAAATGCAAATTCTCCAAGTATTCTTCCAATGGAGTGGCATTAAACCTTTCAGATGATGCATGTGAAATGGGTCTGCAATATCAGTTATTTGTGTTAGTCATTTTTGTCAAGCTGTTGCCAGACAGTTAGTTTAGGTTTTCATGTTTGACTTCATCATCTCAGGTACAGTAAGTTACATTTTCTTATCCATAACTCTTGATCATTACAGCTGGAAAGGCTTTGCAATGTTTGCACTTGCAGTTACATGTCAGCATGCTTTGGAGTGAACCTTTTGCATGTGATGTCACAGAGCCAAAAGTGCTCCCCCCATTTGGAAGAAATTTACATCATTGCAAATGCAGAAAGCTGATTTGTCAAACAATCAGGTAGGCCTGCAAGTCAACTCAAGCATATGGTGCAATCTTGTGCATACACGTCACAAGCTTTACTGCTTTGCTCCAAAATTATGTCCTGTGATATCAGTGCAAATAGTTCTTTCATACAAAAGGGGAATATGATGTATGATGGTTGGTTCTTCTAGAGTGACAGCTTGACTGTACCTTGAGTTTGCAAGCTTTTCAAATCACAGTTGTAGAACATTTTACAGTTTATGTACATCTCAATGGGTGTTATTTTTTATATTTGTGGGGAGTTTGGCTCTTGTATAAACCTTTTTCACATGACCTTGGTATGTTGTTGGGGAAAATTTATATTTTATTTTGTACATTTGCCCCTTTGGTCATATTAGTAAAAGACTGTAAGCATCAGAATGGAAGGAAAACTGTACTATAAAGTGTAAATACAAAAATGCTGACAAACTACATCATGCTGTAAGATTTTTTCTTAACATTTATTTTCCACTCTCAGGTACAAATTGCCATGTAAATAGTTTCTATCCACACAGCTAAGGAATAATTTAGTAGCCCTATGTAAAAAGACTCCTTAGGCAATGCACTGTTTGTTACCCCTCACCCCACTCACTGCAAATAAATCTTGCATTTTAGAAGAAATCTTCTGAGGTGAAATCTTGATTTGGGAGCACACAACCCTCAACCCCTTTGTGGCACAGCTGCTGCATTTTCATAATGTGGTTTACCCGTAGCACCACAAGAACTTGTCGATACTTTATTACTCACTTTCCAGGGTGGAATTTTGTGGGACTGGTTGTGCAATGTGTGCAACTGTACTCATCATTTACACATGCCTTTGACATCATAAATCATACTTGAGATTGAGCATAAATTACCCTTCATTGCAACAGGGCTTCAGTGACTAATCTTTGAGCAAATAAATGCTGCAGCATTATTATCCAATTTATCCCCAAAACAGATATATTGATTTGATTCCTAGACAGGCACACTTACTGGTACAATAATCCCAGCCCATGAACTGACTTGTACTTGCCCTTCTATCAGACTTGTGTCAAGTCTTAATTCTAGTCACAACCTTCCAGTTCTACTTGAATTGAAAATGTCTGGGGAATTTTCCCCCTTGAAAATAACATGGTGACTTAAGTCCATGATTTGAAATAGTTATGTCATGCATCATTAATCAAATAATATTATCCTTTTCATATGTCCATCATTTGTCATACCTCTCTGATCTGTACCTGAGAGTCGAGGCACCTCCAATGGCCTGTAGCAGCACAGGCCTCTATGTTTCAAGGTACAATATAGAGAAAAATGGTATCAATCTTATTGTATATGGAAAGGGATTTGACAAAGCATGTCATATGATGGATAACCTATGACAGAGTACCACTATATGAAAAGCCAGCTTAAGGCTCCACCTGCAACTTTCCTGTGCAGACTCAAGACTTTCCCAGTATTCACACTTGTCTCGACCTTGCCAAAACTTGTAAACAACTCAAAATGTCCAACAGTTGCAGTAGTTGACTTGGCAAACCTCTGTGCTTTACAAATTCATCCTTGGAGGATGTTCCAGGGAGGTCAAATTCATCACAGGCAGCAAGCTGCATTCCAATCCAAAGGAGACCTGTTATAAATACTACTGGTGATCAGCAGGTCAGATATCTTTCCACAGGTTCATGGATCAACGTTGTCCAACAGAGTTAATATCAGGTTCATCTGTGCAATATATCCAGTTGGGTTTTTAATCATAGGTTTGAGAAGAATGGCAATCTCTCTCAATGGCTACCATGATACAGGAAATATAAATTTTTTAACACAGTCTGAGTATCCTTTAAGCAGATGAGAATCTAGTTCCTCCAGAGAGAGCCATCTGAAGTCTTGAATATTTGAGTTTGTTCTCATCTTAAATTCACCTTGCATCAACTTGGCCTTGAAGAAAAACACCTGGTGATAAAAGCAAACAGGAAACAATGATATGAGAAAAGTCTCAACCACATTTTGCTCTTAAACCACAAAAGCATTTTAAAAAAAAGTCCAGCAAATGACAATGTCAGTAGTCAATAGTATTCTCCAAAGCCTGAATTTCTTTATGCAGTTCCCTGCACTTTCAGGGGAATAAATGTTGATGACTTTTCCATGACCAGGCAGTTTTTATGCCCTTTCTCTGGATATTTTACTTTATACTTTCAACCAGCTAGAAGCGGTTCAAAAGTTGACTAAACATGCCATGTTGGGGCGATGTGCACTGTTTAACAAGAAATTTCCTAACTGGCTAACGTAACCCTAACCCTTAAACTAATCCCTAATCCTAACAAAGAATACAATCGATACAATACAACGGCAACAGCCAATCAAGAAACACCTTGTTAAACAGTGCGCATCTACCCGCCATGTTTGGTAACTTTCAGACTCAAGGTGCCAAACAATAGCACCATGTCAAAAATAGTCCCATCTTTTGACCTTGTATGACCTTGGATAAGAAAATCACCACTCAAAAAACCACAACATGGAATACTATGGCCAACCTTCAGGACATTGAACACTATTTGTGGGAGAAGATACACTATAAAGAAACAAAACAGCCATGAATGTCCCCTACATGACCTTTGACCTCAACTTTCGACAAGCAACATGTAGCCCCATGATCAATGACCAATGTGTCCAAGTTTCCTTGAAATCCATTGTCAAATGTACTCCTGAGAACATTAAAGGCAATTGTGAGCAGACATAATAAATAAAGTGACAGTGGCAGATCACAATTGCTCAAACAGTTCAGATTTGAGCTGGTTTGAGCTAACCATGAAGCGATGTCACTTTTTAAAGATTTCATTACTTTTCCTTGAATTGATGCAATTTACCTGAATTTCAACACTTTTCCAGACCTTTAAATTGTTTCCCAAGTTTTCATGACTTTTTCAGGTTGGCCATGACCACAGTAAACCTGCTCATGAGATATCTTGTCTTCAGTAACTTCATGGAACTTACCTTAGCACCTTGAACTCCCAATTCTTTTTGTACTGGCTTGGGGTATTTGTACTTGTAAACTCCAACAGGGGCATTGCCCAGTATTTTCACTCTCATAGAATCTTCCTCACTACAAAGCTTCAAAACCCTTTCTGCTGCCTGGAAATACAAATAAACATTTTAAATGAAACCCAAACCAACATAAACTTAATAAGCACCAATGGTGCAGAAGCTCATGCATGTCAAATTTCAACGACCCAAACCAACAACTGAAAGGAAACATCTTGAGTGGCTGTTTGGGCTATATTAAATTTCATCTATTCTAAAGAAATAGGGAACTCAGCAACAAAATGGTTTACTTTTGAGGCCATTATAAAGGTTGCTTGGCTTCATACATTAATACAAAATCATGGACAAGGACACTAAGGTTTCATCTACAGCAGGGCCTTGAGCGACTTTGGAAGTCTGGAAACTTCAAATAGTCATTATGATGACAATTTATTACACCTAATATAAAGTCTGTTTACACTTATCTTTGAAATGCAACTTTGAACATGAATATTTATACCATTTGTTTATATGAGCTTCTTTTTAATAATTAGTGATGTACAATTGATATATAAGAAGCTGCACAGATGAAGATTAAGGAAGTGCTTACAAAATTAAAATCCACTGCTTCTTGTTACCGTCTCAGTCTTGCAAAATGAATATTGTGAGCCTGACAATACACCAGTGCAGAATCCAGGTGACCCACATTATCATAAATTGAACACCAGTGGAGGATGCAGATAAGGTTGCAACAGGAGCAGGCCTAATCTATTAGCTATCACACATGTTTAAGCATGCTTCAAAATGTGTCAAATACAGCCTTTTGGCTCCCTGATGACCACAATTATTTGCAGCTTGCACCTACCTCCCCCCCCCCCCACCCCACTGAAACTTCCTAGATGTGCCCCTGATGAACCAATGTAAATTGCATGGAGACATGCAATTGACACTGTGTCTTACACAAGAAAGTCCAAAATGTGTTTTCCTGTAACCACAGGGCAAGAGGTCACCACAAATTTACAGTACATTGAAACAAGAGCTAAATCTCACAAATGTTTTGTTTCTCTCTCACAAGTCTTTCATGATGTATCTGGATTTGAAATGCATACCCAAGGAAAATAGTAGCTACTTCTCAAAAATTTCAAAATTCTTGGGGAAAAATTTCGCATAAATTTCTCAAAATTACTACAGCCAAATGGGACGATTGTTCATGCCCTTTCAAGATGCCAGAAACAACAATTACAATAGTGATAATAGACCTTATGCATATAATGTCACAGAGCAGAAAGTACGCCCTCCTTTGGGGGCAAAGCAAACCAAAGCAGGTAGCTACAGTAATTTGTCAACAAATCGAGTATGCGCAAAGTCTGCGACACATGCAGGGTGAATTCTTGTGCAGCCACGTGTTCCATTGTTCTGTCCCATGGATGATGTCAGTGTGTTGTCAATGCATAAGGTCTGTAGACAATCTCTCACTATCGTACCTCTTTCATAGATTCACCACTTTCTCTGTATCCTTGAGGCAGCATCCACACTAGATCATCTCCCACTTTCTCCTTCACAAGAAGAACCAGTTTATCATCTAATTTACGATTCAAGGACTTGTTGTCCTTCTTCTTATCTGCTTCTGTTGGAAGAATTTTTACAGGAGTGTTGAAAAGGTAAAAAAGGACCTTCATAATACTGTAACTACAGACTACATCTAGGGACATAAGGGTGATCACCAAAATGATCCAGGTTTAATTGTAATATGGCTTCTTTTCTTTTCAATCAGAGTAGTTTGGCCAATCTGATACAAGGTTATAACTCAATCAATGAACTTGAGGGAGCAGAATATGTCACTAGAATGTGCAAAGACTTCCCAGGTTTAAAGGGCAAGAGAAGTCATCCCAAATTCAAGAAGTGTAGTAGACTGTCCAGTTTCATGATTGGCTGCTGGGAGTCATGTGGCAATGTTTTTTCTCTTCAAATGTGATATTTACCAGAAATAACTGTTCCGTTTACCTTGAATACAGTATGCAACAGTAAAGTCATAAAATGTAATGAAAGATACTTCAAAGAGAAATACGGTGGAAATTGCGTTATTTAGCTTGTTCTTCAAAATAAGTTTTGGGGGACTGCTCTTTACCTTTAAGGCAGTCAACTCTCACCCCAAACTACAATTTTTGTAGAAGTCTCCAGATATCGTCAATTGGCAGAACTCTTTTTGATTGACAGCAAATTCAAAAAATGCAGAGTACTGCAGCTCATATTACACAGCATGCACTGTACTGAGAGTACATTAAACATTGGGGTCATGGTTACTCACCCGGAAGCAATAAATGGATGAGTTTTAGACAGTTGTGGGAGAGGCTCAGGTAAGTAGGTTAGGAGAATTGGAAGTGTCTGAATTGAGAGGGTTTGAGAAGGGTTTATAATAAAGGCAGTCATTCGTCACCCCAAACTACAGTTTCAGTATACATATATCAAAACTCTCACTTGGTACAGCTCTTTGATTGGCATCACATTCAAACAATGCATCATAGCTAAATTACACAGCATGGGTACTGAGAGTGTCTTGATTACACATTATGGACTTGTATGGCCACTGGGACAAGCCATGAAGCAACAAACTAGGATTGTGTCTGGATAAAGATGAGTTTTAGATAAATGTGGGAGGGGCTAGAAGTAAGTAGGTTGGGAGAATTGGAACTGTTTGGGATGATGAAAATATGCCTTTAAGGTCACATCATGTTTTAATATGTTAGAGGGGTACTTATTCTAAGCATTTCAGTGAAAATCACATTGAAATTCTATGTGTGGTTCGCAAGGTATGAACATGTAAAGTTGTCACATTTTCAACAAAAAATGAACTTGAAGCAAGCACACATGACATCATGTATCCTCACATTAATGGACAGTCTTTTGTTTTTCTTTAAACTTTACAACCAATTTTCTTCTCAACATTCTGTCACAAAGTGCCATGAGAATAACAAACTTAGCATTCCACAGCACAGGAAAGCCCTTACCCTATAAACTTCAATACCAACACATCAGTCTGAAAAAAAGTGACACACTGATATGACATATGCTGCCCTCAAGCTTACTTTAGAACACATACTTGACAACTTCATAGACCTATTTCCAAATAGCAATTACAATGAATTGTATGATAGAGTTTTGGGTGTACGTCAATTTTCACCACAGTAAAATGCCATTGACAAAAATGACAAACACCAAAACTCTATCCCACAATTCATTGTAATTGCTATTTGGAAATAGGTCAATTTACTGCTGTCTCAAGAAATACATGTCTGATTGGAGCGAAAGTTTCAACACATTGTGTACATTTGGTTCCTCTTTCACATATGAATTTTTTTATTTTTTCTAAACTATATATAAAAGCATTACCTGTTTCTCTGGGAGAAGCTTCAAATTGGTTCAACATCTCTGTAGCTAAGTCTTCTACATCTAAAGCTGTTATAATATCACTTTCACTATCAACAGTATCTTCATCCAGCTCTCCACTCTGTCTCTTCTTTAGGCGTTCTCTTTGGGAAAAGAGCACAGTGTTATGGAATGTTTATCAATAAAATACTAATTCAATTTTTAAAGACAGACATTTGTCACTCCAAACTACATTTTTGACAGGGCAGAGAAAAATTCTCAAGTGGTAATGCTGTTTGACTGACATCAAATCCGAAGTGTTCACACATTACACAGCACGAACAGAGAGACTTCTGATTACACATTAGGGCCTTGCATGCTCACAAAGAAATAATTTTTAAAGGGAAAATGCTGTCACCCAGCTTGAACCAGTATAAATGAATCTGATCAGTGCTTGCGTTTAGTGACTTAGGCAGCCATTTGTGGGGTCCATCAGCCTTAAATCATCATCAGTTATTGTCTACATGAATTTCAAACCCTCACATTCAGTGAAATTGAAGGAATCATTCAATTGACATACAGTTTAGTGTACAATCATCCATGATACAGGTAAGCAAGGAAATTGAAATATTAAAATGTGATAGATCCCAGTTATGAAATCAGACCATCACTTGCTGTTGGGATTCATCTATTCATAGTATATCCTATTGTATGAATAGTTCTTTAGAATCATGTAACAATATTTTTCCACCTCAACTGTGAAATTTACCAGGAGTAACTGCTTGGTTCACCCCAAATATGAAGTATTTAAGTCCTGAAATATGAAAGGCTTTTCTGAAGAGAAATGAGGAGAAATTTATGTGAGATTTATCTCCTATCAAGGTTGGGACCACTGCTTTCACTCTTTAAAGTGCCTATGGAATTACTATAAATACAGTGATCTAGTGTTCATCTTTGATCATATTTATCACCAAAAATACCCCTCATATAAGAAAATGCAACCCCATGAAGGAGAAATGCACAAGTGAAATTGTAGACCTCTAGCACATTTCAAAGGCTCTGTAGGGAAGGCATAAGGAGTATGTCTACACAAGGAGAAGTTTAAGGTGAAAAATTTGACATAGAGTTAAAGAGTCATAAAAGTACTGATCATATAGTTGTGATATCACTCTGACTTTCTTTAAAGAGGAAGTACAGTCATACCAATCTAAATTAGTGTAATATTCAATCCTATTGTATGAAAGGCTCTTGAGAAACATGTGAAAACGTCATTTTAAATTAACTGTGAAATTTATGGGGAGTAACTCATTGTTCTACCTTGGATATGCAGTAGTTAAGTCTCTAAATATAACAAAAGATTCTTGGAAGAAAGAGAAATAAGAAGAAATCTGTGAGAAATTAGCTCCTGTTTCAAAATAATTGTGAAAGCATTGCTCTTGGCCCTTTAAGTTAACCTTGAGTGATAAAAAACGTGATCGGCTGTTACAGTTAGTTTCACATAAGGGATTTGAATGCTATTTTTGACAACGTATCTTAACCATCCCAAACATGTGGAGCCACTGCTAAACTAAAAGTTATACCAAATGAGTGTCCTGTGTTTGCTTCCTTAGTCCATGTTTAGATAGCAGTAGTGCACACCCAAAATAAGACTCTTAATTCTACAAGATAAGGTTTAACGGCATGGCCCGCTTACCCCAAACAGTTCCAATTAAATCATTCAACTTACCTACTTACTTAAAGGGAAAACTGTGTTTAAAATGTTACAACAAAGCCTTCAAAGAAAATAACTCAAGACACCATCACACGTTTCATTACCAACCATACACCCCAGAAAAAGCTTCATTTCCTCAAAATATTATGAACAAGAACAGCTATAAAAGTTGCATCATTTGAAATATTGAAGGTTTGGGTGAACAAATTAATCTTGAGCAACAAATGACTGAATTTCAATCTGAGGGAAAATTATTTCTTGAAAAGAAGACCACAATACTGCATTATTTTTAATCATTAATCACTCTGTGTCGATAAATATTGGTTTAAAAAGGATGAAATTTTCTTGTAAAACAAATGCAGTATTTCCCTTTAAGCCCCTCCCACAACTGGCTAAAATTCATCTAGATACAATTTCAGTTTATGGCCCAAGAGAGAGTTAAACAAGACCCAAATGTGTAATCAGAACTCTCTCTGTAAAGTAAGTGCTGTGTAATATGAGCTTTGGTAGTTTGGTACTCTGTATTTTGAACTTGCTGTCAATCAAAGGGCTGTGCCAATTGAGAATTTCTGTGGACTACTACAAAAATCATGGTTTGGGGTGAGAGGATTAGCCTTTAAAACATATCAAAGCCACTACAAACCTGTCCTTGATGACTTGAATTTCATGTTCTGACAACACACTTGTTTCAAGCTCTATGGCATCACAAACATCCTTGTAATCTTGTTCAATTGATTTAAGCTGCTGGGAAATGACTGGATACCTCTCCACACAAACTCCACTCATCAGCTTCCAAGCTTGGCTCTCTATTGGTGCACTGTGACAGTATTTGCATATGTGTTGCTTTGATACTTGTGCTATGGGGAAAACAAAAGGGAAGACTTTTCCTGTTTCACACTTGGACTTTAAAGGTCAATGTTTGTTTGAAATTTAAACTTAAGGTTGTTCATTGACCAAATCTGATGTAAACATTTTCTATCTTTGAAAGTGCAATGTACAAATAGTCAAAACACAGAGAACAGACTTTTATTGATTCCATTTGAGACTGAAATGAAACACACACTCACACAAAATGAATACTGTAAACAAAATGAAGACATCACTTAAAGAAGAGTTTTTGCAGTTTTACTTCTAGTGACCTCAAATGACCTTTAACCTCAGCCAAATATCATAATGCACATCTATATCTGAAAAGTGTCTACCAGTGACATCTTGGAATAGTAAGCTACTGTTACAAGTAATCCAGGCCTACAGACCCAGACAACTGGAGGCAAGGTAATGTATTGGAAATGGCAAAAAGTTTTTACAGAAAGGGGAAAAAGTTCTTCTGAGGGGCCAGATGTGTTAACAATGAACAAAGTTATAAACAAAAAATTGAAGCCAATAACAAGGTTTTGTAGTTTTAACTCTGGTGACCTCAGTGGCCTTGGATACAGTATCTTCCACAAATATCAACATTCTTCCCATCAACATTAGAAATCCATGTATGAAACGCTTGGGACACTGCTTTTTTTGAGATATCATACAACACGAAAATTACAAGGTTTTGCAGCTTCAACTCAAGTGATCACAATTGACCTTTGATGTCAACCAAACTTAAATGGGTTTTTTTCTCTTACCTACCTGTACCAAATACAAAAGGAGTCAGTCATTGTTATCATAAGATATCATGTTTACAAGCCATATTTCAGGTATTCTCTGTTTTTCTGCTGGTGGCCTCAAATGACTTTTGGCCTTCACTGAAAATAATAGGTTTGTTCCTCTCAACATGAAAAATCTGACATACTATTTATAAAAAGAGTCCATCAGAAAGTCATTGCTACCTTGAAATATCATTTTTATTAAACTGTTTTCAAGGTTTTTGCAGTTATACCCCTATGGTGACCTCAAAATGACATCTGATTTCCTCCAGAAACAATAGGGCACTACAATATACAAATCCATAGAGCTGTATACTAAATATGAAAAGAGTGTCATTTGAATCATTCCTAACTTAGACATACGTGTATTATGTTTAGATGGGTTTTGGTTTTTGACCTCTGGTGACCTCAAATGTTTCTAGACTTCCATCGAAATTGAGAGTGTTATTCTTATCAATTTTCTTTTCCAGCCTACAACTATAGCGTAGATTCTGTTGCATGGGACTATGCAACAACCTCAATGATTTTGATGACAATGAGCACACATACACATCACCATCACCTACCTTCAGCTAGACCTTGGTTCTTGTTTGCCTTTGTCTGCTTTTTTCATCATAACAGGATTTTTAAATCTGGTGCACTCGTTCCACTTTTCTATTTCTAATGGAACTAAACTATTGAATTTTTCCAAATCTCGAGTCCCTGACCATGCATTACTTCTCAGTACATTATTGGTGGGTGCCATCGAAAGTATTCCAGGCCTAAATTGAGCTCTCAAACAGCCACTGGCTTTATCCAGACCTCATAGGAATACTAATCGGCACAAGCTTAGACAGAGTATTAAACCTAAACATTACTCAAGTATTAATCCTAATAAATTTAAGATAATGTAAACTGTGAAAGCATTAGGGCTAAATTTTTAAAGTTAAGCTTGCCTAATATTGTTGTTGGGACGGAGTCTTGGTTGAATGACTCAATTTATTCTGGGGAAGAGTTTCCCTCCTCTTTTGATGTCTTTCTTTATGACCCCAAACTTACTTAGGCGGGGGGTTGTTTGTTGCTGTCAAGAATACTTTTATTACCTAGCCCCAATATTGAGTGCAGAAGAACCTGGATATAATTACACGTGAAGGGGTCACCACCTGTTTATAAGTGCCTTCTATTGAACTCAGTTGATTGATCATGATTATTTGTTGCATCTTGGTACATCTTCATCCAGAAATTCCTTAAAAGTGCTTCAGTGTGGTTCTTAAGTGATTTCAACTTGTCTAGTGTGAACAGGGAATTTATGTCATTTAAACCTGATGGAAGTAACCCTGTTGTCAATAAACTCATGATTGGTATGACCCATGACAACAATTTACATCAAATCGTCAAGGAGCCTGCTCTCCAGTCTAGTATCCGAGACCTTTGCTTTGCCTGCCCTAGTAGACTATGGAAGCATAGTCAGTGACATAAGTTACCAAGACATCGTTATTGTTAATTGCCCAATGCATTGTTCAACCTGTCCCAAAGTTACCAGGCCACCCAAGAAGAAAGTATTCCTTTACCTCAAAGCAAATTTCTCTAACATTGATTTTGACATGGTGACAGCAGGCTTGCCTCCTAATCATCTATAAAGAGACACACACTTTACCACCACATAACGTGGCTTAATTCCTGATTGTTCCTGCTAGGACAACCTGTGGGGTATTCTATAGTTACTCCCATGCATGTATCCCTATCCCTAACAGCAACCCTAACCCTATTAGCCTACTATGGGCACTTAACCCAGAACTCTACTACTGTGAACGTAACCCTAACCTCATGCATACCTAGCCTAACATCCTAACCCTGTAACTTAGGCCTTTAACTCAATAACTGTGGTCTAAACCCAGTTAGAGCATGACTTCATTTTTAATGTTCATTTCTATCAGTTTAACCATGGAACAAACTTCAATGGGTACTAATTTAGAATCAGTGCCCAGAAATGACATCATTTTAAACAACTCTCAACTTAAAAGAGGGCATTGAAACTTTATTTTTTTTTCCAGAGAAAAACAAAGTTTTTTTTTTTAGTTTTTTTTTTTTCCAATAGTAATATGGGTTTCTTTTTTTTTTCTCCACTTGAAAAGAAGAGTATGATGTATTTGCTGTGAAAAGAAGTGAATGGTTAATGCTGTGGAAGAAGGAAAAGCAATGGTCAAACATGGATTTGAACCCCTGACATACCGGTTAACATAGTATAGCATATAGACCAGTCGTCTCCAATTAATGATGTCACATAACGTAACGGGAATTGCCCTGTACGAAACCAGTTTTCCCATCGTTGACAGATTTGAAAGCAGTTCGAACTATCCAATGGGAGAAACAGATCCCTACAGGGCAACCAGACTGTTAACTTTTTTTTCTGCTCAGGAAACGTGAACAAGAAATGGAAAACATGCGCAGATCAGAAAACCCAGCATACCAAAACCTGTATGCCGTGCCGCAAGTACAGTATGCCACACGTACCGGTATGTGCATATACTGTACAGTAGAATTCCCCTAGCTATGCTACCAAAAAAAAAATACTTGCATATGTGCGGCTTTTACATACAGCATACCACAGGCTTTCTCAGCATATGCATACACTGTACAGTATAGAGTATGTGTATGCATATGGATACTGCTGAGAACGCGATGGATTTGGTAGGTGTGCATACGGTATGTAGGCTCAACATTTAGTAACGGTACAATTGCGCAGAGAACAACTTTAATTCGGGAAAAGATGAGCACGGATTTCACTAAAATTTGCCAAACTGCACGGACTGAAAAACAAGGCGGTTTGGCTGCGCGTGGGGAAGGCGTTCCCACCCAGGCCAAACTTTACAGTCTGGCAGGCAATTGTCATTACCGTGATTACGTACTGTGACGTCATGAATTGGAGAAGAGTGATCTAGTCTGGGGTTAACACCGAATTGGAAGAGAAGATTTTTTGCATTTGATGTGAGGTTTTTTGGGTAAGACAACTTAAAGTTTGTTTTGTTTCATCAGAGAAAGATGAAAGAATGTTCTTGGGAGATTTGAAGGAGTAAAATGTAGTAAAAGGTGAGAAATCATGAAGATTTTTGTGCGCAGTACTGCGTTGGTGTAAGGCGATCTAACCTACCTTCTCCTTTTTATATGCCTAGGCTATATACTATAAATAACATAACATAACAGGTTGATGGGCAAAGGAGGGCCAAGGCCCCATAAGATGCCCTGAAGTCCAGGCCCTAATCATTTGGCTCATTGAAGATCCTATGCCAGAGTGAGCGTGGATGAACACCGGCGAACTTCGCCTTCTCTTTTCGACTAGTGCTCAGAGGTAACGAGGCAGGCGTGTACTAATCGCTCCCAATCCTGCTCCCGCGACCGCCATTTAACGTCCCCATCCGACGGACGTGAGCGTATCCCCAGTCTTTAGCCACTTTCCCAAAGGCTGGAGGGGGTGGAGGTTATACTTGCTCTGCACCACTGCTCAACAGCTGAACTGAGCAAGCGGACAACTTCCTGAGTCGGACAACTTCCTGAAACGGACAACCAATACCCAATTTTGTAATTCACCAATTTTTAAACCCCCTCAGCATCACTGTGAACAGCTATGCTGAACAAGCTAATTTTTAGACCCTGGAAAATTTCCAAGTGGCTCCACCGGGATTTGATCCGGGGACCTTCAGCATGCAAGGCAGTACGCTCAAACCACCGAGCCATCTCCACTCTTCATATACTGAATAACACCAGGAAAACCTGTGCCCTATACTTTGCTTACAATTGTAACTTACATATCCACGTATGACGTATGAATTAGGTTCCGGTCGGTTATTCTAAATTAGAGTCATTCAATGTATGGAAAGTAGACTCGAGGCTAGCCACAGAGCTTCAATTAAAAGCACTGGCTTAATCCTAGGCTGCTTTTCTTACGTTAGTTGTATTGTAACGTTAGACCTTACGTACAGCCTAACCTGTAACGTTAGTGATAGGCCTAACGTTAGGCTAATATCGAAAACAGGCATTATTTTCTTTACACGTCTGTGCCGAAACTCTCAGTCAAAAACTACCCGCCATGAAAATATTAATTAAGGAACCGTGAGGTTACAAATTTCACTTAAGTTTCCTACCGAATGGAACTTGGTGACTTCGCAGAGGTGCAAATACTCCAAAAACTCTTTTGAGACACAGTCTGTAGGGGGCCGCCATTTTGTACCATATGTCAATCAATAGAGGGCGCTATCCATTTACTAATAAACGAACATGTTGTGCCACAGACTATGATTGTACATAGCACACTAACACACAACGTTCACCATCTTGGTTACTAGTATTTCTAACCGCATTTCAACATATATTAGCACTTGAAAATGATGTGATAGAATTCTGTGCTTGGGTATGTAGGCTAAATTTGTACAAGCGTAAGTTATCAAGGATAAATTTTTCGATAAAACTCTTGAATACGATAAATTGCATTGTGTAAACGCAGCCTAACGTCAGGCCTAACAGTAACAGCTGACATTTTCCTACTCAGCTGTGTTCATGATGCAAACAACCAAGGCAATGACAATCTACAAATTTGCTAGTTAGGCTGGTTAGGCATTAACAGTTAGGCCTAGCCTACGTTAGGCCTAACTGGCTAGCTCATGAAATCTAGGGGCCAAATGAGAAAGCAAGTGGTCCAATCATAGGCCTTAATAAAAAGGGGCTTATAAATTAGACCAATACGACGTTGTCCACATAGTCTAAGCTTAGAGTAATGTTAGACCAATACTGTACTTAAGCCATGGAGCTTGAAAGCAATTCACCCTTTGGCCCTTAGTGACATTGCCTCAGATTTTGCACCATGGGTCACTTTGGATAGCATGGTGGTTCCTTGAATGACACATCCAACCATTTCAAAATGGTAATACAGAATGAAACAAACCTTAATCACTCTCCTGCTTGCCATTTTCAGATGGTTAGTAACCCACGGATGTATTAATAATACCCACAGCTCTCAATCCCCAATTCAAAATTTAGGTTGGCCTAACGAGAAACTGATTTAATTCGAAGTTGTCTCTGTCGTCAACCTTGAGATTGCACTGATAGTGACCAATTTTTCATATATGCAGTGTGCAACCGTTTATATTGACTTTGTATAGTAGAAAGTCGTACAGTACCGTTCCGTCCGTTTTGACAGACGAGTTTGCGACGGACGAGTGCGACATTTAACCGTCCACAGGCAACGATTTCTCGACGAGTTTGAGAACAATGGCAAAGTGGAACAGTCCAACCTGTCCTCCAAAAATCAATACTGCGACGGGAAACCGTCCTATAATCCCCCTATTGTTTGCTGCGACGGATGCGACGGGAAACCGTCCTATAATCCCTCTTTTGTTAACTTACTCAGGGGAAGTCCATGTATAGAACTGAGAGGTTTATCTCTCATATACATTTGCACATTTTCAGCGCTGCGAACCTCTCATACGTTTGCGCATTTTCAGCGCCGCATCGTTACGAACTGGACACAGGTACTGTAGTACATGTAACAGACCTATCAAACGTGTAACTCCTGTTCGATTGTGCGGCGTTACCCCGCATGTTCATGATTTCCACGCTATCAAAAGCCGTACAAAAAATTTGACCACAAAATTGTAATGGAAATTCAAAAAAATATTCGCATGTCTTCAGTCAGTTTTCACCGCAATCATTGAAAAACCCACTTAAAAATATAACGGTCGTTTCATATTTCTTAAAGGAAAAAATACCGTAGGCCCTAGTTCATTGCGTGGCAGCACGCCGATATCCCACTACTGAACCAGGTAGTTGCACCTCCCCCTGCCCTGACTGAAAACAAACACGGCCTCTATGAACCTCCTGCGCGGACCAGCTCGCTTTTCGGGGGGGGGGGGAGGTAGGGGTCGGATAGCATCACGGAAACGTCTGCATTGCCAATTAACATCAGCAAAAAAACGGAGGATCGACTGAACGCTGAATTGCCCAGCATTTGCTCACGGGTTTGTTGGAAGAATGATCAAGTTTTAACAACCAAACTTTTTGCGTGATGCTCTGTTTATATCTCTGTCTGTTTCTAAATTGCCGGCGAATGCGACTTTTATATGCCTAAGAAATTAAATATAAAGACACCATCATGAGATCCAACTGAAAAATATTCACACCTGGCATAAAATTATGAGATCTAAAAAAATCCGTTTGAAATCATGAATGATAATCTCGGGCCTTTCTTAAAATACTGCAAAGTGTACCGACTGGGTAATGTCAGACAGTGTACCGCCTACTTTTCCTAACCTAATGTCATCCCTTCCGCAAAATAAAATCAAAGAGCAACGAAGCAGAGGAGTCATGAAATACAAAAATATAGTTTGTTTGTGTTTGAAATGTACGTTGAACATAATTCCCCGTAGTTTTTACCCATTTTGGGAATAACAGGACCACAGCGGTACAGGCTAATGAATATCAGGTAACCTCCTGCCGCTAATACGTTCACAACCGGCATAAAATTATGTAGGACCAGTCGTAAAAGATCGTGATGATGATGATTTCAGACCTTTCATAAAATATTGCAAAGTTCACTGACTGGGCAATGTCAGACAGTTTACCGCCTACTTTCCCTAAACGGTCAAATAAGGGTACAAAAGGATGGCGCCGATTTATACTCCGAAAACTGATCGGGTGTAACTGCTATTTCCTAAGCCCTCGTGGCGTGGGTTCACAGAAGTACCGGTAGTACAGTTACAGTAGTCCATAAAACAACGAGGAACCCCGAACGGATGAAAAAATGGGTATTTTAAAGTGTTGGCAGCCCCGGGATTTACAGTAATATCTTCCGACATTCCAAGTTCCGACATCCTTATAGTATTGCGACACCCCTTAACTCCGACCAATTAATTACATTCCAAGTTCCAATAGTCCTGATTAGCCTGGGCCATATAGTACGCCTAAATAGGAAGTCCTAATTAGTTTTGTCTCTCGTAAACCCCGAATCGGCAGGTACATATTTCTTCGGAGAATTCTGCCCAAATTAAAAAATGATCCTAAGAGGGAAGCCGGTTTCAAATACTGTTGAAGTTCAAGTTCGGTTTTTGAAATAGTCCTATAGGCCCCACTGTAGTTTAAATACGGTGCACAGTCCTTTCCATAAGTCACCTCTTTCGACAGGCGGGTATACAGGGGCAAACAACTCACAGTCCACGGGGGGGGGGGGGGATGTCCGTGAATATAGGGCAGACAACTGGTGGGGTTGGCCTATTTTCTGTCCACTAAAAAATAAAGAAACTTACCGCTATCGTTATGTGCCTTGAGTTCAAAGAATTAAAATACTAGTTAATCCGAATAAAATCCACAGTTACAGAAAGACCAGCAAGAGAGATTTACGCGGTATTGAGTTTACGAATCCGCCATCCCTGATAAAAATTTGGATACTTTCCTTGGCCCGTCGCACCTTTGCGTACTTTTAAATAATAGCCTGGTGCATACTTTGTCAGGGTCCCATACGACACCGTGGCTCTTTGACCCACACATTCTCCAGTTCCCTAAGCTATGATTTCCCTTGCTTAAACTTGATCAGTTGCATGTTTCTAAAATCGCTGGCTAATTTGATGCAAAACATGCATTTGCTTTCTTTTCAACGGTCTGGTTGGCCAATGAATACCAACAGGCCAGATTGACTGAACAGATGTTACGCAAGCTTCTTCTTTAATCTGAAGACGGGTTAGTCCCAACGAAAGCCCCTACGACCAAGATCTGAAGTGCAGTACAGTGAGCTAGCTAGCAGTCGCCGTTGATCACAGAACTAGCGGCATTTGTGTAGCGCGCGTGGCCCGTCATAGGAATACATGTCTGAACATGTTTTGGACTGTCGTTCTCGCACAGTCTTACCTTTCACCTTCACGGTTCACCTTTGCCCCCTCCAATGACCGTGGCACAAAATGTCATGTGCTAGGTCGTGGCAACACGTTCAGCAAATCAGGGGTCTCGGTTTGGGGACTTTCCGGTGACTTCATCACTCTGTTTCTTCCCGATTGGTTGCAGCTCGTAAACGTTACGACACGTGTACAAATCCACGAGATCAGACAGTCAGACAAGAAAGTTCGATTCATTGCGGTGCGGTGTACACTGTAACCAATGCATGATGACCTTTAACTGTTATACATTTTTGTGTGATAGATTAACGAAGTTATCGGGCTATATTTTCATTGAGAATACGATGACTAAAAATTGCTGCAAAGTCCCATTTGGAATTCGTAGCTTTTAGCAGTTATGTGCAGAGACATAGGCCGTGTTAAATGACTTGATTTCAACTGTTGACTTTTGGTATTTTTTATTCGTTGTAAACTGTGTTTTTCTGGACTAAATTTTGTAATCCATTGTGGACTTAAAGTCTTCTTGCCGAGTCGGCCTTGTCGGGCGCAAGAACGAGGGGAATGTTTGATTGATTGTGGGATTCCTTGGGAAAATCGGGGGTGTAGTTCTGGTCTCTTGATGGGGGATGGAGTAGGGGGTGGGGGTATTGGGGATGGTGGTAGTTAGACAAAGTTTTACGGCCCAGTTTCCAGCCTATTGATTCAGGTCGAGTCAGCCACGGCTTTTTTTTAAGTTGTGGCTCACTGGCTTGTTTTCCCTACTCCATTGCTTATGTGGAGCATCATGCACAATGTCAGTAAGGTCCATTTGAAGAGTCTTTGGTATGTCTCTACATGGGAATCTATTCATCAAACCCAAGCCTTCCGCGTGAGAGGCGAATGCGTTACCGTTAGACCAAAGACGCGGTCTGGAGGGTGGGGGGGGGGGGTTGATATGTTTACGAGCCAGGACTCGCCGACCCCGACCTCCCGAGTGCATGTTGAATAATCTAAGCTAACCACATGACCATGCATGATCAAGTTGGAGTGATTAAGGACAATATATTTACGAAGAATCATCTGTTAAAAACAATCTGGGAGATCAAATTTAATATGGAATTGACTACGTAGTTATGAATAAAAATCCACCTAACGACCACGGCCGGCTTTAAAGATCGCACCGCGCTGCAGCTTAGATGAGGGTGTGTTTGATCTATTTGCAGTGGGGAAATTTAGGTCTTGAGTGGTCTACAAGGCCGGGGTGGGAAATACATAACGTTTCGTAGGGAGTGTCAAATATGTGCTCTCTTTTGAAGTATGCTCTCACTCGCGCAGCCAGTAGAAGGGCAGGAATAACAGTTTACGTCCGCCAAGGGGGGGGGGGGGCAAAAGGGAGGGAGGGTTCCGGCAAGAGAAGGTTTGTGAGACCGGAAATTACAATGAGAAAGGCCCGCATGACCAACTATGAGGAAAGGATCGAAATCTGGAAGGGTTCACGGGCCGAAAAAGTGTGATAAGGTTCGCAAGACTGAAACTGAGAAAAGGCGTGATAGACCGAAAATGTGTAAAGTTCGGCAGGTATTTACTTTCGGTCGCACATCCCTTCCCCATTTGCTGGGAACAATTCAGTTTTGGTCAGGCTAAGGTTGATGCCCTAGAAAATACAGGTCACGCTCTGGTCAGGTCACGGCGCCGCGCCTCTATGACTGTGATTCCAGACAGATTCTAGACAGTCATCGCGTCGTCGAGTCTACGCGGTCAACATCAAAGGGTGCGGCGAATACGAAGCAATGAAAATATGGTCACTAACCCAGGTGAACGAAATGTTTACGAATAAGGTTGCGCGATTAAACGTTCTTGAACCGTGGGAAATGGGGCTGCTTTTTGTTTTGGAAACCATGGAATCGAGCGATACTAAAACTTGCGCAACGCTATTAAACTAGCAGTTTGTGAGTGTTGCTTATGTCGAGTTTTCTTAACACGGTACGCAATTAAAATTCGTTTGGATTATATCATACGCCGATATTAATTGGGCTTAACTGATTCAATGGATTTAATTTGGATTTATACATATTTATACATATCTGCTTGTGTGGGAATATAATCTTTGCAAAAGGTAAGACTAAGAGAATCATATCTCTTGTTTAGGAATTTGGAAAGAACTATAGCTCTTGAACAAGGCGGTGCATTACGGGATCGAGAGAAAAAACTGTCCCTGCAACTTAAAATCGGCCTACGAACAATTTCAATTCAGTACCACCTACATCGTGTAATCTTTAAGCTCTGTGTACTTTTCTACCGTGGCTGAGGAATTTCAAAGCTGTACTGAAGGTACACAAAGGGGGTAATTTGGGGGTTGACTCCCCGCCCCAACTTCAGTTAGGAGTTGGGAAAGCCGAAAAAATACAACCCTATAGAGAGAGAACTTTTCTTCCACTCATATGCTAAAACCTAAGGACTCTCGGGGGTTTTGCCTCCCTGGACCCCCACCCTCTTTGAGCTCGGTTTTGCGCAGCGTCGGAGAAATAATGCCCCTCCCCCCTTATTTCCTTGCCCTAAATTTTACTGCCCTTAGTTTTACTCCCCTAATTTTGACATTCTGAAGGTCCAGCTACTTTCTACTTAAAAGGTAAAGCTGGAGGTAAATTGATATTGCTATTTTCGCTTGCTAGACTTACCTTTTTGGGTTTGGTCGTAGGTTAACCTGAAAAGAAATGGGCCGTGTGAGGTAGGAATGGGATGTATATACGGAGCATGCACGTATCATTTTTTGGAAAAAGTACAGCACATGTTGTTGCTTTACTAAATTTGCGCGAAGCTCCATTGGCGGATGCAAGAAAAATATTAATCGGCAAAAAATTTCAACATGATTTTAGCGCTGAACGCCAACGTTTCGGCAATGTAACAAACAATCTGCTACATGACAACCTGAACCTCCGTATGACCGGATCTTTGGATACCGTGTGTGGTTCCCGTGCCAGAAAGGCTAACACCTTCTTTCATAAAATCTCTTAACCAGATGCGGTATACAATATGTCCTGA
This sequence comes from Holothuria scabra, assembly GCA_037179385.1. Taxonomy (NCBI): domain Eukaryota; kingdom Metazoa; phylum Echinodermata; class Holothuroidea; order Aspidochirotida; family Holothuriidae; genus Holothuria; species Holothuria scabra. Next base: position 20,447,156 of record CM074181.1, read on the forward strand.
TGAGGCCAGTATCAAAGGGTTACCTCATCAAATTAATCAATACTTTAACGATAGATAGCTGTCATTCTGCGTCAATTGAAAGATAAGTCAAAACGAGTACCATAGCCTAAAATTTGGACGCAGTTTTACTGTTAATATTGTCAAGGTGTCACTTCTTGAAACATTTGAATGAAAAAATATTTCTTACTATGTGGACCTCACGCAACATTTGCATAACGGAAAAGTCCCCCCAAACACACAGTGCAGTCAAATAATTTCCGAGTAGGTTTACATTGTCGACTTGTTATTTTTTCATGGGACTGCGCTGCAAAAGGCGTTAACTCTTCACAGTTAATTACGCAAACTTTTCATTCCTAAACTATTCATCGGTACAGCAAAACGATAGTAGTAATGTAGTTTAACTTTTAAAACAAACCGATAGGACATAGTACTTTCATTCAAACTTCATATAGACCCTCTCTGTTTGCTTTGCCACATACCCCAAAAGATGTTAGAGAGTTTAAGCTGTTACGTTTTCCGAGCGTATTTGCTTAATAACCCGCGGCTCTGGGCGGTCAGTATTGACTGCCAACAACCGCTTACAACATGATCCGTGGGCAGCGAAATGGAGAGTGGTGGCAAAGTGTCAAATGACTGCAGTAACATTTTTAAACGCAGTACCGCCGCCGTTTACTTAAAAATGGATAAGTTAAAAATAACGATGAAAAGACGATATACTGTATACGGTAACTGTTCAAAATTTCTCAGGGAATATACGATGTTATCTCAAGTAAACGCCAATGCAACTTTAGAGGCGCATTGTGTGTAACTTGCTCTGCACGTACGGATTTGACATCGATTTCACCGAAGTTCAATTACAGTTACTGAACATCAAATTGTTTAGTTAATTTGGACATCAATAAATTTGCATTGTTCGTCAGGGACGGTTTTCCGTCCTCTAGGGGACGGCTATATTGTGGCTCAATTTACGTGGCTCTCATTTATACCGTGTTTGGAACAAGCAGCCACAACACAAAAGAGACCGCTATTGTTCGCTAAACCTGTTCTAAAAGAAAATCCTATTGTTGCGTGCGACGAATTCCCGTCCGCTCGTGGACGAGTTTATTGTGCACTAAATCCTTGCACAAAAGAAGGGATTTTGCGACGAGTTGGAGGGCTATTGATAGTAATTTCATGGGGGGAAATTTCGTTGCGACGGGTTTGCGACGGATGAGACAGGTATGGGACGGTTGGGACGGCTATCGATTTTTTACGAGTGTCAAAACGGACGGAACGGTACTGTATGGCTTAGTCCTTGGCGCGAATCAACACAGTGTAGCACAGAAGTGTTGAGCAACGTAGTGTGCTTAGCAGTAAAGCGTTTTGGAATCTAACACACTGAACTGTGCAAACTTGTTCCACTTGTTGACCTAACCTGCCTAAGAGAGACGTTAAGTGTGGTCAAGTTATAAACACCTATTAAGTTATAAATAACCTATTTTATGCACTCATTGCAATAAACACAAGTAACTACAACAGATGAAGGAGTACTTCAGGCAGTATATGCCAGAACAAGTCATTTTAGTTATGTTGGTGTAGCTCCCTTCAGAACACACCTGTGAAATATCATGGAAGCTCACACACTTTTTATTTGCAAAAAGCTCCTCAAGTCTCACCTGTTTTACTAGCCATGCTTTTTGTTCAAATTCTGTGTTTTTTTTTTTTTCAGTGCAACAATCTTTTTGGAGTAAGTGCTCTATAAATATTTGTGTGTATTTATGTACTGTATGTATGTGTACAACTAAGTATTATATCTCAAGATAGGAAACTTGGATAGATTTCATATCTGGTATGTGGATGTGCACATTATAGTGAGAGAATAATTTATGTTGTTTTTGGTGGAAGTCAAATGTCATCTGTGGTCACCAGGGGCAAAATCTGAAAACATCAATGTTCACACTTGTCTCAAGTTAGAAAACTCTAATACATCTCATATTTGGTATGTGGACATGTCATAGTGGGAAGAGGGTCCCTTTTGTTGATGTTGTTGAAGATCAAAGGTCATCTGGAGTGACACAAATTTATTTTGCAAACATGCTTATGTATCATTTGACTGAGAAAATATGGGACATGATGGCATTTTTTTGAATAGAACATGTACATCATCGAAACCTCAATGCATTTTTGCATTTTGGTTATAAAGTAATGCCAATTGCCAAATAATGCTTTTGTGATTATTGATGACTGCATATGCTAAAAACTTCACAATTGTATTGCCAAAAGTACAGTACGTGTAATGTCTGGTGGCAACATATATATCATTATCTAGTGTCAGATTGATCAACTGGCCCAGCAGGCTAAATTTAAGATACTGTATGGGCCTTCAAAATGCAGTTTTTCACTTTCCAGGAGTAATATTTACCTTGAAAACCAGTTAGAATAGCTATGTATTCAAGCTATTGTGATCAGCAACCATCCCATTCCAACATTCTATCCCATCTCATTCCACATTCATATAGTTATCCATCTCATTTAGAACTTGTGGTAGGAGTACCTCTTTTTATTTACAGTTTGCACATAACATACCCTTGAAATTTGAAATTGTAAGTGACCCAGGCCTTGTATTTTGAGGCATGCAAGTGCCATCCCATAGCACTCAACCTCAAACAACTTGTAGGGGTGTGATTTTTCACACACCTAAATAAAGAATGTAAGCTAACAGGAGTCTATCAAAGTTAATTAAAACAGCACACATGTCACACTCATTAACTTCCTGAGGAGTGTGATTTGTAGAACACTTGGAAATTTAAAACTCAAGACCTAGTTACCTACTTGTGGGACAATCATGTTACAATGGACATGAGTAGGTGCAGGGATACACTAAAGAAATTTGGGCAGCATTCTAATATAATCCTGCCAAAGTTTGCAACGATATTGTGGGATGGTAAATTATTTGGTAACAACTTTCCTGTTCTTCATTTTATGCAGTATTTAGTAAGGAGAAGCAATGGCATCAGAGGGAGGTAAAACTGAAGACAACAATTCAACAATTATAGAAAATGGAAAGGAAGAGAAGACAGAGAAGACTATTTCAAGTAGTACTGGCAATGTGGCTGTACAAGATAAAGGTTCCAAAATAAAGGAATTGAGAGATGATGGTGAAAAAGCAGCCAACAAAAACAGTGAGCTGTCACCTGACAAAGAAAGTGAGAAAACCGCTCTAGCGGTCGAGAGCAAAGACTTCGGAGAATCTGACACAGATTATGAGAAAAGGCGGTTTTCAGAGTCTGACACTGATGGGCTGGCAGAAAAGACAACTACAGCATCAGAATCAGATACTGATAGGAAGAGTTCCAGTCAGTTTTCCTCAGTAAGTCATGACCTTTGGATTCTCTGCTGCATTTTTTTTTTCAGTTCAAGGTTATAACAATTAAAGTACATTTATAGTGAAGGTGGCAAGCTGCATAGTGCTCAAAATTCAAAGCTTTTGTGACATGTGAGGCTGTGGCCTCTTTTACTTTGAAAACCACGGTTTGGCACAGTGTTTGGTCTAAAAAATGATCCACTTTGTCAATACATGTGATATGAGGAAATTTGACTCCCTAGAAATTTCAGTTTTTGGAATTGTGCCACAGACTTCCTATATACATGGACATGGCATGTAATGTGTATGTGCTATCTGTAGATTGTCGCCATTGACTGGGTCAAAAAAGATGGCCATTGTGAAGCTGTAATTTGTATGATTTGACATGGACTTTTAATACTTTGAACAAAATTTAAACTGGAGTGAGAAAAAATATCATATTCCTGCAATACATGACATAGTGATTTTGACCTTACCTTGCATTATTTTGAAAATATTTCAACTTTCTTGCAAAATCTGTCGATTTACCTGAGCAAGTCCAAACTTTCACATAAATCCGTAGCAGACAGCCATTTTGGTGCGCTTTGTCTCATGTACAATAGCGACAATGTACCGTGCAGTATACTCTGTTCATGTTAAGGAAGTCTGTGAATTGTGCACATGTGTATCAACTTTAAGTAAAATTGAAACCCTCCTTTCTTACTTTTTTCCCCCACAAACACCTGCATGTCATATTGACAAGCCATTGCATCAAAATTGCCCATTTTGACTTTAGTAGTAATACTGGCTTGGCATTTGGGAACAGGGCATCTGGAAAAGATTGAAGTTTGCAATTTGTATGTTCTACGTGTAACTGGTAACAATGCAGATGGAGTGTCTGAAGGACAAGAATGAGTCTGAGGGTAGACAAATGGGGGTACTTTTCATTTTCAAAAAAATGTTGAATCTCTATGAACATTTCATAATCTATGTATGACCTCTTAGTAAATTTGGTCATCTTTTCCAAACATTTGAAGTTCTTCAGGTGAGCTACTGACATCAGTGGCTTCCGTGAAATGGTTTGACATCACTGTAAATTATTCTTGCTAATAAAGTAAATCCGAATTTTGCAGATCATAGTTGATTAAATTGGTCACACTTTGGATTTACATTCATTCCATACACAGCAAGATGAGAGTCAGTCACGAGGTTTTGAAATACTGCCAGAAAGGAAGGCAAAGGTGCAGACATACCTCAATCTCATTGAAAAGGGGAAAGACAAGGGCCGGAAGAAGGAAGAAGAAGTTATCTATTGTTTGTGTAAATCATCTGACTGTTCTACGTTCATGATGTAAGACACTGTACTGTTTTTGTTAAAGTTAATATTAAGCTTTCCTTTTTTTTGAAGTCATCTTTTATTGACGTACTATATTTCATTCCATTTCATTTATTTGTTTTTCCACAATAAATGATAGTGATATGTAGAATGCACCAAAATAAAAGTAGAATATAGCATGATATCAAAATATTGTGAACTCTAAAAACCCACAGGGTTTGTCGAGGAGGGTGCTACCAAGACAGAGAAAAGAAAAAAAAAATGAGGGTAGTACAAACTGAAAAAGTACATGACGACAGGTGATATCAAAACAAAGAGTAAACACAGTTGGTCATGAATACCTGTTCTATATCACACCCTAGATCCCGCCATAGTTATCACCCATCCTGCCTCACCCTTGCCCCACATATTCTTACCCTTGCCCCACATACCCTACCTGTACCCCACCCTACCATTCCCACACATTACATTACCCTGACCCCACACAGACATTGAAAATAAAAGTATTTAAAGGATGTTTTTGTAGAACGTGATAAATCAATTGAAAAACAAAAACCTAGACTAATAATTCCTGGCTGGAGCTTCCCACTAGACAGAAGGTCTAGTAGACTATAGTTTCTCACCTTGAAGATTCCATTCAACAAAAACTAAATTCAGAGTAGAAGAATAGTTTGACTGTGGGTTCATTACAGATTAAGAGATAAGACAAAGGATGAGCCTTAGGGGGGATTAGACTGAGTAAGGACTAGGATTAAGTTTGAATTAAGGATCCTGTTTATTGCTTAGAGTTGGGATCCTTGATCTAGTGGACCTTCAATGTAGTGACCTTCAGTCTGGTGGACCCTGCCGCTCTTGATGGTAAATCAAACGTAAAACATCCCAGCTGCTTAAATTTATTGCTAAATATTCCACTCCATCTTAAATCCAATTAAAGACCTATTGGTACTGTACTGGGCACCTCATGAAAAAGTCTAGAAATAATTTTGAAATTTTTTGGTATGAAACAAGAATTGTTTGTTTGTAATTCTTAATCAATCAACAGGGCAAAGTAACCTTAACATGTAAGTAGACATATAATGTACACTAAAGGTAAAAAGTGAGTGACAATTGACTCTCCTTCAAATAGCAGCTACAATGGATTTGTGGGATTAACATTTGGGATCCACTATTTCTGGTCAAAGCATTATGTCATTGACAAAAATGGTACACACTGAAACCAATCTGTAGGATTTCAAAAATCATGAGCAACTATTTTGCTGGGTCAATCATATTTCACTCTGGTAACCAGTAAAAGAACCCTTTTTTGTATTCTGTTAAAATATCCTTGATTGGTAAATGATTAGTAGTAATTTGTTTTCTGGATCTGTGGTGTGAACAAAATGGTACCACTAGTGTGATAGGGAGCAGTTATTTCTTTAAAACCCTCTGGCGTGGAACATTTTACCCCATGATCCTTTGTAAAATGTACAGTAACTGTTATTTTGGACAATGGTCTAAATTAATCAAAAATAATGTTGTACAGTTAACTTTCACCTCTTTTCAGGTAGAGTCTCCAAACACAGTGTCATTACTTTTGAAGACGTCCAATGTTTTAACTCATTTACGAATCCTTGTAGATATACGTGGGAAACCTTTGGAAATTGTGATTTACTCTAAGTACCTTTAGTTTCTGCATGTTGGCATCACCCAGCTGCCCAAATGCAGGGCTCAAAATAACTGATAGCATTGATAGCCATAGCTATAGTGCCCTTCCTGATGGCTGTTCAAAAATGTCCCATTGGAATAGCACAGGCCAACAGCTATTTTGCTGATGTTGGCTATGCTGTCATCGTTGAATCTTATTTCAAGCCCTGCAAATACCTCTCAACCAGGTGTCAGTTTAGCACATTAAATTAATAACAACATTATTTTGCCCATGGTATGCTATTTTGTCCATGTTTAACATCTGGTTTTGTTTTTGTTTTCTTTCTCCCTTTGATCAGTGCATGTGACTTTTGTGAGGAGTGGTATCATGGCTCCTGTGTTGGTGTTAAGGAGGAAGAGTCAAGCAGAATCAAGAGATATGCCTGTCCCCCTTGTAGAGGTATGACTTGTGTTGTCATCACTGTTTACACAAAGGTGCGAGATTGCAGAATTCATGCAATTTTACACAAAGGTGCGAGATTGCAGAATTCCTGCTTTCAATTCAAAAGTCTTTCAAAAAATTTGTTTGTGGGAAATTACAACACTATTTCCTGTGTATCATCTGAATCTGTCCAAAAAAAACTTAGGGAAGAGGTGAAATTCTTGCACATATTTTTAGCCCTAGTGTAAACACTTGTTGTCATGCAGGGCAGGGAACATAAATATTTATTTTCCAGGAAGGAAATCAAATTGTCCTAACTTCTTTGCTTATTTCCATCTTCTAAAAATGTTAATTTCCTCCAAATGTGGATATTCTCTTCCATAGAAAAATTCTGAGGAAGAAACCTGGTTTCTCGGTTCTTTCCATCACAGTTTTTATGTACATACATTAATCTCCATACATGCGAAAGAATTTCTTATCATTATCAAATCTGATATGAGAGAATATTTAAGATTCATTCATACTTAGTGATGGTGCTCCATTGACTTATTAGTAGGGAAAGCAAACCAGTGAGTCACAACTGTAAAAAAGGATGTGGCCATTTATCACAAAGGGGCAGTGCTCAGGAATGCACCTCCTAGGCAACTGCGATATGGAAAAGATGTTTAGGCCCAGTGTCAGGAATCTGTGGTTTATAATGAACTAATGGTACTTTGCCAAACATGGTACGATCCACAAGAAATACACTGTGGAATGGTCTGGTAAAATTTTTATGTAGCATGAAGTCTTCTTTTTCGCCAAGAAATTTATATTAGGAAATGTTTGGAAAGAGAAATGATGATTTTTTTGTTCATTGTCACTTTTATTACATTGTAGAAAAGGATCCTAACAACATCACCATTTACAAAGAGAAGCGGCCATCAAAAGAATCAAAAAGGGATATCAGAGCTGAAAAGGAAAAACGGAAATTGATGAAAAAAGAGAAGAAGAAGGAAAAATTGAAAAAGGAAAAACTGAAGAAGATTATGGAGATGAAATCAATGAGGACGGACTCCTCTAGCGAGGGAGAGAGGGGAGACAGATGTGGCATGAGCAAGGTATTGTATTCGTTATTCTGCTCTAGCTAAGTCCATGACTTTTAAAGGGCAAAAGCAGTGGTCCCATCATTTGGATTTCACTTGCTTAAAAATAAGGACACTCTGACCAGACCTCACAAAGGGGAGGTCAAATCAAATCCTCCTTATCTGTTCATTTATTTGTTGATTCCTTGCCGTAGGCAGGCAAGGAATCTATGCGATGGTGATGTTGTGTGTGTGTGTGTGTGTATGTGTGTGTATGTGTGTGTGTGTGTTTGTGACACTTGCTTGTAAACACGATATCTTAAGATAGGAATGTCCGACACTTTTCATATTTGGTATATAGATTTATCATGTTGAGAGGAAGAACCCTATTGTTTTTGGTAGAGGTCAAAGGTCATTTGAGGTCACCAGCGGTAAAATTGCGACAATTTCAAAAATAGCTTGTAAACACGATATCTTCAGATAGGAGTGACAGACACTTTTCATACTTGGTATATAGATTTGTCATGTTGAGAAGAAGAACCCTATTGTTTTTGGTAGAGGTCAAAGGTCATTTGAGGTCACCAGCGGTAAAATTGCGAAAACGCCGAAAATGGCTTGTAAACACGATATCTTCAGATAGGATTGCCCGACAATTTTCATACTTGGTATATAGATTTGTCATGTTGAGAGGAAGAACCCTATTGTTTTTGGCAGAGGTCAAAGGTCATTTGAGGTCACCAGCGGTAAAATTGCGAAAACACTGAAAATGGCTTGTAAACAAAATATCTTCAGTTAGGAGAGACCAATACCCTTCATATTTGGTATATAGATTTTTCATGTTGAGAGAGAGAAGCCTATTGTTTTTGGTAGAGGTCAAAGGTCATTTGAGGTCACCAGCGGTAAAATTGCGAAAACTTCGAAAATGGCTTGTAAACACGATATCTTCAGATAGGAGTGACCGACACTTTTCATACTTGGTATATAGATTCGTCATGTTGAGAAGAAGAACCCTATTGTTTTTGGTAGAGGTCAAGGGTCATTTGAGGTCACCAGCGATAAAATAGCGAAAACACTGAAAATGGCTTGTAAACACGATATCTCCAAAAAGGAGTGACAGATACTCTTCATATTTGGTATATAGATTTTTCATGTCGAGAGAAAGAAGCCTAGTGCTTTTGGTAGAATTCAAAGTTCATTTGAGGTCACCAGTGGTAAAATTGGGAAAATCCAGAAAATGGCTTTTAAACATGATTTCTTCAGGTAGGAGTGACTGACACTTCTCATGCTTGGTATATAGGTTTGTCATGTTGGAGGAAGAAGCCTATTGTTTTTGGTAGAGGTGAAAGGTCATTTGAGGTCACCAGGGGTAAAATTGTGAAAATTCTGTGCCTAAAATGTAAAGAAAAATCTATCAAGCACTGTCAATTTGAAAGCAGGTAAGGTATTTGATGGCAAGGAATCACTAAGCCTTTTGGCTTTCTGGTTGTAAGCAACCACTATTACCATTGCTACATGTGGTTTCTCCATAAAACCATTCTGTGTCCTGAAATAGCTCTTTTTAAAGTCCCAGTTCTCTCACCCCAAACAGTACCAATTCTCCTAACCTTCTTACTTAAGCCTCTCCCACAATTGTCTGAAATTCATCCTCATCCAGATACAATCTCAGTTCATTGCTTCAAGGTGAGTATAGAAAAATTCAATGTATATAATCAAAATACTCTCATTACGTTTCATGCTGTGTAATATAAGCTTTGGCACTCTGTATTGTTTGAATTAGCTGTCAACCAAAGAACTGAGTCATTTGAGAATTTCAGCACCCCCATACCAAAACTGTGGTTTGGGGTGAGAGGTTTGGCCCTTTAAGCCCATGTGTGTAATTGTGCTTGGGACACAGAGTAAGGTTTGAATAGGAGATATTTTTACATGTGTACCCTCTTAGGCTGTAGTGAACACACAAAGATGGTTACCTCTGAACAAAACTGAGTATTTGCAGAACCCATACATATGTACTCTATGTAGCCTAGTATGGTGTGGTGGACCCCCTTCAGTAACCAATGGCTTAAACCAAGTAATGATATTGCAGAGGTAAAAAAACACATTTGTTCATTTTCATTCACAGTGATGAGTCTGCATGGTTGGAAATAGTAGGCCTACAAGCTGTTATATTTTATGTGATGTCATTTTCATTTCACACATAAAATTGAAAAACTCAAGAACTCCTGTAGCTCAGAGAGTAGAGTGCCAAGAATCCTTCTCACAAATGCTGTGGAGGCAAGGGTTTTCATGTAGCCACTGCAGAGATTTTTCCTTGGTAGGGAAAGCTTTGTTAATTAGCTAGTGCAATATGGCTAGGTGTTCTATAAGATTGTGTGACAATTGCTAACGTCGGCTTGTAATGTCTATATGATAAGTGGATTGTAAGGTCCATTCAGGATAAATACGCAGAGACATTTACAATACTTTTTTATCGCAGCTCACAGCTATTGAAAATATTTACATCCTTTACAACAGCAGAAAGATTTGAGTAGCTGTAGTTGTCTTTAGAGAAACAGTGTAGAAACTAGTGCTGTGACACTTTTGGGACCGCAATAATTTAGAGGGAGAGTTTGGAAATGCTAGATTTTGAGAAAGTGCAAATGGCTGGAATGAAATGGCACTGTGGTACAGGGTCTGCAGAAAATAAATTTCATCTGTTAAGTGCTTTTATTTTGCTTCAGAGAAACATCCGACGATGTGGTGACTGTGAGGCCTGTCTAAGGAGTGACTGTGGTCAGTGTGATTTCTGCTTGGTACGTATGCAGTAGATGCTCTTACACGTGAAACAATTGCTCTCCCTGGAAATGATTGCTTTACTGGTGCCCCCCTCTCCTTTGAGAAATTTTAAAATATTTTAGTAACCTCATATGCAATCTGATGCAATATTTGTCATCATTTGATGCACCATTTTTGTTCCATTACAAAATAAGTATTTTCAGGATTTAATTGCTGCCATGGTATCCGCCTCTCACACGGAAGACCTGGGTTAGCTTCCCAGGTCGAGTCATACGAAAGACTCTACAAAAGGAACGAACTGCAGTGGAGCAGGGAAAACAAGCCACTGAGCCACAACTGGAAAAAAGGCAGTGGCTGGCTGGACTTGAACCAATTGGTTGGAAACTGGGCCGTAAAACTCCATCTTACTAACTAGCCATAGTATCCCCGTTCCCCCCCTCCCCCTCCCCTGCCCCACCATCTTCACCACTCACTCTGGCTGTGTCAATGGTTGAACATTTTAAACACATATCACCCTCATATTCCTGGGTGGAGATTCAAGGCACATAATGAGTTGAACTCAACAACATTGGATCAATCCAAACCCAGGCCTCCCACTACGTATCTGTCACTCTTTGATCTTTGTACAGAAACCTAGAAGAAGTGTTAAAGATTTGACTAACTTAATACAAAAACCTTGAAGAGGCATCAAAGATTTGATGAACTTGGTAGAGAAACCTAATAGAGGTATTAAAGATGAGATGAAGTTAGTACAGAAACCTAATAGAGGTTTTACATATTTGATACACTTGGTACAGAAACCTAATAAAGGTATTCTATTAAAGATACGATATTATTGTTGTTGTACTCGTTCACAGGATATGAAGAAATTTGGTGGTCCAGGAAAAATGAGGCAGAAATGTCGAATGAGGCAATGTCTGAGATTGGGAAATGTAAGTTTGTTTAGACATATTTGTGAGTAAAGTTTTGGTTCTGGTAATCATATCATGTCTGCGTTCATATAATTGTGTGAATGTGTTTTAGAGTGATGTACATCTAGGCACATGAACTTTAGAACAATCTGAAGACTCCTGGCCATGTCATACAAAGACTTAAACAATGGAACCTAATGCTAGTGTGATTGGTGCTTAGCATAAACGATAGTATGGTGAAAACAAGCCAGGAAGTCACAACTGGAAAAAATGCTGTGGTCAGCCCAACTTGCACCAATTGGTTTGAAAGTGAGCTTTAAAACTCACTTTGTGAAAATGAAGACATGACTGTAAACCCAAGTAACATTTATTCAAACTTTTAGCTGCATGTTTCACTTTCCCAACAAAAGTTCAAATATTTCTACAGTGATGTTCATAAACTAATGTGTGATAATTAAGACAGGTTTTTCACTGGAGTTAAAAGGAAGCAACCCGATATGCGGAGACTAGGTTGTAACCAGGTATTTTAGGGAGAAATGGAGATCAAGGTTGGAGCTGTTAAACAGTCTAGTTACCAAAGTTAAGGCCAGTGTTTTCGTTAGAGGGGGGACTTTTCCTCCCTTCCCAGAAGAAGAAGGGTAATCCCCCCCCTTCCTGGTGCAATAATTCATTATCACAAATCCTATTTTTAGCAAATTTTTCCCATTTTTAAAAATCATTTAGAAAATCATTTGAAAATCAGAAAATTTTCAATATATTGGTGTCTTACTTAGAAAGAGGGTGCTTCTGCAGCAATGTTTGAACTTGCACAAATAAATGGCCTTTAAAACCCTTCAAATTGCACCTTACAGGGGGCCTTGAAGCAAGTTTTTGTCCACCTGAACCCACTCATAACTTAAGCCCTAAGACAGCATCAATTTGGACTGGGGGGTTTAGCAGTAGTAAATAACCCTCCCCCTTTTTTGTGTATTTGGTAGAATCTTTGAAGGTCCTCACAAAAAATGTAACATACCCAATTAACCCTTTACCATTGTGCTCCAATCGGGGCATATTTGTGCGCCTCAGGAGTGGGCGGAAAAGCGGACATAGCATGCCCCGCATCAGCTTCCGTAGGTTATTGACCCCATGACCATAAACTATTGTCCCTCTCATTGTTGTGGCCGAATTTTCGGGTAGCTACACGCAGTTTTGAGCTCCGCGTGAAACAGTAAAGATGGGTGACAGTCGCACTCTCCATATGGGTCCAAAAGGACCCAAACAACGGTAAAGCCTAAAATAAGCCTGTGGAGTGTGTTTACTGCAAAGCTGATGCCGCTCTCTCTCTTTGTGTGCACAGACCCGTGCTGCAAATACTTTAGATTAACCCTTTACCGTTGTGCTCCAATCAGGACATATTTGCGCGCCTCGGGAGTGGGCGGAAAAGCGGACGTAGCACGCCCAGCATCAGCTTCCGTAGGTTATTGACCCCATGACCTTAAACTATTGCCCCTCTCATTGTTGTGGCCGAATTTTCGGGTAGCTACTCGCAGTTTCGAGCTCCGTTTGAACCAGTAAAGATGGGTAACAGTCGCGCTCTCCGTATGGGTCCAAAAGGACCCAAACAACCGTAAAGGGTTAAGGAACAGTTCAATGAGTGCAACAATTAGTGGCAACACAAATTCAATTTGTTAGTCACCAACATTGGAATTTAAGATCATAGTTATGTTAAACTTCAGCAAGTTTGTGGACATTTGATTTCAACAGAAAACTTTTATGAAATATCCCTTGAAACTGCCGAGGCCATCAGTCTCTGATGAATCGGAATCTGAACCTGTAAGTTGCTGCATAGTACTTGCATTTTTTAATTATTGTGATAACCAAATAAGATAATGAAGTTTGTATCAAGCAGCATTGTTTGTGAAGAAATATTCCTTCCTAATAATATTTAAATGTTATTTTGACCTGATAAGAACAGACAATGCATTATTTTGTTTACATTGCAAACAGAAATGGATATGGAGCCAACCTTAAAGTTAGAATTAACTTATACTCAGAATTGTTGTTATATTCTTTACAAAGGATAATCTGAGCCATTTTATCTTTCTCAGCAACCATTCTAATATCTTCATTAAATACGTTTTGAGGTGTAGTTTGATTTTGTCCCCCTTTTTGGTTTCGATGAAAAGAGAAACCTATGCATTCATGATGGCGTGTGTGTGTATGTATGTGTATGTGTGTGTGTGCATGTGTGTGTGTGTATGTGTGTGTGTTTGTGACACTTTGCTTGTTTACACGATATCTTGAGAAGGGAAGATCTGACAATTCTCAAACTTGGTACACAGATACCCCATACCGAGAGGAAGAACCCTATTTATTTTGGTTGAGGTCAAAGGTCATCTGGGGTCACAGGGGGTCAAAAACCCCCAAATCCTTGTTTAGACAGTATCTCAAGATAGGAAACTGGGATCAATTTCAACCTTGATATGTTGATGCATTATGATGTAAAGAAGGATCCTATTTATTTTGGTGGAGGTCAAGGGTCATTTGGGGTCACGTGGGGTCAAACCCCAAAATCCTTGTTTACACGATATCTCATGGTAGGAAACTTAGATTCATTTCAAACTTGATATGTTGATGCCTTATGATGTAAGGAAGAACCCAATCAATTTTGGTGGAGGTCAAAGGTCATTTGGAGTCACATGGGTCAAACCCCCAAATCCTGGTTTACACAATATCTCAAGGTAAGAAACTTTGATTCATTCCAAACTTGATATGTTGATGCGTTATGATGTAAAGAAGGATCCTATTTATTTTGGTGGAGGTCAAGGGTCATTTGGGGTCATGTGGGGTCAAACCCCAAAATCCTTGTTTACAGGATATCTCATGGTAGGAAACAGATTCATTTCAAACTTGATATGTTGATGCCTTATGATGTAAGGAAGAACCCAATCAATTTTGGTAGAGGTCAAAGGTCATTTGGAGTCACATGGGTCAAACCCCCAAATCCTGGTTTACACAATATCTCAAGGTAAGAAACTTTGATTCATTCCAAACTTGATATGTTGATGCGTTATGATGTAAGGAAAAACCCAATTAATTTTGGTGGAGGTCTAAGGTCATTTGTGGTCACATGAGGTCCAACCCTGAAATCTTGTTTACATGATACATCATGGTAGGCAAGTTGGATTCATTTCAGACTTGATATGTTGATGCGTTATGATGTAAAGAAGAATCCTATATATTTTGGTGGAGGTCAAAGATCATTTGGGGTCAGAAGGGGACAAATCCTGAAAAATTTTTTAACACAATATCTCAAGGTAGGAAGCTTGGATTGATTTCAAACTTGATATGATGATGCATTATGATGTAAGCAGCTTGTATGCAGAATATCTTTAATAAGGCACAGTATGAAATTTGGCTTTTTGAATATAGAAATGTTTTGGTTAAAAGAAAAACAAGTTACTAAGAGGTGGAGTCAAAGGTCACTTTGGGTCACCAGTTGTTACAAGAAATGTAGCATTTCATTGAAAAGAACATGTATGTATCATCGAAACCTCAATGCATTTTTGCATTCTGGTTAATTATAGTGTGTGGTGAAAATTGATTAATCAGGGGTTAAATAATTAAGTGTTTTGGGTTAAAATAATGGTTTTTCTGTAAAGGGAAATACTGTGTTTAAAATGCTCCAATGAAGAGTACAAAGAAAATGGCTCAGACACTATCCAACTATTCAGTCTTAATCATAAACCCCAGCAATAGAAAAATCTCTTCAAAATACTATTTGCAAGAAGAGACATGAAATGTTGAAAGTTTGTGTGAACAAATTATTCTTGAGCGACAAACAACTGAATTTCTATCTGTGGGAAACTTATTTCTTGAAAAGAATGCTACCATTGTGCCTTAGTTTTGATAGTCCATCACCCTGTGTTAATAAATATTAGTTTTAAAAGGATGAATTTTTCTTGCAAGACAATTGCAATATTTCTCTTTAAGGGCAAAATGAAAGAAAAAACCAGAGACACTTTAAAGGTCTGGTGACATGAATATGACAAAATTGGGTATTTGATGTAAAACGCATTGAAAACAGGAAATTGTCACAATTTCCAGCAAAATCTACCAAAAATTGAACATTGTACTTGATAATTTCTGATTTGCATGTAATGATGCATAAACATAAGCTGCATATGCATATCTTGTCATGTTAATAGAAAGACAGGTTGTTATGGCTAATGTTATCCTTTGGTTTTTGCTACATTCACTTGTAGGACCATTGTTACATAAGCATGTCCAGAGTGCTTTATCTTGAAAGTTTAAATTGAGGCGTTGAAAACCATCAGTATCACCTACCAAGCTGCAAACTGTCTAATGAGTAATTGAGCGATAGTTAATGGTCGGGTTAGTAAAAGAAATGTCAACACCATGCAACACTCTGAATCTTTATTTTTGCATAGACACTTAGTTGCTTCAGCAACATTCAAAAACAAGGTATATCTCTAGAATGTTAAAAGATATTGACATAATTCCAACAGACTTTCCCTAACAAAATCTTACTCTTTGAGTGTCAGGTAAGACCAGGGCATTTTGCTAGCCTGTTACCATACAGGTGAGCAGTCTCTACTTTTTACGTATTTAACTTTCAGGTTGCTGAAACAGTCGTAGTTAAACAAGTAGAAAAACTGGACCAAGCTCCAGCTGATCAGGTGGTACAGCCACAGAGAGAAGCAAATGAACCAGTGGTAGTTATTCAGGTGATAAAAAACAGCCAATAATCAAAATAAAAAAAAAATCATGCAAAATGTATCATTTTATCACACTTTATGTGATTGTGCAGCTGTGCCATTGTCATCAATGCAGTTTTGCAATTTCGTTGACTTTTATGCAATATCCAGCATTTTCAAAATTATGTGGAAAAAATGCTTTCCTGATAAATCTTTGATGCTGTCATAGTACCATCACATGCCACCATTTTTGCAAGCAGTAAAAACAAGGAAAGTGAAACTAAAGAAAAAAAAAATGTTTATGTGGGAACCTTCTGATTTTTGTTTTGCTTTCAAATATCCCTGTGAGAATTTTTGTATGGCCTCACATTGAGAATGGTTATATTTTTTTTAAATTACTGTTTTTTATCTCAATTCACATTTTGTAGAAGTTTTCTCTCATTTGAAAACAGTGAAATTTAGTGAACACATTCCTTTGTTTCCTTGTTCTTAACTGATAAAGGGTTTGTGCATTGTTTACCTATCACCTCATTTGTTGCCTTCAGTCATTTCTGCATTGTTCTTTTATTTGGCTGATTTGACAATTTTTTGCTACATTTCTTTTCTTTTCTTTCATTTGATAAGAAGGGTTTAATCTAAAATTATAGTGCTGACATGTGACATGGGATTCATAATCTGGGAATGCTGATAAAAATTGCATTCTCTTCCTGTGCATGGTTTAAGTTGATAACATCAGATAAAGTCATCATGTTATATCAGCTTGAAGTGAATTTGAAGCAGGCACATGTGAAATTACAACCGTATTGACTGGTGTCATTTTATGCTACTTTAAAATTAGGTTTGGAGAATGTGCAGTAGTATGAATACATAGATAGAATGGACTGGAGAAGGTGTTTATAGCCCCAGAGGGGAGTAAAATTATTTCCCAGGAAAGAAGTAAAATTTTCCCAAATTCTGTCTATAATTACATGTACGAAAAAAAGGGAAATTTCCCTCCATTTGCCAAAATTTACCAGGAAGGAGTCTTCCAGTTTTCCAACTTTTCCACCCATGTCATAGAATTTTAGAGACTTGATGCATTGTTCATGAGAAAAAATATGAGGGAAAACAGAAATAAATAGTTGCCCAACAATAGATCTTATGCGTATGATCTCATTAAGTTTATTTGGGTAACAAATGTGGCATCTTCTCCTGCTGAAGGCCATTTTGAGATTCACACACAGGAATTGAATGCAAATTTTGCCAGATTTGTTAAGATTTCAACAGACACTTCCTCAAGCATACCAAAAACTGATTTTTTTTAAACCTCTCCTTTTTGCCATCATAGCACAAATACACATTGTTAGTGAAAAAGTATTCATAAGTTTGCAAGAAGCTTTAGTTTTGCTACACACCCTGGTTTTTGCTGCCGTGAACAATTTTTTGATTGTTGTTAATGTTGAGGAATGCAGAAAATTGTTGCTCATTTTCAGGCACAGTGATAAAATGCAAGGTGGTTTTGGTTTTTGAGATAAGGGTCTAGTTGCATTAAGATATAAGCCTGCCATCCATTCATGTGTGATCTATGTTTACCTCTCTGTGCATGTATGTGTCATTGCAAAATGGCTCATATCGAAATAGATGTTACAAGCCATCCATTCATGCATTCTGTTTCCTAGCAAGGGACCACAACTACAGTAGGAGGAATCATTCCTTGAGCAATATTCATGGAAACAGATGTGTGATATGCATAACTTTAAAGTTTGCTCTATAGTCTCCTGTCTCTTTGGTCACAAATAATACAAATTCAGTGTATTGGGACCTAGCTACTCTCCTTATTCTCCGCATTATTCCCCACCAAAGACTCTAAAAAAGGAACCTTCTGCCATTGTGCGTAATGCTCAGCATAAGTAAGGAAAACAGGCCAGTGAGCCACAACGGGAAGAAAGGCTGTGGCCGGCTCTACTTGAACCAAGTTGGAGACTGGGCCGTAAAACTCTATCTAACTAACTCATTATTCCCCCTTTACAGTTTTCTGTTCCTTTGGCCCCCATCTCATCAGTCCCTTGCCTCACTGGTCCGTCAACTCATTTAGATTAGGGTTAGGGATGAGGGTTGCGAGTATTCTGGGTTAGGGTCAGAGTTAGGAATCGGGTCAGATTTAGGGGTTAGGGGACACAATCACCTGAAAACCTGGGGGGGGGGAACCAATGAGACAGAGGATGAATGACAGGGGTAGAATGAAAGAGTAGATTAGTGAAGTGAAGAACCATTGAGATGGGTAACTAGTGAGAATGGGGGACTAGTGAAAAGGACTACTTTAGACATCATTCCATGACTTTCATCATGGATTGTACTTCACCACAGACCAGCAGGATGTCAAAATTGCTGTGGGTGAGGTTGGCATAGCAAGTGACATGTGAAAAGATGATAAGAATGGTGAGAAACATCCATGGTAAATATGATGCTACATTGCTCCAGCATGTTGATGCAGTATTCATCAGCAATTCATTAAAGTCCAAACCGTGAAGAAATTGAACATACCCTTGTATACAAGGTAACTTGCATAATTTTGTAGGCCTACCTACATACAGCCATACAGATTTGCTTTGGAGAGCTGGACAAGTATGGTTGTGGTGTTAGTAAAACAGATTCAACAAAAAATCATATTCTGTGTTGCAACTTGGATGGTCAGGTACAAGTTTTTCACATATGATGGATGTTCACTTTAAGCATTGAAGCAGGCAGACACACAAGTGGATGCCAATACGAATCACCAGACACACATGAATCTAATGCAGGCCTTCTGTTTGATCTTAAGTGTGATAAATTATCCCATAGCTGTTTGAATTTATACATCAAGTGTAAATCTTGGCAAAACAGGGCCCCAAACAAGTTAGTATTACAGAGGTGAAACCTCAGAAGTTGACAAATACAAGTTATAATAGTGAAAGGGAAATTTTGCTGGGTTTTCATAGGTATAGGGGACCATGTAGTTAGTTAGATGAGATTTAAAGTAATGACATACCAGCATGAATGTGTTTTATAGTGTCAGTCAACTCCTTGCATATTGCCTGGCATCGGGAGGGGTCGAATATTTTGTAATTGAAAGAGAATATTTAAATTAAGCTTTACTGAAAGAAACATACCATTTGAGTATTATAAACAGTGATTTGTATGATTAGAAAAAGATGGTATCCATTTCCATCCATATCATTCACAAGAGTATTTCATGCACATACCATATCATCAAAATTGGAGGTGTACATATTATATTATATCATGAATCCTTTGTATACACAACTCATGTTTGAAAGGGACACCAACAAGTACTCAAAAAGTGATTCACAAAGCTGCCTAGATGTAGCAGACCAGTTCAAAGTTTCTCCATGGAGCAATATTGTGCAGTAGGTCAACGGGTAACAATTGTGCATGTGTTTAAGCTGGTGGCAGGATGCGTAAACACAGCTGAAAATATGTGTAGCCGGCCCAGTACTCAGATGTTTTGTTACTAGTTGACCCCAACAGAAAGGTCACACACACACAGATGCACAGATATAAACTTTTAACTTTTCTATTGCCTCACATATTTAAGTATGTATATGGATGTTTGACAACTTCTTAATAGAAAGAACATTTATTCCAAAAACCTGATGCTGCAGACAAATCTGAACATTCAAGAAATGGTCAGATTTATATGAGCTGTAATTGTAACTTTTGTGTACCTGCATCATGGATGGTTGCACTCTAAAATCTCCTTTTCATTCACTGGATGTGGGGGTGTAGAATTTCATGCAGGCAATTCAAGTGAAAAGATTTAAGGCTGATGGCCCACTAAGGGTGTACTTTTCTAGACTAGGACCAGAAGGTTAGGAGTTGAGATTTTTGTAATTTAATGGTTGATTTCACCACTGCATTGTGTTGTTGGGCACAGTACCTGTCAGAAATGGTGAAGTCCACCTTGGTAGCTTTTGTAAATTTACAATGGATAAGGTTTTATCTGAAGTTAGTGTGGAGACGATTGCTTTCCCCATCCCATTTATCCTGTTAGATACCTAAGTGTAACTTAAAGTGTAAGTTAAATGAAATGGAGTTCGGACATAAGAGAATGTGACACAGTATTAAAATGTGAAATTAAATGACAGGGAGTCAGGACAGTTATATAATCTTAGGATAATGCATGGTGACCTGACAGTTATGAAATAAAAAGAGGATTATGACTAAGTGTGAATGAAGATTATCTCACTCAAATGGTAGAATAGAAAAGGTATACCCAGGGTAACAAAAAATTTGAGGTAATTTGATGTTTTATTTTGGGAAAAGAATGTTCGACTATTTTTCTGGGTGTGCATCATGGTCCGTGTATAGGCCTACATCAATGGTATGTTGATTATGGTTATTCAGTGGTTTATTCAATAGACCATAAGTACATTCTGAAGAAGTGCAAACATTAACTTCGTATCTTCAGAATTTGTTGGTTACTTGTGGGAAATTAAAACAGCCACCTAGCCCCAGTCTTGCATTTACTGATGTTATGAGTATGGACGCCATGTATAAGGCATGACTAAATGCAGAAGAGAGTAATATTTGGTCAGTAGAAAATATAGCCATGAACTCCTACCAAATTTTCCCATTTATTCAATTGTTCCTTGTCTTGCATTATGACGATTCAGTATCGTATCCTAGTTCATTTATACCAAAAGTTCAGATTTGAAAATATCTGTAATAAGCAGGGATGGAGCTGCAGCCAAATTTGAGTGCTGAGTAATTTTCTGATTAGGGGAAAGCATTTGATCCCACCCCAAGGCATTTGCCTTATTTTTCAGCCATTAGTATTCCTTTTTTCCATATTTTATTTTAGGGAGTTCAAGGCTAGTTTAAAATCTCAGTGGGCAGATTTGTGATGGGTGGGGAGACATGTTTGTCTGGAGTGCCAGGTGGAAATATTGAGTGCTCTATGCGGCCCCCAAGTGTTTCCTTCTGTACCTAATATCCCTGATATTAAGCTGTATTCATGTTTTTTAACGGGCTGAATTTTTAGAAGATCCGCTGAATTTAATGGAATATATGTTCAAGTTGTATCTCTGGTTATGTTTTATAGCCGAAAGTGGATGTTAGATTACTGGACCATTTTGATTATGCACTGCGTCCAGAGATGGACCCGAAGGTGATAGCCGAAAAGAAAGAAAAGAAGAAAGAGAAGAAGAGGCAGGAGAAGAGAGAAAAGGAGAGAAAAGAAAGACATAGAGCTAAAGATGAAAGCAAGGAGAATGCGGTTAGTACAGCGTTCATCACATTTAAGGTCCAATACTTTCCTAGCTTGATCCATTCTTTCTTCCCTAATAGATTCCTTTTTAATGCAAGGTAAAGGAGGGAGAATGCCCTTTTATCTCCAGTGGTCAACAGTTCAAACTGTCAAGCCTAGTGCCAAGTACTGACGTCACGATATCCCTGTACCCCTTCCCAGTTGCTACTGTTTCAACATCCTTTTCTGCAACCTCCCCAACAAAGTTTACCTTCTGCATCAAGAAGTGGTGTGGCATGGGAGTCAGTTTTCAGACTGAATTCTTCTTATCATTAAATTTGCATTGGAATGGGTCAACATTAATGTAGTGGATGGCATGACAACCTGCCCATCATATTTTGATATGGGTGCCCCTTTTTGGGGCATTCAGGGTGTATTTGTAATTTTTTCAATTCAAAGAAAAGTTAAAGTTGTAGTATATAACCATTAAAATACTGTTTTCATTATTTTAGATGAGGACTCAAACTTAAATGTGCTTAAGTCTGCATTGTCTTCATAAATTCAAAGCATTACCCAGTTGTTCGTACATTGATAAAAAAAAAAGTGATATTGTCCACTGTGAAGTAGAAATTGGAAAGTTGCCATTGGCTAAGTTAATATGTTTCTACAAATCTGGCCCCTTATGAAAAACATCTTGTCCCTCCCTCATTGCTCTCTGTGGAAACCCTGTTTTTAACTCAAACAAAACCTTGTCTTCTTGTTGACCTGGTTGATATTGTTTCCTGCTTTAATCAAATGGATGATCTTCAAAATATTTTGGAACAAAGTGATTGACTAAGCTTATTTTATTCCCTAGGATAAAGCCAAAGAGAGGGAATTTGTCAGACAGCAGCTGAAACGAAGGACATCGAGCTACACCCATAAAACGTATGAGAGTCCTCCTACTAAACGAACCAGCAAGGCATTGGCTGCTGGGGAAAAGCTATTGCAGTGTTATGGACCAGGCTGTACAACCCCACAGAGACCAGGAAGCAAATACTGCAGCGATGAATGCGGCATGAAATTAGCAACAAAGTAAGGCAGGCTTTCAGCTGGGGTTGGGGTGGGGAAATGGGGGGTCAAGGGAACTGAAGCATGTCTCACATTTGATGATTGCTAGAGAAATAAAATAGCAATTAGAGTGAGAATAAGGTTTTTAAAAAATTAAATACTAGGGAGACATGTCCCTGTGTTCTCAGATAGTACATAGGTCATAGCCAAAAACTGACCGAAAACCCTTGAAATAAATGCAATAGCTAATACCAGGATATTCTTGCAGTAGTAAAACCGTTCAATTATGTGTGTTCCCATGTGATTATCAACTGTTGTAATGAAATTTGCAACATCTTTTTCATTTTTAGCCGTTTGTTTGAGTTTCTGCCTCAACGCATCCAACAGTGGCAGAGTAGTCCTTGCATCGCAGAAGAGAATAATAAGATTCAGTTAGAACGTACCAGGCAGGAAATGGAGGGAGCAAGGAAGAAGATTGCAGAATTAGATAACAAGATTGTAGAACTGAACAAGTTGATTGAGAGGTGCAAGAAAGTCAACATTGATACTAAGTTAAATGTAAGAAATTAAACATTTGTTTATTTGTTGATATGGGTATCTCATTCATGTGAAGGACAGTCTCAAGGTCCATGGGACTAACAGAGGTGCCAACTCTACCTGAAAATTGACGGATTTTCGTCCATTCAAACTTGCAAATATGACAAACTCCCTGATTCAAGAAAGTTTTTCCCTGATTAAGTTGCCTGTAATTCTAAAAAAAGCTCCCTGATTCCTGAATGTAAATGTTGGCATCTTGGCACTAATGTGTGGTAACCCAATATTTAAGAGATATGTTGAGCCCAGAGAGTTCTTATATTGTCATTAACTAAGTAGGTACCTGGGCAATTTTTCCCAGGCCCTTAGGCCTTATTTTTTCAGTGTTTTGTACAATAGACCAGTTTGAAGTTTCTTCAAGGAGCAGTATTGGGCAATACATCTGATGGCAGGATGTTAAAAACATTGCACTTAATTAAGGGCATGTAACCAAAAAT
Source organism: Holothuria scabra (assembly GCA_037179385.1). NCBI lineage: Eukaryota > Metazoa > Echinodermata > Holothuroidea > Aspidochirotida > Holothuriidae > Holothuria > Holothuria scabra. The sequence continues at coordinate 20,470,625 of CM074181.1, forward strand.
CCTGTTGTAAGGAGAGGTCATCATGCTTGCATTTTTAAAATGCATTCCGTGCATATATCATACATTTCTCTGTGTATATTCTGGCTAAATTGACAGACATTTCTGTGTGCTTGGAAAACCAAGGTACTGGGTATTTTTCCGTTGTAAGAATGTACAAATGTGTATATATCTGCATTTAAGAACATACCATACACACTGACTAATCAGTAAGTCCATGAACTTCAAACCAGTTCTTGATCATTTTGGTACCAGTTGACCTAACCAGAGGGCCACAAACACATCCGTCAGAAATGTACTTAGAAATTGTCTATTAAGAAGGCTAACCTGTGATAACAGTGATATGCTTAAGCAACCAAAAACAGACTGCATGTTCAGGTGGTTAGAGCACCCTACTTGCAGCCCGGTGGTCTGGAGTTCAACTCCTGGATGGTTCATACCAAAGACTTGGAATCCACTGGAATTGTGTTTGGTGTTCATTGCAGGAGTAAGGAAAACAACCCAGTGGGCCACAACTGGAAAAAATACCACGATTCACCCAACTAAACCAATGCGTTAGAAACAGCTTTAAAACCTCATCTAACTAACGGAAACAACCAAAGATTCAATAAAACTGGTAGAATTGTTGTGTTATCAAATTGAGTAGAGTGATACCTACTTTGACCAATTAGGTCAAATATTGATTCTATTGTTTTTCCTTTTCTCAAGGATGCTGACGATAGTGAAGAACCAGAGTTGAGTATTCACTGTGTCACCTGTGGTCATCAGGTGAATCCAGTCAAAGCAATGGCTCATATGAATAGATGTTTCAGGAAGGTGAGTAAAAGTTTTGTGAAGAGCATGCTTCACAAGAGTTAATATAAAATAAAATACGTGGAGACTTGTTGTTTTAAAAGTTTGGAAGTTATTTATTTATTTATTTATTTATTTATTTATTTATTTATTTATTTATTTATTTATTTATTTATTTATTTATTTATTTATTTATTTATTTATTTATTTATTTATTATGTGAATTTGAAAAAGCCACAAGCTTGGGTGTGTTATTGACTTGACTGAAGCAGGAACAGGATCCATTCCCACACTTTGGAAGCTGACACAGTGTTCAGCCTCACATTTGCCCAGCACAGGATTCAACTATTGTAGTATTCATCCTCACATTGTGAAGCCAGCACAGGATTCGGGGAATATGAGATCGAATTCTGAATTATGAGATCTTCAGAATGTGAGACTGAAACCTGGGCTGTGTATATGTGATGCTAAACCCTATGTTACCTTTAGAATGCCATGCTGAATGTAAGACCCATTGGAGACTAAATCCTGTGTCATACATGTGATGATAAATCCTATATAAGCGTTTAAATGTTTAGGCAATTTAATGGAAACTAACAGCCCTAGCTAAATCCTATGAAAGCTTTAGAATGCAAGGCTGAATTTAAGACCCATTGTGAAGCTAAGTCCTGTGTTTCACATATATATGTGATGCTAAATCCTATGTAAGCTTTTAGAATGCAAGGCTGTATGTAAGAATCATTGTGAGGCTAAATTCTGTGTTGTATATATGTGATGCAAAATCCTATGTTAGCTTCAAAATGTGAGGCTGAATGTAAGAGCCATTGTGTAGCTGTGCCTCCTTCAGACTGGTTGTTTTTGTTCATTGTCATTGTCCATGAATAACTTTAGAGATTCTTACAGACTGGTATTAAGTTATTGTGATTGAGAAAAAAGCTGTCAGGAATTTGGGCAAAAATAACAGTTGAATGGATAATCAGGTGTATAAGTTGTTCTTAAAGAAGCCATAAGTTCTGTGAAGACAGCTGAAAGGATTAAATACCACTTACTCTGTACTGTTGTAAAGTACATGAGCAATAAGCTGGTACTTTAAAATTTACAAAGTAGGAATTGTGGAAAGGTATATGGTAGATATGAATTGATATTGATCTGTCCAAATACATAACCCTTGTCGTTTAAAACATTAAATTTGTAATTCAATGAAGAACACTTATGTCACATTTTTGTGAATAGAAGTATTTCAAAGCTGTTTGTCTTTTTATTTTCAGTATGAAAGTCAAACATCATTTGGGTCAGCTTTTAAAACAAGAATTGTTGGGTAAGCATATTAATTTACTTTGTGCCATTATAGTTTTATATTTGTGCAGCAAATATAATCCAAATCATTTTTAATACAAACACAGGAAGCAGGTTCAGTGACTTCTACCTTGTTCACACGAATAGCCTCTTACTCTGACCTTGAGAGACCCTGTGGTCTTTCCACATTTAAACCCAGGGTTACTTCGACACAGATATTGTATTCAAATGGACTTAGACTAACTCCAATTAAGTAAGGCCACCTGACAATAATGGAATTCAAAAACAAAACGAAACACTTCGCAAGTTTTAATCTCTGCACGAACGGGCCCCCTTGTGGTTTTCATTAATTGGCTCTCCACCACAAACTTATCTCAGCCCACCTCTTGAGCAAGTTTAATAAAACCATGACTTTGACTTGTGTTTAGGCTTTAAAAAATTAATGTTTTCTAACTTTCTCTTATTCAACTTATCCTAAGGAATGAAGTGGTGGAAGCAAAAGTTGAAGGTTTTTTGTGATTGGTGTATGTTGTCCCAGAGTTGGGAGGGGGCTGTGTAGGGAAAGTCCACTCAAATGCTACTTTTAATGCAATAAGACAAGCAAGAAACTACGTAATACAAGAACATTTCTGCATTTCTAAGAAAAATGACAGTTGGGATGGGAAATTTTAAGTATCTTTTGCTGTATTTGTTTTTACACCTTTCAGTTAACTGTGAAGTTTTGGGTGTAACTTTGCATTTCATGAAAGATTCAAGTACAAGGGAAGTATTGATTAGATTTTAGATTTTAATTTTTGGTTGGTGGTACTGTAATGTTTCAAATTCCCAACTTTTACAGGGAGTCCATGTTCTGTGATTTCTTCAACTCACAACAGAACACCTACTGCAAGAGGCTGAAAGTATTGTGCCCAGAACACACCAAGGAACCAAGGGTATGTTTACGTTGATGGAAAGTTTGATAAGAGTGGAAAGATTTGTTTAGCACTCATCTTGGAACATGTAACCCGAAAACATAGGTGTGATGGAAGTGTTTACTGTACATGTAGTTGTTGTCTTGGGGCATGTCCAATTATTTACATGTAGTTTATTTTGTCTACACAGAAGCTTTGGTGTGAAAACAACATTTCTGGAATCTTGTACATGGACAACCCTCCACCCATGTGCCATTTCCACAGGATCATTGCTACTCGTAACAAGTATCTGTGAGACAATTCTCCCCTTCCTCCACCACCACCCCCCCCTCAAAAGTTAGAATTCTTCTGTGTGGTTATTGCTATAAAGCAGGGACTATTCAGAGTTTGTCTGTGGAAGAACACTTCTTGGGAAGTTTTCAAAGAGAATTGCTAAGTGGAAATTTGTCACGGCCTTGTTACCATCTAATGTTATCATATTTCATTCGGTCCAGATTCCAGATACAGAGGTCTGTGGATGCCCCCTTGTCACTGGAGTTTTTGCAGATTCTGGAGAATTTTGTCGAATGGCCAAAAGAAAGTGCAACAAACATCATAAATGGGAGCAGCTGAGGAGGGCAGAGATTGATCTGGAAAGAGTTAGATGGGTACGTACCTGAACAAACATACTCTTGTTTTACGACTTGCAGAGGAGGGGTGGAGGGACTGGTTTTCAGCTGCTGGAAAGAGCATTTGTGTTTCAACCCCAAATGGTCATTACTGGTTTCCCTCTGTCCCTTTTCCTTTGTCCAAATTACTTCTTCTTCCTAGTGCCAGAATATAGAACTGCAAATTTAAAATTCTGAGGTCAGTACTACCTAGCACTTTATGCTGTGAGCTTCAACCTGTATGACTGAAATTTTGTAAAAATGTGGTACTCTTGTCAGGCCTTGAATTTTGAGACGTGCAAGTATGATTTCACGCCATCACTGGCCTCAAATAACTGTGACGAGTGTGATATTTTGCACACCTTGGTAAAGAATCAGGGGTTTTGTAAAAGTTTGATAAAACAGCACACTCAATCACCCACACTTCTTACATTCCTGGGGAGCATGATTTGTAGCTTTTCCAGAAAATCTAAACCTCAAAGTGTCTGATTCCAAATTTGTGTCCATATATTTTGAGAAACACAGATGATGGCTGAGAAACCAATGGAAGTAGGATGGTTGAGTCAGGGAGGTTAGTCCACACAGTGCAATAATAATGGGGATGCATTAATCTGTCTGTGAGAAGTGAATTTTGAAAGTTAATATTGCAGTGGATTATCTTACTGAAAGCTTTCCAGTGCTCTGTAACTTACCTTTCATTGGATACATTCTTGTTAACTGTTATGAATACTCCAGTATTATTTGCTGGAAGTACTACGCTGTTCTTGACATGAAAACTTAATTTGAGCAGATAGGTCCTTCCCTTATTGTGGGCTTTTTTTAAAGGAAATTAAACTGTAAAGAAATTTTGATGCAACTTCTACATTTACATGGACATTTCAGTGGAATTTGACCTCATCTTTTATTTCTTTTAGTTTGTTTTACCCCAACATTGCACCATTTATTTTTTTCAAGGTGACACGATGTACTGTTTCACATTTGTGATAGTGTGTCATTAAATCCCATCTAACCAACTTTTTCTTTCAGTGGCTGAAGCTGGATGAGCTACTGGAGCAGGAGAGAACCATCAGATCTGCTATGTCTGGTAGAGCAGGAGTCCTGTCTCTGATGTTACATCAAACCATAGACCACAGTCTCATTCCCCCTGTACCATCTCAGGGAGCAAACATTAAGAGGTCATAGACAGGTCCCTGTCATTCCCTGCCAAGAGTACAAATAGCAAGGTCTGGAGTGCAGTGCTGGGACCGACTGGTGAATTTTGAAAATGGATATTTGCAAAGAAGGTTGGAAATTTTGCAGAGCCAATTGTAGAGGGAGTGTAGCGGGAGTTGAGGTGAGCCCGGGTGCATATCAACTAGCAGCTGTGCAGTGCAGATAAGATGACATCATCACTTTTTCTCTTATCTACTCTGTGTGTACATGTTCATTAGCGGTTACATTTGCTATCAATTCATATATAGTGTGTCCCTCGACCTTTCGTGTATGCATGGTTGCATGTCAGTTGGTTGCGCAAATAACTAATCACTCTCGTTTGTCAGCACAGCTGTTGGCTGACAAAAAGCAAGGCAAAGGAAACATGTTTCACAGAACTAGTTGTACTGAGAAGCCAATCGTGATTGTGGAACCTTCTGCCATTGTACGTGATGCTCAGAATAAGCAATGGAGTATGGAAAACAAGCCAGTGACCCACAACTTGAAAAAAGGCCATGGACAGCTCGACTTGAACCAATAGGTTGGAAACTGGACCGTAAATCTTAATCTAACTAACTAACCCAGTCAGTGGTGCCAATGCCAAAAGTGTCAATGTGAAACTCTTGAGCAGGTCCAACATAAGTTCAAATTACATGCTTTTGTCCCATTCAGCAGCTGTAATGTCAAACTGCTACACGGACCCATTAGTTACATGTTGTGGTATTCCCATAGATATTGGTAAAGTCATTTAAAACCTATGTGGTCATTGCAATGGCTTCGGTTTCTCTTAATCTTTGTTTGGAAAGTCCCACCCAAACCAGGAAGCTGTTATTTGGATGGATATATCTCATTGAAACTTCCTTGGGAGGGAGGTTTGGATGTAGCCTATTGTGTTGGGATTAGTTAAACTGAATGATGTCTCTTGGCGAATGTCATTGAACTGGAGCCATCAAATAGAGCAGTGGTTCTCAAACTTTTTCAAACTACTGCCCCCATAAGGCATCCATGACTGATCCCATGCCCCCCTCCCACCCAACATGCTATCATATTTATATAAGTCTTTGACTTTGAGCTTTCAACTTCAATTTCTAGCACCAAAATGACCCAGACAAGTTTTATATTGGGTAGATATTTGTCAGTAGTTGCTAAACCTTTCTGAGAAGACAGTCTGTGTCAACCACTCTGCAACCTCCTTGGTTCCTTTATTGCCCGAATGTATGAGAACCTCTAGGGACCCCCTAGTCAATGCCAACGCCCCCTATTGCTTGCAAACTCCTCAGCGCCCCCTTCAAACTTTTCAACGCCCCAGGGGGCGGTAGGGACCACTTTGAGAACCACTGAAATAGAGGAAAGAAATACCTTTAATGCAATAAAAGCATCTTATTTTCACTTGATTTGGTGGGTCTTAAAATATCGGCATTTAGTAAAACTTCTGAGCTATCTCTATCCAAATAACAGCTCCCTGCTCAAACTGTTGGCAATGTTTAGAAGGCAGTTTGCACCGGTACATATTAAAGAAATTTGTAGGATCTGACAGAAAGTAGACTGAGTATGTGGTCAAGTTGGCAGGGGATGTTACTCTTTTACTCGGAAGGTCCAGGGTTTGATTCCCAGACCAGGTCATACCAAAGACTTTAAAAATGGAACCTAGTGACATTGTGCATGATGCTTTGCGTAAGTGATGGAGTAAGGTTAGCAATCTATGAAGTGCCCCACAACTGTAAGAAAGCTGCAGGAACCACTTTATTGAACCAGAATGTTATAAATTGGGGGGTAAAACCCTATCTAACCTAACCAACAGAAAGTTACATAAATTCATATCAGATGGGTCATGCTGGAAGTGTAGTTATCCCATAATATCCTGATAGCCTTACACAGATCACTTGCCTTGAACTGCTTCCATACAACTGATTACTCAGTAATGTATTTGACTGACAACGCAAGTCTAGGCAACATCTACAATGGACATTTGTGGCAATTCTTTCGGTTCTACTGACCAATGGACCCTTATCCAAAGAGCAATTACTAGGGATTGTGGGATAGGTTTTGCTCTGTTTCATTTTGGTTCCTTGCATTTTTAAGTATAAAAAGCAAGTTTTATTTGAGAGCAGGTAAAAAAAAAACTTTTGAGAGAAGTACAAGGGGTGCTTTTTCTCTCTCGGCCCACATAGTGGATTGTAAATTGGTGATAATATCAAGTTTGATTACAAGCCTAAATTCATGTTGAAATGAAGACTTGTTTTTGAAGGATTATGCAAGATGAATTCTAGTCATGCCTCAAAAATTTAGTCTTTGATTTCATGGAATATTAGTACTAGGATACTCCTTGTAAAGATATTACAAACATTGCCTGTGAGCTTTTGCTTAGCTCTAGTTTGGAGGTCAATTTATCAGCTTTTCTACTGGCCACACAATTCTTATAACATCCAGCAAGGAACCACAGTGCCCATTGGGCTCTTGTTGTCAGTGTCATTTTACTGCAGCCAAAAATTATGTGCACCAACATTTTATCCCACAATCCTTTGTAGTTGATATTTGTGAAGGGGTTTCCTTCAGTCCCTTCAATTTCTTTTATTACTGAAGCAGCTGATTATTAAGTTTGTCCAAACATGCTGGTGTTAAATCATTCAGAAAAGATTAATGTGGGAAATGTTTGTGCATTATGAACATCATCAAGTGTGAAGTGTCCTATGTCTATGAACCTTCCTGGCAGTTGTGAATTCAGTGGACTTGTATGAAGACCATTTAACTCAGGTGAATAAAAGGGTAAAAAAAAAAAAGAAAAGTCACATGACTACCTATACACACATTTAAACATGTGAAAGAGACACATAGGTACACTTGACCGTGTGACCCAATGGGATGTTCTGAATTTCCCAGTGTATCTTATTTCATGCCTTTATCTTTCAAAGCAACATGGCTATAGGGAGTTGCCTCAAGGTCAAGAGTTCAAATTCTGTGATGCAGAAGATGTTTTGGACAGAAACAGAGCAATATATACCATACACATTTCAGAATACATAAATGTATACCATACACATTTCAGACTAAATACTGGCCCAACTGACTGGAATCAGTGGATTAGAAAGAGAACTGTAAACCCTCATCTAATTTACAAAGTGCACAATTAAGGATGTCAGTACAACTGTACATAGGGTATCGTTGAAGGTCTTCTTTCTTCAAGAGGCAGCATAATAATCAAGTTTTAACGATATAAAAATGTTATAAAGTACTGCCTCTGTTTAATGCTCAAAGTGGGTGGAGAAAAAACTGTACATGACTTTGTCTTGTAAAATAAATCTGTACATTTTTGAAACTATATTAATTCAGAACAGTATTGTGCCCATCTAATTTATGATGTATGGTCTGCCATGGTAAAAGAAAAGAGTAGATTTGGTGCTAAAAAAGTAGGTTTGAACAGCAGTTGTTATGCTATTTTTTTTAAGAAAACCTTTAGACGATACCTGGATTAGGGTAGTTATACTGATCCCTCATAAATACAGCCAGTACGCGTATTAATTCACATCCTTGTGTCTGTAAAAGAAAATCTCTGGAAAGAGAGGTTTGTAGAGAGTAACACCGCCTTTGGCTTTCAGTGGGACTCTGTCACTTGTTTTGTCATGGTTCAATGCCTGTAACTGCCAGTTTGTCTGCCTAAGTGTATAGGGCTGGAAAGTGCATTTAAAGCAGGCTTAATATTTTTTCACTTTTTTTTGGGGGGGGGGAGGGTTAATGGCAACCGGAATGTTTCAAGCTGCTCTACCTTGTCATGTATTCGTTTGGCAAAGTGTTTTAAAGAATACAAAGCCTAAAGGCATTGATTTGTGAAACCAGGAGAGATGCTGCTTCATCATGACCCTGCCTCTTTTGTAAATGTGCATTTGTTTCACATCGTCATCTTTTTGCTCTAAGCCAGATAGGTGAAAGTCCTGTGGAAAGAGAATGCGGCTGATAAAGTTCTTTTTAAGATGAAAACTATTCTTGAAGAAATACAGTTTCTGAGGGTTTGATAGGAGTATTCAAAGGGCTTTTATTCAGTTAATGTAAAGATGTCAAAGAAGGAATCGATTATGTTGTTGGTTAGTTGCCAGGGACACTCTCTTAATCTTAACTTAATGTGATTTATGGGCATTTTGGTAAAGATTTGAAAATTGTCAATTGCATCTCAAGTCCTGCTAATCAGCCTATATAATAGGGATGTCTTTCATATAGCCACCGGACATCACTGTTGTGGACTTGGTTAAGATTGAACTGACTCTAATGTGTCATCCAGTGCTATTCTCTAAGACCACATACTTGGTTCAGTGGTAGAGTTTCTGCTTCTTACCAAGGTCAAGTCATACCAAAGACTTTAAAAATGGAACTTAATTGAGTATTGTGCTCTACATAATCAATGTAGGGGAGAAAACAATTCAGTGACCCACAGCTGGAAAAAAGGCCGTGAACACTGTGTGCTAGATAAAACCAGAGAGGTTTTGAGGCATGAAACCCTTACTGTAGGCCCTCATGTTTACTACTTTACTAGAACTGTTAACAAAAGTGAAAAATCCAGTTACAGATGGGTTAATGAAAGGAGTATCATTTTATGTCTCATTTGACTAATTTTTATGTTTTCCATATTGCAAAGCACGTTTTAACTCGGATTTAATACAAATGCCTTCACCTTGAACATAATTTATCATTACACAAGGTCTGTGCTATTGTCTTATTTTGTAAGAAATAAGACATCTTACATTTCTTGAAGATTGAGTTCGTTCAAGGAGCCAATTGTTTTCAGTATCTTATACTAAGAGACCATGTAATGCATTCCCCTACATTTTCTTGTACATATGTGTAAATTGTGTAAATATATAAACTGAAATACACAGTTTAAATCAAACTTCCGTGTCTCTGATTTTGAAATTTCAAAGCTTTTGGAGAGAGATTTTCAAATTCCAAGTTGTAATGGCATTTTCTCGATTCCCAGGTCAAGTCATAACAAAAACTTTAAAATGGAACCTATTGCCTTTGTGCATGATGCTCTGCATAAGCAATGGAGTAGGGAAAGCTAACCAGTGAGCCACAACTGGGAAAAAGGGAGTCGCTGGCTCAACTTGAACCAGTAAGCTGGAAACTGGGCCATTAAACTCCATCTAACTAACTAACTGATATTTTAATGTTTGCATAAATCTCCACAGAAATTTTTAATGTGAATGTACTAGTTGACATAGATGAAAAAAAGACTCGCTACACAACAATCTATAAACTGACAGTTAAAAGATTTCAGTATATATTTCTTTTTATACATTGAATGATAAGAGACTTTACAACAAATACTAATCTCATGGAAAGTACTGCATAAATAAAACCCATGATGAATGAATAGACACCATTATTAGCACATTTCGTTGAGAATGAACCTTGGGTTATATTCTAACCTGTCATCTTACTTCATAGCAAAGCAGAAAGTTATTTAGCGGTATGGTTCTCAATTGGCAGACTGCAGGCCATTTATAACCTAAATGGCAGAGAGCAAGTTCAAGGAGGTCATCATTTTCCTTCAATAATGAGAGCAGAGGAAATATGCCTTCTGAGCAATTAAACTGTTGACTCAAGTTTAACTAGACATTGGACAAATACAATTAAGAACTAGTATATAAGTTGAATTGGGGCTATGGACAATCCATCTCAAAAAAGGCAATAGTATTCCTCAAAATGATTATGGCTCTCCTCCACACTTAAATAGCAACCAAGTAAACCCTGAGCTGGGATAAACTTTTTTTAAAAAGACAATCTTTCCCAAAATATTTGGAACCAGCTCTGTAGATGTACTCTGTTGAAAACACCTGCTAAAGGGCATTTGGGTAATTCAAAACATCAAATCAGTCATCATGTTGGCAATTCTGTGAATTTGCAAACGATTGGTTACTGTAAAGTGGAATGCTGTTATCACCCATGTGTCACAGAGCACAAAGTGTTTTATTTGCAACAAATGTAGCACAAATGCTTTAAAATATTGAAAGGTAAAGGAAACTTTTCCCTTTGAGACATTGACTAAATCCTTCCATATTTTAAAGCACAAAATATTGCATAACTATTAAAAAACAAAACCCAGGAAGTTGTTTTGCATAAATTAAAATCAACTTCAAAGTATAGTAACAAAAGGTATAAACAAAGCTAAAAGGCATGAAATATGAATTGCAGCCCAGGTTGAGTCACACGATTGCAGCAAGGCAGCACTAGGCCCTAATGTTAAAGATGCAAGAGGTACTGTTGGTTATTGAAGGGCAAATTTTTTGATCTCAGACAGTTTCAATTCTATATGCAAAGCCCCTCCCACCACTGTCTTAACCTCATTCATACAATCTGCAAATTATACAAACCTACCTACTTCTGGCCATGGAGATTATACATGACCCTCATGTGAAACCACACTCTCCCTCTCTCTCCCCCCCCCCCCTCCAAGATACTGGGCATCTTGAGAAATTTCAAAATTTTATATCAATATTCAACAGTCACCAATTAAGAATTTCAACTGCTTTCTGGTATTTTCCAGTTTTAATACCCAAATAAATGACCCACAAACTATAAAGAGATCCTGCTTTTTTCCAAAATTAAATGTTTCAATAGGTGCAATCTGGTTAGTACCTCTACATGGAACCCACCTTAAAAAATAGTTCTAGCAACAACCCTGCATATTACAGGGCTGGATCCAAGGGGTAAAATTAGGGGCACCACATTACACCCACCCCTTCTCCCTAATATTAGTAAGAAACTGGGCCACAAAGCTCACTCTAACCTATCCTTACTATTGAGCAATGTTTATTTTGTACAGTAATGGTATCAGACAATGGATTCCCTACGACAAAGTGACATTCTGTGACCAAACTTGCTTTCCTGAAATATTGTGACATCTTGAGAACTTCTGCGACCTTAAGTGACTATGTGCGAGTAAGTAAAGTAAGTGACCGACCCAGTTTAAGAAAACCTCATGCTCAATCACCACCCTGAAGCACAAGGGCAAAGCAGCATCATTTCTCCTTTTTTATACTTGTCAGTATACATGTGAATCTGCTGAGTGAACCACTCTCCTAGAGTTTTGTTGGGTCAGCAGGTATGATACATCAAATGGTCTTTTTTTTATCTTTTTCACAGATTTTTAAGGTTACACACATTTGTCATTCACCATGGGCAAACATTTGTCTTACATTTGTGACAAAAGCAAAATTGATGTGACTTAAACATGCAAAAAGCACCAAAACGATTCTGACAAATCAAAGTTCCCTGTGACATTGTAAAAAAATTGTGAGATTACAAATTGTGCTTTGCCGTGAAATATGAATCCATTCTCCATGGGATTTCAAGCCCTCCCTGTATGGTGATCCCAATTAATCCCTGCAGGCCATTGACCCCACCCTCCCTTTTCACAGTCCTGGATCTGGCCCTGCTAATAAGATGAGCTTTTACAGCTCTGTTTCTCACTAATTGGTTTATGTTGGGCTGGACAAGGTCTTTTTCCCAGTTGTGGCTCAAAGACTTATTTTTCCAACTCAACTGCTTATGCTGAGTATCAAGCACAGTCTTCAAGTCAGATGCTCTAAACAACTTGACAAAATCATGTTTGAACTAATGTAAAGAGCATCTGCCTCTCACACGAAAGGCCCGGGTTCTATTCCCAGGGCGAGTCATACCAAAGACTCTAAAAATGAAACCTACTGCCGCTGTGTGTGATGCCCCACATAAGTAATGTAGTGGGGAGAACAAGCCAGTGAGCCACAACTGGAAACAAGAGCCCAAGGGCACTTTGGTTCCTTGCATTTAAGATGATATTGTATTAAGGTAGTCACAAAGTAAGGCATAATTTGCACCTTTAACCCCAATGACTTTTGGCCATCACCTAAAAACATAGGGGCACATTAAATTTCAAAATCATCCGAGCACTTGCAGTTTGAGAGAAATGGAACACTTAACTTTTCAAATTATCACACTGCACACTGCCCACTTCCATGCGACAAATACACACACTCATCACCTTTCACTAAAATGTCATTTACTTGAGTTTGAGGTAGTATAGGAGGGTAGTTACTTGCCTTTTTGGTCAATCTCAACAATTCAAATCCAGACCTTACAAAGAAGTCACTAAGGTCAAATACAGTCAAAGTAGGTCAAAATTGATTTTATATAAACACAAATTCCCTTTTGAACCAAAAAAAATTTAACAGTCATCTGGTCATTCCTGACCACCAAAATTTATGATGGATGACTAGAAATTATGTCATGGTTGTCCTAAATAAGGAAAAGCCTACAAGTCTTGCTACTAAAGGCAGCCTGAGAGTGATTTATTACCACCAATTTCTTCTTCACAATTTGGCTAGAAGACCAAGAACCAAACATAGCTCTGTAAAATCTAATAAATGACTTTCAACTTGACCTTTTAACCTAAAGAGGGTGTTAGAAACACCACTGTAGTCCCTAGGGTAAAAGCAGAGGTAAAGAAGAGAAACTGCTTTCATATTTTACTATTGAAATTGGAACCATAGCTTGCATTGCAAATAACTTTATTCAATACCGTATATGAGGAAAAGGTTTTTTTTTAATAAAAATTGCATTACTGTCCTGATTGTTAGCTAAACTGCTTTTAGACTGAGAAGGGGTCATAATTCTTCTTTTCTTTTATACATTGCATTTGTCTAAAGGCATTAAACTTCAGCTGGACTTTTAAACTCATTGAACAAAGACATATCACCCAAATAGTCTTAGAAGGACACAACTTTCCATTATGCCATCCTCCTATTTTACTTGGTTTTTGAGTTATTGCACCACACACCTGGCATTGCAATACATATGACTACACACTAACTAGCCTGTCACTTAAACGTCAGTAACTCAAGCAAGGAACATCGTAGGAGGGTAGTGTAACAGCCTTTTTGGTTTGTCTGATCAAGACAAATCTAGACATCCCAAAAAAGTCACAAAAATGTCACAAAGGTCAAATGAGGTCAAGTGAGGTCAAAGGGGGCCATCACCTGCATTTTACTTAGACGAACACAAATCTCCATTACACCACCCCTCTAAAATGTTTCAGTGGCAAGATATCAATAAAACATTACTTTTTGACCTTTTGACCCTTTCCAATTATTTTGGTTAATGTACCAACATTTTCCCCTCCTACCAATCTAACTTATCCTAAAATTATGCCACTGTTTAAACAACATATACCAAATTACAGCTACTAACAGAAATTCACTCTTTGGTCTCTGGTGATCACCAGTGACCTTTGACCTCCACCAAAAACGATAGGGCACATCTACTCCACAACATCTACATACATACCAAGTTTGAAAAAAATTGATGACTGGGTTATTGAGTTATCGCACCACATACCTCGCATTCCAATCCATCACATACACACACACACACACACACATACATACGCCAAGGTGACTGCATAGGTTCCTTTGTTACACAAGGAACCAAAAAGGCAGTGGCCAGCTCGACTTGCACCAATAAGTTGGAGACTGGGCCGTTAAACTAACTCAACAATTTGACCATGCAGTCGGTAGCATTGTAAAGAATGCATATGACAGTGCCTTATTTGGTTAACAAGCAATTTCATTTAAACCAGGGAATTTTGCTGAACCCATAGAAGACCAGTTGTGTGCAGAATTTCCCAGCAAAAACTTTTTTCCACAATGACACATTTATTTAGACTTGTCAGTCAGAGCTGAACAGATTTCCTCAAAAGACAAAATTTTGTAGAAAACTAATTCTTTTGAGCCTTGATTCACCAATGATATGCCACCCTTAATTGCATGAAAATGTGTTATGTAATCTTTGCTAAAGGTTAGAAGAACCCTCCCTCTCACAATAATTCTGCATGACAAATTTCAGTTATTTGCAAATTGATTGGAATTTGGATATTAACATCCTGAATAGTGGATATTATTCATGGTTAATAGTGGATATCATTCATGGTCAATAGTGGACATTATTCATGGTGAATTATGTATTTGATCCATGCTGAATAGTGAATTTATTCATGAAAATTTGTGGATATTATTATGGTGAATAGTGGATAGTATTCATGATGAATTGTGGATTTTATCCATAATGAACGGTGTATTTATTTATGGACAATGCGGATATTATTCATGGTGAATAGTAGATACACAAATTTATACTATATCATTGTTCCCCAAATAGTTATATAACTGTCACATAAAACATTACATGTCCCAGCAACTTTAAACATTTGGTTGCCATGGTAACAAAATCCATCCCAACTCTTTAACTCAGTTATAATAACCTTGCAAGAATGGTGCCAGAGTCAGAATCATGTCATGCTGCCATTAGTTGTGGCAGTGACAAAAAATTGACCAAAATAATTACAAAAGAATATTAATCTCGCAGCATGAAAACTTTCCTTTCATAGGATGATGATAAATCACAAAATGTGATAAGATGCTCGGTTTTAATTGTGTTTTAACCACCCTGCTATGCATGGCTTTGCTGCAAAACCTTAATTTACCATTGCACTTTATAAGTAAGGTTTTGTTGTGAAACCATTGCACTCTTGCATCCTGGAATTGCTCAATATAAACCTACAGTGTGTAAAACGTGTTTTGGACATGGAATAAGCTGGAGGTATTTTGAGGTTTACCATATGCAAATATGGTGGTTTCCATTCAAAAACCTAGCATTCTCAGAACCTGTACATACTGTGAGTAATATAAGCTCAGTATAGCAGGATAGATCCCCTTCAGTGGCAAAAGGGTTAAAGGGAAAACAGCATTCCCACACCAAGGTGTAGCTAAGCGGATCTCTGCTCAAACATATTATGGAATAACCATAGTCCTAAACAGAGTTGGTAAATTCACTTTGGTTGACATTCAATTATACAATACACTTACACTTGAGTTGGTCAACAATGGCTTGTGAGTGAAGTCCAAGGTACAGATTAGGTAATTTTGTATGAGCAGAATTCAATATTTCAAGAATAAACTCTGATATTCAAAAGTGACTTTTGTGTACATATATACACCCTTCAGTTATTATAATCCCCTTACTGATGAAAAGAGGGGTAATCTTTCTTTAGACAAGTAACAGTAAATTTTACCAACTTTAGTTAAATATATGGCAGTCCTTATGCTTTCCAACAAGTTGTGTGTTTCATAACAGCCAGCAATATTTTACCAAGTCACACACTTGGGAGATGTTGCAACCCCGAGCATTTACTTTACTTTTTAAGTAGAAGACATTTTCAACTATAGTGTGCAGTGCACTGTCTGTCACACCCAGAAGTTCTGCCCTGCATCCTAAGATACATCAACCTTGTATTAAACCTCTTCTAAACTATCTTAACTTTTGTTTTGACACAATCTAGTGCCACATCATTGTTTGGTGTCACATCACAATGCAGTATCATCCATAACATTAATAGTATCTTGTTTCATTACAGTACCATGCACAAGCTAATGGTATATCATTGCATTTGATCACATTTGCAGTGGTATCATTCTCATCACACTGCAGAGCCATCCACTGAATCTATATGTGATATCTCATCACAATGCAGAGACATCCCCTGAATCTATATGTGATATCTCATCACACTGCAGGGACATCCACTGAATCTGTATGTGATATCTCATCACAAT
This sequence comes from Holothuria scabra, assembly GCA_037179385.1. Classification (NCBI taxonomy): domain Eukaryota; kingdom Metazoa; phylum Echinodermata; class Holothuroidea; order Aspidochirotida; family Holothuriidae; genus Holothuria; species Holothuria scabra. The sequence continues at coordinate 20,487,095 of CM074181.1, forward strand.
GCAGAGACATCCCCTGAATCTATACGTGATATCTCATCACACTACAGGTACATCCACTGAATCTGTATGTGATATCTCATCACACTGCAGCCCGGACATCCATTAAATCTGTGATATTTTGTTATAAGCAGGGCCATTGGGTTAAATCTGTGAAATCCTATCACATTTCAGAGTCACCCACTGTACATGTCATATCTCATTACATTGCATACCATTCATAACACCTGTGATATCACATCACAATGTGGTACCATCCACTATACTGGTGATATTTTGCCGTAAGACAGGGCCATTCATTATACCTGTCATAACTCATCACATTGCAATACCATTTACTACACTGTGATATCACTCATTGCAAAGTAGTACCCTCCACTATACCAGTGATATCTCACCACATGGCAGGGTCATCCCAGATACCTATAATACCTTACCATGTTGCAGTGCCATCCATTATTCCTGCCATATCTCACATCACTGCTATACCATTTATTACACCTGTGAATCATTCATCACAACGTAGTACCACCACTATACCAGTGATATCTCACCACATGACAGAGCCATCCATTACACCTATAATGTAATATCTTATCACATTGCAGTGCCATCCATTATACCTGTGACATCTCATCACATTTGCAGAACCATCCATCATACCTGTGGCACCTCATTACATGGTAGAGCTATTCATCACATCCTATGGTATCTATTTTTCAGGTGTCATTATTTACATAGTGCTTCTAGCTCATCCAGCTGCCTCTTAATACTTTTTATCTGGTTGGCAAGTTCCTTTGTTGTCTGCATAGTTTTCTGAAGTTCCTCACATTTCGCCATAAGTGCATACATGGACCTAACACACTGGTCAACCGTAATCCCAGCTTTCTCAACAGCATCTCGGTAAGTTTGTGTGTGACCGACAGTGATGGCAGACATCTGAAGTACAAAGAGATCACAATTTAGTCATTATTTCCTAAAAGGAAAGATACAGATAGTGTTCACTGACATCACCACAATAGGTTGGCAGCCCCCATGTTTGAGGGCAAGCCTGTATGTACATACCATGGTTGTTCTCATACATGGCTGGAATATTCCTTTTGGGAAGCCTCTAAGACATCACATGAGAACTTTCAATAAGCAAATATATTTAATTTTTACATGTATAAGAGGATCCTGTTAATTTAGATTTACACAATTTGGTGAAAATTCCAATCAAATCAAACAGCCATGTATTTTCCAATATCAGCAAATTAAATTACTAGATTTGTGAACCAAAATGAGCTTAGGGCAAGCAGGGGCTGTACCACTTCCACTTCCTCATATTGATAAAGAATGCATTGCTTCCTTTTGTTTTTGTTGTGTTGACCTTGAAGTTACCAGGGATAGAACCTCCAAACATGAAATGTGAAGTTGTTTAAGTTCCCATGCCTCTCCCTCAACATGGTATTGCTGAGGAGAAAATTGGATGTAAACTGAAGAATATAAAAGATCGCTCATTGATAAGAGATATGTTGTCATATGGGCTTGTTTGTTTCCTGTTCACTGTTTGTTGACATTGTGACAACATGAACTATTGATATCTTCAGAACCACATGTTGAATTTCAATGAAATTTTCACCAGAATGCTTAAGAGTTACGAATAATTAGAGATGTGAAATATCAAAATTTGGTTTGAGAATAGAGCCTTCATTTTAAAGCACATTAAAAGGTTGTTGCATCATCTTCTGCTCCACATATAAACAAACCCAACGTATCCTATCCACAATTTGTGACTACACTAAACTTTGGCGGACTCAAATTCAGACAATAGATTCATAATGTCCAAGCACTGTGATGCCTTGGTGATGTCACTACCTTGATGACTTGTGCCAACCGTTACTGAAATTTGGAAATTTTGGAATGAACCACCTGATCATGTCATAAAAAAACAATTGTGAATGCTTTTAAGGGGCAAGCATAGTCACCCCAACTTAAAGTAGTGTAGTAGACAGTCCTGTTTCATGATTGGCTGTTGAGAGTCATGGGTCAACTTTTTTTTTCTTCAAATGTGGAATTTAGTAGAAGTAACTGCTTGTTTTACACTGAATATGCATTACTGAAGTTATAAAATATGATGAAAGATACTTCAAAGATAAGTAAAAGGAAAATTTTGATAATTAGTTGTTGCTTCAAAATAACTTCAGGGGGAGGGGAATGCTCTGGACCTTGAAGAAGAGGATGAGTCATTATATAATCATTAAGGACCTTTGGCCTCTTATCATGAGCTGGGCAGCCTCAACCATACAGAAAAGATCCTTAGAGAGGAAGGGTGGTGCCTCAAGGTGAAAACCATAAAAATGGTGCATAAAGAAACCATTGGAAAGACTTGATGAGTCACATGACAGTACTGTAGGATAACAGTGATGATTTCAGCCTTTCACAACATAATTAGTTTATGGAAGAATCAAAACTTTAGCAATATTGTGCCACCTACAGTACTCACATTATGAAGAGTTCCTGCAAGGTGACCAAACATTAAATCCAGGCTGTCTGCTACTCTTTTACACTGTTTCTCCAAATCCATCACAGCCATAGGATCTACTGGAGGTATTGCACTTGAACTCCCTATGGAACTGGAACGCATGGAAAACCGGGATGAAGATGAACTCATAGATGCAGTAGTTGGAGAAACATCTGAGAAAAAAGAAAAAAAAAACAAGACATTCAAGTCAGATCTGCATGACAGCACATTCCGAAATGGTCTTAAAATCAATGATAAACTATCTATAAAGCCTACTGTAAGAATACACAATAGCCCATGCATAATATCAGACATTGCACCACTGCATACCAGCAAAAATAGACTTTTACAACAACTGAATTTTCTCATGGTTGTTTGGGATGTCATCTGCTGCATGGAATACTCTCAATTTTTTTTCTTTTTTTTTTTTTCCTGGGTAGCATCCAGGGACACTTCCTTGTTCAATGACTCAAATAGTATTTTTCTAAATACTGTACATCTCTCTTCTGATCTCTTGTTGTTCCAAACATCTCTGTATTAAGGACAGCAATAAGAGAAGGGCTTGATTTTACTGTACCTCACCTTCTCTCTAACACTAACCACGATGAAGACTTTCGGAATATAGTGATGTCAGAACAGAGAGATGTCGGAATAGAGAATCATCCCCAGGCTGCAGCTACCTTAGCCATGCTTTGTTGCTGATGAATGCACTAAAATAGCCCTGACTACTCTGTCATAGGTCTGAAAATGCAAGACTCTGAAACTTCAAACACAAGAATTACACCTTTACATCCTGTAAGTGTGTACACTTAAAATTATCTGTTAAATTAATTCAACTGATAGTAAAAAGTGATATGTCATGCCCTTAGGTGAATAGACAACACTTTACTAGATACCTCTATGAGAATTAGCTGGACTAGTTGATGCAGAAGAAGCACTCTGTCTTATTTTGGTCATTAAATCATCTGCAACAAATGACACCATTTCTCCTTCCCTTATAATTGTGCCTTGATAAAATGGAAGGGATCCTTGACTCCCTGTATTCTCTTCCCTGGAAGACATCCTTCCCAGCATTCCAGTCGCCTCCACATTAGAAAGAGTCGCAACAGCACCGACTCTCTGCTGTCTCAACGGAGAACCACTCAGGAAGTCCTCGCCCTCCTCTGGCGGTTCATTTGGAGATGAATCTGTGACAACGGATGAAGATGGTGATGTTTGTTCACTGCTCTCCAGAACACTGTACGGAGGACTGAGATTGTCAGTTATTTCATGGTTACTTTCATTAATACTTAGTAAGGTAGGGTTCTTGCTTTGATCCTCTAAAGTAACAGATGAGAATTCTGTTAAAATTGACCGCTCTTCCTCTTTTATGGATGAATGGTTTTCTTGAAGTCTTTCATCTTCCACGATGTCACTTAATGATTCACTCAGCACTTCCTGTGCATCATTCTGTGAATGTAACTGAATACGTGAAGCCTTGGTACTTCCTTCCTTTTCCTTTGCCAGATTTTCAAGTACCTCTGACTCTCTGATTTCTTCTTTTAATTTTTCAGAAGAGACTGGGTCAGCGCTCCCTTCAGCCATGTTTGAATACTTTTCCATGTACCATCCTCATATCTTCAAACTACTTAGAGGAAAGTGCTCTGAAAAAAGGGCAATGATTGTCCACTTCTGTAAAAGAAAACAAAAAAAACATATAAGATTTTCAAATGAAAATAAAAACGATTAAAAGTGAGATTTGAGAAAAAGGAGTGACAGCATGATAGTGCAGTATGATTCAACCCCATTCAGTCTAGGTACAGCATTAGAAGTCAGTAGACTGCCATATCTACAGTATGAAGGGGCACACATTACCTATGCAGACTGCCACCATCTGCTGCCACAGTGTGCAGACAATTTTTGCTACAGGTCTGTCAGATAACCAAAAATGACATTTACAAGCTCATTTTGATTGATTTTTTTTTTGTTGACTCACAACTGACCCCAATGTGGACCTCTACAAATAAATGTCATTGAGAACATGTAATTTCAAGTGAATTTCTCTTTTGAGTCAAAATATGATTTGAGGGCCCATACAAAGTTTTGAAGTTGTAAATTATCAAAATTCATTCAGGCTGTCCCCACATTTATGGTTGCTTAGTACTGTTCATGACGCCCTCCAACCTTTTTTTTTTCTTTTTAGCTGTTTCGGATGAGATCTATTGCACAGACCTAAGCTACAGTAGCCTTGCTACAAAGTTCAACAACTTCCACATATACATTTGTGGCACATAATTTATAGTTCTAGCTATGTCAAATGTTTTGATGCATGGTGAGATGGCTAGATGCAATAATCCTAGTCATATTGGTTTGGTTCTAAAAATCATACTGAACTTATCCAATTACATACCATGGCAAGCTTGGCTGTATTTGAAGGGAAAAAACATGTGACAAAATAGCTGGGTTCGCATGTAGCAATTTGATACCCAAGAAGTGCCAGTTGCCATATGTAGCTTTGTGTCACTTAGTGGTTGTACATTACTAAGTAGCAGGGCATAGTCAAATTTTGCCATGTTTTTTTACATAGTGAGTGACATTTACATCAGTACTTTGTCAAAAATTTTGTTTAAAATCCCTTTTTGGAGACTTGTCTTCCATTTGTAAACTTCAACGATACTTTTGCTACAAGATCTAGGGGACTTTTCAGCCAAGATGCAGTTTTTACTCAGGTTGATGTGCATTGTTTAACAAAGTATTTCTCCATTGGTTCTAACCATTGTATTGTATCAATTGTATTCCTTGTTAGGGCTGGGGATGAGGTTAGGGATTAGGGTTATCATTAGTCAGTTAGAAATTTCTTGTTAAACAGTGCACATCGCCCCTTTTACTAGTACTTTAAGTAAAAGACACTTTATGTCTTAAAAGGTCACTTACACACCCAGTCGGCCTTTCAACCACAGTTGTGTGAAAAAAAAAAAAATCCTGATCATTCCACATACATCACCTGTGCTACGACTAAAGGAAACTGGATAAACGATTTCAATTTTCCCAACTTGAGTCTCCTCCCTTTGGGGAAACTGTTCTTAATTAGGTTTTGATTTCTTCCTGAATTACTGGCAAACCACTGCAGACCATGATAATGCTTACAATTATCAAACAATCCCACACCCACAGGCGCTCAAAACTAGTATAGGGTGGCCAACACTATACATATAAGAAACATGTTTTATATTGGCCTATGTATGGTGTTGGCCAGCTTGTACTAGTAGTACCGAGCACCTGTGACCACAAAGGCTGAATTGGCATCATCTGTGTAGGCCTACTGTACTTACTACAACTAGGCCTAATTAAGAAGTCTTACAGGCTCTTATTGGGTTTGTGTACCCAGAACTTGCATCGTAGCTGTAGAGTTAGGGGTTGCGTACGCAACATACTGGAAAGTAGGGCCTTTCACAGAAAGATCTTTGGCGTACAGAAATGTACGCCAAGAAATTTTGCATACGGCGTACCCGGCTGCTACAGGGAAAATTACAACAGTTGGCATACAATTGCAACAATTGGTGTGGTGTATCATTCCAAACACCTCCACCTTGGCATGATTCTTTTGCATATGTCAAATGTACTTTTGGGTATGGCGTGTGCATAGTAATAGGGTTAGGGTAACATACTCATAGTACAGTATTAGGGTTAGGGTTATGTATGCATAGTAATAATAGGGTTAGGGTTACGTACACATAGTTATATGGTTAGGGTTGTGTACGAATAGGTATAGCTAGGGTTAGGGTAGGTATACAAAGTTTATTATACCTATACAAATATCCATACTGTACATATATGTACACCCTCAAGAGTCAAGTACATGCATACTTAGCTATAGGTATATGCATATACCTATACCTACAGGCTACAGCTATATACAACATAAAGTATTATTAGACAGTACTTAGCCTATATTATTTTTAACCCATCCACGGGCAACAGCGCTTGTAGCACAGTAGGGCAAACGCGCTGGTCTTGATTCTCTAATGCTATACCGCTAAGGTCGAGGGTTCTGGTCCCAGTACTAACAATGCTTTTCTATCTTTCACAGCACTAACCGTTTGCTTCTCTCCACACTGCATACACATACGCCTAGGCCTAGCACTGTTTCCCTAGTGAGGAAAAAAGGGGTTTCCACTTAAAAAAAACCTTACGTTTCAGCACCCTCTCTTTAAATTTGTAAAGTCAGTTAAATTATGTCCACTTCCGGATACGGAAACCCAATCACTGCCTAACGTATGCTGGGCCTGTCTGTTCCTATAATGACAGTGACAGTGTAATATCCTCGTATTAAAAGGTCAACTGTATAACGCTACTACCTTCCATAGGCTGCACAGCGTTAACGTTACACTCAGCAACTGTAGCCAAGGTGTCTATTAGTATTAGGCCTAGGCTAGGTGAGGCTTGGCTAACTGTTGTTATTTAAAACAGGGACAAACACTGATACTAACTTACCAAGTTAAACAACGTGAGAAAATTGAGCTATGTAAGTTAAAAACGTCCAATATCAACTCTGCACACCCAACTGCCGATCAGTTTATGGAGTTTTTACTGCTTACAAATCAGCTCATCGCTTTACGCAGGAATCTTCCGGTTTGTGAGTCAGTTGATCTAGCCATGTACCTCCATGATCTAGCTTAAAAGGCGAGTGTTAAATAAAACGCAATATCTCCAATTTGAAAGACTACATATCCCGTATTAATCAAATAATTTTCCCCAAAATCATCGTTGAATCACTGCAAATTAAATAATCTATATTTTCAATTGAAAAATAATTTTATGGATTAATGAAGGTATTTTTCAGTAATTATTTTTGCTACTTAAAAAATTATTTTCAAACCTAAATACTCAAATTTCGAACAAAGGTGGAATCCTTGGATACTGAATTTGTTGCAGCAGTGCGATGCGCACATATTGCGTAACCTAAGTTCACATAACGCAATACTATTTACCTGTACATTCTGTTGCAGCGCGCTAGATGGTGTGCTGTTGCCGTTTATTTCATCATTAAAGCCTAATTCTCTCATGCTGGGGATGCATTGTTGATCCGCTTGGGCAGAGAGCTGCACGAAACGTGCATGAATTGCCGTGCCTGGACATCCAGGTCAGTGTAAAAACCAATGTTTTCGTGTGCAATGAAAGATTGACTTCGATATATATATATAATAAAGAAAAAAAAACTAGCAAATTGCAAAATGATAGGATATTACTCTCCCATATGAAAAATGGTAGTGCGCGCACTTTTAAAAAGTTGGTAAACCCTGGGTAATGTCGAGGTTGGTTAGGTTTTCATAATATTGGGCTAAAGAAACTTATTAGTTTAAATGATGTGGATTTCTTTTCCCAACGTTGGCTATACGTACCGCTAATTGATTCTCTTAATAACTATTTCCTTTTTTATTCAAAGTAAATATCTTTCAAAATGTGCACCTTTACTGTGGGAAGTTTTGCTTCAGAATATTCTGTTTGATGAAAGAATTTGTAACCAGGATAAATTAGGTGATGAACATCATTATATTTTTGAATGTCCAAAGTTTTTAGTGGAGAGATGATAACCATATTGAGCCCTATTATAGGAAAAAATTTCAGTGCACTGAAAAAGAAACAGCTCTTCCAAATTGGCAACATTAATTCTTTAGTTAATTTGAATAGGCTATATTCTGCATGAAAAATTATCCATAGTTTTTGAAACATCCCATTGATGAACTTTAGGGTGAAGCCTAAACTTTTTCCAATTTGAATGTTGTGTTTTCTGTTAAATGAAATCCAATGCCAATTGGGATCCGACATTATTTTTAAGTTTGTAATGTAATTTCACATGTATCAATTTTTTCCTTATCTTTTCTCATTTTTTTGATTTTTTTTATTATCATTTCTAGTCTCTTGCTTACGATTTTAAGATTTGTTTTGTACTGAAATATTGTTGAGTGTTAAGTCTCTAATGAATACCTCATATTGAGAATACAAAAGAATAAACTGAAACTGAAACTGAAGCTGAGACGATTAGAGAAGAGATACGTTTAAGATAGTGTGAAATTTTATTAGGACCGCACGTTTGTTTACACTTCACCCGAATGCATTCCGATTTTCTCAAAGCCGGGAAATTTTATGTTTACCAATAACTGCAGTTCTAATTGAGATAAATTGAACTTGCAATGGTTAATTCAGCGCAGAAAATCATGTTTCTCAATTTTATCATACAATATAAAGAAGAAGAAAATGAAATATAATGACGAAAATGGCATTTTAGTCGTTAATATGTAACAAGTATGTGTCACTGAATACATATAAAATCCAAATCAAATTTTTTTTCTATATATGAACTCATTAAAATCCTACTGCGTTAAAAAGTGACTACGGTTCTACTTTCCCAAAAATTGTTTCTGTTCGGGTCGCGAGGCTCCGAGCATGCCAGAGTGTATTTTAGCTAGGCAGAATTTGGTTTTTTTCTCAGTTACGAATATGCTATTTGGAAAAGCAGATGTACAATTCAGTTTGAAAAGAACGGAGTAAGGAAAACAAGAGAGTGAGCCACAGCTGAAAAAAAAAAGCCGTGACCGGCTCAACTTGAACAAATTGGTTGGGAACTGGGCCATAAAACTCCATCTAGAGTTTGACAAAAAGTCATGATGATAATGCAATCATATTTTTACATTAAAAGTTCCATAAAAGTAAAAAAGAATTGTAGCGGACTTTGACTTGTGAAGAATGCCTAAAGTTACACCCTTAAAGAAGAATGATCATTACAGGCACTCGTAAAAGAGTAAGACGTCACTCTTCTAGGAGTGAATTGCATTTTTGTTGGAGTAAATTAACGCTCTGATGGAGTGAATCCACACTCTCTATTCTACTAGGGAGTAACCAAGTTGGCTCTTTTGATTTAAAATTGTAAATATTTGTTTTTGTGCGAACATACTTTTCCAACAACCGCGAATGTCAATACAATTCAAAAGAAAGTGACCAAGCATGGGCCGTTACTTATAAGTTTGGAGAAGGTGAATTCTCTGAAATATTTCAATGTGGGTATTATAATGAGAAGTTCAACCGTATTGCCCAAATAAGTGGTAAAGCACTGGAGCACCACCTCATTCCCAATAAGGGGAAATCAATAATTTAACTAAAAGTGGATAGTGTTTTTGCCCAATAGCTTCTTGGGTAATTTTCAGAGTACTACATGTTCGGTACGATAAAAGCCCAACAAGTAGTAAAGCAAGAACCCAACCGAGATTTGTCAATATATTTTGACCAATATTTGGTTGGAAACCCAGATTGTGCTCAGTGTAATTGGTTTAAAACTTGCCCACCATTTTAAAGGGCAAGAGCAGTCACCCCAACTTGAAGTAGTGTAGTAGACTGTCCAGTTTCATGATTGGCGGTTGAAAGTCATGTGACAACATTTTCACTCCTCAAATGTGAAATTTACTAGAAGTAACTGCTTGGTTTACCTTTCATATGTTATATTAAAGTAATAAAATGTTATGAAAGATTCTCTGAATGGAAATGAGGTAAGAATTGTGATATTAAGCTGTTTCTTCAAAATAAGTTTGGGGAGACTGTTCTTGACCTTTAAGAGTGTAGCCATTGTTTGACGTGGAGGAGGATTTTCGACCCATCAGTATCATCGTTTTTACGGCCTCTCTTGGGGAAGGGTTGAAAGACGCTTTTGGTTTTATTTTTTATTTTGTTTTATTTATTTATTCATTTTTTTATCTTTTTATAGTTATTTGTATTGTTTTTTATTTTATTTCATTTTTATTTTTTATTTTTTTTTTTGATGTCTTGAAGTTCTTTTTGAAGCAAGAATTTTATCCATCAATATATAATTTATAAATGTACAAAGTCTGAAGAATAAACATATGACATGATGATGTTCTTAGGTTCAAAATGATGTTTCATTTTTTCTTGTGTCTGTGCCCGATCCATACGATATAAGTGGCATGTTTTTTCTTTTTCAATGAATAATAATTCTTAATTTTTGACTAAAAACGAAGTATGTTATGCAAGCATACATTTCTCTGTTTATGAGTGTGTTTCGTTTCAGTTTTAACGTCATACAAAGAAAACATTTGCTAAGTCACCCTTCGCTGATCACCCCCCCCCCCCTCCCAGTGGCGGAGCTGCCATATGGTCAGGGGGCGGTCGCCCCCCCCCCCCTGACGGACCAAAATCGTCTGTCGGCGCCCTTTTGGGGTTTTCGACATACTTTACTCTTGCACCATTTTTGGCAGAAGACATAATTTAATAACGTTGTTTTAAGGCCCAGATAACAAAATGCTCAAACAGCCACCAATAAATGTACTAACTGCACTTCATTCTGATGAAAAAGGTCATCTTCTGTAATTTAGGGATAGGTTTTGCCGCAAACATATCTTCATGCTTTTACGCACTAATGAATGTTGTCGCGTGCTAAGTTCGTTGCTTCCACACCAAGCGAGATTATAAGCTTACAAAATACACAGACTGACATTAAATTAACCCTCCCGGCCAGTAAAAGATGTTGCAAAGGGCGCAGCAATAATTGTAGCGCAAATAGCCCTCTTGTTGTGGGGGATAATTGTCAACATAAACAATAAAAAGACGTTTTTCAAAATCATTTGAAGAGAACATTCAGGTTAAAATAAAGTAGAACTGTTATCATAGTGGTAATGATTTAAGAGTTGTAATGAGTAGTTTTCATTTTGCTTTCCTTCAAGTGACCATTATCATAATAAATGGCTATTTCTGACAATGCACGATAATTCTATGAAAATGCTTATTTCTGTACTTCCGTGGTCTAAAATGCCAGAAAATTGCATCAAAAAAGCTTAAGTTTAGGCTACTTTTATTTATTATGAATTCGGTATCTAGAAAGCCAAGCCGACCTCTTGTCTTGGCCATTTCTTTTAATGTAATTAATTAATGGCTATTTTAGAGTGGTCGCATGATATAAATTACCTCATTTAATGTTTCCTCGTGTACTTATCTTGATTTCCGGGTGCCAAAAATGTATACCTAACGGTGATTACTTTCCATAACTTTTTCCCTCTGTAAGATTGGTTGCTATTTAGCTCCAGCAGGTTTAATCTTTACCTTCAAAAAGTAGCCCATTATTACATTAAAATCTTAAATCGAGACCTGACAATAACACACAAAACATAATGACTGTCTTCACACTAGAATGTGAAAGAGACGGATAGAAACCTGCGCGCCTGCAGGTAGGGGCAAGGGGGGGGGGGGAACTTCCCCTCCCCTGGAAAATAAAAAAAAAAAAACCTAAAAAAACGAAGAAAACATTTATTTATATGCGGTAAATAGGCTTTAGAAATGTCATTTCCAGCGAACTGAGCGGCATTTTGGGCCAAAATTTTCTTACGCTCCGCGCCAACTCATGGTGGCGCGGAGCTTCCCCCTACAAGAATTTAGTCCCCCTCCCCCCGAATTTTCCTCAGCGGAGGCCCATTGATAGAAATTGTAACATGTTTTAATAGAAAAACTTGCTGAGGAGAAATGTTAAAGTAATCTTCTACCAGGTGAAAATCAAAATAATGGAAAATATGAAAAGTCGTGGCTTCGATCGTGCGGATGCTCAGGGTATTTACTCCTTCGAAGCGCCCCTGCAGACCATTTTCGCCCCCTCTGACCGAAACCCCTAGCTCCGCCACTGCCCCCCCCCCCCAACCTTTAAGGTATCTACCCTCCACCAGTCTTTCCTATGCTTGCTACGGTACTGACAAAATCTCTAACTAACTTTAGAAGAAATGGCCTTTTCCCTTTTGAAAGTATGGTTGTGCCAGTGACTCTTTTGCGACTCTAACTTTCAATTAAAGGCCCACTTTATTGATGAAACTGTCTACGTAGCTTGATTCGAACCTGAACATCCTCCGCTCACCTGTCCCCGTCTTGTACGTCTATGCCGGCAGGGGAAGAAGTCTAAAGAATTCCCTTTTGAAAATACTTAAAAATGTAAGTGTCCTTAGAGGCAATCGGTGCCACCAGGGAGATACAGAGGCTACCTTTTTAAGTAAAATTTGAAATTTGACATAGTTTGCATATTCTTAGGAATTAAAAAAAAATGTCAACATTGAGGGGTCTTGCAGAGACAATTCTTTACCTCTGAAAATTTTTGAGAAATTTGGTGTCCTCACATGCAATCTGGCGCCACACATGCTATCTTTTGAAGTAAAATCTGTGTTACTTAAGTATGCCTACGTATTTTTAGGATCTTAAAAAATTGGCATCCGGGAGGAGGGCATGGCCCAGTGCCCCCCCTTCGAACACCACTGATAGTCACCGCTCATAAATACGTGTGGTAAGCTTTTTCAGATCTCTGGTAATGAAAAAGTGGAAAATTTGCCATATAAGTGTGACACAAGATCATCAACTGACACCGGCAACTATGGTACTATTTTCATGAATTTTCTTTCACAAATTTTTTAATTTCCTCGAATATAAACTCTTGATTTGAAATTACCTGTAAAAAGTTTTCCAAACTTTTGAAATGTCGTCGGGGGGGGGGGGGGAGCTCAATTCGTAGGCCTTTAAATATTAATATGTACAGCAACAACTACATGTCTTCAGTCACCGTGTAATCTCAGATTTGCTAATAGGAAGGAACTGCATGCAAATTCTTCAGTAATTTTTTTCACATTTCCTCACTGGAAACCCAGAATCCAAACTTTCAGCAATACAAGCTACATATTTTCAAATATTTGTTTAAAAGGACCGAAACTTCCGTGCCCGATTCGTCAGGGGTGTTCACATTTTTAAAACATAATCGGAAAATTTGGGTTCTCGCCCCTGGAAAAAGGTTTAGCTACGCAGCTGCACAAATCGACCCGAAGAGCCAGAAAACAGAACCGCATGGATATACACTGCAATGCCCCACTTGTAATACCTCACCACTTTTTACATACTAAATAAGATACTATTTACAAATAACAACAATAACGTTACGCCTCAAACAGATGGAACGAGGCTGGTGGGGCAAGCGTTTGCGTTCGCTCTGCAAAATCTTCAGGATTTTCAACTTTCCGTAGGCTACATAACATTGAAAATGTGAAAAAATGTCCCCTTAAATATTTCCTGGAATGTTAGACGTTTGAAAACTGAATTTAGAGCATGCAGTAATGATACAGGGCAAGTGAAATTTCCTGCAATCTATTGGTTATTTTGGCACAAAGTTCTACTTGTGGATCGCCTGCGGAGCCTGGACGAAGTCTTTTCGTTCAGCCCATCGCCACGAAAATCCAAACGGCGGCAGCCACAGAGGCGCTTCAAGGCTACTAACAGGTTTCTTAACGGCGAATAGGTGGTGGCGCTCTACGCGAAGCGTTGGTTGCTCAGCGTCACGGTTATCTCACCCCGAATATCTCACACTCAACGGTTTCTGAAATATGAGAACCCTTCATTTAAAGGGCAAGATAAGGCGCCCAAACTTATTTTTAAAACAACAGCTGATTTTATGTAGTATCTCCTGATTTCTCTTCCGCGTACTTTTTTCATGATTTGATTATTGCATATCTAAAGTGAAGCAACGGGTCACGTACACCCCATGATTAATTTCACAATTCAGAGCAAGAAATATAATGTCACACGATGCTCAAAAGCGGTTCATGGAATAGGATAGATTACTAAATTATTACAATTTGGGCGACCGCTCTTTTCTTTTAAGCGTTTTATTTCTATAATCTACGGTACATGCACTGAAAATTTGGAACCATGATCCCGGCGCGATGCAGTAATGTCTATGTAGGCCTATATAAGAAGAAAGATCTCCGGATGATCGCGTCTCGGACTTTTGGCTAAGATCATGTGTAGTATCTATTCTTTTCATTCAGTCTAGAATGGAGCCATACATGACAGACCAATGATGTAAATGGTCTGAGGACCGTAATGTTGTCCTTCAGTGGAGGTAGTAGCCAGGCTTTGCATGTAAGCAGTTAAATAAATTTTGGTTTCGCCGAACGGCCCTTTGCCAGCGTGTCGGGAGGACTGAAAAAGTAATGTCCATATATAAAAATAAAAATAAAAAAATCGAAAACTTCATGCGGTGAAAAGGGAAAACTTCGTTTAGCTACGTGATTGAACATAAAGGACCGAGCTTTTCGAAATAATATTTACTTGGGCCCTACACAAATAGAAGGAAATGAATTTGTAGTTCCGCTTTAAAATGACACACATAATTACGGATTGTTTACATAAATAACAGTATGGGGAATCCATATCCTCATCCGTGATTCATGTAGGCCACATTAAACACATGAACTGGTATCATGTTTAAAATTGTGACAATCTGTCTTTACTTAGCTGTCTTCGCTGACACATAATGTAGAAACATAATTGCTTAAAATTAGTACCTTTTTCAGAGCTTCTTTCAAAAATGCAATTTTGTCAAGACGCCCCTTTTAAACGTTGATGATGCTGTTTTGAGAATTGCATCTGCTACTTTTAATCGTCTTGGTTGACAGCACCAGCATAATCACTGCAGCCCTTAAACAGGCAAAGTAACTAGAGAAGGCAAGGTGTGGTTTTGGGGGGAATTACAATTTCTTCGACTGCGCAAGAGACGCGCACAAACGGTAGAAATATGATACAGTCAATTGCAGCCGAGGAGCTGAGAAAACGCAGTCCGTTCCGTGTTGTCGTCCGGATGAGGGCTCGTGTTGTTTCAAAGTGAAGGAATCGGCCTGGGAGAGGGGTTTATTTTTCGCCATTGAGAAAATACAGGCACTTGAGCCCCTGAGAAAGCTGAAAATTGCCGGACTCATGACTCTAAGCCTCAAGACTCGAATACATCACTGATAAAAGCTAAGTAAATTATGACCGTCAAAATAAAGATAACATCTCAGCCATTGTCTTGGCCATTTTCTGTGTGATCGAAGATACAGCCTCTTCTGTTAACAAGTTACCCCTAATTTGAAGTTCAAGTTTTTTTCAATAAAAATTCAATTCAGTTTAATAGGCCCATATATAGCCACGTACCTTCTTCAATGAAAGCCGAGTGTAAGTTGTTCTCTCTTGGGATGGATCGCAAAATTTTCGGTCGCTTCGCGCGCTTAAGACGATTTGTTACACTTTTCGACAATCCGACAACCTGGGGCCCAACCGGCATTGAATACTTCGGGCTGTTCGTCACCACGTGGCAAGCCCCCCCCCCCCCCCCCCCTCTGACACTCCCGGCACCTCTGACAATTTCCTTTCTCTCTTATCCAGAGATAAAGAGACCTTGAACTCAAATATAACATTTATATGATGCTACGTGAAGACAATATTCCCATCACTCCTCAGCTATATGCTGTCTCTTCCACGGTGCTGTAATGGTAATTATCAGACTGACTGGCTGAACCGAATGACGTGCAACTCGTGATGTACTCCACGGTTAAACCATGTAGCCTAGTCTCCCTGCTCTCCTGACTCCTAATTAATTGCCAACTGCTTCATTTTTCCTTCTTTGTAAGAGCTTTGCAGCATTCAAAGAAAAATAAAAAATGACAGAAGATAGGCTACAACTCTTTCTTCATGATCTTATCTTGCACTTACACACATGCATAATAATTACATGATATATTTCTCCCGGGCTTGTGGGTGTGTCTTTTTCTGCGGTGCAACCGTGTAGTAATATTCAAAGGGGATATTCTTGTCTCTGAGAATTCAAAGAAGACGTTTGAAAGAAGCAAGGAATCGTCCCAAATTGATAAGCTTTATCTGTTATTTTGCCTATATTGATGATGCATGATTCTAATTTAGTAAATACTTGACTATGCCGGTTGTTTCCTCGAAAAATTTAAGATTTAGTTTAGATCGCGGAAGACTTACATATAAAGAGGCTACAAAAACATCCTCTTTTACTCCCCAAATATAACAAGTATTATTTTAAATGATTTGAAAAATATTTTAATGATTTTATAATATGTATAAGTATTTTTAAAATTTATATAAATTTTAAAAAAGGTAAATGCTGGGTAATTCTCATTGATCTGGCATTTGAACTGGACACTTTTAAGGCCGATTGGCCTCACATACGGGTATTTGGCTTCTCGAAAAGTGGAACTGTGGGTAATAAACATCATGGCGGCTCCCATACTGAAATGGAAGCGGGCTACGGGCACCACTGGTCCTTGTCCTAGGCCCCGCCATGGACACCGAGCTGTTGCCATCAAAGACCTTATGGTTGTGTTCGGCGGTGGGAATGAAGGGATCGTGGATGAACTTCACGTTTACAACACAGGTACAATTTATATATTTACTCTGTTCAACCTATTTCCAATATGGCGCCCTTTGTTGTTATTGTAATTTTCCTACGACGCTTAGACGTTTTCTTCATTTTGCATCACTTGATTGACGAAATACCCCTCGAAAATAGATCTACCACTTTGAAAGTCCTCACAGAGCCTTTTTTGGCTAGTTTCATGAAAGATCCTTTGAAATAATTGTATGAACTTATTTTTCCAAGATGGCCGCCTCCAGTGTTAGACTCCAATAGGCTGCTACACAAACGCATAGAGCCTGAACTTACTTGGTTATCATTTATTTGTCGATGAATTTGTTCAAACTGCTTATTGCAAGAAAATTCATTGTCAGTTTCCCAAAACAATTTTTGTTTGAACGCCAATGAAATTTTTAGTTATCAAGTTTAAAGCGATCGACGAAGAGATGATTGTGAAAGAAATTCAGAAAATCCGTTCATTTAGAGCCTAAGCTTTTGCCTAACGTAGTATGAGTATAGCTAGGCCAAGACTAGGTTGTCAGCTTCTTCAGATTTTACATGAACTGTTGAAATGAATGCGGGGAAGCTCAATCCAGACAGAGTGAGCAGTAAAAAATAAAGGTTTCCAAGGTCTTATGTAGAATCAGTTTCCATATTACAAGATAAACAAGTTACAGTGGAAGTTCAGCTTCCATACACGTACATACCGCATTGCCTCGCCCAAAGTTAGGCCTATGTAGTCCCACAGTAGGCCTAGACTATAGCCTCCCATTAATTAGCACAGGAGTCCCCATCCAAACATTTTTAAAACAGAAAACTGAGTCCCATAAGTTTTTTCTAGTTTTTTTTTCAAGTATGTGCCATGATAGCCTATTTAGAACAAAACACTAAATTAGGCTGCATTTATTCAATGTAAACCAAGGAGTTTTTAGGCCTATCATAAAATTCACAACCCAGGACTTGTAAAATATTGTTGGCTCTCATTGTTCCCTGGAGCCATTCATAATATAGGACAGTCAATAGCATTTGTAAAATTGGGACAGTAACAGACCCTCAAAGCTAGCAACCCCAAACTTTTCTTGTATTTTTGTATTTAAATGCTCTGCTGGGTTTGTTACCATCATTCAAAAGAAAAAGAAGATGACAGCTTCATGTTAAAATATTCCTTTAATGTCTGTTCCAAGAATCAGCCCCTCCCCCAACTCTCCATAACTCATTCTTATCCTGACACAATCTAAGAGTATTGCTTCAGTGAGAGTATAAAATCCCACAATCTGTAGTCTACATTAGTCTCAGGGCTCGATTTTCATGGTTGTCCGATTGTCCGGGACAACTAAAATTTCACACGGACAACCAAAAGTTAAAGATTGGTTGTCCAATGGACAACCATTTTCCTCTTAGATTGAAAAAGTATTAGCCTGACTGATAAACTCTTTCAACTTTTTTCATCATACCATGTTTCAGACTTGAAGTGTTTCTGTCTCTCAAACATCCCAGCTTCTTATTCTTCAATACCAATAATACATGAACACAATTACTGTTTTGTAATTGTGTGCAAAATGTTTGGGACAACCAAATTTCATTGTGGACAACCAAAACTAGTGAAATAGTTGCCCGAGGGACAACCAGAAATTTTTCCGAAAATTGAGGCCTGAGTCTTGGCGCTTAACGTCAGGACCTGCTCCCTACATGGTCTTTGGCCATATGGCTTAAGAAAGCATGACGCTATGCTGGATGCGGACAACCCACAATTCCTGACAGTCTTAAAAAATCACCTATAATTACCTTACTTGCCCTGAATGTTCTTTGTGATAGCATTCAGCTTTGTTGACCAGTCATTCTTCAAATAGGTAGGAGAAAAAAAGTAAAATTTGCACTACACTACAAGTCAATAAAATGACTTCAGCTTGCACCCTTACTGCTTTGGCATGCCAGTATGAAGTCACATGACTGAATGTAAGAAATGTAATAATTCCATGCAGAGTATCAGTGCAAAAGTGGTACAAAATTTTTGGACTTGGCAGAAAAAAAAATATGTAAAATTGCAGGGGGTTTTCACCTCAGCAAAGTAGAAAATGACTTTAAAGTTGCTTAAAAGAAAAATGTGACAAAATAGGAAAGTAATCTTTAAAATGTGGAAATACTAAAAAGCCAATAATGTCAGGATCTTTTGGACACTGTGGGCAAGGACTCTAGTGCTGATTAATAAAAGAGGGAATGTGTCGTAGAGTCCTGTTCAAGGACTGGAATATGATGTGTAATATGAGCTACAGTACTGGGCTTTTTTGAACTCAGTGTCAATCAAAGATATGTGTCAATTGAAAATTCCTGGAGACTACTATAACTGTTGTCGTTTGGTATGCGAATTGATTGCCTTTGGCAGAACTGGAGAGTTTGAACTGTTTTGGGGAATAATTTCGTGCTCAAAATTTGTAAAGCAGTTTTGCTGTGTCTGGGCTTTTCTATCATAAAATGATTAAATACCCCTGTATTTTATATGCGAAATCTGCTATACAGTATTGCATTTGTTTAGCAATATGTCTATTTAACATATGAAAAATTTTACTGTAATACAAATTCAAAGAAATTTTGTACTGTAGGCCTGACTATGTCATGCCATGGATGGTGATTGCAACAAGGCCTAGAGTATCAATAATGGATTGAACAGTGAGCTGATTGCTCATTCATTTCAAGGTAGTGCCCAGATGTTCTGCTGCCTCTGACAAGTCTAAACCTACATACTGTTGGAAGTCTGAAAGTTTCCTTGTAAAAATTATGCAGTTCACATGTATTCAACAAATTGAGAATTTGTTTCAAGCAGTTAAAAAATAGTTAAATGGGTACTGTACATCCTGTGTCTATATTTTCAGTAATTTTGTGGTATTATGTTTGAAATTTCACAGTCTTGCATGACTTAATTTGACACTGTCTCTATTGACAGCTCCAATAATTTTAAGTTAAATGATCCAACCCACTAGTTAAACTTAATTAAGCATGAGAGCAAGGTCAGTACTTGGTAGAACTATTTACTGTTGTTAAAGGCCCAGTTCTTTCACCCCCAAACAGTACCAATTCTCCTAACCTTCTCACTTAAGCCCCTCCCACAATTGTCTCAAATTCGTGCTCATCCAGGTACAATCTCAGTTTATTGCTTCAAGGGGAGTAAAGAAAAACTCAATTTATATAATCAAAACACTTTCAGTACCATTCCTGTTGTGTAATACCAGCTTTGGTACTCTGCATTGTTTGAATTAGATGTCAATCAAATAGCTGGGCCAATTGAGAATTTCGGTACCCCCGTACAAAAATTGTAGTTTGGGGTGAGAGGTTTGGCTACAAGGAAAAATATATCCCTCTTCACCATCAGCTATTATCAAGGGTACTGATAACCAAGCAGTAGCAAACTGTAAAAAAATACATTGTATTGTGTTTTGACCATCACTTTGTTTTTCATAAATATCTGATAATATTGCAAATGCTTGATTCCTACATTTAGCTCTTTGTTTTTTATTTGTTACTTTGGCTGTGTGTAGTTGTCTGTGTGACCATTTCATAGCATAGAACACTCAACAAAACTGAATGCCATTTAATTTAGTTTAGTGTTGTTCTAAAGTGCCGCCAAACAGATATTTGCCTTCAGAAGAATTGGTTTATGAAAAAAGGGTTATACAGTATCACAGTGCTTGAAATAAGATTCAAAAAGGGCATAGCCAAATGGCTATCAACTTTTCCTATATGAAAGACATTAAAGCCATTGAAAAGGGCACCAAGGAAAAAAGTTTAAGCCAAAAGGGCATCGATAGCCATTTTTATTTTCAACACTTTTTTTATTCCTGAAGTTAAATGCATATGTACTTTCAAATAACAGTGCAGAACCTGTCATTGAAAAGAGCATTTCAAAGGAGTAGGGGCAATACAATTCAAATTAATTGCAGCGTGTAAACTCTAACGTTGGGGCCGGCCACATGCCCCATGACATGATAATACCCACAGGGTTTTATACACCAACTCTGTAATACGGTTTGTTTTACACACCAGGTAGTCACTTGCCCTACCTGTATGCCCACAAAATTGCAGTACCCATGACCTCTTCTATACAAGGAATAAAAAAGTCCCAGGCATTAATTATAGGCTAGAAACCCATTGATAGGGATGCACCGGATCCAAAATTTTGGATCCGGCTGGAACTGGATTTTGCTGGAACCTTTTTGAAATCCGGCCTGAACTGGATTTTTGCAATGCAGATGATGAATAAAGTGAAATTCAGAAAAGCAGAGAAACTCTGGGATAGCAGTTTTTTGCTCTGTAATGTAATGTTTGTGAAGGACTACTGGGAAATGTCTATAAATTTGCCTTCAAGTGTTGTACAAGTGTGTTTACCTAATTTTTTTAACCAAAAATTGCAGTATAATAGAAAAAAGGCATGACAAACTGTGTCCTTGCAGAAGTAGAGCAAAACTGCAGCAAAGGGGGGGCAAGTAATACTCTTTGTATTTTCCCACCCTAAGTGAGTATTTGTAGAGAAAACTCCTGAGGGAATCTTGAAAATTGTTTTGCACATCAGTCTGTTCTTTTTGAACTACAGTACATCACCACTTGTTCAAAAAAATTGTACAAATTATGTAGACCAGTAATACTTGGCAAAGTGAGTCCTTAGATAGTGATTACTGAATGGACTGCTCAGATGTAAAAAGACTCTAAGGTTCAGGTTTTTAACTATGCACAGCACCATTGTTTTATACACCATTTCTAGTATTTAAACATGCCATGATATCTAAAAACTGAAGCACATTTGCCATCAATAATTTTTTTGGCAGAGATATACAGTATCACACGTAATTCTGACATTACTTACGTATTATATGGTTACTGTTGATAACATCATATTGTGTATACTTAAGTGTGTGTGATTAACTTTTAGGGACAGAAAATGTTGATAGTGACCCCATAGGCAGCTGAAATTCATCCTCATCCAGATACAATCTCAGTTAATTGCTTTAAGGTATGCATAGACAGGGCTCGATTTTCGTGGTTGTCCGATTGTCCGGGACAACTTATGTTCCATGTGGACAACCAAAAGTTGTAGGCTGGTTGTCCGATGGACAACCATTTTCCTCTCAAATTGAAGAAGTGTACTGCTGACTGATCAACTCTTTCAACTTTTTTCATCACACATCATTTCAGACTTCAAGTGTTTCTGTCTCTCATACGTCACATCTTTTATTATTCAAGACCAATAATACTGTACATGAACACAATTTTACGGTTTTGTAATTGTGCGAAAAATACTGCGGACAACCAAATTTTCTTGTGGACAACTAAAATTAGTGTAATGGTTGCCCAGAGGACAACCATAGATTTTTCTGAAAATCGAGGCCTGATAGAAAACCTCAATATATATAATCAAAACACCCTCAGTACCGTTCATGCTGTTTAATGTAAGCTTTGGTACTCTGCATTGTTTGAATTAGCTGCCAGTCAAAGAGCTGAGCCAATTGAGAATTTTGGTATCCCCTACCCAAATTGTACAGTAGCTTGGGGTGTGAGGTTTTTGCCCTTTAAGGACTAAAGAAAGGTGTTCAGAACGTTACAGTATATAACATGCACTGATGATCTATCATTAATGAACTTTTTTTAATGAACTTTAAATTAATTCTGTAACAGTTACTGCAGTGTTCATGTTTGTTTCAACTCAGATCATGTACATAATGCTACTCAAGTTTATAGGAAAATCCGGCCGGAACTGGAACCGGATATTTTGTCACTATCCGGCCGGATAATCCGGCCGGACCGGATATCCGGTGCATCCGTACCCATTGACAGAAAACCATGCATGCACAGGTGTAAAATTTCTGAAGGAACTAGTGTTCTCCTGGAAGTTTCTCTTGGACACACAGTTAACGTACAGGACAAGTCCCATTAATACCTCACTGTGTCAGAAATCATTGAAGTAACATTTATGTCTGAGCCTGCAATATTATGATTCTTTGTAGCTAGCAACAAATATCTCAATCATACCATGAGGTATGTTATCTTAACCCATGAATTATCCCAAGGTGTGGTAACCACTATACTGTAAATACACCGTATTAAAGCATATGTTGATAAATGCACAATACCTATAAGTAAACGAATGTTCCAAGATTATCAGAAAAATGTTGAAAGGAAGCAGGGGCTATGTACTGTGGGAAGTACTAGTTCTGCAAAAGTAATGTTAAACAGGGATTTCAGAAATTTTGAGGTGAAATTTGAGGCTGAAATGGTGCAAAGTACTCACGATATCAAATAAACATTTCCTGTTCATATTTTTGCTTTTTAGTGACATTGAATAGTTTTCATTATTATTTTGCAAGGGCACTGATGGCCAAGCGCTGAAGAGCACCACTGCAGTTTTGGCCGTTGGTAAGGGTAAATTTTCACAGGGCACCACTGCAATCAGCTAGGACAGGATAGCCATTGGTGCCAGTGCTGTTGGTTATTTAAGTCCTGTTACCAACGTACTTTAGTTCAGATTTTCTCTTGAACACAACACTTGATGAACTGAAATGGAATAGTCAGGGTGACCAAAGGTGACCTGAAATGAAATATTCAGGGAATATAATTGACAAGATTTAAAAGCAACCAAGATAGTGAAGTTCCAGCTCAAATGGCTATTTGAATGGCTGTGAAGCAGTTGTAAATGAAGACCCCCATCATTACCCTATTTCTGTCCAAATTTGTTCAGAAGTCTCTCAAACATTTATTTTTGGGACAGATTTTGGTGCAGTTCTGATGTAGAGATATTTGTGCAGGTGGATGCTTGTGACTGTCAGGATAGCAAGGTCAAAGGTCACCTTTGAAATTGACATGACCTATCATGTAAGGGCAGAGTCATTTATCTAAGTGGCAGTTATGGCCAAGTTACTTATGTATTTCCTTTGCCCACCTGCCCGTACTGGCCAGTTAGGTAAATGACTCTCCCCTTATATGAGCTAAGAAGTATGTGTGCCTATACAGCTATTGTGTATGTGGGGTTGGTAGTACTATTTGTATCAAAGGTATTAGGAAGAAGCACTTACAATTAAGGGCTAATTTTTGTCATCTTTCAGCTACCAATCAATGGTTTGTTCCAGCAGTCAGGGGCGATATTCCACCAGGATGTGCTGCATATGGATTTGTTTCAGATGGTACAAGGCTCTTCATTTTTGGTGGGATGGTGGAGTACGGGAAATACTCAAATGAGTTATATGAGTTGCAGGCAAGTCGATGGGAATGGAAACGACTGAAACCACGATCACCGAAGACAGGTCCAGTTCCTTGCCCGAGGCTTGGTCATACCTTCACATTGGTTGGTAGCAAAGCCTACTTATTTGGAGGCCTTGCAAATGATAGTGATGACCCAAAAAACAATATACCCAGGTGAGTCAACAATAAAACTGATTAGTACAGTTATGGTTGAAATTGATTTCAACCAGAATTATTTTAAATGTATTATTAGACCTTAAAAGGTAATTTTTTTATGACTTTAACTGCCCACAAATGCATGAGAAGTCCATGGCTTGTGAACTACAACTTCATGTTGTGTGGCAACCAGCTCAACAATAATGAATTGAGATCAAATTTGGTATCTTTCAAAAGGCCATTTCAGATGGAAAACATGGGTTTTCTCTTGCAAGAAAAAACTCACCTATGATCTCGCCAGTAATTCAAACCCAACATTCCGGTTGCATAGCTTCATTTCACCCCTCTCTGCTACAGCACTGTTACATGGAGAATGATGTGAAAGTGAAATGATATCATTCAAAAGAGGACTAAGATTTGCTGCAATTTTGTTTGTGTCATAATTCTTCATATGCTTCACTCCATCCAGTGGCCAATATTTACCTCCAAAAACTTTCTTGGAAGAGCCTCCCAGCTTCCTCTTTTTTTCATCCATGTTCAGTCACCATTTTTCTTTTCTTGTGTTTTTTTTATTCTACTCCTTGTTTCATTTCAGATACTTAAATGATCTGTACACCTTGGACCTAAGGTCCGGATATCCTAATTTGGCATGGGACCTTCCTGAAGTCCATGGTAATTTACCACCAGCCAGAGAGTCCCACACATGTGTATCATACAGTGGCAGAGATGGAAAGAGTCCACGGCTGATTGTTTATGGAGGCATGAGTGGCTGCCGTCTCGGTGATTTATGGCAACTCAATATTGGTAAGGACAGGCATCAACTGTTGTAAAAAGTATGATTCCTAGGATGAGAAAGTATTTTCATTGTCGAAGGGAGGTCCACTGAGATAACAGATGGTCAAATTTGAAATTTTTGTGAAGTACTTCACACCAAGAGATTTGCCCTATGTGTGAATGATTAGAGCACTGAATAAAGGATCAACAACTGGTAGGGATATTAGAGGTCAAATTATGTTCTGCACTGAGGTCAAATTTGAAATTTTGTTAAGTATTTAGCACCAAGAAATTTACCCGATATGTGAGCGACAAAATTAGTGAATAAGGAATCAACAACTGGTGGGGTCATTGAAAAGGTCAAATTATATTGCAGTCAAATTTGAAATTCTGTGAAGTTCTTTACTTCAAGAGATTCACTCTATGTGAGTGACAAAAGGTTGTGGATAAAGGATCAACACTGTTGCGGCCATTAGAGGTGAAATTATATCCTGCACAAATATGAAGGTTTTGAGTATGCTTCATGTCTCATGGAATTAATCCTGTGGAACAGGCTTGGTGACATTCTGAATTATTTTTCCTAGAGTTATAGGCCAAAAAGGTTATTTAAGGTCATCAGAGATCAGCATCACATTCATATATATTTTTGAATAAAATAGATATCTTCTCCCTTCACCACTTTTCCTGAATTAATGCAAATCAAATGGGAAGAATTTTGCAGGACATATAACCCAAAGGAAAGGTCATTTTGAGGTCAGCAGAGGTTGTATCTGAAATTCTTAATTATACTCTTCCTATGAGGAGGTCTTTTCTGATTCATGCTTATTGTAATTTTTCCTTAAATCTCAGGTAGCAAAATCAGCAAAAATCTGTCCTAAAAAGGATAAAAAAGGTCCAAGGCCAGTTGAAAGTTTTTACTTAGTAGCTGTTTTTGATCCTACTTCCCAGAGCTGGGGAAAAATTTTGACTTCCTAGGAAGGGAGTAAATTTTTCACAACTATTTCTGAAAATGGTTTTCAAGAACATAAAAGAAAGGGAAATTTCAGTACAGTTGCCAATATTTCATGGGAAGGACACTCCAAGCTCTCCCAACTTTTTCCAACTATGTCACTTCCACTAGTTGTTTTAGATTGCTATAAACTGAAAAGTTTGAAAGAGTCTATAATGTTCCATTGACTGTGCTAGTTTCCTCTTTCACAGACTCAATGACATGGATAAGACCAGAGGTTCATGGCCCAGTCCCTCTGCCTCGCAGCTTGCATTCTGCAACTACTATTGGACAAAGGTGAGAATAGTATAGTACGTGCTAAAAATAAGTCTTTAAGGTAAATACTGGATTTAAAATATACCAATATGGCATTAGCAAAATAAGCTTTAATCACTATTCCTCAACAAACACATGCACTTGAAAAGTTAAGGAAGTTTCATTATTTGATTTTTGAAAATTTGAGTGCACAAATATCTTGAGTAACAACAAATAACTGAATTTTTTAATTGTGAGAACTTTAATCCTTGAAACAATGACTACCATGCTGCCTTGCTTTGAATAAACTTTCATAATGCATCCATAAATGTGTATATACAAACTCAATACATCCCTTTAAGGACCAAGAGTCATGCTTTGCCAAATGTCATTCTGGTTTGTAGATGGTTGTATGTGGTATTCACCCAGGGGAAACTTAATAACTAGGTTTATTCAGTACAAGATACTACACTGGATAGCCCTGACTTGATGACGTGTTAAAGTCTGGAAAATCCAGGGATGCATTTCACCAGGAAGAATCATCTGGTTAAATGGGATTTAACCAATGAAAGTGACATTTATTGTCTGGCTTCAAGATTTTTGATACCTTGCCATAGTCATAAGTCTATGTGATAGTGATGTTGCGTGTATGTGTTTGTGTTTGTGACACTCCTTGTAGACATGATATTTCAAGGTAGTAATCAACCAGACTTTTCATATATGTTATATAGACTTAAAATAATGTTGAGAGGAAGAACCATGGTTTTTTTGGTGGAGGTCAAAGCAAAAGCAAAACTTCTTAAATGTCTTGTAAACACCATAAAAGGAAGAGGAGTGTTTTTTAGTAGATATCAGAGGTCGAGTCAAAGTCAGTTTGCTAGTGGTCAAAATCATCCATCAGAAGCCATTAGGTAAAAAAAAACAGAATTCTCTGAAATTCCCAAGATTAGCATCTTTGGGTCACCAGAGGGGCAAGAGAAAACTTTCCAAATATTGCCTCTATCTAGGGTTATCATAAGTCAAAATGCAAATTTGTCCCAAAGTTTTCCACAAAGCCTTTTGGTTTTCTGGTGGAAAGGACTGTTGGGTACAGAGCCAAGACGATGGTTTGCAAAAATTGTTTTTGCGCATTTTGGACTCACAGAAAGGTGCAATATTTTGAAAAGTAGTTGCATTTGCTATGTTAACTCTGGTAGTTTGTCTCCCACCTGTCTGTTTGTAAGTTAGTCTAGAGTCTGGTTCAACCTAGGGCTTGAATTTTGAGGGATGCAATGACACAATCACTTGCTTAAAGTTACAGTGAAATACATGATTTTTTTTGCACTCCTACGTAAGACAGGGAACTCAGGGAAATACATCATAGTTAAAAAAAATTGACACAACTACCACACTCTTTAATTTCCTATGTAGTATGATTTATAGCACACCAGGGAAAATCTAAAACTCAAGGCCTAACTTGATTTCCTTTCAGAATGTTTGTTTTTGGAGGTTGGGTGCCATTAGTAATGGATGATGTGAAAGTAGCTGCTCATGAGAAGGAATGGAAATGTACAAACACACTAGCATCACTTAATCTTGGTGAGTACATTTTGAATTTTGTCAGCACTGCTCTAGAAAAGTTGTAGTGTAGTCAGGTTATAGCCAGACAAGGTTCTCAAGGAGTTGATATGTCTCCTTAGAGCCAAAATACTTTTGGGGGCAGGGGAAAGGGATGTTAAATAATAAATATGTCGTTGGCATTTTCAAACTTTGTAGAAAGAGCCCTCCCAAAAACAGAAACAAAAACAATTAATGCATGAATCCCCTCCCTCCCCCTGCCCTCCTTGGATTTGGGCCAAGATTAAATCAGCAGTCAAGATTTAGGAAATGAAGATTTATATAGGTCAACTCAAAGATTGTCTTTCATTTCTATGGTGAGACATCATTGGAGCTTGTGACCTTTGCGAGTTGTTGTTTGCAGCTTGAAGTGATGAAAGGTAACACCATAAACATAAAAGAGCTTGTTTGATTAGCAACTTTACAGTATTGTTGAAAAAAATGACATTTAACCCATGATGGTTTAATCCCCTGCATGGATCTTTACTTTATTTCAGCAATTATTTATGGAATCATTTTCAATTGTTATGCAGTAACATGCTTAAGAGAAGAAACCCTCTTCGTGTAATCGTGACCAGTGTTGTATTCTGGTAGTTTGCTCTTTGTCTCTCTCTCAACCCTTTTGGCAACACTTTCAAACATGAAATTGTTGGAAGAAATAATTTTGGAGAAGAGAACCTGCACTTATGCTTGAGTAATAATGTTCTGGAATAATAATGTTTAAATCTTCAATTTGCACTTTGTAAATTTCAGAAAATGTGGGTACAGGGTAGTTGAGACTGGACTGGATATTTTCAAGACCTCTGACACTGGTCATAACAGCTTAGAGCATCTGTTTACCTTTCAAGAAGCAAACTGCGCTGTTTTCAGTGGTTTAATGCTGTATTTACCAATACATGTCTGTTAATATTTATAATTCTTTTTTCATTCCTAAGAAACCATGACGTGGGAACCTTTGTCTATGGAAGTGTTTGAAGATGCTATCCCACGTGCCAGAGCAGGCCATTGCTCTGTCAATATTCACACAAGGCTTTATGTTTGGAGTGGAAGAGATGGCTATCGTAAGGCTTGGAATAACCAGGTAGGTTAAGACTGCTTTCTTGCAATATATTAAAGAAATGTTATTTGTTTTCTAGAACCAGATTTCAAAAGTTGAAGTACAGTAGTGTGTCATTGTGATACTGTTTGTCACTCCAACATAAAGGCATTTTGGGTAAATTTTTCAAATACATCACGAAAGTCACACCAAGAGAAAACACGTATGCAAGAAAAATTAGGTCTTTGTGAATGATCATCCTTAAATGCTGTGATAAAATGATAGTGCAATTTATTTTCAACTTTTAGCATGATTTTCTCAGGTCTTGAATTTTGAGGTGTGCAGGTGCTATCAGTCACTCCCCTTCCACTTGAGTCATTGGGATCAATTTATTGCACACATAAATAAAGAATGGGAACTAAGGTAAATGTATCAAAATTAAATTAAATAGTTCAACTACAACTACAACAGTCTTTAATATCCTAAGGAATGTGATTTGAGTCACACCAGTAAAATATAAAACTCAAGACCTGGGGCCCGTTCCACAAAGAGTTACGCACGATCTTAAGTATGATTTACTGTTGGCTCAAGTATGGTGAATCAAACTTAAGATTGTGCGTAACTCTTTGTGGAACAGCCCCCTGCTGTCAGGGGGATGAGGGGCTTTTGAACCATAGAAGTGTTAATCTGATTACCTCAAATGCAGTGCCATCAGTCTGAAATGAAACTGTAAGCATTGCAGAATTTCTATCATAGATTGTTATTTTTTCATCCAGGTCTGCAAAGTCTACCTCTCTCTTTTTCTCCTATTTCAGGTTTGCTGCAAAGACCTTTGGTATCTGGAAACAGAGAAGCCACCTGCACCATCTAGGGTTCAACTAATAAGAGCCAGCACAAACACCCTGGAAGTCTCATGGGGTAGTGTTCCCACAGGTGAATAAGACTCATAATGTTCAAAATCAGTGCATATTTCAAAATTGGTTATAATTTGGGATTTGGAAATTTCTTTAGTAAGTTTTCAGATCAGAATATGCAATTTAGGAGTTGGAAGACTGTTAACAGATTGCTCTGCTTTGAAAGTGTTTCCACATGTAGCCAGTAAAGAACTTGTAAGAAAAAAATGAAAGGAACTAGATCAAAATCCTACAAACTATTCAAATGCATCTTGGACTTAAGTTCTTAATCTACTGTAGTTCTGTAGTTAGTTAGATGAACTTTTACATCTCAGTTTGTAAACAGTTGTTCTTAAGTTTTTCCAGTTGTGGCTAATTGGCTTGTTTTCCTACTCCATTGCATATGTTGAGCTCCAAGCACAATGGCAGTAGGTTTCATCTCTTGAACCAATCGTTTGGAAACTGGACCGTAAAACTACATCTAACCAACCAACTCGTAAAGTCGTCAGTATGACCTGTCCAGTAGTGAATCTCCAGACTTCCCGGCTGCCCGTCTGATGCTTTAATTACTTGATCATGCAGTCTGTAGTGACAGTGACAACGCAACCATCATCAGCCAGGAGCCTCCTGATCTCTCTTTCCATTTCAGCAACTTTTTCACTACCACACCAAACACAGGTTTTACTATTTCACAGTATGCTGAAAAATGGAGACATTAGTGTAGAATGTTATAGTTCTATTAAAGCGTACTACCTTGTTCAGAAGTTTGGAGTATGAGCTTAAGACACAGTTACAGGTAGTTAGTTCTATAACTAATTCTGTTTTCCTCCTTAGCTGATGTGTACCTGCTACAGCTGCAGAAATATGATATGCCAGGTCAGACATCTTCCACCAGTGCAGGACTGCCAGTCACTCCTGGTGTCTCTCCTATCAGAGTTTCACAACAAAACTCCAAATCTCCACCAGGTGAGAATACTTCATTAAAGGGGAAAAACTTTGGTTTCATTGATACAGGGCTAAAAAGAAGGGACAGCACTGATAGCCGTGGCTGTCGTTCTCTTCATGATGGCCGTGGTACCCCACAAAAATGTCCTATTGAAATAACATAGACCGATAGCCCCTTTTAAATCTTATTTCAAGCCCTGTTGATAGATGTGGCTCTTTGAGAGGGAGAGAAAAAAAAAATCTTGTGCGGTAAAGCATTTTTCCTTTGTTCAGACCCTCACTGCTATAGATTTAGCATGTGAAATGTTACTATATATCTGTATCATATTGAAGGCTTTCATCTAACATTGATGAGGTTTTCTGTCTTTGTCCATAGCCAGTAGTCCATTCCATACAAAAGGATAAAAAAGGAAGAAATTTGCATATCTTCCATTTCTTGAACTAGTGTAAACAAAGTATTGTAAGTTCCGGGGGGGGGGGGGGAGGGGGGTGTAGAAAGGATAGGATATTAAACAAAAAAAATGAAAGCAGGTGTGTTGCACAGCACATGCTGTTTTCCCTCTTTTGGGTTATGTGATTATTTCTTGTTGTCTGTTCTTTTTATCAAGCATCTGTGAAATGGAAAATCTGTCAATTCAAAATGGGATATGTCTTTCATGTTTCAGTGGATTTGATATCAATTCTGCAATTCCACTTTGTCTCTCATTGTCTTTGCAGCAAGCACAAAGCCAGCTGTAACTGTAGCACCAAAATCTTCACCTACACCGGCAGCAGCTGTAAGTACTTCCTGTGTTTCCTATGTGAAAGTTTTTTTTTTTTTGAAGAATGCATGGTTTTACCCCAAAATAGCAGGTTTCCTTCCAAAATGGGAAGTGGAGTGTAGCTGGAGTCCAAGGGTGGAGAAAGATGGGAAGCTAGGAGGCTCTTCCCTGGGAAATCAGCACATCTGGAGGGAAATTTTGGCAACTGGAGAAAAAATTTCTTTTTCTGTACCAGAAAATACATTAGAATTGTGGCCAATTTTCTTTTCTTACTGGAAAATAGTTGTGCCTCATGAGAAATGAGTGTTTTTGTCAGCTGTGCTGGAGTGCCGGAGCCCCTTCCATGCCTCATATTCGTGTGTTACAACCTTTTTGTTTTCCATTTATACAGGGCATGAGTGGTATTGCAGCATTAGCTGAAGCTGCAGCTGCCACTCAAAAGATCCGCCAGCCTGTACTTACCACCACTAGTGGAACAGGAGCAACAGGTGTCATTTCCCCCATCCAGAGCTCGGGGTTGGCAATTGTGTCCCGGGCTCTCACCACCACAACTGGACTCATGGCAGCGGGAGCTATTTCACCAGGAGTAGCCCCTGCAGCAGTAGGGGGTAAAATTATCAAACCAATCACAGTGATATCCCCCAACCAAGTTCAACCAGGGTTAGCAAACACAGGGAATTTGAAGCCACTAATTGTTCAGCAGAAGCCAGCTGGCTTGGGTGGCAAGACAGTAACAGTTGTACAGACAGTAAGTGTTACCCATTTCCTTTGCATCTTCGGTAGTTATCACCACTTTCAAGACATAAATTTGTCAAAAATGTTCTACCTGCGATGTGCAAGAGGTTCTCCTGTTGTGCATTGTTGCAGCAAAATGCTTTTGAAAGATACATACAGCCATTATTTTCTGTTTTGTTTTTTGTCTTCAGATTCCAAAGGGGACAGTGGTGCAAGCAAAGACTCTCACTTCTCCAACAGGGAATCCTGCAGGTGCAGCTCAGATTGTGACTTCTAGGTCTCCTTTGCAGGGTACAACAATTGTTAAATTGGTATCCACCACCCAAGCAGGGGGTAAGAAAATTTTAACTCCTGTCACCCAGGTACTGGGAAAACCCCAGGCCTCATTGCTTAGCCTGGGAAATATGCAACAGCAAGGCAAAAGTATTATCAAAACCATTCCAGTCACCCAAAGTGTGGTGAAGCCTGGAGGTACTCCATCAGCAGGGGGCACAAAACAGCCCACCATCGTCACAGTTACGTCCAAAGTGCTGACTAATACATCAGCTACCCCAACAAAGCTGATATCAACAGGACTTCCTAATCAGCAGAAAATTGTAATCACTTCACAGGGTGGTGCACAGCAGGCACTGCTCAAAGCCGCTGGCAGTGGCAACTCACCAATCACTATCATTCGAGCAGTGACTCCCCAGGGTCAGGGTGCTACTGGTCAGACAGGCACAAAGACCATTCAGATTATAACCAACTCTGCCGGTCTTAGGAGTGGACTGAACCAGCCTGGTGCAGCTGCTGCTATTCTTAAGGTGAGCATGTGCAAATATTTTTTAAAGTATATTGTAAACCTTCTAGGTGTACCCACCTTGCAATAGGGAAAATGGAGAAAGGCTAGAATTTTGCCATGGTGTTGAAAGTCCTTGAAATTGGGGTGTTTGGTCTTGAAAAATTTGTTTTTAGTCTTGAAAGTTGAGATCTTACACTGTGGGTAGATGCAGTCATGTTTAATATGAATCCATTGTTTGGTAAACATGTAAAAGTTAAAGCCCTGTTATTCAAGATTCTTTTAATCTTAAGTGCTGAATATTTCTGTTTTACTCTTCAGAGAGTAAGGAAAAAAATGTGAATACCTGAGTTGGGTGGTAACCCTGCCTTCATCTGATCGGAGGTAGAAAATAGAAATTAGAATTGTGGGATCAAGTTGTATGTTGTTTATAATAATGTTGTTTTTCTGTGGCCAAAAATGATGCATGACAAAACTATCCCTGCTGTTTGGTAATGAGTCTATGGGTAGGTTGGGCATAAAACAATATAGCTGAGAACTGGAAGTTTAAGTGTTCAATTTCTGACTAGTGAGTTCATTACAAGTTACACAGGTTTTCACCTACATGCTTTCTATAATTTGAAGTGGTTCTAAATTTGATTTGCAGTACTGATCTGGAGATCATATGGCAAAGTTGTACTTCCCTAGCCATTTCGGTGCATTCCCATGTGTTTTGGTTGTTCAGCATACAAAGTAACTCTCTCTGAGGTGTAACTTTTTGTTCATATTTTGGAACTTTTTGTTTTGAAGATGCCACACCATAAAGACTGTAATCTGAACAAGCTTCAGTCTAATTGGTCTTTTCATCCCAATTTCTCTTTTTAGAGTATTTCTTCTCAAGGGGTTGGTAACACCCCCATTAAGATCACAACCACTACTGGTGTCTCAGGGGTTACCACCAAATTAGTAACCATTCCAGTCTCTGCACTCGCTGGTGGTGTCGGCAACCTGTCCAATCTTATCACCAACTCCAATCTGGCTACTACAGCGGCCCAGATTGCGGCTAATACCAAAGCTGTCTCCAAAGCCACTCCAGGTCTCACTACTGGTATTGTCACCCCAAAGAGTCCTGCCCCTGCAACTCTTGTGTCAACCACAAAAACCACCCCAGCCCCTGGGGTGGTGCTAGGGGGTACTTCAACAACCCAGTTAATACAGGTAAGTGTCTACTTTTGTGTTTCAGAATGTGTCTGCATTACAATGAAACTCATTGCCTGTGAAATGATGCTCATGAACTACTATTATTGACATAAACTTAATGTTTAGTGTATTAATTACACAACAGAATTGCAGTGGGCTGGATAGTCTAGAAATATTGTCGTCAGGAAGGAGTTGCTACCTCACAAAATGTAGTTTTTTGAGGATTTGTCACATTGTTATGATTGGAAGCTCAATAATTAAGCACTGCAGATTATTTAACATGCCACAATGTTGTATTACACTTCATCACAATTATACATGAGACTTTTTGAGTGCATTTTAAGTTTAGAATTACAAAAATATATATTTCAGATATTACAAAGTGAATTCTATTCATCCAACTCTCATTGTCACAGCTTTTTCTGTTGCTGAGATATTTCATGTTAGAATTTATTCATTGAGTTCAAAACAGTCTTCTTGAATATCCTCGCACAATTCACATTATATGGTTTTGTTTTCACATGAAATTAAAAATGTTCATGTGTCACACTTGGTAGTACAAGATTGACATCACAAATTATTGTGCAGTCTACCATCTCGAATGCCCCTGTGGGCTAGGGGTTGTAGAATACGCCCTCGGTATTCCCTGCCTCTTGTAAGAGGGGACTTAACGGAAACCAAACATGAACTTGAACAATACTTGAAAAGAAATTTGAACTTTGAACTAATTATGTAGTTGACTGACACTATATAACACATTCAAGTTGGTGTGTCGTTAAACCTCATCTAACTAATTAACTAATCTACCATCTTGAATTCAGTGGATAAACTTCAACATTTTGTGTCTGAGCTTAGAAACAGCTTGTAGAGGATGGAGCTGGACCAGTTGAATTTATTTTTCCCACTTTGTAATATATATTTTAGAAATTGTAGACTTAGGTCTTTAGTTACACTATAATTTATTGCATTATGTATTGTCTTTACAGGGAACTAAGGTCTCCCCAGTTCCTTCCACCAATGTTAGTTCTAAAACTTTCACAACAACTACACCATCCAGTATGGTGGTCAAAGTCGAGGATACCAGTGTTGCAACTACTGGTACAACTCCAGTACCCTCAGTCAGTACCTCATCAGCGCCTAAAACCGACACTGGTGCCGTAGTAGCTAATACCACTACCAATGCAGTTACGTCAACACCCAGTGAAGCCAGCACTAATACATCAGCTGTTACTCCTACCGAAACCAACACAGTTGTATCTCAACCAGGTAAAAGTTATCAACATTAGTTTCTTCCAACATCATTACTATATACCTCCATTTTGTTTTCTAAAAAGTCTGGAAAAAGTTTTGAATTTAGGCAAAGGTGGGGAACCCTTTTTAAAAACAGTATTATGTTTTTATTGTAGAATTGCAAGACTCATCAAGCACAAACCAGACCCCAGAAGCAAAGCAACAGGAAGAACCTCCTGCTAGTGTACCGGGTGAGTAAACTGATAACGTGAAATTAATTAACCCTTTACCGTTGTTTGGGTCCTTTTGGACCCAGATGGAGAGTGCGGCTGTCACCCATCTTTACTGTTTCACGCGGAGCTCGAAACTGCATGTAGCTGCCTGAAAATTCGTCCACAACAACGAGAGAGACAATAGTTTAAGGTCACGGTTTCAATAGCCAACGGAAGCTGATGCGGAGCGTGCTATGTCCTCTTTTCAGCCCACTCCCAAGGCGCGCAAATATGCCCCAATTGGAGCACGATGGTAAAGGGTTAATAGCAGTGAATTTATGCTCTGTAAAGAAGTTATCTTCATAAGTATTTTCTTTTAAGACTGAGTAACCTACAGTTGTTTTGTAAGTAAGAGGTATACTATCTACAAACTATTTCTTCCTTTGACAGATTTGTTTTGCCAGTTGATAAAGGCAGTAGGGCATCCTTCTTATCAAGGAATAAGTTACCCATGATTGAAATTCAGTTGTTTGTTGCTCAAGAATAATTTGTTCACCCAAACTTTCAACATTTTAAATGATTGAAATGTCCATAAGGCTTCTTGCACGTAGTATTTTAAAGAGGTAACTGTTGCTGGGGGTTTGTGATTAAGACTGAATTTTTGGATAGTGTCTGGGACATTTTCTTTGTACTCTTTGTTGGAGCATTTGAAATACAATATTTCCCTTTAAATTCAAGAAAGCAACATGTCGGAGGCCAAAGCAGACACTTTAAATGGGGTGGGATGGGGAGACGAATGGGACTGGGGGAACAGTAATTGTCAATTTGTCAGGGGTTGGAGAGTTGATATGCTCAGAGCGGTTAAGTCAACATTTATACTTGCATTAATTTTTCCCAGGGGCATCATCTCCCTGCCATCTCCCTCGACTTTTTCACAGGTTGGAATGCTAATCACTTCTTTCTGTCATTGATTCTAAAAGGTCTCTGGTATTCAAGCTTAAATATTAAGTTCTCTTTTTGGATCAATTGAATTGAAAGATCTATCCAATTTTAAAAACAGGGAAGTTCCTTTTCCAGGGAACCTTTCCTTCCAGATACTTCAGTGTGCTTGGTAACTCCCTTGTGTATAATGGATGAACCATTGTTCATACTAATAAACTTCAAGTGTATGCACAAAGCTCCATAGAGCCTTTCGTTCCCATGCTGTATAAGGAAAACATGCTGAAGAGGGAAAACAAGCCAGTGAGTTACAAATAATAAAATGTGGTGGTCAGCTTGAAGTAAACCAGTCGTTTAGAAACTTTTTTTCTAAAGTCCCCCGACTCTCTGGCAAAGAGCCAGGGGCGAAAACCAAACAATTCTCCCAAAGGAGCTCTGCCCCCAAAAGGAGCTGCGTCCCCAAGGGACAACTCAACTCAGTAAACCAGTTGTTTAGAAACTGAGCTGTAGAACCTCAACTAACTCACTCATTGTTATAGTAGACACTTTTCCAAATGGCACCAGACCATTTTGAGAGCCGGATAAATTGTAGGGAGCGGTCTGGGGGAGCGGTCGTAGGGGTAGGGATGTCCCCATTGCCTTTTGAGTTATTGCAGATTGGAGAGTACTTACACAAAAAAACAAATTATCACTCAATTCTAAAGAAATCTAAGAATCTTATTTAGTTAGCAAGTTAGGATAAGAAATTAGTGACAGTGCTCTTTTTTTTTGAACGCTCTCTGTTGTTATATATTCATAAGGTCACTTAAGCAGACCTTGGCATAGTTTTTTGTTCCCATGATCATTCAATTATCAAAACTTCAGATACATCCAACCTTTGACCCCATTAAATGTTTCTCACACCTCGCTTTCCAGTAATGTTTTTCACACCTGGTTTTCCATCTGTCATTTTCTGGATGTTCCTTTGTTTTTTCTCTGACCCGTTTCCTCTTTTAGAGACTAACATTTCAATAGGCCTTTTGTTAGTTTCACCCACTGGGTGATATTTGATTGTTTGGTAATTCATTTTACATCCTGTGCATCTTTAAGAAAAGAGAACACCTGCACCTTTCAGGGGGAACACCTGTTGTATCATTGGTTATGAATATTCATATACCAGACTATTTAAGAAAAGAAGGTCAGCAAATTTTACAGTGACCTAATTAGAAGTTATAAGGTACAGTATTATTTCAAAAAGTATTGTTCTATTATATGTTGAGAGATTCATTACAGAGCTGTTGTCACTTCTATCACATAAAGTGTAATACAGATAGATATATGGTAAGTTAGAAGGTGTTGGGTATTTAATGGCAGAATTTTTATTGCTTTGCCTCAGGTTAAAGATCATCTTATGTGACTGCATTTAAAATGTAAACCCTATGCATATTGCATTATGAGCATTCCATAATGAGGGATGAAATAGTAGATGGGGCAGTGGTACTGAGTCAAAGGTTACATGAAGAACATTTTATCCAATGTGAGAAAAGCACAACTAAAAATAATAAATAGAAAATAAAGTAATAATTTGGCGAGGAAAGGGGTTTGGAGCAGATTGATTGGTTTTATACTTAACGTGTGGGTGGCAAGAACCATGGTCATAAGCTTTTCATTTACTTAATGGCTAGTGACCTCCTAGGTCAGCAGTCCTTACCCTGTGCTTTGAATGACAGCACCTAGAATGACCCTTTTGTCACTAAGCTACAGAAGAAATTAAAGAAGGGAATCCAAGCACGAAAAGAGATGTCAAAACAGAGGTACACTATAAAATGGTTAAAACTGGTGTCTTGTTTTAGGAAGGTCCACCTTTATTATGCTGTGATAGTGTCAAGTCTAACGTTAGACTGTAAAGTTTACTGTTGCTTTCCCAATAGGAACT
Organism: Holothuria scabra; assembly: GCA_037179385.1. NCBI lineage: Eukaryota > Metazoa > Echinodermata > Holothuroidea > Aspidochirotida > Holothuriidae > Holothuria > Holothuria scabra. The sequence continues at coordinate 20,525,414 of CM074181.1, forward strand.
GCAACCACCACCACCACCACCACTACAGCAGCAACACCCTCAGTCACAGCAGCAACAACAACAACAACAACACAGACAGCAAGCACAGTGGTCAACACCACCAGTGTTGCAGTAAGTGCTGCAGCATCAACAACACCTTCAACGGCAACAAATACCAATGCAAACCCAGACCAAGGAGTGACTCCCATGGATACTACTCCCCCTCCAAATACAGAAGCATTCAAACAACCCCAGGTCAATGGAGAACCCCTGGGGGAACCCAAGACAAATGGATCAACTAAAGAGCCAATGGACACTAAGAAAACAGGTAAAGTATGTGAGAAAAGTGGTAGCCAGGGTCTCAGTGTGAAGAGTCTTGTTAAACAGGCTTAGGCCAAATGAATGATCTGTAACAAAAGAGTGGGTTTTTAAAGAGAAGGGGACATCCCTATCCTTTCACCTTTAAAAATAGATGGCCTCCTTAGTAAGCTGGACTTACCCCTGCAGTTGGACAGGTTTGGTCCATTTTCTGTAGGTCAGGGACCCTTACTTTGGTAGAGTAATGATATGGAAATTAAATCAAATTAATTGAAGAAGCTTGGAAAAACCATTTTAAAAGTGGTAACTGCATTCATGATTTTTGTTTGACATACTGAATTTGATCAGTGCAATTTTCATGCTTGCATTCTTTTTTGTCAATATCGTAATTAGATTGTATGAGATGTGATGAGCCAAACATTATTCAACTTTCCACAGCTAAAGGTGCACCTGAAATTGGTGACATTTTTTAAATTCCGAGAAATATTTTGAGAGTGATTTGTTACAGAAGAGATGCAGTTTTAAATAATTTAACTGCCTTCAGCAAGTGGGAACATCTTTTCTTCTTGCTTTGAGGAAGTGATTTCAAATTTCTTAAAATTTAGAGACTTTTCACATCTTGAGAACATCTTGATTAAAGTGATGCTAACACTGGTCAAATTTTAGTAAAAAATGTTTATTGAAGCTTACTATTAGTATGTCAAAGAGAGAGACAAATTTACTGAATTTCCTCTTTTTTCTTTTTCAGTAGCTGATTTGGATGATAAATCAATTGCCATGACGATAGCTTCTTTAGCATCAGGAGGTCAGATGCCGCCGCCAAAGTCGGAACCACCAAGCAAAATTTCTAATGGATTAGATTCAATAAAGCAGGAGCCAATGGATACATCACCAGTGGTAAGATAAATGCAGATAACTTAAAGGCATATTTTCATCATCCCAAACAGTTCCAATTCTCCCAACCTACTTACTTCTAGCCCCTTCCACATTTATCTAAAACTCATCTTTATCCAGACACAATCCTAGTTTATTGCTTTATGGCTTGTCCCAGTGGCCATACAAGTCCATAATGTGCAATCAAGACACTCTCAGTGCCCATGCTGTGTAGTTTAGCTATAATGCATTGTTTGAATGTGATGCCAATCAAAGAGCTGTACCAATTGAGAGTTTTGATATATGTATACTGAAACTATAGTTTGGGGTGACGAATGACTGCCTTTAAGAGATATATATGTAGCCCAATTACCATGAGTTAAGCAGAGTGTTAAAGTCCAAATTCCAGCCAATTTGCTTATAGGGCTGGCCAAAGCTTTTTTTCCAGTTGTGGCTCACTGGTTTGTTTTCCCTACTCCATTGCTTACACTTAGCACCAAGCACAATGGCAATGGCAATAGGTTCCACTTTTAAAGTCTTCGGTATGGCCCAGCTAGGACTTGAACTCCAGACCTCCTGACTGCAAGTTGGATGCTCTTAATCACTTGACCATGCAGCTCTATTACCATTTGCTCCTACTGGGGAATGGGGAACATTAATCTAATTGTCAGAGTGGGGACCATTAATCTAATTGTCCTGATTTATTTTTTTTTTGTCTACTGTGGGTGCTGCTGGCAGTCCAAAACCCATGTATATATCAATTCTTATAACTTGACAGAGAGAAATGTATTGACATCCACAGCTCCTTATTTCATTGGCATAGAAAAGTTCTCTTCTTTATATATATATAACACAATGCAATGTTTTGTGTTCGTGTAGTGCCAGCATATAACAGTTCTACGTAGGGAAAAAATAAACCCTCTGACCACCAGGCTTTGGCAAATCCCCCGCCCAACAGTCTGGGACAAGTAAAAAATCACTCGGGCAACTACCATGCTCGATGTTGAAGCCCACCAGGCAAGTACCCCCAGCCTCAAATTTTTGAGTTGCGCGAAATGGCATTTGTACTTATAAACTTCAAAAATTATATGTACTCAACAGATATGAATTGGACAAGTGGATATTTATGTGGGCAAGTAGATTGAGGAAACAGCTAGGCCGTTGGACAAGTAGGAAAAAAAAATCTGTTGAAGCCTGCTGACCACATGTCCAGTGTCTAAAGTTTAGCATGCTCCTTTACTTTCTGTCTTGCAGAACAAAGTGACAACAGTTAGGAGAGAAGCTAATCAATGGTATGACGTTGGCATCATCAAGACAACTACTACAACAGTGTCACATTTCTTTCTCCCTTCAGAGGCATCTCAAAGAAATGAAGATGTAAGTATTGTGAATTGAACATTAGGTCACTAGAAACATCAGATTATCTTATTTGAGTGTCATTAAACAGGTGTTCTTTTGTAGTAATTTAGAGCAAGGAATTTGATCCACAAAGCAATGTGTAAGAAAAATTTGTGGAGCATTGTCAAAGGCATGAGTTCATTTGATTTAACCAAAGAACAGCTCTTCTTTTGATATCTTCTGATAATTTCGTGCATTGAGAGAGATATTTAAACAAATGAGAGTTGCTTGCTCTTTATATACAATTGCAACTACAATAGTGCATAAGTCTATTTAAAGACCCAGTTCTCTCATCCCAAACAGTGCAAATTCTCCTAACCTTCTAACTTAGGCCCCTTACACAATTGTCTGAAATTAGGCTCATCCAGACACAATTTTAGTTTATATTGCTTTAGGGTGAGCATAGAAAAGCTCAATGTATATAATCAAAACACTCTCAGTGCAGTTCATGCTGTGTAATATAAGCTTTGGTACTCTGCATTGTTTGAATTAGCAGTCAATCGAAAAGCTGGGCCAATTGAGAGTTTTTGTAACCACCTACAAGAATTGTAGTGTATGTTGGAATGTTAAGGTTGTATTGAGCATTGCATCGGTCCAAATTTTATCCAAGTTTTGATCATGATTGTTTGTTTTAAGAATACTTAGTTAGAAAAGCTAGGAAAACTTTAACAACACTCCAGTACCTTGTGGACATTAATGGACATTTTGACAGTCAACAGCATCTTTATACATGTAGAGGAATTTGTTTTCTTAAAAAAAGAGAAGGTAAGAAAATTGTCTTCAGACATGTATGTTTAGACCTATAAACAGTTGTGTGATTTAGTGGGAACCTCAACATTGTATGATCACACAGAGGGAACCTATTTAAAGAGGAAGCCTACTCAAAATGAACAGTGTACACCGCATTTTGCTCACTCTTGATTTCTGTTTTTCTGTTCCAGGACATTGATGTTGTGAGTGTACCAGATCATAGCATCCTTAAGAAACAAGAGCTTCAGCCAGGAACAGCGTACAAGTTTAGAGTCGCAGGAATCAATGCATGTGGAAGGGGGCCCTGGAGTGAGATATCAGCTTTCAAAACCTGTTTACCAGGGTTTCCTGGAGCCCCCTCGGCCATCAGGATCAGCAAGGTTTGTATTTCAAAGAGAACTCAAATTTTCTTGCAGATGTCATCTGTGATTTGAGAGGTTTTCTAGTTTTGTAAAAACCTTGCATATGTCCTAGCTTGAGCAAATGGGAGTCTTCAGGTCAGTGGTGGGTGACTGGCATCTGTGTTTGACAGAAGGTTGAAAGCAAACCTTGTTGGCACTGCCTCTTTAACCCTTTTTATGGGAATGGCAACTTCATGTCAGCATCACTGTTAGGCATGTCTGAAGCATAATATTTAAACTGTCATACCTATGCTTAGAGAGGTTCTTTGTTGTTTCCTTAGCTCATGTTGTAGCTGGACTAAAATGATTGTAATTTTTCAGGAGAACATCATTAAAATGACAGGGATTTGTTGAAGTAAATTTAGGTGGCACTTAAAATTAAATGCAGCATGAAGTGTGATAACATACAAATCATATTCCAAAGGCTGCTGATCCAACAAGAGAAATTGTGCATCTCATGTCATGAGTGAAACCACTCTACCCCCCACCCCTTGGAAAATTCCCTCTGTGACCAATCTTCCAAAGAAGATTTCAAATTTGTGCCTGTAAAAGGGGATTAAGGGGTATTTGTCAAGTTGGAGATTAATAGGAATTGTTTCCGTGGACATTGTCCGGGGGTTAAGTGGGAGGCTTTACAAGATAGGGGTAGAGTTTTATCCTCAGAAAAGGGTGTTGTCATGTTTGTCTTTGGTTAACAAGCTCATATGGTTTGATTGTAGTCAGCTCCTGGTAAACTTAAAAAGGCATGATCTTGACAACCAAACTAGTTAGAGAATTACATTTCCTGTGGTTTGTATGTTTTGTGTTTACACAACTGTTTCATTCTTAAATGTAGGGCAACGATGGTGCTCATGTGTCCTGGGAACCACCTACTAACACCAATGGTGAGATCTTGGAGTACACAGTTTACCTTGCTGTCAGGAGTACGGCTGCAGGTGGAGGCGACCAGAAACCGGGGCCAGCTGCTTTGGCTTTTGTAAGAGTTTACTGTGGACCTAATCCATTCTGTGTTGTAAGTTCAACACATTTAGCCTCAGCCCATGTGGACACAACTAGCAAACCAGCCATCATATTCAGAATTGCAGCAAGGAATGAGAAAGGGTGAGTTAGAGGCCAAGAAAAAAATATTTTTCTTTTGTCCCCAGCAAGGTAGGATTTTCTTTTATTTTTGAAGTATCAAAACTAGAAGGTTCACCCAAAATGTGAAATTTTCTCCATTTTGGCAATGGAACAGTGTGTCAGAATAGAATTGTAAGTGAACAATAGGTTATTATGTTACCCAAACTAGGTTTTTATGTTAAAATTCCAGAATCAAGCTGTTTTGTAAATGGAATTTGAGTACTGACTAAAGATAAAGGCCCCTTATGCTCAAACAAGTTGGTGTGCTCATATTCATATCCTCCAAATCGTCTTGATAAACAAAACACTCCTGTGAGTCCTGTACCTTGAATGTTTCCTCCATAATTAAATTTTACTTGAAAAATTTGTAGAATAATTTCTTTTAATCTTTCCTTACTAGGAGGACAATTCTTCTGTCTGGTTTTGTGCTATAGACATTGTATAAACAGGGTTGTTGTTTTAGAAATAGTTATTTCAATGTGCAGTTAAGTAGGGTTGGGACCCCTATTTTCGTTCAGTGGGGCTGAACACTCAGATGTAGGCATAGCGCTATTTGCATGCTCTGCACACATGTAAACTGGGGTAATTCACCATGCGGGGAAACTAGCTTTGCATATCCAACCATTTGTCCCACAATTTCATTTGACTACCAGTTACTGAAATCACATATGGTTAACCATCTTACTGGTTCTTGCTAGTAATGAGAGTATTATTAATGATACTGAAGATGATGTCAATGTCTTTTCAGGTATGGGCCAGCCACCCAGGTGAGATGGCTACAGGACAATCAAAGCGGGAAGATGGCAGCACCCAAGAGAGTAGCAGCAGACAGGTAAGAGAAAATTCAAGAGATATCGGTGGAAAACAAAGGCTGCTCTCAGTACAATGAGCAGAAAGAATCTGTGAGGAGAAAACTCTGTCTTTGGTGTCGGTAATAGATTGCTAAGAAAACCTACCAGGGATGCAGTAAAAATTAAAGTGACTCATTTAATTGGTTCATGAAATTCAACAATTATTTTCAATCTTGTTAGGTTTTCTTCACATACCAACTACAAATGATCAAACTTAGACAATCTCCATATGCAACATACAAATGACTAATTTATGAGTGATCGCTTCACTGTTTGATTTGGTTTTCAAAAATTTGTGACCAGACACTTTTTCACATTAGAAACAAACCTATTACAAGTCAGGACATCACAAAATTCAAAATTGTCACTTTTTCTGTAACTATTGGATAGGAAAATTGACTTACTATGCTAACTATATGTAGTAGTGACCCTTTAACACTCTCATTAAGTTATTGATATCAACTCAGTGAGTCCCTTTAAGAATGCATTGCACATTGTGCCTCATGCAGTTTTTGTTCCACGTAGTAAAATGTTACAATTCAAAAGCTTGCCAGGCACAAAAGTGGAAACTGCTTTAACTTTGTGGTCTTGTTTCCAAATAAGCTTAGGTGTTTTAGAGAAAGAGAACTTACAAGGCCTTAGAACCTACACTCAATGTGAAGGTTGCAAGTTATACACACATGTATTTTGAGAGCTCCCTCAAATTGTCCCCTTTCTGGCATACTGACGAATCGCAAAATCAAGAATTTCATGAATCTGTGGATCTTGTATTTCTTATAGTGATGAATGTCGTCTTATTTGGAGAATTTCTGCCGTATTCATCGTTTTTATGTTTGGAATTGTAGAAAATAATATATTTTGCAAAGTTGTTTCAATTTTTAAGGCTGAGGTGAACAGATTACGGCAAAAAATGTAGCTTGGCGTGACATTCATCTGCACTTGTCCCCAACATTATAGGCACTCACACTCTTGTGATAGTTAAACCCATAGCAAATATAACCTAAATGAAGCCGTTGAGTGCATGCTGGTATGTAGGTGGGGATTTGCTCCTTCTTGGGTTTCGGGAGGTCAGGAGTTCGAGTCCTGGCCGGATCATACCAAAGACTTTAGAAATAGAAACTACTGCCCATTGTGCTTGGTGCTTAGTATAAACTACGAAGTAGGAAAAACAAGCCAGTGAGCCACAATTGTACCAAACTTGTCTGATTTAATTTTGTTATTTTTCTTTCTTTTTATAGCACACAAGCTTCCAAGAAGGCAAAGGTGGACTCGTGATGAACCAGTAGCTATTAACTGGACCTATGTACTGCTGCTGTTGCTTAATTGCCAATTTTTCGTACTTTTCCTGTACATTTTTCCTTCACTAGAATGTAACAATACAGGCTGATGTATATAGATATTTTTTGGGATATATATCTTTATGAAGTATGTGTTGCACGTGTGGAGTTTTTTGACATATTCTATGTTTTCAGAACTTTTGTAGAAAATTCTGGAGGTCAAAAGTTGACGAAGCGCTCAATGGTGGTCAGTATTTTAGAAGCTGTCATGTTTTTTGTTGAGTGAAGCCTGTTATTACATTGTATCAAATACATTAAGTGAATTATTAGATGAGTGAGCAGTTCCATGCTTGGGTTAAGTATCTGGTGATTTTACTGAAGACACAAGTTGGGTTGTGATTGTGTTGTGATTAATCGTAAAATGATTGCATGAGGATAAAAGTGTTCAGTAAAAAGCTGTTTATGATTAATTGCCACTGGTGTCTCTGCTAAAGCCCTTCTTATCCAAATCATTTCCACCAAGCCTGCTAAAATGCTCTCTGCTACAGAAACACCACTGAATAAATTAATCTACTTTTGGTGTGTAATCCAAACATAAATTCCTGTTTGATGCACTCATCAGTTACCAGTCATTTAAAATTTTACTAAACATCTATCATGCACTAAAGCATTTGGGTATGAAAAGTTTTAAAAAACATGTTTTTAGCCTGTAAAGGCAACATCATATCATCATATCTAATATACATGTGGCTGTTACCAATAAGTACTCTTTTCAAGAGCAATGGGTGATTACGATGAGTCATTCTATGATTGCAAATGTTTGCAGTTGAACGTTAAGTAAGATTTTCTCTGCACAATCACAGAACGAGACTTAAAAAACTATACAAACCAAGGTTTGAATGTTGTATGTTGACGATTTGGCCAGCATGTGGTCCAGTTTTGGCCAGCATGTAGTCCAATTATGGCCAGCATGTGGTGTGAAATCCTTTTTTTTTCATTGGTCAGATGGAGGATATCAATACAGAACCTTTGTTCTTTAGGTGTAAACCCCAAGGTTTCAATGATAGGTTAAAAAATATATATGTGAGGGCAAGGTTACTAAGTGTTATCCAAACAGCTTAAGTCACATGCATCTACTACTTACCCAAATAGTCATAATTTGAAATTTCATAGTTTGAGGTACAAAAAAGCAATGCATTATTGGAATAAACTACATAAGCAAATTTTTTACTCTTCTAGAATCTGGATGGGGTTTTATGTGGTACTGTTTGGTATTTTTATCTTCCCTCAACTGAAGCCAGTGAGCAACAACTGGAAAAAGGGCTGTGGTCGGCCCGACTTGAACCAGTAGGTTGGAGACTGGGCTGTAAAATTCCATCTGACTAACTAACTCCTCAACTGAAGAAGATCCTGGAAAAAAGTAAAAGTCATATGGGAAAAGAATGTCAGAGAGTAGAGTGTGTATATATAAAGGTTCTGATTAAATGGATAGGAATGTATGATGTAATATAGCAATGAACTCAAATCCCAAGAAATGTTACTCTTTATGGGATTCTGACATGGAATCTCTAAATAACAGTAACTTATCCCTTCTTTTGTCATTTTGAAGTTGGAAGTGGCTTTGCTTATGAGGTTAGGAGGTTTTGGTGACTCCTTAATAATTACCTTGATGATAAAAAATTCACTTTTAAGTTGTACACTACATCCATGTTTATACCATGTCGCATCTGGTCAAAAATATCTTTGTACATTCGTTTGATGATGCCAGCAAACAAAGGTAGGATTAAGTAGACCCCCCTCCTCAAAACATTTTGAACAATTTACAAACTTATAAATAGTTGTTTAAACATTCATGCTATGATGTTCATGGACAAAGTTGTAATTTTGTACGTTGGACTTTATTGGAGAAATTTCTTTTTTTTCTCTTTGGACGTTATGTCCTTGGGTGGGAAGGCGGGGAAGGGGGGATGGGGTATTATTAATAATCAAATATTGTTCAATGAAATAATTCTGAATTGTAAATGTTACTTGAAGAGCAGTTATTCCTTCTGTATTTGAAAGTGTGAATAGCACCAGAGAGTGTGGTGGTCTCCTTTTTTCATTTAGACTTTGTATATAGTTGTTGTACAGGTACATGTTTCTTTTAGTGTGGTTACATGAGTAAATTCCTTTTATTTTTTTTTTCTGATTCACCAGAAGTCCCTCCCTGCAATAAACTGTGTCAGTTTGTGTGCCCTTCTCTTATCTTCATTTCAGCCTAGTTCAGATTTTACTTATTTATGTTACCTTGCATCTATATTGTTTCATAAAATCATTTTTGAGTGGTATCCTTGAGCAAAGTAGAGGTCAGGGTGATAGGTGGGTTTCTAGTAGTGTCGTAATGTAAATTTTGGTTCCATGAAAGGTCCAGCTGTTCATTTTTCTCCTTCCAGGAGAGGGTATATATTTAATTCTTTGACATTGTTGTGTCACAAATGTACTTTACATTTTCTACTTTAGGTTAAGTCTGAAATTTGGGGGGTATATGATCCTGTGTCACATAAAGTAGACTTTAACAGTATTTGCAACTCCCTACGGATGTAGGTTGCAATCTTGAGCAACATGGACATGTTGGGAGGCTTCTCAAGATTGGAGTCAGTACCTGGCATGACTGAACAAAAAGTACTCAAATCCAAAGAGAGCAAAATGGGGTACCCATCTTTTAAGGAAATAACAGAACAAGTATGTGGAACTACTCTGAGTGATCCTTTTCTGTATCCCCTACACCAGCTCACAATACTCAGTCTCACAGATAACTCGGCTCTTGTCATGATCTTCGCAAAAAAAGGAACCTGCAGCCATTGTACTTGATGCTCAGCAAAAGCAATGAACGATGGAAAGCAAGCCAGTGAACCACAAACTGGAAAAAAGGCTGTGGCAGGCTTGACTTGAACCAATTGCTTGGAAAGTGGGCCCTAAAACTCCATCTAACCTAACCTAACCCACGATCTACAGAGTTGGTCTCAAGCTTCGACTACTTTTTGTTGGAACGGGTACCAGGGTGGTTGTGAATATTGGTCCTGACTTCTGCTTACCTTTGTTCCTATGACTCGCAAGTTTGTATTGACTATTAACTGACAGTACCAGTACACCAGGAGGCTCATATTTCTCCCATTCTTAGGGATAAAAAGCGAAAATAGTAACTTAGAAAAATTTCGCTTGCCAAATGAAGGTAGACTGTTGATTAAATTAAGAAAAATGCAAAGTGAATTGTTACAAAATTTGTAGCAAAAACATTAAAACCTTGTATTTTTTAGCATGTTTACCTACAGTTGTGAAATTTCCCAATTGGTATACGAAGGAAGTAGCCTCTACTCATCTTCCAACTTGCAGTTGCAATTCTGAAGTATAGTTAATTTGCCCAAGCAGAGAAAAAAAGTACAATGTAAAGAGCCATCTTTTTCATCAAGAGAAAAGAGACCCTTTTTCTTTTCATGTGGTCTGAAATTCTCCACTCTGTAGGGTTATTTTAAACAAACTAGTTTGTTAACCAAGGAAATTTTAAATTATGAGCCAATGTTGGACAACTTTGTTCAATGTGACATTTTTTTGTGTTCCACCTTTCTCTTTCAGATGTAAGAAGTCTTACCTATTTCAGATCAGTGTCAAATTTTGCAGCTCCTATTTAATGTAGAGGTCACGGTAGACTGATGGATAAAAAGCATCGGACTTTCGTGGTATCTACCAGATGCTGGTTTGATTCCTCTCAGATTCAGTATGTTTTGTTCTTGTGCAAGATACCTATCTCTATTGTTTTCTCTCCAGCCAGGAGTTAAATGGAGATCTGTTCGGTAACTTGCATCAACTTGGCACTGATTAAGCTGCAACCTCTCTCCGGGGGGTTGTCTCTATGGTGGGTTACCTCTATGGTGGGTTACCTCTAAATGGGGAAATATTTGGCTGAAGCTCTCTGATGGTGGGAAGGAATTATGTAAAAACCACATATCAAAAGTAAAACAGGCGGTACCTATGAAGTTGCTGATGTAAGACTTTTAAAAATTGAATTTTACAGATCTTTGAAGATCGGAGCTACTTTTCAGATACTATACATTGAAATTAACTTGTGTACGAATTTCTGGATGTTGCTTGATATTTGTGTGGAATCAATCCATCCACCATTCATCAGCATGTTTTTGTTATGTAAATAGATTGTAAGGGCATTTACTTTCCTTCTCAGCTAGATTTTCTTGACCTTTAAATCTGAGGTTGTTTTGTCTTTAAAGAATGGACTTCATTGAATTGTCAGTAAATATTGAACTGTAGAATTTCGAGAATCCTTAGCTTAAGAGAAATTATCCAAAAAGTGGAAAGTGTTTAGCTTGTACTGTAAACAAACTGCTCTGTACAAATTGCATGGCTGTGTACCACACATTAATATGAGATCTCCGATATTTTTCTCCCATGTACATGGAGGACCAAGAGTCCTCATTTTGTAGATTCCAGCCTCTTTGTGTAGCATAGTAGCAGGAATTAAGTTTTGTGTCAATAAGAAGAAATGGAAATGACGAAAGAACCTTCTCAATTGTCTGTCGTATTTTTGTGATGATTTTGATGCATAAACTGTCGTTTACCATGCTTGCCTTCCTCCAATACTGGCGATATGGTGGTTAGGTAGTTGCAGTTGTGCTAGTTGGCAGGTCTACTAGTTGGCACAGGTCTCTTCTTGGTGCGGATCCAAGGAGAGTTTTGCCGGTCTCAGTCCCCCCCTCATTAACAATACAAATTTGCAAAAACTGGCAAAATATTATCATATGAGAAGGCTTAAGGGGGCCTTCAGCAAACATAAAAGCTCCTTGATTCAAGAGTGAGAACTGGCAAATCATTGATAAGGACATCCGCTGCACTTTAAAAAGAATGAAGTTTACCTTACCATTCTGTTGCTGTACCCAATGTCGCTTTAAATCAAGTGGTACTAGTTGGTATAGGGTAAAGGAGAAAGGGTGGGTCAGGAGGAGATTTAATAGGCAGGTAAGTCCTTGACACCAGTGCAGGAAATGTTTGACCACGCTGTTGATGAAAGGTCTAAGTAATGAAATATTTTCCTATGTGGTGTTCATCTCACTAATGGTTTATGCGGGCAGAATTTATTACTTGTTTCGTGATTCTGTTCCCCTCCCTTTACTTCATTCAGTTCATATAGATGGTCGGGGTGCCTACGATCATTTAGGTTTCAGTTTCAGTTTTTATTTCTCCATACCACCTCATAGAGGCATCAGAGACACAAAGCAAACAATGTTTAACAGGATAACAGATGAAAAGGTAACAACAAAAAACAGGAAATAATAATAATAATAGTAAAATAAAGTAGAAGTATAAAAGACAAACCAAACACAAATTCCAAGTCTTAGTACAACAATACGGAGGAATGAATGAGGGAAAGGGAGTGAGACTTTAAACAGAACACACCCCCCCCCCCCCAAAAAAAAAAGAAGAAAAGTCAGAACAGTTTTAAATAGTCCCCTTTTGCTTAGATCGTATCCGTCTGCTCGGGAGTAAATGGAATGAAACTATTAGATCCATGAGCTGCCGGATTACATCGTTACTTCCATGTTAGATTGCGGTTTGATCCTTGCATAATGCACGGTCCCTTCAAATTTTGAAAACGGGGAAGCTTTACTTGATGAGGTCCAGGGGTCTGGCATATTGCAAATTCCAAAGGCAAACCCTTGTCAGTTTCTGGCATGCCTATTGCGAATGTCACTGGTAGTTTAGACACACCTTTCCTTTTAACAAACCCAGAATGAGAGTAATTCACTTATGCACATTTATGATTAGTTGAAACTTTTGCGAAGCAGGGTACAATTTTGCATCTATTCTACTGCAAAGATTCAAATTGGGTCGATCACCTCTTTTTAGTTGTAACTCCTTCCGAGCACCTGTGCAAGAGGTGGCAAAGGTAGGATCCAAATTATCATTCCCATCTCAGACAATTGCCCCCCTTAGACAATTTGAAATTTTGAATTTATGGAAGCGGTTTAAGAGGTCTGCAAGTCGACACAGGATTGTTACGGAGGGATTGTTCCGGTGGGAATTGATCCAGGGAAATTGTCTGGGGCCATCTGGCCGACGGGGGGTCCATGGAGATAATATGCAAAACTATGCTTTAAAACTTTCTTACCAATCAAACACTTCTGTGACGATGAAGATACTGTACAAAAATTTACTCCAATTATCTGAACTTTCTGTTGATAATGTGTTAGCAGGCCCCAGATAGCTCCTTTTTAAGTTGCATGTTGATACTTTACAAAAGGTATATTGATGATATTGTAGGAGTTGCCACTGGATCCCGCCGTGATTTAGAAACCTTTATCGACTTTGTTAATTCCTTTTGCCCCTTTTTGAAATTTACCTATTGTATCTCGGACTCATCTGTTGTATTTCTCGACCTTAAACTGTCCATTAGCAACCGTCCAATTACCTCTAACCTACACTTTAAGCCAACCGACTCGCATAACTACCTATTGTACCCTTCCAACCATCCCATCAAATTAATTAAAAATTAAAATACAAAAATTAAAAATAAATCATCAAAATATCTACTCGTGAAATATGTGGACATTTGACCAGGAAAGCAAAAGAGAAGATGGTATGCTGAATAGTGATATCGTGATATTGAAGTGTGCATATGGCATCCGACAATTGATAAATGTGTTGGTCTTGGTTTGGTAACGTGTTATCTCAAGTGGCGACGCGCGGATGTAACTGGGATATACGAGAGGTAGATTTCCCTTCAGCAATTTTTTACACTGAAAATTCTAAAAGTCTAAAAATTACAGACATGAAATTCCTGTTTCAGGGCTGGGTACTTACAGCTTAGAACGATCGCCAAGTGTCGTTTCCGGCCATCTGGAGGGTTTGTAAGGCCCAAAATTTTCTTGTACGCTCTGCGCCAGATGATGGTGGCGCTCCGCTTGGATAATGTACACAATTCAATCATCATTGAATGACCTTGCCCATGGTAGCAACCAAAATTTTAATGAAATGATACCATTTTTGAGGAATGGGGTGGTGCTAATGAATGAAAATTACACATTACTGAGCTTCAACTCTTTTCTTAATTCAAGGACCACTGCATCATGGCCAAGATGTTACTGGTACGAGCATCAGACTTTCAGTCGGCATGTCGGGAGTTCGAATCCTGGCCGGGTCATACCGAAGACTTCAAAATGGAACCTATTGGCTTTGTGCTCAGCATAAGCAATGAGCAGGGAAAACAAGTCAGTGAGCCGCAACTGGGAAAAGGCCGTGACCGGCTAGACTTGAACCGGTTGGTTGGAAATCGGGCCGTAAAACTCATTGTAACCTAACTTCTTAAAGGGCCAATCCTCTCACCCCAAACTACAATTTTGGTACGGGAGCACCGAAATTCTCAATTGGGTCAGCTCTTTGATTGACAGCTAATTCAAACAATGCAGAGTACCAAATCTTATATTACACAGCATGAACAGTACTGAGAGTGTTTTGATTATATAAATTGAGTTTTTCTTTACTCACCTTGAAGCAATAAACTGAGATTGTATCTGGATGAGCACGAATTTCAGACAATTGTGGGAGGGGCTTAAGTAATAAGGTTAGGAGAATTGGTACTGTTTGGGTTGAGAGAACTGGGCCTTTAATTCAAGAAATAATTGAAGAATAATAAATAATCTCGGTATAGTTCGCAGACCTTCGTTAATACTTCGGAAAGCCTCGGTCATTGTGAGACGTTGATAGAGCCTAAAATCCCCGGATCGTAATAATTTATTCCTCCTGACCCCCTTTTCAACACATCTGTTTGTACGCCTGTGGATTGCACCCGATTACTTCGTAATTGGTAATAGTATTGATCAACCCGAAAGCTGTCTGCTTTGCGCAAAAGTCCATAGCACTGATTGCAGTGAAAGTAGACTCTTAGTAAGTATAGCCTACAAAGGCGCCGCCACGGATCACCCAGAAAAGGAAGTATTTCGAATGGAAATGGTCAACAAACTTTTCCATTACACACACGTGACCTTTCCATTGACTCGGACCGGGTTTTACAAATATCAGTCCAGGATCGTATAATGCGTAAAACTAGGGGAATTCCAAAATCCAAACTTATGTCGCAATTGCCAAGAAAAGGGTTATTAATAATCATACAGCTCTTGTCACGGAATCAATTCAGTTGCACATCGCCTAGTATCGCTACTGTCGCCGACTTGCAGAAGAAACATCGCACTATACTCATGAAACACTGACGTTATTTCTCATGCAGCTATGGGTATAACTAGCTGTAAATGTTGTCGATCCGGCCATGTTTCAGATCAATTGGTAAGCTATTTTCGATTTTTTAAGCATTATTCGTTTTCTATATCTTATAAAATATTAAGTTTGTGGATAATAGCATACGATCACTGCCTTGAACCGGGAAGGTTCAACTATAATAACGGCCTTCATAGACGCCCGAGGTGGAGGGGGGGGGGGGGGTGGCGTCCTCCAAGAGTAGGGAAAACTGATGCCTATTTCAGGGCATTGACACTAGTGCAATGGTTTTAGGGCAAGGGAAAGTGCAGTGGGCAGTACAGTAACATTTGCCATGCTTTAGTTTCACAACGCATATGGTTGGACATATATAGGCCTAGGCCCTACTACCTATATCTTGTAAATATAGGACAGGGTTACCAAGGGATTGATAGCCAGGGATATAAATCAAGTTTTGACATCCACCGATGAATGATCCCAACGCAAGTATAAACAAAATCTTTCGAAATAACATCATCCTTTATAGTTTGCGGTGCTCATTCATTGCCTTCCAGACTTCCGGAGTGCTATCGTTACAGTAAGGGAAAAATTGGGTTAACTTGCAAAAAGTTTCAGGTCAAACACCCTCCTCCCACCCTTTTCAAATATCTTACCGTGTGTCTTTGACTCAAGTTGGCTTTTCTGGTTCACCCTTGCCGCTGAACCAGTGAGGTGTTGTTATATCTCATAACACCTCAATGGCAGCATGGTTGAACACAACACCGGGTGTAAACCGTCGAAATTGTATTTTCTTTTAGTAACCAATTAGCTACATGCATAGCCAACATTACTATATTGATATGGCAAAAATAGTTGCAAGAGTTTTACCACCGACTTCAGGTTAGCTGAGTAACAGACACCCGGCGCAGGTAAACCCTAGCAAACATCCACCGTGTGAATTCAGTTGCCTACAGTACACACTCCCAGTGCAATGAATAAAACTGATTGAAAAACAACTCATTGTATAGCAGTTTGGTAAATATTGCAAGGAAAGGTTATTTAATAAGACCTATTTGGTGCATTCACAGCTGGTTGCCCTCAGGATCAACTAATATTGCATTCAAGTCTCGTGACGCTTCAGCTTTGTAACAGTTAAATATAACCGTAGTGATAATATATGCTATGGTACCACGTACTTGTACTATTTTAAACATCTACATGTGGATTCAACTACTACAGGATGAGCGGATATATAGATCGAATGTTTGAGGTGTCAACTAGTTGAAGCCCCTTATCATAATTCCCACCTTAAAATTCAAAGCCAACATTATTTCAAAAGAACCAGTAAATAAGATACAGGGTTATTATGACAAAAGAAATCAGTCTAGAAAAAGCATTTGAGAGGCACTGAAATGAGAAAAAGAGTCAAGGACTCTATGTTGTGAATGATTTCAGTGTGAGATTATAAGGCTCCTTGTGACCACCCAGGTCGAAGTTTGCTTTGAAATGAAATTAATTATCAATTCCCCTAAAACTTAAAGGCATATTTTCATCATCCCAAACAGTTCCAATTCTCCCAACCTACTTACTTCTAGCCCCTCCCACATTTATCTAAAACTCATCTTTATCCAGACATAATCCTAGTTTATTGCTTGATGGCTTGTCCCAGTGGCCATACAATTAGTCCATAATGTGTAATCAAGACACTCTCAGTGCCCATGCTGTGTAATTTAGCTATGATGCATTGTTTGAATGTGATGCCAATCAAAGAGCTGTACCAATTGAGAGTTTTGATATATGCATACTGAAACTGTAGTTTAGGGTGACGAATGACTGCCTTTAAAGTTTCAATGATGCCTTCTTCTACGTAGGCCTACCTTCTGGGACATGTCTTTTTGAGGACTGACTTCGCACTATCGCCGGAGTTTGTCATCTCTCTCCAAAACATGAATGATTCCGCCGTTGATAGAGTACTATGGTTAAGTTAGATGTTAGATGTAGTTTTACGGCCTAGTTTCCAACCAATTGGTTCAAATCGAGCCGCCCACGCCATTTTTCCAGTTGTTCGGGCTCACTGGTACTATAGTGAAAGTATAAGTCATAACGGCAAAATTTAAAATAGGGGTGGAGGTTCGTCTACCCCACCTGGAATTATTTTTCAGTTTTGACATGGCCCAGAGAGGGTCTCTGCCCATGCGACTGTGTGCTGTCAGAAGGATCGGGTGCATGCATGCTTTTAAGCGGTTGATTGAATACTTGAATACGATAGGCCTATAGGCAACCCTTCGTATAGACTGAAGGACTGCAGCCCCCATTGGCCAAACCCTTAATCGGGCAGAATTTGGTGCCTCGTCGGGCAGAGATTAACCACCTGGGGTGGGATCTGGAGTCGGGCAAAAAGGTAAATAGTTCCGTACGGACATGGGCCTTATTTACCCAAACGGGTTCACAGCCAGGGTTTCATGTTTATGGGGTTTCAAGGTTCCAAGGCTGGCTAAATTTTTACCATTGAGTGAAGGCACAACTAGGTCGATATCTGGTAGTGTGAGAGAGTAATAAATTTATTATGTAATTGTAAAAATAAAATGCATGGTACAGAACATAGTCACGGAAATATTTTCCCCGACTATGTTGCTTTTCATTTACCAATTTTTGGAAGAATTCGGCCTTGGCACTCTTAGTAGTTTTCCGTGTACTAGTAAATAAAAACATGTCAGAATGTTTAAGAGTGAAACGGGCAGCTAAATGTTTTCACACCTCTTCCCGAAATTCAGGTTTTGAGAAAGTTTTGAAGACTTCATCATGTCACTTCTCGTAAGGGTATGCGGTTGATACTAAAGAATAATACCATAGCGCCGAATACCCAAGTTCAAAAAGTGTATGAAAATTAAGTGATTTGTGAAATAGTTTTGATAGAAAACAAACATGTTTTTAGTGTCGTTTGAAAGACACCTCACTGTTGCCCCTGTAGACAGAGGAAAACAAAGATGACCTGTAATTTTGATAAGCGTGTCATAGCCCTAAGTTCTTTCGTGTTTTTGTTAATTATTATTAATACTGAAAGTAAGTGGGAATCATGACGAATGCGCCAACAGACTTGCCGGAATGTTGCATTAGAAATAATTTACTTCCATCTTAAACGTTGTTACGCAGACTCTGCGCAACAACTTCTTCAGTTTCCTACAAATCCGTCTGTGCACAAGAGCGATCAACCTAATCGCGGGGTGATGCATAATTTAGTCGGTCGGTCGGTCGGTCGGTCGGTCGGTCGGTCGGTCGGTCGGTCGGTCGGTCGGTCGGTCGGTCGGTGGGTCGGTCGGTCGGTCGGTCGGTCGGTCGGTCGGTGGGTCGGTCGGTCGGTCGGTCGGTCGGTCGGTCGGTCGGTCGGTCCGTCGGTCCGTCCGTCCGTCCGTCCGTCGGTCCGTCCGTCCGGTCGGTTAGTTAGGTAGGGTTTTTATTTAGATTCCTTTGAGATGTTATGGATAATTAATACATAGCGGTCCGATCGAGAGAAAATTTCGACAATTTGTGAAGGAATCCGCGAGAAAGGAGGTCTTTGGTCAGTGACTTGCGAAACTTTTTTTCTCAAGGGGTGGTGTATGGGGTATGACGAGTGATCTCCGACCTGATTCTAAGTGTGACAGTGTCCCATCCCCTTTGAAAATTTTTGGCCTTTTCAAGAAGCCTAGGTGCAAAATGGTGCAAGAATTTTGACTTTGATATGAATATTTTTAAAGATTGAATTGTGGTGGTAATTGGGATTACACTGAAAATTTTTCTCAGGTGTCTTTACATGCAATCTGGTGCCACGTTTGCTACTTCCTGGAGTAAAATTTTCTCTTTAATTTGCGTATTGTTAGGAATAAATGGACATCAGGGATCCCCGGCCGGCATGAATCTTCGAGAGCATTTCAATGTGGGAAAGAAGAATTTTTGCCTTAAAGTATACTTTCATCCGGAAGACTATTTGAGTGAAGCGCTACCATCAGCTGGCGAAGAGCGAGCGTACAAAAAGGAAATTTTGATAATTTGATAAATCGAACCCCGCGGATGGTTGAAAACAGCTTTTCCCAGGATGATTAGTAGAATTTAAGCGGTCGCTATTTTGAACTTTCGTTTGCAATAAAATGATCACCTTGAATTAAATTGGGAAACTGCAAAGTGCTTAGGAAGTTATTCAAAAACACTTTGGCCGAAAAAATTCTGCCCGAAACTCTAAGCAGAGCGCCACTATTAGTTGGCGCGGAGCGTATCCAAAATTTTGAAAACTGCGACGCATTAGTAGAATGTAAACATTCGTCATATGTAGCTCTCGCTTTCAGCAATTAAATATCAGCGGCTTGCTAAGTGATCAGAAAATTACGAGACAGAATGTACCAATCCCATAAAGTCAAATGGTCTGGTTAATTTAAGTCTCTGTAAAGGGGTGTCAACGTACATAAGCTCCCTGGAGCTTCTTGTTGTCACTCCTCAGTCTCTTCAGTACCCTGTACATACAAATAATTCATAACATATTTCTTTATATGAAAGACTGAAATAAAGTTCTATGAAATTGAAACTGAATTGAATTGAATTGAGGAACTGAAAATATGCTTAAAGTTTGTCATGAATCTTGGTTAAATTCAAGATTCACTAAATTGATGAATTTGTCTATGTGACTGGTCGAACTCTTTTGCATGAAAAATGGTAAATTATTGAGCACCTGCACCTCAACACCCTCCTGTCTACCCGTGTAGTTAAATGTCCCCGTTGTTAACTGCAAACTTCGCCCGAATATATTTATATTTAGGGCTAAGAATGTGAAAGACTACAGTATAAAGTGTGGCTGAGAAAAACTTTTTCCACAAGCTGCCCGAATTGATCGCACATATTTGCTACCATTTTATTTTCCATAAAAGTTTTCTTTGCATTTAGATTTGTATTCTGTCTTCCGACAATCTTTTGAAAGAATTTAGATAATCGGCCATTTGGGTCATTATAGTGGTGTACAAGATTTTAAAACATGCTGAGCACTTATGAGGAATTTTTAAAATTCAAGCGGCTACCCATGTACTTTTTTCAAAATTCCTGGCTGAATTTCTTTCCCAAATTTCTGCGAGAATTTTAGATCTTTCGGAAATTTGGAGGACGGCACATCCTTCCCCTGTCTCGTACGCCTACGCGAACCGGGGAGGGACTAAGGAAGGTTCTCTTCCCTTTGAAAATTCTGAAATTGCTTAAGCAATTCCTTAAAGGCCCAGTTTTCTCATCCCAAACAGTACCAATTCTCCTAACATTCTTAATTAAGCCCCTCCCACAAATGTCTGAAATTCACCCTCATACAGACACAATCTCTGTTTATTGCTTCAGGGTGAGTGTAGAAAAGCTCTTTGTGTATAATTGAAACACTCTCAGAACAGTTCATGCTGTGTAATATAAGCTTTGGTATTTCTGCATTGTTTGAATTAACAGTCAATCAAAAAGCTGAGCCAATTGAGAGTTTCTGTTACCCTATACTAGAAGTGTAGTTTGGGGTGAGAGGATTGGCCCTTTAAGCATTTGGGGACTCATCTATACTACCTTTTATAGTAAACCATGGAGTGTAACAAAATTTGCGTATTTTAAGGAAATAAAAAATGTCATAGCGGTGAGGGGCATGAGGACACTGTTTCAGTTTGAATGGTACCAATTTGGATTTTACGACTGACTGGTCACTCCTGCAAGTTCATAGAAAAGGAGATTTTTTCTTTTTTTAGTTTCATATTTTCTTTTTGCTTTTGAAGGTCGAGCTAACTGAAGATAACAGTATGGCCGAACGGCCTTCCCCTGCCTGCTTAGCCCCACTGTCTATGTTGCTAATTTAAATATGAAACACTGAATCGTCTACGACACTTGATCTAGTCGGATAAGGCGACACGGGATCAGTCGGGGAAAAAACGTGCTAGACCATCGGAAGATAAAAAATAATTCCAAGTGGAATTTTAAGATTTTCCAACACGATTTTTTTCCAGCACGGGGGTGAGGGACGAGAGGGAGGCACCTCACAACACCCAATCACGACGGCCGTGAATCCAAGCAATAGGGAATGAGTTGCGCGTCGGATTCCTATGCTGCTAAGGTCAGGGAAAATCATTCAGTGCTAGTCGGGGGGGGGGTGCATTCTTATATACGGTCTGACCGGATATTCGGGAATTTCTTTCAGTTTTTACACATGTGACCAAAGAAACTAGTGGGCACTCCCCCAACACATCAAACCCCACCCATCCCCAACCCTATAATAAAGTCTTTCCGGCACTCGAGGATGAGGAAATATTAGCTCGATGAACCACTTTTAACAATTGCGTAATCGGACGGGATTATATTGTAAAAGTGGATCCAACCATATGATCGTGCCCGAAATTGATAACCTCGTGCACTGCAGATTGTAAAAAGTACATGAAATGGAACCCATTTCATGAATTTATTATGAATTGGAGATGATAAAACGTTATCAAGCTTCGAAACCTAAATGGTTTGACAACCCACCTACCAAATCAGTCTACGGTACTTCTGCACACACCCTTAGTCTTCATGCATGGCCAAGGGTATGGCATTAACGAATGCTATATTCTTATAGCCACACGTTTTCGGAGCAGGTATATTGACCTTTTCGTGATTTCTCGGCGTATTTATATGTATTGTTTTCGGCAATGACGTAGTATCACGGACTTCCTACACATGCGCAGAGCATACTGCAAGAAAGATTTTCGCTACCGTACCTATGAGTATAGGCGTAGTAATATGGCTATCCGCTATATGGTGTTGTGTTGCAAGAAACATGAAATCAGGGGTGGCGCCAGGATTTGCCCGTCGGGGGGGGGGGGGGCAAGCTCCCCGACAGGGGGGCTAGCTTTTCAAAGCCCAGACAAAAGAGATGAGTTAGTCCCGGTAGGACGTGACTTGGCAGAATTTGAGGCGCGCCTAGAGCGCCGAAATTTTGGGCTTTTGTTTTAACAAATACTTAAGAATCTGGAGTTTATTTGGAAAAAACTTTTAAAATTTTTAAAAGAAATTTGGCTTTTGTACCCCCATTAAAAAATGGGGTGTTTATTGAGGAATCTGTCCTTCATACAGTCATATGGGCAAAATAAAAAATGTACATAGGTGACAGCTGAAATCCGTTTGGGATTGCATATTTAACCATATTAGGCCTACGTACTTGGGCTTCAAGACGAGACTATTAGTTCGCTCGGAAAGTTTTTCCCTTTTTTGAACGAAGGTTTGAAAATTAAGAGCTTATTTTATTGGAGAAATTTTCGTTTTTAATGAAAGAAAACTTGGTTTTTCGGTAAAAAAAACGTGTGGTTTTTTTTTTTTATAAAGTAATATGCCTTTCAAGAGCAAAATTAGGTAGAATGTTGGGGTGATTAACAGAGTTGGCTTCGGTTATTTGTTGTACGGACTATCCATCGAAATTGGAAAATTTTTCCACATTTAACAATCTGAAGCCATACTGGAGAAAAGTGCGATTTTGTGACAGATTTGGGGGTTTTAGGGAAGAATCTTACTATTCTTATGAGAAAAATCAAGTAGGGTGATATGTAGTTTGTTGGGGTTTACCGAATATCATCATTCAGATTAAGACCCTCGGACCATACTGGAAAATTTCCCCGCAGAAAAAGTTTGGCTTTACAATATGTTTCATGTTATAGATTTTATATATTGACAAAGGCGTACGGGAGCGTTACAGTTTGGGATGGGGCACAATTGTCTTTTTTTGTCCGAAAAATGTAATCCTGCTCGAAATTCTTTCTAAGTGGAGCGCACAGATATTTTTGAAAATTTAGAACTCCGAGACAGCAGGAAATGATATTTCACGGGCTCGTAACCAGAAACAAAGCAGTCATTATTTTGAGCTTTCTTTCTCAAAAATTTTTCACTTCATAATACTGCCCAGAACGAAGAATAATTGTGCCGGCATGCATTGTTCTTTTCAGTAATCTGTTTGACCAAACACTTTCTAAGCCGAGCGACACAAACCGCCTTGGCGTTCGGAGCGTACAGAAAATTGTTAAAATATCTGACCCCTCAGACAGCCGGAAATGGCATTTCCCAGACTTGTAACTAGAAATGAAGCAGTCGTTATTTTGAGCTTTCTTTTGAAATGAAAGTTTCTCTTCAATAGAAAAACCCAACTTCCTGAGTGATCAGAAAATTACCCAATAAAAGGTACGCTGCAATTAGATATAATTGTCTTGCCTCTTTTCGGGTAAACTATGCAACGGAATTGAAAACATTAATGTTTTTGACTCATATATCTAATTCGTTGTACTCAATTGCAAGGTCCACTGAGTAGAAACTTTCTACGTGATTTCCCCAACTTCAGACTATGATTTTACTTCCAACGTATGGAAAATATGTCACGTTACAAGGTGTCGTCAAAAGAATTTTTAGTCAAACTTGTGGAGAGACATTCTCAAACTACTGTTTATTACTATGTGTAGCTGAAAACATGGCTAATTTTTATTACCGTTGCTAGAATTTGGCTGTCGAGGCAGGCCATATGGCAGACCATTGGGCACTCCATGTACATGAACAACTTCTCGTCCGATTTTGTAAGGAAAATTCAGAATTGTGAGTTTCCTTGAAGAATCTGGTCTTCTAAGCATAATAAAGAAGATCGTCCTGGTGACTAAGTTTATCAGGCCTAAATCTTTTATCGTGGGCCTGTAGATGAAGGTTCCTTGACGAAACTGGATTTTCTCATCAACAGGGGAGGGCAGCCTCCGTGACGGGGGAATGATCTTGCGCACAAGGACTGAAGATGGGATGAGGCGGTGTAAATCAATTCTTCATAGCAAAACTACATAGTGAGAAGTGGTTAACACCGATTCAGACACGCATTAAAATAGCGTTACAAAAGAAAAAAGTTCATAAAGAAGAGAAAAAAGTTTATGATCGTCCATCCAGTAACTTCAGCCCTTTACGTTTTTCAACTTTAGGCCTCCCCGAAAAAAAAAATTGCAGTCCTTCCCCGACAGGAGGAGATAGGACAAGGTACATGGAATTAGGTACAACAGAGCTACAAAGAAGTGATTAAAATCGATTGTAATATGCATTGAAATAGCATTACAAAACAAAAAATATGTTCAAGATCGCCCATCCAGTAACTTCAGTCCATGTAGGATTTTTTTCATTATTTTAAAAAAAATTTTTAGACGTCCCCTACGAGACCGACGACCTTCCCCGACGGGTTGGCCAGTGGTCCCCGACAGGGGGCCATCGCCCCCGGCTCTCCCCCCGCTGGCGCCACCCCTGCTTGAAATATTTTCGAAATAATGCAAGGTAAGGTGAAAATCACTACATATATATCAGGAACATGATATTGTTTCACTTTCAGGTTTAACTTTTGTTTAAAATATTACAGAGTCGTTGCAAATTATAGCTTTACGGCCGCCATCTTGGTGCGCCTTTTTGATCCCAGTCGGTGGCGCGACAATCTATGCGTAGGACGTAAGTGTTACACTCTCTCCGTGCATACAGGAAGTCCGTGCATAGTATACACTCTAAAAACGTGCAGTTCAAATTGAGCAACCCAAAAAGGACCTAATGGGCAATGAACCTTAAAAGGATTTAATATGTTTGACTATAGGTTCAAAGTATGATTTGGTTCAAAATGAACCAAATCCAGTCAAATATTCGATTCTTTTCGGGTTCAATTTGAACCGGACGTTTTTAGTGTGTAGACTTAATGGGGGAAATGAATTCGTCTTTCTCGATGGATTGACTCTTGAGGGTCTTGTGACAATATTTTCACTAACTCAATTTAATTTATGAAATTTAGTATAGGAACTCATTGATTTACCTTAAAATAGCAATGTTGTAGTCCTACCCCTGAAATGGTATGAACATAAACTTACGGGAGCATTTCACTTTCGGGGCAGAAGATTTTTTTTTTTTTAAATTAAATTACTCTCGGAATTTTTCCCATATTCTTGCCCGAATATTTTTTTTTAATTTCTGCAAGAATTTTAGATTTTACGGAAATTTTGCCTCCTCCCCCGCCTCGTATTCAGAAGTGAAATGAGAATGATCTGTGGAGTATGGTTGTTTTTTCAGAATAAGTTTATGGCGACGCTTTTGTTATTTAGAAGCCTTTCTCTTGTATAGACGAATCCGATTAGCGCTTGTTTTTAGTGAATGTATGCACCATTAGTAGGGTCCCTCAGCCTTTAATCGTCTTCATTTATTGTCTACGTGAATTTCAAGTCCTCATATCCAGTGAAGTTGAGAAACACTTCAGTGCACAACCACCCATAGACCTATTTCCAAATAGCAATTACAATGAATTGTGGGATTGAGTTTTGGGTATATGTCAATTTTCACCACATAAAAATGTCATTGAAAAAAATTGACAAACACAAAAACTAAATAGGTCTATGGAACAGATAAGGGAAAAAAAATTAAAGATTAAAGGTGATGGGCCCCAGTAATGGCCGACTAAAATCAGACCATCACAATCTGACCGGATTAGTCTATATATCTAAAATGAAATGCAACATCAAGGTGAAGGGGTGGTCGTCCCTCCCATATTGACAAGAAAATGTGAAAAGAGATTGAAAATGAAGAAAAAAGAAGAAAAGGAGCACTCAATTCAAGCTTTGACCCATATTAAAATACCCTGTCGCTGCCCCTGTATGCAGTTAGACCACTTTGGTTCCGAGAGATAGAACAGTTAGCACGAAACCTTTACGTTATACCAGATACTCGTTATGTCACCCAAGACTGCATGGAATACTTCCACAAAACGGTTATGATACAGTAAAGATATTTATACGATACGATTATATCCTGTTTTAATTGGAGCATATTTCCTGTATGGGTAGGACTCTACTTCCTAGAGATGGAGTTCAATGAAATTCACCACTAAACTATGCCACAGAAATACTAAGTTTAGCAAATAGTATTTCCTTAGATTATGCATGTATGTACTACGTATACACAAACCGGGGAGCTGCTAATAGCAGCTCCCTGCACAAACATGCATCAGTAACTGTATATGGAACGCGTGTAAAAGTGACACTGTGAGCGTGAAAGTATGCTTCGCGGTTTACGCAAATTTCGTTGAGAGGGCGCCAGTCTTCAGTAGCCTAATTGGGTTGTGTTTGTAGTTAAGCCAGGGAGCTGCCATAGTAAAGCAACGGCGTGGTTATCACTAACAACGTAGCTAAAATTGGTAATCACTTTCGTAAGAACCGGCTTGATCACAGGTCAGTAACCACGTTAGCGCGTTAACAAGAAGTTAACAACGGCGTATCTGGCTTCAGCAGCGAGGTAAACGTTAGTTAGGGAGTGGATGAAATTAAAGCTGATCACAGAACATCACAGGAAAATGGTGAATGCAGTGCTCTCAAGATTCGTATCGAAAGTTGTATTGTAACTGGTCGTATTACGCTTTTTTAAACCTGTAGTTTCAAAACTAGTTTCAAAATAACAGTTTGTCGACCCTCTTCAATTGTAATATGATACGGGATTATGAAATAACATGCCAAATAACCCCTATCCAATTACCTCTGTCCCTAAATCTAATCATGGTTTTTAAAAGCAAATTTAAACTTTTGTGACAACTCAAATTGCCCTCCTTCGTGCTGGCAAAAGTTTCACCTGTAAACCGTATTCATTGGCGGGAAAACACTGAAACACGTGATCGCACGCAGCAGAACTTCCCACTACACCTACATGTAACCAGGCAGTTGCTCAGTGGCGGCGCTGCTGGGCACCCCCCCCCCCCATCTTGTGTTTGCCCCCCCCCCGTGAGCTCAGTTAGGAGTTGGATTAACCCGAAAAATAACATATATCTCTCCAGAAATTTAATGTTTCACTCCAGAAGTATGCTAAAACCCAAGAGCTTCCGGGGCTTCCTCCCACCACAGGAACGAGAGCTTTGGGCTAGGTTTCGCGCTGCGCCTGAAATTGTTTGCCCCTAACATTAAATTTTGGCCTTAGTTTGCCCCTCCCCAATTTTGGGGTTCTGGTGCCTCCACTGGATATGCATAAGGTCTGTTGTTAGATTGAGGAGAGTAATTACCTCCTTTAGAAGGTCTGAAGTGTAAATTGATGTAAATATCATACGTGACTGGGACGATGCCTTTACTTTTAAAAACTGGCACACTTTTTATCTAGCTTATTGTCGGTCGTAAGAGAACCTACTCAATTTTTGAATTATTGTTCCCAACCTTCACCTTTTCTCTAACTTTTCGTCTCATTGCAGCTTGAAAATCCTACCACAGAGAGGCCAACTCTACTTTTTTCCTATCCTGATAGTAGAGGGGGTAGTTCCTTCATGGCTGCTTGGCACGACGAATCGTCACCTAGTCCCGGTTGTTGTAAAAAATCAACGATATTTCGGGTTTATTGCGAGGATACAAACGAAGATATTCCACCCTCTGGCTTATACTGCGAAAATTGTCATGTAGAATATCTTGATAGAGAAAAGTATCCTGATGTAGTTTACGACGAACAGGCGCAAGTTGACGTCATTTGTTACAAGACTGACGACACCAGTACTAGAGACGCTGATCAGTCAGTGGGGGACTGGACCCCCATTGAACCATGGAGTTACTTTCACGAGCCCCAGGTTATCACTATGCACAAGAAAACGTCAAGCTTTCGATCTGTGGCGTTCAATGCCCTCCTCTCAATGGTAAATCCTCACCGACGGTATTTGGATCACAGAAACGACAGAGAAGTACAAGCTCTACGAGCAGGGGACCACATCATGTGGCATAGGCCATATGCTGTATGGCATCACCAGCTAGTCAAGGAAAACAAAGGGGGTGGAAAGTGTGACGTCATTCATTTCGATTCTGGAAAATCAAGATGGGTGAAGGCTGAAGTTCAGTTCATCGAGGATTATGACTTTACGATGCAAAGAAACGGGACCGCGTACAAAATTGTATACGACAGAAACGTTGAAAAAGAAAACCCCATCAAACTCGTCTTCGATAGGGCAAACTCCAAGCTTAAAGATACTGATTATACTTTACTCAAAAACAATTGTGAACATCTCGTTTCCTTCTGCAAAACGGGAAAACCACTAAGTCTTCAAGTATATTGGCTCCTCTCGAAGCTGATATTTTTACTACTAAGAGTCACTGTACTATCCGTGTTTATATACATAGCCATAAAGATTGACCTTCTAGACCACACATTTTCTCATCATGAAGAATTAGGAGAAGTTGGTATTGTGTTCATTACCGAAGTTCTACTTTGGGGTGCTATTGTTGGCTGGCACATAAACTTGTTACAAAAGGAAAAGATAGGAGCACTCGATTTTGGACGTCGTATAGGAGAAGCCAACTTGGAATCATTTATCACTTTTGTCGCTTACATTTTACATGCTGTTCTGATATTTAAAGCTGGCAAGAAGATGTCTCCGGCGTGGCATGTTGTCCTAGCAGTTTTATTCGGCTTCTTCGGTAGAGTTATTGGGTGTTTTGTATCCCAAGCATGCCTGCAAAAAATATTGAAACCCCTGCGTATAAATAATATTCAACCGTACAGTACATACGGAGCATCAGACTTTCGTATATCCGGTGAGCTCCCATGTCCAGAAGAGATAGGCGTTTGAAAGAAAGGGTGCAAAGCGGTCATGTCGCGACCATGCTTGGCTCCACAACTTTTTGTAGGTGCAACATCAGTGGATGGCAAGTCTATCAATGCGGCCATACATACTCCACAGAAGGATGTTTTCATGCGGTGGTGGTCGATGACAATGAACTTCAATACTTATTTTGCTACTGTAATCTGTCGTTTGAAGGCCTTTTGCTCTCACACACACACACACAGTTCCAATTCTCCTAACCTATTATAAGCTTCTCCTACAACTAGAGTCTATGGCTCATTCTCATTCAGACTCCGTCTCAGTGTTTATTTCTGCAGGGTGAGTAGACAAGACCTATAACAACCGACCAGGGATGTGTGATCTAGTAACACCTCCCTGAGTCGATAATGTAAAAATTAAACGATAATGTAAAAACGACCGATAATGTAAGAAAAAATTACCGATAATGTTGAAATTCTTTATAACCGATAATGTAAAAGAAAAATTAAATACCAATAATGTAAAAAAATACCGATAATGTAAAAACTGTTACAACGAGGGTTTCATATGGTCATAAACCTATAGGTGTGTTTGTGTGCGAGTCAGTGTCGAATTCTAAAAAAAATATTTTGTAATGGTACAGAAAGAATGACATCAAATGATGCTAATAATGCAGTGATATTAGCCCCAGATTAGCCTACATCTTAGGGTAATTTCTTATTAAAAAAAAACCCCGGGCGGCTATCAGGCCCTGCTGTTTGTCACCCCCTCCCCCCCCCCCAATAAAAAGCGCTGGTTACTCCCCTGCTGAAGGTTACACTCAGACACAACAAAGTCAATATATACCAACAAATTCACACAGGGTACATGCGCACATACGCATGTACACACGCACCCACTCACCAACCTATTTGCTTTTCCGCCCTGCTCGACTGCTGCCTATCAGCTTACCTGTCATAAACTCCACGCATACATACCTATAGGTTGGCCAATAGGAAACCCTCCTTAGGACAGTTTTTACATTATCGGTATTTTATTTTACATTATTGGTTCAAAGAATTTTTACATTATCGGTATTTTGTTTTACATTATCGGTTGTTTTTACATTATGGCCTTTTTTTTTTACAATCGATCGTTTTTACATTATCTGTTAATTTTTACACTATCGGTTGTAACAAGGTCCGAATGTGAAATCAAAACGTTCTCAGTACAGTACATGCTCAGCTGTGTAATGTGAACCACATATTGCTTTGCTCTTTTAAATGCTTTCAATCAAAGAACTGTGCCAATTGAGAATTGCCTTTGACCTCTTACGATGGTGTGCTGTAAAGCATGCTCGCTTAGCCTGTCTTTGAGGTCAGTATATGACGTCAATTAAGGTTAGGTTAGGTAGAGTTTTACGGCCCAGTTTCTAACCAATTGGTTTAAGTTGAGCCGGCCACGGCCTTTTCAGTTGTTCCTTACTGGCTTGTTTTCCCTACTCAATTGCTTATACTGACCACCATGCACAATGGCAATAGGTTCCGTTTTTAAAGTCTTCGGTCTGACCCGGTCAGGACGTCAGTGCACGACCTCTATACTAAGGCGTCAAGCCTCGTGCAATACACCGTCCGCACGGCCAGACCCAAGCCGAGAGGATGAAAAATTCATCTTCGACAAAGTTACATGTTCATATCACATAATTAAAATGTAACCAAAGCTTAGAATTAGAAGAACATGTATTTTAGAGATGAAAAAATAAATCTCATTCATCCGATCCCAACTTTCATAAAGCATTCTTCATTGCTGAATTATAAAATGTTGAAATTTATTCAGTTAATTACAAAGAGTTGTTTGAGCAAGTAGCTTCTGATGCCCTTCTCGGGATAACTGACATTCTGGCGCAAAGTATTTTTGGGAGGAAGAGTATACTTATTAATGCAGTAGTTTTTCAGAATAAAGACTGCCTAGATTGCTAAAAGTGAGGCCTTCTATGGCTTAAAATTATAATTATTTCATTGTTTGTTTTTAATCATTCAATTGAAGTAGTTTTAAAATACTTGTCTTTGATTGCATAAAATAAGGCAGGAAATTGTGAAAACTATCTAATCGGAGCGGCCCTCATTTGTGACCTGAAGCGTAAAAAAAATGGCCGAAAACGCCTCTCCGGTAGCTGGAATGGCACTCGACAGGCCTTACTAACTTCAAATAACGAGGAAAAAACTGGGAACAGAGTAAAAGTAAACATTTAGATGCTCTAAAATATTTTCACGGGAAGAGAGCTGTTGCCCCTTGGCCATCATGTCAAGATGATCACACAAAACTGACGGTCGCCCGACTTGACAATGAACTGGAAAGTGGGGCGACGAATTGGGAGATCTGTTTTTCACTGCCACTTGCTTTTTTGGACTTCTCAGGTTTGCTTGCCCTTTGATAGAGTATTTTCTTCAAAACAATGTATTTAACAACATTTCTTCAATAAATTCAGATTCCATGAAAAATGTGTACGTTTCTTGATGTAGATTTTGTCAAGTTCCAGTTAAAATGAACATTTTAAATGGAAGGGGGAAAGTA
Source organism: Holothuria scabra (assembly GCA_037179385.1). Taxonomy (NCBI): domain Eukaryota; kingdom Metazoa; phylum Echinodermata; class Holothuroidea; order Aspidochirotida; family Holothuriidae; genus Holothuria; species Holothuria scabra. The sequence goes on from CM074181.1 coordinate 20,556,732, forward strand.
GGCAAAAGCACCCGTTTAATAACTAGGGCTATACGTTTGTGTTCTGTGGGATCAACCAACGGACTTCCTATAAATGGAAAAAGCATACTGCATGATAGATTGTCGCTACCGTACGTGTGAGAAAAAGCGCACCAAGATGGCTGTTTGCTATGATTTTGTGTAAAATTTTGGAATTGCTCAAGTCAATTCCCAGATTTTGCAAGAAAGTTGTAATATTTTTGAAATATGGCAAGGTAAGATCAAAATCACTTCGCCTATTGCAGAAATACGATATTGCTTCTCATTCAAGTTTAACGTTTGTTTAAAGCATTACAGAGTCGTCGTCAAATCATGCAGACGATTTATAGCTTCACGATGGCCATCTTGGTGGGTCTTTTTTGTCCCAGTCGGTGTCGACAATCTTTGGATAGAACGTACACGTTACATGCTCTGTCCATGTATATAGGAAGTCCGTGGATCAACCTCTCATGATACTTAGACACTAGCTCTGCGAAAATTTCCTGCAAAGCAGTTTGTGTTCACACCAGACAAAATAATTACGTAGCCTCTGTGGCTACGTGTACGGAATCGTATTTCAGATCAGCACATCATTTAGGAAGGCAAACTACTCCCAAATAGACCATTTTTTACATTGCGCAAAAGAAAGTAATCCTTTTCACTACGCGAACTCCATTGAGCGTATGAATTAAATGCGGAAGAAACCTGCATTCCGTTAATTCGCCATTGACGATGTTTTACAAGGATCACTCAGCTTCGAAATGTTCAGGTGCAAACAGAATAAAGTTCCAAGATATTTTAGAAATTTGAAGAAATATAGCAAAGAAACCTGAAAACCTTTGTAAAGTTTCCTACTGCCACATATATAGTCTACAGAAATAATCAATTAGATGTTGAGCTTGGCTTTTGGGGAGAAAAAACCCATGATTTGGGCCACATGCGCTGGCGTACTGGAATTAAAAAATGTCGTTCTAAGAGACGGTGGTGGTCTTGTATTTTTATCGGTCTATCTTTTTATAACGTACTGTGTAACACATCATTGACTTGTATAATTGGCTTGATACGTCAAGCAAACGCACATCTCGTTCACGACTTGCGTAGACCAACCAGAGGTCTCGATGAACGTATTCCCTTGCACGTCCGAAATTAGGAATATGTTGACGACGCAGGCCTTGCGAGGTCTAAGTTTCCAGCCTACTACTAGTACTAGACAGAGGAACGTAGGGCCAACTCTTTGCCAGAGAGTCGGGGGACTTTTGAAAAAAAGGGCCGTAGGGCCAATTTCTGTCTAGAAATAGACTTTCGTGACCACCATTTCGGGGTGGGGGAAGGGGGACTGAAACTACAAAATGATGGCCAAAGATGCTCAGAGTAACCAAATTTTGTTCACAAGCACAAATGTTGCACATTAGCGAGAGTTATAAAATGAAAGTCGGAATTTTTCTGAACGTCTAAAACATGTTGCAAGTGTAAGTATATTTTGTACTCCACCTGCTCTCGTCGTTTCAAATGGTGTAGGGCTATGCATTGACACTTCCAATTTTACGACCCGTGATCGATTGCAACTGCGTGCTTTTGCCGGTTTTTTTTTTTGGGGGGGGGGGGGCTATTCGCACGAAAATTTTCGTGTGAATAAGGGCATGTGGAAGCACTATTCACACGAAAATTTTTGTACGAACAATGACACGTAGAAGACACTATTCATATGAAGATTTTCGTATAAATAAATGGCAGTATCATAAGAGAATTTTCGGATCAATAAAGGACAGTGGAAGCACTATTCATACGAAAATTTTGGTTTCAATAACGTTTGTTGGAAGCAGCCAGTACGAATTAAGGGACCTGTCTGCAATATGAAGTGTACAGCAGACCTATACGCGTGTACAGCTCCAAAGTTACAAGAGGCTAGACGCGGGTCCCACCTCTCACCTGTTCGTTGATGGACGACCAGTCTAGGGGGAGGGGTAAAACTAGGCTATAAGACAAATATATCTTAGTAAGGATAGCACACGATGCTTTCGGTCTAAGAACCACAGAGTCCGAGGGAACCCAAAAGTTAAATTGGGCCCGGGTAATCTTGAAGGAGTCATGCCATGGTTGCAGGTCTGTAGCTAGAATAACCAATTGGGATGGCACATTGATATTGGAGTTTTGTCGGCCTAGGGGAGGTGTCTAAGGGGAGGGGGAGTCCCAATCCCCTTTGACATTTCTTTTTTGTTAATTCCAAGCTAGGACTTCAGATGCAAAAATTGAGCGAGATTTCCCATTTCTCCTTCTATTGGGTCTATTTGTATTCCAAAAACTTGGGCTCGCAATAAATTTTACCTCCTTCGGTGCAAGCTTAGACCTTTTATTGAAAAAATTGGGGGGCATGTTACCCATCCTCCGTGGATACGAGCTTGCATGATTGGAAAAGTGCATGATGGTGCTCAACAAAGACTTAATGGAACAGTTTCCCTATATGACATGAACTTCAGTGAGCAATCATCCAACATGAGGTAAATGATCATCATGCAAAATTTGCCTTTGCAGAATTCCGTCATAGCTACCACAGTTTTTAGGGAAAACTGCGGTTTCCAATTAAAGTACCCGACCACTGGCTCATTAGTTCAATTATCTGCTCCAATGAGCACAGCTGAATTAAAAGTTTTGATGACCTTATTCTGTTAGAATGATGAAGCTCAACAACCAAAAGGGTTTATATTACAATCAACAACAAATTCTGGAATAAGCACTGGCCAAAATGTGATCAAATTACTCATGGTCATTGAAGGTTAGAAAACCATTGAGTTTAAACCCACATACGCATCGATATCACCCGTATACCTCAGTTAACTTAACTATTACGTACGTACGCGCAAACGGTAGATACGCAAGTTGTGCATGTATGCAGAGCCATAAACAGAGCCTTCAATGGCCATATACAAGTGCTAGCGCCGCCAATCGGCTCAAAATTTTTTCGTGTGAATTGTGACTACAAGTACGCTTATTTACATGAAAATTTTCGTGTGAATAGTCGCAACGTTTTTTTTTTTTTTTTTTTCTTTTTAAATTTTCAGATCAATTTTTTGCAAGTATAAGTGTAAAGTTAGTTCATGTAATTGGACTGCACAAATCTGTAAATAATATATTCTTTTCTGTAACGTATCATGTATATATTTTTAGGATGAAATAAATTTCTTCCTGCGAAAAACAAAAAAAAAGAAAATAATAATAATAATTACAGTAAACTTATAATAGGCATGTCAACCCATTCAGATAGGCCTACTTGTGTTCTTGTTTTATAATGAAAAAAAGTCACATTTAAGATCTCAATTGCAAGCACATGCCTACGTACCATATGTATATTTGTGCACATAGCCTGCTTAGTACCCGGCATGCCCATGATGATCCCTCTAGTTCGTAAAAACTTCCAAGACGATTTGCTCTCCTAAACTTAGATCCAGACCAATGACGGATCCATTGTGGGCGAGGCATAGGGGGTTCTCCCTAGAATATTCAAGGGCAGGTTAAAAGCCCACATTTTTCTGGTTCTACGTTTCTAAAACGAAAATTTTCCTCATCTATTTTACTAAGTGCCCAAATTGCTTCAAAGCTGCTTACTTTTGTAATGCACTGACTTAGCTGACAATATTCAGAATTTTCCACACCGTGAGAGGGAGGCCCCTCGAACGACCATTCCTCACAGCAGCTACTTGCATGTCTCAGATATGCGCATACTTCACATACTTCGCAACCAAGAAATTCCGAGTCGCCAAATTTCGAGGATATAAGGGCGTGATGATCACTTTCAAGTTTGGTTTCGCCGAACGGCCCTTTTCCAGAGCGTCGGGAGGATTTGGAAAAAGTAAGATCGTGATGATCAGTGGTGCATGTTTAGCATTGTGTTTGTGATCCGTCAGGGTGTTTGTTTGGGTTTGGGGTTCTTTAATTTCTTAATGCATCCTTCTATACGTACTTAAAAAAGTGTGCTTAATCAGTGGCTATACACACTCAGAAAAACACAAGAGCATGTTGTCTTTCAACTTTGTGTGCTACAGTGTACACATTGTGGAACTTGTTGCGTAATGTAGTTCGGCCTACAATCGCCGCCAAAACAAATGAAACAAAATCCCTCCGTAGCAGATGTTTCATTGCCCTTTATAAATCTCACATGACAGCTGCTCTCCCCCTTTCCCCCTCTTCAATGTTGGTTGAGAAAACTGACCAGTCCTGAGTGTAACAACATTGACACGGGGAAAGGGGTTTGTTTCATTTACTTTTGGCGGCGATTGTAGTTTTGTTTCGTAATCTGTTGTGGCTTTGTTCGGTTTGTCTGTTTTCACCGTGATATTTCATGAGCATGTAAAAAGCATCATACAACTTTCATGGATACAGCTGCATGAGAGACTCGATGTCAACGAAGGTCGAGAGGTTGGTCAGTTCAGTTTTGTAAATTGTGAGTTTCGGCCGGGGCTGTAGCTCATTTCAGGGAGCAAAACCCCTCGGGAGTAAACGAATTGTAAGGGAGGCTACGTTGGACTTGCGTGCAAGTCTTCAGTTCTAGTTGACAGTTGCTTTGTGTTTAATTTAGGGAAAGTTTGAAACCATTTCATATGTGCACCAAGTGCAAGAACACATTGAGGCGAAATTTTGACCGCAAAATATTTATGTAAGCTACTGTAAATTCTCACAAAGCATCGTGGGAACTTGGACTACAAACATGGGCCCCGTGGTTCTGTTTCCGTTTTCTATAGTTTTCTCCTATTTATCAGCCAAAGCAGTGGCGAAGCCGGGAGTTTTTTACGGGAGGGGGAAAGCACCTCAATTTTCGGGGCGATGCGCACTGTTTAACAGGAAATTCCCTAACTGGCTGATGGTAGCCCTAATTCCTAATTTTATCCCTAACCCTACTGCCCTAACAAAGACTGCAATCGATGGAATACAATAGCAACAGCCAATCAAGAAACTCCTTGTTAAACAGCGTGCATCAGCCGAAATTTTCCTACTCACTTTTTAAATTGTTAGCATTACCGCACCATGGAACAAAATGTTTGTGACGCACATTGCGCGTCAAAAATGTTTGCGTTTTTCAACAGATATTTAAAACTACGGAACTTGGAGTGAGGATAATAGTGGTTTCTTCCCCCCCCCCCCCTCCAAAAAGATGGGTTTCTTGTCAGGGAATTTGAGAAGCTTTTGGATAATTGAAGAATTTGTCCGTCCTATTTGCAAAATCCGAGATTGCCTGGGCAACTGCTGCAAGTTGAGTTTAAATATGATATTACCTTAGCCCTGAGGATTCCCGAACGAACAAAAAAAAATAGAAGTTTGTTGCCCTTTTAATTCAGGAGCTTTGTTATTTTTTTATATTGGAGAAAATTTGGAACTTTATGAAAGATAAAAGGAAATTTGTGCGAATTCAGGTGAGTAGCCAAGAATCTGATGGGGAAGGGGCGGGGCGAAACCCACATCGAGGCTCTTAGTCTTCGACTTCTCGCCATTGCATATTCAAGGTAAACCAAGCAGTTATTTCTAAAAGTTGCCACATGACTCCCAACAGCCAATCATGAAACTAGACAGTCTACTACACTGCTTCAATTTGGGATGACTGCTCATGCCCATTTAAAGGGAATTATTATGTGGTAGCTGAAAAGTAAACAATTTACTTTAATTTTACTTTAAAATTTTCTTTATTTTGATATTGATGCACCTTCAACGACAAAGCAACTTAGATTTTAGCACGTCCCTCTTTGGTTTGCAGCATAAGTAGTGAAGACATTTTCATATCCATCTTAAATAAGGAATCCATACATAACATAAGGAGGAGTCTTAAGATTGCTCCTTTGCAGTGGACTGTGTCTAAATTGTTTGTTTTTTTTCGCCGGGCTTAGTTCTTATTTTCGTTCGAGTTGGTCAATCAGATTTATGCTTAGTGTTGTCTGCATATACCTCTCGAAAACAAGGGAACGTAGAACACTACATGTTGAGCTCGACTTGTGTATCCCACGTTGCACCCCACAATTCCATGCGTCAACTTGACGAACAACCGAACCATCTAATTAAATGCACATTTGAAATTTTGATACCGCCCCCTCTATAACATTAACAGTTGCAGTGGGAGTGTAAAGGGGGCTCATTGAGTTGATATCGATAACGAGGGTGTTAAAGCATGGAGTAACCGCCTCGGATGGTACTCCATGGTTAAAGGATCACTACCGCGCGATGCTTATAATAAGAGTAACTAGTCAGGTTTCATATCAAAAAGTTACGGCAAAAGCGGTTGATATTTTGAATTTTGTGGTGTAATGACTTGTAACGGTTTGTGCACCATTTGAAAAAATGTCTGATCATGAAATTTTGAGAACCAAATTGAACCGTTAAACAACCACTCATAATTCAGTTATGTTTATGTTAGATATGGGGATTGTCTATAGGTTTGACCATTTGTCATTGTTATTTTCCAGGTTTGGAATTTTTTTTTTTTTTTGAATTTCATGATCCAACCCAATGAGTCGCTTTAAAGTTGTATACCTTTGTTGTACAAAAAATGAAGAATCGTCAGCCAAATTTCATAAAACAGGAGAGACTGTAACATGCCATTTCCGGCAATCTGAGAGGAATTTGTAGCCAATGTTTTTTTTTTTTTTCTGAACGCCTAGACCTATGGCCAACTGGTTAGAGCACCCGACTCAAGTTGCTGACCCGAGAGGCTAGATTTTGCGTTCTCGTCACGTCACAGATATGCCCTTGTCTTAACTTTTTGATACACCACCGATAATAGGACATCTTCGATAACGTATCGAAGACATATGCATTATCGACGGTGAATTGAATAATAATTTTTATTGCATTTTAACGAGACGACACGTTATCTTTGAAGGCCTAATCCTCTCTCTCCAGAGAGTTTTTATTTTCCTCATCTACTTACTCAAGTAGAAGCCATCTAAAACCCATCCTCATCCAGACACCAATCTCAGTTTATTGCTTCAGGGTGATTATACAAGACCCAATGTGTAATCAGAACACTCTAAGTACAGTACATGTGCTGTGTAATATGAGCTAGAGTACTCTGCATTCTTTGAAATAGCTGTCAATCAAAGAGAAGTGCAGTTAAGAATTTCTGTGGACTACTACAAAAATTGTAGTGGAAAAGTTGTAGACTTAGCCAAGTTTTTTTTTGGTGAAACTGAACCAATGTATTGTGAGATGCAGTGATGGAAAAAGTGATTGTGCGTAAGCAGAATCTCGCTTCTTAGACGCCAGCTATTAAGAGTACACCACATACAGCCTACCAGTACTTTTTGCAGTTTTTCACTTCCTTTGTATTTGGTTGTCTGTTTGTGCCAGTTTATAATAACTCTTGCAGTCTTGTTCGCCGTCCTGAAGGATGTGGTTTGATTCAAAGTTTCGCTCCCCTGCAAGAAATTCGCTTTTGCGAATTGCACGTCCTTTCAATGAAAAAGAAGTGCTACAGTTTGTTTTAGGTAAGTTGGTTTTCAGATATGTAAGAGATAATTTAAAATTAACAATATTCAAAGCCATTTTACGGCATATAGAACTTAAGCAGAATAAGTATGCATAATTTTTTAAGTCTGCGCCTTTTCGGACATTTTTCTAAGATGTGATGCCAACTAAAGAAAGCAACTGGGGGAGCGGGAGGGTGGAGGGAGGTAGGGGGCGAGGGTTGTATGAAACAGGGGAAATTTTTAGATCAAATCTGCTCCTGACCTTGTTACACGGAAAATTGCTTGAGGCCAGATAGTCCAGGGTAGTCTGAAGTCTTCGTCCATTTGGTAAGTTTGCTAAACTCCCAACTGATATCACTTTGGTCTGGTAGGATCTGAGTGTGGTTGAGTATGGGCTTAGTTCAAATTGACAATTCGGCACCGAAATTTTTCTTGTGGGATTCATGTCCAACCCCTCCCTTGGTTTCTGGTTTGTTTTGTAAATAACAAAAAACAGACTGGTGCAAGAACGAATTTCTATACCTGTTACTATTAACAGTGACGTTACTTAAAACAAGGAAACATTAGCCTTCTGTTTGGACAGTGAATTTTGTCAAACACAATTTTTTTTATTTTACATATGAAGTTTTTCATTTTTGACTGTAAGGGACTTGGTCGAAACCCCATAACAGAGGATTTCTTCTTTAAGTTTAAGTTTGCCATACAGGGTAAGCATTGAAAGATACAACAATTTAAGATTATGCCCCCGAAAAAGGAACAAATCTAATTATATATGGATCTTTACCGGGTCTTCAGTGGGTGCCTTGAGCTATTTCATTGATGTTCTCTTGTTCGTGTACTGTATACGATATGAGCGGTCATTCTTATTCTCACTCCTTGTTAGCCTGTATAAGTCAGTAATTGCATGATGTTTCCCCCTTACTGTGCGTTTTTCGTTGTTACATCTTACAGCAATGTAAACAATTCACGACTTGTATACAGTATGTGATGGTTTTTAGGTTTTTAAATGTACAGTTCTTCAAGGGTATGAACACTAGTCTATATATTATCCATGCATTACTTGTATTATCTCAACTCTTATGTTATTTATATTATTTAAAAAAAAAAAAATCCTTTCCTTCTATTTTTTACCATTTAGGTAGTATTGGACTTCTATGTAGGGTCTTGAGGTATGGTTTGGTGTTAGTAGGTGGTTGAGGGGGGATGTAGGTGGGGTGGGAGAGGGTGTGTGGTATGGGACTATGGGTGGTTGTTCTAAGTGTTAGATTGTTGTGCCGTCTGCACTTAGTGTTACCAGCATTTGTTCCCTTATTCGGCACTCTTTTGTTTGCGACTAAGTATCTTAAGTTGTTTTGTTTTTGTACTTTACACTTTTTCTTTTAAGGGAGTGTTTTGCCTTTAATGTTAAGCCCCAAGGGTTTTGTAGCTCACTTCCTTTCACTACTCTGTCTATTCCATATTGTTACTTTGTAACTGTTATATTATGTAATATTGTACATTGTAGTGAAAAAACAAATAAATGAAATGAATGAAAATGAAATGAAATGAATTTTGTATACGACGGAAAAGTGTGTTGAAATGTAAAATCATCAAGATTGTGGAAAACGAAATAAATGGAGGAAAAAAAAAAGAATTTTGTCAAACAACAAAGTAATCATAATTGTGCTGTAGGGGTGGAACTACTGATCTACAATACCTACCTGGATGTCAGGTTATGGAAGTACTACCTCGGAATTTCCATGATCTAAGCGGAGCGCCACCTTCAGTCTGCTCGGAGCATACAGAAAATTTAGAAAAATCGAAACCCCCACACAGCCGGAAATTGCATTCCTCAGGCTTGTAAGTAATAGTTAAAAATATAGCAGGGGAAAGGCGAAAGGGGCAAGCACCCAAATTTTCCGAGATTTCTTCAAAGTGTCTACAATACTATACTAAGGGACTGTATTAGGGGGATGAAGCATGCTTCCGTCCCCGTCATTTTTCACTGGGTGTGGCTCCCTACGCCCTTGCATTTAGCAAGGAAGAGGAAAGGGAACCGAAGACTTCCTCCTCTTGATTAGTTTTTTTTCTTTTGTTGTTATTTACCCGTTTATTCATAGTTTGGTGTGTAGATGGACAGCTTTGTGGATAACATGGGTGAAGCATTGCAAAAATGTTTAAGAGCGATTTTTGGGCGTACTCTTTTCCATCAGGCCCATAAATAAGTTTCCAATCATTTCCATAATTTCTGCGTGTAGGACAGATTCGGTGAAATCATTGTCAATGTCCCCGTCAATTGGTACTATCAGTCATCCGCCCCACCCCCTACACAGCCGAGCCCATTGCATCATAAATCACAGTCAGCACTTCGTGAGTCAAAATATTGGGTACATAAATGTTGTCAAAATGTGATCTGGGGAATCCGATTGGCACCCATCCATTTCACTCATAGGGGATTAAATGCATTTTTCTAACTTGTCTACATAGTAGTTAATACCACCGGCCTTCCGGGGCTAGTCCCTAAAGTCTTCGTCGTCGCGTCAATTGTATACTGAGCGCTCCGTACTCTCATATCACTATCGTTTTCGTTTCGTCATTTTAACCGAAGTTCTCCCCCTCCCCCGACATATACCTTGTGCATTGACGACAAACTGACGCCATCCTTTGAGCAGATCAATGGAACACGTGGCCTCACGCAAAAGAATCCCCCCTGTACCTGTAGCAGACTATGCGCGTACTCGAGCTGTCTGCATTTGTCTATGTTGGTTTGTTTTGCCCCCAAAGGAGGGCGTAGGCTTTCCTCTCTGTGACATCATATGCACAAGGTCTTTTATCCCACTGAACGTTTGCGTGTTGCTTGAAAAAATGTACGAATCTGTATCGGTATATATATAATTCTAAGGAGGATTAGTTAAGTATCTGTCGTCAGTTTTTAACGGTGCCCATGCACATTATGTAAAATTTGGAGACAATACAACAGTGACTTCGAATGTTCAAAAAGCATCTAAGGTTGTCAGCTGACAAACATACCAAAATAACCATTTTCTTTAAAATCTTTTGGGAGGCTTTTTTTAGGCCAAGGGCGTTTCACAAATTTCAGAGTATTTTATTCATAATACATACCCTATACAATTAGAAAATGCACCGGATATGTTTAAAAGAATAGTCGGGAACCAAATTTATTTTTGATATGTTAATGAGTAACATATTCTGAGCATTCTGGTAATTTTTTATTCTACTCCCGTTCTCGGTTTTCGATATGTTAGCGATTGAGTGTGACACATTTTCTGCATAGAACGATGTTGAAGCAAGCAGGCATGATGTCATTAATTCATATTGTTTACCTCTGTTTTTTCATAATTTACCACCAAACTTTGACATATTGATACCATAAGACTTGCATCCCGATCCAGGAGCCACTGCAGTTGTAGCCCGCGGAGCGGACGAAGTCTTTTCGTTCAGCTCTTCGCTACGAAAAACCAAAGGGGGCTGCAGCCACAGAGGCGCTACGCAGGCTACTACAGTTGCCGGTGTCACTTGATGATAGCTAGTGTCACATGCCAAATTTCCGGTTTTGTCATTCCCCGACAAACTGGTGTTTAGAAAGTCGTCTCATTCCTAAACATCGTTTTTAGAGTGTAGATTAAACCTGAAGGTTACAAGAAGGTGATTAGTTTTGACATAAAATTTTACAACCCTTTCCTCCTCTTGGGTGGATTCCTAGCCACCGTGCGCCTCTGTTCGTGAGTAATGACGGCGTTAGGCTTAAAACAGACCTGTAACGTCCAATAAGAGCCATACAAATTTGCATGATTTCATATATCACATTAATTTTTCTAATCACATTATTAATTTACTTAAAAAATTATTAATTTATTGAAATAAAAAATTATTTTGACTAATCAGATTCCTTACTTGATTTAGCAGTTTAGTCAAACTGACTTCTTTCTTTTAGCAAATTATTGATCAAATTTGGTAGGAGATACACTATCTGACGTTCAGTGGCGGTGTCAGAATGTCAGAACTGGGGTGCAGCGTTAACCAAGGGCAAAGGTCAATTTTGGGGGCAACAACTTTAGGGCGCAGCTCGAAACCGAGCCCAAAACGCCCGCCCCTGCGGATGGGGTCCAGGGGGCAAAGTCCCGAATAATTTGAGGACTAAGATATCTCTGGATGAAAAGTTAAATCTCTGGAGAGGTTTACTTTTTTATTTTTTCGGTTAACCTAACTCTTAACTAATCTAACTTGGGGGAAGGGCAAGTGGGAGGCAACGATAAAATCTAAGGGGAAAATACCCACTCTTTCTCCCCTTGTGACGCCACATGGGCAAACGGTGGAGGCTTGTACATTTTAAGGAAAAATTTAAGAGGTTTGTGAGATTTGTTTGTTTTATAAAAATTTGACTGAAGGGCTTTTTACGTGCCGGAACAGACACTAACGGACAAAGTCCCAAACCGAAAAAAAAAAGCTGACGGAAACACAAAGTCAAAAAACTATGTACAGTGATAATACACAATACACTGTTTACACTACTAACACGGGGCAGGGACAGGCGACAGCGATCCCCAGCGTCAGGAATCACCCTAGAACACAGAGGTCAGCCGTCGTGATCACGGATACTCCGTTTGATTGATGTTTTATTTGTCAAGGGCGGCAATCCTGGAGGGAAGGGGGGCAAGAAAGGAGCAATTGCCCCACCAATGAAAACAATGGGGGCAAACATATTATTTTGCCCCCAGTAATTCAGGAAGATTAAAGAAAAATAACAGGCAAATAAATACTTTTTCTAAAGTCCTCTCTGGTAAAGAGCCGTTCGGCGAACCAAACTTTAAATTGCTTCCCGAAGAAGCCATGTTACGTCCAATGAAGTTTAACAACAGGGCTTACAGGCAAATAATAAAATATAACATTGTGGTATATATTGGTGATTTTATGGCTTTGGTAAAAAGTCCATTTGAGCCTATTAAAGTATACTAAGAAAATAATACTGCATTTATAATGTAACATTCAGGTATTGTGTATATATTCGCCATGTGAGTGAGTGAGTGTGTGAGTGAGCGAGTGAGTGAGTGTGTATGCGTGTTTGTTTTCAAGGAGGATTTTGACAGCTAGGCTAAACTCTCTTATAGGACTGAGAGCTTTAGGTGCCTTCTTCAACAACAACAAAAAATGAACTGTTTTACTTCATTAAACCAGGGAGTTGTCAGGACAACTCCCTGATCAAACAATAGTATCGCCCTGTTCCAACACTTAATACAGACTTACCGTATGTGATGTGTCGTGGTTGCTTATAAATGACACCACTCTCTTTATAATCTCCGACTGAGTCTCTTCTTTGCACCAAATATGGTTACCCCTGCAGTTAATTAGGTAAATTTCCGATCATTACACTTTTTCATTGTTTGTATTGATTGAAACATTTCATTGCAAAAACAAAAGCTCAAAATAACGACGAATGTAAATAATTCTGTTTACAAGCCTGGGGAATGGCCTTTCCGGTTGCGATTTTATAAAATTTTCTTTTCGCTCTAGACCTACCGATGGTGTGCTAGATGGTTCTAGCAGTATTAAAAAATAGCAACTGCTTAGATTCAACTTACAAGCCCAGTGAATGCCATTTCCGGCTGTCTGATGGTTTGCGGTTACTAAAATTTTCTGAACGCTCCTCGCCAATTGATGGCGACGCTACGCCTAGTTTTTCTGCAGTGCCATTTCTGACAGTAAGACATCCTTTCCTAATTTTCTGTACGCTCTGCGAAAACTGATGATGGACGCTCCAATTTCAGAATATATTTATGCCCTCTGCAACAAAGGCGTAGCTAGACTTTTTTCCAGGGGTAAGCAACCAATTATTTATTTTTCGTTAGGTTTGAAAACAAATGTATAAGGAACGTAATTTGCGGCCCGGGGAGCACGCCGAATATTTGGGTCCTTTTACATATTTGTAAATATGGAGTATGTATTGCAGAAAATAGTTTGGATTCCGGGTTTCCTGTAAAAAAAAAATTGAATATGTAGTGGTACTATCGAAGAATCTGTGTTGCCTGTTATCATGTATCTGATATAGCATGTCGACTGAAGATCGTTGTTGTTACATAATGTTATCTGAGGAGTGCGGACTGAGGCTTCTCGGCGACATTCAAAAAAACGCCCGAAACTTTGTAGCCTGTTTTATACAAAATATTAAAAAATTAAGAACCTACATTGAAGAAAATTTTAGAGAAACGGCACTGTGGCCTCTCCGAAAAGTTTACCACTGGCTGCTTTATGAGCGACCACTTACTGCACTTTAAGTTGTAATTTACGGCGCGGGAAGCGTGTGGAAAATTTTGCCTTTTTTAATACTATTAATTAAAAATATAGAGCTTTAATTAGGATAAATTGGGAATATTAATTATGAAGTAAAAGTTGGAAAACCACACTGTAGTTGACTGGTGTCTCAACTTGGCAATTTTCCGAATTTTTCAATTTTTCGAGCCAGGGGGTAACCGCCTCCTACCTCCTGTAGCTATACGTCACAGCTCTGCAACATTTGAATACTGACATTTTGACACTTCAATAACTAAAGAATCCATCTGCACAGATTAGTCGAAAGGTATTTGATGATAGGTGTGCATGGGAGCATTTGAGTACGGTAGGCCAATGGTCTCTCCCTGGAATATGAAGTCGTACTCAAAAGACTATATCTTCAGTTTGGGCGGATCGTAAACAGTGGCGTGGCCAAGGGGGGGGGGGACTAGGCCCCCAGATTTTCTCCAGCCCCCCCCCCCAATAATAATAAAATGTTTCAACGGAAATAAACTTTGAAGTATTTCCTTCAAAAATAGTAAATAATGAAAATGTGTAACAATTAAGAAACATGCATGAATATTTGTTAAACACATTTCGTGCGAAGGTATGAAATCAAGTAATAATTTCATAATGCCTACTTTCACTAAATTACATACCGTATATAAACTACACTGTCGCATATTGCATTTCACTTCGAAGATGAAACGAACGTCTCGACGACAAAATCGAATGTGACTTTGTTAGGTTAAGATCCATACACTGGAAACCCATACACTGGAGGCCATTCTTACACGACCATTCATATACTTTATCATACACAAAATATGCCGTAAGGGTAAGGTACTGCCTTCGAATAATTCTTCCCTTCCATCCTTAACAAGTAGGCCAATGTCGTGCCTCAATACTGCCCATGACAAGTGCCGCTGCGGAACGATTTTTTCGACAAGTCTTCTCTTTACTAGTTCACACTGGCGTCCGAGCGGATTTGTAAAATGCCCACAAGGTCCGGATTTTATGTTTCCCACATGATCAATACTTCTGCTTTGCGCTTTAAATATTTTGAAAGATATTCTCGTAGTATTTTAATTTTGACCACGTAATATACCGATGACTGAACAAATACTGCACCGTTTTGCATCTAGACACCACTGAAAACTGGAGAAATTGTTTCTTTGATACTATGCACGTCGCTTGTAAAATCTCCACAAAAACTAGAAATGAGTATTTTGAAATTCATCCTCCCCAAAGGGAAAATCCTAAAACGTAGGCATACAATCAGTTCAAAGTTTTGCCAAACAAGGGAGATACCGTTTCGCTTTAGTCTCATCCCTTAGGCCAAAGATCACAAATGCCCAGTTTTGGGGTCCCTAAAAAGTGTATGTATTACCATTTTTCAAAGATTGTTTTTTTTTCATTATTTAAGAAGTGGTAGACATGAGATTCGTATTGCAATGCTGGGTACATGCAGCTTAAAACACGTGGGACTGTGCCGTTTCTGGCCATCTGGAGGGTTTTCTAAGCCCAAAATTTTTCTCGCTCCGCGCCAACGATAGTGGCGCTCCGCTTAGATAGTCTTGACCCGCCTGACCCTCGGAGGTACCAGGCCCCCTTGTTTCCTAGGCCCCCTAAAATTCAATCCTGGCTACGCCACTGAGCGTACAGAAAATTTTGAGAAATCGCGACCCCTCAGACAACCGGAAATAGCATGTCTCGGGCTTGTAAGTAGGAGCTAAGTTTTCCTATTTTTTCTTCCAAGTGTGAACACCACTGTACATGTATGAGGGAAGTAATCTGAGACGCGAAGCGCGCCAAAATGTTTGCCCCTTTTAAACAAATATATTTAGATAGATATTTAGATTAAGCTTGTATTGCAGAAAGATTGGATTCTGGGTTTCCGGAAAGGAAATTTAAAGAGTTGGAGGATTACTGAACTTGGAGAATCTTCACTTCCTTCATGTGATGGTGGCAAATCTGAGAATGATTGCACGACCACTGAATCGTTGTTGCTACGTAATGTTATCTAAGACCTACGAACTGACCTCTCTTTTTCTTGAACCGGGAAGTGGGGGGGGGGGGGGTGGAAGCATGCTTCCGCCCTCAATTTTTATTGGGGGTAGGCGACACCCCAGCCCCCGCTTCCTACGCCTATTGATAGTGGGGAACTGAAATTAATTGGGGTTAAATTTGTTACAGTCCAAATTATGGCTTGAAGACGATGAAGTAAGGATGTTTCCCCAATGGGTGTTAACCATGCTCGTTCCCCGATGGCTGAGCTCAAATTATCTGGGGTTCGGATGCATATACCCTCTTCACAGGTTTGACGTTCAGAAAAAAATCTGATTTCTGGCAACACATTATGTTCCCCTTTTCACATTCCCATTGCTGAGATAGACCCACTTTGGTGAAAGCGAGCAGTTCTTTAATTATCTTGATGT
Organism: Holothuria scabra; assembly: GCA_037179385.1. Lineage (NCBI taxonomy): Eukaryota > Metazoa > Echinodermata > Holothuroidea > Aspidochirotida > Holothuriidae > Holothuria > Holothuria scabra. Next base: position 20,572,882 of record CM074181.1, read on the forward strand.
GCGTTTAAAGTAAAAAGATAGTAAAACTTTGATAGGAAGTTTTTTTAAAGAGTTCTTAAAACAAAATGTATCCATTTTATTCTCTATTAGTGTGATCCGTTACTTTGTAGGGATTAGGTTTATGATCAGCCAGTTAAAGGATCTTTCTTCTTAAAGGACTAATCCTCCCACCTCAAACTACCATTCTAATAGGGGTTTACCCAAGTTCTCAATTGGCTCAGCTCTTTAATTGACAGCTAATTCAAACAATGCAGAGTACCAGAGTTTATATTTCACAGCATGAACTGTACTGAGAGTGTTTTGATTATACACATTGAGCTTTTTGATACTCATTCTGAAGCAATAAACTGAGATAGTATCTGGATGAGGATGAATTTCAGACAATTGTGGGAGGGGCTTAAGTAAGATGGTTAGGAGAATTGGTACTATTTGGGGTGAGAGAATTGGAGTATGACTCAGCCCATCGTATTATAAGGTCACAGATGACAAATGATCATCCACCCTTTAAGCTCTCTGTGCGAATTCACGTATGATGATTGTGGCATTTCTATTAAAGAATGTACAGCACCACTTACCCTTACCAGGGAGGTGTAACACCTCCCTGATCAAATTAGCAAATACAAAGTAAGGGCAGGGAGGTGTTAATTTGATTAATCAAATTATAAACTTGCTTACTTATATTTTTATGTTTGATAGATTCAATTAATCAATTGATCGATCACGTTAAAACTAAACCATGGGCTTCTCCTTACGTTGAATTGTTTTTAATATCCATGTTAGCCGTATTGGACTTCAAACAAACTACTCAAGGGCCAAAGCTAGTGGGGTAATGAACATTAGGCGTTACTCTTCGCCAACCCTTACCTAAACCAACGCTCCCCTCACCCCCCCCCCCCAAAAAAAAAATAAAAACGAATCCAGCGGGGCATATGTTTCTTCCTGTTGAGCGCTTATGGGGGTTCTAGCCCATTAAAAAACAAAAAACATCAATGAACTACTGCCCATATCAATCACCTTCTCTAATGGCAGGGACCTGCTAAGAGATATACCCAATCCCCAAATTCCCCCAACAGCTCCCTAGTTACACTCTTAAAAAGTTGTTAAAAAAAATTCACCAACACTGGTCACGTATGTCAAATACCTGAACTTGGTTAAATTTTACTCAATACTTGTTGATTAATGGGTTACCCAAGAGGTTTTTTACCACTTAATTGGGTAACCAGCCTTTGGAGTAACCAAATAAACAAGACATATTGGGGAAAACTTACCCAATTTCAGATATTTGACATACGTGACCAGTGTTAGTGAATTTTTTTAACCAACTTTTTAAGAGTGTAGAGAGAACAATCATATATATTCATATGCTATATGCTTATTCAAGGTCATTCCACTACCAGCCGATTGCTGTACTTTACAGCCCCTTATGCACCCATGCATTGCACAAATCACAATTCATCCAAACAAGCCCTGTACCTGCTCAATCTACTCACGCGATCGGGACAAGGTTAGCGGTAAGAGTAAACTAAAAAAGGTTTTAAATACACCTGACAAGTTTACGCGTTTTTGCTTTGCTTTTGACCAGTGAAAAGAAATATGTCGTGCGGAAGTTTTACAATTCATCCATACGTATTATTGTAAACGCACAAGATGACGACGAAAGAAACGTACAGACGGAAACAGTTCTAGCTTCGCCGTGCTTGTCGTAGGTGGGGAGGAAAATTTAACTAACGAGCTGTAAAATTTTCATTCATTTTACATGGTAGGTGCTCGAGATATTACCAGTCGACAACAAAGATAGCCAATCTTTTGCTCTGAACTTTGCCATCAACTTCTCTCATTATAACAGAACACTGATAGTTACAAAATAAAAGGCGTACGTGCAGCAGAGGAGCATTTCAGTTTGGGGCTCAAAGAATGTAATTTTGCCAGAAAGACTATCTTAGAGGAGCACCAGGATTGGTTGGGGCAGAGTGTACAGAAAATTTCGAAAAATCGAGATCTTTTATACAAATAGCTGGAAATGGCATTTTCCAGGCTCGTTATTGAATTTCAGCAGTCGATACTTTGAGGTTTCGGCTGCAAAAAAAATGTTCTTTTTAAATAAATTAAAAGAAACCTGCAAAGTGATCAGAAAGTCACCTGAAAAAAAAACTGAAAGAAAAACAGAAGGAAAATAAAAACCCCTCAGGGAAGTAGACTTTTTTGGTGTGGGTAGTGACAAAGTCCACTAATCGTCTCCATTCTTGAAAACCGTCCGGGGCATGAAAGATTTTGTTGTCTGGAAAGACTTCGGATGCAAATGATCCTGTATTTGCTTCTCAGTTTTGTATTTGATGCGTGTTCTGAAACTTTCTTGGTTTTCATGCTATCGAAGAATAATTCGAATAATTCCTAATCATATTGACAAAAACTAAATATGGCGTGCAAGTTTGCACTATTCTGTTCAGTAATCTATTCGACCGAAACACTATCTCAGCGAAGCGCCACCATCCGTTGGCCCTGAAAGTACAGAAGGTGTGCCAAACGCAGACCCCAGACAGTCGGAAATGGCATATTCCAGGCTTGTAACTGAACGAAGAAGTTCTTTATTTTGAAATTTCGTTTGAAATGAAATTTTCACTCCAATAGAAAAACAGCAACTTAACTTGCTAGGTGATCAGAAAATGTTCCACTACCATCGGATGAAATTTTCTCGCATCTTTTCGCGAAAAAATATACGAAGCGAAATTAAAAAATATACCAATGTTTGACTCTATTGTGACTCTTGGTTAACTTCCCGATTATAAATGATGTTGCTTCTAACGCGCCCGTTGCCCAACTTCGGCTGTAGGGGCAGGATAAATGAAAACTATTAGCTTCTGCACCTGAGCACCCACCCGACCGTCTGTGAAATTTTACAATTTTTCTGGGTGAAACACCCCAAACCTCCTGGCAGTGACGCCCCTGGGTTGGTCGGTCATTTTTTCTTCGTTACCGTGACTGGAATGAAAACAAATGGCACTTTTCAACCGTTGCCTGAATATTTTATCATTTCAGACATTTGCGAGACTACAGTATGAACGGGGTTCATAAAAAATATTTAGAAATGTGTCCCAAATCTTTGTAATCAGTTTTATTTTGATGAAAATTTTACTTTGAATGTACCGTTTTCGGGGCAAATATAAAGACAACAGATAATGGACCATTTTGGGCATTAGTTGTGAGCAGTACACTTCTCAAATGTGTGGCATTTTTATCTTTTCCATTTTCCACAAAAATGTAACCTTGACTATGATACTTTTCTTCCTGGCAAATGTTTGAAAGAATTCGAAGATTCTTCCATTTCGGTCAGCGTGTTGCAAAAAACTGTGAATTAAACTACAGCAAATGTCCTTTATATGAGCAAAGTCAAGCATATTGTCTGGGTGACTGGAGGCTTTTGTGATTAAAACATAAGTGTTCTCTTTCAGAAAATGACAGCTGGGCTCCCGATGATATTGGAAATTTCTATGGGTGGGGAAAAGTAGGGGCAAAGGGGGGGGGGGGCAGGAGGGCATTTTCAGTGCGTTTTCCCCGGATTCCACCACTCACCAAATATACCTATCCTCAGTAACTTTTCACTCAGATATATGCTAAAACCTCATAGCTTCCGGGGACTTCACCCTTGGACCCTAGCTTATCGAGGGTTTTACCCCCCTCCCAACCCAGGGTCCACCATGGAACCCAACAGGGTAACTAAGCAGACTCTGGACCTAAAGCATATGGGATCCAGATTCTGCATAAACCTACCCTGAGATTTAATATTTCGCCCAGAAATATGCCAAAACCTCACGTACGATTTCCTGAAGACTCAGTGGCATAGCCACGGAGGGGGGGTTACACACCCCATGACCCAACCTTGCAAAGCAAAAGCACCTAAAATAGTGTTTTTTTTCTCTTTATCCTTGGACTTTTTCCTCATGTCGTTCCCTCAACCCCCCAACCACTCCCTCCCCCCATGACACCAAGACCCCCATGACACAATCCTGGCTATGCGCCTGCAGAGACTAGATATCTTCGAGTAATTTCACCCAATCTTTTACATTAAATCTTACTCCTCAATTGCAGTTTTTTTTTGTTTTTTGTTTTTTTTTGCTTGGTTATATAATACAACTCGTACAGCCCTCTAAACTACCAACTATTACTCGTTACGGCGTTAATACGTTTAGTATTTAACATTTCGATCCTATTCCGCTGTACCACCATGACGTCATTAACTATTCGTAATCATGTACGAAATCCGATCAGTCCTTTCTGATCCTTCACTGGCACTTTCAAGAACGATATGGGTTGTACAGTAATATTAAGGTACTTTTAGCAGAAAAGATGTTACCGGTATGAAAAAGATGTTCTAGTTGAGGCTATTACCCGAGATCTGGCAAAATTTAAGGAACTTTCAGTTGTGAGTTGTTCAGTTGTTTAGGCTTCAGGAAGTTGACATAACCTAGCCTACCGAAGTTCAAGTTGAAAAGTTCGACTGCAAAATTTGACCGTAACGTAACGTTAGGCTCCCTATGTGAAGCTAACTACTCTACAAGTAAAAGCATAGGCCTAGGCCTGCTCAGCTTTAGTATTACTGACACTGAAATGCTGGTAGTGGCCATGTGAAATCGAAACGTAATAACGTCTTCAAGTCAATTCACACAGTACTTAGCCTACAAAACGTAGACACCTACAATCCTTGACAAAAATACATGGGACATGCCCTACTCCCCGTATCAATGTTGAAGTTTCAGGATGCCTTGGGCTGCCACAACATTTAATGAGGTAGTGGAGGGATGGTGATCCATTTCATTGCTTGTTTTGTCCCATCTTTTTTGTCAAGGATTGTCGGAAACCTGTACAAATGTATAGGAAGAAGTTTTCGGTCTTGGCAATGTAATGACGGTAGGTGAATAAAAGTTGTGTTCTTTGAAAGGAGCGAAATGCCACGGCGTAAGATCTAAGAAGAACAATTGCATGACAAGATTAATAAAAGCGGCTTCTAAATATTTCACAGGGAAGAAATGTAACTTCTTTCCCATTACAGACTTCAGATCTGCATGTCCATATTTAGTCTTTCTAATTAGGACAGGAAAGTGATCATATAAGGTACAGTACCCATGGGTGGTTTAATGTCGTTAATTTGGTCATTAACCTATTCAGAATCTTGACCCTTTGCCGCACAGTACTGAAGGGGGCAGGGGTCGCTTTCAAGCAAGAAATATTTCTTTGGGAGAGGGGGGGCTGATCAAAACAACTTTGAGGGGAAGGGGAGAACAAATATACCAGATAAATAAGGGCCAAACGCTGCTTTTTAAATTTTTGAAACTGAACTTGTACAGAAAGCCCCAAAAGTGGGGTTTCAAATGCTTAATTTATACATTAGGCCTATCCCAATATAAAACTCCTCACTGCTCTCTATTGCTAAGAATATTTACTTAGCGTCACGGTTTACCGTTGACCTCACCACGATTAACCATTGACCTGCACACTATTTCAATGTCTTTCAAGGGTTAATCGTGCAAATAGAAGATCTCTTTATTTATAGAAAACTTTCATTGTGACAAAATGGTTAACCGTTTCAATTTCGAGAAATCTTAACGTCAATTGTCACATTCAACTCCCTTTATGCTTACATAATTTAGTCTTTAACCAGATTGTAGTTTGAATCATCATTCAATGTTTATTTATGCAAAAAAAGAGAGAATTTCGTGGTTAAACGTTGGGTATATTGTGAAAAATGTTACCCCCAACCCCTAACAAGAAAAATAAGATGGAAAAAATTCTTTGTTTTATCCCCATTGCAGTATATACATGAAATTTTTGAAGTAAATTAAATCTCTCATCACCCATAGTACTATTTCCCCCTCCCTATTATGAGCTACTTGAGGAAGACGAATCTTTATTTGAGCACCCAGCTCTAATCTGACCAGCAATATACTGATCGGACAAATTCAACTGTTACTTCTTTCCTGTAGCTTGAAAAATAAAATGGCAACCTGCTTTTCAGAGCATCCAAAACGAAAATTTGGAAATTCCTATACCTTTGTACAGGCTTCCAACAATCCTCAACAAAAATGCATGGGACAAGCTTCGCTCCCTAAATCAGTGTTGCTGTCGCAACATTGCTTGTTTTGTCCCATCATTTTTGTAGGGGATTGTAGCCTAAGCCTACATTTTTTCTCTAGCCTAGGCCCTAGGCCTAACTTAAGGTCTTTAGTACGATTTTAAATTTCTCATTAAAATATGTTTAAACTGATTCCAATACAATGTTTTCTGTGTTGACTAAGTTAAATTATGCCTTAGCTAGCTAGGCCCTTGGCTTAGAAAGTCAGGGCTTGTCAAAAGTTAAATGTCGATTGTGCTGATGCATAGTGATTGGTGATGCATAGCCTACTGAAAGATGGCTTGTAAACTGGACTGCTAAAGCTTGAAAAATTGGCTGGGAGCCAGATCAGTGTCCTACCTTTCCGTTTTTGGTTTTCCGAAAGGGAAAACCTTTGGACTCATGCAGACAAGACTTTTGCAAAACATGTGTTGGATGGTGCTTTTGGTGTTGGCGTATACAGTTAGTACTGTGGCTCATCGACTTTCTTAACATTGGTGCACAAGTACTACAGAACTAAATTATTGTTCACTGTCTGAAGCCAAAGACCGACTTTATCAGAAATTGGTTTTGATAACTCAGCCAGACAAGACCATTTATACCGTGGGAAATTGTGTGCTCTGTTTCTAGAAAAATAGTATTGTTTGCAATTGAAAATAAAACCTGAACACTGTTTATCCTGTTTGACTCGTTTAATGCATATTATGATAACAGATTTTTACTTCATAGTTTTTACTTGAAGAATGTTCAGCAACTTTTGACGAGAGAAATATTTTTACCTCCTTTGAAATGTTTCTAACCCTCATTGTGCATTGAGTTATGTAATAGGTATCTATTGAGTTTCATATAAGATTTAGAATGTATGGAAGCAGAGAGAAAGCTTACAGAAGAAAGGCATATGCGTTAGCACTTTGGGGGAAGGCATCATTCCCTCGGCAGTTATTTAAAGGCCTTCTGGTGGCTTTTCACTGGGGATTTGAAAAAAAAATCCACACCGTGTCCTTTAAACACTGTCGCAGTTTCTTTTCCTATCCCAACAAGTCTTATTTTAAAGATTGGTTACTTTTGTTAAAAAATACAGCGCTTTTTGATAAAGCCACAAAAAGTTATGTAATGCAGGCACATTGTCTCTGATTCGTTTTGTCTTTCTTTATAAGTTTAAGTCCTTTTGTCCTTGAAATTTTATACTATGGGAATGTTTCAATATCTTTGCCTGTAGTAGATCAAGCATTACCCTTCAACACATGTTGAGTTCAACAACCACTGTTGGTTAATATTTCCTGCAGCGGCATCAAAATTACAAATAAATTGAATGTAATGTCAAATTAATGAGCCGCCATGACATCACAGATTTATATGATGCACTGAAATCAAAAGAAAAAAGTTGCATTACTTTATAATTTTGGATCTTCGGAACACTGTATACTAGTAAAATGAAATTTCGCCTCCCCCCCAAAAAAACTTTCTGCATATCCTGAAGATAACGAATTTTGTGTCCGGGAATATGCCTTTAATTATCCTTAACGTTTCAAACTTCGGTTTTGATTCATATATGTATAGTGTTGTCTAGCCTATGGTATACTAGTACCGAGAGCCTGTGATCAGACATGCCCAAGTTTATATCTATTGAAAGGATTAAGTTTGGTGATTTGCAGGAAGAAGTTAACTTTAAAACTCTAGTGGAGGTTTTTGCCCATTGAATTATGCAACCAGTGAATTAAAGCACTGTGTATAGTAATCGGAACCAGTTCCCTGCCCCCATCTTGGCTCTGACAGCTTGCAGTATGTTGTAAGATTGATTCAAAAGGAACATCAAAACCTTTTACTCTGTTTAATTCTCTTGACCATTTCCAGTTAAAACCCCCTGTGTAATTTGACCAGATTGTATAAATTTCTGTTTTTATCTTTTACATCACAATAGTTATTGTTCAGCACTGTGGAAAGGCCAAACCATTGTGTGGGGGACATTTCACAAAACATAAGGTCCTGAAATACTGCTAAAGAAAGGGTCTACAGGTCAAAAACTGTAGGACCAAAATGAAATCAGAAAGGTCCATGAGATTGAAACTGATTAAATTTTTGGAAGGCTAAAAAACGCGAAAAGGTTATTTGCACGACTGAAAATGCGAGGAGACTTCAGAGACTGAAAATCTGAAAATGAGAAAAGGTTTATGGGACCAAAACTCAGAAAGGTCTCCAAGACCAAAAGTTAGGAAAGGATATGGTTTGTGAGCAAGTTTATAGTTTTAGTCCTACAATCTTCACATTTGAAGTGGCGCAACCCCTTTTCATTTTCAATCTTGCAGACTCAATTTCATTTTTGGTCTTGTAAACCCTCCTTCATTTTCCATCTTGCATACCTGCATATGTCATCTTGGGAACTCCTTTTTATTTTCAGTCTTGTAGTTCTTTAGCCTTATGAGTGAGTTAGTTGAAAGCACAGTTTCCAACCTATTGGTTCAAGTTGAGCCGACCACAGCCTTTTTTCCAGTTGTGGCTCACTGGTTTGTTTTCCCTACGCCATTGCTCATGCAGAGCATCACGCACAACAGCAGCAGGTTCCATTTTTAGAGTCTTTGCTATGACTGGAAGTGGGAGTAGAACCCAGGGGCCCGTTCCACAAAGAGCTACGCACGATCTTAAGTTTGATTTACTGTTGGCTTTAGTATGGTGAATCAAACTTAAGATTGTGCGTAACTCTTTGTGGAACGGCCCCCAGGTCTTCCATATGAGAGGCGGATGGGCTTACTGTTAGATCAAACATTCGGTCATTTGGCCTTATGAGCTCTTGGTCTCATGAGTGGTAAACATCAATCGCATAGAAAGTATTTACAGTAGCTAAATGTGTCTGTGACTTAACATCTATCCTAGTCTTTACAATTGAGAGCAGAGGGGGCAAATTTACAAATAGTTTGCCTGAGTTCAAAATTTCTCTACAACCAAACCAAAGAAGTAGTATTCCTGATTCCATGACTCCGTTCTTTGTTCCCTCAGATTTATGGAAGAGAATGCGTTATCGCCTCAGAAGAACAGGATGGAAATTCACACTTCTTGGGGCTGCTTTTATCATCTTTATGATTTACAGTCTGGCCGGTGACAGTTTAGGTGGTCGGAGAAGGAATGGAGTGACAGTAAATCAAATATTCAATGAAAATGTAAGTTGAACATAAGTGAGGAGATAATAAGGCATGTTTCATGAGAAGTTGAAGCACAAGCACGAGTTAAATTATCATCTCATGCACAGTAGAGCTTGAAAATGTTGTCATGACATCAGTTTACTAGCTCACTGTGTGACCATGCAAGGAAGCTTTTATTTGAAGTCGCTGTATGCATGGTCATTTTCTTAACTTTAGTTCCAGAATGTAACCCTGTCTAAGTAATGGTCAAGCCTCAATGGGGGCTTATCTTGGCACTGGCGAATCATTGTATGTAACTGATGGATTTGTTATATTTGGTGAAAGACATTCTGTAACTCTGGGGTCTTCAGGATAGAGAGTCATTGGACTGAATCAACACAGGGAGTGATGTAGTATTGATGGAGGAGGTGAATGCTATGTCAGTGTTCCCAGAGTTTATTTTTCTCAAGGTTCGATGTTCCCAGGCTGGAAACATTAAACACATTTCTAGGAACATCAAACACTGAAAGTGAAAAACCTTGGTATTGCCAACCAATAAAGTATGGAAATATTTTCTGCTGATGGAATTTTAAGGATGCATCTACTTTTTATATTTCCTTTCTGGTATTGACCACAACCCTTTTGCAGCCACTTATGTAATATGATGTATTATGAAATTAGGAAAAGTTTCTGTTGACGACCATGCGTGTACTATTACATAATAAAATTGCTGTGTAGTTTTCAACCTCTAGACTAAAAAGGGTAGTGTTACAGTGATGGACACTGGCTGTGAAAGGATCAGTATGTAGGATTTTCAAAAGTAAAAACTCAGCATTAGTCAAGATCATGGAAAGAGTACATATTTTCTTGGTATTGGACTTTTTTTCTAGAAGAAACCTCCATTAGAATACTTTTCCTTCAATTTTCTGGGCTTGTTCTTGTAATCACCTGAAGAAATTTTGAAGGGGAAGGATGTAGACCTACAGCTCATCTGACTTGTGTGCATATTAAACAGTGTTGTAATGACTCGAGTCAAAGATGTGACTCGAGTCTTACTCGAGTCACGATTTCAGTGACTCGAGTCTGACACAGGTCCCAAACTCACGGGACTCGACTCGACTCGAGTCACCACTTGCCAAAGACTCGACGTGACTCGAGTCACCATAAAATAAAATTTGAAAGACTCGACATGACTCAAGTCACAGAAGAGAATGACTCGACTTGACTCGAGTCTTTGTCCACAATGACTCGAGTCACACCCGAGATTAATAAAACAGAAACTAAAATTTGTTTTCATCATCGGACGCAAACCAACGGCCATTAATTACTGCTTTATCCATTATGCGCTCCTATCTGTACATAGGGGGATCCTAACATACAGCTCTGCTTAACATGTGTAGCGCCGTCAATTTCATGCGTACAACAAACTTCTCGAAGCTGAGTGCCCTGTATGTGTAGTGCTAGTGGTACCGTGCCAGTGTAAACATTACGATTTCCCTAGGCCTAGACCTCAGTGTCTAGCCTAGTATACTACGCTCCACAGATAGATGACTGATTTCCCTCACCTCTGTACTAATATGTGGTATTTTGACTTGAAGTAGCTGAAGGTGTGATGAACAAAATTTCATTTCAATGTAGTCCTATTTAGTTGGTAATATCTGTTATTGGTATCGAGGATTTTGATTAACGAAATCAGTTGGTTTACGGGGACACCTGTGTGACCTGTGGCTTCTGATGAATCACAGTTTAGGCCTATTATAATTATCACTTGTTTACGTAACATTGGGGCCTTAGTGTCGTGTAACTGGTAGCAATGGTGTTTATATGTTCGCAGCAAGATTAATTAATAGGGTGTATCGTAGGTCTATATGATGAGGTTATGTGCGGAAGCATATATTGCCTAGTTTGTGTTATACATGTATGGCTTGAGACACAATGAAGGCTTGATAGTGTAGTGTAGGAGTTTAATAGGTACTTGATTATATCTGAGTGTTCTTGTATGACAAACATATTATTAGATGAATTATGTCATTGCTCAATATGTAAAGGTTAATATAGTACTAACTTAGAGATAATGTGTATATTCCAATCTTCACATTTAGGGTTGTGAAGTCAAATTTCACTTGAAAGTACAGGAGTGGACATCAGTCACCTTCTTAACCCCTCCCCCATAGGCGCACAATGCGGGGTTACAGGGGGGCACTCGCCCTCCCAATTCGGGTGAAAGGAGTTGGTCTATTTGGGCAAAACATGGGCAAAGCATGATAAACAGTGACATTCGGGCAAAACATGCTCTTGCCCCCTCATAGAAAATTACCCTCGTACGCCTATGCCCCCCTCCTCCAACAAAAGTGTGCAGTCGCTTAGCAAAGGACTGCATTTGCAAAAGATTAACCCATCACGTACCATGGACTCGATGCCAACACAACATGTAAGAGATCAGGTGACTTGGAGTGACTCAAAGAAAATAAACACATTATGACTGAGGTGACTTGAGTCACAAGACCACTCAAGCTTTCGAAAGACTCGAAGTGACTCGACTCGAGCTGAGGGAAGACTCGACATGACTTGACTCGACTAGAATTGCTAAAGACTCGACGTGACTCGAGACTCGACACCTTGTGACTCGAGGTGACTCGTGACTTGACATCAAGTGACTGGATTACAACACTGATATTGTATGCATAAGGAATTGGGGGGGGGGGGGGCAAAATCTTTTAGTTGTTGTATAGATGAATTCAGACAGCAAGTCGTGGTCTGATTTTAGTGGACCATAGCTAGGGTCTGTCACCTCTTAATCTTTCGATTTCCTTGATCACCATGGATTGTTGCACTCTGAAAGGTATCTTGATTCCCTCAATTTCACTGAATATGAGGGTGTGATTCATGTAGACAATAAATGGAGTTGATTTTAGTCTAATGGGCCCCATTAATGGCTGCTTACAGTCACTACAAACAAGCACTGATTGGATTTGTCTATAAAAGAACAATATCAAGTGTCCCACAACTGGAGGAAAAGCTGTCATTAAACCAGAAGGTCATACTTGAGGCAAAGGTGTACGAGGTGGGGGTGCAGGGGGGCACTCGCCCTCCCAATTCGGGCAAAAACAGCTGGTCCATTTGGGCAAAACGTGAGCGAAACATGATAAATGGTGCCATTTAATATTTTGCCAAAAATTGCTCTTGCCCCCTCAAAAAAATTACCCCCTGTATGCCTATGACTTGAGGTGTAAAATCCTACTTAACGTAACCTGTGAAAAGCATATATTTCTCTTTATAAGAACATGTATTTCTAAATTTGCCAAAATGAGGTGGGGGGGGGGCACACCCCTTGTATGCCTTTTTAACCAAACTCCTCTTAAAACATATAGTGACTAAGCTGAGAACAGCTTTTTACACAAACTGTAAAAGTGTTGCATATGACCAAGTGGGAGCAGTTTTGTGCTTATAAAACATCCACCCGGCAAAGATGTTGGATGAACACTGGGACTGGTCAAATGAAGTAAAGATAAATTTTGGGGATCTGACTGAAATCTGTAAAGACAATGTATACAAATGACCCATGTAGGTCTGAAAATGTGGCAGACCTGTTGTTGAATCCATGGGTGGTTCTAGCAAGGGGACTAGGGGAGTGCATCCAGCCCCAAATTTGCCACCCCCCCCCCTAAAAAAAAGTAGCCAGAATATTTTACAGGCTAGTTGTGGATGATGTGTACATGTGTGCTCAGAAAATATTTGTTGTCTAAGTTTCTTTTCTACTTTCTAATCTTTACACAGAGTATTAAGTTCTATGATGAGTGCCTCCTACTCTATGAGCTAGGGTCCATTTCAGACATGGAAAAAGCTTTCAAGATGTGGGATTCCAATGATGTCTGCAGGTATGTCATTTTAATCATAAAAATTTCTTTTCCTGATGAACCTGTAAAATAGCTTTTGTATCACAATACATATAATGTTTTGTTCATACACTCAAGTGCCTTATATGGGGCGAGCAATGTTGTAACAAGTCACGACTCGAGTCACTTCCTCTCAAAATGATAGTGACTTGATAGAATTCAGGAGTAATTCCCCCATTGAAATAGTCCAGTGACTCGAATCAATGGTTGGACTCGAGTCACTTAAAAGTTTGAAAACTGGTGACTTGAGTCACTAATCTAGTGAATCGATTACAACACTGGGGACAAGTAGTCAAAGATGCAAGAGTTTAGGAAATTTCCTAAATTTCAGGAAATTGGAAGTCATGAACAAAATTCTCAGGAATCAGTTTTGCTGGACAAAATGTTTTGCCATATTCATTCACTGTTACTTAAATGGCCAAGGGTTGAGACTGTTTTATAGGGGTTTTCATTATTCTTTTTAAATGAATATAATTTTTACTGCACAAACATTCTTGAAACATTGAAAAAGATGGCACCACTTTACACTTAGAGCTCCTTCTGATGAAAACAAACAGCCCGAGTTAGAAAACAAAATTTCAGGAGAAGGACCTCAGCTTCACTTACATCTCTGAGTATTGTGGTCACAGTAAGCCACAGTCACACTACAAGGAATTAGAATGGGATTCAGGTCAGATTTTTTTAGTTTTTATGAAATCTTCTCCATCTCTGGTTGGCAAAATCTAAAATTTGCCAACTCATGTAAATATATGATAAGATTTGTCTCAGATGTCTGTGAAAATAAAAAGTAAGCTGATTTTTTCGTTGTGTCACACAGACAGACAGCTTTCCGCCAATAGTCCAATAAAAGCTGTTAATCAATGACATCACAAAGTAATAACTTAAAATTTAATGTCATAGTTCTGTGATACAAATCATGTATTTACACAGGTTGGCAATTTCTGTTGGTTCTTTCCACAGATGGAAAAGATTTTGCTAAAAAGTTACAAAAGCTGATCCGAATCCGGCCCCAATTTTTGTTGTAGTGTGACTGCGGCTTGAATGTCTTTGTGTATGTTTTAATATGTTGAGGTAATGGAACACATCTGAGACAAATGCCTACATGATAGCAGCATACCAGTATGTTAGCTTATCAGAATGTATTTAGATGTTTGCTTATCAGAATGCTGGCAGTAATAGTGGCTGTTAAAAGAAAGTTATAGACAGTGATTTGAATACTACAATGCAATGCCATTCAGTAGTGATTAAGTTGTTGAGTGTTCCAGCATGGCAAAGAAAAAGTGTAAATTTAATCTGACAAGGTTTAATTTTTTCCTGTTCAACAGAATTGTTTAAGTGTAAGATCAATATTCATCCAGCTAGTGTAAATATGAGCATGGTTTTCTTGATCCAAGGTTCATTAGAATGAAGGTTCAATAGTGGGACGGTTCATAAGATGGAAAAGTTTACCAGATCGGTCACCAAATGGGCATTCAATCTAATCCTAACTTATTCTGTAACACTAACTCTGGCATTTCATGTGGTATTGTGTAGGGTTGGGCGGTATACCAGTACTGACATAAGTACCGGTACTAGAGGTACAGGCAATGAAAATACCAAAGATATTTGGTGTGTATACTAATACTGGGTTCTTGAGAAAATACTGGTACTTTAAAAAAATGACCGGTACTGATTATATTCACTGACAAAAATAACTGTTAGGATGTGTGGATGATTAAAATATTTAGCACTAGGCTATGTACACAAACATTTAGGTCAGAGGTTCCTGCACAGTAATTAACCCAGTCAAACACACAGATGCATTAATGTGCAGGATAACATGAGGGCCATGCATGGCTTAGGTTCCTTCCCACTGACATCCCTACTCAAGAGCTGAGAACCGGTACTGCCTCAATACCGGTTCTGTGTGTTTTACAATACCAGTACCAATATTTTCATGGTACGGCCCAACCCTAGTATTGTGTCTTCATCCTGTCATGTTCTTGCTCTCATGCCTATGTAGGAGTGTAGTGGTAGTTTCTGTGAATTGTACATAATTTTTGGTTTTTTGATGATAAAACCTCCCAGTGTAGTTATGATGGTGTATGTGTACATGTGATGCTTTGTTAACATGGTATCTAAAGGTAGGAATGTGTGACAGTTTCAATAGTTATACATATACACTATATTATATCTCATATTAAGAGAAGAACCCTATTGCTTTTGATGGAGATCACAGGTCATCTGGGGTCACCATGGGTCAAACCCTCCAAGTATTTTTAACACAATATCTCCAGATAGGAGACTTGAATAGCTTTCATATTTGGTATTTGGATGTGTTATGGTGATAAGGTGTTCCTTTTTGTTTTGTCAAAGTTCATCTGAGGTCACCAGGACCAAATAACACAAAATCATAACACTAAAATTTTAATGTAACATTGACTGAGAAGATGGGGGAGAGGGCAAACCAGCAATTGTAGTTTATTGGGAGGATCAGTCTAGCAAGAAGGTGTGAACTAGTATCCCAACCAGCATAATACCTCATGTGAGTAATCTTTACCAAATCTAAAGATTGTTTTGCATAAAGGGATGGAGGTAGCCATTGGGTACAAACTCCAGAACTCCAATTGTTCAATAGGTCAATAAGAGTCAGGTGAAAGTGCATTATCCTACTATACACTCATCTTGGATTACAAGACTGATGAATAATTATGATATCACAGTTAGTTTGAGTTTATCATCTTTCCTGGCAGGGGTTTACATCAGAAATTTAGTGCAGTATTTAGACTATCATCTTCCCAAAGTCATACAATAGTTGAACAACCATTTCTCAGCAAAGTCCAGAGTTGGCTTCCAGGAACCTATTCTCAGGAACTGATAGAAAATCAGGTTTGTGTAAAAGTTTAAGCTCTTTGGATATGGAACCAAACAAGCTGTTGCATTCAATAATAAGTTGGATTCAGATACTTGATGAAAAATTTGATGGAACTATTACCATTGTACAGAAACTCTGCACCAAAGTTAAGCTGCAGTCACATCACACTGAATTTGGATCGGATTGCGATCTGATTTTTGTGAGTTTTTATCAAAGTCTTTGCCAAGTCTTGTGTGGTTAGAAGAGGCAAAAATTTGTCAACCAGTGTAAATTTATGATTTGCGTGTGTATAGAAATAATGTGATGTGTGTGAATTTATAGAATGTTAACTGACTTTTTGGTGGCGTCACACCGACATTAACTTTAACACTCATCCTGGGCTATTCCATTATACCCAGGGTGGCATTATTTTAATGTGGTCTTTTTCAAACAAGACTGCATCCGTATTTTAAATCAGAGTACCATTGTGTATGAATGAACAAGGTTCAGCAACTCTAACTAAACCTGTGCATTAAAACAGAATAGTTCACTCTTGTGAGTTTATGCTATCGCTGGATGCACTCAGACTGCCTTGTTGTACATTAATTCCAACCCTCTGATCAATATCCTGTGCTAATGCACGAGATATTGTTGTGTAACCATTACAGCACTTCTAGCTAATTTTCTAGTTAAATAGTGGTTTAACAATACATGGACATTTTCAAAGAACTATGAGCTATCCTTTTTGTAGAATTCTAAGCAAACATAACATAGGCCTATCTTATTAATGAGTCAGCTGTCTGAATATACTATCTTTGCATGAGTAGTTTTTTTTATAAATATTCCTGACATGAAGTCTCCTTCATAGCAGAAGAATGTGTTTCTATATGAGTAGGTAATTTCTATTCTGTATTGATATCTTTTACAGGAAATCATGTCCATATTCAACAAGTATACCTATGAGCATAGCATCATCAATTTGGTTCGTTCCAAGAGGCCTGGTGTGTCTTCTTCGGATAACGTTGAAACTTACATTCAAAATTTGGTTCAAGAGAGTGCCAAAAACTGTGACTTTTGCCAGTATTCCACGTGAGTAGGCCTTTCAGTTTTTATACCGAATTTGCATTCTTTCTGTAGATAAAAATGAGAGCAAAGAAACAACAGAAAAATTTTTTAGGTGTTGGTACAAGAGTGCAACTTATTCATTGGCAGTGTCAAATTTCATCACTGCTTTAACTTTCAGAGCCATAATTCATTACTTCCTATACTTTATTGGTTACTTTCTGAAAATGATCATGCAGATTGACCTTATTACTGTGGAGCCGATACCCTTAGACACAAACTTTGGATTTGGCATGTGCAAACAATGTGGACTCATCTCTCCCAGTACTACAGTTCTTGTGCATTGTAATGATAGGGTTTAAGTATTTAGTTTATTCCTTGATGGATTTACACAGCTGAAATTTCTTTAATCTTGTCCTTTGATTTGTAATTTGTATTACAAAAGTTTAATATCTTTTACAGTTCATTTAACTTAAACACCAAATCATGGAAACATAGAAGTTGCCAATGTGTGAAAGAAATAGAACTATTAGTCTATCAGGATTTATAACTGATAATTCCAACTAGGGAAAGGCAAAAAACTGAGTGGCAATAGTCATCACCATTTGTCAAAATCAGTTCTGCCACCAAACCTTCACCCCACCCCCCTCCTCCTCCCACAAAAAAGCGCATTCTATGACCATGAAAAGTAGACAGCTTCATAGCTATTCAATCACTAAGGGCAGTTTAATATTTTAACGATGTTAAGTGAGCATGAAAGTGGGAGAAGCATACATGGCTTGAAATAACAACTAGACATTGGGTGGCACACCAACTCAACAATTTAAATCAAATCTGATGTCTTTTGAAAGGCAGGGTGAATGCAAAGATTGCTCTTAGATGAAAAACCCACTTTATTTCGACCAGAATAGGATTTGAACCCTGATTCCCACGATTGCTAAGCTTCAACGCATCAAATGTCACCACCTTTGTCCACTCAGCCACATCATCAGACCCAAAGTTAAATGAGATTCTTGGTAAATACACCTTTTCACAGGAACACAGCCAAGCATACCTTTGGAAGGATTGTGTCTAAGTATGCAGTATCAGCTGCCAACGTCTTTCCTTTTGATGGTTACCATGGACTGATCATACCTCGAACCCACCACCCTCTAAAGTTCTCTGAAGAAGAGTTCCTAGATGTTATGGATGTTGCCAAAAGATGGTATATTTTTGTTTTCTTTAGTTGATAAGTGTGCTGCTTAAAGGCAGGACTCATTCATCACCCCACTCTACAATTTTACCTGGAGTCCACCAAAAATTCTCAATTAGCACAGCCCTTTGATTGAGAGTGAATTCAAAATATGTATAGTAGCTTATATTACACAGCATTCACTGAGAGTGTTCTGATTACACATTAGGGTCTTTGATGCTCACCAGGGTGTGTGCCTTGAAACAGCCAAGATTGTGTCTGGATGAGGGTGAGTCTTAAGATAGCTGTGGGAATAAGTACGGTGGGAGAATGGGAACTGCCTTGGTGATGAATATACCTGCCTTAAAAGCATGGCAAGTTACTGGCAGAGGGGCCCTGGTGGATATTTTGTATTGGGGCTAATCCCCAAAGCCATCCAATATGTTCAACAGTATAATAGCAATGTAAGGTGGCCCAAAATGCCTACAGCAGAAAAAGTGTGATGGGTGGCTTAAGCCCCCCGAAGCACTACCCTGTCTAAGGTGGTATAAGATATATTAAAACAGGATTTCAACTGTCAGGGGAAATCTGGAAAAGTCGTGAAAAATTAGAAAAGCATTCCAAGGCTTAGAAAAGTCTTGAAATTCAGCATGTCACATCAGGACCAATTAGCAAAATGCAGCTCTCTCTACCTATCCCCAGAGTTGTTATCTCTACTTAATCTATTGAGCATAGAAGCTCCAAATTAGTCCTCATTGACCACAGCTCCCTTATCACAGAGCCACTTGCTGCTGTCAGTTGAGTCTATTGTATGAGATAGTAGGTGTGCACCACTTCACATACTTTCATAATAAACATTCCAAATAAACTTAGTCAAAACACCTGCAGAGACAGCCACTTGACAGGATTTTGAGTTTTCACAAGGTGCTGGCATTTAAGTAAATGGGCTTTGTAGCAGCATGAGGAAAATTGTGAGAGGCCCTGGAAAAGTCATGGAACATTTGCGCAAAGTGACAATTTTTGTTGTCTTCAGCTCAGATTTGACATTATGACTACACTTGCTTAAAAATAAGGACATTCTGACCAGACCTCACAAAGGGGAGGTCGGGTGTAATAAAATCCTCCTTATCTGTTCATTTATTTGTTGTAAGAAACCACTATCACTTCTAGAATACAGTAGCATCTACTGTAACCCCTGACCTGTAAGGAAATTTTTCCAGTTGATTACACAACCTATAAACACAGTCATTCAAATTTCCAGTGATTGCAGAGTTAACCTTTTGTTTAGATTATGAACAGGAAGCCTTTAATTACGCAAAGAAGGGTTCATATGTCACTGAGAATAAATCAGCCATGTTCACAGAAATCAAATTTAATTGGATTTGGTAACAGATACCCAGTTTATGATTCCAAACCAGAGTTTGGATCTCTAAGCAGATGAGTTGGTAATGATGTAATTTTATGTAAAATATCCAGAGGAAGGATATGGGAAGTCTTTTTCAAACCTGGAAAAGTTATGAAAATAGATTTCCCAGAAAGTACAGAAATGTTGTAAAAGCCCACTCTGTAAGCTTAAAGGGCCAAACCTCTCACCCCAAACTGCAATTTAGGTATGGGGGTACTGAAATTCTCCATTGGCTTAGCTCTTTGATTGACAGCTAATTCAAACAATCATGCAGAGTACCAAAGCTTATATTACAAAACATGAATGTTACTGAGAGTGTTTTGATTATATAAATTGAGTTTTTCTATATTCACATTGAAGCAATAAACTGAGGTTAAGGATGAATTTCAGACAATTGTGGGAGGGGCTTCAGTAAGAAGGTTAGGAGAATTGGTACTGTTTAGGGTGAGAGAACTGGGCTTTAATATACATATTGCGTCGCTTCTCGGCCTTGTGGCTAAGATCATGTGTAGTATCAGTTCCAGAATGCAGCCATGCATGACAGACCAATAATGTAAATGGTCTGAAGGCCTTGAGGTTGGTCATGTACAGGCTTGGGGTAATCGTAATCAGTGGATTACACATTTTGAAGTAGTTGTAATCGCAATCAATTACTTTTGTGAAAATCGTGAAGTAATTGCAATCCTAATTGATTACAGTGGCAAAGTAATCGCAATCGTGGTTTCATTTCTGATTACACTGAAGTTGAATTGAACAAAGAAGTAAAGTTACTAAACAAAATTTCAGTGCTTAGTTCTTCTGTTGAAAGATAAAATTTAATTGTCCATTTTTCTTGGATGTTCCAGCTTAAAATGAGTGAGGAGTTCATGGGTTCAATAATCTCTACTTTGGGAGGACTTGGTTCTGTCCCGGCTTATCTAGCTTATCTAGAGCAATGTCCATGGCCTTTTTTCCAGTTATGGGCACTGGATTGTTTTGCCTACAACATTGTTTATGTGGAAAGAAAATGTAATCATGATTGCAATCATGATTACATTGCAATGTAATCCCAATCGTAATCAATTACTTTCCATTTTAGCTGTAATCGTAATCATAATCGCAATGTAAAATATGAGGTAACCGCAATCGTAATCGATTAATCGCCCCAAGTCTGGTCATGTACTGTCCTTCATTGGATGTAGCTTTGGGAAGCTGTACAAGTTTTGGTTTGGCTGAATGGGCCTTTGCCAGAGGGTTGGGAGGACTTTAGAAAAAGCTTAGTTTATGGTGAACTGCATATTACTTTAAATGTTCGGTGCTGCAGTATTCACTGAGGTTTGAACAGTTCTATTAGTAATGACATTTGACAGCATGACAATGTGAGACATTTTTGAAATTCAGTGTCTGTACACACAGAAAACCCTGAAAACAAAAATTTAGACACCTCTTTTTTGGATTTGTATAGTAGATTATATTATTTCATGAATGGTCCTTAAGGAATAATGTGATGAAAAATTTTGGCCTCAGTTGTAGAATTTACAAGGAGTCATTGGTTGAATAACCCAGAGTATGCAATGTGGGGTTATGTCAATCTTCCCAAAGTTCACTGTTCCCGAGGTTCAATGTTCATGAGTCTTGGGAACATCAGCACTAGTCTTCTGCGAACATCAAACCGTAAGAATAATGAACCTTGTAATCATTGCAAAATCATCAAGATAAATGAAAACGAGGAACATCTCACATTGGGAACATTGAACCCCAGGAAAATGGGTTAGACCTCCTGCAATATTTATGTCCTGAAAAATTATGAAAAATATTCAGCTTGGAATAGTAACAGGCAGAAATTTGTGAGATTATTGTTAGTCTGCAGTGACTTTGCTTGCCCTTTCAAAGGGAAATATTGCATTTAAAATGTTCCAACATAGCATTAAAAATAAATAGTTCCAGTTTGCACCGGGTAGGAAATTTGTACCCGGGTACCCGAACCGTATTACCCGTCAGGTACCCGACTGTAAACCTTGCAACATCTTACTTAATAAGTATATGGTATGCACATACTATATTTGACTCGACCCATCAGCCCCTTATCTCTGATCGGATTGATTTGACAACAGTACGTCACGTTTTTCTATATCTACAATGTGCCATTTGTTTTTAACATTGTGACTTTAAAAATCAGACTGGAATTCAAAACTTGATCACAATTTAGATCTGTTAAGATTAGCTTCTGTGGCTTTTGTCCAGTGTGCAATGTATGCATCGGAAACAAAAAACAACTCGCGGTTTGTCACTGCAACTTCTGTACCGTTGGTTTCTTGGTACGTTTATGAAAAAATCAACTATCTGTCTGTTCGTGATAAAGAGAGTAAAAAATTTTGTAATGCATTTCCTGGCCTAGATTTCACCCTTACAGTACCGTTAAAAATGTACGGTAATATACAGCAGTGACTGTATACCTACGAACGTTCGTTCGTTGCATTGGTGCTTGTGTTCGATGTGTGCACTGGAGCAGTGACATCATTCTGGCACACTCCACTTTAAAACAAAAGGATACAGAAAATATGGAAAAGATATTTTGCTCTGTTCGCCATATACAGTATTTAGGAAACTTTGGACGTAAAAATTTTGCAGATAGCAATAAAAAATTACGGGCAATATGAAGATATGAATCATTTTGGTGTTCAAGTTAGTAACAGGATAGAAGTAAGAGGAAAGAAGTTTTTTTTCGTGCACATGGCGTGAAAAACACCTTCGAAAGAATGCGTACAATCTTAAATCTGATGGAGTGAGTTTAGCTTCAAAAAAATCTCTACTGACAAAGTTTTAGCAATTGATTTGAGACAAAAGACTATTTTTGTGGTTGAAATATGTGCATACATTATGTAGACATAACTGTATTACTTAAAACTAATTGTTTAGATCATGAAATCATGTCATGTTAATTTTAGGGATTACTTCACAAGTATGAAATCTAGAAACATCAAAAGTCAATCCATGCTTTGTATCCATTTGGATGTGTGTTTATACTGCAATGACAGTGTAAAATTTCTCACAGGTCTTTCGCGCTGTTTCAGGGCATACTATGTTTAGGAACATTGTTGATCCACATGCACTGCATGCAAATTATTTATGAGCCGACTTTTGACGATCATCAAAGGGATAGGCTAGGCTATGCACAGTATAGTAGGCCTACTGTATGCTGTTTCGTTGCCTGGTGTAGGAGCGGATGTTAGAAACACACATCGCAGAAATTGTTTCTGGAAAAGTGCAAGTTAACAAAAGCACTTTACGGCCGACAAACAAGAGCAACTTCATTTCAAATAATTGAGAATGAGATGTGGGTAAATACATTCTTTTAGTTTCAGTAACCATGTTACTTTGCGACGATCAAAAAGAAATCATAAAATCTCACTTTTTAACCATTTACTTAGAATTTATTATGTATCCTCTTGCAGTTTTGGAACAGTTCAAAGTTAGTGATTCAAGTTATTGTAGAATATATTATAAAACCTTCTCAATTTCATGTGCGACTCCTGTTGAAGAGAAGTGAAAAAGCCTTGAAAACTTATCGTGCCTCATATATGCCTCAGTCTCTTCTGATTTGCTAATTGATTTGTATGCTTTGTTAGCTAATTAGCCCAACCCAAGTCTCTTGCCACTTATCAAGTGGATTACATGAGTAGGGCTTGTGTTTGCTTTTTCTTTCTCTAAGAAGGCAAGCAAACAATTACCCAACAATTATCCAGGCTCAACTTTATCTGGTTCTAACTTTATCTTTATCAGGTTCTAGTGGGTAAACCATTAATAACTCTTGGATAAAAGGCCCACCTTAGTCTAACCTGGCTAGGAATCAACCCTCAACCTCCAAGTAGCTCATGAGCTTCACTGCTGCAAGTGCCATCTCCTTTGTCCTCTCAGAGGCACACAGCAATGTCAAAAGCTGTGGTGCTTAGCTTAAGCAATGGAGCAGAGAAAACAGTGAGCCACAACTAAAAACAAAAAAAAAGCCAATTGGACAAAAACTGAGCCCTAAAACTGCATCTAACTTACAAAATTCTCTGCTTGAGTACTTCAAAATTTTTTTCAAATAAATTAAAGGCAGGTTGCTCTGATTATACCTGCATTTCATATTTGTAGCATGACCAAATTGCATGATAGTAGTCTCTCCCATCTGAAAATTTTGCTCAGGGCTTGCACTTTTGAAACTAATATATTATGCAGAAGACTATGATAGCTTTTACCATTGTGCACATAAGTATTGAAGTATTTGTGAGGGTTAAATAGAAAATGGGGACATTCACAGGCAGTTACTAATGTGGGGGCTATTGAAGAAAAGTCCTTGAAGTTACTGGGGTGTGATAATTGATGCTTGATGGCTAACTGATTATGAATCAAAAGTCTGTCAGTAGTTAGACCTACCCTCATAGTAAAGAAAAGTACTGTAATTGACATATTGATGGTACAAGCACTTCCACACTTGATCTGGGGTCATGGATTAGATCCTGATCTGATTTTTTTTGGTCATGTACCTCATTTCATTACAAACCATGTTTAAGGAGGACTTTTATACAAAGAAAAAAATAGTATACTGCTAAACTTGTTGTTGTATTTTTTTTTTTTGCATTTTCCTTAAATTTTTTGGCAGGTGGTAGGCCTAGACATTTTGGGAAGTTAGAATGTTCCTCTTGGTAGGTTTAGGAATGCTTATTAAATATCCAAAACCATTTTGTGACACTGTATACTTAAGAGATTTAAAAAAATTTGAAAAAAGTCTAATTGAAATCATTGTCATTAAAATTTTATATTTTTTCATTTTTTGAAAGAGATGGAAAAAAATCAACAACTCTGCTTGGCTTGTCTTATTTGCCCAAGCAGAATCACAATTCTTTCCATAATTTGATGGGCATATGCCACCCCCTGCCTTGTACATTTATGGTTTCAAACTGGGAATGTTTTATGTATTTTTTTAATTTTTAAGTGAAATCAATTGATATATGATGTGGTACATAAATTTTCCATCTTTGATTTGTAAATTAGTTAATTAGGGAGTTTATGGCCCAGTTTCCAACCTATTGGTTCAAAGTCAATCCATCCTTTTTTCAAGTTGCGGCTCACTGGCTTGTTTTCCCTAATCGATTGCTTATGCTGAGCATCACACACAGTTGCAGTAGGTTCCTTTTTTTGAGTCTTTGGTATGACTTGGCCAGGAAATCGAACGTGGCCTTCATGTGAGAGGCGGGTGCTCTATTGCTAGACCAAACATGAAATGAGGTAGAGATGAATATGTGTGTAATGTTTTTTTTTTCTGAAAATTTTGTATGTTAGGATGGTTAAAGCTCATGATGAAACACCCAGCTACAGATACCCTCACCTTACGTGGGACTGCCTGCCAAAGGGAAGTGCTAGTCAAGTACATACACATGCTCAAGTGACGCTTAACTCACAGGCACATTATGGTAAGTAAGTAAATGGGACTTTTGGGACTTCCTTCATTAGCTGGGGGGGGGGGGGTGAGGATCTAGACCACAAGGATTCTTAAGAAATAAATGGTTGTGTAAATTATACAGAGACGTGGGGGAACACTAGAGGGAGACTAGGAGAAAATTGCGCTTGATATCTGCAGGAACTTCAACAAGTTTGGACCAGGCTGTAGCCAGAGAAAGTGCCGAAGGGTGTTGAAATGGCATCTGAGGGGAAGAGAGTACTTTTTCCATTGGCATAAGTTCAACAAGTTGGTTAGATTTTGAAAGCTTATTTCTCTCTTAAAGTCAACCTGACTCTTTCTCATGCTGTGAGTTCAACTTTGTTGACCTGAATTAGTATTATCTTGATATGAAGTTCTGTACCTTATGGTGCTCTGGGTATATCATAATTATAATGAAACGTCAATACCCTTGAAATTTACACACAGTCAAAGCTACATATTTGACCCTAGTGACGTACTCACAGGGAAGGTTTGGTGGCCTAGAACCCCCCCCCCATGACCCAACCTTGCTATGCAAAAAACTCACTCTATCTTTAGACTTTTCTCTCATATCGTGCCCCAATCCCCCCCCCCCATTCCCCCGACACTAAAACCCTCCCCATGACAGAATCCTGGCTAGGCACCTGTTTGACCCTGCCATTGGGCCATTACTGTAGCTATGTGTGGTGGTAAAATTCCATGGAATAAATGTATATATTAGTGCTGTATAGATTCTGTAAAAATGAAAACAGTTTACAGTTTTTCATAGTAACATCTCGTTTCCAGGTCAAATGGAACTTCTCAAGTCAGCAGCTTCCAGATATGAAAAAGATTTTGTCGCAGAAAGTTATTTTCAAACCCTTTTAGAGGTAAGAAATTTGTAAATATATGTCTTTTTTCTTTCTTCTTTCTTTTTGTTTATCACTAGACCAAGTGAGACACTTATCCATTTAATAGAATTCCAGTTTGTCAAGTATAAAATGTATTCCATTTTTGTAGACCTTTCAGATTGAATATACATATTATTGAATGTAAGGTGGCATAAGTACTTAAAATCGTATTTAGTTTCTTTTTTGATTCTGTCTCATTTTTCCCCAGATACATCAAAATTTAAACTTATCTATTTGTTTAGGAAATGCCAGAGCCTATGCCAGTCTTACCCCGAAGAAGGACAATGACATGTTTGTCATTGCTGCAAAACCATCCAAAGATTACTTTAAGTGAGTACATTGGTTTTTTTTTTTTCATTGGCATAGCCAGATGGAGCAAGGACCATGGCCCTTAGCACCCCCATTCCCCTCCAATTGAATTCAGAAAATGATTCTTTTGTATTAATTGGAACCAAAACATTGACTTGATATGACGCTAAATGTTGCACCAGATTGCATCTGTGGGTACTTTGCATCTGTGGGTACTTAAATTCTACAAAATTTCTTCAAAAAATGTCCCTCCCCCACATAACAGCTATCACGCCCTGTGGTTAGCCATCCGAAGTAAACAAATCCTTGCTATGCCAATGTGTTGTTTATACAAGTGAAAGTGTAATGCAAGGAAAATTTAGTCACTTTTGCAGGTGGCATTTGTTGCCTTTTCTTTTACCTACTCAGATGTGTGTGATGTATGCCAGTAGCTCTCTATAAAGTTAATCAAATTTTAAAAAAAAAAGAAGGAAATATTTACTCATATGACATTGAATTTATGCCATAGCAACCATTTAGCCTTGATTGTAGTCTGATTTTTCAATACAGTGTGGCTAAAAAGTGCCATCTCATGATTGGACATTGTGAATTGTACATCCTATTGCCAGAAAATTTGCTGACTTTGTGCTTTTTGGTTTGTGCAAGGCACATGGTTTCACAAGTGTGCATTGTGTCCCTAAATTTTTCTTGCTCGAGAATTGATGATGGAAAATTTTGAAATTGAGAAACAAAAATATTGGCAAGAGGAATTGTCAAAAAATTAGAGGTTTGAATGTTAAAGAAGTAAACAAGCAGAGACCTATGAGAGTAATGTAGTTAATTCTAGTTAGATTAGGTTCAACAACACACCAACATGAATTTGTTATGTTGTGTCAATCAACTTGATTAAAAGTTGAAAGTTTAAATTTATTTTCAAGTATGGTTCAAGTTCAAGTTTGTTTTCCCATTAGTCGCCTCTTACAACAGGCACGTAATACCATATGCTACAACCCCAGCTTACATGGGGCATGAGAGTGATGTAATGATTAAACTTAAGTGTACTTTTCTGGGGTTGATTGGAATTGTCACAAAAGATGTTTAACAATAGGTCAGAAATTTATTGCTTGGTCATTCCATCTTTCTGCAGATTGTTGTATTTAGTCTTACGAGCTTTTATTGATGAGATGAAGATATATGCTTGGAGTTTGGTCACATTCTTCCCTGCTCTGGTGAGTCTTCTTCAGACTTTTAGTTAGAGTAAGACTAGGTTTAGGCATTTGCGGTTGGATGTTAGCTTGGTGGTTGAGTGTACTGCCATGCACACTAAAAGTCTGTGCACCAAACCCTGGTGGAACCAATTCAGATATTTTGGGGCCGGAGCTGAATTTCACTCACTTGGCATACCTTTTCCCTGAAAAATAATCAGAAAAATTTGTGAGGTTTATCTGATGTTTTGAAATAAAATCTGAAGTGACTTCTTACACCATTAAAAACATGAAACTGTTAGGAACAGCAACTGTAAGTCATTATGAAAAACTGCAAGATTCATTCAAGTGTATTTTGATTGAATTCTGTTTTGGATTCTTATAGGACACGAATGGCAGCTGGGATGACAAATCTATTCCAATTATCACCAGACTCATCAATCGTGGCCCTCCTACCCTCCTCAGAGCCGACATCAGTTCCCTAGAACTGTTTGCTGTAAGTTCCTTTCACTTTGTAGCTTTGCAATGAATCACTCTCCAGGCTCCTCTTTTTTCTCCACATCAGTATAAATCATGAATATGCAAAAGCGCTCATCTAGAAGAATATTCAAGAGGCTTTTAGTCCCCTCTCCTTACCTTTTTAAATGTCTCCCTACTGCAAAGAACAATGAAATGTTTCATATTTTATTACAGACACCCATCAACCCAATTGAATTATTGCATTTTGTAGCCAATATTATGTGGAACTGCAGAGGATTATACAAAATATACCTACAATAATGATCTGTAAGGATGGAACACACACCGGCATTGAAGGCCATTGCCATGTGGTCAAAGCAGAATATCCTGTAAATTCAGTGTGCAGAGTACAGACATCAGACAGATATTTTAGAATCTTAAAGCAGCCATTTGTGATGTATTTAGCAGAAAGTTGGTGACCATAAATGTA
Source organism: Holothuria scabra (assembly GCA_037179385.1). Lineage (NCBI taxonomy): Eukaryota > Metazoa > Echinodermata > Holothuroidea > Aspidochirotida > Holothuriidae > Holothuria > Holothuria scabra. The sequence goes on from CM074181.1 coordinate 20,601,246, forward strand.
ATTCAGGTTGCTAAGCATCAACAAATGAAATTTTTTCCTGATAGTTGTCAATATCAGCCTGATCTGATGTCAAATCCAATGATTGGTGCCACCCTAGTTCCAGACCCAGGTTTAAAGTCTCCATTCTGCACCAGTGAAATATATTTTGGTGACTCCTACGTGGGGCTTTGCTAATGTCTCGCTCAAGAAAAAATTTCCACTTACCTCTCCATTAGTCTCGTCCTTATAGCCAAACTTAAAGAAAATTTAGCTAACTAACCATTACCTAATCTTATGGGTAGTTTCATAGCATGACCGTGGGGTGGTCAGTGTGCCCAACACAGAAATCGTTGGGACATCCTTCAGATGGTATTCAAAGAAGGCTTTAGCCAGTAATGTACTTTACTCAACCTGAGTATGATATTTAAGCACACACACAATGAATTTATTCTGTTTTATATCAAAGAAATTAAACTGTTTCCAACCTCAGCTAGTTGACTTGATATAACACATTTTTGTTGGTATGTGGTGAAAACCATCTAACTTATTAAGTAACTCTGTTCTAGGCAAGGAGTTTGACTACCAGCTATGTGGCTATTTGATACGAGTGACTTTAAAAATGGAACCTACTGTCATTGTGCTTAATGCCCAGCATAAGGATGTGGCAACGAAAACAAACCAGTGAGCCACAACTGGAAAGATGAGTGTGGCTGGTCCAGTTTAAACTGATTGGCCAGAAACTGAGCCCCAGCATAAGGATGTGGGAACAAAAACAAGCCAGTGAGCCACAACTGGAAAGATGAGTGTGGCTGGTCCAGTTTAAACTGATTGGCCAGAAACTGAGCTGTCAAGCTCTTCACATTAACCTTTTCATTTCTTTTCCCTTCCCATCAGGCCTCCAATGTCAACATCGACCCTTATAAAACAATTGCAGGGGTAAGAAGATTTCTGAAGTCATCTGGCATTGATGCAAAGTGTTAGGACAATACCCTTTGATCCTGGCAAAACTCGAGGTGGAAATTCCCTGTCTAGTACAGGAAATGTCTAGGAATGGTATTATGGGCAAAAAGAAAAGGTGGTCTGTCTCATTTTGTGTAGTCATGCACATGCTGCTAGAATTGAATAGAACGTTTTAGCCAATGTTACCAGAGAAAAAGGCATTTTCTCTGGTGATGCTTGTCTCTGTAATTGCGGCAGTAAAACCCTGTTTAAGCCAACCTTGTTGCTCTATTGAGCAACAAGGTTGAAGGGGGCAAAAGCCTTTAACTTTACTGATCTCAAGATACCTGAACAGGAAGTTCTCTGATAGTTTCTGGATTATTAGTTGCCAGCAATTGAGATGGCTAAAACTTGGTATTTGCTTCTAGTGTCAGCATATCAACTGAATAATAGGATGCTGAATAATAGAGTGTGTTAGCTTTTGAGGCATGAGAAAATGAAAACAGATTGAAATAAGTGTACTGAAATATTTCTATTTATTAACTCAGGAAAGATTTGGGTAAGTTTTTGTGTAATTGTAAGTTGTTACTAGCGGTGGTTTTCAACCTTGGGGATGCATCCAACTGGTGAGAGATTTCACAGTTTCTAGTGGGACAGGAGCTCATTCCATGTCCAGTAGAAAAAAAGGGCTTATGTTTACTTATCTCATCGAAATTACTAACTTCTATAATATATTCAGTCACTGAATTCATGTAATAAGTTTTAAGGTTTCAAATTTTTTCAAAGTTTTAAATGATACCAAAGTATAAACTGCACCATACTAAGAGATTTTATTTTCTCTTTTAGGGAGGGGGAAAAAACCAACTTTTGAACATACTCTCTCATGCATCACTCACCATTGCAGCCCCTCCACTTAATGTAATTATGGTGGAACGTGATTAATTCGTAAATGCCTTTTTGGTACATAAGTAAAAAAATGGTTGAAAACCCCTGCTGTAAGCTGACTTTTTTACGACAATATGCTGCAATGATATAGAAGGATTGCTGCAAAATGTCATGATATTCTCTGTTGTATGTTGTGCTGTTCTATGCAAAGGGTAGTGATCTGGGGGACGTATCCCCACTCAATGAATCACCCATTGACTCGCATTTTACAGGGTAGTCTTTTTAAACGTAATGATGACAGGATGTTATTTATTGATAAATGCCTATTAAGAACAAAAGAAGGTTGAAAAACTCCTGCTGTAAGTTAATTTTTTATCTTTCTAAATGATATTCTGTAAGGATATAGAAGAATTTCTTTGAAATATCATGATGTGCACTGCGTTATATTATGCTGCTCTATGCAAATGCAGTGAACACAGTAATTAGAAACTTTTGTCACAGCCAAAATGTGGGAAATTAGTTTCCCTTATGAAATTCTCTTTGGACACATTCTGTTTTGCCACATTTTTACACTTGGCATCAGTCAGTTCAAGGCTCATTTTGTATGATCACGCATGTTTTTCTTGTGTTATTTTATAATGACTGCGTCGTAAAATTTTATTTAGATTTATTGATTGATGGCACTTATCCTTTACTTCACTTAGTGTTTGACAAAATGTTAAAGAGGCAAACAGAGTTTGTTTTATTTCTTTCATTGGATTAAAACCACGGACTTCCTATACATGGACTGAGCATACTGCACGGTAGATTGTCGCTACCGTACGTGTGAGAAAAAGGCCACCAAAATGGCCGTCTGCTATGGCTTTGTGAAAATTTGGACTTGCTCAAGTATATTCCCATCTTTTTACAAGAAAGCTGAAATATTTTTGAAATATGGCAAGGTAAGATCAAAATCACTTCATGCATTGCAGGAATTTGATATTGTTTCCCATTCAAGTTTAACTTTTGTTTGACATATCACAGAGTCGTCGTCAAATCAGACAATTTATAGCTTCATGGCAGCCATCTTGGTTGCCTTTTTTGTCCCAGACACTGGCGACCATCTACGGATAGGACATACACGTTACATGCTGTGTCCATGTATATAAGTCTGTGATTAGAAGTAACAAAAAAAGGTCGGTGATTATGGTCTGATGGTGTAATTGGTTACTGTATGGATGAAGCTACCTAGTTTTGCAGCTGTGTAGAATTTTGTTTCCCAAACAAAATTACAAAATTCTGATTAAACAGTTATGAATGCAGAGTTAACATTTTTCCCCATGTGAAGGACCTCTTCAGTGTCTCTTGATTCTGGTAAGTAATCAGTAAAAAAGGAAACATGGAGGAATGAATGGTTATTATTTGCTATCAAACTCTGATTGCCCCTTTAACTTTTGAAAGCATAGAAGACAAAAATTGACAAAAATAAAAAGCAATCTACCTCAGTTTTTAACTTTCCACCTGTTGATAATAAAATGGCATTGTAAGGGCAATAATGAATGATAACGAATATTCATGAGTGCAGTGAGTAATTTTTGTTGAAAGATTCAACGTTCTTCTCACCATGTTGAAGCAAGTTGAAAAAAAAGTCATTCAACAAATGAAAATAATCATACTGTGGCATAGATACAAAATGTCTTTGTTTTATGCACTACCTAAAACTTTTGTAGTGATAAATATTCATTACAGAATATTAGCCTTTAATGAAATCCGTCATGGCTACCACAGTTTTGGGGGTAAACTGTGGTTGCCAATTACAGTATGGGACCTGGTTCATTACTCCAATTAGCTGTTCTAATGAGCAGCGGATTTGATTTCCATTCTGGTACAACAGAAGCCCAACATGTTTAGGGTTCAAATAAAAACAACAGAATTCTAAAATAAATGATGGCAAGAAAAGGATCAAATTGCTTTACTGCATTGAAGGGCTGCCACCCCTTTCAGTTTTTTCTGAGCTAAACTGCTATCAAATGTCAACTTTGATGGCCATTTACAAATGCTGAAATGGGCATATAATTGGTACTGAGAACAGTTCTTGGCAAGATTGAGCATAGGGTATTTTTTTTTTTTTTTTTTTTTTGAAATGTGGTCAAAACATGACCTATGATTATAACACTAGTTGCCAATACTGCATTGATTTAAAGGCAGTTAACTCTCACCCCAGACTACAGTTTTTGTAGTAGTCTCAGAACTTCTCAATTGGCACAACTCTTTGATTGACAGCAAGTTCAAAATGTGCATGTAAGTGCTGAGAGTGTTCTGATTACTCATTGGATCTTGTATACTGTCACTCTGAGGCAATTAACTGATGCTGTCTGGATGAGGTGAGTTGTTGGAGGGGTTTGAGTAAGTAGGTTAAGAGAATTGGAACTGTCTCGGAAGAGATTATTTGCCCTTTAAGCAGGTCTTGAGTTGAAGATTTTCAATGTGTGCTACAAACCACACTTTTCAGTAAATTAAGGAGTGTGGTAAGTGTGCTCTTCATCAAACTTTTATACTTTACCTTAAGTTAGCTCCATGTGAAAAAATTGCCCTTCTCACAGTGATTTTTGGTTTCGATGAAAAGAGAAACCTATGCATTCATGATGGCGTGTGTGTGTATGTATGTGTGTATGTGCGTGTGTGTGTGTGTGTGTGTGTGTGTGTATGTATGGTGCGTATGTGTGTGTGTTTGTGACACTTTGCTTGTTTACACGATATCTTGAGAAGGGAAGATCTGACAGTTCTCAAACTTGGTAAACAGATACCCCATACTGAGAGGAAGAACCCTATTTATTTTGGTTGAGGTCATCTGGGGCCCCAGGGGTCAAAAACCAAAATCCTTGTTTACACAATATCTCAAGACAGGAAACTTGGATTAATTTCAAACTTGATATATTGGTGCATTATGATGTAAGGAAGAACCCTATCGATTTTGCTGGAGGTCAAAGGTCATTTGGGGTCACATGGGGTCAAACCCTGAAATCCTTGTTCACACGATATCTCATGGTAGAAAACTTGGATTAATTTCAAACTTGATATGTTGATGCGTTATGATGTAAGGAAGAACCCTATTGATTTTGGTGGAGGTCAAAGGTCATTTGGGGTCACATGGGGTCAAACCCTGAAATCCTTGTTTACACGATATCTCATGGTAGAAAACTTGGATTAATTTCAAACTTGATATGTTGATGCCTTTATGATGTAAGGAAGAACCCCTTTTGATTTTGGTGGAGGTCAAAGGTCATTTGGGGTCACATGGGGTCAAACCCTGAAATCCTTGTTTACACGATATCTCATGGTAGGAAACTTGGATCAATTTCATGCTCGATATGTTGCTGCGTTATGATGTAAGGAAGAACCCTATTGATTTTGGTGGAGGTCAAAGGTCATTTGCGGTCACGTGGGGTCAAACCCCGAAATCCTTGTTTACACGATATCTCATGGTAGAAAACTTAGATTAATGTCAAACGTGATCTGTTGATGCGTTATGATGTAAGGAAGAACCCTCTCGATTTTGGTGGAGGTCAAAGGTCATTTGGGGTCACATGGGGTCAAACCCTGAAATCCTTGTTTACATGATATCTCATGGTAGGAAACTTGGATTTATTTCATACTTGATATGTTGATGCGTTATGATGTAAGAAAGAACCCGATGTATTTTCGTGGAGGTCAAAGGTCATTTGGGGTCACATGGGGTCAAAACCTGAAATCCTTGTTTACATGATACATTATTGTAAGAAACTTGAATTCATTTTAATCTTGATAGGCTGATGCATTATGATGTAAGAAAGAACCCTTTCGATTTTCGTGGAGGTCAAAGGTCATTTGGGGTCACACCCCGAAATCCTGGTTTACACTATATCTCAAGGTAGGAAACTTTGATTCATTTCAAACTTGATATGTTGATGCATTATGATGTAAGAAATAACCCAATTAATTTTGGTGGAGGTCAAAGGTCATTTGGGGTCACACGGGGTCAAACTCCGAACTTCTTGTTCACCTTATATCTCAAGGTAGGAAGCTTGGACTGATTTTAAACTTGATATGTTGATGCGTTATGATGGGAGGAAGAACCCTATTGATTTTGGTAGAGGTCAAAGGTCATTTGGGGTCATAGGGGTCAAACTCCGAAAAACTTGTTTAGGATAGCTCAAGGTATGGAAGGTGGATGGATTTCAAAATTAGTATGTAAATGAATTATGGTGAGAAGATGGTCTGTATAAGGTTTTTTTTTTTTGTGGAGGTGAAAGGACATCTGGGGTCATGATTGGTCAAACTTTGAAAAACTTGTCAAAATGGGATATCTCAAGGTAGGAAACTTGGATGGATTTCCTAATTAGTATGTGGATGTGTTATGGTGAGTTGAAAGTACTGTACCTGTTGTTTTTGGTGGAGGTCAATGGTCATCTGGTATCACCTGGCATCAAACTCTGAAAACTTTGTTTGCAGAATATCTTAAGGCACAGTATGAAATTTGGCTTTTTGAATAGAGAAATGTTTTGGTTAAAAGAAAAACCAGTCACTTACAGGTGGAGACATAGGTTATTTTGGGTCACCAGTTGTTACAAGAAATGTAGCATTTTATTGAAAAGAGCATGTATGTATCATCGAAACCTCAATGCATTTTTGCATTCTGGTTAAGGAAGTGATGGTGTGTAATGACCCTCACAGGCTTTAATAATCAAAGCGGTTTACACTTACGGGCCATTGAAATAACGTGCATGTATATCTCACAACCAATTGGGGAAATATAATCTTATGTATTTTTTTGTTTTATTTTCTCCGGTTGTACTGGCTGTATACTGATTGTGCCTAAAAGGTCGATCCAGCATTATAATTCGCCCTAACGTCTTAACATATTACTAATGTTATTTCAATGGCCAGCCATCCGTTCATGTTAATTACAGCTAGGTGTCCGTAAATTTGACAACTTTGAAGTAATTGTATCTAGTTTGTAAATCTAGGAGGGTGCCCTTGTCTGTTCACGTATTCCTATAGAAAAAGTGTGTGGAAATGTTAAGGCAAAACTAATATTTCGCCCCCCAATTTTTTTCCCCCTAAGGTCGACTTTTAAACAACAACATTCCCCCTAAGTGTCGAATTAGGCAAATATATATATATATATGTATATATATGTAGGTACATTTATATATTGTAATTATACACAAATAATTGTCCAAAAAAACAAGACTATATATATTATATATAAAACTAACCTACTGCAACTGTGCTTGTTGCTAAGGGTTATCAATAGAGACAGGAAAACAAGCCAGTGAGCCACTTAACCACTTGGTTAGAAACTGGCCATATAACCAAAGTAACTACACAAACTGCAGTTGAAGAAAATTTTATGTCAAGGGGAAGCTGGTCATGGAAATTATTTATTTGGTCCTGGGAAAGTCATGGAAAAGTCATGAAAATTGATTTCTTAGAAAGTGCAGGAACCTTGTAAAAAACAGAAATCAGTATGAATTTTCCTTTTTCCCTTGCAAAAATCAAGGGATATAGAGATGTGTCATTAAAGTTTTGCACTGGTTCTCAAAGTGCATTGAGATCCAACCTAGGCTATTTATCAAGTAATGCTCCTTTTCAAAAATACATGCAATGATGCAAATCCATGAAGCTCCCGATAAAAATATAAATCAAGAGACATAGTATGTTGTTCTGGTTCAAAATGCATTGAGATTCAATCAACCAAGGCTATTTACGAAGTGATGTTCCGGCCTTTTCAAAAACACCAGCAGCGATGCAAATCCATGGGAAGTATTTTCCCTGCCAAAATGCATCACTCAGGTTCACTCCCCATAATGCAAGCTTTGCATTAATTAAAGTGAGCTTAGACCAGGAATTAGTACAATGCTCTGGGTCCTGCAGTTTTAAGGTTTTGGTGGAACCAGGTGCAATATTCCCAAGACCAGGAGCCATATTTTAATCCAGGAAACATTTGAATTAAAAATTATTCGTGATTACTTTACTGATGTCAATGTAAACTAAAGAAATTCATGCATACCTTGTTTGTTACAAGTGGCACTATTAGGAACATGACACTCCCATATTCCATATGGGTTCCCCATTTAGCTTGATTTTATTTCATTATCCACCCCTCTCATTATTCTGTTTCATTAGTCATGCATGTAATTAAGTAAGCTCCATCTCATTGTTTTCAAAACTCATTGGGGTCAGGGAACATGGTCAGCAGAGAAAAATTGGGAGGGGGAAGGAGCTGGGGGACCCATAGAAGTAGATCCACACCATGAATATGTGGAATTAGCTTGTGCCTCTGGAGTATTTTTGCACAAATTATGAAAACCATGTAGAGGGCTTTTTTGAGGGACATCACAAGCCCCACCCCTTTTGACAGGCAAACACTCAGTATGCTAGCTAGTGAAGCTAATGCAGAAGCAGCTGAAGATTAATATGAGCGATGCAGTATGCATGACCATGCACAGATCCAGACATTCCAAAAAAAGGGGGGGACTGACTTAAAGAGAAAGTATCCAAGTGAGGGAGGTGCACTGCACATTTCCTGTATGTTTACTTGTTGATCTGGCAAAAAAGGCCACCAGGCCTGGTGACTGCTCATATTTACCTGGTGGAGGAAGTGGCAAACCAATTATGATATCACATGATAGCTCCCTCTGTACATTTCATGTAATATATGTTTTGCTTATATTTCATTTATCCAAACATGAACTGAAGTAATTGACTTATCTCTATAGATGCTGCATTGAAAACTTACATAAGCCCTCTTATTTACAAACAGCACAATTTTGTTCTATTTTCATGTAATATGTGGTGTTCAGGGTAGCAAAATTTCTTTTCTTTTAAGATGAAAGAAAATCGTATCTATTTTTAAAGTGGAAAACATTGCATTTCTGTGGCAGAAAATTTTCAGATTCAAAACCAGTAGTACTTACAACAGATAGACATATCAAAAAAAGTAATGTAGTTTTCTTTTCCTGAAATAGGGATTCCCAGAAATGTAAGTTATTTGCAAGGCTTTAGGGTCAATACTTTCCTTACTTTGAAAGATACATCTTCAGTACCTCTTGCAGTGCTTAAAACTTTGTGAAGCTTTACTAAATTTATGCATTTTGAAGGATCATGTTTTGATATGCTATTAGGGTACTTTTTCAAAGCATTCTGGGGAATTTACATTGAAATCCATTGTGTGATTTTCAAAATATCAGCAGGTTAATATGTCTCATTTCCAACAAAAAAGGGAACTTGAAGCAAGCACATATGACTTAATATCCTCACATTTCATGATGTCTTATGTTGTAACGAAATCAGTTTTCTCCTCAACATTCCCATCTTATAGGAATATGATCTATAACTTTACATGAGAAGATCCTTTCCTTATAGATGTAGTTCTCACAGGATGTCATCAGAGCTTTTCAATGGCATCTTTCAGCCACGGTTGGGGGAAACCCCTCTATGAGCATGCAGGCTTGACATCAGATATGGAGGTTGCTAATGGCTAGTTCTGACATCACTGAGACTTATCTATTAACTTCAATGTCAATGCAACATTCCTTGTAAATGTGAGGTGATGTAACCTCTGTTGCCCTCAGAGCTCACTTTGGATAGAAATCTAGTAACTAATTTCCTGATTTCCTTTCCATTTGAAAGGAAGTTTCACCAAATTGTGTAGCCCTAGTTTAACTTTCCAATACATGAAAATGTCAATTTTTGCTCAAAGTTGTCCCTCTAAAACTTGATATTTTCCCTTAAAAAGTAATGATGAAACAAAACATGGAGCAAATTTTGAAGCAGAGGGACTAATCACCAAAGTGGCTCACTAATGTTTTCCTAAATATAATAGCAATGTAAGTTGGCTAAAAGTGCCTATGGCAGAAAAGTGGGGGGGGGGGGGGGGGGTGGCAAAGCCCCTCATCATCATCTCCACAGTCCCTGTGATATAAGGCTGTGAGCTAAAACTTTGTGTCTCACAGGGAAGCCATAGAGAATATGTATTTAAATGTGTATTTGCAGAGTACTTTTTTAATATGGGACAACTTTGCAGTTTGTGCCTGGCAGGCAGAGTACCAAGCTCTCTGAAAGCTTAATATTTTTGAAGTAATTTTTGAAGACGTTTCAAATGATTTGTGTGTTGAAGTTGTAATATATGGATAAAACTTGACAATGTCTGCTCATTATTTTTTGAACTGTAGTAATATATGCCAAGTTCATTATATAATTTGCATGCATGGTGCACATCTGCAGGGTCCAGATCAGTCAAATTGCTCCGTCTTTCACTTTCGCACACTCACATCTCATTTGGTTTCTCCCAACAGTGAGCAGCTGCAACTTAAAACTGCTACCCACAATAGTTGACCCTTATCAGTGGTGGTGCTATGGTTAGGCATTTGCCTAGCCCCATAGTTTATTCTTTCCCCCCCCCCCCCTTAAAGTTAAGTGTTAAGTCAGTCAGGCATTGGGTCAACTGAGAAAAAATAATATACCTCTCCAGAGACTCCCATTTTCTGTCCAGAGATATGCTAAAACCTCATAGCTTCAGGGGACTTTGCCCCATGCACCCCCACCCCAGGAATGGGTGTTTTGGGCCTGGCTTTGCAATGCACGAGAAAATTTTTGCCCCTTACATCATCATTTGCCCCTCATTCCCCCTCCCCCTTATTTTAACATTTTAGCCCAACCACTGACCCTTAATGAGATATGGATATGCGGCTAGGCTTAAAGGGCAAAAGCAGTCTCCTTAAACTTAATTTGGTACAACAGCCATATCTGCACAAACTTTTTTCTTGGCTTCCAAGTATCTTTCATTACATTTTACCAAGGGAAACCAATGAGTTAATATTCTGAATTTCACGATTTATGAACTATGGTCACATGACAAAAGCCATTCATAAAACATGACAGAATACGACGCAAATCAAAATAAGGGTGACTGCACTTCACCTTAAGAGCATCCACCTCTCACACGGAAGGCCTGGGTTCTATTCCCAGGTTGAGAAGTACCAAAGACTCTAAAATTTGAACTTACTCCCATTGTGTGTGATGCTCCCCATATGCAGTGGGGCAGGGAAAACAAGCAAGTGGGCCATAACTGGAAAAAAGGGTGTGGCCGGCTGGACTTGAACCAATAGGTTGGAAACCGGGCTGTAAAACTCCATCTAACTAAAAGGTTACAATAATGGTGGACACTGATAATATGTCTTATGACCCTGTCATAAATTGAAGGCCACTTTTCTCATCCCACACCACTATTTTTGTAGTGGTATACAGAAATTTTCTATTGGTACAGCTCTTTGATTGACATCTATTTAAAAAAGTGGAGAGCACCAAATTTTGAGTGCATATTACAGTGTTTTGATTACACATGGGGTCTTGAGTACTCACCCTGAAGCTGGGATTGTGTTTGGATGAGCATGAATTTGAGGAGAATTGGTACTGTTTGGTGGGATAGGATTAGGCCTTTAAAAATTTATTCCCTCCACAAATAATATCCTTCCATAATCAGAGTTGACCCTTACCACTGATATCTCTGCCATATATTGAGAATTTGAATTTCTTGTACCTCTTAGTGTCCTGTCAAAATATCCATAATCCACCCATCTTTGTCACGGTGCTGTTAGATATATTGAGGATCATTTTCTCTATGTCATACAGTCACCTACCTCTCCCTTACATGGCCAACTGCTGCAATGATTAAAATTTTAAGTTTGAATTTGCGTGGTCAATCCAACCTGCCACTTCTGCATTCACTAATTTCATTTTTCCTGACTGTGAATGACTGTGTCTTCTAGGTACAGTCATTGTCCCTCACACACTATGTGTTGACATGCAGCCAATTTCCCTAATGTTTAGCGATCATCACAAAAGCCGAAATCCATTGCTAAGTCTTAAATCAATTGCAATTTAGAAGCAGATTTTTCAAACTAATTTCCATTAAGTGATCATTTTTCCATTGCTAAGTTGTGTTGTTTGCAATAGGCGTAGTGAGGCCCAAAAATTATCGGGACAATTCTACCTTGCAAGCAACTATTAAGCAATGTTAAATTGATTTTAGTGAAATCAGTCATGGTATAAACATGGCCAGCTTAAATGTCAAAGAACAGTTTAGAATTTTGTTCATGTCTTATGATCCTGCCATAATCTGAGTCAGACCTTTTCACTGATCAAAAAATTCTCTGCCATAATTTGAAGATTGAAATTTCACCTTCGTGCCCCAAGCACACTTTGAGCCTCACACCTTCATCTCCCATGGCCATGGCCAAGTGCAATGATTAACACTGTTTGTATTCGAGACAACAAAAAGTTTGAATTTGGGTGGCCAATCGAGCATGCTGTGAGTTTCATACAACCAGAAAATCCAGAACACTGAAAATGTAAGATCTGCCTTCATGTATTTAATCCAGAACTTTACAAGTGAAAGACATCATATCGAGCAGATTTCATAATGATACAAGCACGAATTGAACTCAAAATGGTCTGAAAAGAAAACTTGATGTGGCTACAAAATCTTCAGCATGAACCAAACGTTTGAATGAGTTGTTTTTTCATTTGCAATTCACAAAAAAAAAAAAAAAAAAAAAAAAAATTTTAAATTGGCAGTTGTTTTGTATCTAAATAATAGAAATAGAAGTTTTTCACCTTCATGATAATACATGGGGAATTTTTCAAAACAGTCTCTACTGCCATTTAAAAAAAATGTAAAAAAAAAAAAAAAAACCCCAGTTTCATGTGCTGTAGTGTACTCTATGACAAAAAGTATAAAAATTCATGATTATAATGAGTTTGCCTCTATAATTAAGTAGAAAATACAAATGTTAATTTATTCTATACAAAAAAATCCCCTACAAAATAATTCAGTGTGTAGTGTTCCAGTGGAAGCAACGCTATGACCTCTGGACAGTACGTTGGCAACATCGGACCTATTTCTCATTCTCAGGGTGACTTCCCTTTTAATAAAAAAAAAAAAAAAAGGAAATTTGCAGATAATTGAAATATTGATTACTGAAAACTAAAAAAATTTTTATGTGCTTACCCAGCATGTAAACGGTTGCAGTGACTGAGAGTGTAAGATTTCAAATGTCAAATTTCAAGACCATATGACAATTTTTCTTTAGCAAACACCCATAATTCAAGGTTTACTTAGACTTCAAAGGCTAACTTTGAGCTTCATTTCACTTTTGACCTTTATACTTTGAAGTCACTGATGTATTTCTTCTTTTTTCCTTTTTTGTATTACTATTATAATTATCATTTTTTGTTTTTCTTTTTTCTAAGCCAAATTCTAAGTTTTGTGTAACTTCTCTTCATTTTTCTGTACTTTTAGGGGTCGGACTAGAAAAGTTTCCCAACTTACTTCTGGTCCCTCTCCCTTCTCATCCCTTCATCTACTATTAGTACTGACAACATTCTTTAATATCGTTCTGTATATGTGTTATTAAATTGTATCAATTTGATTGTACTTATTTTTGCAATTACGAGAAGGAAGAAATAGACTGAGCTGAACTGAACAAACAATGAACTTGGCTATATAAAAACATTACTAACAACACTGGTTATGTATACAATGTAAATTTGTGTAGAAACTAGCTGCCTGTGTGTGGGTTACAAAGATTGGTGCTTATCTCTACCAAGAGTGCAATATCTCTTCTGAGACATCATAAAGCATATGCCTGCTTACACTCAGGGCTGGTCAACACTGTCAAGATTTCTTTCCACAGTGATTCATACTGCCCTGTACCACCAGTGTGTAAGTTTAGGACAGCTTGCATGAATAGATGCCAGAAGTATGGCTGTCATAATGAAACATACACAATGCACAATTTTAGAACACCAATGCTTTAGTCCACTGTCTTAACCAATGGGTACACTGTTCTGCAGGCAAGCTCCCCCAGGCTGCAAAATTTCCTATGAAATAAACAGATAGCGCCTCAGACAGGCATTACTGCTCAGACCACAAGGCCAAATCTCTCTTTATAGATATAAGATATTAAAGAGGGCTGTTTCTCTGTCTATTTTTGTTGTTTGGAGAAGATTGCTACTGACAGTAACACAATAATTATATCTTACAGTTTGTATGTTTATTCTTGTATCATGATTCGTCATTGTTACCTTTCTCATTAACCATTTGGAAGGTGGACATCAGAAAGTTTCGTGATTCAAGTGGCTCTTAAGACAAAGGAAGTTGAAGAGTTCTGCTTTACTGTGGAAAGCACAAATGACTAGCTAATGCTAAACAAAGCATCAAGAGAATGTATCCAGTATACCTCCAATTTCCAAGGTCTGTACACCATTTGTTACACCACCAATTTCACTGCCTTACATTAGGTTTAATTTTAGTAACACATTCCCCTTCCACTTGGACTATTTTGACAAAAGAAATAAGGTGTTGTTATGCTTTACACTAAAAGCTACAGTATAAATCAAGCCTACATTTGCAAGCCAGGCTACACATCTTATACATGTTAAACATTCCAAAATGTGACCAATAAATTACCATCCCCTACTGAAAGGATTTAAAAATGTATTAATACTGTGGTAGATACATTTCTCGACATGGAAAATTGATTCCACCATCATGACTATAAATTCAGAAATAAGAAGGAATTTCCTTATATATCCCAGCCAGATGTAAAGGAGGCCACATGAACTAAACTGACTGTCCACCTGGGATTGAAATGCCATTGCCAAATATTCATTGCCCTGTAATAACATGGACTTATGTACCTCACAGTCACACAAACCACTGGATCTGACCCTGCAAGTTCAAAAAAGTTTTAGAATCTCCATGAAAAGGAACCTGGTTTTACTAGGAAATTGCTTTCCCCTTCATCAGCAAACTTTTAAATTCCAGCAAAAAACCAGAGATGAAGAGAAATGGAAGTCTTCCTTCCTCAAAAGAAGAAGTAATTTTTAATGTAAGCATGGAAATAAATAGAAAACTTGGTACATACTAAAAATAAATAATTAATATTCAATGTCAACCTGAAACAACTTTGTAAACATTTTACACCAATTTTATTAGCACATAAGTTAACAGTTCGTGACTATCTACAAAGATGTCATAGCGATACAATTCATCTGTTATGTTTTATGTGTAGAGATTGTTCTCCTGAGAAAACAGTACATATAATCAAGGATAGGGCAATACACAGTAGTTGTTTAACTTCCCCCTTCCAAAAGAACTTGAGGTAGAATTTGCAAAAAAAGACCAAATTTACAAATGCAAACCATTTCATTTCCTGGTGCTACCTACAAAGAAGTTGCATTGAACATTTTTGACATCAAATAAGTAATGAAGTTTGTCAGCCCTTTTTATAAAACAACCTACAAACCCATAGATCTGAAAAGCAATAGTCTTATAAAATATGTATTTTGTGCAAAAAAATGCATGTTGCCTAAATTTCCCTCCAAACACTAACACGTTCCCCATCAAGGAGGCTTCCAGAGTGATGACTTTTTTCAACTCTCCGAAAAACACTTTACACTGCCTTAAGCCACAAAAAAAAAACAGTTTTCTCAGGTACATTTCAGAATTCAGACACTGTTGATCAACAAAGACTGAATTACATTCATCCCACCTTGGCTTCATTAAGCCCAATATCCTAATTCATCATGGCTCAGTTTTACTTACAGGACACTTTTCGTGTTACTTAGGTTTACCACATCAACTCTCTAAAAAGGCATGTCTAGAAAAAATTGTTTATTCCTCAAGAAAGGAGTAGAATTTTCCACAATGCTCCATGTATTTCTATGTATAGAAAAGGAGAAATTTTCTTCCAATAGTCAAAATTTACCTCCAGATGACCAGATTTCACGGAAAGGACCGTCCCAGCTTCCCAAGTTTTTCCACCCATGCTTAAAAGAAGTACAAAGATCCCCAGCCATGGGGAGGGGTCTAAGGGCTCTCCTTTTGAAATATTCTTCAGTTTTTCAGGGTGTCTAGATGCAAAATGGTACAATATGTAAAGGCAAAATAGTACAAAGCTGCCAAATCATGTGAGTGTGACAAATGTGCCTGGACACCATCATGTAAATCCTGACATGTTAATGTTAGTGATAGGAAACAGTTACAGGATTGGTTAACTTGTTGGTTTTGGATGGAACTTTTTTTGTCTAAAATTGTGATGAAAGATTGTTAAAAGAATGAGAGGAGGTACACAATGTATTGTTGATGTTTAAATCCTAGCTTAAATCATGTGCTTGGTTTAATAGTAGAGCATCTGCCTCTCACAGGGAAGGCCCAGGTCAAGTCATACCAAAGACTCCAAAAATGGAACCTACTGCATTGTGCATGGTGCTCCACATAAACAATGGAACAGAGAAACAAGCCAGTGAGCCACAACTGGAAAAAAAGCCTACGCCGTCTCGACTTGAACCAACAGGTTTCCCCAATATGTCTATAGAAGGGAACAGGAATTTCAGTTGAATGCATATTCTATGTATGCCTATACAAGGGAACAGGAAAAGTTAATAATTTACTGATGTTTTAATAGATACTTCAGACTTTGGGTGACTGCCTATTCAATATAGGTCTACCTATAGAGGGGAATGAAAGGAGATATGTTAGACGGAAATGATGTTTCCAAACAATTTTTGGGCCACTGAGCATTCCATGTAAGCCTCTACAAGCACTACTGAAAGTCCTCAGAATCTATAGAATAGTTGCGACCTATAAGAAGACTATACCGGTTTATCAAACTACACCCTCTTTAGATGGTTCGGATGGTTTAGAGTTTGCCTCTTGTACATGAGCTGCCTTCATCTCTTTCTGTCTAACATTGGTATAAGCAGCAGATCCTCCGAGTACAAGGAAATTTCCTAACCACCACAGGACAGTCTTTATTTCCTGAAAATGGACCACAGCAATGATAGTTTGAAAACAGGCTTTGGCTGTACCACTGACATTATGGGTGAGAGGACTGGTCACCTTAATCTGAAGACCAGTCACAAAACCGATCATGAACCCGAACAGTCCACTAATGCTCATGATAGACCAAAAACTGAGGTCATACAACTTTTCGAAGTTATACAGAGTAGAGAGTTCCGACTTTAGGATCATGATTGGCAAAAACAGGACAGTGGCATTAATATTATTGTAGAACATTAGTTTCCATAGGTTACCATCCACGGCAGGCAATACTTTCTTAGTAAATATGGAATTGAGGGAGACACATAGACTTGCTAGAATTCCAAAAACCACTCCAATGTAGGACAAATCTCCTGCAAAAGAAAAAGAAAAATTCCACATTACCTGGGAAATGTCACATTTTAAAATTTTGTATCTAGTATAAGTCTATAACATATTGATATCATTACCTTATAAATGATTTGGACATCTGAAACCGAAGAGATACGCTTCCCAATAAAATTTCATACAAGTAAGTAGATGCTCTGATAATTAACACATCGCCATACCTTTGAAGAAACTCTTGCAGCTTTATAAATGCATGAAAGAACCCATTTCTTAACTGGACACTGCATTTTGTTTGCCATGAATTAAAGCTTTACCCTTAATGTAGGTCTTTCCAATAGATCAATGATCACTTAACCCTTTACCGTTGTGCTCCGATCGGGGCATATTCGCGCGCCTCGGGAGTGGGCGGAAAAGCGGCCCCGCATCGGCTTCCGTAGGCCATTGACCCCGTGACCTTAAACTATTGTCTCTCTCGCTGTTGTGGCCGAATTTTCGGGTAGCTACTCGCAGTTTCGAGCTCCGCGTGAAACAGTAAAGATGTGTGACAGCCGAGCTCTCCGCATGGGTCCAAAAGGACCCAAACAACGGTAAAGGGTTAAGCACATGAGTGAAATCATGAGCAGAAATCGGGTGGAAGGGGAATTAATACCCTGCACAGTTTTTTCTCCACAACTGTGTAAAATGTACTATGTAGCTTGCAAAAAGGTGCACTGAACTGAAGGCCTTGGGCAATAACTTAAGCAGAAGGCCTTGGGCCATGATTTAAGTTAGATTTATCTTTGCCAAAGAAATGACACGGGCCCATCTACTTCTGATATTCAATTTAAAGAATCTAAAAGTTGGGTGAATTTCTGACAATCTGGCTTTCTCCATGTTTGGGGACCCTTAGTGTTGTAACACAAATTTTTCAACAAGATGACATCCTCTCCTTCCTCTCTCCACTTGACTATGGTCATAGCTACATTCATGAGAGGAGAAATTGCAGAATTTCAGTTAACATCAAGGTGCATATGGAAGGTTAAAGCCCTATATTCCAACAGCCCTGTTCTTACAAATCCATTATGTTCCAACACAGGTTTTGTTCTGACAAGCCTATGTTCCGACAACTCAGTCGTTGATGACTATAGATAGTGTTGGAATATAGGGTTGTCAGAACACAGGGGTGTAGGAACATAGGGCAGTCACCCATATGGAAATGGGGTACGAAAGACTGCACTGATAGGATTCCCATACTTTTAAAAATACTGAAATACATGACTTTTTCCGGACTTCTGCAGACTAACATGGACATTTTAAGTACTACAAAATAAAGAATTAAAAAGGCAACAAATAACGTTTATTTTTATTCATTTGCCCAGGATTGACACTGATCTCAACAACACAGAATTCTGAGACTTTCAACTTCATGATCATAAAGCATTTTTTCCAGATAAAGCACCCAAGTCTCGAAGGTCTTTGAAACTATTAAAATATCACAGAACTTTTTGGACATCTGATTTCACCCACTGTGTGGGAAGTCCTGTTTGCGCACATCCTATTGCATTAAAAGTAGATAACTGCCTCTTTTGAGGTGAACTCACCAGTATTGCCTTCCTGATTGACACCAAGAATAAATCCAACTACAATGACAGCACAACATAGAATGGCTGGAATAGAGGTAGCTTGCTTCAGCACTGTGTAAGACAGGATCTGGAAAACAAACAAGACTAAGGTTACATCTTGGCTTGAAATAGGTACCCAGGTGCCAGACTGAATATACAGGCACTCAAATCTACAATGAGCACGATGGGTACTGTCTGTTAAGGAAAAAGCAGAACAGGTATATGTAACTACTCAGGAATGTACCCCTTTTCCTTTTCCAATGGGGGAAATTGAGTCCCCAGTAAATGGAGGGATGATATAGTCCTGACTAGGGCTCGCATCTTTCACACTCAACTCGCCAATGCCTGTTTACTTCATGGGGATGAAAGCCCATACTGTATACCCTAAGACTGTACTGTCACTTTCAGTCACATTTTCTTGACTGTTATGAATACTCCCATATTCACCCGAAATACTATACTGTGCCCAACCCAAAAACTTTGTTTGAACAAACAGATTCTTCCCTTATTCTTGGCTTTCTCAAGGAAAGTAGACTTTATAGAAATTTCTGACAGGACTCCCGCTTTTGCCTAGACATTTTTGTGAAAATTTAATATTACCCCAACTTTCATGTTTTTTTTTTTATTTCTAGGTGACACTTTATAACACATTTGTGTTGGTGCGTCGGTAAATCCCAGTTTACTAACTAACTGTCACACAGACAACTTTGCTCTTCCCGTGATTTTCAGGGTTGGTCACAAGCTTCGGCTACCCATTACCCAAATGAGTAATGAGAGCTGGTACCCAGTTCCAAGAATCTGCATCCTACACCGGGCATAATTACATCATGTCACCAAGATATGATAGCCGCAGGAACAAGGAGATCTTCACCCAATAATAGGATTACATTTTTAAATCACAATAACTCCTTTTGGAGACAGCACCCACCTGGAAGACTTATGGGACTATTCTGATGTGCAGAGGGGCTATCTTTAACGTTTTTGACAATAAAATTATATCAAGGCAGGTGGGGAAAGAAGTGATTTCCATACAAGCCATTTAGTCTGATATATTTCTCCATCAGAACCTATAAACTAGGACCGATTTTGATTTTTTTTTTACCGCTATGATATCTAAGGCCTGACCTGTACCTTTTTAACCAATAACTTGTTCTTCCCTTCACCAAACATGGTTGTATTGATTGAGAAAAAAAACACAACTAAGGGCACTTTGATTTAACCAATGCTTAAAATTGCACATGAGACATAACCTTTCTGATTGTGATCAATTTGGCATTGAGTTTTGTCAAATTTACATAATACAGACAACTGACTTTTCTGATTATATTCTATTTGACTGCATTGATAGATAATGAAGGAAACCCACAGTCCAAAAATGATGGAAGCAGGGTTGTTGATTCTTTTGATTTCTTTCTAAAAATGATGATTTAAATCAGTGAATTAAATCAAATAAATCAATTTAAATCAGTTTTCTTTTAACTCATGATTTTTTCAATTAAAATTGTCATTTCAATTGTGGTTTTAAATTGACAACTTTGACACTTGAAAAAGATCTTGTTATTAATATACTTAGCAGAGTTGGCAGTAGGTTTCAGAATTAAAGGTAGAAATTCCTCCTTTCAAAACATTTTCTCAAGAGGTAGTGGAAAATATTGGTACTGAGAAAGGTACCTGACTAATTTGACGTTGCAGCCAAAGCAGTCAAGATTTTCCCATCAGATTTCCGAAAAGAAGGAAAACCTGTTAGGCACATGGTCGACCACTTTGCACAATTATACAATTATTGAAAAAAGTAGAGGAATAGTCTTAAGGGCAACATTTCTAGGGGTTAAATTCAGATAAGAGAGTATTTTTAAAGTCTTTGTATCCCTTCACTCCTACCCTGCTACTTATATACAAAAATTAGGGATTCATTTTTTATTTGGGAGGTCACAAAAATTTGCGGGATGAAGGTTCCTAAAACACTCTATCACAGCCCCTGGGAATAGCATAATATTACTGCCTAATGCCAACACAGATAAAATGGTAGCAATATTGCATCAACAACCATCTTCAATAGCAATTTGACATTGTGCATAAAAAATATGAAGGAGGCAAAGGTGTGTACCAAAAATTTGACAGATACATTGACATATGAATTTATCACACTAACACACACACAGACAAACATGCACAAGAGAAAAGAAGGAAGAACTTATTAACTGAAATACTCACCACATTAAAGACTGTCGTAAGGGACCTCCCAATATTGTAGAAAGCTACACCTACATATTTAAGACATAGGTTGTTGAAGGTGATCATACCAACAAATACTATAGATAAAGGCAATACCTGGGAAATAAAATAAAATGTGACGTTTGGTTAGATTAGATAGGGTTTATGCAGTCAACCATACAGTATAACCTTCTGGTTAAATCTAGAGGCACCTGCACCCTTCTCCCTTTTTTTCCAGTGGTGAGTCAGTTAGCTGAAGATGAAGTTCTACAGTTGGCATGAATTGGTTTAAGTCAAGCCAGCCACCATTTTTTCAGTTGTTGCTTATTGGCTTGTTTTCCCTACTCCAATGCTTATTTATGCTGAGGACCAAACAGCAAGTTCTGTTTCTAATGTCTTGGGTATATAACCCAGCCAGGACTCACGCCTGCAAGTTGGATGTTCTAACCACTTGACCATGCAGTCAGTTGTGAAGCACTGTATTTTGTTCTCACTTCTCCAATGCTCATAAGGTGCATCGTGCAAAACGGCAGTCGGTTCCCTTTCTAAAAGATTTGGTATGACTACAACTGGGAATCGGTCTCTGCATCTTCCGAGTGAGAGTTGGAAGCTCCACTGACTAGACGACACAATTGTGAGACGTCAAATACACATTAAGTACACTATCCATGAAGAACTATAAGGATTCATTGAACTTAGTGCAGTTAACCTGGTATAATTTAATCAGTGCAAAATATTTTGTAAAATTTTTGACCCACAACAGATGCTGGAGTTTTAATCAAAGATAGTATTACAATTTACAATGTTCAAACAAATTTTCCCCAAAAATGGTAAGGCCAGTTTTTTTTTTTTTTTTTACATGGGCAGTAAGCTTCTGAAAATTCTCAAAATGCTCATTGAAACAATCATTATATACTTATAGAAACTGTTGTCTCACTGCAGTTAAGTATACTAGCCATGATACCACATTGATAAATAATATTTAAACACTAATTTTTTGTTTTTCTCTGGGGGTGTTAGGGTAGGTCCATAGTGACGGAACAGAAAAAAGTTACCACAGGCTTTTGTACTTTGCTTTGAACATTAAAAATATTGGTTTGGTTAGTTTGGTTAGATGTAGTTTTACGGTCCAGTTTCCAACATATTGGTTCAAGTCGAGCTGGCTACGGCCTTTTTTCCAGTTGTGGCTCACTGGCTTGTATCCCCTACTCCGTTGCTTATGCGGAGCATCACACACAACGGCAATAGGTTCCTTTTTTAGGAAAAATATGGGGGAGATAGGTAATGTTATGTAGTATGGTGAACTCTCCATGACCTTTAGAAGACGCCATCTTGTTGTTTACGAGCAGCTCGCCCTTCCTTTTGTTCTAGATTCCCAGGGCCCTTCCTGTTTCCAGTCACGTGTTACTGGTGGACGTGACATATCACATTGCCGTAGCTCCACGTGCACGCTGTAACCCATATTTTCGAGGTGTGGCCAATTTCCCCCTTTGCAGCCTCCTCCTTGGTCATTTATATCATAATACTTATTTACATGGGTGCGTCATAACTTTTGACCAATCAGGGGACTGCAGGTGTTTGGAGCTCGCACGATTCACAAGACCGAGCCCGCAAACTGGACACTCGTGAATAAGACTTCAGACGAGGAGCACTTGAGTGAGCTGTAGATATTGATTAATATTAGGCCGGCCGAATTAATTAAAACCTGATCATCTTTTTGCAGAACCAAATCATCAAATACAATCATTTAAAATCAACTGGAAACTCTCTCTCCTTTTTTTTCTGTCTGGAACTACAACTCAAGATCCAGTACCACTCATCATCTAACATGGCGGAGTCACGGGGTTTCATCCCTTGCTTAAATATCTAACAGTAAACATGTAATATTCATAGTCAAGTTCTACATCTATGCAGGAGTCGTGTAGACAAGAGACATGGGGAAATGGCAGGGATAGATAGAAAAAGCACCAACCTTAAGAGATTTCCCCATAGGCTCCTATTTTCAGACCCTTTTCATTTGAATTATTGCTATGCAAGAGCCTACCCCTTCCACTTTAAAGTACTTGCACTTCTTCATAAAAATCCCTTCCGCATATGTCACTGTAGCAAGTATATATACTATCTGCAAAATGTATTCCCCCCAAAACAATACAATAAATCTATCTGCTGTGAAATATTATGAAATGCATCCTGAATTAATCAATTTCTAAAGTGGTAGCACAATACTATATTAGATAATAGATCTTTAGAAATAGATCTTTAGAAATCAAAGACAAAAAAACACATGGACTTTTCGTCAATATATCATGTTTAGTATACAACATAGTCAAATTGTGGGAAAATACAGCCTTAAAAGCTGTGATACTTCAGTTTCATAGCACTACTTTGTGTTTGTCATGCAACATATGTTCAGAAAAAAAGTCAATACCATTACCAAAAGTGAATTTTGATTTGTAGTTGTTTTTTATCTATTTTTCCACCTTTAATGACAAAAATTCACAGGTGTTGTGCTTCCAGTTGCTAATTTGCACATGAGTTGTAGGATAAGTTTACAAAAGGTACTTGATTTTTGCAGTATAAAATTTTACTTACTTTGACACAGGAGAACAAAAAGAAAAAAATCAAAAACAAAAAACGAGCAACTGTCTCCTTCAAGTTTAGTTTTGGTAAATTTTAGTAACTTCAGCTGTAAATATCTCAAGCATAAGCAGAAGAATTGTAATGAAGTTTCAGCGCAGAGTTTGGGATAATCTCTTTTACAAATTTTATTATGAGCTCATCTCCTTGACCCTTTTTGTTAAGGTTTAATGCTTTGTAAAATACAAATTTATGACTCAAACTTTTTTATATGCAACTGCAGACTTTGATTAAACTGCTCATTGACTTGTCATTTCACTTTCAATATCCCTTGAGAAATAGTGAATTGCAGATGAAAAAAGACATTTTCCAGGCCTGAGCAACCATAAAATTTAGGAGGACACCCTGTATCATCAAAGCCTGGGTTGAAAATGTTGGAAAGCTGGACAGTTCCTTTCCAAAGTTGGGCGTGCAGGGAAATTTGCTAATTAGAAGGAGATTTTCTTTTCTTGTTTTTAAATGAGAATACACCAAAAATTGTCAGAAATTTTACCCTCTTTCTCGGAAGTAAACTTTTTTTTCAAATCTGACGTATGGTTTACAGAGAAAACTATGATATGCATTAAGACAAACCAGTACAGCAAGCGATGGTCTGATTTCAGACCCCATAACTGGGGTCTATCACCTTTTAATCTTTAAATTTCTTTGCTTACCTGTTCAATGGGTGGTTGTACACTAAACTGCATCTTGATTCCCTCAATTCCACTGAATATGAAAGCTTGAAATTCATGTAGACAATAAATGAAGACCATTTAAAGGCATATTTTCATCATCCCAAACAGTTCCAATTCTCCCAACCTACTTACTTCTAGCCCCTCCCACATTTATCTAAAACTCATCTTTATCCAGACACAATCCTAGTTTATTGCTTCATGGCTTGTCCCAGTGGCCATACAAGTCCATAAAGTGTAATCAAGACACTCTCAGTGCCCATGCTGTGTAATTTAGCTATGATGCATTGTTTGAATGTGATGCCAATCAAAGAACTGAAACTGTAGTTTAGGGTGACGAATGACTCCCTTTGAGGCTGAAGGAACCCATTGATGGCTGCCCACAGTCACTTAATACAAACGCTGATCGCGTCTGTTTATACTTACTTCTCTTGAAACTTTGTAATCAAATCGCATGGAGGGGAAGGAAAAGACGGATGGTATAAGTGCTCCAAGTAGGCTTAGTACCAGGCATATCACAATAGAACAAACACATTGGTAAAAGGTGATGAAAATTGGAGTGTCAAGCTGTGAACAGAAACAGAAAAAGATTATGAAAAAGTACAAGTGTGCCCAATATGTGTGCTTGTCCGCAGTGCAATGGAAAAAACACCTACTGTAAAAGGGCGAGATTTTCTCTCTATCCTTGGATTTTTCCCTAATGTCGTGCCCCAAGTTCCCCACCCCCCATGAGACCAAATCCACCTCCCCCCATGACACAATCCTGGTTATGCACCTGCTTGTTGGGCTTCAATAGGTGTTAATACTAAGAGTTCCTGTTATTTATGGGGAATCAAAATGCATTAACTTTTCCACCGTTTTCCCATTCAGTATGGTTAGATAAATGATTCTCCCCTCAGGCTGATTTTTGTTAATCTACTTCTGCTTGCATGAGTAATCAAATTCATTATTCTTTATAGTCTTATTCCATTCTCTTATACGTAAGGGAGGGAGAGGAGGTAAAAACCAAATCTTTTGTTCATAAAATGCCAAATATCATTTTTAAGAAACTTGCAGGTGTCATTTCTGACAATATGAAATGCACTTCAGCTGACTCTTCACTCTTCCTTAGGAAGTTAGATGAGATTTACCACCTGATTTTCTAACCAATTGGTTACAGTCTGGCCAGTTATGGCCTTTCTTTCAGTTGTGGATCATTAGCTTGTTTTCTCTTCTGTATTGCTCATACTGAGCACCAAACACAATGGCAGTAGGTCCCATTTTTATAATTTTTGGCATGACATGGACAGAAATTTAACTCCAAGCAAATAAGTTGCAAATCAGATACTCTGACTACTTAAGTATAACTAGACAACTGATACTAAAGCAGTATTTAACCTCCTTCTCCCCTGCTACATATATTTAAATGTGCAGCTTCTCGATAGGTGTAACCTGGGTTCTATTCCCAGGTCGAGTCATACCAAGAACTCTAAAAGTGGAACCCACTGCCGTTGTATGTGATGCTCTGCATAAGAAATTGAGTAGGGAAAACAAGCCAGTGAGCCACAACTGGAAAAAGGCCATGGCCAGCTTGACTTGAACCAATAGGTTGGAAACTGGGCGCTAGTACTATCTAACTATCTATCTAGAGGTGCTGCCATACAGTATATGGAAAATGGGAAAAATGCAAATATAGCCAAGGAGCAAAGCTCCCCCCCCCCCGCCGTAAAAAAAAAAAATGTCAATTGTTCCTGCTACAGTTTTCCAAAGTTCAATTTTCACTGTTGTCCTTTTTTTCCTGATGTAGAGCACTTGATTGTTTCCCTACTTCTCTGTTTAATGTACAGTGTCAGTGGGTTCCCCTTTTAAAATCTGTGGTGACATCATGATGCAGAAATGGAACCTGGGCCTCACACATGACTTATTCAGTTAGAAAGGGATTTCACCCCAACTTACACCCAGGTTTAATCTAGAGTGAGAAGAGAATACTATTATACTATGCTACTAAGTATCTGAAATTTAAACATCTAACATACTGTGCAAGCAGGGCAGCACTAACGTATCTTGAAAGTAATGGAAAGCCCGAGTTAAGTGCTCCATTTTTTCTTTTTCCCTCCTTTTCCTTCTCTTTTCACATTTCCTTGCTAATATCAGGGGCAACTGCCTCTGTCACCCCTGTCTGCAAGTGTACAAGAAATTTTTAAAATCTGAACCAACAGTGAGTAGAAGAGACAAAATCTTTTGTCTCATTTTGTCCATAAACCTGGATAAAAGACTGTTTTGTGCTTTGACTTCAAAGGGCAAGTTTTGTGGGTCAAATCTTTTCATATGGAGAACACACCTGAAGTTTGTTTGCATAACATCAAAATTTTGTTTGCCATTTACTCTCTAGCCAATTTACAAATGATTATCATGACAATCATTCTGCTATGGGTACACAGACTGAATTCTAAAGATAGAAATGTCACATGCACAAGTACTACACAAGATCCTTAGCAGAGAATTTAAAAGCAGTCTATCTCAAAATAGGTTACAGTAGCATTCAATGACCTGAGTTAAAGCAACATGCATAGAGCTATTAGTTCAGTTCAGCTTATTTACTACCTTCTCAATACAAAATATACATATAATAGAATAAGCTTGCTCATAACAGACTAAACAAACCTTAAAACATAATGACCATTACAATCTTGACAAAAATGGTATCACCAAAAGGTATCACTTTAATACGAGAAGGGATAGGGCCCACAAGGAAGTTAGAAAAC
Source organism: Holothuria scabra (assembly GCA_037179385.1). NCBI lineage: Eukaryota > Metazoa > Echinodermata > Holothuroidea > Aspidochirotida > Holothuriidae > Holothuria > Holothuria scabra. The sequence continues at coordinate 20,628,109 of CM074181.1, forward strand.
TTCTAGTCTGGTCGCAGCATTTTCATGGAATACCTAGTTTAGAAAAATTAATTTAAGGCTTAGAATAAAAGAAAAAAGGATTGGGGGAGGGAGAAATATAGACTACAGTATCTGACATTGTGAACAGCAAAAAAACCCATGGTACTGTGTGTGCCTGTTGTACACTAAATTGAAATAAGGACCCCCCCTCCCCACAATTACACTGTATTTCCAATTTCTTCCAAAACAAGCAAGGGGGGATGGAGAATTCCCCCTTAGATCCAATTTTAAAGCAAACACTGGTTAGCTAACATAGTGAGGCAAATGCAGGTGCCCAAACACTACATTGTGATGCTGAAATGATACAAATTTTTAAAGGGTAAGAGTAGTAACAACAACTTGAAGTCATGTAGTGGACTGTCCTGTTTCATGATTGGCTCATGGGAGGCATGTTACAATATTTTTCCTTTTCAAATGTGAAATTTACTGGTATTAACTGCTTTGTTTACCTCGTACATGCAACAATGGAGTCTGAAAATATTATGGAAGATGATTTGCAGAAAAATAAGAAAATAGTGAGATTTCACTATTGCTCCAAAATAATTTGGGGGGGGGGGGACTACTCTTGCCCTTAAACCCTTTATCGTTGTGCTCCAATAAAGCGAACGTAGCATGCCCCGCATCAGCTTCCGTAGGCGATTGATCCCGTGACCTTAAACTATTGTCTCTCTCGTTGTTGTGTTCGAATTTTCGGGTACCTACTCGCAGTTTCGAGCTCCGCGTGAAACAGTGAAGACGGGTGACAACCGCGCTCTCAATATGGGTCCGAAAGGACCCAAACAACGGTAAAGGGTTAAATTTCACAAATACTAGTCATTGCAGATATATCAGAGTTGTATTTAGAAACAACACAACATTAAAGGGGCAATCAGAATTTGTTCAAATTAACAATTTTTTCACTTAATTCCGCACATTTGTACATTGATCTAACACTAAACACATGACCAGTTTAACAGTCTAACATCGTGATTGGTTACAGTGTAGTAGAAGCTGTCTAGTCTTGAATTTTTGTGGAATTATGTTGCTCGAACAATATTCAGAAATTTTCCCTCAACAGTAATTAACACAATCTTATCATTTCTTCTACCCAGAAAGACCACTTCAATGCAGGGATGTAGCTACAGTGGGTGGTGCTAGGTGGTGACCCCCAGAACTCCATATTCCCACCAGGCACTCCATGTATGTACAGGTCTCTCCTTACCCACCATAAATCTTTCCAATTTGGACCTAAACCTAGAAATAGCCCCAAATTCACTTTCTAAAGTAAAATGAGGTAAAAAAAAAAATTAATGGCTGAAAAATAGGGTAGATGCCATGGGGTGAGGTGAGGTGCTTTCCATAGATCAGGCAATTGCCAGGCACTCAAATTTGGCTAGCTAGATATCCCTCCATCACTGTTTTAATACTCTGGTAGACAATCAATTCAGAAGGTAATAACGAGGTTCTAGAACAAAAGACTAATATTCTCTGTCAAACTCTGATTGGCCCTTTAATTCAAACTAAATTACAAATGGTAGTACTCACTTTAAGATCGTCACTACTTAAAAGGTATTTGTTAATGAAAACCAAAGATATGGATATGATCCTGAAATGAAAAAAAAAAAACATTCGAAATCTTGATTCCAGAACAAATTTATCACACATTTTAGAGTAAACAAAACATTTTACAAAACATTTCAGAAACCTTTGCAATTCATGTACATCTTGTTTTTGTCAGGTAAACTCGGGGACAAACTGTTCAAGATAGGGTTGCACTCTGGTTTCAAAAAGTGAACTTTCCTGGGCTGTCTGCCATTCTTACAGTTCTCTAATACATTTAAAATTGAATAAAAGACAATGCTTTCTTATATAGCTTTTGTTCTTGAAATTTTGGACTCTTGCAGTCTCCTGCAGCCATTTTTGTTTCTGTTCAGGGCCCCCTCTTGATAACCTGCACCAAAAAATTAGTTGATTCTTAGTAAATAACATAAAGGCACAGGGACTTGAGTGTGTTTAGAATATGCCTTTAATGGTGTCAACACCAGGAATTGTTTCTGCCAGAGAGTAAGTAAGGGAGGGTTCCCAGGAGAAGGGAGGTACTTTAAAAACCCCCTTTTCCATTTCTATAAAATTTAGAAAATTATCAATATCTTGGTTTCTTACCTAAATAGATGGCACTTTTGCAGAAATGTTCAAACTTAAACCAATTGCCATAAAACTCTTCAAACTGCACCATAACAGGGGCCTTGAAGCAAGCTTTTGTCTCCCTAATCCCATCCATAAGTCATAACTTTAACCTACAGTTAGGACAGCATCTCTTTGGACTTGGGGTTTAGCAATAATAAATCCCCCCTTTTTCATGTTTCTGGCGGAATCCTGGCTGCAGGCAACCAGAGAGACTGCAGCTATTTGCTTCAATGAATATCAATCAGACTGCAGCCATCAATTGAATGTGGAGGACTTTTATATTTTGATCCACACAAATTGCTATACAAAATGTAAAATTGTTGTCCATAAATTATGTGGGTTTTTAATGATTTTGTGATAGGGGAGTCCAGAAACAGCAAAATTGCTATGCAAACTTTTTGAACACTAAATTATTCCCTGCTGGCAAATCTCATGCCCTATCTCACCAGTTTTTATCTTTCAGATTCTTTACTTATTTCATTGATGGTTGTACAGTTACATGCCTCTGGATTTCCTCAATTTTACTGGATGTAAGGAATCAAAATTTGTCATAGACAGTTAACTTTTAAAGACAATTTAAGGCTGAAGGACCCCACAAATGAATAACTTCACTTGCTGTTCAGATTTGTCTATAATGCCAAAGAACCCAATTATCCTAAACTAATCATGGTTTCATTACCTATCACCATTTTTGCAAGATAATTACCTGTTCAACCTGCACCAAAACATTAAAACATTTTTCCAGACAATGAACTACTCATGACTTATTTTATTGAAAAGCACATACAATTCTAACAGAGTTCCATTAACTAAAGCCATTTGTAAAATTGTAATTAGTGTTCATTGTTCCATTCACCTTACAGTATTAATTTAATGTGACTTGACTTATAGGAACTGAACAAAGACAGTAAAATAAAGACAGTGTAAGGCCCCACTATTCCACTGATGGCCAACTTCAATGGCTGCTCGGATTCGCCTATAATGCCAATGAACCCAATTATCCTAACATAATTATAGTTTCCTTAACTACAGTCTCACAATCTTTGCAAGATAATTATCTTTTCATTGTTCAACCAGCATTGAAACATTCCAACACTTTTTCCAGACCATAGTTTATGCATGACATATTTTAATGAAAAGCATACACAATCCAAACCAGTTTCTGTGTACACAGATATTGAGACTAGCTGTCCATCAGAATTCCGTAAAGACCATTTTTTTTTTTTTAAATTGTTATCAAGTGGTTATTGGTCTATTCATTCTATGAATTCAATGTGACATGACTAACATGCAGGTGAAGTATTACAAAAGGAGTTTACAGTATGACTACTGTACAGTAACAGCAAACATAATACCACCCTCAGCACTAATTATGGACAGAAATTGGTGCCACAATTTCCACTTTATACCCCAGTTGTCCTATAAAATTTTAAGTATGTTGATGAAACTTTAGGTGAACTTTCTGTTAAGAAAGTGGTGTCATTAAGTCTTATCTACAGTAACTAAATCTTTATACTCACCAATAGGATGCGACAACAGTAGCAATTTTTATGTACATCTGAAAGAGGCTAGGGGGTTTCTTTTGTCCCGCTTCCATGCTTGAATCCATCTTTGAATAATGCCCTGAGGAGCTGACTGGTGGCAAATCAGAGTGACTCTGCTCAGATGACAAATTTCTGCAGAAACAAAATATGGATACAACATAAAGAGCTACAACAATCCATCAATTTAAAAAATATGTAGACAGTTGTACGGAGAATTAAAAAACCAACCTTTTTAGAAATCAATTGTTCTAAAGTTTCATGTTTTAAATATTACTTTCTGGTGTTTTATGATTTTTTTTTTTCATCCTTTGCATCTGTTTTATAAACTTATTTTCCTCCTGTGCAATATTCATTTTGATTTGGTACATTTGGTATAATTGAACAGTTTATTTCCTTTAAAGTCTGAATACTTTTCTTCCATTTTGAAGTTTAAAGGGTCAAACCTCTCTTACCCCAAACTACAATTTTGGTACCTGAGTACTGAATTCTCAAGTGGCTCAGCTCTTTGATTGACAGCTAATTCAAACAATGCAGAGTGCCAAAGCTTATATTACACAGTATGAATGGTACTGAGAGTGTTTTGTTTATATAAATGAGTTTTTCTATACTCATCCTGAAGCAATAAACTGAAATTGTGTCTGGATGAGGAGGAATTTGAGACAATTGTGGGAGGGGCTTCAGTAAGAAGGTTAGGAGAATTGGTTCTGTTTGGGGTGAGAGAACTGGGCCTTTAACTGCTTTTGTAAATTGTTGTTTTGTAATCCTTAATTATCTTTCCTCTTTAAACTTCCACTTTTTCTGTGAAGAAAAGTATGTTTCACAATAAACATCACTATAGAAAACAACAGCATCAATGATGGCATAGCTCAAATACCATTTCCCTTCACACAATTACCCCTTGAGGGGTTATACCAAGGGGCAAGTTATTGCAAAAATCTGAAATGTTAGTTACTACCTATTTATTATTATACCTTACTGTTTTTTATTTACAACTCACTGCAAGAAATATGAAATGTTATTTTCTCTTCATTATTAGTAACCAGTTTTTTCAGGTTTATCCAGATATTTTCCCTATGGCAATATCTTTCAAAACCAAATTCTTATGGCAAAGCAATACCATGTATGTCTCCATCTGGTCATTTGTGATCTCAAATGATTGCTTCTGTACAATATGTTAGTGTTGGTTAGAGATAATTTGAAAAGGAAATCAAAGCTTGACAGTGAATATTAACTTTTATTCCCGTACTTGGATTTTCCTTTTTTTTTTACTGCTTATTATACCCCAAAAAAAGGGTCTTTAATGTGCAAAGAAAAACTAATTTTGCATTAATGACTGTTGAACTGGAATTTTGTAATTTTGTTCAGGTAACAAAATTGAACACAGATGACTTCTGCATCCATACGGTGACCAATCTCTGAGTCAGACCATGATGGCAGATCATTTTTTGCTAGTTTCAACCACAGACTTCCTATACATGGACAGAGCATACAATATGGCACATTGTCACTACCGTACAAATGAGAAAAGGCATGTACCAAGTTGGCTGTCTGCTATGGTTTTGTGTGAAAGTTTGGACTTGCTCAAGTAAATTCACAAATTTGACAAGAAATTACAGAGTCATTGTCAAATCATACAAATTATAGCTTTACAGCAGCCATCTTGGTGTGTCTTTTTTTGTCCCAGAAGGTGGAGACAATCTACGGATAGAACATACCCCTTACGTGCTCTGTCCATGTACATAGGAATTCCATGGTTTCAACACAATGTATGATTGTGGTGCAGGATTAAACTTGGAAAAAACTTGTAAAAACATAGTCTCATTTTTCATTTAATAGCAACTTACCCATGTGATGAATGTGTCAGCTAGCTAAAGAAGGAAAGTTCAACTTCTTTGAGGTCAACTTTGGTTTCAAATACCACTAAAACCTTTTTTTAAGTCCTCCCTTTTAATCACCTCTTAGGAAAAATGGACTGTCCAATGTCTGTAAACATATTCCACAATCCAGAGTCTACAGGGTAACAGTATGTTAGTGATTTTCCATTACAGTGATGATTTTTCTAAATACATGTATGGTAGGTTAGGTGTCCCCCTTCACCTCACTTAAAATGACAAGAGCACAGTTTCAAAGCTAGTACGTTACCTGTACATCCACAGATGGTCCAAAATAACCAATAGCACCAGTATCCATGGCTATCGTGCCCTTTGAGGTCAACTTTGGTTTCAAATACCACTAAATTTTTTTTTTTTTTTAAGTCCTCCCTTTTAATCACCTCTTAGGAAAAATGGACTGTCCAATGTCTGTAAACATATTCCACAATCCAGAGTCTACGGGGTAACAGTATGTTAGTGATTTTCCATTACAGTGATGATTTTTCTAAATACATGTATGGTAGGTTAGGTGTCCCCCTTCACCTCACTTAAAATGACAAGAGCACAGTTTCAAAGCTAGTACGTTACCTGTACATCCACAGATGGTCCAAAATAACCAATAGCACCAGTATCCATGGCTATCGTGCCCTTCCTGGTGACCATGGCATGGTGCCCCTAAAAAATGTCCCATAGCCATTTTGCTATTTTTTTTAAATCTTATTCCGAGCCCTGCACAGATATCCCAAGTGAGTACCTGGCTAAAGCACATAGTTCTATTGTTTGAAAAGAGATAGAATTGTGGGATGCACAAGGGATTAGCAAAATGCCAGTTCAACAAATACCATTGACTGGAATACATGTACTATGCAGATAATAAGACATATTTATATACTGAAAAGGAAGCTTTTAAAGATGATCCCAAAGTTAGAGGGGTGCCTGCTGGAAAGCTTTCTGATAAAATTTATATTAAAATCCCAAGTGTGGTTTTCAAGGTATGAGCAGGTATTAAGTTGCCACATTTTCAACATACCGGTAATTGGACTTCAAGCAGAAAAGCACATTTATGAATGATACTACATCACATTCTCACATAGTCAGACTTTTGTTTGCTTTACATTTTACAACCAATCTTCTCTTTAAAGGTCAAATCCTCTCACCCAAATAGATCTCAATCTCCTCACATAATTACTTGAGCCACAACTGTCTAAAATTCATCCTCACCCAGACACAATCTCAGTATACTGTGTCAGGGTGAGTAAACAAGACCCTATTTGATGTTTAATCAAACTACAGTACAGTACATGCTGTGTAATACGAGCTCACAGACTTGTACACATGGACAGAGCAGGTAACGTGTACGTCCTATCAGCAGCTGGTCGCCATCGATTGAGACAAAAAAGGCACACAAAGATGGCCACCATGAAGCTATAAATCGTCTGATTTGATGACTGCTCTGTAATATTTCCAGCAAAAGTTAAACTTGAAAGGGGATAAATATCATATTCCTGCAATATGTGTAGTGATTTAGACCTAACCTTGCCATATTTCAAATATATTTTAACTTTCTTGCAAAATATGGTGATATACTTCAACTTGAGCAAGTCCAAACTATCACACAAATAAGTAGCAGACAGCCATCTTGGTGCGCTTTCTCTCACACATACGGTAGCAACAACGTACCTTGTAGTATGCTCTGTCCATGTACAGGAAGTCTGTGTACGAGCTACACTCCACTTTTATTTAAAGGTAAAGAGCAGTCCCCCAAACTTATTTTGAAGAAAATGCTAAATAACACAATTTTCATCTTATTTCTTTCCAAAGTATCTTTCATTACATTTTATGACTTAACTATTGCATATTCAAGGTAATCCAAGCAGTTATTTCTGGTAAATTTCACATTTGAAGAGAAAAAAACATTGTCACATGACTCTCAACAGCCAATCATGAAACTGGACAGTCTACTACACTTCTTCAATTTGGGATGACTGCTCCTGCCCTTTAACTTGCTGTCAACCAAAGAGCCTAGACAACTTTAAATTTTTGTAGTACTAAAAACATTGCAGTTTGGAGTTGACTGCCTTCAAAAATTACATGTAATTAAAATTCAAGTAGATTTGGTTAAATGGAGCTCAGTTTCTAACCAATTGCACAAGCTGAATGAGGACTTCACAAGTTTTGCATTCCCCATGTGGCAAAAATGATATCAAACCCACAGTTATGTATGTTTCCCTAAAGGATACTAACTTGTCCGAGATCACTGTTTGGCCCCTTAAAAGTTAAGAGATAGAAGCTCTGTGGAGTTGAAGGCTGATATTGATAAGTAATTAATGCTATGTATATCTGCATATTCTCTAACAGACACCACCTCAATAAAAGGGCCTCTAAATTTTAGTCAGATCCAGATCTGTGTATGACATGACAAGGTCTAACCACATAAGTTAAACAATTCATCTTGAACAGCAACTTGCAGGCCTTGAATTTTGTGGCATGCCAGTGCAATTACATATCATTGCTCTCAAATCACAGAGAGGAATGTGAATTTTTGCATACTGAGATAAAAAGGGTGGAAACTATGGTAAACACACAACTACCTAACACCTTAATTTCCTGAGGCGTGCAATTTGTAGCATGCCTGGAAAATTTTAAACTTGAGGCCTGCACTTGATTTGTTAATTTGTAGGCAAATTCACCCGGTCCTTGTGAAGCAAACAACAACATCTTGTTCTAAGCAAGAGCAAGCACATCCTAGCTATGCACAGCTGCAGAGACTGCTGTGCTAGTCTGCTAGACATTTTTTATTCGTAAGTATGAAAGGTCAACGAGAGCATACCACAGGGATTAACTTTTTATAGAGGAATTGATATAGGAATATGAAACCAACAAATCCGACTAATCTTTTTTCCCAGGGTGGGAAAGTAACGCTTCATGGAAAATATGTTAAAGAGCTACTGGACAAACTGTATGATAACCCAATTAACTATTTCTAAAATAAACATCATTGGCTTTGTTTTTGCAAAAACAATGTCTCATGAACTAACTTAGAAAACAAGGTGGCAGGCCATTCAATCATTAGTATCAATTGCTTTTGATGGTAAATATCAGCCTAGTGACCCATGGTCCCTCTCAAGTTTTGCAAGGTTGAGGAGGGTGAAAACTAAGTTTTCTCTTCTGAGAAGTCAATAAGAAACAGGATTTGCTAATGAGAGGAAGTGATATAACATCTGCCACCCTTGTTTGGGTGGATTCTTAAGGATGGAGTGGTAGAAAAGTGAGTGATAACAAAGGGGGGTCCAGGGTCTGCCTTAGGGCCTCTTATGGGATTAAGGTATTTCAGACTTTCAGTTGCATACCCTTGGTGAGGGTTTAGGGGGTAAAGTTTCTGAGACCTATGAGGTTTTCACAAGTCTGGGTAAAAAATTTAGTCTCAAGATAGTTATACTTTGCTTAAGCAGAATGATGGGGTTCAGAGTCTGCTAGGGATCCCCAGTGGGTTCTATTTGACAAAGCCCTGGTGGGCTTCCAGAAGCACTGAGACCTATATCTGGCTGAAAAGTACAGTCATAAGATATTGATAGCACTTAATCAGGTTCATGGGCCTCCTAGAGACCTGCAATAACTTCCCATGGGGCACTCCCTGTGGGAGTCTAGGTACAGTAGGAAAGACCCTGGAGTATCTGAAGTATTAGAATAACTGTGCATTAGTTAGATCAAGTGTTAGGGTCCAGTTTCTAACCAACTGGTTTAATTTGTACTGGCCATGACATTTTTCCCAGTGGTGGCTCGCTGGCTTGTTTTCCATACTCCACCACTTATGCTGAGCACCAAGCACAATGGCAGTTGGTTCCATTATAAAAGTCTTTGGTATGACCAGACCAGGACTAGAACTCCAGAATATCTCTGGGTGAAAAATCAAGTCTCTGGATAAGTACAGTATATCTGGCTCTGGTTTGAGTATTGGCATGTGGGGAAAAAAAACCCAATACCCCCCTTCCAATAGTGCTGCCACTGCTAAAATATAAGAGGCATGTGTCTTCTCATTGTCAATTTGACAGTGCATCACTGATGTAGTTGATTGCTTCAAAGAGTCTATCTATAAGATGTTGTATTTTTCCTCACATCTCCCTTATTAGTCTGAACACCTACCACAAAAAGGTGAGGAAATTTGGGAAGAATCTTCACTACAGAATGATAAATTGTTAGAGGGAAAAGCCAGTGCAATGAATGTATGATATTACTCAGCATGATGTGATGAGAAAGTTTAGTAAGAGAAACGATACAAGCAGAAACAGTTTAAAACTGTCAAATCTAGGTGGGTGTCAATTTAAGCTTGGAAAAACTGTCCAATCACGCTTTAATTGTAATACCTCCTCAGTCTACCAGGCTTGTAGACTCTGTTTGCAGCAGAATGGCTGGAGAGATGAGAATCCAGTTTTCATTCAACCTTTCGGATCTGAGATCTGAGGTAATAGTGTGAAAAAACTGATAAAGCATGCTGTATCTTCATTAGCAATCATTTACAGTAAGCATATCTAACTCAACAATTCCAACATAGACCTTTATGCAAAGTATCAGCAGGCTATAGGATTTCACAGGAGTGATTTATCCCCATCATTGCATGTCACTACCATGGTGATGAAAATGCCCCAAACCCAGGGCTCGATTTTCATGGTTATCCGATTGTCCGAGACAACTAAAATTTCATTTGGACAACCAAAAGTTTAAGGTTGGTTGTCTAATGGACAACCATTTTTCTCTCAGACTGAAGAATTTTAAAGCTGACTGATAAACTCTTTCAACTTTTTTCATCTACCATGTTTCAGACTTGAAGTGTTTCTGTCTCTCAAACATCCTAGCTTTTCCTTCCTGACCAATAATACATGAACACAATTACTGTTTTGTAATTGTGTGCAAAGTGTTTCGGACAACCAAATTTCTTTGTGGACAACCAAAACTAGTGAAATGGTTGCCCGAAGGACAACCATAAATTTTCCTGAAAATCGGGGCCCGCTGGCAAACCCCAAATTAGGTTACTGCCAATTGCCAACTAAACATGAATTGTATAACAGAACCAGGAAGCTGGCTTCTATAGGGTTATGGTGGTGAAAAATGGGAAAACCCACAAAAGGTTTTTCATAATTTTTTGAATCGTATGACCTATGAGGGAGCTGATGCACAAATCTTGAAAGCTCCTTTGTAAGTGGTGAGCAAAGTGTAACACTTGGAAGATGTATACTAAAGATAAGACAAGAGAGCTAAGGTTTCAGCAAAAATTCATACTTTGCCTGTGTTACATGTCTTTTTATCTCGAATCTTAAAAGATACTACAATTAAGTCCCAGGTCAAACCTGACTACAAAGGATAACAAATTTGATATGACACAGATTATTGGAGTGTTTTAGTGAGCACTCACAGCACAACTAGGCCTTTGTGGTAATATGCATCTTGTCCATTTAACCAATAGTTATTTGTGCCCTTGCCTAAGCACAGGGGCCTAAGTCCTGTTCCCAGTCCTTGCAAACAAGACATTGGATACGGCAAAAAATTGCTGTCAAAGTAAAAAGGACTGACTTCGGCAAAAATACACTTTACCTCTTCATTATTATTATTAGGTAACTTATCAATGCAAATGACAGTAAAAGTCATGCAATTTTATATGTATGCCAAGTTAACGATAATTGTTTGTACACACTTGGTATGGCACTGCACTGTACGTCAACGTACTTTGTTTCGGAAGTTCTAAACTTCCATAAAACCAACACAGCTGCTTTGAGAATTTTTCCCATATAATTACATATCAAAATGTTAAAACGGCTGGTTCTTTAATCTAAAGGTCATTCTCTGCAGTGTCACATTCATGTGTCATGTGCAGCACTACTGTGTGCAGTTATAACTTCTTGACAGTGGTGAGTTATGTACTTTCCATTAACACTGATCGTAGTGAACTTTTTCAATCAAGAATTTCCATTAAAACTTGAAAAACTGCAGCTATGTTTTGTTTGAAAAGCAATAATACTGAATACATTGGCCCAAATTTCTATCACAGAGGAAATTTTTATCATAAAACAACTTTTCTTCAAATCATTACTTAAAGCTTTGACTTAATTTTGAGCCATGTATTGTGCAACTTTTGTACCGTTACGATGTACATTACAATGTCACGCAATCTATCGCCTCGGCAAAATTTTTGTCGATGTTAAATTGATTTGCCTGGGCATTTACTTCAGCATTGACGAATGCTGAGGCTATTTGCGAGGGTTGTGTTCCCATGGTCCTTGAATGGATCTCCATGCTACATCTACTTTGTTCTACTCTGGGTCCTTGCCAAAATGCACAAGAGATCCTGACTTATTGGCTTGTAGCCTTTCTACATTTTGAAGATTACTTTCCTGCCACGATAAATTTCAGCATTTCCTTTAACTTTGTCCCATTTACATATTACCATATTGAAAAGTAATTTTGTACCTCATTAAGGGTGATAGCTTCCTTCAAGTATACATTTTTCTACAGTCTGAAAATGTACCATGGTATACTATTATTTGGGTGGAGTTGGCTTTGTGGTAGAGCATACTGCCTTGCATGCTGAAGGTCCCAAGGTCAAATCTTGGTAGAACCACTTGCAAACTTTCCAAGGTCTAAAATTTAGCTTGTTCAGCATAGCAGTTCCCAGTACTTAATGCTGAGCCCACACTGGAAAGTTTGTGTCTGAGCCACTGAATTTTTACACCAGCCATCAATCCCATCATCCTATTTGTTAAATTTCATGCCACAAAAAACTGGCGAAATTAATGCAAGTAAAGTACAGTGCATATTCAATATGGCACGAAATACATGCCATCAAAATGGAGTGTAAGTATCAGCTGAACACTGAACATATTGGGGGTATCATACAAACTTTCCAGCACAGTGCTGCCATTTAAAATTGGTGAATTACAAAATTGGATATTTGGTGGTTCATTTCAGGAAGTTGTCCGATTCAAGAATTTGTTCACTTACTCAGTTCAGCTGTAGAGCAGTGGTGCAGAGAAAGTAACTTCACCACACCCAGCCTTTGGGAAAGTGGCTAAAATCTGGGGATACGCTCAGGTCCATAGGATAGGGATGTTAAACAGTGGCCCTGGGAGCAGGATTGGAAGCAATTAGTACTTGCCTGCCTGGTGAACCTCTGAGCACTAGTCGAAAAGAGAGGGCCAAGGTCACCAGTGTTTATCCATGCTCACTCTGGCATGCACGACTTGATGTGCCAAAATGGCTTCCTGACCCTCAAAACATTAAATTGAATTAAAAAATTTTAATTATGACATTTGTGTCACTATTGCATTGCTACCCTGCATGTGATTTTTTCACTTATACTTGGTCATATAACTGCATCGGCAAGCTGATGCCGGCCCAGATCGGAAAATTTGACCTGCCATATCTCAGAAGGTCTAAACTCCATACATTCTGGATCCCCTGCACATTGTATTGTATTGCTATACCACTGTTTGTGAAACTCACATTTACATACTTAGCTGTATGTACTGTTTCTTATTGTAACCACGTAGAAGGCATGAATGTAGTCAATCCATGTACGTAAATACAGTACTTGCCTTCCCCGTGGAACTGACTCTGTTTGCTCTGACCACACATATGATGCCTTTTCCAACCAAAGGCTGTTGCATAATGCATACGTATCAAGCATTTGCCCTGCCTTGGTTTCAAGCTATCCATGTACAGTACCTAAGTGTGTACTATGTACTATGTACAAAAGTATAAATTGGCATTTATTTTATCACTGGCTGTTTTGACTTTTTCGGATGTACATACATATGCTGACTGCTAGATAATACACATGTACAGTGCATACTGGCATATATCACATGTGCATCATCGGAAGTTGGGGCTTAAAAACTTGCAAAGTCAGAGAGTGGAAAGGTAATGCCTGGAAAAGGTGGTTTCTGGCAATCTTGGAGGGTACAGTAGTTTTGGCCAAAATTTTCTGGGTACGCTCTTCCCCAACCGATGGTGGCGCTCCGCTTAGATAGTACTGGCCGCACAATTCTCTTGAACTTTATAACAATCCCCCATACATATTGCAAACTTTCCAATCTGGATGCAGGCAGAGTATATGCTTAAGTCCTGTTACATAATTGCCTTAGCCTGGTGTTACAGTCAATTTTAAGATTTTGACTTCCAAATTTCACCTTTTAGCTCCCTTCCATTTAGAGAAAGATTGGTCAAGGCCAGGGAGTTGAATGTTGTGACAAAACTTTGAAGATCATTCACGGCACAGTAATTGTAGGTGAATTTTTGACTCTGTGAGGGCCGAGTTGCATGCTGTGCTCCAGGGTTGTTGATTTTTTTAATTTTTATTTTAAAAATCATGATTTAAATCAAATAAATTAATTATGAATAAATCATGATTTTTTAAATTAAAATCATGATTCTAATCGTGATTTTAATCAATGTGATTTAAATCAAACAACCCTGCTGTGCTCATCTTTCACATTGTCATGATTTCATGAGGTGTATGGCCAAGGTCCAAGTACAGAGTAGGTCCTATTGTTAAGTAGGCCTAGGCCAAGCCTATAATATGGTCCTGCTCAAGGACATGCCTACCCTTGTTGCCTACCCTAGTTCCAGAGCATAGACTAGACAAGTTAGTTAGGCTACATAGCAAGTACACGTTACAACTTACAGTGTTCATAATCCAATACCCCTTCATTGGGGCATTGCCGAGTTCCCGCAAGGGAGGATCAAATGAAAACAAACAAACAAACAAACAAACAATACCAGACTCCATGCACTTTTTAATACTTTCTATAGCCTAAGCTACATCTCAGTACTTCCTTTTGTGTTATGCTACGTCCACTTCGTTCTCGAATCCTTTGCCGCAGTACGGCACTGTCCAAAACATGGGATGAATTGGAAAGGTTTAGCTGCTAACATAACGTTCTGCCTGTGCCCAGCCTAAGTTAGGCCTAGGCCTATACTGTTGGCTTACAATTTACATAGCCTAACGTTAGGCCTGAGCTCAGGCCTAACGTTAGGCTAGGTCCTAAATTTGTAACGTTACTAACTTAATAATATTTGAACGAACAATATTACTAGGCTACGTACGATGCCAGAGCGGTAGTATGTTGACCTCTTTTGTAGTGATACATAAAATAATCGCAAGTCCTGAGTGCTGTCAAGCACACACAAACCAAGAATAACAGTCAAATGTCATTATATCGGCCGGTTCATATTCAGCAGGTCTCGATATTTAGTATGTGTCTCTAGCTCTAGATCTAGTGCGTTATTAATGTACGGTGCGTGATAACTAATATTGTGTACACACTATCTGACTACTGAGCAGACAGTACTGTTGACGTTCCCTTGTCACTGTGCCACGAAAGCATGTCTGGGTCACCAAAACATCAACGACATTCGTTACGTAATAGTTCACGAATATTTTCGTCTCAGTATCGCCCACACTCACTCATCCTTCTGTGTGTTATCGGAAGAACTACAATAGCAGTCGGTCCATGTTCTGACCGTAGGCACACTAACAAAATGTAGCCGGTAATTGATCAAACCAGGGAGTCTGTTACAACTCCCTGATCAAACTGAGTACGGTTACAGAAAGCAGAGCGATGTTTACAGTTCGGTTCAAGGAAACCAGCATGGATCGAAGCGAAGCGGGTCATGGGGATTGGGTGCCATGGGACAAAAACTTTTGCTTTCCAAATTTACACAACTATTATTTGTCGACACAATAATAACTTCACTTACATCTGCAGTGACGGTGCGGCCTTTCCAAAAATGCAGCACTTCTTGCATTGGATTTCTTAACAAATTCATTTTGTTACGAAATAGACTGTCGTTCATACGGCCTAAGGACATAGCCTATAACCAAGGAGGTTGTACAAGTTCCTTGTAGAACCTCCTTGCTATAACTGTGAGGAGAACTACTAATATTTGGATTTATGTTACATGAAATTTTCGGGACACCAAACTGCTATGACATGAAAAAATCGACTAAGCACTTTTTTCGAAGAATATGATAAGCTTTTTTTAATGGCGGATAGCACTCAAATTTTCTCTGTTAGCCTGACGTACGGGTGGGCGCCAAAAATTTGGATTCTTAAACGAATGGAGCTTGTATCACAGAAAATTTTACATCTAGATTAAAAAAATTGGCCAGGAGTTATTGAAGAATTTGCGTTTCCTATTAGCATAGGCATAGGCTATATGTGAGGTAACATGGTTGCCACGTAATATTATCCAAGGCCTGCAGACTGAGGCTTCCAAGTATCCGAACTTTTGTTGCCCTTTTTACACAAAATTTTTCAAAATTAATTGCCTACATTGAAGAAATTTAGAGAAATGGCACTTTTGCGTTCTCGGAAAAGTCAGACTCGGGCTGATTTATGAGCAACCACTTACTACATTAGAAATTGCAATATGGGTAAGCCAGATGGGAAAATTTTGTTTGTTTGTTTTTTTTTTTCAAATAAGTTACAATTTATAGAGATTTTATTGGAAAAATTTTGGAATTTTATGACAGAAAAGTTGTGGAAACCGCCCTGATTATTTAGGGTGTTCCATAGGGCCTATGGCAAATTTCTGATTTTGTCACTTTTTAGAGCAAAGGCGGGCAACTACACTCCCCTGCCTCCGCGTAGCTACGTCACTGAGAGACTGAGTGTATGCAATTAGCTTGACAAGTACATTAGAGCAGAGTTGTAGGGTTCCACGCCGAAAAAAACAAAATATTGGGGTCCCACTTTTATGCCTTTACACGTGAACTATTTGTGGATTATGGCAAATTGAAAATGACCACTTCATTGTAACATTTTGTTACACTTTGCCTTGGCACTATAGGCCTACCTATTATCTGGATTGGCTGATTGGAGAGAGTGTGAATAACATAAACAAAATAATTTTTGGAAAGTCTTTTTGTTCACCGTGTAAATATTTTACCCTGGACACCTAAATGTTGTTCCGTTTTATACAAGACTATAAAAATTGCAATATCCAAAATGCATGCTATAATTTTGCTTCCGTTTTAGGCCTACGTGTGTCAGTGTAGTTCTGCACAAGCACTGTACAAGCTTAGAAGGGCATCCCACAAGGGTATCCCACAAACTGCATGATAAATAACACATCGAAATATTATATAAATTGGCTTTGTTGGTGCCCCGTTTCCACAAAATTATGTCTTGATCGATCCAATAATTTTATTTTCTTGATATCATGATACGGGACGTCACAACATTTCAAATCGTCAGAAATCCGGCACTTTGAACAAAAATCGGATTTTTATGATTTTCACCTCAAGATATCGTGTAGGAACCATATAAATTCAAATCAGTAAATCGGATCGTTTGGGGCTTTTCGATATGCCGAGAAAAAGAAAAGTGTGTTCTTTGCGCCGCGATTGTGGTTGCACGGCTGCATGGTTGTGCTTATAGGAAGGATATGTTTTAAACGGGGCGGGGAGAAGACTGGCACAGTTACCCCAACTTGCATTAGTCTGTTAGTGTAGTATATACTGTCCCGCCGCCTGTTTCATTATTGGTTCTTGAAGTCTTGAAAGCCATGTGGCAAAATATTTCTGCTGAAATGTGAAATTTAGCAAGAGTAAATGCTTGGTTTATCTTGAATATATATTATTAAGGTCCTAAAATATTAGGAAAGATACTTTCGCGAGAAATCAAAAGCCAAAGGCTTCTAGGCTTACAATAGTCTCTTAAAAAAGCGAGCGTGACTGCCATCCTGTAATTTATCCCTCCCCCCGCAACACACTTTCTGAAACTTGCTATCGAAATAATGGGGACTGCATGCGCTTTACCAGTTTACGCGACTTCACAATGATACTCGTACGGTGTTCTGTGGTAAACAAATATTTCGAAACCTACACTACATTTTTGGAAGTTGCAGTGATCAAAGTGGTTTAAGCCTGCTTAAAATTTTTTGACCTTTCAAAAGACTTCAAATGATCAAGTAAGATGGAGTTTAAGGGCCCATTGCTCAAGTGATCAAAAACAGCTGCAATATTTGCGTTACGTCTGAGAAATGAAAGTTATGACAGCTTAATTGTCAGTGATTTCAACAAGAACTATGATTTCAAAAGTGAGGGAGAGGGAAAACTGAGGGCACAGGAAAATATTTGGGGCAATAATTAGTGTCACCCAAAGCACTTGCCTGCGTAGCAGACTATGGGTCATATTCCTTGATCAGTATTATCCTAACAATATATATGGTAATTGTGAAGGACTGAACAGACCGAGTCTGCTCCGTGAGGTTTTAAAGAACAAGCTCTTTCGGGCAGGGTCAATGGGACCGCCTTAGAGCTCTGCTGGGGTTCAGTGGGGCCCAAATGCTCTTCAGGTTTTAGTACATCTGTGGCTGCAAAATAAAGCCTAAGCATATGTATATTTTACTTTAGAAGATTGATCCATGAACCGCCAAGGACCCCTGTTCCATTGGGAAAATTCTTGATGGGCTTGGGGTCAGTATGGGGCAATATGGTCCGGCTCCGAAGCTGTGAGGTTGCAGCATACGGCACATATCTGCGTGAAAAACAAACGGCAAGGTGCGTTTATTTTCTATTGGCTTACATGGGACTAAGCCATGTTGCAGTGCAGAGCTGGAGGGAGTCCAAGGAGCACAGTCCCGGGGAGTTTGAGGTCTTAGTAGGGGTAGGCCTACGGTGAAAAAGTATCAGGAAAAAAGTCTCAGAAAATGTAGTCCTAATATTAAGTTTTCACTATTTCGTTCATTTACGTCTGAGTGAAGGGGATCTGACTATGAGGGTAAATGCCCCCAGCTGGTGCCGCCACTGATATAGGCCTACTAGGTTGAAGAAATCAACTTTCGCCTAGTACACCGTTCTGGTCCGTCGAAAACCAGCCTCCCGGTAGTCCGATAGGCCAAAGGGTATATGCCCTGTAGTTGAACGCCGAGACCCGACACGTCCCTCTTAATCTTAGGCCTAACATGCGTTAGCATTTAGCCCACACTCTAGGAAGGGGTGTTCGGATAGGCTGCATCAGATATCAGTCAACTAGTTGTTACAGGTACGGCCATAACTATACTGGTCATACTTGTTACACTTATAACCTATTGTTTCTGTTCCAGTGTCGTTACAATTTATCAACGAATCGATATAGCCTAAACGTCTTGCAAAGCGAAATAGCGACCGCTGACTCCTGGTCTGTGTTGGACATTTAAGCCTAAAAGTTTATACAGCTAAAAGCTCTAAGCTACGCAGAAAACTTTGCACAAACAAAATTAAAGACCCCAGCGAAACTATGTGAGCCGCAGTCTTGACTAGACTGTACAGTACATACAACAGCAGTCTACATAACCTTACGGTAGATAATCTATACAGTACGTAGTACACAGCCGTATACGATGCTATGCAAGTCTTATGCCTGTGGAACGCTCACGTCGGAACGTCGCGTCACCGACTGAGAAGCAAAGCAGGATCACGGTAGTATTTCAACAATTTTGAACAGTATTTCCTCAATTTGTGCATTTAAGTTTCCTAGAATGTAGTGACTTTTTTTAAATTAGCTGATTCAACGGCTTTAAAAGTATCAACTGTACCTTATTTACAAGGATATGTTCCTTTGTATCACCTAATATTTCCAAAATATTTTTTGAAACTGTTGGATTTTTTTCAAACTTCACACTTAGCAGAATTTGGAGAAGCTGAAGTAGAAACACTGAAACACAGTTGAAACTAGTTCTGGTTATGATAAAAGACAGTCCGCACTGTCACCAGGCTACTGGAAGTGCGTTTTAAGTTGATTTTGGTAGCTCTCTGGGTTGTTATTTTTCGTTTTTGTCACATATTTAACTGATCGACTTTTCTTGAACTTTAAACAGTTGTTTCTGGGGTAGCATAGTGTGTGCAGATTATTGCAAATAAGCAGAACTCTGGCCCTATATACAAAGTGTCGCAATGATATTATCAGAGGGTGTAAAGAGAAAATCCGCATTTTCTTAATGTATTTTATTGTTTCATGACGTCACAGGTTTCCAAA
Organism: Holothuria scabra; assembly: GCA_037179385.1. Lineage (NCBI taxonomy): Eukaryota > Metazoa > Echinodermata > Holothuroidea > Aspidochirotida > Holothuriidae > Holothuria > Holothuria scabra. Next base: position 20,647,741 of record CM074181.1, read on the forward strand.
TGGGGTTGCGGCTGCATAAGCTTACTATTGTAAGCTAAAAAGGGACCGATCCAAATAAAATGGCGCGATTTGCCTGTTGCATCAAGGCCAGACAAGGGGGCCAAAATCTTTCCAGGGGGTGATTTTTTCAAGAATTTCCAAATGTGCATAAATCTATTAAGTCAATGACAAAATTCAAATTCCATAAAGAGAGAAATTAGCAGGACTTGGTCCACTTGGCCTCCTTAGCTCTTGGTTACGGTTCTGGTTGTTTTAGAATAAGACCGTGGGTGAGACTAAACAGAACACGAATGCAAGGTGGTCACGATTAGCCTATGTTGAAGTCGCATGCACGAATTCTACTAGTAGTCTCAATGCCTGTAGATACTGCTGGGGAGGGGGGCAGGGAAGCAACTTTCCCTGATATTTCTAAGCCGTACATAGGGGCCCACCCCCCATGCTAAATTTGATGGTCCGTCCCGCATAGGCAGTGTTTGACCCCACCCAAGAGGTTATGCCCAGATGCACATCCCGGGAGCCTACGTTTTTTATTGAATCTTTTTTGCCATTATGCACCTGTGCTGTTTTGTTCTGAGGTCGTTTGGGGTTGCTCGTTCTCCCCTAGGGTAGCAAGTTCAGTCTCTGTCACTGATTTAATGGCAATTTACTCGGTAGTAACTTGATTTTTAAATAACAGAGACGATATCGGAGAAGTATTTGAGGCTTTGAGAGCTAGTTACATACAAGTAAGCCCTCTGAAATGTTTGCCTATATACATTGTAGTACATTTTCCACCCTCCCCTGAAAATCTCCCCACAAAATAATTCGCCCCCCCCCCCCTCATTAACTTGAATGGCCACGAGCTTACTTGGTTATAGCGGAGAAGACATATATTAAACTTATGCTTAACTATAGAAACTCAGAATTGCTGGTGAATGGCATGGCATGGCTTAATTTTGTGTTCAGGCCGCTTCTGCCTGTGGGGAAAGGAAAATGGCTTCTTACATTTGGGTAAGTTTTATAATTGTAGCTGCTACTCCAGTTGAAAATTAGTAATTAAAATAGCAGCTGCAATGGTTTGAGGGTTTTACAAACAATTTAGTGTGACATCAAGATCACAGTACCGTCACCAAGAAGGAGCCAGGGGCAAGCCCCATGCTCCCCCCTCCCCCAATGAAATTTGACATTTTCGAAAAATATGATGGCTTCTGAAGTCAGAATGAGACTACCAGACTTCGTAAGGTTTAATTCTTCCTTGGACAAGAAAAAAGCAGCAGTTCTTATTTTCTTCGATAAAACATCTCCCAAACACATTGGAAATGCCGACAATTTCCGGTTGTCAAAGAGGTTGCCATTTCGTCCGCTTTCATGACTATGTATGATGTATCACCTGAAGCCATTTTGCAGCTCAGCATCATTTATAGTAGTGGAATGTTAAAATCGGTACGGTAACGTGTCCTGCCTCATAAATTACAATAAATCTCAATTTTATTCGAAACTAAAAATAAGCCTCTACTTACTCTGTCTGCATCCAGATTAGTCTACGGAGCAGACGAAGTCTTTTCTTTCAGCTCATCGCATAAGAAAAACCAACCTAAGGGAGCTGTAGACACATACAGGCGCTACGCAGACTACATCCAGATGGAATATTTACCGTACATTCGAAAAAGACCAAAACTTATTTCTTAACACATACCTTTGGCGAGGATTTAACATTTTCGTCTTCATATCCTGGGTAATATGTTTCAAAACGTTTCTACTGTACAAAACAAAGCTGGTTTTTCACAAGAATTTAAGGCAGAACAATTATATTTCAAAAGTACCACACTGAGTAAAAGCAGCATTTTAATTCTTGCACCCGGCCATCGTGTGTATATGAACTATCTTGTTCATATAAACATGTAGGCCTACTGTTGCCTACCACGAGAGTTGTCCACGTGCATATGCACATGCTACCGTATGTGTACAAATTTAAGATAAGCATGAGATGATGGTTTTACATATAAATGCGGGTTATTTTGCATGTGGACACATAGTGAAACGCGGAATTTAATATGTTTCTAATGGTTGGTAAAAATACTTGTCGGAGTATACGAGGTCTTATCATTCGATCACTTCACTCCAGACGGATGCAAAAATAAAATTTGCAAATATCACCATGTGCTGTAATTCACACACAGTTATACTGTACAGCTACAATCCTTGACAAAAATACATGGGACAAATCCCTCTCCCCCGTATCAATGTTCAAGTTTCAGGAAACCTTCGGCTGTCGTAACATTGAATGGGAAAGTAGGAAATGGTGATCCTTTCATTTCTTCTTTTGCTCACTTTGTTCCATCATTTTTGTCGATGATTGTATAGCTTTTGATTTATTTGAAGTCCTGGGGTGAAGACTTTTTGTTAAGAGTGGAGAGGGGGCTCCGCAAGGTGCGGCTGCGAACATGCAATCCGTGAGCAGTGTTTAAGAGTGGTTTTCCTGTTCCAAAAAAGTTCCATTATTTGATTGACCCATTCCCTCAGCTTAGACAGTGCCTAGCCTAGGTATTATTTTAACAATTCGCGCATCACTATAGTGATATAGTGTTACAACGAACACAGTACAGCGCGTGCATTAGTTAGATAGAGTTTTACGGCCCAGTTTCCAACGTATTGGTTCAAGTCGAGCCGGTCACGGCTTTTTTTCCAGTTGTGGCTCATTGGCTTGTTTTCTCTACTCCATTGCTTATGCGGAACATCACGCACAACGGCGGTAGGTCCCTTTTTAGAGACTGGTATGCCTCGACCTGGGAATTGAACCCGGGCCTTCCGCGTGAGAGGTGGATGCTCTTACCGTTAGACCAAACACGCGGTCAGTTTAGCGTGTGCGATGGGGGCGAAGGAGCCATGGCCCCAGCTATGGAAGTAGCTTGACCGACTCTGGTCAAGCAGCAAGAACATACCTCCTATCAGTCTATTGGCCATCATGTGTTTTAAATATGCTCCAAAGTGTTTCAAAATAGCACCATTTTGCATCTAAGACCTTCTAAAGAAGCAACGCAACTGAATAATTTTCCAACGTGGAAGGCAACACATCTCCCCTTAGACATCCTCTAGAGAGCAAGCTCTCAACCTACACCGCCCTCTATTGAAGCGTCTTAGCCTATATGCCTTTCTTATTAGTAACTCCAAAGGAAGCAGGGCCTGATACATCCCAGGTGCACTTTACACCTTTACACTGTTAAAGACTTTTTTTGCGTTTAGTCACTTTTAACGTCCGGTGCTATTGTATAATCCTTCCCATGTCAGTTTGGAAATTTGCCGTTTGGCCCCTCCACCTCACAACTAATGTGTACGCCACTCAACGGGTGGCTCATATAGGCCTACGTCTATAGTTGATGGCACGTTTTCAATTGGAACAGACTTTAGAACTAAAGGTCGCTATTTTTTATTTTGTTTGCTTATTTTAGTTTTTCATAATATTTTCGGAAATGTACATGCAAATCGTGTGTGTGTCGGTGTGTGTGTAGGTGGGTAATTGTGTTGAAAAGTCCTTGTGAATAAAAGTTGAGGGATTACACCCCCATCCCACTTGCTCTATAAGCCCTCGATGCTGTCGACTATTTAAATGATAGAAAATTCGTGAAAAAGAGTTACAAAATTCGTTAAATTTTCCCTGACAATTTAACAACTTCTAATGATAGGCCTATGTGTGTATTTCTGTTATGAATATGAACGTTTTTCGTCTGGTGCGGGCAAACAGAAAACAGAAATCTGACCACTTGCAGATCATAGCTATGAAGTTTCAATACAGGGGCAGCCAGCACTAGCTTGACTTAGGGGTAATTGGCCATTCCCCACCCCGGCTACGGTTTTTACTTTTAAGTTCAAGAATTTAAAGAACAAAAAACAGTTAAAAGTAGCACGTGTGGCACGTGACTGCATTTTAGCAAGGGCTTAAAGGGGTTCATTGAGCTTAATGAGAGTGTTAAAGGGTCACTGCCACATGACAATGTTTCCATAGTTAGCATGATGAGTCAAGTTTCATATCAAATTTCCGACTTCAATCCACATTTCACCGAATTGCTTATAGTTAGCACCCCTCTGACATATCAAATCCTGTTGTGACATTTAACATTTCTTTAGGGTTCGACCCAGTGACACTATGAACGTATACGTCTTAAGCAATTTAGTGTCTTATGCCAGGATCGTTAGATGAAAACAAGAGCCCACGGGCACTTTGTATGGTTCCATATTGCATTTAAGAAGATTTTATATTTCGAGAGTCACAAGGTAAGGTATTTGCACCTTCAACCCCAACGACTTTTGGTCTTCACCCAAAAACATCGGGGCACATTAAATTTCAAAATCACACAAACAATTGCAGTTTGAGAGAAATTGAACACTTGATTTTTCAAGTTATCACACTGCATACCACCCATTTTGATGTGACAAATACATCAATCATCACCTTTCACTAAAAGTCATTTACTTGAGTTTGGGGCATTATAAGAGGGTAATTAATTGCCTTTTTGGTCCATCTCATTATTTCAAATCCAAACCTTACAAAGAAGTCGCAAAGGTCAAATACAGTCAAAGTAGGTCAACACTACATTTTACATAAACACAACTGTCTCTTGTGATGGGAAGAAATTGAACAGCCATCCGGTAATAGCAATTTACGTTTTGATCTCTGGTGACCACCGGTGACCTTTGACTTCCAAAAACGATAGGGCACATCTACTCAACAACATGTACATGCATACCAAGTTCGAAAAAATTGATTACTTGGTTATTGAGTTATCTCACCACATACATCGCATTCCAATCCGTCACATCTACACACACATACATACACACATACATACATACACACATACATACATACATACATACGCCAACGTGACTCTATAGGTTCCTTTGTTACACAAGGAACCAACTAGTATTTTACTAATGCGGCACCAAATCCTCACATTGATTTTGTAAGGTGTCACATTCATCTTTCAAGACATGCTCATCCTGCATGATATCAGGCCAGGTTATAGCCTCAGTTGGTTTTCCGTAGCGAATAGCTGAACGAAAAGGCTTCGTCCGCTCCGTGGGCTAGCCAGGTTTTGGCGACGAGGTTAGGTAAGAGTAAGGTCGTCAGACCTCATATTTTACATGATATGGAGGATCCTGTGTTGCATTTGTGAAATAATGGAGCTAATAACACGAGCTTCATGGTGAAATGGTTTCGGTGACGGTGCACGCGTTTAACACCTGTCGATACAAATACCATTCAATTGGTATTTACTTTTCTTGTCCATACCATGCAGCTTAAATAATGGTTGGGGCAAATTTACCATTACATACACGCCGGAAAATATTGCAGCGGAAACACACCTGTACATATATCAGGAAATCATTGAGGATCAGATCGCCGGTTTGAAATCAGCTGGATGGTCAACACCTCCCTGCTCGGATCCACAGGCAGCTGTGCGGTTGATGAAATATCGTGTTAATATTGCACTCACTTGTACTTGTAGAAAGTAGACCTACCTTAAATAGATACCGAAACTGAATGATTTATTGTATTCAATAAACTCTAGTAACCACTGACGATCATTTACTTAATAATTAAATTGTGTATCGTTCTAGTATGTCTATATCCTGAAAAAGGAAGAAAGGTAGAGGGGTGGAAGCATATCGAAAAGTTTTTACAAAAATCGATCATTTGCTCTTTTTATACCAAATTTTCTAAATTGTTCCAAACAAGGTATGCTCGATCAGTCTACGAAATGATAACTTCGAGTTAAAGTTAAAGGTGAATGAAATCCTTATTGCCGATTTTCTATTTAAAATACCTGATTTCTGTCGATTTCAAATTGTGTGACCTCACAAATTATGGAAATTTCCCCAAACTGTGTCAATCTTTGATGCCCCAAACCAGGCGGTCTATAACATATATCCAACTGTCCAAATAAACCAAATAATCTCCTAGTACCTATGACATAAAGCTCTTAGAAACACTTTTAACAACTTTTTAAAATAATTTGTGTCTACAAGTAGTAAACTTATTATGTAACTTTGATATGATGAACGCTTTTACCCCATACATGGTCAAATTGACCATTGACATAGTCAACTATGCACCGACCCAAGATATGGTGAAACCATTGACCTCAACTTTGGTCAAAATTCACTGATTTATGGTCAAATCTAACCATTAATTAGTAATTTTTTGACCATAGGTTTGAGTCGGTGTATAGTTGACCATATTGTTTTTAGAGTGTATAGACACCAATCCCATAAAATTTTCCACCTCCAAAAATGGGGTGTGTCGAATAGAAAAAAGGATTCGCTGAGTATTTATCAATATATTATATACATCACAAATCTAGTTTAACCAGGCCTGCAAATACTACCTCGAATGCTACATACAACAAAATTCTAAAATTAAACCATGCGCCAACACACTGTGAAGCATTTGCGAGGGTTATGCTCCAACTTTTCCGTATGTTGACGGGAATGGGGGTTATGTGCACACAGTCAAAAATATGATGGGCGGAAGTAAATTGCACCAAATAAAAGTCCCTCGATCATTCATCAGATTTGCAATATTTCTTATTTGTTTGATGAAATGTTGCACCAAACTGAATCTATTAGGTTCCTCCTCTGTTAGAACCTCCTTTCAACTTCCACTTCCTCAGTCGAGAATACAGGTCCTATAGATGGATCTCAGTGACGTCACAACTAGGAATTAGCAACCGCCTTGTCTTAGGGCAAGCCTGTGCGTACATATAGGGGTTGCCCTCAAACATGGCTGGGATACGCCACGTGAAAGGTTGCTATAACGTCACGTGAGAACTATCAATACTCCTATATGCACATTATACAAACGTTTGCAAAGGCCTATCGACTCCATCGTGCCAATAATCGATATACTGCCAATAATCGATTCAGAAGGCAGTGGAAATTAGGTAGGCATATGTTTCCGTTGAGACAGACTTTCTGTTCACTGCAAGTATATTATATAATAAGGGGATTCATCATCACAAAATATGGTTTAAAGAAATGTTTTGTACTGGCAAATAAAGAGTTTTATGAGGGAGGTAGTAGCATTTTCTGATACTACATCAGGGAGTTGTCAGGGAACTCCCTGGCTACATAGACAGTAAATTGTGTTGAAGTGTTTCAAAATGGCATCGTTGTGCATTGGATTGGGTTAATGACCGCAGGTAAT